>OX422144.1:13098697-14458350 GCA_949129095.1 Volucella bombylans
ACATCCACTTGCAGGATGGCTGCCACCCTCAACTTTCAAAAATCAATGATCACGGAGGAGTGTGGAGTATGGCGAAGTATAGATGCCACGTACAGCAGTGGGTGGTTTATCCAAGGACACACTCATACAATCTTTCATCGATTTCAATTGAAAGAGGGCGGGTGAGTGGGTTATAGTCGCTTACAACGTGTATGACGAGTATGCTGGGGATGCGTTTTGTCAAAAAAGTCTGTCGGACGGGACGCAAACAGGACACAGGAAATCGTGTTTATCAATTCATTGCAATGAATAACGACACCCTAGCGAATTTGTATACGATAAACGCTTTATTTATTTTTGATGACATACACGAGCGATTGGCATGGCCGAAGCTGAAGGTGGAGTTGTAGATGATGCTGGGGTTGAGGCCATGGCAACAGCAATCGTTCAAGGGTCATGTTTATTTGGGAAAACATTTTGTAGATATGCCAGATGACAGAGAATAAAAAGGATTTTGTTGCTGTTGTTGTTGTTGCTTTCTATCCCTCTCTGAATACGCTTGAAGAGTCAACGTCTATTATGGAGTCAAGGGATCAATGGACAAGTTAAACCGAGAATCGAAGGAAAGAAAAATATTAAAATGACATCCAGATGGGTGGCTGTGGTGACTGAAGCAAAAACAGAGTATTCGGCTTCTTATTGACGTGAATGGATGGGACACAAACGAATACGAGTGCCTTTCTCTACCCCCTCAGAGAGCAAAGATATCATGAATATGTCAAATATTTATTGATTTCCATTGGGGTTGAAAGATCTGTGTGCTTATGGGTTGTATTACGGTCTGAACAGGATTTTGAATGATAGTTGGAGAGATAAATTTATACGGTTTAAATGGAGATACAAGCGGAATGGTTACGTCTTGAATGTTGAATGGCAAATGAGTAGTAGAAGTCTGACATAGGTTGTGAGCGATTAATGTGATTCAGATATACTTGAGAAAAAAAGGAGCTCACACAGCGTCTGTAGGGGCGGATGGAATGTTCCAATGTCCTCAAATGTAGGCTTGCTTTTACTGAAGCCAGCTTACCCTATCTTCTCGATAGAGGAGCACGTCTGCTTCAATCGTTATATACTTGTCTGAGCTGAAACCTTTTATTTCCATCCCCACCTTCATTTGTAAATTATGTATCAATGTGTCGATTCTTATGCTACGAAAACAATGTAGATGCGATGAGAGAGTGACCACCTCCCGGACTTATTGCTATCGAATGACTTGGTAATCTTCTATGTCGGCATAGAGTTTGGACTATGACTTGTCGCTTTTGCTTTCTAAAAGAGGGTCTTCTTTATCTTCTATCCAGAAGTTATGCTTTGAAGATTACAGCTAACAAATTAAGTCGGAAAACTGGCTATTAGAACAGTAAATCAAATTCCGAATAGGATGCGAGTCCCTGACTTTGCAAATCTTTTTAAAATCCACATGCAATGCATCTTTCCTGGCGGAGGCACACTGGAGTCAATGATCCAAAGTCACTTAAGGAATCCCAGGTGAGGCACCGAACAAGCGTGCTATCTCGACGATTCTCTTTCCGCTCATTGAGGCCAGTGGCCGGCTTGATCTTGGCGGACTGCTTGCCGAGATATTGTACATGTTGAGCATGGCTTCTATGGTTTTTTGCTAGGATTTCAGGTTCAATAGATCGGCGTTCAAACCGGGTTCTTGTCCCCATCTTGCATAGATTTTCTGCAAATTCCAGGCGAAAATCTGCGGTTGCCATGACGGTGTGCTCAGGAAGATTTTTATATTAGCAGACCCTCCTGTAGAACAGCCATAAGTTAGTGATCCTAAGGTCCAAGCAGTGATAGAACAAGTGTTTGCTCTTCAGTCGAGAGGAGATTTTATTTATTTTTTCTTATAATTTACCCTCACACAAGGGATTTTACGTATCCTTAAGATGTGTGGTAATATATTTTCTCACGACAGCTTGCTGTCAGGAATTCTATTTATTCTGATAGTACCAAGCCCAAGAATACCTTCTTTGTACCTTCTTCTAAATATTCTAGAAGACGTAAAGAACTGATGTAATTATCGAAGTTTCTGGTGTAGCGGAATCATTCTCGATAATCTCACTTCGACATTGGAGGAAACTCCTAAATCTAGCTCTGACAATATTGTCTTTACCCATTCAAACTCTGTCGTATAAGTGAAACCGGAAATACCACTCAAAATAAATAGTTTACAGCCCCACTTATAGGGTTTCTTGGGGTTATATCTTTTTAGCATGCTCGTATTTCGCCTTTTTATGGAACACATTTGCTTATCTCCACAAAGTCGTGTTTCTAATGGAACTTTGGCATATGCTTTGTTCAAGGCATCAACAACTGATGCAAGACATTTGGAGTTGTCATTGAAATGCAACTGCATGGTCTGTTGAATTTCAAGGACGGACTCCGATGGTTGGTTACTCTGGGAAGATGAATCAGTAACATAATATAAACTAGACCTACGAGTAGCTATACGATATTGTACCATATATCGTATACGGTTGATGGTGAAAAATATACCTACGTCCGCTATTTTATAGGAAGTTTTGGGCTAAAATCTAGTACAATAGTAGAGTCCGGCGTGGGGCTAGACCTGAACCAACAAACCTATCTGTTTGCCGTAAATTGATCACTTACGGCCATAGACGTTCAATATTGCCTTCAATATTGTAGACGTCCAAACGTTTCGGGCAGCCAACATTGACTTGGATCACCACATTGTTGCAGATAAGGAGCGAATGCGGATTTCCCAAGCACCACAATAAAGAAGAACTGCTTTGAAAAAATAGCTGCAATCGCAAGAGACCGCCAGAATCTTCGCCAAACGCGTACCCCGAAATCTCTAAGAAACTCCTATGCCGCCAGCATCAAGTACCAAACACCAGTGGTAACGCTGTCAAAGTGCCATAAGAGACGCCGCAACTGATGTGATGGGACTGTAGAGATAAAGAAGAAAACCTTGTACTAGAATCACAGCCAGTATTGAGAATATGGAAAAAGTTTTTCTGCAGACTATATAAAGGCAAAGAAGCTCAGCATCCCGCCGTCAGGCAGAATACACCACTCAATTTAGACGATGATAGCCAAAACTTCCGTCCACCTGATCAGAACGAAGTAAGGATAGCAATATTTAGGCTAACATCCAACAAATCAGCTGAACCTGACGGCTTACCGGCCGAGGAATTCAAAACTACTGGAAATGACTTTGTGGAGAGCATGTACCAACTCATTTCTCAGATCAAAAGAGTGCATGCCTGATGAATGGAATCCCAGCACCGTATGGCCGTCCATAAAAAAGGAGACACTCTCAACTGCGCCTACTATAGCGGTAGGTATAAATATCCTGAACATTGGATACAAGATCTTATCTGCTATATTGTGTGAATGTCTGAAACTCTTCGGTAACAACCTGATTGGTATCTGTTAGTGTGGTTTCAGATCAGGAAAGCCCACTTTCAACCAAATCTTCACACTCCGGCAGATCCTGGAAGAAACTCAAGAAGTCCAAATCGATACCCATCATATTTTCATCGATTTTGAGGCCGCATATGATAGCATTTATAGAGACGAGCTATATGGACCCACTAGGCCAAACTCGTCCGTAAGTGCAGAATGACAATTGAGAACGCTCGCTGCTCCGTCGAGGCACAGTTTATCAGCCGATTCTTGCATTCCTGGCAGTAAAGAGATTTTGTTCGAGATGTGGAACGCCATTGGAGATGTGGAGTGATAACGGCACTAACATGAAAGGGGCAAGTCAAGAATTACCAGAGGCCTTAGCAGCTATGGAAATAAATAAAGTGACCGAGGATTGTATTCAAAAGGGCATAAGTTGGAAATTCATACCAACGGCTTCGCCTCACATGGGAGGCAGCTGGGAACGGCTAATACAATCGGTCAAGCAGGGCGCTATCAAGGATTAATATCGGCCGGAACCCTAGAGAAGAGCTGCTGTTGAGTATGATGGCAGAGGTGGAGAATATCATAATTCCAGACCACTTACTTATATTCCAGTGGACGGAGAGACAGAAGAGGCATTAACGCCAAATCATTTTTTACTTGGTGCATCGAATGGGGCCAAGGTTTTCGGTGAGATGACTGGTGATGGGAATATCTACCGAACTTATGTCGAAGAACAAAATGGTTTGAGTCGGTGAAACCTTAATCTGAAGGAGATATCGTCATCGTGGTTGATCCCAGTAGTCCAAGGGGATCATGGCCCAAAGGCAGGGTCATCCAGGTTGCAACAGGCAAAGATGTGCAAGTGCGGTCTGCAGTGGTTCAAACCAAAACAGGAGTGTATACCCGGATGTAGAAGAACCTATCCTTGAGAGGAATACGTAAAGAAAGCTGTCCAGATTTTTTAGAAAACAAGTGAGAGTTGAACAGCAATTAAACTCTGCTACCAAGTAAGGACAGATCTTAGCTCTACGCTTTCCTAATGGACACTTTACAGAGGAACTGTAAGAAGTAAGCCCCTTCAAATTTAAGCTCTAGTCAACACACGTTCAATTATTTTATGATAATTAGAACAATGCAAGGAAATAGTTAGCATATACATAGATCACTCACCCTTTCGATATCCATAATCTGACATTGATGTTGCCGGGAATTCTTTACGAAATTTCTTCGTTGAGCACCGTATCAGATGGAAAGGATTCGGGTGTTTGAAAGGCAGTGTCTTAGGACCTGCCTCGGCTTATACAGAACACCAGAATCAGAGTACAAAATTGACAAGAAGGATTGACAATTTCCTGACTAAGGTGATTCGAAGATACGTTGTGAGGGCAATGACCAACGATAATAGCCTGATCTTTGGGACTTATTTCCCCAATGAAATGTACCACGAGAGCACTCTTCTATCGGGCTTTATCCCGCCAGAGGCATTTCTCCTTGATGCTAAAGGGTTAGTGCAAAACATGGATGGTATCCCGGTAATATACCACTGCCACCGCGGTGCGAGGGACAAGCGGCTCATCTACGACGGGTATATCGCCAATGCTCATAAGCTCCTCCGTTTTAATTCCGCGATTGCGGATAGGGATTGAATCGATGCCGAAAAACAATACACCGAATGCTCGCTCTCCTAGGTCGGTACGTTACTAAGGTAACATATTCCTCTTAGTTGTAAGTTAGATTAGGGATAGTTAGGGGAATCTCGTGGAAAGGCCGCTTTCGTTAGCATGAGGCCGCACCTCTGAGAAATGACCAGTGGTTTATCGCATAGGCGGCCATTTGAATGATGTGCTATTCCACACATAATGGCATGAATCTCTAGTCACCTCTTAGTTATGAGTTAGATTCAGGAATCTTAGTATTCTTCCTCTACAGCATTTATACCTCTACAAGGTCTTAAAATCGAGGCAATACCAGAAATTTAGTAATCATAACCACGATCCTGAAGATATTTTCTCGTGCTCTTACAGTGCAATTGCTCCGCGCTTGTTTAGTAAACTGCCAGAGAGCTAAGATGTGTTAGGGAGAAAAGTGTAATCTTATTTAACGCTCCAAAGTATCATCACTTTCCAATTGAGACACAATTCTGTGTACGTGGTCTTTCTCATAAAATATCAACACCTTCAGGGTGCATAATACATCGAGGAGCATTTCTTCAACCCAGTGGCTTCGTCAAATTAAATTCTTTGAAACACAGACCTTGGAATACCAAGGATTTAACTCTGACGTTTACCAAATCTGTCCCCAGATGAAATGTGTGCAATTGAAGAACAATCTTTAAATAAGTTCTGAGGCTGGGATAACCACAATTGGAAAGCATCAGTCCGACAAGGTCTTCTATAGTAGCATAGTTGAGTGAGACTTAAAACCTCGCATTACCCTCAATCGAAAGATATTGTAGGCTAGACCTGAGACAAGTGGAAAAGGAGTCGTTGCCAAAACTGCATATATGTTAGTCCGAGAATACTTTCCACAAATCACTAGCCAATTTAATGTAGAATTTTGATTACATTGAATGCATAAGGCTATCACCTGCATAAAAGATTTTGTGCACCTGATCATGGGTATTAGTGATAGGTCGCTGGACCACCTAATCGAAAATATGTGCACTGTTTCCCATTCATTCGATGGTATCCAACTGATTATTACAAGGAACGGGGATCCTACAAACAGCCGCTGCCGACAACACCACCTGAAACAAGGAGTAAAAACAAGCAAAACAAGCACAACAAGCAACAACTGAAACGACATCTACAAGAAGAAGAACCTATCCTTGAGAGGAATCACGTAAAGAATGCTGTCCAGATTTTGTAGAAACCAAGTGAGAGTTGAACAACAATTAAACTCTGCTACCAAGAAAGGACAGATCTTAGCTCTACGCATTTCTAATGGACACTTTACAGAGGAACTGGTAGAAGTAAGCCCCTTCAAATTTAAGCTCTAGTCAAATAGTTAGCATATACATAGATCACTCACCCTTTCGTTATCCATAATCTGACATTGAAGTGGCCGGGAATTCTTTACGAAATTTCTTCGTTGAGGGTTGCATATAACATCACTCGCGAATCGCCTACCGAAGGGAGATACACTAAGAATGTCAAGCATCAGAGACAAAGACAAAAGACATTAAGCAGGGGAAAAAATCACAAACCAAGGGGAGCGCCCGAACAGAGATCAATTATGTTACACTGATAGAGAAACGGAGAAAGACCGCATATACGAGTGGAACACTATTTCGATTTTGCAGAATGGAGAGAAAAGAAACACTCGCACTGCACACGCGTCACCACACAGAGATCACAATAAGAATGAGGAGTGTGGATCACAAAAGACACTTTTGGCTCTTTGCACATTCGCACTTATGTTACTCTCACTACCACTCGAACTGACTACGCGCACTTGTCACTAATTAGCACTAATCACCATGAGCACCGAACGCAAACTAGACTATCTGCTTAGCTTTTCTCCACTTAAATAGTGTCTGAGGCCAAGTTTGAGCTGGAGAAATTGGCAGATGCAGATGGGGAATTATTTTTCGTAATAAATCTATGAGCAGATGCAAGAGACGATCTCGACTTCTTATCTTTCGCCGTAGACGTGTGGTTGGAAATTTGGTTTGAGGGGGTGAAGTCGCCAGAATGGATTAAGTAAAATCGATATTTCATGGAACTGAATGCGACAAATCGCACCTTTTTACGATCTCTAGAGATGGTTTAAAATGTGAGTCAAATGTGCTTCCAATCTCGGTAGTTCTCTGTGGAGGGTATTTCAAATTTCAACACACTTTGTACCTTCTTTATGGTGAAAATTGTTGAAAAAAAAACTTGAAATGTACTTAAACAAATTATATTTTGTATTTTCTTGAAATCCTTGAACCCATTCGCAGACAATAGATCAGAAAGGGCAACGTAATGGGAAAATTGCTTTTTTTTTTCAGGAGATAGCTTCTAAAGTGCGATCAGATAGGCCTTATTTTGAAGTTACGTTCATGCCATTATTCGTGAAATAGCACATCATTTAAATGGCCGCATCGGCTTCGCTGGCAGTGCCTCAACCGATCTGTCAAATTGTTGATGACTCGGTCCAATATGTGCGGCGTCATTCCAGCAATAGCGTGTTGAATGTTGGCCTCGAGCTCGTCCAAAGTGGTTGGATTGTTAGCGCAGACTAAGGACTTGACGTAGGCGCAGAGCAAAATAATCAAGAGGTGTCAAATTGCATGATCACGGCGGCTAATTGATGAACGCTCGCCGTGAGATGATCCAGTCACCAAATAAAGGGTTTTTTCCAATAGGGACTTGACAACTTTGAATTCAATTTGTGAACGCACTCTTTCACTAATCATCAAACTGTCACTGTCAATTTATTCAATAAACTCAACATTTTCATCATGGTAAAGTACGCGAACGAGAAATGTCTGGAGAGTCATGCTATCTGCACTACGTTCATATGAAACTCAAGTATCAATGGAGGCCCTAACTGGGGACGCAGGTAATTCTAGGGGTGGTTCTGTTCCTGGAAGCTCTCCACTGAGCCTTGACAAAGAAGTTCATTGGCGATTTTATTTCCTGTGATCACACTATGCCTTGGAACCCAGGAAATGAATTAATGAATGAAGTTATCAATCCGGCTGCGTTCAGTGAAGATTTGCATTCTGAAACTGAAACATTCACCAATTCCTAAATGCAGTTTGGCTGCCGTTACAGATGAAAATGCTTCGCACTCTATACCGATTCTTCACAGTTCAAGGTTGTGTATATCTCCGCATGTCTTCCCAACGAGAAGTGAAATCTAATGTTGCCGTCCTCCAGAGCCACCGTGTAAATCCAACTACATTCCTTTCCTGTCTCAGATTCTGGCCGAAACCAGTCTCGGACACATTGAAAGTCGATTTCGATTTTTCTCCGCACCAGGTATCATTGCATGAGATGGCATGCCCATAACACCAGAGTTATAAGACAGTCGACACACAATGTCATCAAAGCTCCAGTGCGTGCTGTACCAAAGACCACATCTTTGTAAATGGAAGACGGCTTTGACAGTGCAGAATATGACAGGGAAAGCCCCCATGCAGTCGAGACAGACCATTCTTTGCAGTCGTTTCGTGTGAGCTTGTTAGACCAGGAAACCGACGCATAGGATATAATTAGCCTCATCATAACAGTGTAGATCCAGAGGACCCTTCTCGGTGACAAGCTCCATATCTTGCAACTCCTTTGCACTGCCAGAAGGCTGACAGCGTTTAGTCCATATAAGTTCGCTTTAAAGGATGACACCCAAATACTTGGTTTCTTTGGAGAATTGGATGCTCATAAGCACTAGATAAGTCAGACCAGTCAGCTCCCTCCGACATTTAAATACAACAACTTCAGTTTTTACTGAAAGCCCATTTCTAGTGCATCAATCCTTGATCATATATATTGTACAGACAGTACAATAGACGTCAGAACTATTGAGCGCGCTGAGCAGAGAGTCGATCAACATGCACCATAGCGGTGGAGACAGAACGCCGCTTGTTGGGGAACCCTTATTTACTTTGCATTCACATATTGGCCGAAGTCACCATTCGCAATTTGTGTCCTATTCACCAGCATTGTTTTGATCCTCAAAACTGGTGATCCATCTACGCCATGTTGTCTGGTCGAGTTTCACATGCCGTCAAAAGTTGCGCTACCAAAAGCACGTCAGTGTCGATGAAAATGCCCAGCGCGTGTCAAGTGAAACAGAATCTCCAGTGTCGCGAAGGGAATATTAAGTAAGGCTCCACTTAAGCACAGGGATGTTATCCTTTAGACTTTGCTTAGTTTGCTGCAGATGACTGCATTATTTAAGGCCATCCACCAAACAATCACACCGTAGGTGAGTATCAATCTATATAACCGAAACGTATAGCCGGTGGTTAGTCCAGAGTTGAAGGCTCCATTTGTCTCCTATGGATTTATCCACAAAAATAGAGCTACTGTAGCCTCCTTTCCTCTAGAATATAACGTTTCCAGTTTTCAGACCCAGATAATTCGCTGTATAGGAAATGATTAAGCTGGTGAAGTTGATTGTTGATTAAGGATCTACGATTGGAATTCTATATTCCAAGACAAGATCAGTTTTATGGCGGTCTATACCCAATCCACAGCTATCCGCCCAATGGGTTAATCTGTTAAGGTTTTTCTGTAGCAGTGTTTTAATGGTCTTGAGTTACTTTTTCCATGACCCCTATAGGCACGTCATCTAGGCCATGTTTCAATGTCTAGTAAGTTCCACAGAAGGGATGAAAAGACATTGCCCTATGGCATACCTCTGCTGGCACATCTTTTAGCAGAAGGTCCACCCATTTTGGAGTTGATGATCCTGCTATTTAGCATAAAACTGATCAACTCCCCAAGTGAGTCATGTGCTCTCCAAGTGTAGTTGTGCTTTCGGATGTGTTGACGTTGTTAAAGACCATTGTACACTCTCTACAATGTAGAGGTTGTTTGATAGGGCTAGCTAGTTAATCTACGGTTGCTTCCACCAACTTTCCTTTACACTACACATGAGTTGTAGATCAATTCTAGATCGTATATGGATATCAATCAGTCGTTCTATAGTTTTCAGAAGGAAAGAGGTGCACTTATAGGTTTGAGGTCCTTTGGGACAACTTGAGATCACTTTCCGGCTTTGGGAATGAAAACTACATTAACTTCTCCCCATTTCAAGAGAATGAATACCATGATATACCAAGCAGTAGTGTTAGCAGGATGATATCCGAGGATATTTGTAACTCGGCACGTGAATTTTAATCGCGGCAGAAGTAGTTCTTTTTTGGGGTTGTTGCCGTCTGTGAATAGGGTGCTACCAGAAGAATGGGTGTCCGGTAACAGGTTGATGGATTCATCACTTGAGGCGTCGTAGAGTTGGTAGGGAGAATTTTTCTAAGCCGCGATGCTTCCGAGGTTTCTGTTATTTTGTCACATAATGACCTCCACGATTAATGCTTTGCCTTTCTCTGTTATTTTTTTATACATTTTCAGAGATTTCCTAGTCCGTCACCTTTTTTCTGTTTTTTGCTTAGTTGAAAGGTACCCTAAAGCGGTTCCAGTTCTAGTGGACACCAGCAAGGCTTTTTCTTGCCTCCAGGATTAATAACAGGGCAAGGAGCAGCCATAGCTTGATTGAGAGCCAGGGCGAATTCCTTAACTTTCATGTCAAGCTCGTTGCTGTTACGAAGGGGTCTTAACAGTTTAGAATACAGTAGTTTTAAAAGTGTTCCTCTGTGTGCAACGCGGTGATAAACAATAGTTCTGATGTCTATGCTCAGACATGTGCAGACGATATAGCTACCCAACAGCTGTCTGCTCTAAATAGCAGGCAGCCCTAGACGTGATTGGCAATAAATTCACTAAAAATGGGCCTCAGTCAATCGGGGAAGCCACCTCGTTCACGTCTAGTGCTTAAAGGCATCGCTAGCCATATCTGCAACCAAGCTCGGTATTTGCTTGGCATCGTAGATAAGAAACTCCTTTAGGCTAACCACGTTACGTCGAGAACGTCCAAAGATCATCCGCTCTTCTGGCAGTGTATTTGGATCCACATGGCTATACTATGGGTCTGTTGTCGGTTGACTATTACGGAAGGTTCTTTGAAGGCTAAACGCCTGTCTCTACTCTAGACACACTAATGATCCTTCCTCCTCTTAATGTTCATATCATAGGCTCAAAGCCAAGTTCCGTTTAAAGAAGAGCGGTATTTGGTACAACATATACGATCATCGAAATGACCTTTGGGGTAGACCGTCTTTAGACTCTTACATATAGACATATCATCTGATGCAATGATACCAGGACTTCTCTTGCTAAAAAATACGAAATCGAAGTTCTCTGTGTCCGGGAATGGCTTCGGCTGGAATTTGAGCCAGGAAAGAATATTAAGAAAACTCTAGGGTACGGCTATTTTAGATTTGAAAACTTGTGTCTGTCTTCGAAGCGGAGATATGCGTGATCCGAGATCATCAACCTTCCTGCTATGCCTCAGTATAGGCTGCTTACTGGCGTTGTGATGGGACACCTACCTTTTGCTAAGCACTTGATTGTGATAGAAATAAAAGTGAGACAATATCCTGCGATACCTGCTGTGAAATTGGTGACGACATCGCGGTATAAACTCTCAGCTGGGTACAGGTATTCGGCGGTGATGTGGTGGATGCTGATACCACTAAATCACTTACTCATCTTTCGTTGAAAGACTGAGAAATTTATGTAAACGGACTACTTCCTTGACTGCTTGCCCTGTTCGGTATGTGAGCAAGATTATTCAAAAGTTGAAGGACATACCTACTCGTACACTATACCCGCTCTTTTACCTATCTAGGAACAATAAAACAAATTCTTCCAAAACACCTTACTCACCTCAACTCAACAAAATCATTCTTGTCAGTATGTACGAGTAAGTGCATATAATGCCTACAAAACCATTGGCCCTATCCACGATCTGATTAGAACGAAACGAACTGTTCCGACCAATACTCAGGCCACTTTTCCACTTCTCTCCGTGCTCAAGGGCTCTTTGATGGATTACCCTCTTCATTTCCATATCTCCAACTTCTGCTAAATCTGACGAGTGTTTATTATTCAATGGATAAATTCATCTTTTCATTTGGCTCAGCATCCATTCAATTGGATACTCTTCCATCGCCCCCTCGAAGAGGATTTTAAATCTGATAAATACAAAAATCGTGAGAGAAAGCGTGTCCTCGACCTTAATAGCCTGCGGCGGGGGAATCCTATTTACGCTATATTACGGTATTCATACCCCGGCTATAAGTCGCTTCTGGTCTACTGGCTGTGGAGTCACATCACATCACAACATGCCAAGCGATTGATATGAGAATTGAATTTGGAATTTTTTTATACTCCAATTCTTCCCTCAGCCAGGGAGGGAGTTTCTCATCCTGGCGCACCCTAAATTCGAGTACATTAGGATGTTGTTTGTATATCGTTTGCAAGGATAATTCAATTTGACCCAAGGGGATTACATACCTCACCATCAATACAATATATCCACAAAAAAATAAATACGAGTAAGTAAACGTAAACAAATATACAAAAAAAAAAATGGAAAAAAAGAAACTCGAAAAACATCGAATGGAAGCCTAATTTTCCGGAATTATTTTCCTCGGTTATTTGCAAATAATGTCATTTGGTAGGCGGGGTTCTGGAGCATTAGTCCTGATTTGCATTTCCATGTTTCATCGAATGCTTAAATCAATTTATCGCCAACGGCATGTTGATTCACATGGAATGGAGGGGAATTCTTTAAAAAATAAAAATAAAGATACATTACGAGTAGAGTCCGGATGCAGTACAGAATAGATAGGATGCGTATTAGAAATTGAAGAGGGGGTCATCCAAAAAAAATTTCTACTCACCGTAATGAAGCAATTCGTAGGGGAAGGTATTCGTGCTTAAATTTTGGATTTTTAATTTAATAAGACTTTTTTGTATCTTATTCATCTCGGACGGCAGGAAAGTGTGAGGCGCACAGGAAAATTTGTCTAATGGACGAGGCATACCATATTTAAAGTAAGCATTTCATTGAACTCGAGAAATGTTGCAGGTTACCAAATGCCCTTAATTTAAAAACTAAAAATAAGTTTTGACGTCTAAATACTAATGAACGTTTAACGCGTTGTATACTTAGGTACTTAATAAGACGGCACTCCAGTCCACATGGAAGAGAGTTGGGATGTAATGTATTATAAAAAAAATGTAATTACTCATACTCATTACTTGTAATTGTAATTAAAAATCAATTGAAAGTCTCCATTACTCCCAACTCAATTACATTAATGTAATTGGAAGGAACTGTAATGGTCAAAATGCTGTAACGATTACATTTACTTGCAATCAAAATGTAATTAAATATTTTATCAAATAAATTTTCTCAGTTTATAAGAAGAATAATATTTTATACTAGCTGAACCCGTGGTCGCCTTGCTTCACCCTTAAAGGCTTCCTCATGCATACAAATTGTATGTATAGGGTTTTCCTATTGACAACTTGACAACTTTTTTTTAAATAAAACGCAAACCATTTGAGATATTTCAAAAACTTTATTATCGGCTTGAAGTACAATCAAAACATTTATGAATGGAACTCGACTTTGTTCATATGGCCACCGCGGGCACGTTTGTAGCGGTCGATTCGTTGGACCCAATTTCCAACGACTCGGCCACACATTTCGGCCGAAACGGCCGCTATTTTACATTCAATGTTGGGTCTGAGCTCTTGCAACGTCGTCGGCGTGTTGGCATAAACCAATGACTTAACGTAGCCCCACAGAAAACAGTCAAGCGGCGTTAAATCGCATGAACGAGGCGGCCAATCGACTGGCCCATGTCTTGAGATAACACGCTCACCATACTTACTCTTCAATAAATCGATTGTAACTTGTGCTGTGTGGCTTGTGGTACCATCCTGTTGAAACACATGTCGTCCAAGTCCACATCTTCCAATTCGGGCCAAAAATAATCGGTGATCATGGCGCGATAACGCAGACCATTCACAGTAACGTCACGATCGTTATCGTCGACGAAAAAATAACGCCACTGGCATGAAAACCGCAACAAACAGTTATTTTTTGTGGATGAAGTGGTGATTCATGAAGCACATGTGGATTTTCACCCGACCAATAACGCATATTTTGCTTATTGACGAACCCATTGCGCCAAAAATGAGCTTCGTCACTGAGGATGATTTTGCGATGAAATTCATCATCATTTTGGCGGATCTTCTCCAGAACCCAATCGGAGAACGTACGTCGCTTCAAATGGTCCATAGGCTTCAATTCTTGAGTCAGCTTTATCTTGTATGGGTGTAAACCAAGATCATTACGCAAAACACGCCATAATGTGGTCTGAGCGATGCCCAATTCTTGAGAACGCCGTGGAATTGACTGATTTGGATTGTTTGCTGTCCGATATCTTGGACACTTCGACCAACCCGTTGTCTCACTGACACGCCAACATCACACAACGAATATGTAAACTCAAATTTTTGCACTAAACTTGTTATTGCCTGTCTACTAGGGCGAGAATTACGACCGAAAATTGGAGTTAACGCTCTTAAAAATGCAGTAACCGACTCCGAATTTCGGTAGAAAATTTTTATAATTTGCAGACGTTGCTCGTTCGTGTACTTTACCATGAATAAATTGGCGGTGACAGTTTGATGATTAGTGAAAGAGTGCGTTCACAAATTAAAGTCAAAGTTGTCAAGTTCCTATTGGAAAACCCTTTAAAATCAGAGCGTGTGAAAAAAACATCAAAGTGTTTGTCTAAGTCCATAAAATTGTTGTGCACAATAACTTTTGTGGATTAATTGCATTTTATCAATATCTCGTTATTAATAGCTGCATCTTCATCAGCATGAGAAGTTTTACGACCAGGCAGAAATGTAGCTGCTATTCCTGACGACGCCACAGCCAATGCAATATTACCATGGCTTCGTATCTGCGCTAGTATTACCCTTGTTAAAAAAGCCTTTCCGGTCCCACATGGTGCATCTAAAAACAGCAATTCTCCAAAGATGTTAGTGGCGCTTTGATAAACATGATCGAAAATTCTCCGATGCTCTGCTATAAGGCTGGGCACACTGTCTCGAAGTGCTTGTGCTCTTTCAACGGGATCATATTTGGTTTCGGGTATATACTCTCTGTTACCACGCTCACCATCTGAGTTTGGTTCGGGCAAATCATATTTTGACAGAAGATTACCATCAATAGACAAAACTGTATCTTGTATAGCTTTCGAACAGCAATTAAGAACACTATCACACAGCGCGTCGTTCAGTTCACCACCGCCAATAATTTGCCTCGTGTCTCGGAAAAAATCTTCTGATAAACTCTGCTGATATTTTTGCCACAATAGAGCAGCATCAAAAAGTCCACAGAATACCAACATTATGGCACACAAATGGCGCAAGAGACGTGGACTCTCGCTGACGCATGCTTCCGCCAGCGTATCGTCCCAGTACTGGTCGTCATCCAGCATACTTCGCGCCCGGCAAGCAGCTTGAAAGGTGGGATATTCGACGTCATCAACCCTTCGCAAGGCGGCGAAAAAAGTGGGTCGTCGTACTGTGTGCAACAGCAAGCGTAAATAATAACATTCCGAATTTTTTGGATGAACTGTATAGACCCTTCCTATAACGTGTTCTTTGAACATGCCTGGAACACCTTCTACCGTAGCACCTCGTTTTCGACGACTAAAAATCCCATTTTGCTTATGATATGTATAGTAGGATGGAACTTCCTCGTACAGTAGCGTTTTAGCAAAGCTGTCTGCCTCACATAATAGAAAAAATGCCAGTAAAGTTGTGTTTCTTGGGTTGTTTAACTGCTCTCTGATGTTCTCAGGGTCAAAATATATGCGTTGTGCGCCCTCTAAGTGAACGTTAAGATGTATGACCGGTGGGTACCTCTCGTGTATCTGAAAACTGAAAATTCGCCACATAGCCCCAGGAGAGCTTATATAACGGCCAGATTTGGTCGCGTTTGTTTCTCAATGCAAAAGTAGCTTGATCACTACCTTTATTTACGTACTTTACGTACTTTATGGATTGAACGCTGTTACTCGTACACATTTCCACATTTATGTGAGCACAAAATGTCTTTGATTTGCTGATTTGCTGTCCACACAGTCTTATTTGTGCAGTAAATCCACCTTTCGGAGGTGAACGTCGGCAATATAATGGATACCCATCCTCTCCTGTTACAGTCTGTGATTCGTGTAGCGGTTATTTCGCATGCAAGGAGAGTTGGTATTCAATGTACCACAGGGACCATGCAACATTTGATTCCTTAAGATATCGTGTAAAATTGGATCTTCGTTGGGGTCCGCGAATTCCGCACTAATTATACTCGTATTATCGACATCGTTGGGACGGAATTTTTCCTTCAACCATAGAAGAATGTTCACTTACCCGTTGCAAGCAATCGTCACGGGTCCGTAGCATAATATCACCCCTGCCGCAGTCCTGATCCACTAAAACAACGATGACTTCGTTCGTGCTAGGAGAATTGTATCGGCCGAGATGTTATGTCGCGGGTCATTTATCAGCCCTGATTACAAATTTGTAATTATTTTGTTGATTTTGAGGAATAGACTCCAGTGCAGCCTTGAAGTTATTCACATATGGATTGGTTTCATGAAATATGCTTTGCAGCTCGGAAATCAGACTGGCGTTTAGATTTTGGAAATGTTGATTCTTGATTGTTCGCTTGTTCGCAATAGTCGGATACAAAGTATATTTGCAGGAATTTCGGTTCATCTGATGTCAACAGAGATCCAATTAAATGAAAAGCTTGATCCTGAATTTTGAAGGTGGGCATAAATGACCCTTCTACAATTTGGTTTGCCCTGTTGTAAGAACGTATACATTCCAAAAAATGTTTAGATTGTAGGTAATCCCCAGTCAATAGGGATTTCAATGGTTCTGGTTTTTCTTTTTCTTCTTGAAAAATATCTAAACTTTCCGCCTAAACAGCCGACTCCATTCGACTCTTTTGTCCATTTAAGAGCTTGACAATGATCAAAGGCCTGGGTCATTCCACCGATACCAGCAAATTCTGCATAATTAATTCCCTTAGTGTAATATAACCTACCTCTGTTTTTATTGATCCACTGAAGATGTGTGTTTGTTTGTGACATGCGAGTTGTAGCAAGACATTCATCTTCGGTACCTGACCTAATGTGATATTCTTCATTTGTTTTATGTGATCGGGCTTGACAAATTGTCCTAGCACGTTTTGAGCTTCGGGAAAGATTTGACTTTTTCCTCAAAGGCATATTTTTATAAAATAAACGGCGTTACCTAAAACAAAACGGTGAGTCTTGTGTCAAGAAATAAATAAAACATACTAACTCACCTAAAAGAAGCCAATGCCAAAAAAAACGAAACTGGAACATTATGTTGGTGGTAAGAAAAAATAGCATTCAACGTAGATTCTAATGAGAACAGTGCAAGAAGATACATACATATGTATGTACACTCACTAAGGAGAAACACCAACTATGTATAAAGTTTCAACATTATTTGTTTTTGTTTTTACACCACACACGTGCGCATACTTCTCTTTCGTTGCAACCCAACAGAGAAAACGACACACATTATTTGTTGAAGAAAAACCTTACATTTTTGTAAAAAACTAAAAATATTTTGTCACCTTATAAGGGTGGTCTATAATTGACGTACGATGTTAATTGTAAATAAAACAAAAAGTTTTCAGAGAATTATCTCAATATTTTTTATTATGATAGAAAGATCTATGACAATTATGTGTGAAACATAATATCGGTCAAATGCTCGCCAGGGCTTCGGTGGCATACCTCTATCCGATGGTGCATATTGTAAATGACTCTGAGACATAATTAAGGTTCGATGTCGTTAATGTGCCGAATTATCTCATCCTTTAGCTCTTGAATTGTTCTTGGCTTATTGACGTACACTTTTTCTTTTAAATATCCCCAAAGAAAGACGTCCAGCGGTGTCGAATCACATGATCGTGGCGGCCAATTAACATCGCCATGACGTGAGATAACACGGACCTTGAATTTCTTGCGCAAAAGAGCCATTGTTTCGTTCACTGTGTGGCAAGTAGCACCATCCTGTTGGAATCACATATCGTCCAGGTCCATATCTTCAATTTCTGGCGAAAAGAAGTCTGTTATCATCTCGCGATAGCGAACATTTTCGAATAAGTTCGGCCCGATGACGCCGCCAGCCCATAAACCGCACCAAACAGTCACTCTTTGTGGATGTATTTGCTTTTCAACAATCAGTCGTAGATTCTCATTTGCCCAAATGCGGCAATTCGGCTTGTTAACGAATCCACTGAGGTGAAAGTGTGCCTCGTCGCTGAAGATGATTTTCTTTGTAAAGTCACCATTCACTTCTGTCTGTTCAACCAACCGGAGTATTGACGACGCTTGAAATGGTCAGTAGGCTTCAGCTCTTGAGTCAATCTTTATTCAAAATTCGCATCAGTGATGTTGGTGAGATGTTCAGTTGATGGGCACGACGACGAGTCGAGGTTGACGGGTCTTTTGCCACACTATCGCGAACAACAGCAATGTTAGCCGCAGAATGAACTGGGCGGGAATGCACAGGTGTTTTCACATTTCCTACAGACCCGGTTTACTGAACTTTGCGCACATTATTAAGCTGACCAAAACAATCACGAAGTGCACGAAATGCATTTTGATTTGACCGCCCATTTTCGTAAAAGACTTCTCTATGTTTGAATTTATCAAACACTGAAACAAATAAACGCCAAATTAAGTTCTGCAAAAAACTTGACGTTAAGGTGTGACTCACAATTAACATCGTGCATTATGTTTGGACCACCCGATATATCGAATTGCCGCAAATTTTAGCACATTTTCGCAAAAACAGACACATACGTTCTTAAAAAAGGAGAGATCACCTAAGTAAATATATAGGGTTTTCCAATAAGGGCTTGACAACTTTCTTTTTAAATAAAACGCAAACCATTTGAGATATTTCAAAAACTTTATTATCGGCTTGAAGTACAATCAAATCATTTATGAATGGAACTCGACTTTGTTCATATGGCCACCGCGGGCACGTTTGCAGCGGTCGATTCGTTGGACCCAATTTTCAACAACTCGGCCACACATTTCGGCCGAAACGGCCGCTATTTCGCGTTCAATGTTGGCTCTGAGCTCGTCCAACGTCGTCGGCGTGTTGGCATAAACCAATGACTTAACGTAGCCCCACAGAAAAGAGTCAAGCGGCGTTAAATCACACGAACGAGGCGGCCAATCGACTGGCCCATTTCTTGAGATAACGCGCTCACCATACTTACTCTTCAATAAATCGATTATAGCGTGTGCTGTGTGGCTTGTGGCATCATCCTGTTGAAACCACATGTCGTCCAAGTCCATATCTTCCAATTCGGGCCAAAAATACTTGGTGATCATGGCGCGATAACGCTGACCATTCACAGTAACGTGACGATCGTTATCGTCGACGAAAAAATAACGCCACTGGCATGAAAACCGCAACAAACAGTTATTTTTTGTGGATGAAGTGGTGATTCATGAAGCACATTTGGATTTTCACCCGACCAATAACGCATATTTTGCTTATTGACAAACCCGTTGAGTCAAAAATGAGCTTCGTCACTGCAGATGATTTTGCGATGAAATTCATCATCTTGGCGCATCTTCTCCAGAACCCAATCGGAGAACGTACGTCGCTTCAAATGGTCCATCGACTTCAATTCTTGAGTCAGCTTGATCTGGCATGGGTGTAAACCAAGATCCTTAAGCAAAATACGCCATAATGTGGTCTGAGCGATGCCCAATTCTTGAGAACGTCGTGGAATTGACTGATTTGGATCGTTTGCTACGGACGCCTGAACGGCAGAGATATTTTCGACACTTTGACCAACCCGTTGTCTCACTGACAAGGCAACATCACACTACGAATATGGACTCAAATTTTTGCACTAAACTTGTTATTGCCTGTCTACTAGGGCGAGAATAACGACCGTAAATTGGAGCTAACGCTCTTAAAGTTGCAGTCACCGACTCCGAATTTCGGTAGAAAATTTTTATAATTTGCAGACGTTGCTCGTTCGTGTACTTTACCATGAATAAATTGGCAGTGACAGTTTGATGATTAGTGAAAGAGTGCGTTCACAAATTAAATTCATAGTTGTCAAGTCCCTATTGGAAAACCCTTTACATATGCCTAAGGAAAAAAGGCGTACGATCCATTCGAAAGCGAAGAAAAGCGTATTTGTTGTGTAGTAGGAAAATTTCAAAGCCTACCGTATCTGGCTACTAGAAAGCGAAAACGTGAACATCTCAAGGGACGTTGCCTTCGAGGAACAATCTTCAGCCACTATCGTTATAACTCGCGACGAAAAAGAAGGGCATGAAGGTGGAATTAAAGCTACATCCGAAGAGCAGCATCGCCCCTTTTTGCAAACAGTGGAAGACTGGGATCTTGTAGATCTACCTAAAGGCAAGAAAACCATTTCAAACAAATGGGTATATAAAATCAAACTTGGTGCAGATGGTAGAGTCGAAGGCCATAAAGCGCGTCTTGTTGCGAGAGGTTTTGCCCAACATTACGGAATAGACTATGAAGAAACATTTAGTCCCGTAGTAAAATTTACATCAATTCGAATGATATTGGCTCTATGTGCAATTGACAACCTAACACTTCGGCGGTTCGACAATGAGACGACTTGAGTGAAGTCGTGTACATGACGCAGCCAAAGGGCTAGTGACAAAGTCAAGTACCTTCAAACAAGTATGAAGGTACTGGAACATTCGATTCCCGGAATTTTTGAAAAAATTTTGCTTCGGCTGATTCGTGTGTTTTTGTTAGTATAAGAGAGGGGCGAAAAACTATACTAGCTACACACGTTGATGACGGATTGGTTGCAGCAGGTGATGAACACGATATTGAGTCTCTTCTATTGCATCTACGCCAGGAGTTTGAAATTAAGGCAATGGCAAACTATTATTTTAGATAATAGTCGACGTATGCAAAACGAGTTCTTTCAAAATTTGTGCTTCAACACCAGCTGAGAACAAATATCCACCACTCATATCCAGTACAAACACTGCATCAAATTATCCATGCAGTGAAGCTGTTGGTTGCATCATGTATCTGGCTAGTGGTACAATAGCTCACTATGCAGTAACTCACTGCAGTTAGGCGTCATTTAGACAATCCGAAAGGATGCTACATATTTGCGGTCAAAAGAATTTTGAAATACTAGGTGGAGCGGAAAGTAACCTCCTTGGGAATGAAAGGAAATTTTTTTTTAAATGTTTTTTTTATTTTATTCAATATAGTCCCCTTTTAGCTGGATACACTTTTTCCAGCGATTTTCCAACTTCTTGATCCCGTCCGAAAAGTAATTTTCCGGAAGGTCTGCAAAATACTCCTCCGTGGCGTCGATGATTTCCTCGCGTGAGCTGAATTTTTTACTGATGAGCCACCTTTTGAAGTTTAGGAAGAGATAATAGTCCGAGGGAGCCAAATCGGGCGAATACGGTGGATGCGACAGCAATTGGAGCCGTAAGTCATTGATTTTAGCTGTGGTCTTGTGCGCCGGCGCATTGTCTTGCAAAAACAAAAATTTTTTCGCTTCATCTGAGGCCGTTTTGCAGCGATTTCGGCCTTCAATCGCTCCAATAATGCACAGTACTACTCGCTGTTCATGGTTTTTCCTTTTTCGGGGTAGTCCACGAAGAGTATGCCATGACAATCCCAGAAAACCGACAACATAAGCTTTCCGAGCCTCCCTTCGCCGCTTCGGAGCACTCGTGCCGGCTTCAGTTCATTGCCGGGCACTCATTCTTTTCTCTGGTGTGTAATAGTGGATCCAAGTTTCATCAACAGTTACCAATCGACGCCAAAAGTCCGCCCAATTCCGTATCAGCAAGTCCAAACACACTTTCGAAATGCTCTCGCGTTCCTGTTTTTGGTCAGAAGTGAGCATGCGCGGCACCCAGCATGCGCGGCAGGATAACTTTTTCATATGCAGAATATTGCCCAAAATATGGCGTGTCGCTCAGTACTAATCTTTGTGGTATCTGCTAGCTCGCGCACCTTCACTTTCCGGTTGCGGCCACCACGAAACTCTCGAAACCAATATTTGACGGTGTAATCTGACGGAGCATTAGCCCCATAATATTTATCCAACTTTTCTTTTGTTTCCTTCGCCGTTTTGCCTCTCAAAAAATAATGTTTTGTGAGAGAACGAAAATCGTTTTTGTCCATACTCAACATGATGCCAAACACGTCAACAACAATCAGCTGTCAAAACAAAACTAAAGATAGTATCGCACTGAAATTTGGCATGTCTGCCTAAATATGAACGGACTTCAAGGCACCATAACCTTTTTTGCAGTAGCAGCGCACCTAGTACATTCGGGGAACTCTTGATCATGGTCTAATTTTTAAAAAGTCTAATCTTCAAATTCACTGCTTTACAGATGCTGATTTTGCTGGTAATCAAGACACGCGGGGGTGCGGAAGTTTCGTGGTCATCACAGCGTCAGAAATGCGTCGCTCTTTCTACTACCGAATCAGAATACGTAGCGACTAGTCTTAAATAATTGATTTGGGTACATCGCCTACTCTCCGAACTGGTTTCAAATGAATTGGATGTTCCAACTCTTAATATGGACAACCAAAGTGCAGCAAAACTAATTAGAAATCCGGAGTTCCACAAGCGGACAAAACACATTGAGGTAAAATATCATTTCATCGGACAATTCTGTTAATTCTTAGCTCCTGAAGACTTCAAAGTGCCTGCAGAAGATTTAAAGCAAGTAGCTGAGATGGATGAGGTTGAGCTAATCCTTGCCTCATCGTCCCAGTAATTTTAACTTACCTCAAGTTCTAGTAGTTTCGTCAGCCCCTTTAGAGTCTTCGATCTTGAAACAAACGCCCACTTTATACAACTTCATGTTTGCTTAAGATTTCTTAGTTCATATTGTCAGCCATGACGGGTTTTCTGATCTCTTTTGTAATATCGTGTTTCGTGCTGCGCAGACACAGTGGAGAATGACACCGGAATGCGTTTTTTTGTATAGAGTTTGGCGCATTGCGCATGTTTTTATCATAAAAGTACATAAATGTGGTTTACTCGTATATCATGCCAAGAGCGGATTTCTCCGTATCCGGAATCCATATTAATGCTAATCTTAAGTCCACAGGACCCAATAAAACACTGTACCATTACTGTCAATGAAAAATTGTAATTTTTTGATTTATTATCGCATAACCGTAACAGTTTTAGTACAGTTTTATATTTTGTATGTATTTTTACAAAAGTTCTCATATACGAGTATGTAGCTTATGGATTAGAATAAATGCCATTTTGTTTTTTTTTGTTTCATAGCCCGGGCCGGTGCGTGGTGGAAGACCGCATTCGAATGCAGCTCCATCTACCGTCTGATGTGTTTGGTTTTATTCGTTATTATTATGGTTTCTATTAGTTACTCTTATTTTTAACAAGTAAAAAGCAAAAGAAAAATATTTTAATCACCTAGAGTACAAGTACAAGTATCTATCTTCAAGTCCTAGCCTATGTTTGTGTGTGTATATGGTGTGTGTAATTATGTATGTATGTATATTTACAGATCTTGCTTTGATAGTGGTCGTGATTTATAAATACTGAGCAAGTTGCAACCATCAATCGCGAGCCAACTTCAATCTGACTGCAATGCGTTTGCATTTCCACATGAGTTGCGTTTCCAATATACTGAAGGACATGGCCACTAGGACGAGTCCGAGTAGTAAATATGCACAGCAAGCAAAGAGCTGGACATCTGGGCCTCGAAATGTGTGCTGAGGCATAAAATCTCCATAGCCAATGGTGGATAGGGTGACAAAGCAAAAGTATGCACCATCAATGAGGCTCCAATTTTCCCAGAATGCAAAGATCGCTGTACCCAGGCAGATGTATGCGACGAGAATCAACAGTACAATGGTGATTGGCACTTGAGGGGATCCATCGTTGCCCTCATCGTAATTGTCATTGTCCTCATCGTCGTCATCGTCATCGTCATCATTGTCGTTGTCGTTGTCGTTGTCATGCTCGTTGTCATCATCTTCGTCCTCTGTATGATCTGTATGCAGATTACAACTGCTGTCCAAACAGCAATTGTTTGTGTGGCTACCCTTGGAGTTGTTTGTGGTCATTAGTCGGACTCTTCTGCGTTGACTAGTGGTGTTACTACCACTGCCACTACCACTACCATTACTACCACCAGAGGATATCTTTCGTGCGTCGAGCAGGCTTTTGTTGCCGGTAGTAGTTGGGGAGTTCTTCCGTCCTCCTGGCGATGAGGGTATAAGTGGCACACGTGACGGGGTACCATGCGGACATCTGTAAAGAAAGACAAAACCAAAAGAAAGAATTAGCTTAAAATGAATGAGTTTGCAGAAAATAAGGAGGAGAAAGGATACCGGCATTCGTATATGTAGGTCTTGCTTCCCTTTAATATTTGTGTTTGGAATTTGTCGTCCAAATTAGGGGACACCATATACTCGTATGGTATGCATTCAAGCAGCTGAGTGACCTTTTAGCTAGACCTCCCGTTTGGTATTTCGTATGTGTGGATGTGACCAAGGATTTAAATTATAGATTCGAAAGGCATGTGATATCGGTGGGGTGTGGTTTGTTTTTTTAAGGTAATTGGGATTGTTGGCCTAGAGATTGACTTAGAAATTGGATGATTCGATTTCTGTTGATCGAAGCATGACTGAATTAATATTGACTTTCATGTCACAGTGGAGTTTCGTTTTTGTTCGTTTCAAATTGTCTTGTTACGCCGCATTAAATTCTCTGAGCTGCCTTGTCGGTTCTGCTGTCAGTCGGATGGTGAGTCATGTTGTGTGCTAGGCACATTAAAAGCCACAAAATGGCGTTGGCTAAACTCGGATGTGTTGACGAACCTGAACCTGGATGAAGAATGAGGAATTGCGTACTATTCAGTGGCAACGATCCTTGACAGGACAATTACAATTATTATCCCCATTTTATGAATGACCCGAAAGCTACCCACCCGCCGACTAACTGACTGACACACCGATGGTTGGGAATGGTAAGTTGCCTAAGGGTAGCGCAGTAGTGTGCGATTACTTTTATTGTCACTAAACATGAAAATTCTGGGGCTTTTCGCTTCCGGTGAAAGGTCCTTGTTCCGTTTTCTTTTCTCTCTCTCTCTCTTTCTTTTGTGTGTGCGTTTGTGGAATTGTTTGGTAGATAATAAATTTCCTGTACCCAGAACATGAAATGAGCTACAGCCTAATGATGGACATCTCATGCGAAAGAGAGATGATTGTGGTGCTTTTGTGTTGGTGCAAAGTTTCGTAGTTAAATGAAATGTCCTTCGAGAATAATGAAGATACTGAGTGGCTTTTAAGAAACCTTTGACACAGTGAGTGAGTGGTTATTAGCACCCCTGTGTATGAGTGAAAAGGTTGGGTTGTTTAACTAAAGATGAAAGTCATAAAATTATGCCAAGGGAAGTGAATGAGTAATGACTTGTTCAACAAGACGTTGGGGTGGATTATCTCAGTAAAATTTAAGATTTTCAATTCTACATTTTTCTGTTTAATCCGGAGCCTTAGAGAACAGGTGGTTTTCTATGGGAATTTGGAAGACTGGTGCAGATTGTTTTAGTGGGCGGACTCCAAAATGATGTATTACCAATAAATCCCATTCTGACAACTGACAAACAGAGCCGGTTCCAAACTCAAGTGACCCGAAGATTAAAGCATCACCAGGCACTCGGGTCAGGTAAGGTACAATATGGACGCTTTGAAAACAGAACTCTCGTTTAGGTAGAATGGCGAAATAGAGATGATGACGAAGAAGTTACAAGCTCACCCACGATAGCTGGCACGCCAGTCAACAAAGAGTAACATCGACCTTTCGCTATGCACGCGAGGTGTTCTTGTTCTTAATAGACCACATGCAGCCGAAAAATTAATGGTGGCCGTAGACCTTTGTAATGTCACCTCTGTCCAAAGAATGAGATTGAATTGACTGGACAAAAGAAGTTCGTTAAATTGTGACATCTTTTTCTATTACTGATTCAGTAAGAAGAGTTAGGGCTCTTTAGGATGTAGATCCGGTGTGAGGAAAAGACTCTAGTCAGAAGTATAGTCCATCATCAGCTCCACGAGCAAGCACACGAGCTATGTCCTAGTAAAGTTATGAGAGGTGGACATGTTTAATGCACAAAGCTTGCCCGAAATTAGCTCCAAAAATTAACTTAAGTTCGTCCGCGTTTTCGACACGTTTCCCATGCCTCATGATCCAAAAAAACAAGAACAATCTTTCACGAGAATACACGTGACTGCTGGTTCACGCAGACTCCAAAGGACGGCTGCATGGAGGCACTGCCAAATCTCCCTCCCACAGATATTCATACATAGGCCGCACTCTCAATGCCATCTGTATTATTAATATAATTAGCGCGTGCTCAAAGGGCTATTTGTACCCTTAAAAGGTTTGCACACAGCGCGGGCGAAGGAAACTTAGGAAGGAAAAAAAGAGAGGAACCGAGTTACGTTGGTCTTAAATGTTTGCAAGTTACAATGACACAGCAGTGAGTTGTACGGCTCAGGAACGAATCACGATGTTTTAGAGTACGTCCAAAACTAGCCTTCAAAGTATACGAGTACTGATAAAACTCAAAGGGCGATAGGTGTTACGGTTAAAAGTTTGAAGGGGCGGAATGCGACAGGCAAATTCGGTAGAGCACTGGTGGTGAGGAGAGCGATGGAATAAGGCGAAATAAGAAACTTTGCGCGGTTTTGAGCATATTGGCGTCACCTATGAGTTTTATCGCACGGTTTTGAATCTTATCCGGCAAGTGCAAATAGTCCTTGGGGACACCTGACCAGATGTGGGCATTGTACTTCAATTGCTTTATATTTTGAGGCGAGATCAGAGGAGGAAGAGTTTTTCGAAATCGTTTGCGGAAATCCAGATATTTCGCAGCATTTTGCAGCGACATCCAGTATGCGGTCATTGACACCCATACCGAGAATGGAAAGTTTTTCAGTTTCGACGATGCAAGCACAATTCATGGATAATGGCTGAGTGTTTAAATTTCGCTTTAACGACAGCAGATAGCATTCTGTTCCAGAAGCATTAAATACCACTCTGTTGGTGGTTCCCCAATTAGATATGTTGTCAATATCAATGAGCTTAACATACGCTGCCGTTCCCATTCTACAGCCGAAGAGCGGGGATATGGGTCCGCGAACGAATATGAAAAGCAGAGAGTACTGTCATGAGTATATTGGATAAGAGGTAGCAGACAAGAGATCTTTAATGAAAATTAAAAAAAGAGTGTCGGAGACAGAACAGAGCCCTGGGGCACACCAGCATTTATTGAATTGAATTGAACGATCCGAAAGGTAATTTCTAATCCATTGACAGAGAGAGTTGTCGATCCCAAATACGCGCATTTTCGACAAATCAGACTGATGCGAAACTCTGTCAAATGCCTTAGAATTATGAAGTGCCAAATTGTTGCACTTCGCCAGATTGATGTACGCCTTAGTTCCACTTTTCGTCGAGACATGCCATTGCCGGTCGTTGACAAGTTTTCGTGATATTTCATGAGCTGACGGTTTATCTGCGTTTCTTTTGCTTATTAACGTAGCGGCCGATATGGAAGTGGGCCTCATACGAAAACACAATTTTCTTGCAAAAATCAATGTCAGTATGCATGTTTTCCAGGACCCAATCGGCGTTGCTGGTCGTTAGCTGGCTTCAGCTCTACCATTAAGTTTACCTTGTACGCATAGAGAGTCAAATATTTAGTCAAAATTGGGTGCAGTGTAGCTATGGAGAGGTCAAGGTATTTAGAATGGTGGCGAATTGAGGTATTTGGGTCGTTTTCGACGCTTTCCTTTACTGAGGCGATAATTTCCATTAAACGTCCGGGGCGAACAAGTTTCGGCGTCTTTGCATCTTGTGCTGAGCCCGAGTGCGATAGTGGGTTGGTTTCATGGAATGTTGGACACGCAATAATGAAGTGTAGTGTGATACAATTTGAAAGCGTTGAGCTCGCTTCGAAGTGAGCAGGGAACATATTCGCCCTGTCATAAGGGATGGAAATCTGGTATCCTCGATCTAGAACACAGAAGGCCATTTATGTTTATCTTAGGACAACAGAAAAACCTAAATTTCAGAGCAGGTGGTTATATGAGACCTGGTCATCTGACTTGCTTCTAAGTCGATCCGTTCGGTCACTGTCTACAAGTCTACAAGATGCGTTTCGCTTTTAGTATAGAGAGTGTAGGGTAAGTGCACAACATGCACAGTGGATAGTTGGTAAGCATAACCTACCCGACAACACGTTTGGTAACGGACTTAGGCTTATTGACTTGGTGACAAGAGGAAATAATACTATACCAAGCACACGATTTCCTCATCTGAATATAAACAAGGGGGCATGGCGGTCTGCGGGTCATCAAACGATAAATCAAATTTATCACATAGCGATAGACGTAAGCTATGCCTCCAGTATTCTGGACGTCTGAACGCGTCACCACCCAGTTGCAGCGAAAGTGCGAATGCGGTTTTCCAAGAGCCACAACAAAAAAAAAAACTACTTAGAGAAGGTATAACGAAGAAAAGTTGCAATCGCAAGAGGCTGCCAGAAGCTTCTCCGAACGCGTATCCCGAAATTTCTCAACAACTCCTATGTCGATAGCATCAAGTAGCGAAGACCAGTAGCAGCGATGCCACAGCTGATATGTTGACTTTCACCCGACCACCATCAGGAAATCCCTGGTTTGAAGAAGAATGCCGACAGGCGCATGCAGCTAAACAAGAAGCCGACAAAGCGGTGTTGCAATGAAGGACGAGAGAAGCTCGTGAGCTCTACGAGCAGGAGAGCACGAGAAGCACGCAGTCGAAGATATTGAAAGGTTGCACTCCAGGAATAATGTAGGGAAGATTCACCAACAGCTAAAGAGAACGCGTCAAGGCAACAAGACCCGAACAGAAACCTGTAGAAATGAAGAGGTATGATTATAGGCACGGTCGGTGCCGTTAATATTGAAAAACTTTTTCTGCAGAAAAAGAATACACCATTCAAACTCGGCGATGATAGCCAAAACTTCGGTCCACCAGACCACAAGGATAGCAATATCTAAGCTGAAATCCTACAATGCTGCTGGAAATGACTTTGTGGACATCTTTCTCAGATCTGGTCAGAAGAGTGAATGCCTGATGAATCGAGTCTCAGCATCGTTTGCCCGATCAACAAAAAACGAGACCCGCTTAGGTGCGCCAACAACATCGCGTACAAGATCTTGTCAGCCAGAAACCCTTCGTTAACAACCCGATCAGACCCTGTCAATGCGGTTTTGGACCAGGAAAGTCCACAATCACTTTGCACTCTGACAGATGTTGGAAGAAACTCAAAAAGTCCAACTCGATACCTGCCATCTTTTCATCGATTTTAGGTCCGCACATGACAGAATTTATAGAGACGAGCTATATAAGGCCATGTCTAGTTTCTGCATTCATGCTAAGCTCATCCGTCTGTTAAGTATGCCGATTGAGAGCGCTCGTTGCTCCTTCAAAGTTAGTAATGAATTGTCCGAGACTTTTGACGTCGAAAAAGGTTTTAAACAAGGTGACGCGCCGTCGTGTGACTCGTGCGAACACTGGCGGCACAATCATTAAAAAGTCTGTGTAGTCACTAGCGTACGCCGATGATATCGACAAAATAGCGAAGACTCAGTAGGCTATCACCAGCGTTCGCTAATTATAGTCGACGCTATAATTTCGAGTTAATGCGGGACTTTGTCTACCGTGGCTTTGCTATAAATTCGGCCAATAATACCGGTAAGTGGCAAGGCCCTATGCTGAAAAACTAAGACCTTGATCATACAAGTCCAACTTTATAGGACAGAAGCATGGATCCTATCGAAAGCGCTTCGAGAGAAAAATCCTTCGTACAATATTCAGTCCCGTTTGCGTTGACGGGCTTTGTAGGAGAGGATTTAACGAGTAACTATACGAGCTGTACAGCGACATCGACCTAGTAGAAAAATTCCGCATCGGTCGCTTAGGACACGTAGAACAAATAGATACCAATGCTCCGGTTCGCAAAGTCTTCGTCTCTAACCCGGAGGCACAACGGCCTCCGCCTTAGGTAGCGCACACAAGTAGAAGGGGACCTCAACGACTTGGAGCGCCCAACTGGAGGAATTAACTAAAGACCGGGCTAACTGGAGAGGCTTGCTAGTTGAGGCTACCTAATTAAGTAAGTAAGTAAGCGGCACTCCTTACAGATGAAATGATGTCTAGGGTTGTGCAACTTTTGGCATCGGCTACACATTTTCCCCAAATTCTCGTTCCCTGCTAACCACTTTCGAACAAATGTGGATAATGATCACTTTGGCCAGATAGGAGTCATTTTGGTTTAAAAAGCGAGTTTGGGGAGCTAGGCAGCTAAAAGGCGATTTGTTCAGAGAATTCACCGAACCATCAGTGTACATGTGGGTGGGTAGAACCTATCTGGTGTCTTCCCGGTTTGGATTGGCACACTGAAATTTCTTTCAAAAATGAAGGAACGTACGATGTAGTCAATGTCTCTTGTTGTGATTAAGGTATAAAGGAGCTAGGATGTGAAACAGTAATCTGGTGGTTCCATATGACGTTTCAAGCTTTGTCGAATTCTACTTTTCCTTGAAAAGAGGATAAATTCGGTTTTCCTTTGGTTTACACCGAAGCTCCAATCTCAGAACTTAGGGACATTCACAAAGTCCAGGCAGCTATGCAGGATGACTACAAGCCATGCTGGACGTGACGAAGGCAGAGAGATGGTAATGGGTTAGAGAGTTGACCTCGACCAATTTAAAGTGCACAATGGATAATTGGAGCAGCAAGCTAAGCACTAATTCATTCTTGTTAAAGCAGTTGATCCAATCAACGAATGTAGTGCAATATAAAGACATTTCTCTGGTATACGCTCCTTTTACTTTCAACCCTCTCCACACATTAGGGTTCATGTATCCCAACACGGTGTTAAAAAAAAAGTAATTACCTTTTACCTTTGTTTGTCAGCACTCGATCTCAATTATTTTGTCGACTAAAGCATTACTCCGGTTACATCAATCTACCTCATCACAGCATAAATTTTGTGCTGTCGAGCGTTGCATTCTTCTCCAAGAGCTCTCCATCGGCCAACAACATTCTTGCAAATTGTTCTTTTCCCTTTTCGTATGCAATTTGCCATTCTGACCAGGATTCACATACCTCTCAGCACTTCTACACCTCTATCTTCATCAGCTCAACACCGCATACAAAGTGAGAATTTATCGTGGTGGCAATTCCTTTCATGTTTCCGGTGGACGTGAGGCAAGTAAAAAAACAAAAAAAAAAAATAGAAAAAAAGAACAGAAGACCACAAGAAACGACTTAATGTCTAGAATCTGGAGGAATGACAATTTCTTGGTTTTGTAGGTGTCACCTAGATGGTGTTAGATACAACCTACACCAACTTATTATTCGGTCGAGTAGTGATTTGTAGGGATATGCCACGACCGACTGAGTGACGAAAAAAAGACCACATTTGCAAATAGCCTTCCATAAATCAACGTATCCGGTTCAAGTGTCATTCGAAAAGAGGTGCCGAGGATACAAAGAAGATACACAGATATATAGATACACAGATATACAGATACTATGATACTTGAACTATGCAAAATAGGCGACACTACTTACCCTATTCGATTTTGTTCGGTTTCCTCCTCGTCATCCATGATGTCGACACTTCCGGGTGTTGGAGAAGAGTTGCCATTTTCACTGCCTGCTCTCGGTTGACACGAGATATCGCCTTCTGCCAGCAGCGTATTGATCTCCTGTGGCATCGGTTTCGTTAGGAATTTCGCACGCCGGATGCCTGCAAGAGAAACCATGCAAATGGATTTTTATTTTCTCTCCAATCTGGTATGCAGACAAAAAAAAAAAAAAAGGAAAAACAAACGAAAACAAGGACGATGGATGGAGAAGAGATATGACTTTCTGTACAAAGTGTGATTGAGTATGCAGCGGCAGCAATGTTGGTGGTGGTGGCGGTTCTCTGATGGTGATGTGGCAGCACTTTCGTGACGCACATGTTGAATTGTCAACTCGCGAATGGGAATCTTTTTTTCTTTAGTAACTCAGTAACTCTGCACACGTAGTCAATCAAAAGAGACGCGACAAGGATAAAAAGAGCAAAAAGACCTAGAAAGAAAGGAAACCGATGCTGGTGGAGAGATTCGCCGTTGCACATTAGGCCAATGTGACAAACAGAAGAAAAAAAAGAAACAAAAAACAATAAAATTGACAGGAGAATGACGTATGAGACTAATCAATCATGGGCGGGAATGTTTTAGCGATTAGACTTGCTCTATCGGAACGAGACTCATTTGAGTTGTGGCGCAATGTAGGTCGCAGCAAACCGAGTATGTGGCACGTTTTTGATGTTAAAAAATGAAATAGGATGGGGAGCTGGTTGTGAACATAGAATCTGGCGGGTTGAAGTAAGAAGGCAAATTGAAACAAGACAGCTGATCAAGTATACAAACAAATGGCTGCGACCTGACTGGGATTGATAAGCATTGGGAGGTTCATATTTGAAGCTGAAATGTGTTTGCGAGTTTTTGCTTCTCTTTCTCTCTTTCCTTTTGTTTTTGAGGAAAAAGAGTACTTTGGGAGAGAAATCACAATGACAGCAACCTTAAATCGTAAAGAAAAACAAAACAAGAAAACAGAGGTAAAGATGATGAAATGACTGAGAAAGTTCAGTCTTCAAGGGTTCACCGAATGACATTCACATTGTCAGTGGTGACACATATAGGGATCTGTAAGTTAAAGGTCATCGCTTCCCACTGAGAGCTACAAAATGATAAGAGTTTAGCGGCCAAGCTGAATGTCTCAAAGATCACTCACTCACTCAATAAGTGCCTAAATGAGATCAAGCTAGTTGCGCAAGTTCGGGCCAAGGGCTTGAAAATTGCATGTGTACACCCAATGGCTCAAATTGCGAACACGAACTAGGACTTAGGGGCTTGGGATTTGGGGCTTAACTTTCCGGTCAACTCCCCTGCAGAACGAAAACTATGTAGAACTGTTGGGACCCTCCACAGCCCACATATGACCGTTGGCATCCTTCATAGTCGACATGCAGAGAACAATAAGCGGAATGACTGGACAACAAAGTGGATTTCACTCCCGTCCAAGAAGTGCTTACTACCGAGTGTAACCGACCGTCATTGCGAAACTTCTGGTTTATCAATAAATGGCCGCTGAGGGTTGCAGAGAAACAGAAAGCATATTGAGCTCTGGTCACCAGCAAGGAAGGATCACCAGAGGATCTATTGTAGTTGCAGATTCACAGTCAGTGCTGGGGGACATGAAAGAATCAGTTCTGTAGACTATTAAACGGCGATGACGCTAAACATTCCGGTGTCGGGCAAAAAGAACCGTATGGGTCATAAGCAATGATTCCGAGCTCAGCCATCCATATCCAAACTTTAGTCTAATAAGGCTCCAAATACTAACAGACTAGCTGCAGAGCTGTTCAATGCGGTGGGAGATGATTGTTTGAAAAATGTGCCACAAATCGTCTCTAGAATACGGTCGGACAAAAATTGTAAGGCGAAATATAGAGACTTCAGTCTCCTCAATATCCGCCAAAGATCATCTCTGCCTTACTACCTAATAGCCTAAAGTATTTTGTCAACCAACAAATTTGTTCTCCTCAGTGTGATTTCAGGCCTAAGCCTAAGAAGTCCACTCTCGACCAGATTTTTACATTGCTCCAGATCTTGCAAAAGAGCCTCTACCAATCTGTCGATTTCAAAGTTTCTTATGACAGAGTTTATCGGGAAAAATTATACGAAACCGTGTTCAGTTTTGGCATCTCCATTAAACTTAGTTGGATCTGCAGAATAACCTTGGGGAGCTGCTCGGAAAAGGTCGGTAATGACTTCAACGAGACATTTTTGTCTCAAAAGCTTCGTCCTTAAGAGTATTGTCAAGCCAATAGCAGAGATATAACTACTTGTGTATGCAAGACAGACAACGAGCTATCTGTGAGTTAACTGCAAGTATAGAGGGTTTGGACGGTTTTTTGGTTGAATTTCCTCTAAAATGTGAATGACATTGGACAGACAGCACAAAATGTGGATGAGTGGGATGCCCAAGTTAATACTTAGATGAAAATCCACAAGCCATTTCTGGGGCGCCGTAATATCCACAAAAATCCCTGTTTGGCGGTGTGTAAAGAAGTGAGCACAATTTTGATGACTGTGGAACCCCGCACATAATTTTATCTTCCTCGCTATACATTCTTATTTAACGGTCTCCCGATCCGTGATGAGCCTCTGCCTGAGGTGTTGTAGCTTTGCATCGTCTTCTGGCATCTGTGACTGCTTGATCATTAAAAGGGAGACTCGGTCTGTTTTTTCTTCTCGAATCTGACGGCTGGGATTCGAAGTTTTCATTTCATAGCCAAGCCAATGCAGTCGACGTTTCTTGGCCTCTCGGATGACTTCTACATTTTCATACAGCTCTTTGAGTTGTCGGTGGTATCTTCTTTTCCATTCGCCATCCTCGCAAATGCCATGGCAGAAGTATTAGATCCGCTTTCTTATTTATCGTCCAGCACTCAGAAATGTATAGCAAAACTTGGAGGATCAAGGTCTTGTACAGGAAAATCTTTGTCGTTTCGGTCAGGAGGGTCATTCTTCGTTGAATCCCTACTAAAATGTTATTTGTAGGGTTGATGTTCACTCTGAGGCAGGTGAATTTTGTCCGAGATGGTGGATGGATGTTTCTTTGTGGTCTGCGCATCCCAATAGTTGGACTGATTTACGGAAGATAGTGCCTCTTGTGTTAACACCAAGCCTACATGCTGTCTGTTCAAGGTTAAAGAAATCGCATGAGTACGAGTATGTATCACCGTGACGAAATCAGTGTGACACGGCATAATTGGATCAGTTTCCTCGGGATCCTGAATTCATCTATCGTCTGCAACAGCCCCAGGCGACAAACGCTGTCATACGCGACCTTAAAGGCGTTAAAGAGGTGGTTTGTGTCTCGACTTGGAATTCGTTGGTTTTCATCAGGATTTGCCTTAGTGTGAAGATTTGGTCGATCAGCATTTGGCCGGGTCAGAACCCAGATTGATACGTGTCGATTGATTTAGGCTAAAATGGCTTAAGACGTTCACACAATATTCTGGACAAAATCTTATAAGCGACATTTTGTAGTGATATGCGTCGGTAGTTGGTACTTCCTTTATAATGGGTCCACTGGTCGTTGGCGTTTGTGGATGGGGATGGCATAGTGGATAGTTTCTCGCTTAAGCGCTTTCTGTGGTCTCTGGCTACACCTTGAACGTTAAGGCGCTCTGCGCTAATTCTTCTTTTCAGGGAGGTTCATAGTTACTTTCCGTTCGACAGTCAAGCTCTAAAAAGGGCTGCTGTAAAATTGACGAGTGGTAAGCCTGTGCTTTACGACTAATCCGAAAAAAAATCGTTTCCTTAGAGATTCTCGCATCGATGTCGCAGAGTATGAGTTTCGCATCAAGGGTTCCGTAGTTCCGTAGAGGTTCCGTAGGCTCCGTCCAGGAAGTTCTAAAGTTCCTTCTTGTTGGTAGGGGCGTGAGCACATAGTATAAAAAGGGGTTCCGATGCGGACCCCACATAGGCGATCACTAATCGACTTAAAGTCCACCACTTTCGATTCTAGCCACTTGCCCACTCCGAATCTGCATCCTAATATATGTTACCTTTTGTTGCAACTGTAATATAATATGTCGCTGTGTCGTCTATTCACTGTTCCTGATCCTGTCCACTGTACTTCGTGGAAAGCAGTAATGTTTGGATGGTTTCCAGTGTTTGGTTAGCTCCACGAGTATGCAATGTGCATTGTATTTCAGCAATTCTCGTTCCGGTTCGTGTTACCGTTTGAGGGTTAACTAAATCCCAGGCCTTCTGTGTTTCTCCCATAAATACTTTTGCGGATGACCAGTCAAACCAACACGCAACCCCAATGGGGTGATCCCATTTATTCACACTTCGGATGGAAGGTGCCAGGTTTAGTGGTTCTTATAGGCTTATTCTTTGAATACGCCAGAGCAGCCCTTTTAACATGTTTTTTTTACTCCGAAACCTGCTTTCGTGATCTAAGACGTGTCGATTACCGTCCAAAAGAAATTTTCCGATAAATCGTGCCTGAGACATTGCAATTGCTTGGTACCATTTTGGGCCACAGTGGCTGGAATCATCACCATCATCTATAAGACCCTCGTTGTCTGGAAATTGACCCGTGATGAGGACAGCCACTACAGTTTCCCACAGAAGCATTTGCATAGACACTCGCACAATATGAGCTACATCCGATGGAAAATATACACTTTATGGCTCCTGGGAATCGTATCCCGTCTCTGGGATTTGGCAGCTGGCAAGACCACATGTCGCTTTGAAGAACACACCAAGGACGTCCCTTCAGTCGCCTTCTCTGCTGACAATCGTTAAATCGTTTCCACCTGCCGAGACAAGACTATCAAGTTGTGGAACACTTTGACCGAGTGCTAGTACACTATTCAGGAAGATGGACACAGTGACTGGGTTCCAGTTTCTCATCAAACCACTCGAATCCAATCATCGTCGTCTAGTGCGGTTTGGATCGTACATCAAGGTCTGGAACTTTGTCCACTGCAAATTGGAGAACAATCACTATAAACACAGTGGCTACTTGAATACTGTTACTGTTTCGCCAGATGGTTTCCTATGCACCTCCGCACTTTGGAACACAACGACATTATCAATGCTTTGGGCCTCTCACCCATACTGCTACTGGTTGTGCGTCGCTTATCGTCCATCCATTAAAATCTGGGATTTGGCATGCAAAAAGATCTTCGAGGAACTTGCCTCAAATACAAGCCGCAGTGGTCCATCGATGACAACCCAATCCGTGTATGGCAAGTCTCTGCACACTACACAGTCGACAATAATTTTTTTTTTTTCATTTGCATTATATAAGTGAACGTGTTCACTGAGTCGTTCAACCTATTAAACCTATTGGCGCCACTTTTTGATTCCTTTTGGAGAATTCTTCCGCTGTTGTCTGGATACAGGTAGCTACCACCAACAATCTCCCACAGGGGTTCAGACTTTATGTACAGTTGAGATACTAGCCAGCCGGGACTCACGCCGTGTCTATACTCATAGACGGTTGGGCAAGACTCTTGTTGACTAATTTTGCTATCGTGGGAGTGCTTTTGGCATCCTTCAGTCGTATGCCATCGATTATTGCAGTTTTATCTTCTTCCAAGGACTTGAGCTGCTTTTTAATTTTTCTCACTTCTTCCATGGACGCTGTACTATTTTAGGGACCGTGAAAGGCTCTGTCGTTTCGGGGTAGTGAATTACCTCCATGCTGTCATATTTTCGTACTGTGCTCGATGTGGCGCTGGTAAGCGTAATTCATCTAGGACTCATCTTGGAGTTAAATTACCAGATTGTGATTTTCTCCATACAGTCGAGAACGAGCCGCGATAATATTCTGACATTGCCGCAAGGTGTTAACCGATTTGCTTTTGCTACTAGGAGATGCTTAACCAACTTCCACTCGATTTTATTGTTTATTTTCACAAATACACCTCAGATCACAAAGCTATGTTTACCATCGCCGTAATGTACCCAAAAAAAAATGAAAACAGGAACGTCCCAATTGATATTGGTTCCCTTGGTAATATCAGTGCAGTATATTTTTATTTACAAGTTTTACTGCTCCTGAAACCCCCTAAGGATTCTTCCATATCAACCGCCCACCTCCAACTCAATCACCTCTCACCTCGTGGCCACCTTTTGCTCCATCGAAATGTACGATCTACGGCAATTCTGCCTCCGACAGGGAAAACTTTTCAAATCCATTTTGCTCGTGTAATTAATTGAATTCCTTTCGCACTGCTTGTGTTTTGCTTTTCCTTTTTTTTTGTCCATCTCCCAACTCTCACTATAATGGGCCAACGATTTTCCGTTTTCCGTCCAGCGTTCCCTCACAGAACCTATTCACTTTAGTGAAAAGCAAATATTTGCCCTTGTACTGCAATATAGAGGTCGCTAATGGACTACCACTAGGGCAAGTAGCGCCAATAGCAACCACCTCCTTAACCAGATAGCAAGCATTGAAATCTCTCTCTGGGGTGTTCCTCATTTAGCTGGAAGCTAACATTAACACCGTCCTTGCAAGGCTTGCTGGGCTTATCAGCCCTAACAGGACCACCAAACTCGTACAACACACACTCACTATACCCCACCATACCCACCCTAAACATGGCCATCCAACCTAGTTTGGCATTTAGTTGAATTACACACCATAACGGCAGGTAGTGAGAGGAGAGCTTCGAAACAAAGTAGCGAATTGTTTGAAAAAAAAACGTAAAAAACCAAAAAAATCCGAAAAAGTGCAAAACAAAGAATGGAGCAGCCAAAAAAAAAATTCAGTTAGTAAGCCTTTTAGTGGTTTAACGTTCGTTTTCACCGTCCTTTGGTTTTGGAAAAGCCTTCCTTCTATCCCATTTCTCATCCTGCTCATCGTCTATTTACTTGCCATTCTGATCGCTTAGTTCCAGACTTTTTCCTTTTTTCTCCATTTTCAAGGATTGCAGCAGGTTTTGGGTTCATTGGTGAAGAGGGGTGGAAAATTGGTTTTCACTTTTCGTTTTTGCTGTTTTTCAGTTTTGCAGGTTTTTTTTTCTTCGTTTTGTTTTGCTTTGATATTTTTGCGCCTAAAGTGGTTCGCAAACACTAATGGAGCAATCCGGGGATCAGCAGGATATTCTCTTTGCCCGGTACTTCCGGTGTACATTAGTTAAGGCTGTTAATTGTAAGGTTGTGGGTTTTTAGCACGATAATGGGATAGAGGGAGGAAATAGAGAACTTTTATGGCTGTCTGTGGTAGTGCAGATTGTTATCTAATCGGATTATGTCAAGTTCATGGGTTGAGGATGGACGTTTTGAATGGGTGTGCAATAGGCGGAGCAAAAGCACGTTTGGCTAATTTCATGCATTTGGTAGTTTTTGTTGCTTGCTTCTGGAAGTGGATTAACGTAAATTGAAAGAAGTCGACTTGGAATTTTTATGCTACGAGAGGAAGACATCTAGTCCGTATCCATATACAGTTGGGGATGAGCAGTGAGTATTACACCCAGAATGATAGTTGATATCTGGTCTGTAAAGTGCTCTGTACTTCCATTAGTACCACCAATTAGATGTGTCTGATACCTTCAAAAGCAGCAGCTGGACTTGAGGCAAACATTGACTACCAAAGTGCTTTAGGTATGTCGAAAATTTGCACATCGACTCGATGAGAAAACTCAAAATCACATAGTTTGCAATCCAACCAACACATACTCGTATAGTGGAATCAGAACAATGAAGCAAACAGACACGAGGTAGCTGCGAGTTGTAGAGTCACGGTTGGCCATGCCACCACGATTAACCTTGTCGTGGTAGCCACCGGGTACGAACAAATAGACTTGACCGAACAAACTTATAAGCGCTAATGTTGAGCAGGGCATAACAGCAACACAATCATGTCCTACCAGCATGTCTGTACCTCAGAAGGGGTACGTATGGTGCACTGCAGACTCCTTATATAAGCTACTTGATCATACCCGAACGAGAGGCCAATAAAGCTACTTCAGGACGAGCCAGAGTGCTAAAATGGAGACGAATTATCCAGGTTCCTTTGCCAAAGTGTCCTAGGAGGCTTGTCCCTTCAAGTTGGAGAGTATTCGTGAGGTAAAGTATCCGGCCGCGCAACATGTTCGGAGCTACACATGGAATATGCATACTTTGAACAAGTTACGTGCAGCTGAAAAATAAGCGCCATCAAATATCACCGCCACTAAAAGGTGGGAGCGGTTAAAGGAAGTGAGGCATTGGAGGAAATAAGAATGTTCTTGAGGGAGAGTTTGCTGAGGTCGAAGAAAGGCTGAATATTGTTACCTTCACGAAGCATTAGACATTAGCTCCAGGTGTCCGTAATTCGTTCTGTGAAGATTGAGCCGGAAAAGTGGCACAGACCTAAAATTGAGTGGTTTGGAAGGAAAGAAGGGGTTGTAAATTTATAAGTTTCAGCCGGTCAGTGGTCGGTGGTAAGTTTTGGCTATCATCCCAGGGAAGACCATGTAAATCAAACCGTAAAAACCTGCGTTGAAGAGCTTCTATCCGGAGGATGTGAGTTCTGTTGTAGGGTGACCAAACTTGGCTTGATGAAGCCAAGAGCAGAGTTGGCTTTTTTTTTATTATATTGTCAATGTGAGAATGGAAATTGAATTTCTTATCAGAGATAACACCTAAATCACACCACTCATTCACTAAAGGAACAGGCAGATTAAAGATTAGATAGCAGTGAGCTGAAGTAGGAGTGCGCTTACGGGTGTATGCTACAGCCTGACACTTATTGACGTTAAGCTCAAGAAAATTCTTCTGACACCAAGTAAAAAATCTGTCTAGATCTTGCCGCCGTGCTAGGCTGCATTTTCATATCATCTGCGTAAACAGATATGTACAAATTTCTAATCAGTCAGCATCGTTAATGGTCAGAATAAATAAAAAGGGACCAAGGTGGCTGCCTTGAGGGACGCCAGAGGAGGCTTTAATTTAATTAATTAATTTAGTGGGGGCTAACGCCCCCATTTCGCTTAATGCGAGCTTAAAAACTAGGATTTAACAAACTAACAACGGTTAAGGGTTAGGAAGTAAGGGAATGGTGGAGGAGATCAAATTTAAGACGAGAAGTGCTCAGGTTAAAATCAAAAAGGGGAAGTTTTAAGTTGACCTTACGGAGCATGCGGGAGATTGGTTCGTTAGAGCCATAAGAGGTGCGGTGGGTTAGGATATAGAAAAGACGAGGACAGCGTAAATTACGTAATTGAAGGAAATGGAATTGTAAAGGGAAGCGCAGTCTACAGAATCGGAGAGTACTCGATGAATGAAGAGAATGTCAGCTACGTCTCTGCGTTTTTCGAGGGGATTTAGGTTAAGAAGTTTGAGGCGGTCGCGATAGAGAGGTAAGATAAATGGGTCACTCCAGGGTAGTCCACGAAGAGCAAATCGAAGAAAACGAATTTGCTTAAAGGGGGACCATATTTGGATAGCATATTCAAGGATCGGCCGGACAAGGGTAATGTAAAGTGACCTTGTCACATAAGAGTTGTAAAATTCTTTAGACCAACGTTTGATAAAACCGAGCTATGAATTGGCTTTAAGGATTATCTCATCAATATGCGAACGGAAGATTAACTCTTTCCAAGGTCGCGAAGGGATTGAACCTGGAGTACAGGTTGGTCATGCAGAAAATAAAGTCGAGAAGGGGATTGATTGCACTTACGAGACAAAGTCATAGATTGGCATTTGGAGACATTAGGCTCAAACCAATTTTTTAGGCACCAAGTGGAAAACCTATTGAGGTCTTCTTGAAGGAGAACAGAGTCCTGGGGTGAAGAAATAGTTTTGGAGAACTTAGTGTCATCGGCGTAAATGGAGCAATGTTTGATAATCTTCTCAAGATCGTTTATAGTTAAAATAAAAAAGAGGGGACCTACTTGGCTGCCTTGTGGGACACCAGAAGTGGCTAAAATCGGGGTTGAGAAGGCTGACCTAAAGTGAACGCTATAGTAACGGTTCTCCGGAGGGAAGTCAATTTGAAAAGGATCAATTGATGTGATATTTTATCGAAGGCGTTAGCGAAATCTGTAGCAATAACGTCAATTTCGTTGACATTTTCTAGGGCTGAAAGCGCAAAGGATACGAATTCAACTCAGTTTGTAGTAGTTGACCTACCTTTTAGAAATCTGTGCTGACAGGGCGATATAAGTGACTTGCACTGAAAGCTGAGAACTTCATATAAAAAACTTTCGATCATTTTGGGTATGTGAGAAAGCTTAGCAATGGGACGGTAGTTGGTTACTTCATTCTTTGATCCCTTTTTGTGAACCGGGGTTATGAAAGAGGTCTTCCAAACTTGGGGGAAGGACAATCAAAGAGGGAGGAAAGTGGGTGTGAAATATTGGAGGCGCACTTTTTGAGAAATATTTCTGGGAGCCCATCTGGACCAGATACAAATTTATCGTTGAGATTTTGTTACTACTCTTCGATAAGGGCGTGATCAAAAGGTTGAGAGAGAGAGGGCCTACTTGAAATAGATGGAGTCGGGTACAAGGAAGTTGTCTGCAAATGACTGTTTAAAAAAGTTTGCCAAAATAGTTGGCAATAATATGTGGATCGGTCGATGATATATTATCGATCGAGAGAGAGGGGTGATAACCGTCTGATTTTCTTTTGTAGTTGACGAATTGATAAAATGTTTTGGGATCGTTGATAAGGTTGGTCTGCTCTGTGTCGAGAAAGCGCTGATAGAGGCAGTTATAGAGCTGGGTGAATTGCAGGTAAGTTCCAAGATAGTTAGAGTAGTCATAATAAGAATTGGTGCGAAGAAAAACTGCCCATAATTTGTTTCTTCTGTTGCATAAAGAGCGAAGTCTTCTGTTGTACCATGGAAGGGAAATAGATGATATTTTATGCCGTGAAAAGGGGACATGAAATTAAATATTTCACTGCAGAGAATGGAGACAGCATCAGATAAGGATAGGTTGGTAAAATCAAAAGAACATTTGCTAAGATAGGTATTGATTTTGCGAAAATTAGCTTTATGGAACTTGTACTCGTAAGAAGAGATGGTAGTTGAAGAAGTGAGCTGGGATGGAGAGTTATGGAAGAATGTGAGAAGAAGAGGGGGGTGAATGTTGTGCATAGTTGATAGGATAAAGGGACACAACGTTACTGTGGAGTTAATTGGATCACTAGTGAAAATAAGGTCTAGTTGCCTACCGATAGAATTAGGGACGTCACTTACTTGGCACAAGCTTGAGTCAGTTATGCTATCAATGAAAAGACATTCCTTGGATGAACTGGCGTTTGACGCGGCAAAAAATAAGAGATCATTCGATGGAATCCACTTTAGCAGGGGCAGATTAAAGTCACCAAAGATAAGGATATCGTCGATGGAATCACTTAGGTCAATTAGTTGGTCAATTGCTTTGTAGGATGTAGGATTCAATAGGTTGAGCTGGAAGACCGTAGTAACACATAACGTACAGCGACCAGTTGGGAAGTGTTATTTTAATTGAGACAAAATCAAGTTTAACAGAAGAAGAGATAACGATGAGAGAAGAGTTGAGGTTATTGTGAATGGCAAGTAGGACACCTCAACATGGAGAATCAACTTTAGGGATGGCAGGATCATTAAACATAGGGAGAGAGTGATCGACATCTCGGAAAGCATTATAAGAAGATGGAAATAGCTCCTGGCTGTTTATGTCGGGGATCAGATTGGTTTCTGTAAGAGGATAGACGTCGAAAGAGAGACCGTGTGATTTAGACAAGACAGGACGAGTTTTAGAGCGCAAGCCTCTTACGTTTTGGTAGTAAAATGTAAGAGGTAGTTTGTTGCGTGGAGGAGTAGGGGAGTGTAGGTGAGATGCAGGCAAAGAAGGCATGTTAGGAACGAACAAATTTGTCGTGGTCAGGTCGGCTGCGCTGAAGGTGAGAAACTCTTTTAGAGTGTACATAGCTGCGGAAAGCAGCGAGGTCATCCGCAACCTTTTGAGGAGGTGTGTCGAAGATTTCGTGGTACCTATTGTAAAGCTTTCTCAAACTAATTATATCGGTAGGCAGGCCTTCCTGTTGGATGGAGACCATGACACTTGTTTTGGTTTTTCCCTCAAAGCAAACAGAGTCGGATTTGTCGTAAAGATATGCGAGAAAGAGACGTATATTTTCGAATATCTTTTTAGAGAGCGCGTAACGATGTGTCTATATTCTTTTGGGTTAATTTAACTTTAGGTGGCGAAAGGGGATCAAAAATAGAGACTGGGGCCCGTGAAACCGAGGGAGAAGGCGAGCTAGAAGCGGGATTTAAGATATGCGAGCTGATAAAGTTTGGGTATTTGGCTCCTGTTGTAAGGTGGAAATTGGGAAAGCAGTTGCTAGTATTCGTGGGAGGTGTGGGTGTGGGTGGTTGAGCAGTGACAGTATAAGGGGCAGGGGTTAAAAACCTTGCCAGTTTTGGGAAACAATAGATTTACAATGGAAAAGCATTATGTCAGCCAATGTTATTGGTGTCACCACTTAATTGATACAAACTTGAGTCAGTTAGGCAGCCGATTAAAAGATTTTCTTTATCAGAGGTGGAATTTGTTGCGATTTTTTAAAGGCTCTAGACTCGAGACGAGAGTGTATAGCTAGAAATACACCTCTTTATCAAGACCATCGTCACGGTGTAAATCGAAGACTTAGTGTCAGGCTAAGGCAAGAAGTTAAGCTTTCGACAATCTGGGCTAGCATGCAATTCATGCAACAGTAGACAAACAACTGATATAAATACGTTATGATTAGAACTACAAAATGTTAAAAGCTTTTTTAGCTGAATAAGTGCAATTAGTGTCACTCATCACAACTATGCACTTAAAACTGTCTTTGGTGATTCTGACGCCAATGTACGAGATGTCTTCAGTGATAGAGTTGGAAAGCAGAGCCTATACGATACCTGAGAAAGCAGACTTGGACTTGTAACGAATAATCAATACGTTTCGGTCTGTAGTTTCAATTGTCATATATTGTCGAAGCCAACAAATGTAAGACTAAAGTCATAAAAGAAGACTTACTCATTGCATTTGCTGCGTATGACTTTATCTAGAATAGTTCTAGTACAATATTTTTGAAGCCACACGCCGGGTCACTTTATCATAAGGCAGTTGACCTTATTGGAGCTGCACAAGGCTTTCCCCCAGCATTGTAGATGTCTGAAAATTCCGATCGGCCAATGTTCACTACTACCAACTTTCAGCCAAGGTACGCTTACGGATATCTCGGACACCACACCAACCGAAAAATACTGTGAGGTGATAAAACTTTGAATGGATGCCATTAACACACAACAATGAATCAGAACTTCAGTTAATGGTGCACTTGTCGAGCTCTCAGTTGCATTTTTACATTTTGCATTGAGCCCTGAAAATATTTGGCATTAATGCCAAGAAACGGTGAGAAATGGCGCAATTAATGTGCAGGTATCACCCGACCAAAGTCTCCGAGATCCCCCTTTTGATGAAAAGAGCAGGCCGGTACATGTAGCAAAACAACTCGCAAAACTAAAATCGAAGAAATAGAGAGCTATTAGGCTGGCAACTAAGTAATTGCTGATTTCACACATAGATGTGAGATTACTTGCAAGCAAGGGTACACCTACTACTCACTTCCAAGGTATTTGATGGAAGGAGAGTTTGCTCGATGAATAGAACCTCACCATCCAAAAGAACGGAAACTCTCTAAACTGTGCGAACTATGGAGACATCATTTGCCTTTGCATCGTGTACCAGATCTTGTCTGCCCTGTTACATGAACAGCTAAACCTATTAGATTCTTTAGAATTAGATTCTTCAAGAGCACTGCCAGAACGCAGTGGGCTGTCAATTGTGCTTTTGAAGGTATTGAAACAATAGTGTCAAATATGGGTTAAACTGTGATTGAGTTCAATTCTGAGTACATGCTGTTATCGATGAGAACCTCAAAATAAATAACTTTGACTTTGGTGTAGGTAGCGAGAACGTCTTCCTAGACTCCGCTATTAAAACTGATATTGACACCCCATCAGCGCTCAATTTATTTGACCCAAGAAGGTCGTTGAAAGGAAACTGATGCTGCAGCATGGCCATAAACGGAGGCGGAGGAAGATATCCTTCGTAATTCGTCAAGTGAGGTTTGGTTCTGTCTACGTTGACAGGTTTACAATGAAAGGATATAACCGCGGAGTCTTTGAATTGTACAGCGACAACATCCACGTAATCAGAAAGGTGCGCATCTGCTGTTCTATTTTTTGATGTAACTAAAGATGGTCACAACATTTTCCTAAATAAATTAAGCAAAGCTAGCTTCAGAGTCATTATTGATTTCGATAATAGGTTAAACAGGAGACTTCATGGCATTTGAGGCTATTTTTTTACGTGGAAACTCTTAGAAACTGTCTATTGTGGTCCAACCTTCCTAGATTCCTGACCATCATAGAGGAATCCCAGGACCACCTCTCATTTCAAGCGACGCTGGTTGGTAACAAGGGCACGTCAAGCTTATCGCTTTTGCCGATCAAAGATCTCTCGACCCTTACACAAAAGCCGTAACTGGATTAGGAGAAGTCTAGAAGGGTGGAAAGCTTGAGGTTGTGGTTAAGGAGGATATCCCTGAGAGACCTAAAACCAGCACTTTCGAGTCCATAGCTCCCTATTTACGGCCAGTAGTAACCTTAGTAGGACTACTGCTGCTCAGCTTCAAAATATACAAGTCTGCTGGGCCAGAAGGTGTAATACCACCTGAGCTACAATTGTCCTCAGATATCATACTGCCAACGGTAGTCAATATCAGGAGAATTTTTCATTTCCAAAGCCGGAATATGTTCTGATGTGGTCCCAAAGGACCGCAGACCTATAAGACTGCTCCACGACTTTTGTCAATGGCTCAACATGCCTGCTATAAATGAAAGTCGGTGGAAACGGTCCTACATTTCAATGCCTAGCCACATGGAATAATCTCTACATTATAGAGAGTACACCATGGTAACGTTCCTGGACATAGATGGTGCCTTCAACATTTCCAATACATCCGCAACCACAACTGCACTGTCAACTCTGAAGGTAGATGACTTGGGGAGTTCAGCAGACTTTTGCCAAATAGCAGGATCATCAACACCAAACTGGTTGGGGCTCTTGAACTGCCGACATACCTGAAAACTGTTGGTAGGCGAGCCTATGCGGATGACGTGGTTATATCCGTCTCAGAAACTATTTCAGTGTCGTTAAAGAACTCCTACAGCTATATCTTAACAGACCATCTCGTTGGAAGGATCTCTGTGGATTGGGAGTAGACCCACGTAAAACTGATCTTGTCATCTTTTTCAGGAAATACAAAATTCCAATCGTAGGCCTTTCCTCAATGAATAGTACCAGTTTAGTCTTTTCCAATACGGTCTTGTTTTTGACAGGAAACTGTCAAGCAAAGAAATCTACAGAATCTTTATTCTCTTATTCTCTTGCAACAGCCATTGGGAATGAATGGCGGCTTAAACTTCGCATTACCTTCTGGCTATACGTCTCAGCTATAAGACCGATTCTCACATAGGGAGTGGCTGTTTGGTGGACGGACTTAGTCAATGCAGTCAACTACAGCAAACTAGTTAAAGTCTAAAGGAGAGCATGTCCATGCATAAGCGCAGCCTTAGGTACTGGTCTCTCCGCGGCACTGGATATTCTGTTTCACCTGACGCCTCCCTATATTTTCAGCAGGGAATCGAACATTCAATCGAGTACGTCGACTACAGTATGCCCCAACATTCGTTTGGCGAAGACTTTCATGTAAGAATTCCCTCTAGATCTTTCTGAGAGGAAGATGCATTCATGAACGACAAGTCAATCCATTTCTAAACAGATGGATAGAAGACTGATGTTGAGGGTGTTTTCTCAGATAAGACCCTCCTTTCGCCTTCCAAATCACTGCATCGTGTTCCAGGTAGAAATTTTGGCGATTAAAGAAGTCCTGTCCCGGCTGAAGAAAAACGTAATATCTGCAAACGATATCCGCATTTTTACGGACAGTCAGACCGCTATCAAATCCCTAGACTCGATCTCAAAAAATTCTGAAACCGCCCTTCACTGCCGAAAATCTCTCAGGGAGATGGCAGAGTAATTCAACATCCACCTATGTTGGGTGCCACAGAGACGTTCCAAGGAATTGTAGTGCCGACGAACTCGCCAACATTTGGAACCACTCCACCTATTCTACTGGAAAAGGGTGCATCGGTATACTAATCGCTACGTTCAACATAATGATAAAGCTGGATGCAAAGCTGGAGCAAACCTTAGGTGGACTTTTGGATGAACATGCCTAGTGGACAAACATATCTGACCGAATCTGGATCTTAATCGGTCTAAGTTTCTGATCTTTCAAAATAGGAAACATCTCAGCGCTATCATAGGTGTCATCACTGGGCACTGTTTTATAGACAGCATGCAGAAGAGCTTCCTATTTTTACAAACGAATTTTCTATAGAAGCTGCATGGACGAGAAGGAGGAGTAGACAACCTTCCACGTACTTTGAACTCTACGTGCCCAGCTATCTTCTACAGTGACTTAAGGGATTAAGAAAATATAGACGTAAAAAGCCTCCTAAGCTTCGACAGAAGATCAAATTGGTTCCACGAGTAGGAGAATCACAGATCCATGTGCCGTCACTAATGGCCAATAGGCCTAGGTGAGTTAGTTTTCTTTCTAACAGCCACTATAACCTAACCTAACCTAACCTAACCTAACCTAACCTTACTCTAAGGATTGGAAGCTATCCACAAAGTGATCGATGTAGTGGAACTCGTTGACTGTGTTCTTGCTGCTAATGCTACTGCTGTGCTGCTAATCTTGATGCGGCAAATCTTGACCATCACCACTGTCCACCAAATAAACCTTTGGGTGTCTCCTCGACAGACCAAAATCTAGTGAAACACATCCTTCAACAAGCCCACATACGTCAACAAAGGCTGTTACCTTTCTGCAGTTAAATATTGCGTGATAGTCCTTTCACTTTGATGGGAGCGTCAAAAAACAAGGCAAATCTTTTGGGACTTATTGGAGTTGTCGACACCAAAGTGTGGTAGATGCAAGGTCTTCGGATAAGTGGTAGGAACTTTTCAAGCATATTTCTTCTCAATGTTGCCTTGAATAATAAATTTTTTATTTCCACTCAACACATATGAGGCTATGAGTGCTATAGAGAAGCTGTTCAGAAATTGAAAAACATCCCTTAAGCACAACAGACCAATTTCGTATCTTCTTTTGACCTTCTTTCTTGTTGGCTGAAGGACATTTCGTGAAGGAAGGTGCTCCGATTGCTCCCTTACACCAAACATTTACGGGCGGAAATATTCGCTGACCAATTCTTAAGTAAGTCAAAAGGCAAGAGAACATGGTGTGAACGGGCTTCGCCTTCTATCCGAATTCCGAACACAAATCATCCTAGCTTTGCCGGAATTGGGTGGTCAATTCCAAATGGAAATGGTCAAGACCAATCAAAAGGTGTCTGTCGTAGCGAGTGTTTGTTTTTTTTTTGTTTTGTCATATCTTTCCCCCTGATATGTAAATGGACCACAACGGTCCATTGCAACTTTCTGCTTGCAGTCCACTGCATGTTTAATTGAAAAAGTTTTACTCTGCGGAGACACATCTCCTCAATCACTCCGGCGCCGTCCAGGATGGATATTGGTGGCCCCTCGCTTAAAAGAGAATAAGTCTCACTCCATGAATAGGGGCCTTCTCAAAACATCTTTCGTTTCACTGAAAGGTCACAAAGTAGCTGTTTAATTGTAGATGGTCTATCTAAGAGGGGCATTCGCCATTAAATCAGGTTCACTTCGAGATTACAGAATGATCCAGTCTCTCACGAAAAAACAGGAAAATAAAAAGTTACATCGTATCAAGATAGACCCGCCATTCCTGTCCGGCTGACAGATCCAAAACAACTGACAGATGTATGTAGGTGCAATGAAGTTTAGAAATTTCAAAGCCCATTAGGCAAAGTACCCCACCGGAAGGACTAATTACCTGCGACCGGTGTTTAAACTTTCACCTACCAGCTGTCAACGTTGACTTCCATCCTTAACGGTGTGCCACCACATCCAACATCCCAATGTTCACCCTTAACCTAATTCAAGAAAAGATCCGAGTTGCGAATAAAATCAAGTTTCAGAACTTACCATGCACCGTTGCTGTTTGATAATGTGGTGGCGGTGGCAGTGTTAAACTTGTCACACCTGTCCCCACTGTCATGTGTCCTGGTACTGGCAGTTGTTGTTCGAAAATGGTTGTCGGTCCCGAGACGGCCGTCGTCGTTCCTGGTGGCGCAACAGAACGCCCTGCGCCCGGTAACGCTTTCTTATGTTGTAATTGAATTGTGTGATATTTGACAAGCGGCTGGTGATTATAATGAACTGCCGCTGCCATTGCTGGCATGTGGTTGCCTGGCGTTGCCGTTTGAATTGGAAAGTAAATGGTCGCTGTACCGGTTATTTCCGTGCAGCCATTTTGTTCAACAAGCTGCTGGTGCTGATGCTGCTGCTGGTGCTGGGCATGGACATTGTTTGGCACAATGACTTGCTGGTGGTAAGTTGTGGTGGTGGCTGCCCGAGTTGGTGACATCTGATAGCTATGATGCTGGGGGGACATCTGCAGATGCTGTTGCTGGAGTTGCTGGTGTTGCTGCTGTTGGGCCATGGCCAAATGGTGGTGATATGGCTTGAGATTGGGCGGTGGCATTGGGTGTGACTTTAATTGAATACACGGTGAACTATGATGCACTTTTGTTGGTGAGCTGTGCAGAAGTTGGCATGAATCTGTGGAATATGAAAACGAATTGAGTTTTAAACTTTATTTCATTTCATTTCCATTGTCAGTTGGTTAGTAAGTGAGGGGGTGTTGTTTGAGATGGAAGAGAGGTAGTGGAAACATTTTAATCTCTGTGTAAACGAGGTGAAAATTAAATTTATTTTGAGGTTGAAACGGAATGTGAGGGAAGGATGTGTGTTCATGTTTTCGAGGGTTGCTTTCTTATTGTGTTAACTTACCTTCGCGGTCAGCTGGTGAGCCATATTTGAAGCTATTGTGCAGATTTGTTTCACCAATCACTGGATCATATTTACAAGTTTTACAGTCCATCTGCAAAGGAAAAAGAAGAAAGCAATCATGACAGGCCGATGGTTAGATGGATGACAGAAATGGACCAGGTCTACAAAATAGAACTTTAAAAACATTTGGGGATGACCATAGAGTACGTTTCGATCTTTCGATCTTTCGATTTTTCATACGTTAACCCCACACATATGCATATACTGAGCACAGTATTGCTTTAGCCAAATATTTGCCAGCTTGTACAAGGACTAGTTTGACCAAATTTTTACCTGCTCGTATCTCAATTTGTTATTCCCAAGTTAGCAAACTTTGTTGACTGGCATTGTCTCCTACTTCAGCGCGCCACCTAACCCTTTCAGTACCCACTTACACACGTAAGTGTTAATATTTCTTAATTTATAGTGCATTCAAGTGATGCAATGTTATATTTTGTAAAATAAATGTTAAAAATAATTTAGAGCAGTTAATGTGCAATAGTGCTTTATTTTCTAAAGTACTGATGGTCTAGCCACTCTGTTCTTGCACTCAGAATGTAAGAAGAAAAAAAATAGCTTTACGCTCTTCTCTTTATTGATATTCGCAACCCGTTTGTCTCAGTCAGTCAAAGTTCTTGGTTGAGTGTGCTTGACTTTTTTTGTACATGTGTATTCTTGTTGTTTTTCGGAGGAGAAAATCAAATTTTCTTAAATTGTCCAACTAAAGTTTGTTTAAAAAGGTTTTTAATTTAATTGTTTAATTATAAATCGGTGAGTTTTTAGCTATATTTTTTGTTATAAGTCCTGGTTTCCAGCAGTTGCAAATCGGCTAATGTGGAATAGCATGAGGAGGGTATAGTGGAATACAATTCCACATTACTCTCTAATTAATTCGTTTCGGTTTTCTGATTCCAGACCGCTATAAAGGATGCCTAAGAAAGGTGAAATGGGGCAGATATGATGCGGAAAGCTGTAAGGAATGCAGAAATGGGCATTCAAATGGCATCAAAAGCATTCAGTGTCCCACATACAACCCTTCACTGGATGGCTCGAAGTGAAGAAGATGTCGATAAGCTAATGGCTATTCCTCTAGGACGCAAGCACGTTTTCAGTAACATCATCAAAAGTGAGTTGGTGCACTATGCTCTTGAGACGGAATCTCGATCTTTGGGGTCTGACTAGAAGCGACATTCGCTCCCTTGCATTTCAAGTGGGTAAGAAAAATGGTACTCCGAATCAATTAGTCTGTCTGAGCGCAGGCGGATTATTTGCTCCACCTTTTTTTTATTTTTCCTCGTAAAAATAAAAATGCACAACTGATGAAACATGCTCCCCCTGGATCCGATTCGGCTTGCCACATATCTGGTTGGGTACAGGTGGATATATTCACAAACTGGTTCCACCATTTCTTGAAACACACAAAGCCAACTATAGAAAAATCCATTTTACTAGTTTTGGATGATCACTACAGCCATACGAGGAATATATAATTATTGGAACTAGCCCGTGAAAATGGCGTCATAATTATTTCACTTCCCCCGCACTCAACTCACAAGTTGCAGCCGTTAGACAGGACATTTATGGGGCCAATGAAAATCTATTACAGCGAAGAAATAAGGAAATTCACACGCGAAAATGGTAGGAAAGTAACCCGGTTTGACATTACTGAACTATTCGCAAGAGCCTACCTAAAGGTGCAGTCAGGCGAAATTGCAATAAATGGATTTAAATGCACTGGCATTTATCCATTCAATAAAAACAAATTTTCTGATACTGACTTTATCGCTGGAGAAGCTGACGAAAACGAAAAACCGATTCATGGAAACATCGTTATTGGAGAAGACCCCTGAAGCGTCATTGGAGAAGAAAACAACGTTTTCCTCTCTCAAGCTTTTGCATTTCACTCATCTCCTTCGGTTGCCGTGAGTACCACTCAGGGGTAAAGTCGTGCATGAATCACCTCCGGGGTGTCCTATTGACTATTTGTTTGTTGAAATTACATGTAGAGCTGGAAAGTTAATACGTGGTGTTGCCTATAGGCCAAACAAACAGTTATGCTTTACTCCATTGCTAGATGTTCTTGAGGCTATATCATGTATTTCCTCAAACGTATGTAGTTATCTGCGGTAACCTGATTTGCAATCTACTGAATAAGTCTGAATCAGCCTCGTTTATCGAAAATATGAATTCGCTTCATTTAACCGCGGTTAACTCAAGTATTCCCACCCACTACTTGGAAGACTCATGCTCCCTTCTCGACGTTTTCTTTGTTGGTGACATTTCTAAAATGCTCTTTTATGACCAAATCGGTGCGCCAGGGTTTTCTAGGCATGACTTGATATACTTATCATTTAACTTAGAACTATCTAGCAGCACCCCGGTATGATTTTCCCGTGACTATAATAATATAGACTATACTAATCTGCTTTCCGACGTTAACCGAGTATTTTGGGATAGCATCTACTACATGCCCTCTGTTGATGACCAAGTTATGTTCCTACAGCAACATGTGTTACAGCTATATGAGAACAACATCCCTCTAAAAGCTACAGTACGCACATCTAAGTCGCCTCAATGGTTTAGCTCTTACATCAAAAAACTTATAGTCCAACGTGACACTGCCTATCAAAAGTGGAGGTGGTTTCTTCTTAATGAGTTCCGAAATGAATATCGTTTATTGCGCAACAAAGTTGTCTTGAAAATCAGATCTGCCAGAAAAGCTTTTTATAATCATAAGTTCAACCTGTCTACCCCGGGAAACTCTACGAACATGTGGAAGAATCTTCGCGAACTAGGCATCGGTAGGAAAAATATGGTAGTCCCCACTGATCTTAACTGTGATCAGCTGAACCTGGACTTCATCTCCTCATACGGTAATCCTTCTTGCAACCCTGCTTCCCTAGAGTATAGCACTGAAAATGACACTGAAGGGGCTTTTTGCTTCAATAGAGTCACCGAAGTAGATGTTGCTGAAGCACTCCTCTCGGTAAAATCCAATGCTACTTGTCTAGACTGTCTTAGCCCAAAGTTTATAAAACTGCTTCTGTCTTATTTACTTCCTTACATTACTCACCCCTTTAATACTATATTCACTACTTCTACCATTCCTTCTGAATGGAAAAGAGTAAAAATAGTCCCGTTTCCTCAATAATGAGGAATACAGTTGAATACAGGCCAATCGCTTTTCTACCTTACTTGTCGAAGGCCTTCGAAAAGTTAGCACTAAAACAAATTCGTTGCTACTTAAATAGCGAAGATCTCCTAACTATACATCAGTCTAGTTTTCGGCCTAAAAGGAGCTGCAACACTGCCCTGATATTAATGGTAGAAGAGATTCGTAACGCATTGGATAAGAATCATCCAACGCTTTTATCATTGCTCGACTTTTCGAAGGCATTTGACAGAGTCAACCACGCGGTCATTTGTAGTAAACTTAAAGACAGTTTCGCTTTTTCTTCTTTGTCCGTAGCTCTTATTAAGTCTTATTTAAGTGGAAGAAAACAGTGTGTTTGCATTGGTGAGAATAGTTCGAATTTCATAATGGAGTGCCACAAGGATCAATCCTGGGACCCACACTTTTCTCCTTTTACTTGAACGATCTACCAAACATTGTTAAACACTGCAAAATTCATATGTACGCTGACGATGTACAACTTATGATAAGCTGCCCACTATTGAAACAAATTCTGCTATAGGCCTCCTAAACGAAGATCTTGCCAGAATTTATGACTGGTCAATTAAACATGACCTTCGACTTAATGCTGATAAGTCTAAAGTAATTTTCATACACCGTAGAGCTCCTGATCTTTTCGCAGGCCTTCAGATGGTTCACATCAATCAAGTGCCCATAGAGTGGGCTGTCTCCGCTAAAAACCTTGGTGTGATTTTTAATTCGAATCTCTCTTGGGATACTCATTAATTGGAGAAGTTTATAGTGGGCTTCGTACTCTATGGGTTACTCAACATCTTCTACCAGAATTGGATTTCGAGGACAACGATGGTGATGGCGTTCCCACTGGCGTTTTCGCTGTTTCTTTTTTTGCCTTTTTTTCGGCACTGGTATTGCTTGGGCAGCTTGGAGCATAGGTTCAGCGTTAGATGAGGCCACGATGCTTTCACAATTTCTACGAAGTGATTGCGATTTAAGACACGCTTCGACATCGCAACACCCTCAATATTTACATTGACCGCCACCTGATTCCAGGAATCAATTTCGGAGTTCGGAGTTTTGTAATCCTTCCGCCCACTATCCCAAAGGACACGATTCCGTGTCATCTGGTGTGTCATCCGGTTGACATGCCGGATGACAGGCGATCACACGGGATGACCACTTTAGGACAAATTCTTAGTCATAGTGATGTCATTAAGCCATCCGGATGACGATTTTGGATGACCGTCTGATCGCACCTTTAGGAAAATTATTGCATTTAGAAACAGAATCCGGTTTGGAAGAACTTTTAAATCTTTTAGCTGAGAATTCAAATCTTAGTTCGTGCTCAGAAAAACCGAGGACATTTTGAAACTGCTCAAATGGTTGAAGAAGAGAATGTTGAGGAAGTTGAACTTGTAGAGCAAGAAGAAACAAATAGCTCACGTCGGATGATTTGGAAAAATTGTGAATCGAAGGTTCCTCGTCCCAATGTCTTCGAGACCATTGCTTCTTCGACTCCAAACATTTTAAAGACGCAGCTAAATTTACCAACATGTACGGTCTGTTTGCTATTGGAAAAGAGGTGAATACTGATCCTTTGGAAATAGAAAAGTTGTATGGGGTTCATCTCTACTTTGGTTGCATTGCATTGCCACGCTTAAATATGTATTGGCAGCGTAGCTTCCAACACACCATGGTAACATGCCAAATGTCGATACGTTTTTTTCTGCTAAGGAAGTACGTTAACTAAACCTGCAGATGCTGAAACCAATGCTCTGTGGAAAGTTCAGCCAATTATTAACGCTGTTCGAGATCGTTGTCTACAGATTCCGAGGAGCTCACAAAACTATTCTATAGATGAGCAGATGATACGTTCCCTAGGAATATGTACAAATGGAATTAAGCAGTATGTTCGGAACTCGTCCTGCTGGGCTCAAAAACTTCGTTCTTTGTAAAGGGTCCGCCATCTAACGTTTTTTTTTTCAACTAGTGCTTATTTCATAAATGGTAACACTTAGCTCATGTCTGATTCGACAGATAATTAGTTTTATCCTTCCGGTTAATAATGGAAAATAATTTCGTTCAAATGGCTGCCTCGGCTGGCCATGCAGTAGCCTACACGATTGGTCCAATTTTTAAGCACATTATCGATTGTGTGCAGCTGTATTTCACCAATGGCTTCACGAATATTGTCCTTTAAAGCGTCAATTGTCTCTGGCTTGTCGGCGTAACACTTATCTTTTACGGCACCCCCAAATAGTGGGGTAGTAGTAAAATGGAGAGACAATAAAACCGTTACGTTCCTTGGTCGTACAATAGTCACATGGGCGGAGTGGACATTTGCGCCCAGTTAATGGAATGCTACCGTACATGGATAAAAACCGTCAAATGTACTTTAAAGACGGCCTTTCACTTCCTTGACTTGGGTGTTGTCAATAGCTGGTTGTTGGAGTAGAATAAGGATTACGAATTGAACCAGATTCAAAAAAACGAAGTCGTAGATTTACTTAAATTTCCCTTGGAAATAGTTGAAGCTCTTCTTTGCAATAACAAAAGAAAGCGAAGAGATGTTGACCATGACGAAGATGATGAAGACGAACAACTTCCAAGTTCCACTCAACGGTGTGCTTCATTGCCAGGAGCAAGCAACAGGTTTGATTTGCTTAACCATTGGCCAGTGATAGACAATCTTAAAAGTGCACGCATGTGCCGGATGAAAAATGGTTCAACCCGAACGCCAATAAGATGCGAAAAGTGCAACATTTATTTATGCCTTCCTAAGGGAAAACAATGTTTTAAAAGTTTTCATGAGCAAAAGGATAAATGACCAAATTTCAACTAAATCGAATGACTTTTACTTTCGTCGATACTGAAAGGGCTAAGGGGAGACTTTCATCTATCGCATTGTTTCTGCAGAATGTGTTCAAAGACATTCCTTGTCAGGGCAGTGATGTTCAGTATTTCCATATATCCTAGACATTGGAGCCGATGGAATTTAGGCTTCGTATAGTCCATTCGTTTCTGCAGGCAGATGGGACCAAAATCACTCGAAAAACTTTTCTCTCGCAGCAACCAAGGGCATTTTCGTTCACCTTTTGAAAGGCGCATGCTTTCGTGCCATACCATGGGGCTGGGGTGATACCGTCTTTAAAAGTGTTTTTTTTCGTTTGGTCATGAGAATGAGTTTTGCCACTTTACTTTCCTTTACAAGGAAACAGTGATCATCAAGAGTGATTCTTCACTTAATCTCTGAGGTGGTGACGTTGTTTGAATGTATACAGGGTGTGCCATCTTTTATGTCGGTATATGAATTTACCAATTTACCAATTTAATTTATTTTGATTAATCTTTTGAGAAAAGAACAAGCTTTACAAATTTAACAAATAATTATTATTAATAAAAAAAAGAAGTTCTTAGGGTACGAAGCACAAAGAAAAAGAAGGAAAAAGAATGAATAGTTGAAGAAGAAAAGGGAAAATAGAGGATACAAGAGGAAATTCATTAAAAATTTTCTGAACAATATTTAAATACTTCTTTATTGAAACTATTTGTGTTGCTCATACGTTTTATCCTTAAGGGCAACCGATTCCATAGCTGAATCCCATGTACGAAAAATTGTCGAGACGTGTTTAAATACTTGCACCTAGGTGCTATCAGTTGCCAAGTTCTTTGATTTGTTGGAAATTTTACTATCTCAAGTAAATATTCTGGCACTTTCTTGGTTAAAATTTTGTGAAAATACAGCATGGTTCGATATTCCATAAGAGCAATCAGAGAGCAGCCGGAAATTTGCTTGGTATAGGAGGAAATGTGTTCGTGTCTTTTGATATTAAAAATGTATCTCGCGCAGGAATTGTATGCAACCGTTAACTTTCTGACGGACTCTTGATCCATTTTTGCAAATATTTCACAACCATATAGTATGATTGGAAGGATAAATGCATTAACAAGTTTTAATTTTGTTTTGGTCGGAAGGTAACTTGTAGTGGGACAAAGTCCTCGGAGAGCTCCGTAAATTTTAGATACAGTTTTGTTAACATGTACATTCCGATTTAAGTTACAATTAAAATAAACCCCAAGATTCTTTATGTTTACCACGTACTCTATAGGGGATGCGTTAAGGCTCAGTGGTGGGAAAACATCTGTACTTCGTCCTGCATTTATAATCAGTGTCTTTGTTTTATTTGGATTAAGCTTTAGACCGTTATCTGATGACCACTTATGGATTTCATTTAATTCTTGGTTTAGAATGTCAAGCGCTTGGTGTTTGTTTGCTTTCGGTAAGAGCGTATATATTTGTACATCGTCTGCGTATATATGGTAATTACAAACGTGAAAGCATTGTGTTATGTCATTTATGAAACAAGTGAACAGGAGGGGTCCTAAAACAGAACCCTGTGGTACACCTGCGAGGACGGGCAGGCAAGCTGAGCGCTCATTCCTCTAACAGACGCACTGAAACCTATTGAAAAGATATGAAGACAACAACTTACATTAAGTGTCATCAAACAGGAATTGATGTTTCAGTTTTTTTAATACGAGCACATGATTAACGCAATCAAAAGCCTTTGAAAAATCTAAAAAAAAAAACAATTAATCCCAGCATACCATTGTCACAACCGGCGCGTAAATCTTCACTGATTCTTAAGAGGGCTGAGGTACAACTATAATTTTTACGAAAGCCAGACTGGTATTTTGATAACATATTCAAAGACTTTACTTAAAAATGTTAAAATCGCAATAGGCCGGTATTCTACGGAAGCTCCGTTTGGTGCTTTTGGTAGGGGTAAAATCTTCGCAGTTTTCCAGTTATCCGGAAAAACTGAAGTTGTTAAAATTGTATTTAAAATGTGGGTGGAAGCAGAATTTTTACAAATTTAGGAGCAATGTTATCCGACTTGACACTTAGTATAATATTACCTACCGTAGTTTCGTCTACACATGTAAGTGAAAAAGTTGATTGGGAATAGGTGACACTGCTGTTCACTGCTGTTTGACTCTTTGCAAACAGACACAAAATTAACATTTAGTCCTTCTACATCCACACTGTTGGGAAACGATGTTTTTTGTGAATTCAGTCCTATCTGACGAATTCTCTTTCAAAAGTCAGAACTAGAAGAACATGAGTCAAATTTATTTTTATAAAAAGCGATTTTCTAATAAGACGGGTTACAGAATTACGTACAAATTTAAATTCCCTATAAATTTCCAAGCATTGGTAACGCCTCCATCTAGCATAGAGTAAGTTCCGAGCTGCGATTAAGTTACATACTTCCTCTGTGAACCATGGTGTTTTTTATCCCACGAGTAGGCACATGTTTATTTAGTAGGAATTTAATATTTTTGTTAAGGAAGTCTACTTGATAATTGGCGTTATTTGAATTATAAATTGGAGACCAATTCAAAGACAGGCAGTCATTAAAAAGGTTTTCTAAATTAATTCGAGAATATTGATATAATCTGAAATTCGTCTCAGTTTCAAGTGATGGAAATATATCGATTGTCAGAAAGATCATATCATGATGAGAGAACACGGGTGCGAAAATCTGGTCATAATGCATAATCAAGTCGGTATGCGATCTGGCACAAAATGTGTAGCTTTGATAATATTAGCAAAACTTAAGTGTAGTGAATCAACCATTTTTTTAAAAGCTGTATTTTTGTTTCTTAAAATATTAAGATTGAGGTCTCCACATATAACGATTTTCGAATATTTGGGTGCAAAGTCTTCAAGTGGGTCACTTGTCAGTCTATAATTTGCTATATCAGGAGCCATGTATATGCAACCAATCAGACATTTTTCAGTACTATTCTTCACCTCAATGAAAACGTATTCCAAAAGATCAGTGGGTGCTGATTTCTTCAGAAATTTGGAAATTATAGCACTTTTTCATATAAATTGCAACACCCATGGGGCTTTACGCCGCCTATCGCTCCGAAAAATCCTCCTACAAGTTAAGTTAAATAAATTATCACACATTTCCGTTTAAAACCAAGTTCCCGAGACACATAACACATAACACATCAACCATCCCATCATTAAACACATATCTTAAGAGGGGCGTTCAACATATTCTCCGTATCGGGGTGAAGCTGTGGTTATATATATAAATTGACTTATTTCTCAAGTAATTATTAATTAATTCGCGTTTTATCTCTAGTTAAACAGAATCATAATGGCAACTGAGACGATGATGGTGAAAATTGAGCATCGCGCTGTAATTAAATTTCTCACTAAGCAAGGAAAAAGTCAAAAAACTATTCATGAAGAGATGGTGGCTGTTTACCAGGGTTCCGCACCTTCATTATCAACTGTGTAAAAGTGGTCAAGTGAGTTCAAGAGAGGCAGAGAGAGCATTGAAGACGACCCCCGCTCCGGCGCCCCGGCTACTGCTTGTACGGGAGAAAGCATCAAAGAAGTCGAAAAACTTGTTCTTGAGGATGCCCGAATAAAGGTGAAAATGATGGCAGAGATCACCAAGCTTTCAATTGGTACCATTCACACCATTCTTTATGACCATCTTAACCTTTCAAAGGTCAGTGCAAGGTGGGTGCCACGAATGCTCACAGCGCCTCAGAAAAAAGTGAGAATCGCATGCTGTAGAGAGCTTTTGGAGATGTGTAGTGAGAACGCGGACAGTGTTATGGATCGAATTGTTACTGGGGACGAAACATGGGTCCACCACTATGACCCTGAAAGCAAACAAGAGTCCATGCAGTGGCATAAAAAAGGAACAGACCCCCCGAAGGAGTTCAAAGTCACTCCGTCTGCCGGGAAGCTCATGGCCACAGTTTTTTGGGACTCAAAGGGAATCTTGCTCATTAAGTACAAAAAAAAGGTGAAACCATCAACGCCACATCCTACGCTTCCACTTTGCATAATTTGCGGGAGGAAATTAAAAAGAAAAGACGGGGTAAACTCGCAGCGGGTGTGTTGCTTCTTCATGACAACGCTCCTGTTCACACGGCGCGAGTTTCCAAGGCTGCTGCGCGAGATTGTGGTTTCGAAGAAATCCAACACCCACCCTATAGTCCAGACCTTGCCCCTAGTGATTATTTCCTGTTTCCGGATTTGAAAAACTGTCTTCGTGGAAAAAGATTTTCGGATGATGAAGAACTCAAGTCGGCAATAAATGGGTATTTTGCAGAGAAAGAGGAAATTTATTTTGTTGAGGGTTTAAAAAAGCTATCTCAAGATGTAACAAATGCATTGATGTTAGGGGAGATTATGTTGAAAAATAAAAACAATTTAAATTGAATTCGCATTTTCCTTCATATCGATACCGAGAATATATTGAACGCCCCTCGTAAGTCGTCAATTTTGTTTCTCAAACTTTGAGCATTTAAATGACAAATATTAAAACCTTTTTTTTGTTTACACAGAATATCAATTAGTATTTTTGATTCACCTCTGGAATCAATCAAGTGGCCGCCTTTATTGACCAGAGCAAAATGTGCCTTTTTTTGCTGCACTTTTTCGAGCCTATTGGGCGGTATAGCAGTGATTTCGAAACGGATGTTTGCCTTGAGCTCGTCAATGGTCTGAGGCTTGCTGTCGTATACTTTGCTTTTCAAATAACCCAACAAAAAGAGGTCCGGTGGGGTAAAATGTGAAGATCTGGGTAGCCATTCAATGTCGCCAGGGAATTTTCATTGCAGAAACTGCATTGTTTGATTTGCAGTGTGGTATGGCTCTTGTTGAAACCAGTAACCGTCCAGACCTTTTTCACACATTTGTGGGCAGACATAGTGAGACAACATCCGCCGATATCGATTCCCATCGACTGTTTCGCCTTTCTATGAAGAAAAATGGCCCAATGATGGTTTTGGCGCTAACGCCGTCCCATACAGTCCCTTATTGGTCATACAATGGTGTTTCATGGATCTCGTGTGGATTCTCCGTCCCCAAATGCGGTAATTTTGCTTGTTAACGGCGCCAGAGAGTGTGAAATGGGCCTCGTCGGTCATGAAAATTTGCTTCCAAAAATCAGGGTCAGTGTCAACCATTCGAGCTTTTACTGAATTGACGTTTCAAAAACATGTCTACTCAAGTCAATGGGTTGATAAATGTCAAAGTTATTCAATGCTTACATACCGACATAAGAGATGACGCACCCTATATACATACGAGTATGTTGAATACAATAGTAGACAAAGTTTTTTACCACATCGAGCTTGTAGTTTGCCGTTGTGGCATGTTGTAAATTTGGTTGAAGTGACCTTGCTGTGGCGTGAGTGATCGTCACTAACCTCATCTTTGTTGCTATTGATTCAATGGCCGGGAAACACAGTGACAGGGCATTGGTTACTTCCTATAATGTCAACGTTGCCAACTGTTGTACACCTTGTTCTACCGCAGGGTTAATATCTGATTGATGCTCACCTTACCAGGGCTAAAACTTACACTTTTCAGATTGCCAACATAGGATTTCAAACATTCACATACGAGGGTAAGGTAGACAACATCCTGTACCCGAGATTAACGAGATTGATTGCTCTAAACTTAGAGAAGTAAATGGGGTATCTGGTTTTAAGTACGATCCTCCTTACGAATAATTCGGCAGGTTTTTCTTCCGCTTCTATACTCTGTTCTGGTTCTGGCGTCATTTTCTAACATTATTTCCGCAGACGTACTGCTCCATGGCCTCGATCGAGTGCTTGTCTACTTCTTTGTTTCTCTTTCTGGGAACACGATGTTCGTGAGCAGCTCTCGTCCTTCTTAGAAGTGGCGGTTTATTTGCATTTGCTTGACATCAGAGGTAGGATCTCTAATGCCTCGCTGACCGTTTCGATGTCGTTTTCGTAAAAGACAGCTCCATTAGAAGATTCTCTAGCAGTTTTTTGCGATTGATTCCTTTTGGAATCCGGTGTTGTATCGACTTAATGGAAGGAACATCCTGCTAGCTATGATGAAATTTCATCCGGCGAAGTCGATTTACTGTGCCCCAAAGATGTTCTTCTTTCGTCACTTGGCGTTACGAGTTCCAAAGGCGATCTAACATTGTCCAGAAGTCTGGTTGAGTGGTTCCTAGGTGCGGCGTGCATATCAGGCTTATGCTGAGAAATTGAGCCCTAATGCTGATTATTAGTGTAAGGTTCAAGACTTTTGGCTTAAGACTTCCTCTGACGACAAATTCACATCCAAATTGGAGCTGATTCTGTTTTTTTTTTAGTCTGGCCGGCTCATCCAATCGCTTTTCCTGAATGACAGTGATATGCGGTTCGTGGCGGTCCAATCCCACAGTTATGTCTGAGGCTGTTTATTTATTATGTGGTCGGGTAGTTAACGCAATGGCACAATTCGGTCATACATCTTAGTTTAGTTAGTTCCCCTCTGAAATGCAGACCTACTAGCAAACTCCCAACAGACAGGTAACGAACAAATTTTGCTGTTTTAAACTTTTGCCCCCACAAAAGAAGGAAAGACTTTACTAGAAGCAAAACCCTGTCACCAACAATGAAGAATAACCCCGATCCAGATTCAGCAACTGAATCAGAACCATGTGCCAAACATTTTCGTTGACATGCTTAGTCCGTCTCCAAATGACGTACACAACTTGGCAAAATACAAGTAAAACGAACAAAAAAACACAATGACAAGGGATTTAATGTGTTTTTTGGCAAACACAGAAAGACTGACAGACAGACAGCATCTGACTCTTATTTCATTTTCGCCGAACTTTTTATTCAATTAAAGTTGTTCTTGTTCAATGGCCATATCCTCGAGAACATTTTCACTTATATGTACGCGTATTACACGAGTACGAGGGAGGAAAAGTCTCGTTTTATCTCTTGGTCCCGATTCGGTTTTTTATTTTTTTTTTTTTTTGAGGGAGAAAATAAACTTTTTACTCTCAGGAGGATAATTGAAATGTATTCTGTTGTCGACAGGCTGTTTGCATATCATTAGGACGTGTCTTCATTTGCTGTGGTAAACATTGTTGTTTTGTTGGAATGTTGTCGAAAAGGCCGTTCATCTTCTCTGCCCGGTGAACCCAGTGGGAAGTGTTCAATTAAACAGGGTTTAGCGGTTACCCAAAGCCCTATCAATGATGACAATGTCTGATATTACTTTTAGAATGAAGGTCGATGTTTTCGCCTATCGGGCTATGTTTATTGAGGCTAGAATAGAGCAACATCGTTCTGTGTTCAGACGAATAAGCCAAATGATCTTCAGAGTTCAGAAGCACCACCGATTGGATATGACTTGATAGGGTAGAGGTGACATGATAATTCGATGTCCCTTGTAACCAGTTTTGGTTGATAAGTCACTTAAAAGAGGTTGACTTGGTCTGTAAAAACTTGGTCTGAGTTGAACAATCGAAATGTAATCATTTTGAGATCTTCGCTACTGAGTACTATATATGTGGTATCCGGTTTATCTTTTTAATTACGAGTATTCGTTTGATACTGCTCCCATCAGGTCTATCCTCCTACTAGTTCAAAATTTCCTTTCACAGCCACCGTGAGCGCATATCAGACCAAAAATGTCTGCCCTCAACTTGGACCTATCAAAGGCACACTTGTTCAAAATGTCATTCAGAAGACAGAACTACCTCTTTGTTTATCAAGATCCTTTTCAGAAATTGAGTATTCAGAAGACTCTGTCGCTATACCAAGTCTTGTAGAGATGCTATACCTAGGCGGTGGTGACACCCTAGCCGAATCTTCGTCGGATCTTCAATTTTTGTTCAACACCCGAAAGAACTGATTGGGCCCCGTGCACAGCAATTAGAGCTGTGTCCATCGACATTATAGAAGATTTTACTGAAAGGTCTTTGTTTACAAGCCAACAAGATCCAGGTCATATAAGAGTTGATGCCACTTAACCATTGCATGCGTCTAGTAGCATAATACTGGCCAAAACGCCGTCATAGGGCTTACAGCCATACACGGAAGAGATAATGAATGATGTGACCAACCAGCTTATAGCCTCTGATAATGACGGATTCTCGTTTGACGACCCTGTGAAACAATCAAAGGACAACGATCTTCGGATCTAGACGCGGAGTGTTGGGACACTCACCAGACCGCGTTCCGCATAAATGGTAAATTCGCCAACCACAATCTTGCCAAACACTGTTTCTGCGTGCTCCTCGAATAAACCTGTGAGCAATGCTCTATATATGAAGTCGACTTTGGCAATTTGAATGCCAAGCTAGGCAAGGAGGACGTGTTTAGTAATACCCTAGAGAACTATCACGCCATCACTTCTGGAAACGAACACAGGCGTATTGATTTTGCGGCGGGAAGTAATGCAACTGTAGCCAGCAATCGGCTTCTGCACCTTAGTATCCATAAGTGGCCCAACTGGCTTGTTTTAATTAACCGTCAACCAAACTAATCATATTGCAATCGGCACTTCTCCAGTGATTTGGATGCCCAAAAGTTCTGAGTAGCTAACGTCGACTCGGAATATTATATCGTTGTTGCCAAGGCATGTATGCGGACATCCCTTACAGACCAAGCCCACCGAAACATTTTGAGTAAGATCAACGTCGAACGGTTTCAATCGTTGGAGTGCTCCTAAGACTTCTTTGAAGTTGCTAGATGAGATTCAAGGCCGTGAGATAAAACTCATAGCTGAAGCTAATATTGTAAAATCAATTGATATTCTTTAATACCGACGTAACGTCTCTTGCCTCACCTTGTTATATCGCTATTTTCACCACCAGTGCTCCACCAAAATTTCCAGTAGCGTTTCGCCCCTTCAAACTTTTACCCGTCTTGTTTAGGATACCCTTAAGCCTACTTTCGTACAACTCGTTTATGGAATGCCCGGCCAAGCTATCTATGTTATTTCCTCGTCATGGTAACCTCCAAACATTTAAGACCAACGTAACTCGATTCCTCTCTTTCTTCCCCTCTATGTTTCCTTTACCCGTGCTGTGTGCAAACATTTTAAGGGTATTAATAACCCCTTGAGCAAGAAGTCAAGGGAGAAAGAGACCACCAGGACTTTTCGGATCGAGTTTTCCTTAACCTCTCAAGGTGTCGTGAACGTAGAACACCAGTGGCATCGCTGAAAAGGTGCAATCCGAGAGTATGCCCTTGGTGTAATGGGTTTCTCTGGTTCGATGACAAATGAGGACAGGGATATCAAGAAAAATCAGTGGACATATAGAGCGGCCCTGCAGAAAAGACCAAGAGGTGCTTGCGATTTCTACGAGCAGAAAAAGAAGGAAGAACATTACCTGCTCAGAAAAACCGATAAATAGCACGAGAAGGGTTCAATCGGGGGTGGTACCAGAAACATGGAGTTCGGAAGTCTTACCAAAAGCCACGATTCTTTTCTTTGAAATCCTTCATCTTTCTGTTTATTCAAGTGTCGTAACATTAAGCTGAACTAAAGGAGTGAGTAGCTGTGGCGTCCACAAACCTTTGTTAACGATAAATCGACGACATTGCTATAAAATATATTAAGATGTCTGGAACAATTTTGGAGAACCTTAGCGGCGGAAAACTATCAGTTTTAGTTGCTATTCTGTTAATTTGCCAAGTAGTATGCTTTCTGATTGGTGGTTTAATTGCACCGGTACCTGCTAGTCACCAGAATATCCTTGGCAGGGTTTGCAAAGATAATCCTACCAAGCAAAATGATACAAATTTTTGGATTTATTCCCGTGGAGCTGAAAAATGCAATGAAATCCCTCAGGAAGAAATCGACAAGCATTATTCGAAAATGGCCAATCAAATAGTGTTCGTGTTTCAGATGCCTATTCCTCGCGAAGGTCAAGTTCTTGATTATTCCAGATGGCAGCAAAATCTTATAGGTGTACTTCAAGTCGATATAACATATGAATCTGATATTTTAGTAGATCCTCATAGTGAACTAACTATTGACGCGCGCCTGGCTTATCGAAACAAGGGCGCTTTTTAGAGTGTAAGCCTATCCATGTGTCAAATCAAGAGACGCTTTATACTTGTGAAATGATTCCACTGTTTGAATTGGGTGCACTCCATCATGATTATTATTTACTGAACATACGACTACCCGTTGATACTGATATGCGTCTTAATTTGAACATTGGACATTGAAGCATGAGCTTCAACTGACGGCAATATATCAGAATCTGGGCTTTACAAAGGTCTGGGTTTCTCTCAAGACTGTGTTCTTTCCATTTGTTATGGCAATCATGATTTGGTTCTGGCGCCGGGTACATATTCTCCAAAGATCTCCGGCCCTTCTTGAATACATGCTCATCTATTTGGGAGGGACTTTAACATTCCTAAACTTGCCACTAGAATACTTTACACTCGCTTTTGAAATGCCATACATGCTTTTGTTGAGCGATATAAGACAAGGAATTTTCTACGCTATGCTTCTATCGTTTTGGTTAGTGTTTGCTGGGGAACACATGTTGATTCAGGATTCGGGAGAGAAGAACTCACTGCGAATTTATTGGAAACACTTAAGTGCCGTCGTAATCGGCTGTGTATCCTTATTTGTTTTTGATATTTGTGAACGAGGAGTGCAATTACGTAATCCATTTTATTCCATTTGGACCAAACCAATTGGCGCCCATTTGGCTCTTGGATTCATAATATTGGCCGGAATATCAGTTGGAATATACTTCTTCTTCCTCTGCTACATGGTTTGGAAGGTATTTGTGAATATTAGCACCACCGCCCGTCGACTCCACTATGAAGGTCTCATTTATCGTTTTAAATTTCTGATGTTGGCTACGATTATTTGTGCAGCTTTGACTGTTGCCGGATTTATTATGGGTCAAATGGCAGAGGGCCATAGGAAATGGAATGATAATATCGAAATTCAAATGGCCTCGGCATTCCTTACTGGCGTCTACGGAATGTGGAATATCTACATAGTTACATTGCTAATTCTTTACGCTCCCAGCCACAAACAGTGGCCACATGAAAAGCATCCATCCAACGAGAATATCGTCAGCGAAGAGATTGAATTCAGCAATTTGCCCTCAGACTCGAACCCAAGCGAAATATCATCTCTAACTTCATTCTCGCGCAAAGTTGCATTCGATTGAGGGTATTCACTGAAGATATCCCATTTGCAATTGTGCCAAATCAAAATGAGGACTCTTTGGACTAATAGCTCTCTATTTTATATGTATTGTGCTTATTTTGTACTTAATTTAAAGATCTTTTTAAAATATCATCGTCAGTATTAATTGTATCTCTAAGATAATTTTATAAAAAATAAATGTGTATGACAAAGCCCGAACAGAAATCTGCAAGGATCGAGAAAGGAATCCCATATTAGAGCTACAGTATTAAGAATCTGGAAAGATTATTTCTGCAGACTGTGAAACGGTGATAACACCTTCGTCGACAGTTTGACCGGCCCCCTATCAGTGTGGTTTTAGTCCGGAAGTCCAAACCCAAGAGTTTCAAATCGATACACATCATCACCTCATTGATGTCACAGCCGCATATGACACAATCTATAGAGATGAACTACATATAGCCGTGTCTAGTTTTCGCATCCCTGACGAGCTATGCATCCCTTCGGCAATGAAGGATGACGAAGAAGAATGATGCTGTTCCGTCAAGATCGTTAATAACAAAACTGAGGCCCTCAATGTCAGAAATAGAATTAAAGAAGGCGCTGGGTTGCATATAATTTGTTCAAGATCGTTCGTGAAAGATTCGTGCGAAACTCGCAAGCCACGGCCAAGGCACCAACTTTCAAAAGTCTGTTCATTCACTTGCTAATGCAGACAACATTGGAATAAAGGGAAGAATACAGCGAACTGTGAGTGAAGCCTTTGCGGCTATTGAAACAGAAATTGGGTTTATATGTAAACGAAGGAAAGACGTAGTACATACTGCCAACAAAGAGGGACACACAACATCGTTGTCTAAGACAGAAGGTTACTACAGGCAACAGCAACTGTAAATTAGTAAGGGACTTTATCTAACTGGTCTCTGCTATCAACTCCGAGAACGACAACAGCGTGGAAATCATGCGAAAAGTCACTCTTGCTGATCGCTGCTTCTTTGGGTTTAGAAGGCAATTGAGTAGTAAAGCTCTCTTGGGAGCAACCAAAAAGGCATTATACAAGAAACTGATCATCCCGGTCTTGTTGCGTTGGAAATTGATGAAAGCGAATGAAATTGTTCTTGGGCATTTCGAGAACTTTGGGTAATTCTGGTTCTCATTCGCAGCAATGGAGAATAGAGCCAACGTTTCAACAGCGAACTGCACGCGCTGTAAAGAGATGCCGACTATGTCAGAACAGCTCGGATAACCCGTTAAGATGGCATGGTAACCTTGAACGCATCGACGCGCTCCCCGCCCGGGTAAATTTTCGACCCCCAACCCAGACGGACAAAACAGTGGACGACTGTTTTTAAAGAACTGCGCTAGCTGACAAAGAACATTAGCTCAGCCCCAGATGTACCCTTGACTGTAGCGCCATTACGAGCTCCTCAGGAACCATATATCGTCCGGATGAATGTCCATATTTTCGAGGAACCTTGGACATTGACTGTAACGTAAGCTCCGGCCTCATTGCCACCATGATGCCACCAGTGTAACAAGTGTAATTTTATGGGTGCACTTGAGTCTCATGAGGCTCCTCTGGATTTGCCTATCAATGGAAATGGCTTGCTTATTCACATACCCATTGAGACAAACACTATTTCTCAATAGAAAAGGGCCAACTTTAAGCTGCTCAAGAACTTAATACGCGAACTTTCGTCCCAAGCAATGCTTGGGATGTTAGTCTGGAGTATACCGAGATCTTTTCGTATAATGGACGGAAAAAGGCCAAACTATTGTATCAAACTTGGCGAAGCCCCTACAGTTGAACACTTGAAATTGCGCTTACTTGTCTAGGTGACCTTCAACTTTAGAGTAACGAGCCGGGTAAGGTATTAATATGAAAGCGCGTCTCAATATATTGACCTAGTCGGCTGTAATAAGCGTCTCAAAAGTCATAACAAAAAGTAGGGCACACCGTGGGCAATACACACCGGTCTCGATCCACAAACAACCTAACGTCACCTAACGGCTCATAAGCCTATGCGGAAACGAAACAAAATTGCGTTGGAGACATTTGATGCACAACGTGATAAGGACAATGACTATTGAGTGTGCACCTGGAATTCCAACAGGCGTAGTACACCCAAATACTTAGGAATCGTCGGCCAACCTCGCAGCTTTTCATAGATGACGATAATGATTTGGTAAGAAGCATGGACTAACTCATGTGTAAAATTTAGTCAGGGGAACGTACGTCAGGTGAAAGGGATTTCGGTATCGTCCGCCTGGCCCTGCAGAAATCTGATTCCCCGATCCTTTCTGTTGGGGAACATCTAAAACCGGTCGGCATAACAGTGCTGGTTTAGATGCCGCATCAAATATTCACTGTAGGAGAAGACCCCCAAAAAACTAAATCTCTACCGATGTTTAGGATGGTTATTGTAGCATCTATAGACACGGGCTACCTCGTTTTGCCATATCTGCTAAGCTCATTCGGTTGGGCAGGATATGAATGAAGAACTCCCGCTGCTCTACCAATGTCGAAAGAAACATCACCGAAGCGTTTGATGTTAAAAATGGTCTTAGACAGGGCTGAAGGAATTGAGCGCAACTCTGAAGCCAACAATAGGGACACAAAATTTCAAAAGCTGTGCAGATGCCATTGACAAATTCGGAAGAAACCACCGAGAATTCAGTTGTGCATCTGCGAGAATAGAAGCAGAAGAAGCAAAGGACAATCAACACCGATGCCTTAGACAGAATGTAACAATGAAATTGAGTAGAGATCAAGCGAAGAATAGCCCGTGCCAACAATACGTCTAGGGCTATTGAGCAACACAAACTTATCTCGAGGAACGAAGAATCTCTATCCTGGGTTTGAACTCTTCGTGTAATTTTCGGTCCTGTTTGTGTGAAGTGTAGAAGATAAAATGTAACGATCAACAATTACGGTTGTACAGTCATGTAGATCTAGTTAGAAGACTTCACCTACAGCGATTAATATGGCTAGGTCATATAGAGCGCATCGACGTCAGTACTCCCTATTTAAAGGACCTGGGACAACGTAGTATAGGAAGCCCTTACTTAATGTGGAGCACGCATCAGAAATGGAACCTCAACTACCTCGGTAGTTAACTATCTGGAGAGACATGTACATAGTTTGAGTACTCAAACTTTCCGATCTGTAAGATGTCAACAAAATTACAGTCAATACAATAGGCCCGCTGAGGGTAGTAACTTGAATGGCCCTTGAGTGATTAATACATGGTCAGAACCTGCAAGCCGTCGCTTTTTCATTTTGTCAAGTAAGTACGATGGAGCTTTGGAACATCGTAGTACCACTACAAAATCCTGGAGATGTTAAAACCACGGCATTACTGTCTCATGTTGATTACCGCCGACCAATTATACCGGCTTCGTCTTTTCAATGTCGTAGGCTGATTGTAAATGCGGCAGGATATCAGCTGGTCTTGTGCAAAGGGGCATTAGACTTTTGACAGATGTACAACGCATTTGACCAGCTACATTCTTGAAGGCATCCGCGGACTGTCGGACTTTCGACTTTCGACTTTAGTCTGATTACTCAAAACTATAGCAAATACCCTTAGAGTGGTAGAGGTTTTAGAACCGTTAACAAAGAGACAGTTCATGCCAACACATGGCTTCAGTGATTGATGTAAATGGGGTGTCTTCAGAAAGCTCTAAAGATTGATAAATAGCAGTCTTACCCCATTTAATATCCAGGGGCATATTAACCCACTTTGATGACATGTTTGATGGCACACCGTGGGTACAAGCTTACATGCACGGTTCCGACGTTAAGCGTGTGACTTAGATTAATATTCAATAAATCAGGGAGGACTAAAAGCAGTGCTTCTAATCATCAATCACCTCCTGTGTCTAAACATATACCACCCTGAAGTCTAGCAATTTGAAATGATCACTCGCAGCTACGGAGAGTGTCAAATTTGCTACTAAAAATGATGAGAACGAATATGCGGAGGCCTAGAACTAGTTTGTTTAGTAGTAAACGTATGCCAAGCTGTCCTGAAATCCACTCTTTTCTTTATACCCGTGCATACTAAAGAAACATAGAATCATCTCCTTATCAAGGAAGAAAACATGTCACACTGTCAGAACTTATTGTCAGCCGGCAGCCAACTTCCTGTCACCCCTACAAGTCAACCTTCGCACCACAAAACGGAGTCAACTGCAACTTAATTTCTTTTATCTTTTTTTTTCATGCCAACAGGCAATTTGAAGCCAAAATCCCTGACACCATCATCTCGCCCCGACAAGACGTCCAACTTGCCAAATTCTCACCACTAATTCACCCCGAAAACCATCAACGTTATAGCTTACCAAACTTTCTCCCGCTCAACTACCACAATTTTCAATTCAAGCCTTCATCCAAAAAAAAAACTCAGAAACAACTCAAAATTAAAAGAAAAGAAGCACTCAACTTTCACTCGAATAACTTTTAGCGAAAAAGATCAACACAGTTCATTGTACGATGCAACATTACATTATGCAAAAAAACAAAAAGCAGTAAAACTTTTCTTCTATTTTTCCACGTGCAACTGCTTTCGGGAAACTTTACAAATTTAGACGCACTGCGGAAAAGTTGGGCGCACTTTTCATAACAATAATCGCACAGGAAGTGTACTCGTATAATGCTGTCGTCGTTGTCGTCATCCAAGAATACACTTTGTGTACTTTTGCCAACCCCGTTACAACGATCCTTAATTTTGTGCACGACTTGGTCCAAAAATAGCAAAAAACAAAAACAAATTCGTAAAAGTTTCCATCATCTACGAAGAGGTGACTGGTTGAACGGAAGAACTCTTACAAGTTCATGAAATCGCGGAGATTTTTTTTGTTATCATTTGGAAGCGTGTAATGCCTCATTCCATCTGGTGGAAGCGATTTGAATCTTAAATGTTCATTGTGGTGGTTTTAAAATGCAAATTGATGTTTTGCGAGAGGAAATAAGCCACGAAGTCGTCGTTTTCCGGTCGGAGGAGAAAGTGGCGCCCAACAAGAGGGCCATTTGACTGAAAAAGTTCTGTTTGAAGTGTTAAACTTATGACACTTAATCATTCACTGCGGGCTCCTATCCTAGTTAAGAATTATAAACTCCAACTCATTCAACACCACCTAAAGGTACCCTTTCGTGCCATATGGCAGGCCGGCGATAGACACACAGAGATGGCCAGAGTCCTCAAAAAAAGAACTAGTCAATTGTACGTTCATTTTACTGGAATTTTTCAGACTGGCGAAGAAAGACGAGAGTAGTACAGCGCCTACAGTACCAGCACTCATACATCGTCAGCCGGCTACTCGTAGACATAGTACTCCGCAGAGTCGATATCAGGATGATCTGTCACTTATGCCAAGCGACCTTATGTACTAAGCAAAAACTTAGTGCCTCATCATGACGTCCGTAAGAAGTCTGTTGTCTTTCTTACTGGGGAACAGCTGACCACTTAGAGACATCAGGAAGCGTTTGTTAGGTTTTCCGGCTTCCTGGAGAGTCATGCTATCCATTGTAATACTCTCATGGTCTCCAACTGTTAATATAAGTCCGAACAGAGGATTCAGGCAGACCTATTGCAGTTTCAGGTCTTGAAAAACTCTCTTCTGATTCTAGCTTAGTAAATACATCGGTGTTATCATTTTCCCTTGACTTGGGATCCAGAATTTCGTATATGTCCTCTTGGAAGGCAGTCATAGAGTTTTCTTAAAATATTTCACATTGTAGTTGCTGGTATTTAAGGGAACTTCCAAGCGTTCGCAAACCGATTTGGAATTTGAATCGAGAAAATGTGTGCCCACTTGAATGCTTACACATCCAGACTGTGCTCTATGCCAAGTGCTTGTCCAAGGATGTGCCAAAGGCTGTTGAGATTCCCGCCGTTATCATCCAGAACTCAAAATTGGGGGAATCCGAAATCGAACGTGAACGCTCGGTAATTCTGCGCGAGATGCAAGAAGTCGAAAATAATTTGCAAGGGGTTGTGTTCGATCATTTGCACGTAACTGCCTAGCAGGAAACTTCGTTAGGTCGGACCATCTTAGGACCCACAAAGAACATTAAGTCCGTTGGCAAATCTGACTTGTCGGACTATATCACCAACCACTACAAGGCTGCCCGCATTGTTTTGTCAGGTGCCGGTGGTGTTAACCACAAAAAAACACCTAGGACGGCAAGTCACCAGCAGTCAGATCATGCCGCTTCACTGGCTCTGAAATCCGCTTTCATTGCCATTGGCTCATGTTGCAAATACTGTTGAAAGCTACTGATGGACCAATCAGGATACCATCCCATTGCTGGTTTCCAGAAACTTGACAGGAGCTTGGGATCGTTCTCAGGGTGGTGGCGTTAATAATGCCTCCAACTTGGCTCGCCACAGTGCCGAAGATAGTCCCTGCCATAGCTTCCAATCATTCAACACCAGCTACAAGGACACTGGTCTCTGAGGTATTTACTGGGTCTGCGACCCACTCTAAAGCGAGTTCATGCTCTACAATGTGACACAAGAGTGGATGCGTCTCTTTACAATATCACCGAAGCTGAGGTCGAACGCTCCATGAACTTGTTAAAGACCAACTTGCTTCTTCAACTGGATGGATCCACTCCCATTTGCGAGGATATCGACTACAACCGTCGCATCCAACTGCACGAACTTGAGCGTCATATTCACTCGGTGTCGGTGCAAAACATTCGTGATGTTGGTTGGCATGAAATACATCTACGACAGGTGTCCAGCTGTTGCTGACTATACTGTGGGCTTATGATTCTCATTACCGTAGATGGCTTAGATGGTTGGATGCTGTAGAAATAGGATAAACACTGGAGAGGTGTCAACTTGTAACTGTTTCCTATACATCAATTGTGCTCAATCGAGTACTGGTCTATGTCCATCCGGACTCGACTTGCCAAACTTATAAGCGCGAGTGCTGAGAAGCAGCCAAAAATAGCAGCACTACAAACGGGACAGCGGATGAATTCCCCAGATGCAAGTGAAGTAAAATCGCGGAATAAAGCAAATAAGACCTTGTCCGTGATTTCCGTGACTAGGTCAGGGTCTTGGAAAGAGATGGTGCCGGGTGAGCCCTTAAACTACTAATGGTAGCGTTCACATTCCGGAACGTTTTACTGGCTTCGGTCTAACAATGTTTGTGCCGCCATGGTAACTGCCCGGCCATGGAAAATAGAGTTAAGTTACGAAGCAATAACAACCCTCAGATACGGATGGATCTACTGTTGAGAAACCCTGTAAACGAATCAAGGAAGACGAACAACTAGCGGAGGCCCTGGACTGTTGCAAATCAGACATTACCGCCATCTAGGAATTACGATAGGATTGGCCGGACAAAAAGAGAATGAAAAATTACGACTTCTACTACTGTGATTGTTATTTACGGTAACAGCAGCACCTATTTGGATGGGGATTTGTTGTTAAAGACATACTTAGGCAAGAAGTCTTGTATTTTCGGCATTTTAACGAGCGCCAACATTAATCTTTTATGCGCGCACGCCCCAACAGAGGAGAAAGATGACGACACTAAAGATGGCTAGTACGACCTCTTGGCCAAGGTCTACGAGAGGTTCCGTAGCTATGATAACAAAGAAAGATACTGCATCCTTGGTAGTTCTATTGGCAACATAGCCTGCACGACACCACGGAAGAAGCATTGTGGTAGCTAGAACGCGGTTCCCATATCTCGATATTCTTAATGGGACTTGGAGAACTCCTGTTCAATCAACCGTCAACCAAATTAAGCACATTTTGATCAACTCAAGACACCCCTCCAGTCAACGTCGACTCGGACCATTACCTTGTTGTATCCGAGGTACGATTGCGGATATTCCGAACATCGCAAAAGCAAGCTAATACTGTGAGGAAGTTTGACACCGGGTGGCTCATTTTTCGACCGAATCTCCCTTAACCACCTCGCTTATCCATCAAGTACCGACGACCAGTGACAACATTTCCAAAAAGCCATCAGAGATGCCGCCTCACCAATGCCCGACACAACGAAACTCTAGGTTTGCCGACTAGTGCCGGCAACTGCGGTGCATAGAAAGACTAGAGTTGCTTACGAGCTCTTTGAGCAGGGAGGCGAACACCGGTTTCTCAGGAGGAAAAATAACGAGCATGAGAAACGCACAATCGAGGAAATTGAGAAATCCTACTCCAGGAATGAGTAGGAAGCCCGTAGAGACGAACAAGGGACTGTTTAATGGCGATGACGAACCAAATACCACTGTCAACCAGATTGATTGTTTCAACCTGGATGATGTAAACCAACAATTCCGTCCACCCGACCTGGAACATGTAAAGGTAACAATATCTAAACTTAAGTCCAACAAAGCTGTTGGAGCTGAATGCCGAGGTCTTCAAAGCAGCAGTCGCTGACTTGGTAAGGAGCATCGGTACACCAACTCATCTGTATAATATTGTCGAACAAAAGTATGCCCTATGAATCGAACCCCAGCATTGTTTGTCCTCAAGAAAGTACACCCTCTGAGCTGTGTCAACTATTTAGGCATCAGCCTTCTTAACATCGCCTGCAAGATCCTATCTGCCGTATTGTGGAAATGGCTGAAGCCGTCCGCCAACAACCTGATTGACACATATGACATCATCTACAGAGTCGAGCTATGCAGGACAATGTCTAGTTTTGGCATCCCTGGCCAACTTGCCCGTTTGTGCAGGATTACGATGAAGAATACACGCTGCTCCATCAAAGTAGGTAAAGAACTCACCGAGACCTTTGATGTCAAAAACGTTTAATTTGTAAACTAAAGTTTCAGTTAAGGTTTCATCCGCCACCCTGACTAAGCCTCAGAAATCCTTACGTTAGCTCAAAATATGTTGAAGTAGCTCATATTAAGAGTCCGCAGTTCTGTTGACGCCACCGCTTAGTCAGTCAGGCTTATTTTCCTTAATGTCCTCCTTCTGAGGTTCAGCTATTTCTGTAATGTTGCTATTTTCTTCCGCTCAACACCCTCGCTTATAACTTTGGTAAGTTAAGCCTGGTTGGACGAGCCCAGTATCTGAAGGCTACCATGAGTGTGTCATACATATAACCACAATTGATGTGAAGCCGTAGTTACAGTACTGGGCATTGCCAGGTTGATTCCACTGAATTACTTCCCTTACTATGCAAAACAAATCCACTCAACACTTTCTGGAACATAAAATAACCGCAGTTATATAATAGAGCGTCTTAGTATAATCTAGAACAGCTATAGCCGGACTTGTGATGTAGGGAGGCGTCAAAAAGTTTCAGCGTTCATATAATCAATTGGATGACAACTTGAGCAAGAAAGGAAGCCCACATCGTTTTTGAAGACTTCGGCGATTCCTTGTAAGGAGGTGTTTCTACTTTCATTCAATTTTGGTCAATAGGAATCGTCAGAATGCAGGATTTGTACGTTAATCGCTATTCCCCAACACCAAGGCTTGCTATAAACCCGGTAAAACAACATCGCTTCAACTTATCCGCACTGATCTGTACTTACTTCCCTGTGTTCCTAAGCGCAACCTTAAGAGTACTGTTGGCTTCATCTCAAAAACCCCCAAACTGCCATCAGGATAATTAATGTCAGCCGACTACCCAAATAGGAATGAGGATCTTCGTGCTATATAGCGGAAAATAATGTCGTGCAAGAAAAGTGGCAGTCTGCAATGTTTTTTTTTTCTTTCCTTCTCCTTGTTTCCTAAGTGAAAAACCGACCCAACATACCATCCGATTAAAGCTCAACTATGCCCACAGACTCATAAAATCCTGATTTCGATTCTGAGAGTAAATGGCGCCCAACAGAAGGATATAAGAGAAATTGTGCAACCCGCTGACCAAGTAACCATGTGCGAAAGTTTTCGCTCTCCTTCGAAAGAACTTTTTGATTATCGTTTACCCGAAGGCTACACTCATGAGTAGGCGTGTAACTTTCATTATTATTACCAACTTTGCCATGTTAGCTACAAGCAAATTACTTTCACATAATGGAATATCTCTCCGGAGATGCTAGCAATCGAAATATGGACCTGCAGCCCCATCCATTGTCCTATTGTGCTACGTACAAATATCAATTAAATTCAAGCCCTGTCCCTAGGCCCACTGTCTACTACTTACTGCCTGCAGCCCCCCCATTTAACAATCAATTATAATCTCTGGCAATTGGCTTACCTCATGCGATTGTCCATGACAGGAACTGGAGCCCGTCGAGTCCGAACTTTTTCTTCTCGCCCCGGCTCCGTTTTTACGTTGCTGCTGCTGTTGAACCCTATGTAAGCGGCAACATATCCTTCTGTATGTACATTGCAAGGCATCGGCTAACAGGCCACCGAGGCTCGATAAACACATCAACATCAAAGGAACTCCAATTAAGGCATACAAGATGGTGGCGATTTTTCCGGCGGAAGACTTCGGTGTAAGGTTGCCGTGGCCTAGAATGATACGAGTACAAATAATAAATTCACCAAAAATACAAAGACAGAGAAAATGAACATAAATAAGAGGGGGAATGAAGGAAATCATTTGAATTACATATTTTCCCTATTTGGTTTTATGTTGTTCGACGAGGGAGGGGGTGGATGTGTGTGTGTGTGTGTGAATACTTTGGGGTTATTCCAGATTTTCTCTTCTACGTTTTGTTTTCCTTTTTGTTTTGTGTTGTTGTGGTGATGGACCGTAATGCCATTCCTTTTGCATAACTTTCTTTTGTCCTTTTATTTGAGGGTCGAGGACTTTCATAGAAATGCAGGGGTTGGTGGCCGGAAGGATGGGATTGTGTCTTTCTGCTAAGTAGTAGTAGGAGTATGCAATGAAATGAGCTGATATAGAGTTGTTGGCACTTTTTTTTCCAACAAAACAAAAAAAAAAGAGGAAAAGGGCAATCAAAAAGAAATCCTTTGGAATTTGATGAAGGCTCATCGTGTTTTTTTCTTCGTTTTTTTTTTGGAGGGGGGGGGGGAGAAAAGTCGTCCTTCAGGGGAGAGATCATTAAGTTGAAACGTTTAAATGGAATTTTGGATTATTTTGAAGGGATAGTGCTTTTACTTGAATTAATCTTTATAATGTTTTCACATTTTGGCATTCTTTAGAAGATTGAACAATTGGAATTGTTTTTGAATGACAATGGTGGGTGGAACGCCTTTAGACAAGGCCATTATGTCTCCTCTGATTAAGGCGAAGGGTCACTTTAAAATAAATTAGAATTTGGTATGGACAGTACATACTCGTAATTATGCTGTGTTGAAGAAGGGTGCATAGAGGCATGTTTTCAGCCTGAGAACGAGCAATGAAATGACAAACTTGACAATGTTTGGGTTGCGAACTGTCAAGCTAGTGAAGGCACTTCATTTTAGATGGCATGAATATGATGAATAAGAGGTTGTTTTTTCGATATCCCAAAAAGAGGCGAGAAGTCGACATCTGAATGGAATGTGGTCACCATTTCAAGCTTAAAACGCGGACAATCAGCAGATATGAGTGAGGTACCTGCAGTCCGCAGTAAAGATCTGGAAAGAAGTGCTCATATGTTGGTAAGAGACTGGAAAAATTTGCACATGAATATCAATAGACAACTAGTGTCAGAAATGCAGGAAACCGATATGAAAGTAGAACGGCTTCTGTCATTAACAAGAAAGTTACCATTTGACGCAGTGCCACGCATTATCCCGTGGAAAGGATAGATGGTTCCTTACTGACGTCAGAGGAGGATAAACACAGATAGTGACACGGTGACATTTAGTCTAAAGAGGATCAGCCGCTATAAGGACAGTATAATACGTAACAGCATAACACTCGATAGGACGTATAATAGTCTGTGATGAGTCTCCTTATGGTACGGTGTGCAACGCTTTGGTTATTAAAACATCTCCCCGTGCTATGACATTCAAATCCTTATAGCTTTCCGAGAGAGGGCTAAAAGTTGTGGAATTCAACCTCTCTCTGTGGGAGTAGTGTATTGAGTGTAAAGAGCCAGTATTACGTTTTCTGTCGAGCATATTAAGTGACGCTTTAAAATTTCACTCGGGCTTTCCAAAATGCACCGAAATGATATACCGCGAAGGAATGAACATCGATTTAGTTTCTTAGGACACACTTCTGCCTAATCACGTCTCCATCTTTCGTCATTGGGCCGAGTTTTTATATTATCACCGACAAAGTACGTTCATCAATGGCTCTGGATTTGCCTGCATATACCTCTCCTTGCAGTAAAGCGGTGGAAAGTAGCTAAGAAGGCATGAGTAGTTAGGCCTGATACCGAGTAGACATCGGCCTCTATACCACAGTTCTTCTTTGATCCGACGGTGTAAATAGCAGTGACGAAGTCCTTTGCTATTACGTATTTCTTCCATTGAACTGTGGTGAGAAAAGAAAGATAAGTACCGATGTACGTTGGTTTTAAATGTCTGAATATAATAATGAAAAAAGAGAGCTCGGGAGGGCATTTAACAAACCAGTTGTTCGGCTTAGAAACGAATCACTATATTTCAGAGTACGTTCGAAAGTGGGCTTGAGGCTATACTTATGAGCATTCATAGCGAGACGTGTGTTACTGTTGAAGGTTTGAAGGGACGGAATGCTACTGGCGATTGGTGAAAATAGCGATAAAGCAAGGTGATATGCAAGACATTTCGTCGATGTTCGAAGGTGTCAATTGACTAAGTGATATTAGTACCACCTATGAGTTTGAATCCTACCTAGCACTTGCAGAGATGTTTTGGGAGCACCTGATCAGATGTGGGCATTGTACTCCAATTTTGGGTGGATGAATGACTTATATATTGACTGCAGCTCATTAGGACCAAAGTATTTCTTATATCGCTTGAGGAAACCTAAACATTTCGCAACATTTTTAGCGACATCCACTACATGGCCATTCCAACGTAAGTTGTCATTGACACACATACTGAGAATAGAAAGTTTTTCGATTTCGACTATGCAAGTGCCATTCATTTACAATGGCTGAATGTTGAAATTTTTCTTTAACGACAGCAGATAGAATTGTGTTTTGGAAGCATTAAATTCCATTCTGTTGATAGTTCCCCGGTTGGTTATTCTGTTAATATCGGAATTTAGTAAGCTAAACATGCGCTGGAGTTCCCGTTCTACAGCCGAAGACCAGGGACGTGAATCCAGGAGCGAATATGAATAGCATAGAATACTGTCGTTAGCAAAGAAATGTATGTATTGGATACATTGTACTTCTAGTACCAGATAATTGATCGCTGATGTAAATTGAAAAAAGTGTCGGAGACAGACCGAAGCCCTGTGGAACATCATATGTCTGTTGTATTTTACGTAGGTACCTGCGGTGAGGGCTTAAGCCTACTGTGCGTCTTCGCACAAGATATCAAAACAATGCGTTGATAAGCTCCCTTCGGGTAGTACAAGTACTACCACAGTACCAGATTCGAAGTCGTGTGTGAGGCACGAAATTCCCCTTTGGTGAAGGGTCGAGGTCCACTCGTATCTAATATCTCCGCCATTCTGTAGGTCATGGCACCCGGTTGCAGTGCAACTTCACATCGAATAGACCAGTTGGTTCCATAGCAATCCCATTATCCAGCACAGGTCGTAGCAAACTACAACATATGCTAAGCCATGAGATGTCCAAGCTCCATTCGGTCTACTCTCCCCGCGATTTTGGGTATAAACCTACAGCCACCACGATTCTCCCACAAGGGGGCCAACTCCTAGGTCAGGCCGGAACCACAGCTCCGGGGTCTCCTGACCTCACGTGGTACCAGAATATAGCTCCCGGTCAAGCTTCGCAACCTTGAGGTTATTTCCAGTTGGGCACCTCACTGCCCAGGACTGGCGGCCTTGCAACAATAATTTTCTATATTCTTACCGCTAGCTGCCTGCTGCGCGTTCTATTGAATACTTCTTTTGCAAAACTACGGGTTCTTTCGAACCGTATGAAATCAGTGATAATTCCACTGACATCGTAGGTCTTACCATTAAATGTGATGCCCATAGCCTGCAAGTTCCTTATGTCAGCGTAATTGGGACACTCACATAGGACATGAAGCCAGTCCTCATAAGTAGCTCCACATGAGCAGCTCGCAACCTCGCTAAGCCCCCTCTTATGTAAGAATGCATTAAGAGAACAATGCCCGGTCAACAAAAAGCCCAGGCTGAGGTTAAAATTCCGTTCAGGAAAAATTCGCATGGTTAGCACATCCCTTAGGAAGCCGTAAGTAACCCTGCCATTTTCGCTAGTATCCCATCTAGATTGCCATCTAGATAGAACACATGCGTGTAGCAAGGTTTTACGCTGCTTCAGGGATAGGCCATCCACTTCTTCCGGGGAAACCCAATCGTGCTCATTTAGAGGGAGACCTTTTCTGATCTTGAAAGCAATAGCACGATGCATCACTTCAAGATCTGTAGAGACAGTGTGGCACACCGGTAAACAGCCAACCAAGGCGACTCTTTGACAAGTCAGGATCCGCCTTTGGCCATCAACAGTCATAACTCTGTCGTACCATACCGATGCTCCATATGTTGCACAGGCAACAAATAGGCCATCGTATATGATACGAACAGAACGCCTGTTGAGTCCCCAGTCAGATCGCAAAATGCGCTTTACCCGGCCTACAGCACTCAGCATGCGTAGTCTGGTTCGAACCAGGTGAGGAATGAAGTTCATACTCTCACCCATCGTTATTCCCAGATATGTGACCTCAGTCACACATTTAATGCCAATGCCGTTCAAACGTATCGCAGGACCTGTGGAACATCAACATTAATCAGACTTCAAGCCGTGCAACATAACTTGGATTGAACGATCCGAAAAGTTATTTCTAATCCATTGAAGAAGTGACTCGCCGATTCGAAACGCACGCATTTTCGACAAAAGAGCCTGATGCCAAACTCTGTTAAATGCCTTAGAAATATCAACTGCAACTATCTTGTTTTGTGGACTCGTCCCATTGAAAATTTGACGCACCCAAATGTAGGCACAGAGAAGGCACAATCTGGAAGTGTGGAGCTGGCCGCAAAGGTGCAGTAAGCAGATTGGCCTTGTCTAAAGAGCTAACAGCTGGAATGTCATTGTAAATGAGAGTTGCGATGGAGGACGGGACAAAATTTTTGATGTTTTTGACAAACGACCAAAAGCTTTACCTTTGGGGCATTGTAGTATTTTTTGACCATGCGATTTGGTAATCAGTCCAGGACGTTGCTGTGGTCATAAGATTTTTTGAGTCTTTTAATCTGACTGCGCTGCAAAGTGTGGTATTTTTTGTGTTTAGGTCGGGAGGCTGAAGATGCAAGATCAAGGTAAGGGTATTGAGGCGGACCTCAATGCGCCCGTGTTGCTTATACTGACTGTTCTTTGGAGCCTTTTTAGTCTCGTGAGATTGTAGCGGTAGGTGAGAATTGGACGCACTACGGCTGTGTACACCCATTTTTGGTTCAAGAATCCGATACATACCACAGTTAAGTTTTGGGTCATCCAGATACCTAGCGCTGGAGTATAGTGTGAGCGGTTAACCCTTAAACACAGGGAAGGGTAATGTCAGCTAGTTTGGTTTTCGTGGTGAATAGTTCAGTTTTTCTCTGATTGACACCAAGCTTTGTGTACACTTCCCAAACCCTAGTATCACCACGTCATCCGCATACGCGACTACTTTGATCACATGTCTGTATAGTCTTACACGCATTTTGTTCATAGAGTGGATGAGAAATAACGCCGCCCTGTGGCGTTCCTCTATGGACGAATTTGGTTAAGTGGCTGTTACCTAGTGTTGCCCGAATAATTCTTGTTCTGAGCATAGAGTCTATCCATTAAGCGTCCCATATCAAAACTTTGTTTGCTACCAGTTTCCAATGATGATACTGAGACGTCGAAGCGGGCGGAATGTTTAGAAATCATTATCTTCCAATCATTATATAATTGTTTCACTGAAGTCTGTGTTTCACAATTGTATGCAGAACTATTTTTATCTTACACCAATTCCATCTGTGGTGTCATTATATAAGCACACAGTCATTTTCTAACAAATGTCAAATGATTTTGCCTAGTAAATTTTTCTTCTTAAACAAAACGTGATCGGGTGAGGTTATCTCCTAAATTCTTTGTAAAAACCTTGGTAAAAACCTTTACACATTTTCAGAAACATTTCATCTTTCCACAAATCCTCTTTTGACAAAATTGTTTTCGAATCAATTTCTTCGGTGGTGCAAAACGATTTTAAGGTCGAATCAATATCGAAATGAGCATAATGTGAAGCAGTACTCGGTTTTCTAATGTATAGTAATGATCCAGACACAACCCAGCCAAAGACAGTCTTTTGTGCTTGTAGAATGCCCCAAGCTATATCTGCGCCTAATAATATGTTAACGGGATTAGATCGATAAAAGGATGATGATGTAAGTGATTCCAATCTTCAATCTAAAATTAAGTAAAAGTCCCCTTTTAGCTTGATACACTTATTCCAGCGATTTTCAAACTTCTTGATCCCGTCCGAAAAGTAATTTTCCGAAAGGTCTGCAAAATACTCCTCCGTGGCTTCGATGATTTCCTCGCGTGAGCTGAATTTTTTTATTGATGAGCCATCTTTTGAGATTTGGGAAGAGAGAATAGACCGAGGGAGCCAAATCTGGCGAATACGGTGGATGCGACAGCAATTGGAACCGTAAGTTATTGATTTTAGCCGTGGTTGCGATGCTCTTGTGCGCCGGCGCATTGTCTTGCAAAAACAAAATTTTTTTCACTTCATGTGAGGACGTTTTGCAGCGATTTCGGCCTTCAATCGCTCCAATAATGCACAGTAATACTCGCTGTTGATGGTTTTTCCTTTTTCGAGGTAGTCCATGACAATCCCAGAAAACCAACGCCATAACCTTTCCGACCCATCGTGCCTCCCTCGGCCGCTTCGGAGCACTCGTGCCGGCTTCAGTCGCTGGTGTGTAGTAGTGGATCCAAGTTTCATCAACAGTTTCCAATCGACGCCAAAAGTCCGCAAGATTCCGCATCAGCAAGTCCAAACACACTTTCGAAATGCTCTCGCGTTCGTGTTTTTGGTCAGGAGTGAACATGCGCAGAACCCAGCGGCAGGATAAAGTTTTCATATGCAGAATATTGCCCAAAATTGCTCAGTACTAATCTTTGTGGTATCTACTAGCTCCCGCACCTTCACTTTCCGGTCAGCCAACACCATTTCATGTATTTTTTTGACATTGTCCTCTGTAACCGCATCGGAGGTCCTGCCGCTGCGGACTTGATCGGTAGTGGAGTTGCGGCCACCACGAAACTCTCGAAACCAATATTTGACGGTGTAATCTGACGGAGCATTAGCCCCATAGTATTTATCAAAAAAATAATGTTTGATGAGAGAACGAAGTTAACACGATCCAGCAGACTGCAACCTGGAAACCCGACCCACTGCGAAGATCACAGTGGGAATACTTTGCATGGGAACCTATGCTGACGAAGCACACGCGCATCCGATGGATTTCATGTACATGCATGCGCCGAATGCACTATTCGTGGGAAGCGCTAAGTCAGCGTATCGCATCAGGTGGAATCAAGGTAACGAGGAGCTGTTGTGTGGATTGGGGTGGCAGTCTTACTTCGGACATAGGCGTGTATAGTATTTTAATTGTAATAAAGAAACTTTTTAATTTGAATACGTGTTTTACTCCCGAACAGTTGGAGTTCGGTTTTTTTTTCAGTTACCCCGGAAAGGTAAAGTTAACTACGAAAATCGTTTTTGTCCATAATCAACTTGATGTCAAACACGTCAACAATAATCAGCTGTCAAAACAAAACTAAAGATAGTATCGCACTGAAATTTGGCATGTCTGCCTAAATATGAACGGACTTCAAGGCACCATAACCTTTTTTGCAGTAGCAGCGCATTCTAGTGGTCAAGGAGGTTACTTTTCACCCCACCTAGTAGATGTATGTCGAAGTAGATCTTAAATTTGTCGTATTCCACATATTTTCTATATTCTTTTCCTTATTCCAAAATGTAACATGCACATCTCGTTTGTTTATAATATGTTTGCGCTGGTTATGAGATGAACGATGCTTGGAAGCAGACAGACCACTAACAAGAAACATAGAAGCGACCTGATAGACCAGTCGGCATCCGCAATCAGACTTCTACTTACTACAAGGCATACTACGTGGGTATACTGATTCCGGAAGACTTAAAACGGATAGATGTACTCATATACCAGATTTATGCAGCATCACAGTTGAATTCTTTGTCGCTGGATTACCGCTTCGACTAAGTCCAAGCATTTACTCGAATGCTATAACATTTCAAACTACTTAAGGGTCATTCACTGTATTGTCCAATGAAAAACCCGATTCCACGTAAATTTTCTCCTTAAACGTCAATTTCCTGTCGCCACAGATAGGTCATATAACTTCGAATTTAATTAGATAAACTTCCTCCACAACTTCATATCCAATTCACACTTTCCGAAAGCCTGGAATTTACCCTATTATATAACTTTTTATTTCATTAAAAGGACCTTCATCCCAGTAAAAGGGAATTGAAAAAAAAAAATCTCTAGGATAATAGAAATTCAATTCTCGTGCACTTACCTATTGTTGTAATCACAGTCACCGAATAGAGAAGCGCTTCACTGAAAGACCATCGTCCTTTGTCCGATTCAAATCCGGTCGAAGCAGCCGTCGCTGTCGCCGTGAATCCACCAACACCGCCACCATTACGTGTGGCCGCCACAATTGATCCCTCAAAACGTCGTAACTGCTCGTGCACCAACATTGTCCAATTTCGTTCATATAAAACGTTTAACTTTTCTAAAGAAAGAATAGAAAAATAGAACAAAACAAAGGTCGATCAGAGGGTAAAAGTTAAAATTCAATTTTCACAAAAAAAAAAAAAATAAAAATAAAAAAAGTTTACAAAAATTAAGGAACAAGTTAACCAAACAAGTTTGCAGCAAGCACAAAAAGGATGACCCCAACCGTATCATAGTCACACATAAAAGCACCTCAAACGTGACCTGAAATGAAAAATCAGTTTTGGATCTCTCTCTCGGAACAATGAGTTAGGTGTCCTTTTGTTGGAATCAGTGGATTGTTTTTTCCTTCGCCCCACTCATAATTCTAATATGGCAAAGGACTCTGCAAAATGGCAATTAAAAGTGTGTTTCATTGCATGTGAGGATTTGTACTTTTTTTTTTTTTTTTTTTTTTTTGAAGTCCTTTCCATGTCGGAATCAAGTGGCTGTACAAGTTGATAGAATGGAATACTCGTACACTTTGTCTCTTTGCGAATGGATAACAAAAGAGGGGTTCTTTGGGTTGGTGTGCCGTCCCATTGTGCAATAAGTTACGGGACGGGGTGTAAAAAAAAAACAGAAATTCCAGCACAAGGATTACGAAGTTTTTTATTCATTATTTTTCACAGTTGCGTTAGGCATGGGATTAGACGCTGTAGAGCTTCCTTTTATATATTCTTTTCAGCGCTTTTTTTTTTTTGTATTTTTTATAGTCGTGGCTATAGTCCGTTTTAGCCTGACTGAGAAGCGCTGTCGTTTTAATTGAGAGAACTAAGCTCCTTTATGGAGATTGCTTGTTATTTAAAGGAATGGATTTTTCTCCTTGTAAACCTACGGTATGATGTAGGAGAAATTGAATTCGGGATTACGATCAACGCTATTTTTGTTTCCTTCTCGTCCTAAAAAGGCACTTTGTTATTTAATTTACAATAACCTACACAAAGTGCTTGTATACATTTTTCATATTGCTCTACCCAAAGCGAACAATGAAATGAAAGTTAGAGTACTACGATGCACTAGAGCACTACTTGAAGCGCAGAAGCAATATTTCCGACTGCTTGAAAGCAAGTCATGTTACAAAACTAGAGTACACGAGGCGTTACTGCAGACCTAATGATTAGCGAGGTTTTCCGTACACCGATGCCCGGTCGAGAAGGAATCGAAGATTCTAAGCAATACAGGTGTAGATACGTCAAATCTGACATCAGCATCGTAAATTTTGGAGCTACACATGCTCAAAACCGTTGTCATATGAGAGCTATTTTCTTGAAAAATTCTACTCAACCAAAAAATAGAATTAAATCGTGACCATTTTCGAGCGACATTTTCTTACGGTTTTCGACATAGATTAACTCAATAATAGTGTGCCGATCAACTCGCTTCAAATTTTGGTGATAAAGCACCATCCCGGGTCACCGTGTTTCGCTGGGTTTTCAAATTCAATCGTGGTTGTCGGAACGAACTTTGAATGGTCGTTCAAAAGCGGGAACTGACAGTGCAAGATCACCATGTGACTTATTGTGAATTTGTGTCATTCTTCAGTTCAGTTTCCCTTGCCGTCAATAGGATTTCTTCGCGTTGGATACCGCATAATCTGACAATCATTCAAATGTTGCAGAAATCGATAGAAATGCTTCAAAAGACGTCCATAAGGTAGTAACAGGCCACAGTCGACTGTATGCGTCTTTCAGGATGAGAAAAATCCGACAAGAGTTGTTCACGCACGAAGCACTTCGAAGCAAATGGCCGTCTGTTTCTTCGAAAAACCGGACATGTTGCAACCATGCGAATTCGGAATGGTACATCGCCATTTGTTTGCCAGAAGTCTTTGGAAAAATAAGGAAAGGTAACCGCCGAATGTGGATCATTCTCCACCACGACATAGGTTGGCTCAAACAAGTGACTTTTTGATCATTCAAAACATCCGCCGTATAACCGTTCAATACTTCAATTACTCAGCCTGTCTAGGTAGTCTGATCCTTAGTTAGCTATCTGCAGGCCATTTAGGTCAACTTCTCCTTGTTCGCGTCACCTAAAGTGAGGTCTTCTTCTGCTGTGTTACTTCTCCGGGATAGATTTGAAGACTCTGCGGGTCGTGCCACCCATCTTAGGTGAAAGATGCACAGTTTACTGACTAGATTGATGCAGTATAGTTTGCCCAAAGTCCGTTAATGCAAATGGGACTGAATATTTGACAAGAAATTTTTCTCTCGAAACAATAGAGTGCGTGCTTTAGTTTTATGGTACTGGACTGGGATGATCAAGTTCCAAGTTCCCATATAGAGTGTTCTTTGTTATTCGGGTTAGGACCTTACTACTTAAATGCCTTCTTAGCCCAAGAAAACTACATTTTACATCTGCTGAAGTTTTGTCGCAAAATCGATAGCAGAGTCGAGGTAGAAAAAGTCCCTTACTACCTCAAATGTAAAGCTGTCAACTGTGAGATTCTGTCCAATTCATCGATGTTGTATGTCCCTTTCTCTTGATCGCATAAACTGATATTTGGTTTTGCAAATTCCGTTCCAAGCCTCTCCTTTGTCAATTATGTCGATATCATCGGTTACAGAGACTTTTGAAAGATTGTGCCTCCAGCGTTCGCTTGTGAGTTCCGCACAATTCTTTCAAGAATAATGTTAAGGAAGTCACATGACAAAGGTCTCGGTTAGGTCTTTACTGACCTTGACGGAGTAGCGAGCATTCTCGATCGTTATTCTGCATAGACGGACGAATTTGGCCGAGATAGCAAAACTAGACACGGCTGTATATAGCTCGTCTCTATAAATGCTGTCATATGCGGCCTTAAAATCAATGGAAAGGTGGTGCGTATCGATTTGGACTTCTTCTGTTTTTTCCAGGATCGTGAAAATTTGATCGATTGTGGACTTTCCTGGCCGGAAACCACACCGGTAGAGGCCGGTGAGATCAGGAGATCAGGCATGATCTCCACAAAGCAGCCTTGAATATCTCGGAGGGTAAACCGTCAGGTCCTACAGATTTGTTGGATTTAACCTTAGATGTTGCTAACCCTACTTTTGTTCAGTTGGACGGAAGTTTTGGTTACCATCGTCTAAGTCGAATGGTCTATTCTGCCTGACGGCTGGATGTTGCGCTTCGTCGCCCTTATACAGTCTGCAGAAAAACTAGTTTCATATTCTCAGCACCGACTTTGAAAGTGACTGTACTACTACTCCAATTACTTATATCTAAGGACTGCGGGAGCCCGGACTGTGAGTGAATCAAACACAGGTCGAGTGATTTTTAACACACGTTGCGAGAAATCGTTTCATTCTTAATGTGTCGGCTTTTTGCATCTTTGGCCACTGTTAACAGATGCCACTTGTGTTTAGCATAGGTACCTGCAGTGAAAACTCAGTCTTCGCACGAAAAGTCAATATAATGCGTCGGTCAACGTCCTTGGGGTATGCGCTAGTACTAGTTCGAGGTCGTGTGTAAAACACATACTTCTCCATCTACCACCTCAGCCATTCTGTTGGTCATGGCACCCAATCGCAGTGTGAACCTATCATGTTTCCACCACCATGTGCATAAGCGCTACATCTGCACTGGCCAAACTTTTGCCGCAAAAGTGGGTCCGTAATCTAATGAATGGACCACAAATGGACTCTTGAGGGACTTCACACTCAACAGTCATACTCTCAATCGCATTACAGTGTAAAGCCAGAAACCATCCTCTTGGCAGATCATCTCAGGCAAGTTGGTTACGATGTTACGTGTCTAGATTGTCGAAGGCACCCTTAAAGTGTCTTTGAGAAACGACACGTCCTCGACATCTTCACCCTTTCTGAAGACATGGGATCGGTCATACTCTTCAAAAGCCTTTCAACGATAACATTTTTCAACACTTTTCCAAATACCGGAAGCAGGCTAAAGACCCAACAGCATCTAAGTCTAGACCCGATCATATCAGGAGACTTCAGGAAAACAACCATAATAGCTTCGTGGAACACTTTCTGTAAAGTCAAGCAGGTATTCAGGAATGGCCATCCAGATGGCTGTCATCATCTCTTCGGTCATTCCTTCTGTTCTTGGCGATCTTCTGGAACGAACAAATGAAGTTCTTTACTCAACTTCGTGAGTCCTTAGTTCAGGAGGGAAATGCGGCTCCTCATTAGATAGAGAATACGTAGAATTCCTCTCTACGAAGGATCGGTGGGTTCAGATAGTCTTCCCATGTGGACATCTTCCCATGTCCTCTTTCGCACTAATAATCATTCCTTTGGAATTTCTTCCTTAGATTTCGGACTGCTCTTCATAATTTCACTCCTTTCCGGGTAATCTTGTGCCTCCTCACACCTTCACTGATGTGAACGTACACATCTCCTTTCAGACGAAGTGTCTTCGAAATTCTCATGCTGTGTGATTTTAACAACATCCTACCTAACCATAAACACCCGAACAGCAGCTTCTTTGGAAAAAGTAACGTCAATCTCACCTTTTTCCGACGTCAGCCACTTCAAACGTATGTTTCAGAGCCTCCGTTTACAGTCCGATACCTCCTTGAGAGATTCAAATCTAAGCGCTGACAATATTTGACAAAAAACTATATGATACTCACCAATTCACCAATTGTCACCCAACAAGTCCTTCAAACATTAGCTTTCCTCTCTTTTCGTAAATCTTCAATCACATGCTCACTACCCAAATCTCCTTTATTGAAGCCTTAAGCCTAACTTGACAAATGTAAATTTATCTCACGACAACATCCACTCCCTCCGTCCACCATAATCTACATTATCCTTATAAATTCTTGCTCAAATACCTTCCATAACTTACCTAAAGTGTGGCCCCATGAAAAATGAATCCACACCAATTCCAGAGGAATACCTTCAAAATTGCGATATAAATACTCCAAGGAATCGCCTGTTTATGAAACTGCTCTGGTGGGCCAGGAAAGAATCTTCTTGTCGGCAGCCTTACATATTTCCGGCAGCGAAAAATCTCTAAACATAAAACAAATCATTTTCGTGTCAAGAGATTTTCCGCCCCATCACACTTCAACGCATTTTAATCCCTTTTTCTTCGAATCTTGCCTACAAGACGGGACAGCAAAAAACTGTTACTAAACAAACGATCCCAGGGGAAATTACCGAACTCTTTAACCTCCTCAGGTTTTCATTCACTACTTCTCGCTTGTGCTGGTATTACCCCTGCATCCCTTACATGCAATTTGTGTACGAACTTCTGATTCAATTTGCGTACCAAATCGAGAGCGGAGGGCGACAAGATTTTCTTGTTTTTTCTTTTTTTTTTCTTTGTCGTATCAAAATATCTAGGTGAAGGCAATCCTGAATCCTGAATCTTCAATACCCAATCCGCCTCAATCGTGAATATTTAACCTCCCCTCTCAATTACACCCTTTCAGGTGCGCGTACTCGTATATCCGTAGACGTGCTTTTAGTTCTAGTGACGGCACTTGAATTTCCTTTCATTATAACGGTCCCAAAGTACGAGCATCCTTGTGAGCGTGTTGCAACCTTAGCAGATCCCTGCCATCAAAGATTTTTAAGTGGATTTTAATTGTAGGCACCGAGGAGAGCGCATGGATAGGATACAGGTGGATGCAGGTGCAGGTTCTGGTCGTGCATAAGTACCAAGTATGAGGATTGGCAGAGATTTGTTGCACGTTAACATTGTATGTAATGGTATGTGTACGTCTTAACCACATCTTGAGCTATTGTGGCAGCTAATAATGCTGACGCAACCAAGGATCTGATGAAGGAGCTGTTACGCTGAGATGTTCTTCTTTTATTTGAGAGTTCTTCTTAGAGGAGCCTTCTCCTTCTACTTCTACTTCAACCGAAATTTAATGACGCAGACGTAGGTATGAGCAGTGGTTAAATGAAAACAAAATAAGAGGCAATGCAGATGAATTAACAGAGTTGTGGAAAGGGACAAGGAAAACAATTTTGTAAAACTAGAACGGCCGACATTGTTTTGACTAAAAGCAAGTGGATAGAGGAATTGTAATTAAAATAAATGCCAGCTAGAGCAAGGACTCATGAACGAGGCTAGTAGGCGAGATCTACGATTACAGGGACAAGATTCACTTAAAGGAACAAGTCAAACCATTCTTCTGTTGTAGAGTCTCTCTTGTGAGCACATATCAATATCCCATAATTTGATTAGATGGCAGATTTAAGTAAGCCTGATTAAGGACATCGACAATAGACACACTTTGTACCGCACCGGATCTCAAATAATATTGTAGATATACAGGAACCAGCCACTTCTTGTTGTTTTGCCCTTTATTACCGCTAGACCCATTTTTGCAGCTTCCGTTTCAATACTAGCGAACGCACCGGTGACAGCCCGCTGAGTTCTCCCAACTACGAGTATGTCTATCATCGGTGCACGCTAGTAGTTTCACAGACTTTTGGAAGACTGCGCGTTCAATGTTCGCTTGACGGAGTGTTCTGCACAGAGGGACGAGTTAGACAGGGATGCCAAAACTAGGCATGGCCCAATAGAACTCGTCTCTACAAATGTAGTCATAGTGAGTATCGATTTGGATTTCTTGAGTTTTTTCCAGGATCTGCGGCAGTGTTTGGTCGATTGTGGACTTTTCTGGTCTGAAACCGCATTGATAGAGACCAATCAGGTTGTTGGCGAATTATTTCAGACCTTCACATACTATGGCAGATAAGACTTATACCTCTATAGTCGGCGCAATTGAGGGTGTCTCTTTTTTTGTGGATCGCACTTATGGTGCGGAGATTCCGTTCATCAGGGATACACTCTGACCTCTGACCAGATCTGAGAAATGAGTTGGTGTATGCTCTCCACAAAGTTATTTCCAGCTCCTTTGAATACCTCGGCCGGTTTGCTTTGGTCAGGTGGACGGCTGTTTTGGCCATCATCATATAAGTTGAATGATCGATTCTACCTGTTGGCCGGATGTTGGGCTTTCGCGCCGTTATACAGTCTGCAGAAAAAGTTTTTCATTGTTCTCAACACAAACTATGACTCTACAACAAGATTTCCCTCTTGATCTTTACAGGTTCCTGTACGGATCTTCTTGCCTTGATACTTCTGCTCGTAGAGCTCACGAGCTGCTCTCGTAATTCGTTGTAACACCACTTTGTAGGCTTTTTCTCCTTCTGCATGTACTTGCTGCCATTCTTCATCAAATCAGGGATTTCCTGACCGTGGTCGGGTGAAACCCAGGACGTCAGTGGTGGCAGGTGGCAGGTGACAGTGTTGTCACTCGTCGATAGTTGATGCTATCGACTACATTGGAGTTGTTGAGAAATTTCGGAATACGCATTCGGCGAAGATTCTAGCGGTCTCTTGCGTTTTTAGCTTTTCTGTGCTTCTCACAGTAGTCCTACTTTGTTGTGGCGCTTGAGAAATCCGCATTCGCAGCTTGGCTGCAACACCGTGGTGAGCCGAGTCAATGTTGGCTGCCCGGAGCAAATGTCTCGTGTTCTAACGTGAACGCCTGTCGTGTAGACTTCATTGCACGGAATAGCCATACACTCATGGGAGCAACTATATGCCCTGCCATCACTCTCGGTAAATTCACTTTGATACCAAAGCGGAAACTGTAGTGAGGGCACAAGCTTTACGACATCCATTACTTTTCGCAACTCTACATGGGGCAAAACCAACTGGAAAACCATTTCTGAATTTTAGATTTAAACCACAGCCACAGTGACGCTCCCACTAGCAGGTCTACCTCAACAAGTCAAGTTAAGACCTACCAAAGGTGTTCTCGCGTCATACTCGTACTTCGGATATTGCTCATTTGTCTTGCCGAGGAGGTCGTAGAAACATTCTTTGGTCACGTCGTCCTTGTCTTCCGTAGGAGCATGGGCGCCAGGCTTATGTTAGTGTTAGTTTAGTCTTCATGTGGATTGTCATAAGACGCTAGATCACGTGTCGGAAGCTCAAAACTTCTTGCCTAAGGCTGCCGTGTATGGCAAACCCAAATAAGCGCTATTTCGTTGCCAATAGCAATCACCATAGGACAGATCACAGTTTATCGTCCTCCTTATGTCCGGCCCATTGCAATGCACTTCATAGATGACGGTGATATCTGCGTCAAGGGACTCTGCTAATTTTTCGGCATCACGTTGCCTGTTAGGGGTCCGAACATTCCACGTAGAAATCCGAGGGTCGTTGTCATTTAAACGTTTGCTAGGGTCGCCAACAGTGAATCCATTTTTTCCGACGAAATTAGTTGGTTCGTTCAATCATTTTGATCTCTGCCATCAGAGATACCTGCTCTAGTGTATTAAGCATTTTGCTGATGGCGATGTCATTCCATCAGAGAATTAAATATAGAGCGGCACTGTGAAGGAGACTCTAAGTGACCTACAAATTTTACGAGAAAAACAACAGGAATCGGCACTGACTTCTTAGATAGAAGGAAAAAAGCGCGAGAACGAGTTGTAAAGCAGTCAGTGTTGAGGATATGGAAGAACGACTTTCTACAGACTCGTGCAGGATAATAACGATCAATGCTCCGCTGTTAGGCCGAAAGGAAAATATAACTTGGACCATACTGAGCACATATTACGCCCTTTTGACGAAGTGAGGAAAGCCGTGTCCAGCCTTGAATGTGACTGCTGAGTTCCAGACTGCGCGAGGAAACTATGTGAAGAGCATGCGTCAAATATAGGAATTTTAGAATTATACTCTATAGAGCATGCTATGCTAAGATCTTATCGGCTAAAAACTTTTGTCAACCAACCGATTGGTCTTTTCCAGGGTCGTTACTAACCTGAAAGGCGCACCACTGACCAGATTTCAATCATACATTACGGCAAATCTTGGAAGGCCGCCTATGACACAGGTTATCGGACAAAAATATTCGAAGCCATGTCAGGTCTTGGCATCTCTGCTAATTTGGTCTGACTCTGCAGAATAATCATGGAAAAAGCTTGCTACTTTGTGAGGATCGGTGATGATTCCATTGAGAACTTTGATGTCGAAAAGGCTTCAGACAGTCAATCCACTGTAATTTCTTCAACTCTTAGTTCAAAAGTCAACATCGCAAAAATCTATGCAACTACTTGCCCATGCGGATGACATAGACATTATCGGTAGAACACAGCGAGCTCTTTGTGGGACTTTTACAAGCAGTTGTGTCGGATATGACCAAATGGAGCTCCGCAGTTAGTAAAACCAACGCCAGCACATTAGAGATCCCTCGAAAAGTAACTCTTGCCAATCGCTGATCCCTTATTGGACAACCAAAAGAGCGCTCTATAAAACATTTGTAGTTCCAGTCCTCTACTATGGCACAGAGGTGTGAACTTTGTGAAAAATTAAAGGAGGCCCCTGCTTGTTTCGAAGAAAAAGTGCTTTGAGTGATGTATGGCCCTGTCCTCATCGATGGGGAGCGGAGGATAAGATTTTACTAAGAACTATACGAGCAAAGACAATCTTTGAATCCATCACCGGGGGAAAATGGAGCAAATGAATACACCATTGCATGAGACGCGCACCCAGAACAGCACACACACACCTCTCCGAAGAGGCATGCTGCTTGAAGGCTAGGCCTACCTCGTACAGTACTGTCACCTTAGTAAGTATGTAAGTTCCATGGCTTCCTGGAAGATGAATCAAGCAAAAACACCTCTGTGGTCGTGTAGTGTCCCTCGTCTTCTCAGCCATGGAAAGTGGCAAGATTAAGGTTATTGCAACTGATTGCACTACAGTTCCTTGTAAGAATTGATCCATTTCAAATTGTCTGTTCTCGTCCTTGATAATCAGACAGTTGCCTGAATAACTTTCATTCTGCAGCCACTGCTCTTGAATATTTGGTATTAGCCACGTCAAAGGTATGATAGTTGCTGTTATGAAACATGAGCTCATCTGACATCATTTCTTCTCCAAAAACTCTGGCTTGGATTTGAAAATATTGACAGACCCGGCCTTGAATATGTCAGTGTAGCATTCGCAACGTGAATTCTTCTGCAGAAAGACGTCGTTCACACTCAGATCAGCAAAAGAAGCACATGTGGTCTAAAGTTTAAGCTTCATGTCATAGATTGAGTCTACAGTGGTTGGCCGTGGCTCAAGTGGTAGTGTATTGGCTTCCCAATCGGATGGTTTGAGATTCAATACTCGAAAGACCCCTTGTCAGGCAACTAAAATTTCGTGAGGTGAATGGTTGCCTAAATACAAAACAACTTCAAGTCAATTTACACTAATGCCACCCATGGAGCCAAATAACCACTGAGCCCAAACATCTTTTTCCCTTTCTCTCTCTATTCAATTTTCCGAAAAAAATTAACACGTGCTCTGGTAATATAAGAGCCGTCACACCCTCTTGAGTGTTCTTTAAAAAAAAAAAAAATATATCACCACAGGCATGAACTTCCACGTGGAATATACCAAATTGAGTGACTCGCTCCTAGAAGATTTATCACATTATACACCCGACCTGCAGCAAAGCTTTGAGTAAAAAATCAAAGTAGCACTTGTCAGTAGAAAAGCAGCCCGTTTCCGAGAAGTCAAAAATTAAGATATCGTCATGTGCCCCAAGAACAATTTGTAGGCACAAACAGGGGAACAACATGTAAAACTGGTTGCCTCGTGTAGTAAAGTATCAAATATAACAAGACCGATGGAAGGAAAGGTTTCCTTACACTTCAGCATCGAAAAGATAGTGTTTCTTGGAAGTCAAGGTCTGTGTAATACAATGGAAAAGAAATAGACGCAAGATAGCCTACTAAATCAACAACTTGATCCTAACTGTGACAGATACCATTAAAATTCGAGTATAACCGGCCCTATTCGGGAAGGAATCAGAAGATGGCTTGACCGGAAACGACATTGTGAGACAGATCGTGTAAGGTGCACCTTACATGTCATCTCTGTGAAGCCCCGTAGAATCGTTCATTAAGAGTTCATGGATGCAGATGGGCACAAGACTTCTACGGGTAATCATCATCATCGTAGCAACGAAAACCCTCAAAGAAGCACGACGAATTCTTTGGGCGATGACCAATGAAAGAAGCGACGACGCACTGCAGAGCAGAAAAATACATAAGCCTGAGGGCTTATACTTGGCGTCAGACTAAAGAAAAATGGGGTGGGTATCCTAGAAATTAGTCCCAATTCACTCTGCGAAGGATTACCATAACCGAAAAATTTCGGCAAACCACTTAACCGTCTTCAATTGAATGGGACTTGATTAATTGCTCTCATATCTGCACGCAGACCATTTCCAATTCCAAAGAGCTTACACAAAGCTTGTTACACAATAAAATATTACCACCCCGAGTGAGTCATTAGTGCATGAATCGGCACACATGAGAGTCGTGTATGTGGATCCACTGCTCATAACAATAAGCGCTGATGTTAATCACCTTTAATTAAGACCAACCACGGAGGAGAGCTACTGTTTTTTTCCGCATGGAATGGTCACCATATTCGAATACAACATTGTTATTTCACCCCCGTCAATTGAGGGTTAAAAACTCTGCACACACACGCTTCTATACAACCCGATTAACAATGGTAAATAATGGAAAAAACAAACATGACCAAACTGGGTCTGTGAACAAGCCCCCACTGTCACTGCTTCCCACAGTAGTAATTTTAATAAGCTACACAGTTTTTAGACCCAGCCATACTCACGAACAGGAGTAGGATTTGCTGTCAAAGCGAGGGCTGGAGCCGTGGCTGCTCCTGTAACTGAAGCTAGAGCCTGCCTCCTCCTGATTGAGATATTAATAGTTTTTTTTTTTTCATAATAGTTTTCTGGTCGTGACTCCACCCGCTAGGGGGTGAGAGAAAGTATTTTTTCGCGCGAAAACGTGTAATAAATTTGAATTAGCTTTGTAGCCTGGTCAGCAAATGCAGCGAATACAGCGGTTTTATGGTCACGAAACACGGATATGCAGCTTGCATGGCCGGTGGCTTTTAGTGGTTTGTTTTAGGCGGACACAGTTTTATGTTTTTTTGTTGTTGTTGTTGTTTATGGAGGTGTCGAAATTTGTTTATTATTGATTACCTATTATTTGGTGTAATCTATTTAAACAGCTTTGTATTAGAGTTGTTGGAATTTGAAAGCCCCATTAGCCGCACCTCATTAAATTTTCATTGATGCTAATTGTGAAGGAATTCATTTGGGCGGACCTTTTGGTAATGATTTGGTTTATTTAGGCCTGGTCAGGCGAATATAGTGACACTTAATGGGTGTCGGATGAAGGCTCCGAAATCGTGGAAGGGTCAACGATGAAATACATACGAGTGCATTACAAATTAAACTTGAAAACTGCCCAGAGCGATTCCTCTATTTATTATCCTCACGACTGGTAAGACAAAAACTCAAAAAGTTTTCACGCTTGGTGACAACCATTCAAAATTAGAGTTGACTTTCGGAAAAGAGAGCACGCGAAACACCACGTCCGTCAATGGATTCAAGCTTTTAGAATTTACGACAAGGATTAAATTCTGAACAGAGAGCGACTTGGACTTCAAGCGTCAACCAGATTGATCGTTGCGAAATCGTTCAGCATTCTTGGTGTCCGAACATTCCAAATCTATTCGGATCAATACCTTGTTGGAGCCAGGATACGAATGCTGATATCACAGGTACAACGAAGTCAAGTAAGACAAGGAGAGTTTGACGTCGAAAAACTGGGATGGCAAGTGACCGCTTGAATCTTTGCTGATCGCGTTTTCCTCAAGCTCCCCCAAAATGTTAGCCACCATACACATTAAAAGAAAACATAGCCCGAACAATTCTCCCCCATCCCATCAACATCCCGACTCAAACTGGTCATTTAAGAGCAATATCTTTCCAAGATTCTCCTCACTCCTTCCCCCCTTTGCACCATCTAAAAAGAACACAAGAGTCGCTACACCAAATTCTCTCCCTCCCCTCACCAAATCTTTAAAGCCGCTTCAAAACAGAGTTTCATTCAACCTTGCTCCTGCGCCTTCTACCCAAGTTCCAACTAACAATGCCCCATCCGACAAATATCCTAATTTTATTAGTTCCCATATACTAAACCCAACCACCCATTCCTCATCTTCATCTATCAATCCACCTGATCCAACCCCCCTCACTAGTCAAGATTCTAGTTCCGGGGTGCTTGACCATCCTGTCCCTTCATCAACCGCTCGTGCCTCCGATTCTCACCCAAAATACCTTGACCCACTCCTTCCACCAACTGTCAAACTCACTAAAAAATTTTCTGATATGAATGATGACAGTCGTTATGTAGTATCTCGTTTGACAGACCGCTGCATTTATGAAAATGTTCGGCTCTACCTTGCCTACTTACACGACAAACCCAACTCCGTTTGCATTGATGGCATAACCAAAACCAACATAATGGTTTCGATTCAACGAGAAGGTCTTCCTATTAAGCCAGCGGAATTAATGCAAATTTTCGTTCGCTACCATGAGAGTTTCGACATCTCTTCCGACGAAGTTCATAATGATCTTTCTAAGTTGTCTTCGCATGTCAGCTCCAAATGTCTTTCCCATTTGCAAAGAACTCGTTCAAATTTTAAAAACTATTACAGTTCCCAACAAACTGAAATCTGTATCCTCCAGTCCACAATGCCTGTCCATTTGCAACCAAAATGTAAGAGGTTTGCGCTCTAAAATCTCCTCGGTATATCTCAATTCTCAAAAGTTTCCCTATGACCTAATTGCTCTTACTGAAACAAATCTAATTCCAGACATAAAAAACCATGAGCTGTTTCCTCCAAATTTCAACGTTTTTCGAAAAGATGGATTTGAAAGAGCTGATAATCCTTATGGCCGCGCTGTTTTACTAGCAATCCGGAACTGCTTTCACTCAACTCCTGTCGATATTCCCCACACTGAAAACTTTGAGTTAGTATGCGCCAACATTACGCTCCCCAAACGATATCTTTACGTACTTTGTTGCTACATTCACCCATCTCAACCCATTGAGTCTTATCAACCTGTAGTTCACGCAGTTGATTTTTTGACTGAGGATGCATAACCTGAAGATTGCATTGTTCTAGTAGGAGATTTCAACCTCCCTCACCTTATATGGGAGCCTTCCGATGATTCGTCTCATTTTGTCTCTCGTAATTCGACATCTGAAATAGAAATATTGATGGTGGATTGCCTAACCAACTCAAGTCTGCATCAGATTAGTGGAATACCTAACACAATGAACAGACAACTCGACCTTGTCTTCACATCCGATTCAGAAAACTGTGTCGTTTATAGGAGTGATCATCTTCTTTCTAACCTAGACCGCCTTCATCCCCCCTTGTCAATTATATATTCATATGAAAATGGCAACACATGTGTCGATTCGGAAAATTCATTCTCATTTGACTTCCGTAGAACCGACTTTAACAAACTTAAAAACCTCATCAGCAACATTAACTTTGACTTTATTGGTGAGACAACTAACATTGATCTTGCCCTATCAACGTTCTACGAGTATTCGTTAATTTTCTCCTGCTTTGCCCAATCGGTTCCGTATACCTTCCGAAAGGACTGCATATCTGCTCCTCCCTGGTACAACAATGAGTTGCGCTCTCTCCGTAATAACAGAAACAAGTTGTGGCACAAATTCTTAAGAACTCGATCTGATTCCGACTACAGTAATTATCGATCGGTATATAATCTTTGTGAGTCTCTTTACCTTGAGTACCTCTACCGCATGCAATTTAGCTTAGTCTCGGACCCTAAACGCTTCTACCAGTTTATTAATACCAAAAGAAAGTCAGACGGCTACCCATCTACTCTTAAATTTCTTAGTGAATCTTCTGCCGACCCAAAAACCATTGCAAATTTCTTTGCCTCTCATTTTAACAAATCTTTTTCTAAGAAAACAGGTGAACCCGATCCTAGTTACTTTATCTATATGAGAAACTATCCTGAGACTTCATCCATTTCACTATATATAACAACAACTTTGGTATCTGAAAACATTACCAAACTTAAAGATGATTTCTCGTCCGGCCCTGATGGAATTCCGGCTATTGTACGAGTAATAAAAGAGTGTGTTACCCATCTCGGTCCTCCTCTTGCTGCCCTATTTAACTTGTCTGTCTCAACAGGTACTTTCCCTTTCCTATGGAAGGAATCTTACATTATCCCTATTCATAAAAAAGGAAGTAAAGCCGAAGTCGATAATTATAGGCCCATAGCGAAACTCTCTTGCATACCCAAACTTTTTGAAAGCATAGTCTATCAACAACTGCTTCCGTACTGTAGGCCAACTATCTGCAAAAATCAGCACGGCTTCATGAAAGGTAAATCAACGACCACTAACCTAACAGAGTTCGTCTCTAGGACTCTTCATGCTTTAGAAGACGGTGACGAAGTCGATTCAATTTCCACAGATTTCAGCAAGGCATTCGATAAAATTTCTCACCAACTTATCATTTTTAAACTTAAAAAAACTTGGTTTTTCCTCTCATTAGAAGACCGAGAATACAGGGTCGTCTTCAGATGGTGTCCCTCATGGTAGTCACCTTGGTCCAATCATCTTTATCCCCACAATTAATGATATAAATCTCATTTTAACGAACTCTAATCTTTCTATTTTCGCTGATGACATGGGAATTTCCAAGGTCATCTCATTGCCTTCTGACTCCCATTGCCTGCAAGATGACTTGAATAAGTTTTTGGTATGGTGCAAGCAAAACTTTTTGGAGCTTAATGCCAGCAAATGCCAAGCGATAACCTATTCCCGTAAACGTCTACCTCCACCTCCAAGAAACTACTTCATCTGCGATGAGCCTATTCCTTCCACTACCCAAGTACGGGATCTAGGTATAATTTGTGATAAAAAAAATAAAAATAAACCATAGAAACCTAATGAGACTGCTGTCAACAAGCCATCTGAGAAGTTGCTTTTGATGTGATTGATTCCAAAGCCACAAAGAATCTAGGTATATCCACCCGAACAAGAAGCATATAAAGCTGCATCGAAGGATGAGAGCTGCTCTTGAGCTCTAAAAGTAGAAAAAAAGGGAAGAGCACAGGCTTTTAGGAAGAAAATCGAAATAGTACGAGACGATTGCGATCGAGGACATTGAGAGATGCAACTGCAGGAATGACGTTCGAAAGCTGTATCAGAGCATGTCAGGTTTGCAAAGCCAGAATGGAAGCCTGTAAAGATGAACATGGACAACTAGTAGTAGAGCCCCAGTCAGGGCTGAGAATATGAAAAAGCTATTTCTGCAGATTGTAAAACGATGATGATTTCGCTGTCAGACAGAAAAAATTAGACATTCTAAGCGAAAACATCAGAGAACTCCGTCGCCTTACTTAGACGAAACTAAGCAATATCGAAGCTAAGGTCTCATAAGGCTGCTGGCACAGATGGACTGCCTACTCAGTTATTTACAGCAGCTGCAGGTGATCTGGTTGGGAACATGCATCAGATCATCTGTAAGACATCGTCAGAGGAAAGCATCTCCGAAGTGTGCTCATCTTAGCACAGTTCACTGCCCCAACTATGTGAGTGTATATCACACATGAAACCATTTATGAACAATCTGGTTGATCCACATAAGTGAGGTTTCCGACCAGAAATCAAATATTCACTCTGTGGAAGACTGACATTCAAGAATTTAGATATGCAACACCATTTCTAGTTTTGACATTCCTTTCAAACTCGTCAAGTTGTGCAGGATGACTTTGGAGAATTTACTCTGCTCGTTCAACGTCAGTTATGAATTAAGATATCCCTTCAACATCAAGAAAGGTTTTAGACGAGGTGAAGAAGCGCAGCAGAGGACAATCCAATTTAAGGTGGCCTAGTATCACCACTACTACTCGTATGGTCTATAGTAGTTAATGAACTACTGATTATAGTCAGCGATGATGTGATGGCTTCTATCTCCTAATCAGAGGTAAATTCGAGGACACGATCTCGGATCGCCTCCAGAGGGCTTTGAATCTAGGCAATCTAGGTAATCCCACGAAAAGCACCATTCTTAGATTCACTAAGAGAAGAAGGCCAGAAAGATATGCCAGATATGTCAGTCAAATATCTAGGAATTACACTGGATGAAAAACTTACGTCGAAGACTCATATTTCTACGACTATTGACAAGGCCAAGACCTCACTATGGACCAGCAAAATTGTAGCTGGGAAAAATTGACTTAATCCCAAAATGACACTAGGGATGTACACGACAATAACGAGACCTATCACGTATGCAGCCGCCGTTTGGTGGCATAAAGCAACGCAGAGGTTAACACTGGCCAAACTCAACAAACTACAGAGACTAACCTGTGTCTGTGCGCAACTGGTGCAATGAAAGCCACACCAACAGCAGCACTTAAAGTTATCCTAAACATTCTCCAAGGACTCACATGTATGGTACACAGACGGGTCCAAAACAAATGAAGGAATTGCAGCCGGAGTATACGGTCCTTACATACATGCCAGTTTGGATACAAGCAGCTCCATATTTCGGGCTGAAATCCATGCAATAGAGCTTTGCATTCGAGAGAATCTAAACAGACATAACAAGCAAAAACATTTATATTCTCTGCGACATCAGAGCACTCCTACTGGCTTTTGAAATAAAATTAAAACTGGTCTGGGACTGCCTTCAACTCCAACAACTACTGGAAAAGCAGACGAACTAGCCAGGAAAGGATCCGCATCTCAATTCACAACGACAAGACAATTCTGTGGTTGATAGTCCATACAGTAAAAGGAAGTATTAAAACCTGGGTAGAGGAAAAGAAGCTTCATTTCTGGAGATAAGACGGCGGAAACAGACAAGCCAAACACTTTATGCCAAGCTGTTGCCCCAAGAAAATAAGACAACTGCTGCAACTAAGTAGATGTCAGATTCGAGTGACCACAGGTTTTCTCACAAGACACTGCCGTGTGAAAAAACACCTGATGAGCATCAGGACGAGGACGTGGAAACAGCAGAACACATACTATGCGACAGCAATGGTTTAACGAAAACACGTCGACTTTACCTAGGTAAATTCCACCTTAAAGCGGCGGACATAGCTGTCAGCTCACCGAAAGACGTAGCGGTCTACTTACAACTTGCGGCATCATGGATGAGCTCTAAATGGGCCCATTTGTGGATGCAATGATCTGGGATTCTTTATACCAGCTCTCTACCATCTAAATCTAATCCAAATGTAAGGTGGCACACACAAGGGAATGTAACTCCAAATAACTTGATATGAGGTTCTGCAGGGAGCTGCCGAGAGTTCGCGCTACCTTAGAGGCTGTTTGATTGAATCCTTGGTTCACTCTGGACTTTAGGGCTATCTAAGGAAGTAAGTAAAAAGATTCACCATTGTCCTCTAAAAAAGGCCGTCCCAGAATACCTACTCGGACTGTACAGCACATGTATTACTTGTAGCTACTTCCCCAAGGATTGGAAGGTGGCTAGGGTGGTTGTGCTCCTGAAGTCCACCGATAAGAATAGGTCTGACCCTAAATCTTATCGGGGCATCAGCCTGCTTCCGGTACTGGGAAAAATGCTGGAAAAGGTTATGGTGGAAAGGGTTTCAGAGAGCATGGCGGAACCAATGTCCCCCTTCCAATTCGGCTTTAGAAGAGGCAAGTGTGTCGAGGATGCATGGTCTTTCGTAAAAGACAGAGTCCTCAGAAACAGGGCCAGTGTGGTTATAGGCATCTTTATTGACTTCAAAGGTGCCTTTGATAACCTAAACTGGCAGAAAATAGTAACCAGGTTGCAGGAATTGGGCTGTCGGGAAATTGGGTTTTGGGGAAGCTACTTTTCCGACAGAAAAGCGATTGTGATAAGTGCACACGACAACGTCTCAATTAATGTTGAGAGAGGTTGCCCCCAGGGGTCCATCTGTGGTCCATTTATTTGGAACCTGATGATGGATCCACTCTTGCGGCAGCTAAACGAGCTCTGTGGGTGCTGCGCCTATGCAGATGACCTGCTCCTCATCCTTGAAGGCCAGTCTAGGGCCGAAATCGAGGCAATAGGAGAAAGAGCTCTAGCAGTCGTTGCTGAATGGGGAGAAAGCGTAGGGGTAAGTGTGTCGCAGGATAAGACAGTCTTAATGAAGTTCAAGGGCAAGTTGAACGTAAAACGTCGGGCTCCTAAGATACATTTGAACGGCGTTGGCATTAGATGTGTGACTGACGTCAAATCGCAGCTCCGAGGTGGCCAAGCGACATCAGCTCTGCGGCTGATAATGCGATCTTCAAAAACAGGGTGCAAAATATCGAGTGTAGCTTCGGCTGTGTGGCACGTAGCGCCGTCCTGTTGAAACCAAATGTTACCAATATCCTCCTCTTCAATTTTTGTGAACAAAAATTCGTTCAACATGGCCCGATAACGATCGCCATTGACTGTAACGGCCACTCCTTACTCATTTTCGAAGAAAAATGGCCCAATTATGCTTCTGGACCAAAATCCGCACCAAACAGTGACTCGTTTTGGGTGTATCGGCTTTTCAATGTATGCGTGCGGGTTTTCTGTGCCCCAAATGCGACAACTTGGCTTGTTTACATACCCGCCAAGATCAAAATTATCTGTCAAATCAGACATGAGCTAAGTGTTACCATTCACGAAATAAGCATTAGTTGAAAAAAAAACGTTAGATGGCGGACCCTTTATATTCTGTCAACAAGAAGGGGCACACACCATCGACGAATTGGACAGAACGTCACAGTCGAAGAAGTAAGGAACACCTCAGCAGAAATAAAACGAAGAATCACTCTTGCCAATCGCTGTTTCTTTGGGCTAAGAAGGCAATTAAGTAGTAACGTCCTATCACGAAAGTCTATGGAGACTCGATATAAGAACTTGATCAGGCCAGTTCTGATTTATAGACTATCGAAAGCGGATAAAGATATCCTCAGTCTTTTCGTGCGAAAAATCCCGTTTACGTTGGCGGGTTTAAGAGAAGAAGATTCAACGACGAACTATACGAGCTGTACAGCGACATCGACCCAGTCGGGAATGGCTAGGATATGAAGAGGGAATGGACAGCCGGAGTGGCTCGCAGACTCTTCGAGTCTAATCCGGAAGGACAGTAGAGGAAAACATCACCTTAAATGGCGCGCACAAGTAGAAGGAAACCTCAACCGACTTGGAGTGCACACCTGGAGACAGTTAGATGACTGAAGAGTCTTGTTAGTTGAGGCCAGTTTCACCCCGAACTGCAGCGCCATCTACTCGTATGACCCTAAAGGGATGACAAAATAATGGAAAACTTCTGTTATTGTTTCTGCCCCAGAACATGCCTCTAACATAAAACACTGTACCCTACTTAACAAATCACTAAGTACAGACTACTTTAAGGACAGAGGAGGATGAAAATTACTTCTACTATCATTGCACCAATCTACGTTTAACACAAGATCAAGTTATGAAAATTATTCACTCTACTGTATACCGTCTTTCGAGTTGACATCACCAATAACACGAAGCATTATCAAATCCTTCGACTCTGGCAAAACTTTCAAGAATTCAAATGCAAAGTGTTAAACCGTATTTATGTGCGTGTGAAACCAAACGAAAAAGCTTTTTTGGTAAATTCTATACACAACTTGGATTCATTTGCCGCCATCGAATAATATGATTAATATCAACTTCACTTGTAAGCTACTATCTCAGTATTCCTTTCTATATGTCACTATTCACTTTTCACTATTCTGTTTGTGTTTGAGTCTCTTATTGAGAGGGCAATTTTCCGTTGGTACCATTAATGGGTGATATCGGCGGAAATCTATCCGTAGGCAATGGCTCAAATGATAACCTGCGCGTTCTTCTCAAAACCTTTTGTGAACAGCAAGAAGGCCTTAGGGTATGCCACATTAATGCACAAAGTTTATCGGGGAAAATTGACGAATTTAGATATTTGTTTGTTGGTTCCTGCGTTGATGTTGTGTGTGTATCTGAGACGTGGTTTGATCCGAGGGTAAGTGACGAGCCATACCCCATGTGCGGTTATAAGATCTTTCGCGTTGACAAGACAATTAGAATGGGTGGTGGCGTTGCTATTTATGTTCGTGATAGTTTAACTGTAAATCCTCTGTTTGAGTCACCGCCCGATAGTGATTTTCAGTATTACTTTATAGAAATTGAAAAAAGGAAATGCCTGTTTGGTGCCGTTTATAGACCCTACAATAATATTGACCTGTCACCCCTCTTTAACTTATTAGAAAATTATTTGTCGTTATACTTGCTATAACTATTGTGTGTGGTGATTTTAATTGTAATATACTTGAATATATGAGATCGTCACTATTTATTGATTCCATTAAAATGTTTGGTCTTGATGTTGTAAATTCGACTATTCGCACGCACTTTACTGGTTCCAACAGCACACTCTTGGACATCTTTATTACTAGTGACTGTCAAGAAGTGTTCTTTACCCAGGTTTCCGCACCTGGTTTTTCTAAACATGACCTCATCTTTGCCACTTTTAATTCAGTCACCAGTAACAAACAATCGATTTATACATTCAGGGACTTTAAAAATCTAAATATGGAGCAACTTGAACAAGACCTTATTTGCCTTGATTGGCATAACGTATTTTTTGAAACATCGGTCGATGCCCAAGTTGAATTTCTCCATCACGTAGTTTTACAGCTCTTCGATAAACATGTTCCTCTAAAAAGGAAAGCTGTCAAATATAATAACATCAAGTGGTTTACCTCTGAAATTGTTGAGCTAAGAAACAAGCGTGATGCTGAATTCAAAAAATGGAAACGATTTCGAATTCCCGAATACTATGACAGCTATCGGTTGTTACGTAACATAGTTAACTCGAAGATTAAAGAAGCCAAACGTCGCTATTTGCTAAGCACTTCGATCATAAACTTCCAACCAAAACACTTTGGACAAATTTACGTGAATTAGGTGTAGGTAGTAACTTGAAGTCCATGGTAGATCAGGTCGATCCTAACGAACTAAACAAAGAATTCGCTAAAGTTCAATCGAAATTGCGCCCAAATGGAAACAATATTCAAACGCCACACGCTGGCTTATTCGAATTTGGCCGAGTAGAACAAATCGACGTTGCTAGAGCTGTGCTAAAAATTAAATCTAACGCTGTTGGTGTCGATAACATCCACCCAACTTTTATTAAATTAATATTACCCTATATACTTCCAGCTTTAACATATATTTTCAATAATATAATAACAAGATCCACTTTTCCGTGTGCTTGGAAGAAAGCTAAGATTATACCAATCCCAAAAAGGAAAGCAGTAGGCAACTCGTCAACTGAATATAGACCTATCGCTATACTTCCATATTTGTCAAAAGTATTTGAAAAAGTAATACACAATGAAATATCAAGTTTTCTTCAACAAGAACAAGTTCTTTGCGCCTACCAGTCTGGATTTCGGAAACACCACAGCTGCACATCTAAAAGCTTCTAAAAGTATCCGACGACATAAGAGTTGCAATAGACAAAAAACAAATCACACTTATCGCTCTCCTAGATTTTTCTAAGGCCTTTGATACCGTTGATCATGAACTACTTGTATCAAAATTGATGAACTTCTATAATTTCTCTGCATCAGCCGCTAATCTCATACGGTCCTATCTGGTTGAAAGAAAACAAGCAGTTCATGTAAGCAATGCTGTGTCAGATTACATTGCAATTTCAGTTGGTGTTCCACAAGGATCCATTTTGGGTCCCCTACTTTTCGCAATTTTTATTAACGACCTTCCTAAAAGCATTAAAAGTTCTAATTTTCACATGTTTGCTGACGAGATCGAGCTCTATTTAAGCTTTGAGAATGATCTTATTGATCATGCTGCTTTGAAATTTAATGATGACCTAAAACGTATCCATTGCTGGGCAGATGAAAACCTTCTGCAGCTTAACCCAAGAAAAACGAAGTGTCTTCTCATAAATAGAAACCCCTTATCTTTTATCAACGTTCCTTCAGTATACCTTGGTAATGAACCTATCGAATTTGTAAACAAAGCCAAAAATCTTGGTATTTGGTTCAATACAAAATTAACATGGGACGACCACGTTTGCTCAGTTGTGGGTTAGTTTTAAATGCATTTTATTTTCTTAACACTAACTCTTACATTCTAACAAAAAATGCTTAAATGCTAGCTTACAATTACTTAATAATCTTATACTAACTTACTGGCCCCACACAGGCACTTTAAGCTACTCTGAATACTTATATCGGCTTATACCAAAAATATTCTTGGTTGCACACTTGACCGATATTTTGACTACTGCACAATCAAATATCTACACAGGATCATAATCAACCAACAGCCCCAATACTTATATGATAAACTAGGGTTTTCGCATTCAAGTAGATCTTTAAGTTTAATTGTACCTCGTGTTGCTTATCAAGTTACCGAACGACAGTTTTTCGTTCACGCCATTCGCCTTTGGAATTCACTCCCCCTTAATATAAGACGACTCTATAATACAAATAGCTTTAGTGAAACTCTCTTTCGACATATAGCAGACAACTAGCAGGAATACTGAACATAATTTCACATCATACAAATATTTTATTTAAATTGTTCAAGAAAGCTTATAAATTTTTATTTGAGGGCTCTCTTTGTACTCAAATTTATTTCAATCAGATGTTAATCAGACCAAATGTTCTCATGTGGTCCCAAAGGACCTCAGACCTATAAGTCTATCATCATTCCTTCTGAAAACTTTAGAACGACTGGTTGATATCCATATTCGAGCTAAAGTTGATCCAAGACTTCTGACTGCGGCTCAACATGCCTACTGTAAAGGGAAGTCGGTGGAAACGGCTTTGCACTCTCTGACTAGCCACATCGAACGATCCCTACAATATAAGGAGTACACAATGGTTGCTTTCCTAGACATAGAGGGCGCCTTTAACAACGTCAACACATCCGCAATCACGACTGCGCTGTCAACTCTGCAGGTAGACGGCTCACTTGGGGAGCTGATTAATCTAATGCTAACAAGCAGGATAATCAACTCCAAACTGGGTGAGACTTCTGCTAAAAGATATGTCAGTAGGGGTACGCCGCAAGGCGATGTCCTCTCCCCCCTTCTCTGGAACTTAGTGGTTAACGAACTACTGATATACCTGGAAGCGGGTGGTAGCAGAGTGATTGCCTATGCGGATGACGTTGCCATAGCCGTCTCAGGAAAACATTTAAATACCATTAAAGAACTCCTCCAAGTAAATCTTAACAGATTAACCTGTTGGGCAGATCGCTGTGGATTGGGAATAAACCCCCATAAAACTGATCTTGTCCTCTTTTCTAGGAAATATAAAATTCCAATCATAGACCCTCCTTCAATAAACGGTACCAGTTTAGCTTTCTCCAATACAGCAAAATATCTGGGTCTCATTTTTGACAGGAAACTAAACTGGAAACCTGACATTCAAGAAAGAGTCAATAAAGCTACAATAGCTTTATTCTCTTGCAAGAAAGCCATTGGGAACAAATGGGGCCTTCAACTTCGCATAACCCACTGGCTATACATCTCGGTCATAAGACCGATATTTACTTACGGGGTGGTTGTCTGGTGGACGGCCTTGGAAAATGCAGTCAACCGCATTAAATTAAGCAGAGTCCAAAGAACAGCATGTCTATGCACAAGCGGAGCCTTCCGGTCTACCCCCTCTGCGGCATTAGATATTCTGCTTCACTTGACACCCCTCGACATTTTCAGCAAGCAAGTAGCTGCGACTGCAGCTATTCGCCTTAAAGCGACTAAAAAGTGGACAAATAATTCATCTGGCCACGCCAACATTCTTAATACATTAGGAATCCTCACAGAGAACACCGATTACACCATACCTGAACTTTGGTTTGACAAGAACTTCCATGTAAGCTTCCCCTCTAGATCATTCTGGGAGGAGGATGCTTTCATGGAGGACATGTCAATCCATCTCTATACAGATGGATCTAAAACCGACAGCGGAGTTGGTGGCGGTATTTTCTCAGATAAGCTAAATCTAAGCCTCTCTTTCCGCCTTCCAAATCACTGTAGCGTGTTCCAGGCGGAAATTTTGGCGATTAAAGAAGCTCTGTCCTGGCTGAACAAAAACGTGATATCTGCAAAGGATATCCGCATATTTTCGGATAGTCAGGCCGCCATCAAGTCCCTGGACTCGGTCTCATTGTGTTCTAAAACTGCCCTTGAATGCCGATCATCTCTCATGGAGATGGCAGAGCAGTTCAACATTCACCTCTGTTGGGTGCCGGGCCACAGAGCCATTCCAGGGAACTGCAAAATTGGAACCACTCTACCTATCCTACCGGACAAAGGTAGTATAGGTATACCAATCGCTACGTGCAAACTAACACTAAAGCTAGATGCCAATAAAAGAACGGACCTTAGGTGGACTGCTGGACAAACATGTCTAGCGACCAAACAGATCTGGCCAAGGCTGGATCTGAGTCGATCTAAGTGTCTGATCCTTTTAGATAGGAAACATCTTGGCGCTTTTACTAACGATTTCTGTAGAAGCTGCATGGACGAGGAAGAGGAGGAGACAATCCCCCACTTACTCTGCACATGCCCAGCTCTCTCTCAGAGAAGGAAGCTTCACCTAGGAGCTTTCTTCTACAACGACCTAAACGATCTAGAAAAAATAGACGTTAACAGTCTCCTACGCTTTATTAAAAGCTCAAACTGGTTCCAGTAGTAAGAAGATCACAGATCCACGTGGCATCACAATGGGCCAATAGGCCTAAGTGGGTTGGTATTTCCAACAGCCATTCTCACCTAACCTAACCTAACCTAATATTTTTAAGTTTACCTTGTTGAGAAAGAATTATAATTTAAGTTTAATCTTAAATCACTTATTAATTGTATTACATTTATAGCTTAAAGATCTGAATGGTCTATTATAAATGTCGTTGTTATACTGAAAATACTGAAATACTGAAACCGACGTCTGGCTTGTGAGCACTGCCAAATAAAGATAATAAGAATCTGAGCATGCTTACATATTTGAGCTAATTAAATTTATCAAAGCTATGCGGAGTTTAAGTCCCTGTTCCCCGCTACAGCAAAGCCATAACTTATCATCAACGAGACTCCAATCCCATTCCAATCCCATTCCAACAACACAACGACTTCACCATCAAAGGTAAACCTGAACAGAACAATCAACATCAGATTGTTAAATTGGTTGTTAAAACTATTCCACTGAAACCACTATCAGGATATCGTGATTCCCTTCCGCTACTTTTCAAATTTCCTTTTATTACAGACCTAAATCGTCACTCCCTATTCACACCCATTTCCATAATCAAAATTCCACCAATTCAGAGAAACTCAAGTACCAAGTGCTCCAGTCCTCCAGTCCTCCAACAACTTCTGGGTATCTATAAAACCTCCACCACCAATTAAAGTGGTTTACTCAGAGCTAACAATTGGAATTGGTTTTCGTAGAACAACCTAAACGGAAATCTTCACTTCAGTTTAATCAAATCCCAGTAATCTGTCTCTCTCTCTCTCTTAAAATCGACAATCAACATCAAGATACGAGTATCATCCTTGAAATCACTTCAGACAGTCAATAAGCCTCTTATTTCCATGATTTAATTTCCTCAACATTCATTCCACAGCAGACAGATGGAGGATTTTATTTTCCAAGGAAGCAGAGTACAATTGTATTGTATAATACATCCTTTTACCCATTACTAAGCCCATCTACTTGTAGTCACAATTCGTACATACCTGTTATAATCCAGAGCTCTTTCAAACAATCCTCTCGACTTTTCGCAATTGCCACATTCTTCCTAATATCCTGTGGTGCCTCGAGCAAGGGGAAAATTAACGCACCCATCACTGAGTATACAACGACAAGCACCACTAGACCGGGTGTCGAGAATAACACCTTTAGCACCTTGCTAAAGTAACCAGGTCCTGGTGAGTATCGGGTTTCGATAAGGTCCCCCCGGCCCACTGTACTTCCTCCGCCCCCACCACCTTCCTCAATTGTCAAACTTGATGAGAGGTGCTGCTGTTGCTGTTGTTGTTGGTGTTGTTTCTGTTGATTTTGCTGATTTTGCTGACGATACTGATGCTGCTGCTGCTGCTGCTGCTGCTTCTGTTGTTGATGGTGTTGTTTTAGATGCTGTTGATGATGATGGTGATGTAGCTTCACAGGTTTGATACAGGTTTTGGTAAGGCCGGTCGCGATTTTGATTTCGTTTTCGCCGGAAACCTGTTCAACGTCCGACATTTTAAATTTGAGTGTCGTTCACTCATTTAGATTTCGTTTGCTGGGCCAGCAAAATACAATACACACACCTACACACACGTTGCACTGCACTGCACTGAAACTGAAACTCAAACTCAAACTGAATTCAAGTGCACTGTTCACACTGATTTACAGAGAAACTCTCATCCAAAGTACACAAACAGGACTGCCTATCCAAAGAATTCGTTTCGGCGTTAACACAAATACAACTGCAACTCCGGCAGGATACGACAGGACAGAACAATTCCAAATGAGCACCGAGTGAGAAATTCAATTTCGTTTATTTGGTGTTGCAAGTGTTGATGTCATCCACATGAGAATCGGTAGTTTTGTATCTTTTGCACGTCGAGTTCAAATCTGACAAAGCACCAACAACTTGATTAGAGCGGGACTCCTCCAGGTGTGTACACAGTCATGTGCGTTGGCTGCTTAACCAGATTAGTGGAATCTCCAGCACTTGGTTACCCATTATCCTGAAAAGAAAGAAAAAAACCACTCGGATTAGTTTGTAGTCTTATGCTTAGTTAGAGAGCATGTTTAGATTTAAGAGGAGGATTCTTTGTGTACTGTCAGGGATGAATGTCATTTTATAAGAATATGACAGGGCCACGCGAGTATGTGACGTAAGGGATTTACCCAAAAGTAGATAACCGCAAAGATGTACTTAGAATAGCTTAGAATGTTAATCTTTATAAACGTCTTACAGATTTGTGTGATGGGCTATTGGACGATGAACCAGATCAGAACCAGAGCCTTTACATTTCTCCAAACATCCACCAGAAGGTTGATTTTCGCACGGATTTCGTGGCGAACCGGTGTGATTATGGCCATTTTTATTCAATTTTCTCCAGCAGATAAAATAGATTCTTTGCATCTGTTGGGAACTGTGACGTTGACTGGCAAGATAAATGTAAAATGTACAAATGTAACCTCAATGACGATTCGACGAAGATCCAAATCCTGACTCAACCCTGTAACTTTGGCGCTGCCAGCCGATTGTTCTTTCTGAAATTGAATGCTGGATAGTCTTAGACAGTAGGGTAGGTAACGAGTCCCGACTCTCGCACTTGATACATCGATTACACTATCAACCACATGATGACCTTATAACCACTTCGTTGGATATTGACAGTTAATAGACATCAATCGTCAGATAGTTTTTCTTAAAAAAAAACCGCACCCGAATGCTTAGCAACTAAACTCGAACAATTATTCTGCTTACAGGATGAGAAAACTACAGAACATGCATTTACTCTTCCACTTAGCCGCACGATACTGTGACTCCTGAGAACTTTGCTTAAACCTCGATTAGTGGCCGAGTGCCTACCCTAATCGGCTTTCGCCACAAAAGTTCTATAAGAAGTCGCAGTGCCCACTGATACCAGTTCAGCACTTCAACTGGCAAGACACCGTTCATAGCTGAAGATGCCGCGGAATATTCACAATTATAGAGATTCCCTGCAAGCATTGTTGATGCAACACAACATAAAGATGGAGGGTTCAGGGTGGATGCTAGTAAAACGTCTTCTCGGAAAATTTCGACATCCACCTCTCATTCAACATAACTTCCCAAAGCAATGCAGTATGTTGCAAGCCAAATTCACCAATGAACAAAACAATGACTTATGAATAGCTCGGCAATGTATAGTGAACGGCGACCCACCTGTCCTTTCCCAAACACAGCTCAATGGAACTATTTATGTCCCATTTAAGTGCACTTATTCCACATCAAAAGTCGCTTAAGACCACCTTCCCTTGAAATACAGATCAAAGGCTTTTGTAGCTTAAAGGAGCAGCGAACGTTACCTATTATAATCCGACAAGCAGGCGAGCTTGATAGTAATGCCAAAACTAGGCATGGACCTCTATGTAATAGCTCCTCCTTGAAAATGCTGTCATATGTGGCGGTAGGCTGATGGATAAGTGAAGGCAATCAACGTGAAGTTCCTGTTTTTTCTTTCTTTTGAAGATCACCATAATGAATTTCTTGTCGATGGTGGACTAAACAAGCTAACCATTTCTACCCAGGACACTTAACTGGAATCCGAATGTAAGGCGAAGCGTTAAGAAGTCTTAGAAGACTCCTTTCATCTTTTTGTTTTTTTCCTATATTTCTTTAGATGACACTACAATCCGGGGTGGAATTGGTCCTCAGTTGGTTCAGATCTTTATCCACTTTAGTACACTACCTAAGGCGATGTCCTTCTTTTTCCGCTTTGTCGTCTTTCTGGGATGAATTCAAAAAAAATGGTAGGCCGGAGTGGTGGTGTCCTTCGGTCAGTATCTCCTAGTCATGTAACTCGATGAATCATAGCCCTCCTGGGAAGGCCGACGTCGCTATAGTTATTTTTCATAATTCTGATCTCTCTAACAACTTTCCACTGCTAGCAACCAAGGGCTGCTGTGCTATAAAGTAGGCCTTCAAAGACCTGTGTATAGCGGCTCCTCGTTGTCCGTGACAGGGACGTATTTCTCAGTTGCTTATGAAGACAAAATAAGTGGTTCTGTATGGTTGTTTCAATTTACAGAGGAGCAGAAGTAGACGAAGCATTTTACTGCTTCAAAGCTAAAGTGCTCTGCTGTAGTATAGGTACTATCCGAGCCTTTGATTTTGGGTGTCGTTTGTTTTTCGATAGCACATACATTTTACGAGTATTACTCTCACTTGCCAGTACAGCTATCTTTGCCACTTCTGCTTTATTGGTCGCAACGCCCCAGGTCGCTAATTTATTCCTATAACGTCAACATCGTCAGCGTATGCTAGCAATTGTTGCATCTGGCTGTAAGTTTCACTCAATTCTTCCAAGTAGGACAGCGTGTCAATCAGTCGAAATCGAAACACACACAAAATTTGGCTTTTTCCGTCCTTACCAAGAGCGCATTCCTCAGACTTGTGGTTCCTTCCGCACTTCACACATCGAGGCTGCATTTCGCAGTTCGACGCGGCGAGCCCGAACCTTTGTGTATAACCTGGTAGTCCAGGACTTTGATACTCCTTAGACCATCCAGGTTGCTGTCGGGACTTAGCTGGACCAGGAAAAGCGGTAGTTGCCACTTCTCCCTTTTGGCTCTAGCCGTGACGAATGGCTTGACCCCTACGAATTTGAGCTAATTGCACTCCTTCTCTTTCAGCAGTGCAAGGAACTCCTACGGATCAGTCGACGGTTCTAACCCCCTCAGCAGCATTGTTTGCAGCTTCTCCCCTTTCGGGGTGTAGGAGAAGAACTCCGTCGTCGAATCCTTCAATAGACTTTTAATTTCATGGTAGCGCTCCATTGTGTTACAGTGGATTGTGTGCCTATCTGCACTTAATCTTTTTATATAAAAATTACAGCCTATGGCCGACTTACACAGTTCCATGGTGTCCTTTAACTCCAATTTGAAAGTGTTGATTGGTGGCACTTTCTGTTTGATGGATTTCTGCTCTTGCTGTTGTTGTTGTCTCTGCTGCTGTTGCTTTTGCTGATGTTGCTGTTGCCGTTGTTACTTTTGATGTTTCTGCTGCTGTTGTGGCTTTTGTTGTTGTTTATGTTTTTGTTAACTTTGTGCTCTTGTTCTTACTAGTTCTTGTACAGGTGCCTGTAGTTTTTGTTTTTCCATCGGTTGTTTCTGATGTTGTTTTTGTGGAAGCTCCACGTTGATGTTTTCTTGCTGCTGATGTCTCTGGAGTTGTTGCTGCTTCTCCATCTCCTTCCTTGCCACTTGCTTAGCTCTTATGGCCAGCATTTTTTGTTCTAGCTGCTGATGCTACTGTACAGGACTTCGACCTCTTCCTCTTTATCATCTGACTCCGATGCAGCTAGGGATGCGAAGCACTTGTCTGCTCCCATATATTGGCCTTCCCCTCCGTCAGGTACATGCGGACAGTCGTTATTGTCCAACGCTTGCCTCCTTCGATTTATTGCTGCGCCTGCCGATATCAGCACAGCCCTCTCCTTCACTCTGCCATGCAGCATTTCCAACGATGCTGAAATGGCGCTCTTATTGAGATTCGGAGTCGGAGTCGGCTTCAGCTTCCTTGTCCTCTTTGTGACGATGTCTGTTATTGTTGTTGTTGTTGATTTTAAGTGGACTGGCTTAACGGTTTGATTATCATACCAGTTGCTGACCCCGCTATTGGGATAGCGGACAGCTTGTTTCCACTCATCACACGATCGATCACACTTTCTATTTATGCAGTTGTCTATTGATTCAAACTTTTTAAAAATAAAAATTCGATGTACTATTTCGGGAATGGAACCCACGACCCCTGCTTTGTCGGCCACTACTATTGTGCCCCCGAAGCACTTGGCCAAAATGTTTCTAATTGTTCTTTTATTACTTTTTCACTATTTTACTTGAAAAGCAGCCGAAACACATCTGTTCTCTATCGAGATCTATGAACGGCTGAAAATCTAAAACTGTCATAAATGCAGTGTGGAAAAGCTGTTTCAGCCTGTATTTGAAGCTGCATCGGAGGCAGAAATGCTCTACGCGGCGCAATAATGAGGCTATAAGCCTTATGAGGACTACAAAGTTTTTTCATTAAGAAATCCTTCCATTTCCCTGCAAAGATTCCGAACTATATGCTCATTCTGGAAACAGGCCTATCTCCCCTATTCCTTAAAACATTAACATAACATTAAAAATTGCAGGTAAACTACATACTGAGGGTTATAAACATGTCAGATAACCGACTTCCAAAGATAGTGGCCTTACACGCGATTCGGAACAAAATAGCATGGTTCGATGTATGGCTGGAGTTAGATCGCGGGTGTGGTGTAGAGCTGAAAGCGGAAGCCATGAACTGGGAGAACTCACTACACCAACTCATAACGAGAGTTGATGAACAGGCCATAAACCACTGATTTAACGTAGCCCCACAGAAAATAGTCAAGCGGCGTTAAATCGCACGACCGAGGCAGCCAATCGACTGGCCCATGTCTTGAGATAACACGCTCACCATACTTACTCTTCAATAAATCGATTGTAGCGTGTGCTGTGTGTCTTGTGGCATCATTCTGTTGAAACCACATGTCGTCCAAGTCCATATCTTCCAATTCAGGCCAAAAATAATCGGTGATCATGGCGCGATAACGCAGACCATTCACAGTAACGTGACGATCGTTACCGTTGACGAAAAAATAACGCCACTGGCATGCAAACCGCACCAAACAGTTATTTTTTGTGGATGAAGTGGTGATTCATGAAGCACATGTGGATTTTCACCCGACCATTCACCATCTTGGCGCATCTTCTCCAGAACCCAATCGGAGAACGTACGTCACTTCAAATGGTCCATCGGCTTCAATTCTTGAGTCAGCTTGATCTGGTATGGGTGTAAACCAAGATCCTTACGCAAAATACGCCATAATGTGGTCTGAGCGATGCCCAATTCTTGAGAACGCCGTGGAATTGACTGATTTGGATCGTTTGCTACGGACGCCTGAACGGCAGAGATATTTTCGACACTTTGACCAACCCGTTGTCTCACTGACACGCCAACATCACACAACGAATATGTAAACTCAAATGTTTGCACTAAACTTGTTATTGCCTGTCTACTAGGGCGAGAATTACGATCAAAAATTGGAGTTAACGTCCTTGAAGTTGCAGTAACCGACTCCGAATTTCGGTAGAAAATTTTTATAATTTGCAGACGTTGCTCGGTCGTGTACTTTACCATGATGAAAATGCTGAGTTTACTGAATAAATTGACAGTGACAGTTTGATGACTAGTGGAAGAGTGCGTTCACAATTTAAATTCAAAGTTGTCAAGTCCCTATTGGAGAAAACTCTTTATTTGGCGACTGGATCATCTCACGGCGAGCGTTTATCAATTGGCCGCCGTGATCATGCAATTTGACACCTCTTGATTATTTTGCTCTGCGCCTACGTCAAGTCCTTAGTCTGCGCTAACAATCCAACCACTTTGGACGAGCTCGAGGCCAACATTCAATACGCTATTGTTGGAATGACGCCGCGCATATTGGACCGAGTCATCAACAATTTGACAGATAGTTTGAGGCACTGCCAGCGAAGCCGATGCGGCTATTTAAATGATGTGCTATTTCACGCATAATGGCATAAACGTAACTTCAAAATAAGGCCTATCTGATCGCATTTTAGAAGCTATCTCCTGAAAAAGAAAAGCAATTTTCCCATTACGTTGCCTTTTCTGATCTATTGTCTGCGAATGGGTTCAAGGATTTCAGGAAAATACAAAATATAATTTGTTTAAGTACATTTCAAGTCTTTTTCTCAACATTTTTCACCATAAAGTAGGTACAAAGTGAGTTGAAATTTGAAATACCCTCCACAGAGAACTACCGAGAATAGAGGCACATTTGACTCACATTTTAAACCACTTCTAGAGATCGTAAAAAGGTGCGATTTGTCGCATTCAGTTCCATGAAATATCGATTTTACTTAATCCATTCTGGCGTCTTCACCCCCTCAAACCAAATTTCCAACCATAGGTCTACGACGAAAGATAAGAAGTCGAGATCGTCTCTTGCATCTGCTCATAGATTTATTACGAAAAATAATTCCCCATCTGCATCTGCCAATTTCTCCAGCTCAAACTTGCCCTCAGACACTATTTAAATGGAGAAAAGCTAAGCAGATAGCCTAGTTTGCGTTCGGTGCTCATGGTGATTAGTGCTAATTAGTGACAAGTGCGCGTAGTCAATTCGAGTGTCAGTGAGAGTAACATAAGCGCGAATGGAAATGTGCAAAGAGCCAAAAGTGTCTTTTGTGATCCACACTCGTCATTCTTATTGTGATCTCTGTGTGGTGACGCGTGTGCAGTGCGAGTGTTTCTTTTCTCTCCATTCTGCAAAATCGAAATAGTGTTCTATATGCGGTCTCTCTCCGTTTCTCTATCAGTGTAACATAATTGTTCTCTGCTCGGGCGCTCCCCTTAGTTTGTGATTTTTTCCCCTGCTTAATGTCTTTTGTCTTTGTCTCTGATGCTTGACATTCTTAGTGTATCTCCCTTCGGTAGGCGATTCGCGAGTGATGTTATATGCAACCCTCAACGAAGAAATTTCGTAAAGAATTCCCGGCCACTTCAATGTCAGATTATGGATAACGAAAGGGTGAGTGATCTATGTATATGCTAACTATTTGACTAGAGCTTAAATTTGAAGGGGCTTACTTCTACCAGTTCCTCTGTAAAGTGTCCATTAGAAATGCGTAGAGCTAAGATCTGTCCTTTCTTGGTAGCAGAGTTTAATTGTTGTTCAACTCTCACTTGTTTTCTACAAAATCTGGACAGCATTCTTTACATGATTCCTCTCAAGGATAGATTCTTCTTCTTGTAGATGTCGTTTCAGTTGTTGCTTGTTGTGCTTGTTTTTACTCCTTGTTTCAGGTGGTGTTATCGGCAGCGTCTGTTTGTAGGATCGCCGTTCCAGTGCACATATTTTCTATTAGGTAGTCCAGCGACCTATCACTAATAATGCAGCTGATAGTCTTATGCATTCAATGTAATCAAAATTCTACATTAAATTGGCTAGTGATTTGTGGAAAGTACGAGTATTCTCGGACTAACATATATGTAGTTTTGGCAACGACTCCTTTTCCACTTGTCTCACGTCTAGCCTACAATATCTTTCGATTGAGGGTAATGCGAGATTTTAAGTCTCACTCAACTACCTATGCTACTATAGAAGACCTTGTCGGACTGATGCTTTCCAATTGTGGTTATCCCAGCCTCAGAACTTATTTAAAGATTGTTCTTCAATTGCACACATTTCATCTGGGGACAGATTTGGTAAACGTCGGAGTTAAATCCTTGGTATTCCAAGGTCTTTATTTCAAAGAATTTACGAGTAATTTGACGAAGCCACTGGGTTGAAGAAATGCTCCTCGATGTATTATGCACCCTGAAGGTGTTGATATTTTATGAGAAAGACCACGTACACAGAATTGTGTCTCAATTGGAAAGTGATGATACTTTGGAGCATTAAATAAGACTCCCTAACACATCTTAGCTCTCTGGCAGTTTATTAAACAAGCGCGGAGCAATTGCACTGTAAGAGCACGAGAAAATATCTCCAGGATCGTGGTTATGAATACTAAATCTCTGGTATTGCCTCGTAGATTATAATTTATATTTAAACCGGTCATGTTGTATCCCGATTTTAAGACCTTGTAGAGGTATAAATGCTGTAGAAGAAGAATACTAAGATTCCTGAATCTAACTCATAACTAAGAGGTGACTAGAGATTCATGCCATTATGTGTGGAATAGCACATCATTCAAATGACCGCCTATGCGATAAACCACTGGTCATTTCTCAGAGGTGCGGCCTCATGCTAACGAAAGCGGCCTTTCCACGAGATTCCCCTAATTATCCCTAATCTAACTTACAACTAAGAGGAATATGTTACCTTAGTAACGTACCGACCTAGGAGAGCGAGCCAACCCTCTCCCCTTCTAGAAGCCACCAGAATTCGGTGTATTGTTTTTCGTCATCGATCCGATCCCTATCCGCAACCGCGGGATTAAAACGGAGGAGCTTATGAGCATTGGCGATATACCCGTCGTAGATCAGCCGCTTGTCCCTCGCACCGCGGTGGCAGTGGTATATTACCGGGATACCATCCATGTTTTGCATTAACCCTTTAGCATCAATATGGAGAAATGCCTCTGGCGGGATAAAGCCCGATAGAAGTGTACTCTCGTAATACATATCATTGCGGAAATAAGCCCCAAAGATCGGGCTATTATCATTGGTCATTGCCCTCGCAACGTATCTTCGAATCACCTTAGTCAGGAAATTGTCAATCCTTCTTGTCAATTTTGTACTCTGATTCTGGTGTTCTGTATAAGCCGCGGCAGGTCCTAAGACACTGCCTTTCAAACACCCGAATCCTTTCCATCTGATACGGCGCTCAACGAAGAAATTTCGTAAAGAATTCCCGACAACATCAATGTCAGATTATGGATAACGAAAGGGTGAGTGATCTATGTATATGCGAACTATTTCCTTTGCATTGTTCTAATTATCATAAAATAATTTAACGTGTGTTGACTAGAGCTTAAATTTGAAGGAGCTTACTTCTACCAGTTCCTCTGTAAAGTGTCCATTAGAAATGCGTAGAGCTAAGATCTGCCCTTTCTTGGTAGCAGAGTTTAATTGTTGTTCGACTCTCACTTGTTTTCTACAAAATCTGGACAGCATTCTTTACATGATTCCTCTCAAGGATAGATTCTTCTTCTTGTAGATGTCGTTTCAGTTGTTGCTTGTTGTGCTTGTTTTTACTCCTTGTTTCAGGTGGTGTTGTCGGCAGCGTCTGTATTCTCGGACTATATTGTAGTTTTGGCAACGACTCCACTTGTAAGCGCAAAATCAAATATTGTTTTGTCGTAATCCTTTATGTATTTCGATTTTTAAAACCTTAGTAGAACTAAAGTTAATACATACGAGTATGTAAAAGATAATTGAAATACTATTCTTACGTTCTACGGCTTCCGCTTACAAATTTGAAATGAACGACTTTTCGTTCTTTAAGACATATGTCGGTAATTTACCCGTTTACTGGTGTTGCCAACTATTTGAATAATAAGCAATTCCAACAGGTCAGTTGCAGACTTCAGCTCTCATTATATAAGTTTTATATAATTTAAGATCTTGTCTTGTCTTGTAACTGTTTGATTTCTTTACTAACCGGTTCTGGCTATTAACACTCCCGGCGGTATAGAGCTGGGAGAATTGCAGGTAAGTTCCAAGATAGTTAGAATAGTCATAATAAGAATTGGTGCGAAGAAAAACTGCCCATAATTTGTTACTTCTGTTTCGTAAAGAGCTAAGTCTTCTGTTGTACCATGGAGGGGAAATAGTTGATGTTTTATGTCTTCTTCCAAGTAGTTCACTCACAATACTCCACTTTTTCCTCGGGTCATTACTGGCATCCAAGGATTTTTGTTTGTAGTGATTGGCTTTTCTAATTGTGTTTCGATGCTTCTTGTATTCATCGACAAACGTCTTACATTTGGGGCTATTTTTCCACCTCATATATAACTCATCCCTTTGCTTGCACATTGGGATTATTTCTGGAGTGATCCACGGCTAATGTTTCCGTGTTCTTTTGGTTGTGGTCGTTTGCCGCGGTTGTAATATTCGTAGTGCTTCATTCGCGAACAAGTTTTGTTAGATTTGGCTCGTCTTGGAAGTTCCATACAGTCGACTGCTGTTTAGTTTCGGGCTCATATGCATAGATCTATGACTCGTGGTCTGGCACGATCTTATAGACGTCTTTTGAATCACTACTATTGAATTTGTTTCAACATTTCTTCGGAGCAATCGACACGAACCTTTTTTTGAGCGACTGTCAAATTATGCGGTCAACGAGCCACTAATGACTGCAACGCCTTCTTAAGCGTGAGAAATTCGAATACGACCAAAAACTGAAGCAAAAAGTACTGCAATGGCCCAATGGTGGTAAATATTCTGCCTCATCCACCATCTAAAGGCTCTTAACAATGACATTCCAGCTGTCAGCTCTTTAGACAAGGCCAATCTGCTTGCAGCATACTTTGCGGCCAGCTCAACAAAGTGCGTCGAATCTTCAATTGGATGAATCTACTTTCGCACTCCTGTAGTAGCAAGAGTACTTAAAGATCGCAACATAAATCCGCTGGTCCAGATGGTATATCTGCCCTTCTTCTGAAGAACTGTTCTTCCACACTGGCAAAACCGCTGCATAAGCTTTTCCATCAATCCTTCTCTTATAAGACTCTTTCCGTTCAGAGGAAAAAGGCGAATCTTCTTCGCTCTCCTCCTACAATGACCAGCAGTATGGTTTTCTTAGTAATATGTGCACTAAAAATCGGATGGCATGTCTCACGGAAAACTGGAACCAAAGCGTACATCAATCAGAAAGCAAGATACGAGTAGTTGCATTTGATAATTCTAAGGCATTTGACAGAGTTTAGCATCAGGCTATTTTGTCGAAAATGCGTGCGTTTGGGATCGATGACTCTCTTCTTGGTTGTCTTGGATGGTTTCAAGTCTGATGTTCACAAAATATATATGTGGTGGTATGCCCCAAGGCTCCATTCTGTCTCCGACACTCTTTTTAATTTTTATCAATGATCTCTTCTCTTGTTCGTTCCCGCACTAATGTCCTGCTCTTTTCAGTTCATTAAATTTTGATATAAACAGCATCAGTAAATGGGAAACCACCAACAGAGTGGAATTTAATGCTTCCAAAACTCACTGTTGTCTGTTGTCGTCAAAGCGAAATCCAACAACAAATCAACAATCTTCCTTCTAAGAAGTTAGTGCTCGTCTTTCCTGGTTTTGTCCTAGAGCTCACAAGCTGTTCTAGTGTTACTTTGCAGCACCGCAATCATCATCAAACTACCGCAGTGGTAATCTAGAGACAGAATCTCTAATGATTTGTTAGGAGCTTTGTTACCTGGTTTCGTAACAAGACTCTTGCGGAGGAGAGCGTGATTGAGGGATATTTAATCGGCAAAAACCCTGCTGCTTTCTTGTATTTTGAAATATCCGCATTTGTAACTTGGTCTCAACAAGGTAGTCAATGTTGGTCTCTTCGGAATGTTCGAACTATAGGTTCGCTTTCCATTGATCGCAATTTGATCAATCTTTTTGGTGCTAGAGTGATTAGGAGACCGGTAGGTCCTGGTACGATTTTAACATCATATTTACAGCATTGAGCACATGTCTTGTCAACGAGGTAATAAAAATAGTCCCTCGTGTCATCGTGTTCCTTCTCCATTGGAAATATTAGATAAGACCTTGATGCGGATTGTCGTTCTTAGCATGTTTTAAGCTCAAGTCCTTGGGCCTTAACTGCCTAAAACGTAAAAGCCGCTGCTTGGGTTCTCGCTAGCAATCACCGTGGAATATGTAGTAGTTCCTTCTTATCACCCAATCCATTCCATTGCCGTTATGGGGTGGTTGTTAGGTCTACTTTATAGCAGTGTAGAGTCTCTTAAATGTCTGTGAATGTTAGCCCCGTGCAGAACCGGAAATTCTTTGCCTTTTTTCGATTAACAAGTGACATAAGAGGTCAGCTATACCGGTGACAGTAGGTAAGAGGTAATTCGTTATTCCTGAATGATATACCCTTGGATGGATACAAATTCTGTCTAAAGGTCTCCCTTTCTTTATGTGATTGCGCATTAATGTCAATTGGCGCTGCACCGTTTCTAAGCTCACCTCATCCTTTTCCTTCAATACTTCCATCCTCATCCCCGTTAAAAGCGGCAAAAACTTGTCATGTGAACACATATCAACACAAAAATGACTATAACTTAATTTTAGACTTGAGCAAGTAGTTTAGAGCAGTATTACCCTCTTTTACGTACACATAATCCTCTTAACACATTCGTCGGTGATAAAGGTCAAGACTTGACAGTACCTCCGTCCAAAGTACTTTAATTGATTTCCCAAAGAGACACATTGCACTTAAAGTTGACCTAATCGTCTGACAGAATTCAAAGAATTTCTCACCTCACCAATGTGGTTGAGTCCTTTTTCCGAGAATCTTTGAATACAACCTTCTTCCAACTTTCTTCTATTTCCATTTCCACTTCGTGCAACTGTCACAAGATTCGTTTTTATGGAATATTCAACCAACACTATTTAATCTCTCATCTTTCGAGAGCATCTCTGTTCCCACCCCCACAAATCACAGTCTGCCATGATACAAAGTGACAAACTCTAAGGCTATCGGAGCTGAAGCTAAATTAAGATATGCCACAGTACGAGTACGAGTCCAAAGGGAGTCTTTGGTTAAAAGCATATTCCGAGTCTTGCGAACCCTTCACGATAACGACTTATGATTTCTTGAAATTCCTTGCAGCTTCTTCTCCGGTTGCCCCTAGAGGGGGTTTTTCTATTATTATTTCCATCTCATGGCACCATCCACATGAATATCTGGATCTAGAACACTTTGTGCTGTGATGAGGATAATTTAAATAAAAAAAAATTCTTATTCGTCGAGCTATGCTCTGTTGGTTTACGAACGCCATACGAGTTGGAGCGACAAGTTCCCGTGTGAAACTTATGTTATACTTTATTGCACTCTCTTGAAAGGCGTACTAGTTGGGTAAATCTTATCGTACATCATGCTCCATGACAGCATCCATCAGAGGCTCAGGACACATCAGAAGCATCACATAGATACTCGTACTCGCAGAATGGGAAAAGTTTACTTTTTTATCCAATTTTCCGCAGATGCAGGGGGAAATCTGGGAGAAAAATTGCCAGAAATTCGTAAAAGACAGGGCTGTCATGGTGTCTTAGGCAACAAGGAAAGATAACTAGATAAGCGAGTAAAAGTTTCGAGGAAACAAGTTTGTCTTCTCCATTAACAGTTTTAAGTGCTGGTTGATGCGACATCCAGGAATGCAACTACGAGTATGTATGATTGAATACATACGACTAAGTCCAGGACGAAGGTGAAGAAGAAAGGAATACCTTCTAATTAGGAAAATCACTTGAAGCAAGCAAAGGCAAATAATTAATAGCTTTCGCCGGAAATTAAAGCCACCGTTGCGGAATCGTAATTTTATTACAACTCAACTGCTGGATAAGGGGTTGGATATACTCAAGAGGCAGCAAGCACTTGAGGAATGATAAGAGGATTTATTTGGGAACTTTTTTAGGGATACCATTGCAGAAGTTGGCCGCTGTTGTTCGGTTTTGTTGCCATTTCACTGACGTTGTAACGTTTACTGAATTAACAGAGGACAATGGGATTGTAGTAACTTTTTATTTGTACTTTTATTTCCATTTTTTGTGGCGAAGAAACTTTTAATTGGCACTGCAACTACCAACACATTTATTCGTTTTTTTTTTCTTTTTTTTTTGTGAAATGACAACAATAAACGTTAAATTTAATTGTTGTTTCGAGGCTGCCATTAAAAATGATGAACAACCAAATGGGTTTGAACAAATAAAAGTGGCTCTTAGGGTTTTCGAATACAATACATACTCGTAAATAACCACTTTACAATTTAAGCAAACAGAAACAGAAAGTGATAGTAAGTAACATAGGTTGGGTAAGTCATTTCTTTTATTGGCCTTCGTCGTCAACATATCTGTTTGGAAAAACGTGGGTAACCAACCCCTTTTGAAGGTCGTTGGTGGCAGCAGACGAAAGAGGGGGAGGATTGGCCTCTCACTAGGGCACTTCCTCTTGTTCCAGGCGGCAGCGGAGGAATTCCCTAGATGGAATTAACGGTGGCGTCTACAGCTCCAGTCAGGCTGAACTATTAAGTGTAATCCATATATGAGCTGCTTCCACGTATTCGGATACCAGGTCTATAGGGATCTCCAATACTGAGCCAGGGTGTTGGAAAAGAGTTGATGGCGGATGAACCCTTAATGGGTCAACGGGAGCGCTCATATCCCGAAGTGGGTTACTGGCACCGGAATATCCAGCCTGCTGTCCTAAGGTAAAATCTAGGGCTTGGCCCTCCAAGTTGGGTGTTGTGCCGTCGGGGTAACTTCCCGACCATGAAAAAAAAAGAATAGTTATGAGAGAGACACAATCAGCCTCGGATAATGGAACTCCTCAAATGGCAAAAAGACCCGGAACGTCAATGGACTACGATATGAGAGTATGTACCTGGAATGTGGAGACGCTGTACACCCCAGGTGCTACGAAAAAACTTGAGTATGTCCTCGAGCGGTAAAATTGCGATATTTATTACAGCTGCCATATAAGATTGCACGTATTAGGGTGCGGATTAGTCGTGTCAAATCGGCTCAGGTCAAAAGTCATTGACTACAAACCGATAAGTAATCGCCTGTCTGTGATCCGCATCAAAGCTACCTTCCAAAACATAAGCCTAATATGGCACACGCCCCTACCGACGAGGCTGAAGAACCCATCAAGGAGGAGTTCTATGAGCTCCAGGATGGAGCCTACGGAGCCTGTCCGGAGTATGATGTCAAAGTTGTACTCGGGGACTTCAATGCTAAAGTCGGAAAGGAAAACATATTTGGCGGGTTAGTTGGTAACGACAACAGACAACGGCTATCGATTAATCGATTTTGCAGCAGCTCGTAATACAGTGATAAGTAGCACTAGGTTTCCAAGGTTAAGGATCCACACAGCAACCTGGCTCTCTCCAGGCGGTCGAACCGCCAACCAAATCGACCATGTGCTAATTGATGCGAGGCACGCATCCAACATCCTCGACGTGCGCACATTCCGAGGTGCAAATGTTGACTCTGACCACTTTCTCGTTGCGGCTAAATTCAGAGCTCGACTATCCAACGAGAAGAAGCTGCGAACCGCCCAGAAAAAGAGTAAGAAACTCTCCACTGTGCACTCACCTACCACAGGCGCCAACCATCATTGGTGCCAGTATCGCGACATCATCAAGGAGGTAGCCGAAACCACCTTAGGGTACCAGCCACCCCAGAGAAAGAGCCCGTGGTATGATGATGAATGCGTCTACAGGAAAAAGGTGACAGAAGATGCACACAAGAAAATGCTCCAGCGCAAAACACGGGCAGCAAGGGAAGAGTATCGAGCCAGGAGGAGGGAAGAGAAGAAGATCCTGCGTAGAAAAAAGAGGGCCTACGCAGCATCCCAGCTCAGGGAGATCGGAGAGTCTCGTGATCGAAACAACATCCGGTGGTTTTATAAGAAAGCCAAGCAATTGGTTGCTGGCTTCAAAACCGGAACACAAGCTCTTCGAAACACCGAAGGAAACCTAGTCACCGAAGCACAAGGAATAGTAGATGGGCATCATGTAGAGAGAGTGATACGGCAAGAAGAGAACCCACTTGCAGTCAATGAAGAACCAGTTCCACCACCCAGTATAGAAGAAGTTGGCTTAGCTATAAAAAAGCTTAAGAACAACAAGGCTGCAGGCTCCGATTGTTTACCAGCTGAGCTCTTCAAATACGGTGGCGATGTTTTGGTAGGGCGCATGCACTAAATAATCATCCAAGTATGGGCGGAAGAAAGCATGCCCGACGACTAGACTATCAGCTCCATATGCCCCATTTAAAAAAAAGGCGATCCTATGTCTTGCAAGAACTATCGAGGCATATCCCAGCTTAATGTCGCATATAAGATCCTATCCAACGGACTGTGTGAACGTCTCAAACCGTTCTGCAACACACTAATCGGCACGTACCACTGTGGCTTCCTGCCCGGCAGATCGCCTATAGACCAAATTTTCACACTGAGACAAATCCTGGAAAAGACCAACGAATTTCAAGTCGAGACTCACCACCTTTTCATCGACTTCAAGGCCGCATATGATAGCATTAATCGGCAGGAGCTTTATATGGCGATGGCCGAATTCGGGATCCCGGCAAAACTGATCCAGTTGTGTCTCGTGATACTGGAAAACACGCACTGCAACGTGCAGTTTGGAAGTAGCTCCTCCAAACTCTTTCAAACATGCACCGGATTCCGGCGAGGTGATGCGCCATCATGTGATTTCTTCAATCTCGCCCTAGAGCAGATAGTGCGCAGGGCAGGTGTCAACACGAAAGGCAATATCTTCAATAAGTCCGTCCAGCTCCTGAGATATGCGGACGATATTGATATCATCGGGCGCTCGCAGCGTTCCGTGATAGTGGCGTTCACTTCGATTGAAGAACAGGCGAAATGAAATTCGTTGGCCTGGAAGTAAACGAGGACAAGACCAAGTACATGCTATCAACAAACAAAGAATCATCTGTCCACCGCCTAGGACAAAACGTCACTATTGATAGCAACAATTTCGAGGTAGTTAAGGAGTTCACCTACCTCGGAGTAAACATGAACTCCACGAATGACACCCTAGTGGGGATCCGATGAAGAATTACCATAGGAAACCGCTGCTACTCGTACTTCGGTTTGGCAAAAGCGATTGGGCTCAAAACTCCTTACTCGAAGGACGAAATGTACGCTTTACAAAACCCTTACCCTGCCAGTTCTACTGTATGGCGCCGAGTGCTGGACGATAAGCAGGAAGGGCGAGCTAATTCTGGGCTCCTTCGAAAGAAAAATTCTTCGATGGATTTTTGGTCCTGTGTGCGAGGAGGGCGAATGGAGGAGAAGATACACCCGCGAACTCTAGAGATGTTGATGTAGTCCAAAAACCCAAAATACGTCGACTACATTGGCTCGGCCACATCGAGCGAATGGACAACAATGCTTCAACTAAGAGAATCTTCAAATCTCAGCCCTCAGGTTCGAGACGACAAGGAAGACCGAACCTAGGTTTCAAAGAGCAAGCCATCGCGGATGCCAGAGCGCTTGGTCTGGATAACTGGAAGCAGCGTGCCCGGGAACAAATTGCGAGGTTAATATCTTTGGACGTTTGAAGAAGCGTAGATGCATTTAAAACGTATGTTTTGCATTTACCTCCTTCGGTGTGCTTCGAAAATGGGTTCAAACGCAGGCAAAAGTCTATTGATCTTCATGGAGAGTATTTTGAAAAACAATAAAGCCAGTTTTCGATAGTAAATATTTGCTTTTACCTATTTTTCTCAAAACTTAGTAGCAATATTATGTATAATGTTACATACTCGTAACAGGCGTGTTTAGTTGGGGCTCATACAAAATCACAATTTCCCCTTCAATAGTCCGCTTCTAGCGCCGCCACTCTAACATTTCTATGCTTTGTTCAACCCTGCAGTGCCATGCACATTCAGCATCACCTTTGATGGTGTTCAGTACTCGTATGTCTGCAAGATCTTTCCATCAAATTTAGTAAAGTTGTTCCCATCGGCAGATGTCGAAGGAACTTTTCCTTACTAAAGCTTGTCGACCTAGTAAACCATAGTACTCCTTGACCTCCCGTGCCGATGAAAAGATCACAAGAGTTAATCGGAATTATTTTGAGAAAGGACCGCTCCTATGGATTGCATGAGAATAGTTTCAGCATCTAAGGAGATACTGACAGACAATGGACACATGCATGCATTTAAAAGAAGGCCCCTGCCGTATCGTTTTGAGAGCACACTATTCAAAAAACGATGGACTACCGTACGAGTACGTGACATATCAATGCACACTTTCTAGATCACGTGCCATAATTATGAGTAAAGTGTTTCTTCTATTGCCAGAGTGACTCTGGCCACATCCCCTGCATCCAATTAGTAGTTTTTATCGTTAAATCAAATGGAAATGTGATTATCTCGTCTATGGGGAAGGAGGTCTTTCTATCATATTTGGCCTTTTGTTTCGTCTTGTGCGAAGAAACAAGCTCTCGGGGGTATGGTTAAGAACTTTGGATTCATGATTCCAGATTCAGAATTCATTCACGTAAAGCTCTAATAATCGACTCTATGCAGTGACTTATCCTATTCGCCCCCTCACTGGCACACTCTGATGGTTGAATGAATAAGAAAGCTGTCAATAAAAACAAATCTAATTAACTGGTGCTCGGTGCTGAACATAGGCCAGAGGATGGAGGACAACAAACGAAGGATGCGTATTTGTTCTTCTTCCACTACACGAGATAACATAATTAGAGGGATGAAGTTTTATTTCTTCGAAAGGTCAAATGAGTATCTTCGTGATGTTGGCCTTGGATCCATATCCAGATCCGGATTCAGGCGCACTCAATGACGCCTATGTCCGATGAGAAAACCCACCAGAATCTTGTGGAAATAATCGACCGGAAGTTAAACAGCTATTACAGGATTACAGAATTAGTGAGTGGTGAGTTGTGTCGATGTCTGTCTGGTTCATTTATTCGTTTGCTTGTTTGTTTGTATTTTATGTTGAGTGAATAATTTTCATGGGAGATACTTTGGGTGGGGTAAAGACGGACGACGCTAGTAAACAGAGGCGAGAACAATTCAATAAGAAGCCAGCACTCTCTCTCTCTCTGCTAATATGGGAAGGGTATGCAGAACTAGAAGCCAAGATCAAATGTTTACTTTAATTACTGTTTGTTATTTGGCCTATAGCTGGAGGGCGGCAATCGGAAATCCGTAGGTACTACAATGGGGAGGCTTGATGGCCGTTAGATTGTTATGGGAACGATTTCTATTTTTTTTTTTTTTTTCTTTAACAGCCAACGGGGGGGAATTTATAGGTAGTCAGACAGCTGATTAAAGTTGAGGAATTTAAGGAAGACAAATGTCAAGAGGGCGATTGGTTTAAGGGTATACTTTCGAAGAGCCAATAAAAGGGCACTCAAAAGTGAGAGCTATAACTGCTAAGTGTAGCGAATCCGTCCGTGTTTGTCGTAAAATTCGGAAATTTTAATCTGCAGTTAATTTGCAAACCCAATTTAAGGTTTTCTTCGTTTATGGCGTGATTCAGTGTTGAAAAGCGTGCACAGTCTATTTAAATTTAAACAGATTAGGCTTCTAAAATTTAATACAGACGAGCAGATGGTTCAATAGCTGTAAAAAAAGCGTTCAATCTTTACCTACAGCAGATGTTTCTTGGGTGCGGAATTTCTTTCACCGAAGTTTTGCTATCACCATTAGCGAGTGCCAAATGATTTCCCCCGCCTACTCCAACAGTTCCTGCAGCTTCAAAGTCAATATTCCAACCAAATATTCGTGGTTGCTCCCTACTCCACCTGGTAAGGCAACTAAACCTGCGAAGTATTACTAAATGCTATGAGAGAGTAATGAAAGTTTTAAAAATAATCGTAGTTCTAACAATAAACTTAAAAAAAGACCCCTCTCCAACTCCCTTCCAAATAAAAAACATGCTACCAAAAAACGAAGCTCTAATCACGATCCTAACTGGAGCTTCAAACCAAACTTATTCCCCAATTTCAGTCCTCCCTCCTCACTTATCCGACACAAAGCCCTTACACACCAATCATCTAATCTTCTAATCTTCTAATCCCCTAATTCCCCCCGTTCTACCGAAGCCCCCGCGCCAACGCGTCTCTTTCAACTTAACCCCAACCAGCCATATTATTCCTTCTCAACGGCACCAAACCGAGCTGGCAACTCATTTCCCAACTTCGACCTTAAAACTGGAGCTAAGTACCCTAACTTCATTAACTCCCATACCTTAAACCCCACATCTCATCCCTCGCGCAACTCCATATCCAATCATTTATCTCTATCTCCCTCCTCCACTGCTCCTATTCTTGATCCCCTCTTTCCCCCACTGTTAAACTAACACAGCAAACCAATGGCACTACAGAAAGTCGATATGCTCTCTCTAGGCTCAGAGAAAGAAAGATATATGGAAACATTCGTCTCTTTCTTGCCTATCTACATGACAAATCGGACTCGGTCTGCTACGAAGGGAAAATCAAAACCAGCGTCATGGTTTCCAGGAAGGCCTCCCTACCGACCCATCAGTCTCAGGTACCTTTATGTCAGGTACCACGAGATTTTTAACATGTTCCCTCAGAAAGTAGCAGACGACCTTGCTGCATTCGGCAACTATGTTCACTCTAAACGAGTCTCACATCTACAGCGAAGCCGAGCCGACCACGACAAATTTTTTCGTTCATAACGTGCCTCTCTTGATAGCCCTTAACCCATCCTGCCTCACACCTCCACCACACAACATCCCTCTTACATTTTACTACCAGAATGTAAGAGGTCTTCGCTCTAAAACCAATGCTGTCTTACGTCAATCGCATGCTCTTCCCTTTGATATTTACGCCTTGACCGAAACCAATTTGATTGCCGACATAAAGAACCTCCTGGTTTCCCCCCTACTTTTAATGTTTTTCCCGACGACGATCCTACCTGCACAAATAAAGATTCCCCTGTCGAGGCGTCCTACTGCCGATCGACAACAGCCTTAACTCTTCTCCCATTACAATTTCTTCATCCTCTAAAGCCGACTTTGTCGCAATAAAAATATCACTGCCTCTCAAGTCCCTTTACGTTATATGTTGCTACATCCTACCAGCTCAACCTATCGAATATTACCAATTTGTTATTGATGCGATCGACCATTTAATTGAACTGTCAGACCCTATTGATGATATCCTTATTTTCGGCGACTTTAATCTTCCTCAGCTACAGTGGACTCCATCAGATGATCAATCATTTTTCATCGCTTCAAATGCCAACTCAGCTAAGGAATGTCTCTTCTTAGATCGCTTAACAGACTCAAGTCTATGCCAAGTCAGTGATATATCCAATTATATGAGCAGGCAATTAGACCTTATTTTCACAACAGACCCAATTAACTCCTCAGTCTCACTTTGTCCCTCTCTCAACAATCGATAACTACCATCCCCCCCTTCTACATTCATTTTTTCATAACTCTTCATTCCAGTCCGCTCCCCCCACAACTCTGTCATCCCACGACTTTCATAAAGCAAACTTTCACAAAATCAGTGAATATCTCAGCAGATCCCTCTTTAACTTTCACAACCTAAGTATAAATGATGCCTTATCCACTTTTTATAAAAAAAATATTTAATTCTTTTTCCCTTTACGTTCCGTTTTCCCGCCTTAAATCATCATCTACTAGTCCTCCCTGGTATAATCGCAAGCTTCGTTCCTTACGAAGTCAGAGAAATAAGTTATGGGCTGTTTTCCTGCGTATCAGATCCTTTACCGACTATTCCAACTATCTTGGTGCTTGTCTTCATTTCACCGAACTTTACGATTCCCTTTACCAGCGCTGCCTTAACAATGAGCAAGTCAACCTTATAAACCACCCTAAGTCCTTTTTCCAATTTGTTAACTACAAAAGAAAGTCCGATGGTTACCCTCCTTCCCTCTCTTTCAACAAGAGGTCATCAACCGACCCACTCACCATTGCCAACCTATTTGCCACATTTTTTAAACAATCCTTCACCAACGACTCCTTTGTACCAGATCCATCCTATTTTAGTTACCTACTGAACTTCTCCAATGGCCCACTTCCCTTTCATATTTTGGATACGTCTTATATCGAACATAAATTACACCAACTCAATGACGAATTCACACCCGGCCCAGATGGCCTCCCTGCCATATTTCTTAAAAAATGTTCTTCCTCTCTTTCCCTTGCCCTTTCTAATCTCTTCCGTCTATCCCTTTCACAAGGAGAATTTCCTCAGGCTTGGAAATCCTCCTTCATAACCCCGATCCACAAGAAAGGATCAAAGAATGAAATAACCCACTATCGTCCCATCGCTAAACTCTCCCATATACCCAAACTCTTCGAAAGTGTTTTGTATGAAACTCTAAGCTTCCAATGCAAATCACTTATTTCCCCTAGACAACATGGCTTCCTAAAGGGTAGGTCAACCACCACAAATCTCGTTGAATTCGTATCCTTTGCCCTCTCTGCCCTAGAGAATGGCAATGAAGTCGATGTAGTTGCAACCGATTTTAGCAAAGCCTTAGATAAAATCTCTCATTGGTTAATCATCTTTAAATTGTCTGCCTTCGGCTTTGAACCCATACTGTTAAAATGGATATCCTCTTACCCCGAAAACCGTTTTTACAGTGTTCGTTTTAGGTCAGCCCAATCCGCTCCATTTTTGACCACATCTGGAGTTCCACAAGGCAGCCATCTCGGTCCCCTTCTTTTTATATTAACCATAAATGATCTCGATATGATCATCAAACACTCGTCTGTCTCCCTTTACGTCGACGATACCAAATTTCTCAAAATCATTTCCTCCCCCCATGACTCTTTCCTGATTCAACAAGATCTTGATAGTTTCTCGATCTGGTGCCTCAAAAATTCTTTGGAACTTAATATCGCTAAATGCCAATACATCACCGTCAGTTCCGGCTCTTGAATAAGTTTGAATATGGCTGTCTTCACTTCGTCAAGGTCGGGTGGATGAAGTTGTTGCACATCATCGTCCAGATTGAATGGTTCGTTCGGAGTATTGATCTTCATCGTCCTTTCACAACCAACAGAAATAGTTCTTCCATATTATTAGCACTGACAGCGAATTTGCCTACAGACCCATTGCACTTACGTTAATTCTTCCCAAGGTCATGAAAACGCTGATACATCATCAGCTCATGAAATATCTCGAACCACGAAAACTTCTCAATGACCGTCAATGTGGTTTTCGTAGCAACTGGTCCACTGGTGATTTGATGTCATATCTCACCGATAAAATTAAGCCAAAGTCTACACCAATCTGGCGAAAACAAGATAGTTGCACTTGATATTTCTAAGGCATTTGACAGAGTTTGGCATCCGGCTCTTTTGTCGAAAATGCGTGCGTTTGGGATCCATGACACTCTTCTTCAGTGTATTAGACTAATAAAGAAAAAGAAAACAAATGGACTGCTACTTCTTTGTGTTTATTTCGACGATATCTGAAGGTCCGCCTCCGTAGATGATTGAAACTTAAAAAGCGCTCCTACAGTCTCCGCTGCGGGCTTTTATAGGCTTTCGCGTATAGAATTACAACTCGGCCATCCTATGCTCGATCTCGCCCTCGAGTGCTCTTCGTTGCTGATAGCGTTGACAAAGCCTTTCTTTGGAAGTTCACACCAGGGCTTCATTTTGTCCAACGCCATGAAGGTGTCAAGTTTCCGCTAGTTTCGCTGCATGTGAGGGATATCCTCTACAACGTACCGGTCATTTGGCAGAACTTTGAAGACTATGTATGGGCCTCGATATCGTGGCTCCAGCTTCCGAGACTTATCTGTTGCTATAGGCTCTGGCAACCTGTGCTTCGCGTCGAATCTTGCCTTCTGACGGACCCGGCCGCGCTCAATCTTGACTAATGCTCCGCCTCGCCGTCGTTCCATTTCACCGGCGTCTACCTTGGTCTGTCTCCAGTTTCTTCAGTTGATTTATTGACATCTTCGTTTCCTGTTTTACAGAACCCCAATTGTGGACTCCAGCGCCATCACGCTTTTCAATAGCCTTAACATAAGTCTTATCGGGTCCAGATTGACGAGCAAATGCACGTTTTCCACCTCGAACCCCTTCAGCTGCGGTACGGTTGCGTGGAGGTCCATTGAAAAGTTGACCATACTAACGTGTACACTGTGAGACGTTGTTAAATTCTCCCATCCTATCAATTCATGAAGATACAGCATTCTCACGATCACGACGGTAGTTGCGTTGCTCACGTGTTTCGCCATTTTGCTGCTTCAAATCAACGACCTCGTGCGTTTGGGTTATCCTTATTGCTGCGAGTGGTATTTTGATAACTGTTGCTAAGGTTTGGCTGTTGACCAGATTTTGCTGCTCCCGTTCTGCTAGCCGGCCCATTGTTGCCACCATTATTAACTGCAGTGATATTTCCCAGAAGTTTTTCTATTGTCCAAGTTCTTATTCATTGCCAAAGATTTATTATCTTTTTCAGACGACAATTGTGGGTTGTTGATTTTAATATTATCCGCATTTTGTTTACCAGCGCCACAAATTTTTATTTGCTGCGTCCCCAGGGCGGCAGGATGGGTAATGCCACCAGCAGCTGTCGGTATAACCGTTTTCTTTTCACTAATGGATCACACTCACCAAAGCGGTACACACCCAGCTCATTCGCATTCCTCTCAAAGCAATCTCGATATGTATTGATAAGCTCTCCGAGGTTTTGCTTATTTTCTTCCTCAAGATTCCCGACGTCGGCGACATCCAGCAACAACTCGTCCCGTCTCGAGTCTGCATTCTATTCTTCCGCTACCAGCTGCACTCGAGGGGTCTCTGCCATGCAGTCCGGAATTGTGATGCATTTGTGGTTTTCTACCACCTCCCACTTCTGAGATGTTAGGTTAATAAAAAAGGAAGAAAACAAATCGACTGCTACTTCTTTGCGTTTATTTCGACGATATTGGAAGTCTACCGACGTAGACGATTGAAAGTAAAAAGTGCTCCTACAGTCTCCGCTGCAGGCTTTTATACGTTTTCGCGTATAGCGTTGCAAGTGGATTAGAAATTGTCTTGGATGGTTTCAAGTCTGATGTCCACAAAATATATGCTGGTGTGCCCCAGGGCTCCGTTCTGTCTACGACGCTCTTTTTAATTTTTATCAATGATTTCTTGTCTGATATTTCTAATCCAATATACTCCCTTGCTTATGGCAGTACTGTGTGCTTTTCATATTCGTTCCCGGACCCATATCCCCGCTCTTCGGCTATAGAACGGGAACGCCTGCGTATATTAAGCTCATTAAATTCCGATATTAACAGCATAAACATTTGGGGAACTATCAGCAGAGTGAAATTTAATCCTTCCAAAACTCAATGCTGTCCGCTATCATTAAAGAAATTTTAGCATCCAGCCAGCATATTTAAGCATAAATAATCAGTATTTTACCTAATTGGAAAAAGTAACTTGTTAGCCATTGAAGGGGCTGTACCAGTGTAGAAGCGCGAAAAGTGCGTTGTGCAGACAAATGGAACATTTACCAGTTGCATGTTGTTTGTACGAAGACTATAAAATTGATTTATTCTACTGGGAAGATTTCCACTTTGCTTAAGAAATGTCTTATTGGTAAAGTGCCACCCCAACTTGTAATACCATACTCCAATTTGGAGTGGGCAAGGCCATAATAAATTGACTTTAACACTTTTGCAGAGCAGTGTTGCTTGATAAGGTACATTTTGCGGATTACAAGGAGCATATGCCTATATGATCTTTCCAGTTCAAGTTTCGGTCAATTAATACTCCAAGGTATTTACAATTTTGCACAGATTCAATTTTAAAGCAACTATTTGAACAGAGGGAGCTACAAACAAAAGTACTCTTTCCACAACTATGTACAGGCAAACAAACATTTTTTGCAATTGGGTGCATGGAAACGAAGATTGAAATTTACCAAATCATTGTTTGAGAGGCTGAAGGACATTAGTTTTGTTTTTTCGCTAATAATCAACTTCTGTTCTGAAAACCAAAGTCTTAATGTTTCAAGATCTTCTGAGATCTTCGCAATACCTTCGAATATTGTATCAAACTGATAAGTTAGGGCTATGTCATCTGCAAACGCTGTTGACACACCTTTAAAATTGACAGCAAACAGAGAGTTAATGTAAATTAAAAAAAGGGCAGGACCAAGAACTGAACGCTGTGGAACGCAGTGTGAAATCTTCGTCGTTCTTCGTTGCCTTCCCTTACTCAGCTGACTGGCGAGAATTTTCTCCTCTGGTAAAGAAAAAAAAGAAAGAATAAAAACCGAAAACTTCTTCAATTTCACCCGCAACACCACCTTTGTGATTTAACCAATAGTGTGGACGTTAACAGTTAAAATCCAATAAGAAACAACAGAATTTTGAATTCACACAAAAGATGTCCCGTCTTAGCGCTCAGCAAGCCAGCAAGGAGCATGTCCTTGACGTTTCCAGGGATTTCATCTCTCAGCCACGACTAACATATAAAACCGTGTCTGGTGTCAATGGACCTCTGGTCATCTTGGATGAGGTGAAATTCCCCAAGTTCGCCAAAATTGTGCAACTTCGTTTGAACGATGGCACCATACGTTCGGGACAGGTTCTTGAAGTGAGCGGCTCCAAAGCTGTCGTTCAGGTGTTCGAGGTTACATCGGGTATTGATGCCAAGAACACTCTGTGTGAGTTCACTTGTGATATTTTGCGTACACCTGTCTCAGAAGATATGTTGGAACGTGTGTTCAACGGCTCCGACAAGCCCATCGACAAAGGACCCCCAATTTTGGCAGAAGATTTCCTTGATATCCAAGGTCAACCCATTAACCCATGGTCACGTATTTACCCCGAGGAAATGATCCAAACTGGTATTTCTGCTATTGATGTGATGAACTCAATTGCCCGTGGTCAGAAGATTCCCATCTTATCTGCTGCTGGTCTCCCACACAACGAAATTGCTGCTCAAATTTGTCGTCAAGCTGGTTTGGTTAAGGTTCCCGGCAAATCAGTGCTGGATGATCATGAAGATAACTTTGCTATTGTGTTCGCTGCTATAGGTGTTAACATGGAAACTGCTCGTTTCTTCAAGCAGGACTTTGAGGAGAACGGTTCCATGGAGAATGTGTGTTTGTTCTTGAACTTGGCAAACGATCCAACCATCGAACGTATTATTACACCACGTTTAGCTTTAACTGCAGCTGAATTCTTGGCCTACCAATGTGAGAAACACGTGTTGGTCATTCTTACCGATATGTCATCATATGCTGAAGCTTTGCGTGAGGTATCAGCCGCCCGTGAAGAAGTGCCCAGTCGTCGTGGTTTCCCCGGTTACATGTACACAGATTTGGCTACAATTTATGAACGTGCCGGACGTGTTGAGGGCCGTAACGGATCCATTACACAGATTCCCATTCTTACTGTGCCTAACGACGATATTACCCATCCAATTCCCGATTTGACAGGTTACATTACTGAGGGACAAATCTACGTTGATCGTCAGTTGCACAACAGACAAATTTATCCACCAGTTAACGTGTTGCCATCTCTGCCGCGTTTAATGAAGTCTGCCATCGGTGAGGGCATGACCAGGAAAATTCACTCTGATGTATCAAATCAGCTGTATGCTTGTTACGCCATCGGTAAGGATGTGCAAGCCATGAAGGCTGTCGTCGGTGAGGAAGCTCTCACCTCTGATGATTTGCTATAATTGGAGTTCTTGAGCAAGTTCGAAAAGAACTTTATCTCTCAGGGTAATTATGAAAACCGCACAGTATTTGAGTCGCTCGACATCGGCTGGCAGTTGCTGCGTATCTTCCCCAAGGAAAAGCTTAAGCGAATTCCAGCTTCCATCCTCGCGGAATTCTACCCAAGAGATTCCCGCCACTAAGCGCAGCACAAAACCAATCCTTCACCATCCAACAAAGAACCATCCTTTTATTGTTAAAAATTGCTGTAAAATACAAAATAATTCTTATTCTACAAAAACCCAACAAAAAAAAAAAAAATAAAACAGAAAAGCAAAAAGAAAACCAAAGTTAGACGAAACTATTAGGCAGTTGGCAGGAAATCTAGCAAGTATTGCTGCAGCTTTAACAAGTTTGTCTGAAACCAGTAGGGTGTTAAGGAGTCCACGCGGACCAACAGAAACGCCACTATCGCCATGCACCGTACCAATTTTCACAGGGGACTTCAAGGAATGGCCGACATTTAAGGACATGTACACTACGCTTGTTCATTAGTCCAGCAGGCTTTCTGGAGCTCAGAAACTTCACTATTTGAAGTCATCACTCAAAGGGGAAGCAGCCATCATTCTTAAAAATACTTCGATTTCAGATGCAAACTACGAGCAAGCATACGACAAGGAAAGGTTTATTTTCGACGCGTATATAAAAACTATAGTGGAGCATCCAAGTTTAGGGAATATGCCAACAGTATCCTGCATTCGAAAGCTTTACAGTGCGTTCAAGGAAGCGGTATCTGCGCTTAAATCGTTAGGTGCTCCTGTGCAATATTGGGACTTATGGCTGGTGTTCTTATTGTCATCCAAGCTTGACTCAGAATCCAAGCAGCTGTGGGCGCGGAGCTCTGCAACGAACGACAAACCAACATTTAAAGATATTTTGGATTTTCTTAGCATTAGACAATTTGAATTGGAAGCAGTGGTTCCGGGTAAAAGGGTTCAGAACCTAGGTCATAAAGCAGGTCGTGGCTCGTTTTGCTCTGTTGCATCGCTGGGATGCTCCATGTGCAAGGATGATCATTTTGTAAGCGCGTGCCCTCAGTTCAATAAATTAGATGTTGGCGGAAGGAGACAGTTTATATCCCAGGCTGGGCTTTGCTATAATTGCTTAAACGCCGGGCATTCTGTTAAGTTCTGTAAATCGTCGACTTGTAGGAAATGCAAAGCCAAGCATCACACCCTCATTCACACTGAAATGAAACAGGAAGCCAGGGATTCAACATCTAAAAGGCACGAGGCATGTAAGGAAGCCGCAGGTCAAAGGCAACAGTCGTATAGGAGAGATGGGAACCAGGGAGAGTTTTCTGCACCCGAATCGTCTGCGACAAGTCAGGAATCAAGTGCTACAGTTTTAACGACTAGAACAGGCATTCCTCACAAAAGGTACAACTTGCTCCCCACTGCAGTAGTGATGGTCAAGAACAGGTGGGGTGGGTTCAGGCCATGCAGGGTGTTGTTAGACTCCGGATCTCAGGTATCTCTAAGCACAGAATCGTGTGCTCAGAGCTTGGGGCTACCCAGAAGAAAATATAATATGTTCATCGACGCAGTAGGGAATGTAGAAACTAGGGCTAGAGGTTCGGTTTCTTTGAATATAAGATCTAGAATAACAAACTTTAGCATTTCTAGAGAAGCCGCAATTTTGAGAAATATTACTTCGCATTTGGGTGCGATCGAGCTAGCGGATCCCTTTTTCTTCAAGCCTAAGTCCATAGACATCTTGTTAAAGGCGAGTGTATTCTTTAGATCATTAACAGGAAAAAAGATCTATGATAGCAAAAACAAAATAATCGCCCAAAGCACCGAATTTGGTTGGGTCTTCGCAAGTGATGACGAAGAGGATAAGGATCGCGGAAGCACATTTCAGGCTTTAGATGGGCTGGAGCATATGGTAGAACGTTTCTGGGCAGTCGAGGAACCAATTCCTACTAACCGTCGACTTCACGATGATCATCCGTGTGAACTACACTTCAGGCAAACTTTCAGAAGGAATGAAGATGGTTGCTTCATAGTTGGGCTTCCGTTTAAGGAACACGCGGAAGTAAAGGGGGACTCTTGGCGAATGGCGGAACGACGCCTTCTTGCAATGGAGAGAAGATTTTCTAGGGACAAGGATTTGTGGACACAGTATGCAGAATTTATGGAGGAGTACGAGCGAATGGGTCATATGACGAAGATCAAACTGGAAGGGGATGAGAAAGCGCAATCCCTTTACTTCTTACCGCATCATGCGGTTATGAAGCCGGAGAGTAGTACAACAAGGCTGAGAGTTGTGTTTGACGCGTCTTGTGAGGGAGCCAATCGTTAAACTCCCAATTAATGAAGGGACCAGTGCTTCAGAAGGACTTGAGGCACATTTTGCTTCAGTTTGCAATGAATTCTATTGCACTCAGCGGCGACATTGCTAAAATGTACAGGCAGGTGATGATTGACAAAAGGGATAGATGTTTCCAGTGCATATTATGCGGAGCGGCGTCTTCGCAGAACATTGAGGTATACCAGTTAAATACAGTGACGTATGGTACGACACCGGCGTCATTCTTAGCAACAAGAGCTTTATTGCAACTAGCGGAAGAGGATGGTGGGGAGTATCCGGAGGCAGCCAATTTAATAGAAGATCATTTTTACATCGATGACTTCATAACGAGCTGTAGCAGCGAGGATTCTGTGAAAAGGATTGTTAGTGACTTATGCGCATTGCTGCAAAAGGGGGGGTTTTTATATGAGAAAGTGGGCTTCTAACTCCAAAAATCTGTTAGAAGCAATACCTGCGGAGCGGAGAGAACCTTCTTGGATAAGGTCAGTAGAAGCAAACCAGGCTGTGAGGACGCTGGGACTGCGATGGCACCCCATAACGGATGTTTTTAGTTTCCAGGTTGAAATAAGAGATATACCTTGCTACACAAAACGTAATCTGCTCTCTGAAGCTGCAAGAATATTTGATCCCTTAGGGTTTCTCTGCCCTTATTTGATAAATTTCCGAATACTATTTCAACAGCTGTGGCAGGAAAGCCTCGATTGGGATGAGCAGATTCCATTCAGGTTTATTAAAAGGTGGGATGGCATTTGAAGCGGACTACGGGAAATTGGAAAACTGGAAATTCCAAGGTACCAACCTCATAACAAATCCACTTTGGAGATGCATGGGTTTGCAGATGCATCTGAGGAAGCTTACGCCGCCGTCGTGTATTTGCGAAGCGTTACTGAAGCAGGGAAGGTTCTAGTAAGTTTCGTCACAGCAAAGGTCACGCCTCTCAATCCCTTAATGGTTATACCCAGACTCGAGTTGTGTGCTGCGCATCTGCTTTCCAAATTAGTTGCTAGCTTAAGAGAGTTTTCGGAGTATAGGAACATACCGGTCTTTGGATGGACGGACTCTAATATTGTTCTCCACTGAATCAATGGTCATCCTAAAAAATTCGCTCCCTTTGTTGGCAACCGCGTATCAGCCATTACAGCAGTTATATCAGCAAAGAATTGGCATCATGTAAGAGGGGAGATGAATCCAGCGGACAGTGCGTCCAGAGGGATAAGTGTAAGTCAGATCCTAATTCATCAGCTTTGGTGGCAAATATGAAATGTGATTTTGATAATTGCCAATTGATGACAAAATTCATACTCTCTGGAAGTTAGCCTCAACCATTTTTTTTACTCGTCCTAGGTGCTGGACAAAGGAAAGGAGCAGGAGTGATAAGTGTCCTAGGTGTTGGACAACGCGCAACAAGGGGAGAGGGTAATACAATTTGATATGTGCTTTTGCAAAGTTTTAAGAAAAAGATCGAATTATCAATGAATGGCCCTTACATCGTCGAAACCGAAAAACTTTCCATTTTCCATTGACTCACAGATGACGTTAGAATGACTACATATATGTATGATGTCGTCAAAAGCGCTGTGAAATGTCTAGGTTTCCTCGAGCGATGTAAGAAATACTTCACCCCCTCTGATCAGGCCAGAATGTATAAGGCATCCATCCGCCTAAAATTGGAGTACAATGCCCTGGTCAGGTCCTCCTAAAACATATCTGCACCTACTACATAGGATTCAAAACCATGCGATAAATCTCATAGATGATACTAATATCACTCAATGAATTGACACCCTCGAACAACGGCGTTCACCACCAATGCTCTAACGAAATCGCTAGTAGCATTCCACCCTTTCAAACCTTCAACTGTAACACTCGTTTCGTTATGAATGCTCATCAGTATACCCTCAAGCCCACTTTCGGACGCACTCTGAAATATCGTGATTCGTTCCTAAGCCGTGCAAGTCGCCTATGGAATGCCTTGTCGAACTCTCTATCTCCTTTTCATTATAATTTGCAAACATTTAAGACCAACGTACATCGGTATTTCTCTTTTCTGATTTCTCTACGCAGACGCTGTGTACAAACATTTTAAGGGAACTCAAATTGAGCTCGCGCTAATTATAAACAAAAAAATCGATGTCTTCTGGAACAACAAACGGTTTTGGACGACCTTCACCGTGAAGTATTTCACCACCAGAATTCTGAATGACTTGATCCGCACAATGTTTTTGAGTTAATCCACGTCGTTAATCAAAAAGAATCATCGCACGAAAACATCGTTCACGATTTAATCCCATTTTTTAGCGCAGATTTCAGGTCTTTGTAAGTAAAAAACGCAAGTAGCACACATATGACAGAACATTCTAAGCACATGGACCATTAAAAACTCCAAACTTTACGATGCTGAAGTGAGATTTGACGTATCTGCACCGTCATTGCCATATCTCAAAGCTTAAGCGAGTTATTAATTTGGTTTAATTCAAAGCCAAACAGGCGTTTTCTAACTTTTCAGCACAATAAAGATACATCTACTAAAAGAAGGCTTATTGAACAGCCTTGGTGCTACTGAAGAATAAAACTTTAAAAATTGATGAGTGCTATAAATTGTAATGATAACCATTCTTCTTTCTCCACTACGAAGTTCATAATCCGTACCCCTCTGACAGACTTTATAGAAATAGACGTGCTTCAATGGAAATGTTAAATGTAAATAATAAGACTTTAAGGAGTTTTAATAAATAACTACCTTCCCTCATTTATATAAGAGCGACATCAATTTGACTGTGAAATTAATTCTGGCTTTGTTTTATTAAAGTGCCGGCTATTTATAGAACTTATTGATTGCTTATTCTAAGTTTAAAGTACTTTAACTGGGTCATCGATTTTATTGCTTATTCAGTGGGCGTCGTCCAGAGTTAGTTTACTTCGAAAGGGACTCATAAATGGGAAGAATTTATGACCTAATGAAAAGCAGAAAACTATGTTCACGACGCCTTTTATTCCATATAATAAGCACAATATGTTTTTGTTTAACTACGAAGGGACTAAGAAAATAATTGGAATTGCCTCCCCAACATGCGAACCCGTACTATAAGTCTGTTAGTACCAGACCAGAGCAAACTGTTTCTAACTATCTTCTGGAGCAACATTTACTAAGGCGATACATAACGCAAGTAGTTCTCAAAAAAAAAAAAATCCCTGAACGAGTATATGGCGTTTTCTGCAGACTGTATTTTTTCAATCTAAACTATGCGTGCAATAGCGATTTTTGTTTGACCAACAATTGACTGCTTCAGAGGTGTACGATGTGCCAAAAACTTCTTAGCTTTTGCGGCTGAATAGAAGTCGGGGTCCATTGATAGGAATCCGAAGTTCCTTTCGTGCTTGTTGGAACACCAATGTTGGAAACTCGTCGACCCTTCTTTTTGCTGTACGTTTTACCAACCTTGATGTCGAATAGAGCCATCTACACGTCGATATTATTTACACCATAAGATCTAGGCACTTGTAAAACTACACAAAGGTCCAAGAAGGGAAAGAAACAGTTTTTGAGGCATTTCTTTGATCGGATTCCTATTCAGAAGAGCCACATCTCCCACATATTTATTTCAGCAATATCGTCTCCTTTTTCTTGTTGAATTGTATCCTACAAAAGTTGATAGCAAACTTACAACTTTATTGTCGTACCAGGATACAAACGGCACTTTTTCACCATTGATCTCTGCCACTCTCTCGATCATATTCCCGCGACTTTTCTTTCTACTTTCTTTTTCTGCAGGAACATCAATATTTGGCACTCTGTTGAGTCTAACCACTCCTAACGGAAGCAGATCCGTTTTGGTTAGATGTACTTGCAGCTTTGGGATACTGAACCAGTGATTTTTGTGTCTTGCTGCAGTAGTACGAGTAGTTAAACGAAATAAAAGCATTTCCACTTAAGCCAACGCCTGCAGCATCTGATGGATATGTGTTACAAGCACTTTGTTCTCCAGAGAAGAGGTGATCTGGACACCCCATTTAAAACCAGATTCTTATGACCCCATTTGTGAGGTTTCTTGAGGTTATACTGCTTAAGTTCATGCAGACATTTTGTTGGAATCGTTTGCTGGCCCACTGCAAGGAATTCTTCTTTGGAATTCTTTCTTTGGAATTAGAAGAAGCCGATCTATAATTTTGCTAAGAAGAGGCCTCAGGTTAGTCTAGGTTACGTTAAACAGGCAGACACTAGGCACCAAAGCGGGCACATCGCGATCCCTGTGGAACCCATTGATTTTATCTTCAAATGGCAAAAACCTAAACAATCGCCCTGGTGGAACACCCAATTTTCTTGCAAAAGCCAAGATGGCCTTTGAAGTTCGTGCCGTCTATTTCCTCTAGGTTTTCGCCTCGCATTCACACAGTATGTGTGTTATGTCCTCAACAGTTTGCAGATCACCTCAGAATCTGCTGATATCCGTATTTGACAATTTGAGTCTCTTTGCATGTTGCCGCAGGAGACAGTGTACTGTGAAGATTCTTATTACTGTCCTAAGCCGTTTAAAAGCGGACAAAGAGCCTTGAATACCCTGTGTCCTTCAAGACTTGGCCACCTTGGGTTGGCAGTCTTTGTGACTTTTTCCCCGATAGTGCCCCTCACTATTCAAAGGGTTGGTTTGTTGGCAGCCTCACTATTGTCGAGTAGCCCTCCTTTTCTTGCAAGCTTGTCCGCTTGTTCATTTAGTTTAATACTGCAGTGTCCTGGCACCCAGCACAGTCTCACCCGGTTCTGACTGTATCAGGGTTTAAGTTAGTTGATTCCTTTGTCTTGAGTGCGGCCTGGCTACCGATGTAGATATCGATATCTCATTCGGATACCAATCTCATCTGCATTATGTCAGCCGCCCTGAGGATAGCCAGAACCTCTGATTATAGTATCTTTTAAACACTCTTAGCTCTCCGTCTTCTAAGAAGATACCAGAAACTGTTCCTTCCTCTGTTTTCGAGCCATCTGTGAAAATTGCAATTTCGCTTGGCGTGATTATTGCATTTTTTGTCAGTCCTTCCTCTCTGGATATATTATTTCATACGGAATGTCGAAGTCCACCAAGGAAGCAATTTCATCCATTAGAATTGGATTGCCTGACAGTAGCTTCGCTAGGACCGTGCCATGTCAGCCAATCAGTCAGTGATTTTCTTTTCAACAAACCGGTTGTGAGGTGTTGAAAATTGTAATGCGTTTCGACACAAGAGTGTTCTTTGTCGTACTGTCGCTTGCGACTTATGTATAAGACCCATAAAAAGAGGACACCTCTGTCAAACCCTTCACTCTGAAATATGAAGAAGCAGCTGCCAGTCTGAAAGAGCAATTAAGTCGTCCTCTTGTCCTACATGATGCCTTGTAGGGTGTCGGTTTCGAATATGGATTCAACAGTAAAGCGCTGCAAGAAGTTATCACCACACCACGGTGGAATGAGAGGCAATAATTTCTGAATCGATTCCCCCAGTTCACGACACAGATTCAGGGGCTCAAAATTCACTTTTTGCGTATCAAGCCTACTAATGTTGGTTCGAAGAAGGTTTTGCCTCTACTTCTAGGCAAAACCTTTCGGGAATTCTATGAATTTATTCCACTGCTTACGACTCCCTCAAAGGATAGCGATTACGTATTTGAAGTTATCGTTCCAAGTCTGATTAGCTTTGGCTGGTCTCAGGCGTCAGCAAATAAGAACATTGGTCAGTGGTATTCCGTAATCTTATGCCTCGTCTTGATCACACACGATTTGTCCTTCCAGCACGCGATTGGGGTTGCAACATTACTAACACTCACTCTTCGCAACGTCATTGGACTTCATGTGAATATGTGCTTTTCATCATCAGTAGTCTCATTGCTTAAGATGTTCATCACAAACTTGTATCCCTTGTTCTTCCTGGAAAAGAGTCAGGAGGAATTCCACCTATCAGTTGGAGAAAAGTTCTTATGTATCATCGAAGAATCTGCCGTAGGGGTGGTACGAAATCGCCACTAATTTTCCGTAAATCGTTTGCTTGTTTATTGCTTTCCACCGTACTAGTGACTGTATCACCGTATACAGTCAGTACACCATAGCAGGTTTTAAGCCCCAAATTTTTCCTACCGAAAGCCCAAGGGAAAATAATCGAGTGGTGTCAAATCGCTTTATCGCGGCGGCCAATGAAATTTCTCCTTCACAACTTCGATCGTTGCGTCGCTTGTATAGCATGTAACGCCACCTTGTTGGAACCACAGCTCGGATATATCGATATAGTCGAGGTCTGACCACAGAAAGTCGGTTAGCATCGCAATATACCTGAGGCCATTGACGGTAATGGTGTCTCCTTCCTCATTTCGAAACTTGTGGATTGTGTTTGCTCCAATAATAGCAATTTTGCTTGTTGACATAGCCGATGAGCCAAAAAAGGGTCTCGTCTGAAAAGATGATTTTTTGGCCAAAATCCGGATCTTCGGCCAACCTTTCCAGCGCCCAATTAGCTAACTTACGACGTTGTCTATGGTTGTCCGTCTTCGATTTTTGTGTCAGCACAATCAGCACAACCAACCGCCGAATCGACATTTCTGGTCTTCTTCGATACTAGCCGCTACGGCGGCGGCTATGTTTTCTTCATTTCGCACCAATCTCTGTCTGGTTGGTGGCCTACGATCCAAGAGAGTATATTTTTGACTGCACACTTAAGCGTTACGTTACGTATTTACAGCTGATCCAGAATCTCGATAATATTTTCTAATAATTTCCTCACGTACGGCAAGCCTGAAACGATGCATGATGAAATGGCAAACCTTATTGAGTATTTTGACAGCTGGATGTCATTGGTAACTTTGACAGCTACTGACACATAACAATTGGAAAAACTATCATTGCTATCTGGTCAGCCTTTGTATCTTCTCCAGCTGACGACGAAGTGCCCGGCGGAATAGTATGGTATTTCTACACACGTTCACCTCTATGATACCGTAGTTTTGTCCTATTTTCCTTATATCTCTGTGGCTTCGGTATGCGGCTAATATTCTCTCCTATTTTACGGAATTGTGTCAAAATCATTGATTACTGGATACAGAGTTTTTATAATTGCACATATCCGACAGAAATTCAAATGTTTTGGCGTTACTTTGGTAATTTCGGGAACTTCAGATGCCTACATACTCAACAAATCAACGTCAATCTGCATCTCCACTTGACCTGTTTAAGAGGCTTGGTTGCAATGATACTTTAAATAGGTCTTCAGTCTTCCTACCCAAACTCGAAGACTGGCTTTTAAAACCCGTCCTGCTTGTTGTTTGTTATCAATGCCAATAGGCATCTGGTCTTTGACAATTCTCCTGTAGGATACCTTTGAAGGAGACAATGGTTTTGTGATGTACTTTTAGTACATAAATCTGCACACTGGTGGAGGCAGAGTTCTGCTGCTGCTGATTAAGCTTCTAGAATATACTTCTTGTTTGCAGGTGATAGCCAAAACTCACTACTTTTGACAGCAATTGACGCAATTAAAGATGCGACATAGTAAACCACACAGCATCCGGCAATACTTCTGCTACACAAAGCAGAAGGTTCTTATTACTATCACCATCTTTTCATATTTAAGAGGAACTGACAGAAGTATTATACAAATCGCGGAGCAGTGGCTAAGTTTGTCGACTTCTATGTTTCGGGTTCGATTCCTAGGCCCTACATTCAAAACAGAAAAGAAGAACTATCTGATGTCATCACTCATTCGAAGTGCAATTGCAAACTTTCTCCAATAAAAAGCCTCTGATTTTATCGCTGTACGAAGTAGGAAAAAACCGTAGGTCCCTCTCTCTGTGCACAAAAATGCCAAGACGAATAGCACCGTGAATTGAAAAACTGGGTCCACAGTGGACTGTCGCTATTTTAACTGAGGCATGGTGTAGGAGAATTGAGCAAAACATTTTTAAAGACTAGAGCTTTCAATGAATATCTATCATGAGATGACGTTTCGGCAAGACCTTAACTTCTTCATTTTAACACTTGTGACTAAACAATGACTTCAAAAATTAATAAATTATCCACATACCATGCTGGAAAAAGACTAGAAAACTGAAAAGATCCTGTCTACCTAGAGCAGACTCTTCGATAGCTGATTCAATGATGGTGCTTGGATACTATTTTTAAAATTTATTTTCTCAAAACTTGACTGACATTCACTTTGGCACTCACTTCCCGTATTCGATTTTCCCTCCATAGAAAGTCTTAAATCTTTAAAATTCAATACAAAAACGAAGTGAAGTCAAGTAAACCGAATCAATTCGGAACCCTTCACAGTAAAAGCAAAATACTCTATTCTACTTCGATGTGACAAAGTTTAAAAGTTTACACAAGCCACAAACTACATATTTCCTTTCCCTTGAGGGGTGTAGACCATGTCCATTTGCTTATTACCCACAAACCTTCCATCCGAGCGATTCGTTACAAAAGAAAACAACATCAGCAGAGCATAGAATCACCAGCACTTAACGAAACTTTCATTTGGTCTTTCTCTCAATTCCCAAAAGTTGTGTAAAATTTTGTGTGTTTCCTTTAGAAGACTGAAGGGTTTCCCAAAGAAAATTGATTGCTTCCTGACCCCAACCACACGGTAAATCCCCAGCCGAAAAAGGATGCGAAATATATGTCAATAGATAGTCTAGATGCAAACCGAATTTACCAAACTGGGACGAAAACGGCTCCCCTGAGGTATTCCTGTGAACCAATTAAAATCGACTAATTGAAAGATCTCAAGCTACAGGGATGGCAAATTAATTGAATGCAAAGCATGTGTCCTTTTTGACGGCAACCGAATCGGAGTCAGAATCACAATTAAGGAACAGGATATGAATAGGTCTGTCATTTTGGCATCGTTTTGTATGTGTGTGTGTGTGTGTTGTTTTTTTTTTGTTCTCTCTTTTTGATTTATTCACGAAGATACATGTGAGGGTACACGTAAGTATCTCTGTTTAATGTGTTGATCTGCTTTTGTCCGCACTAGGTAGGAAGAAAACGAAGAAAAGCGGACAAAAATTGGTGCGCTTATTAATTTATCATTCTGTGTTTTGGCAGGAACAGCGCTGGTCCTGTATCATCACCATGACTATCCTTATCGTCATCGCGTATCGCCGTCATCATCATCATCATGTGACATTAAAGCGACAGAAAAGTAGGTGGAAAAGTCAAATGTATCGTGACACCTTAATAATTCATGACAATGACGACGACGACGGCGACGAGGACGAGTATGTGCGGATAAGGGCTGCCTACTGGCACACAAAAAGACGACCCAAAAAAAATTTGAAACGGAAGAGAAGACAAAAGAAGCACACTCACTGAAATGTTTGGCGTCATGTTTCCATTTATTATTCTGAATAATTCAGAATGTGAGCGGCCATGTAGGGGGTTCCGAGTTGTATTGTGCTGCCGCAGATGAAGAACAGCATGATATGGAGATTCTAATTCTGGCGCTTTAACTAATGGCTGACAATTATGAGCTTTGTAAAGGAACCTAATAATTAACATGTTACGGATACAGAGTGGTAGAGACCAGGAGCTTAGCATAAAAACCTGGAAAAATAAATGATACACATCCTGGATTGAAGTGCTTGTGCATACATGTGTGCTATGTACCCATGTTTATGTTACCATACGCGTAGGAAGAGGTTATACGGAAGAGAACGTGGAATTTATACCGCCAACTTGGCTGTTGGTACGTCTTTTGGGATGTGGTTTCCTGCATGACTGTTTTGAGGCACTGTCGTCGGTATTTTACGTCAGAATTACTCTATGTTTTTTTGCTTTGGGAATAACTTTGTGTTTTATTTACACAAAAGATTATTAAAAATTGTCATCAACTATCAACCAGGAATACTGTCGTGGGAGTTCTAATAATATAGCCACGGGGTATCCACAACTTTGGTCATGAATTCTAAAGAAATGTTGCTTTCTTTAGGATCATGTACAATGGTTTCTACCGATATAAGCTGTACAAGGCCATTTCGGGATTCCGCATTCCTCTAAACTCGACTGCAAACGTCTGCAAAAATCAGAATGTCAATGGACACTATCGGGATGGGGATATCCAAAGATGCTTTCCATGTCGAAAGGGCTTAAAAGAACATATTATGTTAACATGCGACTTCTTCAACATCATATTTGACAGATCTTTATGAATAGGAAACACAAAGAGGTTGTCGGTAGAACTACTAGGTACATACCAGGACGATGTTGATATAAGTGAAATTCCACTAACAAAAGCTTAAAACTGACTGCTGCAGCCTTAAAATTGTTCGAAAGATTGTCTATTTCAGCAATCCAGTCAAGTAAAAAATTGGAAGCCCCTCCTGACCTGCTTAATAGAGCTAGTGGATTTATATGTAAAAAACAAGAACGAACCATTCAGGTTATTCAATGACATGTCCTCGTACTTACTCAAAAATATCAGATTCTTCTTCGGTCTGAAGGGTCTTGAAGTTTGCCCTAAAAAGACATTTAAATAGAGGATGCGGCACCTTAGACTCAAGCGCCACCTCAATACAAAAAAAAAAAAAAGATCCTGGCACTTTGTTAATGTTGAAACTCAGGAGGATTACTCTCAAAAAGGATGAACAAAAAAGGTAGACGCGGGACAAATCAGAGAGTTGAAAACCGGGATTCCCTGTATCACTCTTGAGACTCAACTCATATGTAATCTGAGCATAATTCGCTCACAACCAGCTCCCATTACTGCTGCTGCTAGTGATCGGTATAACACAACACGTCGAACCAGGTTTACACTATATGTTGTGGTATTGCGTTTTGATGGCTTCAAATCTCAGATGTCATTCCAGATGTTAGGTTCTAAGTAGGTGTAGACCAGCTGCTGGCAACTTTAAAGACGATGTCCACTGCTATCCTGGTACATGTATGCATATATATTGAACCACTGCCGAATCTTAATAATAGCGCGCGAAGCTTCAGCCCTGACAATCTGCCTTCCATCATGGTTGAACCCAAGCCCAAGATGCAAAACACCTCAACATCTAGAAGACAGAACTGAATGCGCACTCAACAGGAAGGAGTAAGCTCTAAGCAATTTCATTAACAGCGACATTATGAATCGGCTGCCTGATGGAAAACGTTCTCACGTTTCTGCTGATTTTATCAGACTCAAAGGAACTAGCAGTCTCGCCTGCACGGGGTCTTTCCCTTCCACGTCTAGCTCTGCTCTAGACACACTGATGAATTTCCATTGCCTAGATGGTCATGTCTTCCTTCTAAAAGGAAAAGGTCTTTGGTACAACGCGCATTGCATATTTGATGACGTTGGCCGTCGACTGACCTTACGCACATGCCGTATGATAAAGTGACATGAGAATAGCTGTGCCCTGGAACGGTTTCGGCCAAAATCTCAACCTAAAATGAAATGTAGCCGGAGGACGACAACTTTGGATTTTACTCCACATTAGCAACATTTGTTATTGTTTCCTAGCTACACAGTGATAAATCGGTAGAGAGGATGAATAATCTACATCTGCAGCGCACTTAACACCTTCCTGAGCCCTCTCTAGACCTCTCTACACTTCCAAGGTAATTCGAGAATGCAAAGTTTAACTGAATGCAGTTGGAAGAATAAATCCATTGAGCCTTATTTGGGTCCCAGGTCACAAAAGGATCACAAAAAAGTAAATTGCCGATAAACTTGCTTGGAGGCTGCATGGTGTTTTGAAACGGAATTAAATGATTCTAACTTACTTCTGTTATCCTTCCCGTTGTACAGGCGAAGAGCAGGAATGTGAGTCTCGGAACGGATGGGAAAGAGAAAGAGTATTGCCACCAGCAAAGTAGTAATACACTGGAGTTAGAAGTAGCAGACAAAAGATCATTAATGAACATTAAAAAAAGTATTGGAAACAGAGCGGACCCCTGCGGCACACCACAGATTTACTTTTTTGGATGAAACTAATGAAGCTATCCAAGAACGTTCGGAAAGGAGATTTATAACCAATTGAAGAAGAAATTCGTCGACCGATTCGTCATTGAAATATGCAGTAAAACAATTTTTTCTTTTTTAAGAATTTAACACTTAAAAAGCCTGAAGGTATGTTAAGTTTTTAGGAAAATGGCACACTACATGAGTGGTTGCTTTCGACAGATTGGTGTAGGCTATGGTTCCGTTTTTTGACATCAAAAGACCTGTTGAGAAGACAGAAAAAATTTCAGTGCCTTTACGGACAAGCTGGACATATGCTGTCTTCCATCAAAAATTCTAAAGAGTAGGATGGTTGAAAAATCTTGAGCAGTGGTTTTGCCACTGTGGAAGAACAACTCTTCAGAAAAAGGTGTGATTCACTACCTGAACCAGCAAATTTGCGTTTATTGAGACCTCAGACTCTTGACACTATACGAGTACGAAAGTAGACTCGCCCCATGGGATGGGCGACATGTTCTACTGCATGTGGAGACATGACACAATCTGAAAGCGTTGAATATTATCTATAAATGACAAATATACGCCAAATTGAGTGTTGGCGGTATGATTTTTGAAGTCTAGTACTCATGTTGGCTCTCTTACAAGTTCGGTTAAGTTATTTTCTAAATCCGAAATCTTAACACACCATCCCTCGGGTATTGTCTGTCCAGGATATCGAAGACACGAAGATTTGTGTGCATTGAAATCACCAACAAGAACGACTTAAAGCAAACATTTAAAGATGTTTGCAAGGATATGAGCACCTTAACTTTCAATTACAAGGCGTATCCTGTCAGTCCAATTTTTGGCCACATTTTGGAACACCTGGAGCTGTATATTCACAATAATTCGCCATATCCACGTCAACAATCGATTTCACGTACCCTCACAACAAATAATGGAGCGGCGTTGGATCGCAAGATCTTGACGGCCAATTTAAAAGTTCCAATAATTTTGAAATCACCCATTCAGCAATGACATTTGAAAACATGTATTCTTTGATCATTTTAGTGCATCCGTGTAAAGGGTTTACCAATAGGGGCTTGACAATTTTGAATTTAATTTGTGAACGCACTCTTCCACTAATCATCAAACTGTCACTGCCAATTTATTCAATAAACTCAATATTTTCATCATGGTAAAGTACACGAACGAGCAACGTCTGCAAATTATAAAAATTTCCTACCGAAATTCGGAGTCGGTGACTGCAACTTCAAGAGCGTTAACTCCAATTTTTGGTCGTAATTCTCGCCCTAGTAGACAGGCAATAACAAGTTTAGTGCAAAAATTTGGGTCTACATATTCGTTGTGTGATATTGCCGTGTCAGTGAGACAACGGGTTGGTCGAAGTGTCGAATCCGTAGCAAACGATCCCAATCAGTCAATTCCACGGCGTTCTCAAGAATTCGGCATCGCTCAGACCACATTATGGCGTATTTTGCGTAAGGATCTTGGTTTACATCCATACCAGATCAAGCTGACTCAAGAATTGAAGCCGATGGACCATTTGAAGTGACGTACGTTCTCCGATTGGGTTCTGGAGAAGAACCAAAAGTGACGAAGCTCATTTTTGGCTCAATGGGTTCGTCAATAAGAAAAATATGCGTTATAGGTCGGGTGAAAATCCACATGTGCTTCATGAATCACCACTTCATCCACAAAAAATAACTGTTTGGTGCGGTTTGCATGCCGGCGGCATTATTGGGCCATATTTTTTCGTCGACGATAACGATCGAAACGTTACTGTGAATGCTCAGCGTTATCGCGCCATGATCACCGATTATTTTCGGCCCGAATTGGAAGATATGGACTTAGACGACATGTGGTTTCAACAGGATGATGCCACAAGCCACACAGCACACGCTACAATTTATTGAAGAGTAAGTATGGTGAGCGTGTTATCTCAAGAAATGGGCCAGTCGATTGGACGCCTCGTTCGTGCGATTTAACGCCGGTTGACTATTTTCTGTGGGGCTACGTTTAATCAGTGGTTTATGCCAACCCGCCGACGACGTTGGAAGAGCTCAGAGCCAACATTGAACGAGAAATAGCGGCCGTTTCGGGCGAAATGTGTGACCGAGTTGTTGAAAATTGGGTCCAACGAATCGACCACTGCAAACGTGCCCGCGGTGGCCATATGAACGATGTCGAGTTCCATTCATAAATGTTTTGATTGTACTTCATGCCGATAATAAAGTTTTTGAAATATCTCAAACGGTTTGCGTTTTATTTAAAAAAAAAATTGTCAAGTCCTTATTGGAAAACCCTATGCCATGTATCTTTGACAGTAATGCGATCTCCTGCCTCATTTTTAAAGAAATACGGCCCAACGATGCCTCTATCGTACAAACTTCATACGGCCATGATGTCTGAAGTGTCAAAAAGAGCAATATAATTCCAAATCATATTCCAATTGCCTCTAAACTCTTTAGGGTATGCCACGATCTAACCGCTTTACTCGTATTTCTCGTAGGGATAAGGCCACGATCCTTTCGAAAAATGTTTCACATTGCGGACGGACAACGTCCAAGATAACTGAAAATGTCTGCTCTTCATTACCACTCTGCCCTCAACTGTGCCGATGATTTCTTTTGAAGCATGCAGGTCTCATTCTTGTTGCTGGATTAATTATACGTAGCATTAAATTATTGCAAAGTCTATGTACAACACGACGAATAGAATGTTTAGATTGGCGATTATTCAGTCCATAAAATTGACGAAATGATCGATAAATTTGAATAGCTGAACACTGATTTCGGACGTATGATGTTCTACGATTTTGTAACATTGTTGCGGTGTAAATCTGTCCTCGATGAGTTGTTAGACTTTACTTTTGGATATGCGGCATCTTTCGGATTCTTTGTCTCTTTGCAAATTTGCAATATTTTCTGAACCTACATATGTAGATAAAGTCTATATTTTTGGACGGGTGAGCTTCATTTTCAACAACAACGACATGAGATGTTTGTGGATAAAAAAGGCCTATGAAGGTCACAAGACCCCGGATTTTAGAAACAAAATCCTATTATGTCTTATCAAAGTCGGTGTTCATATAATTCCCAAGATTATGTATGATTCGATAGTGAAAAATAAGCAATAATTCATTCATGGGCTTAAATGCGATCCACTAACAAACAAACAGATTGGGTCTTCGCTACGTTTTCTTTAAGCTCTTCATTGTAACGCAAAACATTTTTTTTCAGGTGGCAACACTCTCGACTTTGCTTAGTTTTCAGACTGAGATCGCATCAAAGGCCCTATGCAAGAAAGTCTAACCGAAAACAGCCGTATTTCTAAAGACCTCTCAAATGTGACTGAATGACTCGGCAATTGCAGCTTTAGAATTTTTTCTTAAAACTAGCTCTCTGGGCAGTACCCAGAGGATGATGATGATGTCGAAAGCATGTTGAAACAACAGTAAAAGGCTGAAAAACTGGCAAAGTGTAAAATTGGTTCCTTGCTTCCTAGTACCCTATCAAAATTAATTAAAACATATAAGACCTAAAACAGACCCCTATGGAACCCCGGTGTTTACTTGAAGAAATGAAAAAGTATTTCGCTGTGAGTGTTCAAGTGTGATATTCAAACGTAATTTATTCCTCCTTATCATGGAGATCAGATCAGCAATATCATAAGTGGCCGCTTATGATGGATCGATGGTCGATGTCACTAAGTTGGAGTTTTCACTCTTTAACTTCACTCGGAATCTTCGTCATGTAAAATTACACCATACATACTACGACTAACCAAACAGTCCTTCTTCGAAATAACTCCGTCCTCTGTTCAACTACACTTGGAAGCAAAAAAGTGACCTTTCGCAACATTACCACATTGTTGAAGATTTGCCTTCCTGTTCACAAATAAACCAAGATAAACCCTGTGTAAGGATGCTGATGGTATTATTATCAACTACAAAAAGGTCCCTTGAAATCCTGTAAATTCAGCTCGTCGATTAAGCCCAAAAATCAACAAGAAAAGAACTTCACTTACAACGACAATCCATGACATGAATTTATTAGTCCTGCAGATACCAAACAGAACCGGCTTTCATGTCAAACCTCAAGATAATTACATTCTTCGGAAGCAGAACTCAATGACCACCTTGGTGCCATTCCCAATCACATCCAAAAATTTGCAGAGTTGCCAGCCTCGAAATGTTACCCAAAACGATAACAGCCTCAATGTTACCCATCAACCGCCCATTTATCTCTTCGATTACTCGTATTTGCATCTATCTAAAGATTTATTACAAAAAAAAAAAGAAAAAATTAAAAAAAAACAACAACGATAGTGATGGCGGGCTTTTACTAAGGCCCATCCGACCAATGATTTATGACTTTGGGAGTAATGATGAAAATGAAGGTTCAGCCTCGGGCAGATGGTGCCGTTTTCATTTCATGAGACCATTTCCTCCCTGAAGTTCTACAGGCTCTGGTCTCACCAATATACTGAAACATTTCATGCAGCAGAAATTATTCATTCAATGGAGATATTCATGCAAAACGGCAAAAGAATTACGGTTTTCGGTCCTCCATTTGGATTGAGATTTTTCTCCAAAACTTCAATCAATCATTTAATCGAAGGAAATTCTAAAGACGATTGCGAAAAATCTTAGAAATACGAGTACGCGTACCCAAACCTAAGTGAAATTTGAATTGATTACAAGTCACTCATCCTCTTCAAATCCGGAAAAGTGAGGAGATTTTCAGATTCGCTGCACCGAATGTCCAAAAGTTAGTCCTAAAACGTTTCCACTTAGTTTTTCGAAAAGTTTCTTCGAATTACATATTTTCAGAGGACCGAAGTGAAAAGTTCTCACTCACATTTGAGTGCGGGAACAACTGAATTTGGTTTGGAAATAAATTGGTTTCTATTAAAATACTGCCCAAGTGGATGTACGGGTTTTTTAAAAAAAAAATAACGTTCGGTCGGAAATGGAAAAGGAAATTCGCTTAATTGGTTGCCGCCATGGGGTTGGAAACATAATATTTCTCAAATGGAAACAGGAACTCTAATGGATTTCTAATCATGATCAAGACAGTTCCTGGACCAACATTTAATAGCCAGACCACTACATTTCAGATGGGTGAGCACTGATTTCATAAACAATTGAGGTTCCATGTTCGTTTAGTTCACCCAAATAACCTCCATCTACCATCATCAACCAAACCTTGGATTTGAGCCAGTAGTGCAACAATTATGTTCATGATGTTGTGCTTGCTTTAACTCCTAGAGGTGGTCCCCGGCAACTACATGTATAACATAAATCCTTATGCACGAAGGTTAAAATTGAAAGTGCGAACGGTCTGGAGTTTCTAGTCTAGGTAACGTGGTTTAGCACCCTTCTTTACCGAAAAATCTGCTCTACGGAAACCGACATTACGCCTCAGATAAGGAATAACCGAATGATGACGACTTTTGGCTATTGTACTCGGACTAAGATTGGGTTTTGAGGGTGAGGACGCTCCTCGAGCAAAAACGTTAAAATGCCATATTCCTCCAACTGAAGCGACAATGGACATACTTGGGAAAATACCAATTCCCAATATGTGACACTGTGCTACTTTACTCAGGCTAGCCCTCCAGCAGTCCTCAGGGATTTCATTTCCTGGCATCCACATGGTGGTAGGATCTTATCGGCCAGATTCGGGACTAGAGTCGCGATAGGGGACCTGAATACAAAGATAGGCAACGACAATGAAGAGATCGAGAAAGTACGACCGAAATGACAAAAGTAAACATTTTTTTTGATTTCTGCAACACCAATCGCTTAGCCATAGTAGACACCATGTTTGTGCATAAGATCAGCCACAAAGTTATCTGGATGTCAACGAACAGACAATCGTCGTCTAACCAAATCGACCATCTGACAATCAGTCGACGTTTCAGAATCAGTTTTTTAGACAGACGAGGAGCCGACATGGCGTTCATACGAGATCATCACCTATGGTAGCTACTGTCCAATTTCGTACTGCATCTGTCCAAAGACTCCGCAATATTACCAGAACGCCTAGGTATAACATCGACCGACTAAAGTTTCCTTCAGTATGCCAACCATTAAGGGATCACTTTTCGTTAGGAGTGAAAGCAATCTGTGAAAAATGTTTTCACATCTGGAACGGATAGTATTGTTGGTAGATGGCAGGCAAGACATAGCAGATGGTTTACCGAGGATACCTGGAGACGGATTGAAGAAAGTAAGCAACTTAAGGCTCGTATTGTAGATACCCCAGTAGTAGGGAGGAACGAGCTAAGGTCCGTATATTTTTCTTTTAAATTAGCGCGCTCTCAAGGGGTTAAGGCACCTTAAAATGTTTGCACCCAGTACGGGCGAAGAGTCCCTACATCGCAGGAAAGTGAGAGAGAAGCAGCAGAACCATTTACAAAACCACCAAAGAGCTGATAGGTGGTCATCGCTCTAACCAGGATAATGTGAATCGCCTAAAGCAATTTTGCTACGGTCGTTAGCCGAGTATCCGCCAGCGATGTGCACCCAAATCAAACTGATTTGGGAGCCGCTCCAACAACATCAGCAGAGCTTTTACATCCTCTTCTTGAAAGAGCTTGGGAGGCAGAAAGTTTACCCAACAGGGAGAAGGAGGGAATAATTGTCAAGAGATTGAAAACTGGAGGGGCATTTGCGAACTTCCCGCAGTTGCTAAAGTGATAGACAAAGTAGTTCTTGAGAACACAAAAGAAATTCTGAAAGATACACTCGATGCCGAACAAGCAGGTTTTCCACTCTGGATTTTCCTGTGTTGACCACATCAACAACCTGCGGATCATTGTTAAATAGTGCGTTGAATACCGGGCACCGCTTCACCTGCTGTTCATTGATTTTGAGAACGCGTTCGACAGTGTCAACAGGTTAAACTACCTGTTCAAGCTTTCCTTGCGCAGCAGATGTAGACCCGACAAACTAACGGCTATGATGGGTTTAAATGTTATGATCTGCATAGAGATCAAAGTGAGGTCCGACAAGGTTGCATTCTATCACCGATACTTTTTTTTTATTGGTGATTTGCGATGTGCTTCGCGCAGTCCTGTCCACTGTAAACGGAGGAATTCGTTAGACTTTTACATCTCAATTCAAACATCTGGACTACGCTGACGACGTTTGTTTACTCTCTCACAGGATTATGGATCTGCATCAAATGACAGCAAGACTGGAGAGAAAGGCAATTGTCGTGGGTTTGAAGATAAATACTTTCAAAACCAAAATCATCATCAACTCAAGTTAGCATTGCTGAACAAGAGAGTATAGAGTTTCCATTATCTTGGAAGTATTGTCTCTATCGAAGGTGGAACCGAACAGGATATTGTCAACCAAAAACTGGTGAATGATTCCATGATAAAGCGAAACAATGCAATCAGCTGAAACACTAAGCTACGACCACGAATGCAACCCAACGTCCCTAAGAGGTCAATAAATTTCCTTTTGTCCCTTAGTAGGACATACTGTGAACTGTTTCCTGGCGTCGCAACTATACACAACGCTTTTATTCATTGTACCAGGTCACAATGTTACGATGCGGTGGTGCACTTTCCTGTGAGGATTCTGCCTCATCTGAAAGATTCCAGCAAAATAAACATTCACGGAGTACAGTAGACGAGTTCTTTGTCTGAGTGCTCTGTTCCGAGAGATAAAAAAAGGGCGAATTGTTTCATTCCAACGAACTAGCCGTCACTCTGCTTTGGACGTTCATAAATCAGCACCTTCTTACGGTTTATGGTGGATTCTTGGTAAAATACGAATCTTTTATCCCTCTGATACTCCTGATGAGATCACATGTCTTACATTACACAGCCAACGACTAAATACAAATAGTTTCATTTGTTGCACATACTCGTACATAATTTATGTCCAAAAACATCCTTTACTCCAAAGCAACGTGCACATCAACCAGAAAGCAAGCATGAATCTTCTCATCTCTATGCAAATTAAGATGGATCACAGTACGATATGCACCAGATAAACGGGGATCGGGCAAATTCAGATAAGTAGTCTCCGTAGAAAAATTCCTCACTTCGTAGATTTCCTTAATAAAAAAAAAAATAAAATAAATCAGATGCATCTATCCATAGAGAACGATTACAAAGCGCGTCTAATCTGTACTTACACCCTTGCGCGGCGGACAGTTTTTAATGCTTTTCCTTAGTTGACTGCTGTAACGGAACCACACTTCGACTGGATTAAACAGAGCCTGGCAGAAATCATTGCGCTTTAATGTCATTTCACTATCTTGGTAACGGCCTCCAGATTCCCTATACACAGACATTGTAGACTGTTACGATATAGTAAATCACTGAGTCCTTTGTGGATGACTTTTCAAACTCTTACATATAAACTATCGCCAGTTTCGAAGGGTTGGACTCCTACTATATTGCCATTTACCAGTATCTCATCTTCGGATTGAAATTCAAACGTTAAATTACTGATGTCAATGAACTTGGAGAGAAAATGTTCAGGATCATCTTCACAAGGCTTAAAAATTGTAGCATCGTCGAAGGTGACTTTGTACTTGAAACCCTTCAAAATAAATTTCAAAATTTTCCAATTTTAACAATACTTACGAGTAAGTCGCAATACATATACGTGTACTCACACTGATTGAAGCTACAAACAACAGGACACTGATGAGCACTATGGATGTTCGAATCATAGTTCGTAACAATAATCGGTACGCTGACGGAAGCCACTTAGGGTAGTCGGTTTTATATGCAAGTTTTCTAGATTGTATCTCGAAATGGACTGCTAAATGGCATGATCTTGATTGCGGTTACAACTTTGTAGTTATTCCAACTATGGACTAGTAATTGGCATTCCATATTTCATGCCAGATGTACTAGATGATAAGATGTGGTCTTGACTGGCAGAGTATTGTCGGACAAATAAGGAAATTAAAATCGATTATTCTATTCAACATGTCACAAACGTGATTTGGATCTTTGCTGCTAACTTTCCCCATTCATGAAATATAGAATCCCACAGGGGAATAGCTGGGAATCATTGATCGTTTGCAAAGTGCTCATTTTGTTGCCTAGTTACGTGGTATTCTGTTTTCTTTTTTTTCGATTCGATGATTTGCGTTCATGGATGCGGAATTTTGATGAACTGCAACCGCCTTCTCATTCTGGGCAGAGTGTCGAAGTATTGCACCTACTCGTAAATCTCTGGAGATACTTCTGAAAGCCGCTCGAACAGGAACTGTGTAAGGTGGTAGTTACAGTCGTTTGTTGTTCGCGAATTGATATCGGAAATTATTATGGGGTGAGAGCCCACTCATCGCTGCCGATGCTTTTCTTTTCTCATTTTTCCTTATTTTGGCCCACTGCTAATTCAATGGTTGACTACGATAGACGTTCAGTTTAGTTTAGTGGGGGCTAACGCCCCCATTTATTTCGCTTAATACAAGCTTAAAGTAACTTAAAAACTAGGACTTACAAACTAACAAGAGTTAGGGGTTAGAATGTAAGGGAGTGGTGGAGTGGTGGAGTGGTGGAGTGGTGGAGTGGTGGAGGAGATCAGATTTAAGACGAGAAGTGCTCAGGTTAAAATCAAAAAGGTTGGGGATTGATTGGACTTACGAGACAAAGTCATAGATTGGCATTTGGAGACATTAAGTTCTAAGCAATTTTTTAGGCATCAAGTGGAAAACCTATTGAGGTCTTCTTGGAGGAGAACAGAGTCCTGGGGTGAAGAAATAGTTTTGGAGAACTTAGTGTCATCGGCGTAAATGGAAACGGAGCAGTGTTTGATAATCTTCTCAAGATCGTTTATAGTTAAAATAAAAAAGAGGGGACCTAGATGGCTGCCTTGTGGAACACCAGAAGTGGCTAAAAACGGGGTTGAGAAGGCTGACCTAAAGCGAACGCTATATTCATTCATTCATTCATTCATTTTATTCATTCTTAATCTTAATTTTTACAACCATTTCATTACAAAATTCAAATTAATTTAAGAAAGAAGAGATAATCATTCTATAACTTTGGAAGTTAGTGTCGAATGATTTAACAAACTTACAATTCAAATAAATGTACTATAATGTGGTGTAAATATTACAAAAATAGGAGCGTGGAGGGGATATACATAATACATAGCGAAATACAAAGAACATTTCAGACTTCATAATGTTAACAAAAAAGCGAAGTTAAATTTTTAATGCACACATCGAAAGATAGATTCAATTTTCACATAATCAATATTGAATAGCCAATCCTTTACTTTTTTTAGAAATACATAAAGATTATTAGTTTGTCTTATCACAATAGGTAGTTTATTAAAACATCTAGGAGCAGTAACAGTAAAAAAGTGAGCAAATATGGTTTTATGTGCGACAGGAATATTCACAAGAGCCTGATTGTTGATCCGTAAGCCATAATAATTAGACATCCTATTTAAGATGTTACCACTGCGCTTGAAAAATTCTCTCAGAACTTTAAAAATGTAAAGATGTCGTAGAGGAAGAATTTTTAAATAACGGCCAACAATGAGTCAAGCAATTTTTACCGCAAATTATTCTAATAAGACATTTTTGTGTTTTAAATAAGGGAACAAAAGTGTTATTATAAGTCCCTCCCCAACTTATAATACCATATTGCAGTTTAGAGTTTGCAAGTGCATAATATATCATAGATAGTATCTGTTTTGAACAGTGTGGTTTTAAGAGATACAATTTTCGTATAACGTGCATCATATTTGATTTTACAGCTTGTATATGTGCTTTCCAATTCAAGTTTGAATCGATTACAACACCCAAATACTTATATTCGTTAACAGATTCGATTTTGAAACACTTATCAGAACAAGAAAGTGCATCATTATAGTTTGCCTGACCACAAGTATGAGTTGACAGACTAAACCTTTTGCAGTCATGTGAGTGGAATACCATGTTTAGATCAAAATGATCATTGCCTATCATTTTAAAATTCATTAGTCTAGTTTTATCACTGACTACTAATTTGTGCGAGGCAAACCATTGTCTTAACTTATGTATATCTTCATTCATACTGGCAACGCAATCAAACGAATTTAGTTCTTGATATATAAAAGCTATATCATCTGCAAAAGCTGTTGGTTGTCCTTTAAAAGATTGTTGAAATAGAGAATTTATGTAAACTAAAAATAACAGAGGGCCAAGTACAGAACCCTGAGGGACACCATTCTTAATAGTAAGAGAATTGCTATAAGTCCCATTTATTTTTACTCTTTGCTTCCTGTTTGTAAGATAAGATTGAAGCCATTCTAGAACAATACCTCTAAAACCTGATGCATACAGTTTATCTAGAAGCAAGCTGTGATCAACTAAATCGAAGGCTTTAGACATGTCGATAAATAGCGACATAGAAGGTATAGAATAATTGAAACCCTCATACAGTTTAGAATACAACATAAAAATTGCATCTTCTGTAGATTTTTTTGATCTAAAACCAAACTGATTGTTTGAGAAAAATTTGAGTAAGACACCATGCGTGATTTCAGAAGTTTCTCAAACAGTTTGGAAAAGGTTGGCAGTAGGGAAATGGGACGATAATTATTAATATCTCTGTGATTTCCTTTTTTGAATAGAGGTATGACTTCTGCACACTTTAATGATTGTGGAAAACAGCCTTTATAAACGCTTTCATTAAATAAGTAGCATAGAATGTCAGCTATATAATATACTATTTTCTTTAATAGTACGTTGGTAATACCATCACTTGTACATGAACTTTTATCTTGTTGAGACCTTACAAGTTTGAAGACTTCCTGAGAAGTAATAGGAATAAAAAGGAAGCTATTAGATTGTAATTTATCCTCAAGCACAGAATATGAACCACAGTTACAGGTATAATTGTAACTTGTCAAAGGTTTTTGGCTTTCTGAAATTTCAATGAAGTACTCATTAAATGTGTTAGCCATACTACTAGCCTCAAATAAAGTACATTCATTGACATCCAAAAAATCAATAGAAGTAGATTGTAGCTTTTTACCTAAAATTTCATCCACAATTCTCCATTCTTCTTTGCTATTACCTTTCACATTTACTTACTCACTCACTTACTTCTTTATCAATGTCTTTACACAGCCTGTCATAGTATTTCTTAAGCCTTAAATTATTTACATGTTTTTTGCACTTTAATGAAACTTTCCTCTTTTTTCTAATATTTCGCAGCAGGTTAAAAGTCATCCAAGGTTTAAGAGGCTTATATTTCTTATTACCAGAGCTAAGTGAAGACATAGAGGTGCAGCTATCAATATGTTTTTTTTTAAATCGAAAGAAATACGTCATAAGCAACTGAGGCGTCATTTTCTGAATAGACAGATTCCCAGAATTCATATTTAAGACGATCATTTAGCAAAGTACAATTTATTCTAATAATTTGACGCTGTTTGCTCTGAGTGTTAACAGGGTTGATAACCTGATTGATGCTTAAAATTAGCATATGGTGATCAGTAATTCTAGAGTCATCAACACTTCCATAAAACAAACTCTTATTTTTTTTTATGCAACCTCATAAAGATATGGTCAATACAAGTCTTCGCTGTATCGGATACACGAGTAGGCTCATTAATAAGACTCTTGAGACCATATGAAGACATTAAGAGCAAATAGCTATCTGTATCACCTACTACTATAAGATTTTTTGTTTTACATTTAGTTAAAATTTGATTAAGTTCTTGAACAAAGACATCTTTAGAAAATTCATGTAATCTGTATATACACAGAATCAAATACTTTTCATTTTCATAAGTTAGAGATAATTTAACTATGTCTGCACTAGGGATAGTAAGTACGGAACAGTCACACATAAAACCACTTTTGACATACACTGCGACACCACCAGCTGCATAAGAGTCGTTACATTTTGCATACAAAGAATAACCTGAAATATTATATAAATCTAGTTCATTTTGGTATATCCAAATCTCACTTAAAACAACAATTAATGGTAATTTAGCTAGAGACTGGATGTGTGCTAACAAAGAATGAAAATTTTTCCTTAATCTTTCTATACTCGCGCATTGGTCTCTCAGACCGACAAATCATTAATTCTTTGTTTACTTGAAAAATAACATCCCTGCATCTTTGAAGTTCTCAGTAGCTTCCTGTATAAGTATTCTCTTTCGATTAGTTAGGCGCAAGCACACTTGCCAGGTAGACGTGTTGTGTTTTTTACGAGTTTTCGGTCTGTCAGACCGACGCGAGTACAAGTGTTACAATTTTTGGGTAAGTAATTTTTTTTATTTTAGAACATTGGTGGGTGAAAAATTTTGTTTTACTTTACGGATGTTTATATTTTACATATATTTATGTGTATGTATATACTATAAATATGTATACATGTATATATTACATACATAACATTTCTAGGAATCGTTTTTGCACAATGGAAGAAGAAAGAATTAGGAGACTGTTAGAAAGCGATGATTTGGACTCCAATTATGATGACGGGAGTGACAGTGAAGTGGAAGATGTCGTTGAAGAACAAGAAGAAAACACGGACACTGAGCAGGAGTGGGAACTATCAGAATCAGATGAATCTGAGGAAGCTTCAAGGACATTCCAACACTACTATATTGCCAAAGATAAGACCACTAGGTGGCACAAAAATTGCCCTTCTTCTTCAGTGAGAACAAGATCCGAAAATATAGTAATGCAGCTTCCTGGAGTAAGAAGAGAACCTAGAAACGTGAAAGATCCAGGTGAGATATTCAAACTTTTTATAACTGAAAATGTTATCCGGATAATTACGACGCACACAAACCAACATATTGAGCGCCTCTCACCTGAATTTAAACGAGCTAGAGACTGTCGTCTAACTGACGAAGATGAAATTCAGGCCCTGTTTGGTCTTCTCTTGTTTGCTGGGGGGAGGAGAAATAGTCGGCTAAATGCTAAAGACCTTTTCCGGACTGATGGTTCATCACCGGAAATTTTTCGGTTGGTAATGAGTTGGAGTCGTTTTTACCTCCTATTGAGATGTCTCAGATTTGATAACAAAGATACCAGAAATCAGCGTGCTGCAGTTGACAAACTAGCTCCAGTAAGAGACCTATTTGAAGAAATTGTGTCAAATTTTAAAAAATATTTCAGCCATTCTGCATTTGTTACAATCGACGAGAAATTGGAAGCATTTAGAGGCCGCTGTAGCTTCCGACAGTATATACCTTCAAAGCCAAATAGATATGGTATAAAGATATATGCACTCACAGATGCAAAATTATTTTATACTTCAAACCTCAAAGTTTATGTAGGACAACAACCTGAAGGACCATATAAAGTTGACAACGGGTCTCAGGCACTAGTCAAGCGTCTTTGCACTGTAATTGATGGATCTGGTCGAAATGTGACTTGTGATAATTTCTTTACAAGCATCCCTTCAGTCGACAGTTTGATGCAGGATCACAAGCTCACTGTGATAGGAACAATAAGAAAAAATAAAAAGGAATTACCAAAAGAATTTACAGATGTAAAAGGTCGTGCAGAAAAATCCAGTTTATTTGGTCACCGAAATAACTGCACGCTGGTCTCATTTGTGCCAAAAAAAAATAGAAATGTTCTTCTTGTCTCTAGTATGCACTCTGATGCACAGATAAATGAAGAAATCGGGAAACCAGAGATTATTTTAGATTATAACGCTACAAAAGGGGGTGTTGATACTGTAGATAAAATGTGCGAGACCTATAACTGCGCTAGGGGAACTAATCGGTGGCCTATGGTTATTTTTTATAGCCTTATGAATGTGGCTGGAATAAATTCGTTTGTAATATATGGACTAAATAATATGGACACAAAAACAAGCCGCAGAAAATTCATTGAAACACTGTCATATGATCTAATAATGCCTCATCTAAAAAAACGGGCATTAATTTTGAGTCTGCCACGAACATTGAGACTGAGGATCTTAGAAGTGTGCAAACTTGATCAAACTGAACCAGGATCATCTGGAAATAATAAAACTGGGCGCTGTTCATTTTGCTCTTCAAAAAAAAACCGAAAAACAAAATACAACTGCATGAAATGCATGAAATATTTTTGTCTCGAGCATGCATTTATGGTATGTTCGGATTGCTACGCCTTACAAAATTATAAAGACTGAATCTTTTTTTATACTTTTTTATAATTGATGTTATTTGTTTTAATGAAATATTAAGTTTTTGTTTGTTTTTATTGAAAAAAAATAATTATTTTTATTTTTTAAGCTAAGGTCCTAAAAAAAACTAAATTTTTTGAGAGGCTTGTTTAAAATGAAATTGCTACCAAATAAAGTATAAAGTTCCTATGTTTTTCTATTTGTTTTATTTAACTTTATTACTTTCTTTAAAATAAACCGCAAAACTACTTGGAAAATACATATTCATGAAAGTAGAGACGAGATAAAATCTCGGTCTGAGAGACCGTGCGCGAGTATATGTGTCCTGTCAAAATGCGCGAGTACAGGAAGGTTAAGCTACGGATATTTTGATGTAAACAAAAAACTTGAAAATCATTTACAGGCGAAGACGAGGTACTGTTCTTACGATGAGGAAAAGGGATGGAACTATTTATGCTAACTGAGCTCATAACTTATCCAAATCAACAATAGTATTTATTTTAATTGAATTGTCACCTTCCTTCATTCGCATATAAACCGTCCCGTTCCTCGTCCATAAATATTTGTAACCTTTGGAGTTTTTAATTTCAGCAGCAGCCTTCATCAGTTGTCGTGTGTAATACGATCTGCTTTCATTAATATAAATCCTCTGCGACACAGCATTCTTGTTTATAATTGTTGTCATCAGTTCTGTTTTGTTCTCCTTTTTCGCTTTCAATATTTTCTCTTTGCAAGAGCGTGAGACAAGTTGCACTTTAAGGATGTTGATTTTTTTTGTGGAGCCGCTCATTGGTTTCGATGTTATTTTTTTCATGTGACAGAAGTCAATGTCTCTTTCGTTAACATCAACATGCAAACCATCACGCAGAACTTTAAGAGCAATATCGGTATTGGAAATGTTAGGTGTGAGAGGAACGTTGAAGATTTCAATTGCGTTAGCTAGTAGTTGTTGTTCTAGCCGATTTACGGTGTTCTCCAACGATGAGATTCTATCTTCATAAGCTTTGTTTTGCATGAGGAGAGACTCTAATTGATGTTTTTGCAATTCCTTCATCTGCAATATATTTCTCCAAATTTTCTCCAACGTTGGTGCTGTTGTAACTTCAATGTTATTTGAGTAGTTCCCCGTGGGTGATGCAAGAGAGTTTTCCCGCAATTTTTTGATGATGCACTGGAACAAGATGAAACAGAGGTGCCCGAAAGAGATCCGCGGCGGTGAACTGTACAGGTGCCACAACGAAAAGGTTTTTTATTTTCAATCATGTATTCCAGGTCACCAGCTTCCAACTGTGCACATGAAGAAAAGATGGACAGTCAGAACATTTCACTTTAATTTCCGATCTATCAACTTTTTTCTTGCAAACTTTGCACGACATTTCGAAAAAGAAAAAAAAAGAACGAGAGCTAGGACCGATTACGTGTGTACCCCACTACTATAGTAACGGTTCTCCGGATAAGAAGATATCCATTTTAAGAATATGGGGTCAGGGAAGACAATTTGAAAAGTTTCAGTTGATGTGATATTTTATCGAAGGCCTTAGCGAAATCTGTAGCAATAACGTCAATTTCGTTGCCATTTTCTAGGGCTGAAAGCGCAAAGGATACGAATTCAACTAAGTTTGTAGTAGTTGATCTACCTTTTAGAAATCCGTGCTGACTGGGTGATATAAGTGACTTGCACTGAAAGCTGAGAACTTCATATCAAAAACTTTCGAACATTTTAGGTATGTGAGAAAGCTTAGCAATGGGACGGTAGTTGGTTACTTCATTCTTTGATCCCTTTTTGTGAACAGGGGTTATGAAAGAGGTCTTCCAAACTTGGGGGAATTCCCCTTGAGGGACAGATGAAAGAGTGAGGAAAGTGGGTGCGAAATATTGGAGGCACACTTTTTGAGAAATATTGCTGGGAGCCCATCTGGACCAGATACAAATTCATCGTTGAGATTTTGTAACTTTTCTTCCATAAGGGTGGGATCAAAAGGTTGAGAGAGAGAGAGGGCCTACTTGAAATAGATGGAGTCGGGTACAAAGAGGTTGTCTGCAAATGACTGTTTAAAAAAGTTTGCCAAAATAGCTGGCAATAATATGTGGATCGGTCGATGATATATTATCGAACGAGAGAGAGGGGGGAAAACTGTCTGATTTTCTTTTGTAGTTGACGAATTGATAAAATGTTTTGGGATCGTTGATAAGGTTGGTCTGCGCTGTGTCGAGAAAGCGCTGATAGAGGCAGTTATAGAGCTGGGTGAATTACAGGTAAGTTCCAAGTTAGTTAGAGTAGTCATAATAAGAATTGGTGCGAAGAAAAACTGCCCATAATTTGTTTCTTCTGTTTCGTAAATAGCGAAGTCTTCTGTTGTACCATGGAAGGGAAATAGATGATGTTTTATGCCGTGAAAAGGGGACGTAGAGAGAAATGGAATTAAATAAATGGAGACAGCATCAGATAAGGATAGGTTAGTAAAATCAAAAGAACATTTGCTAAGGTAGGTATTGATTTTGCGAAAATTAGCTTTATGGAACTTGTAAGAAGAGATGGTAGTTGAAGAAGTGAGCTGGGATGGAGAGTTATAGAAGAATGTGAGAAGAAGAGGGGGGTGAAAGTTGTGGATAGTTGATAGGATAAAGGTACACAACGTTACTGTGGAGTTAATAGGATCACTAGTGAAAATAAGGTCTAGTTGCCTACCGATAGAATTAGGGACGTCACTTACTTGGCACAAGCTTGAGCCAGTTATGCTATCAATGAAAAGACATTCCTTGGATGAATTGGCGGTTAACGCGGTAAAAAATAAGTGATCCGATGGAATCCACTTTAGCAAGGGCAGTTTAAAGTCACCAAAAATAAGGATATCGTCGATGGAATCACTTAGGTCAATTAGTTGGTCAATTGCTTTAATAGCTGGGATGTAGGATTCAATAGGTTGAGCTGGGAGAATGTAGCAACACATAACGTACAGCGACCTGATGGGAAGTGTTATTTTAATTGAAACAAAGTCGAGTGTAACAGAAGAAGATATAGCGATGAAAGAAGAGTTGAGGTTATTGTGAATGGCAAGTAGGACACCTCTACATGGAGAATCAACTTTAGGGATGGCAGGATCATTAAACATAGGGAGAGAGTGAAAACATTATAAGAAGATGGAAATAGCACCTGGCTCTTTATGTCGGGGATCAGATTGGTTTCTGTAAGAGGATAAACGTCGAAAGAGAGACCGTGTGATTTAGACAAGACAGCACGAGTTTTAGAGCGCAATCCTGTAAGAAGTAGTTTGTTGCGTGGAGGAGTAGGGGAGTGTAGATTAGATGCAGGCAAAGAAGGCATGTTAGGAACGAAAAAATTTGTTTTAAAGCTCCAATTGGAGCTGGGTCTGTTTTAAGAAGACGAGGTGGGTCTTGGCAAATTGGATTTACCTGCTAACTTGATAGATGGTTTAGGTAAGACGGACTGCTTGACTTTATCCTGCTTCTTGTTCGTATTTTTCAACCATTTGCAGACACGCATCTTTCCAAGGTTGAAATTGTTGCTGGCTGGATTATGGAATAGCCATTCGTATTTGGCCGGCATATTGAGCTTGAAGCTGCGCTTATTTCTGTGGTGAGATGTTGGAAGTAAATTGCAGTGGCTAATATTGATGCCATATTTCTTTACGAAGAAATTCGAGATCCAATCAGCATCAGCGTTTGGTGGGGCGCCTTTGATAAGAAGCGTAGTGACCAATTGATTTTTTGAAGCAAGCTTATCAAGTCTACGCTGCCATTCGGAAGGTGTCCAAGTTGAGTATAAGTGCTTGATAAGCTTCCGTGGGGCAGCAATTGGAGGTGTTGACGTAGATGTGTGCTTTATTATCAAGTTGGAAGAAACTTCGGAAGAATCAGTAGGTTGAACCGTCCGCGGATGACTTGTATGTGGGGGTGAGCGTGGATCCACTTCAGGTTCCATTAATTCAGCCATTAACGATGTATTATTGGGGACATTCTGGTAAGGCTGCGGGAAATTTGGTGGGTCAACGATTTTGCTGTTTATTGTTGCGATGTGATGTTCAATATCGCATACGAGGGATCGAGTCGCAGTTAGTTCATCACTGACATTGTTCACTTTGTCGAAGATAACTTCGAGCATAGTATCGGATTCTTTAGGAGATGGTGGTGTGCGTGACGAGGACTGGAAATGTATGTCAATGTCGTCACGCAGAGAACAGATGGCTATGATGTCACTTAACACTTTATCCAGGTGACGTAAGGGAGTTTCTTCATTCCCGGATCTCCCGGAGTCTAACTCGATTAGACCAGCAATTTGTTTATCCATATGTTTTACTTTGGATTTTATTAGTTCGGCTGAGATCTGCACTTAGTTCCGTAACTCTTCAACACTTTTAACACTGCTTTCGATGACCGAAATTTTCTCCGAGATCTTTTTCGCGAGTGCGTCTTGGTAGGAGTATAGTTAGGGGCTTTGCACTGAAAAAATTACACAAAAAAATTAGGGAATTCAAGCACTGGGGTTAAAAATCGGAAAATGCAATTTGACGAAAATTAATTAAAGGGAGAACAAGAAAAACACGTTTGTCTGGTTTGAGTAACTGACTAAAATAGTCAGTTTCACGCATCTGTTTCGCGTGAAAGTCGAAGGAAATTATTTCCTCTTACATATTGGCACTTACATACTTCTAATTACACAAAATCTCTACGCAGACATCAGCTTTATTTGCATTCGCCATATAGAGAGCCACCGATGTTCGGAGGCATCTAATAGAGTGTAATCTGCATCAGCGATATGTTCATATTATTTTGGCCCATTTATTTAAAAACTAGAACTTGAAAACTAAAAGAACTAGGGCTTAAAGCTAGGGATGTTGAAAGGAAAGGACTGGTGCTAAAAGGACAACGAACTAGAATATTAGGTCCCTTAATAGGCCACGTGCAGACGAAAACCTAGGGCCCTTGACTGCTGCAAAGCATACAAGAAATGCGATGAAATGGGTCGGACGAAAAGAGAATCAAAAACTGCGACATCTACTACGGCGATAGTTATTGACGGCAAAAGCAGTGCCTAATTGGATGCGGATTTGTTGTTATAGGTAGACTTAGGGAAGAAACCTTGAGTTTCCGGTATGCTAACGAGCTATTCGTACCAATCCGTACAAATCACGCCCCCACAGAGGAGAAAATGATGACACCAAGGATGGCTTCTACGAGCTCTTGGACATGAATTACGAGCAGTGCCCTAGCCATGACATTAAAACTGTAATTGGCCATTGTAATGCAAAGCTAGGAAGAGAGGGCATCTTTGGTGGTACTGTCGGAAGGCATAGCCTGCAAGATACCACCTCCGATAACGGATTTAGGCTAAAAGACTTTCCTGCGGTGCGAATTATTGTGGTAGCTAGCATCTCGATATTCATGGAGGACTGATCAATCACCCGTCAGCCAGATTGACCACGTTACAATCGACACATGGCACTCTTCCCGTATTACGGATGTTTGATCGTTGAGACGGTTGCAACGTAGATTACGAGGAAAAACTGGAGTTGTAAAGCGACGTGCAATCGACGGAGCCTGAGAGCAGTCGGTGAATGAAAATAATGTCAGCTGCACCCCTTCGTTTCTCAAGGGTATTTAGGTTAATGAGCTCGATCTCGATAGGGAGGTAAGATTAGAGGATCGTTCCCAGGAAGACCTCAAAGAGCAAATCGAAGAAAACGACGCTGGATGCTCTCAATACGGGATACATGAACTCGTTGAAAGGGACACCACTCTTGACTATCGTACTCGAGAAGGGGGTAAACGTAAGTGATGTATAGTGATCTGGTCACGTACCGGTTACAGAATTCTTTGGACCATATTTGGTTGGCCGTGGAGATGGAAAATTCGTTGAGGAGACTTGTTGCACTTACGTGAGAAGGTGATCGATTGACATTTGGAGGCCTTGAGTTCGAAGCAGTTCTTGATGCACCAGGTGGAAAAACTATTAAAATCTATTTGAAGGAGGCTGGAGTCTTGTTGTGAGGAAATGGGTTTAAAAAATTTGGTATCGTCAGCATAGAGAGAAAGTGCTGAGTGTTGAATGACTCTTTGAAGTTCGTTAATAGTTAGGATGAAGAGAAGTGGACCTAGGTGACTACCTTGAGGAACACCTGAAGTGGCAAAGAAAGGGGCCGATAGGGCCCTGAAGGTATAACCCGAGGTAGTTGGAATAGTCAGCGAAGGAATCGAAGATCGAAGGAAAACTGCCCATAATTTGTTTCTCTTGTTACGTAAAGAGCGAAGTTTACGATTATACCTGGAGGGGCTGGTAGAAGGATTCTTTTGCGTGAAAAGGGGACGTAGAGAGAAATAGAATTGAAGAATTCTCTGTAGAAGATAGAGAGAGCATCACTGATGGACATATTGACGTAATTAAAAGAACACGCTTTATGAAAGCCGTAACACTAACAAGAGGCAGCCTCCTGATGCGGTATGCTGGATTGAAGAGAGGTGGAAAAGAGAAAGAAGAAGTGGCGGGGGTAAGTTATCAATGGTCGATAGTGAAAGACAGAGGGGTTTATGGGGTGAGTTGTGAAAATGAGGTCTAATTGCCTACCCATATAGATGGAGACCCCACTAACTTTATTAGAGTTAGGGTTTGTGATAAAAAAGATTCATCCTCTGATTGAGTCCAGTGCAGTTGAGGTAGATTATGATTCTTCGATGATATATCATTCTTGCGCATCCTGTTACCGAGCTTCACTCGGAAGTATTTTAGGTACTACTTTGACCTAATTATTTGATTCCCGACTCAGAAGTTCGGATTCTGCATAGTCTTGCGGGTGATTATTGAGACAGGTTTAGTTTTGTATGGTCGATATAGTTCCAAACCAGTAGACTCAAACTAATCCTTGATTCTCGCAACGACCTTATTCGTGTCGGACTCCTTCTCGTGGATGTTCTTTGTCACGGTGACCTCGGTAATATCGACAGCGAATCCGATCACTCTCGCTCCTACGGGCAGTGTTAGTCGCAGAACTCTATCATACATTATCCTTGCATGTATTGCAGAAGTGCTGTATTAACTAGGACCATAATCATTGTGATGTTTTAGACTTCTGTTGCTGAAGTAGTCTGTGACTATATGGTATATCCATTCAACCATTTTATTTTAACTCCCTATCGTGACCGCCTCAAACTTCTTAACCTGAATAGCCTAAAAAACGAAGAGGCGTCGAACTGATATCCTGCTCATTCATCGATTGTTCTTTAGTTCTATGGATTACGAGTCCCTTTGTAATTCTATTTCGTGTCTTCTATATCCCAACCTCACGGTGCAACTCAAACCTCCCCGTTTTTGAGTGTAACATGAGCACTTCTCGTCTCAAACTTGATATCCTCCACCATTCTCTTGGTTGCTAGCCCTTAATTTTTGTTAGTTTTTAGGTCCTGGCTTATAATTTAGATTAATCTTGTATTAAGCCAACTAAATGGGGGCCTTAGCCCTCACCAAGATTCAAAAATTGGAAATTCTGGCCAGTAATCTCTTAACGTACAACTCGTGGCGTTAAAGGCATTCTTAGTTTCAAGCTTTCTAATGGCATAACACTGATTTATCCAACTGTTTTTCTTCAGATGCTGGTACGCGACTTTCTAAAGCCGTACTGATTGTCTGACAGAGCTCCATTTTCTTCCACCACCCCAAGCAGCCTTAGATATACGATGCTTCCAAGATCTTTCCTAAGTTATCAAACAAATATGGTATATTGACCGATTTGACGAATGTTCTCCAAATGGCTTATACACTTTTGATAGCAGAACTAAAGCTTGAGTCTTGATGATATAGGAAAGACCCCATATTCCAAGTGTCCGGCCTCTTGTTCGCTGCTTCATTGACTGCCTTATCCGGAATGTCATCAGGTTCGAGCACTTTCCCTCCATATTTCAAACCGTTCCTCCGACATGCTCCATGCAGTTATCCCTTCCTTTATGTGTCAACGGATGCTCTACTATACTCGTAATTGTAAGCAGGTTAATTAGGGAGGCCTTAAAGCTTCTTCTTCACTACTGTTTAGCTGTGCCCCAAGGCTGAGATGGTCCTTTATTTGCTTTCTTTTAGACCCGTCCCAGGTTGTGTCTCTACATTTTGCTTTGATGCACTTTGGTGTACTAGTATGTTTTTTTATCTCGTCGTTCCATGATGGGAGCGTGCCCCCCTTTCACTGGTAGTTCATCGGGCACTGTTGCTGCAATGGTATTCAGCATTTCCTCGAACGTATCTTCGTCAAAGAGCGTGTCTTTCTCCTCTAGCCCTTTTAGGATGGGATTCTATAGTACCCTGCGTGTATAGTCTTGGCTGACCCGTCATTTATTAATGTGATGTCAATGTTTGACACCATATTTGCCTTCCAAAAAGTTTCTGTTCAGTTCTAAGTCAGGCTAATGTCTTGAATACGAAACCTTTTGGAAGAAGCCCAGCCATTGCAATACCTATCAATAATTACTGTGCTTCCCTCGTGAGTCAGCTAGGATGTCATCCAGCAGGTTCATGTAGACCGTCGACAGTAGACTAGGGATAAAAACGGTTCGGCCGCGAGATCAATGGTTTGCAGGCCATGGTTCCCGCAGTTCAATGTCGTCGCTTTTTTCATTGTGGTGTCTATTCAGCTATTTGCATCTATGGGTTTGTACGATTCCGTTACTAAGTATGAGTCGATTTTTTTCCTTCCTCTCCGCATTTTATTCATGCTGGCTCTTGATGTGACCGGCCGAACGCTAGTCACCTGAAGCATTTGGTGAGGACTTTGCGGATACGAATTGCATTTCACGCAGCCGATTTTGATTTTACTGAACTCCAACCTTTTGTTTGATTTCCCTGCCGTCGATCTATTGTCTTGTGGCTGGGTGTCACCGTAGCACTTCTTAAAGCTGAACACTTGTGAGGGAATGCTGGGATTGAGACCGGAATCTACCCTTCTTTAGCTTCTAACAGCCTCATTTTTTATGCGAAATTTCTCCATTACTACCCTTGCAGGGTATAAGGCTTTGCTCGTCGAAAACATAAAGGTCAGCAGGCTCTTTGCAGCCAACTGTGTCACCTAGTTCTTGCTGCTACTCAGTTTCTGCGTTCTTTGGCTTTCCTATACAATGCTGGCAGTATTGGTCGCCCATATGCTTGTATTCGAAGCATCCATTCAACAAGAGAAACTGCTTAAGATAAAAGTTTAGCTACCCATCTTCTCCGTTTGTCCATTCTTTAATATCTGGTAGCAGTTTGTTTTGTATATCCAACGTCGCTTTGCTGAGATATCTCATTTCCTTTGCCTATCAGTACAATTTCTCTGATAGGCATTCTTACTGCGTTTTCGTCGTCAAAAATAATTATGCCGACAGGCACTCGTCCGGCTCTAAGTGTTACCCTCCAGGGAGCAGTGTTTACCCCAATATGGGGCATTAACTTCCTTGCGAACACTTATGAGAACAGACTTTGTTTTGTGGTCTACCAGTTCCAAATTGACGAGCGAGGCGGTGTCGCTGCAGAGTTGAATCTCTGCTACTATACCTGGTGTCCCCTTCATATCCAATAATGTAAACTCCTGGTCTGCACAATCCCAGCCCTCCATCGTTCATTATATTCTACAAGACTGGGCCTAGAACTGCCCCTTGTGGAATGCCTCCTGTTATTTTGTATTTTATTGGTCCTTCGTCGGTGTCGTAGAAAAGGATTTTTTCTTCAAAATATTTTTCTATTATTCGCAATAGGCAAATGCTGCTCCAACTGGCATCGCGTCCCTGCAATACTATTCTTTCCGTCAAAGTTCTTTGCTTTGGTTCTGGTGGCGCTTTATTTTTTCTGAAACTTTCCTGTTGGGTAGAGAATTTATTGTCTCCTTCGACGTACTGGTTCAGTCTTTTACGGATGATTTAAGGACTTTCATCCAGGGGTATAGGCGACCATGATTGCTCTTGAGGCTTACCACCTTTTGAGATGAGCACAAGATTTTGCCCTAAAGCGCAGGCAGCAGGACGCTTGGTGCTCTAGAAAAAATCTTCTCAAAGCTGTGCCTATTCTCTTTAGAAGAAGGATGAAGCTGACTGGTCTGACCATGAAGTTTTTCAAGGAACCTTTATACGGAAGTATGAAATCGACATTCCTAGTGGCCCGAATGGACTCGGTAAGTATCTGAGCCAGCAAGAAATTTAATCAGGTCTTCGCGGATGTGTTCAAAAAGGACTAGGTTGCTGAGCACATGTCCTTTTTGAGGGCTACAACATTAGATTTTAAAATGTCTTCTATAGGGAATGAACTACGAGTATGTTATAAGCGATTGGTGGAGGGGCAAGTGTCTTCGTCTGTAATACGACTCACGGCCTTGCTGAACCCTTTTACCTTTTCCAAGATAGTGTAAAGCTAAATTCACATTCTCTGAATGTAGTCGAAAGGCTGCATTTACTGAGTCGTTTGTGGGGCATAGGAGGCAACGGCATTGCTGGAAATATGGTCGCCTATGAGCTTCATTGTTTTAACAAAGTTGGCGTCTTCGATTAGGGTTTGCAGTGAGATGTGAACATAACTGCAGATGGGAACGCAAATAGACCAAAAAAATCTTTCCTGACATCAGTAATAGGTCAGCGACATTTATGCTGCAGTAGGAAGGACTATAGGTTCGTTTCGTACATCCTCAAGTTGTGCATCTGGCGTTGTGAGAACCTTGTTCTTGGTGGAAGAGTATTAGTCTCTGTAACGAATCGGTCGAAAGATATTAGTTCTTGACTCTTTGCTTGCTCCTCTATATTGTGTGTACGTATTCCAAGAGTTCATGCCTCTTACGCCTCACATAGAACATCAAAACTCGATGAGCAATGTTGTTGCTGTTGGTGTACTTTCATACAGCTTTTCCAAAATTTAATGAAAAAAACTAAAATTGCTGGATGCTGGGGCTTAAAGATCCTACAATTAGAGGTATTTTGCATACAAATACTCGTACATGTATCCAATATGTTTAGGTCTCAAGATAAAATCCTTCTCTCAAACTCAGCTTACGTACTTCACACGTTGAGTCGTCGTAATAATTCTTGATACAGTATCTGTCTACTGACAAGTCTCAAGATAAACACTACTCCCACGAGTGAAACATTTTAATGTCAAACTTGGAAGCATCCTACTTTCACGTATACTTGAACAATGGAATTCGTCCTTCTTTAAATGAAATTTTAGGATCGGGTGAACTGAACACCCCCCCATTCTTGGGCAAGTGTTAGCATCTGCCAGTGGCGTTTGCTTCAGCATTGGGATCACATTAAAACTACCTTTTCACCCATTATGCGGCATGAAGGAGTGCGCGCGATTTATCACATGATAAGATTTATACGCACCCAGAGAATTTTGATATTCATTTCGCATAAACGGTATGGGGCACATGCCTCACACTCACCTTACCGGATACCCTAAAATAACACGCACGCTACAGATGGTGTTCTGACAGATTTTAAATACTCGAGCAGAGCTGAGAGCTTCAACCGAAAAAGAACAGAACCGAACGAAGAGCAGACTGAGAATAATGTTAATTAGCTGCAATATCCTTCTCAGCTGGTAGATCCTTGAAAGGAAAATATTTTCCCACAAATTTATTAGTCGTAGATTCGGCTACGGATATGAATGTGAGTACGTGTTGTGGGAATGGCGATGGTTATACGGAGTACGTGTACGTGTACGAGTACGATTATTCGTCACTCTTTCTGTCTTTGTTGATTTTAGGGAGTCGCTTCACAATTGTTTGCAAGATAATATAACAGAGAATATTATATCCCAAGGATATACGTGTATGATAGAACTATCTTTAGAAATTATCTCACAAATTTGAATGAGATAACAGCTGCAAATGCAGGCGGAAACGGCTGAAGTGCTCGTGCAGAATTAATCGACCTTCGTCAGGTGTGTATACACAGTGTATGGTGGTGGGTGGGGTTGGGTGGTTGTTGAAGTATACACTCGCATTACCCATGATTCGTTTTTCATTGTCTGTCATATAAAAAGTCGTGATTTTCCATTTATGAGTTCTTTTCCCATTGTGTTTCCGTCGTCGTCGTCGTCGTCGTACAATAGTCCTCGTAGTCGTTGCCATCGTCGTCGCCTCTCCCGAATACCATTATTCCCACTATCATCACCATCAGGAGCAGCACCATTGAGTAGTTCTGTCCTGTCATGTATAAATCGTGCAAATGTTCCTAAAGAACACCTTGCTGCAGCAAGCACTATTCGGGAATACTTAAGAGTTTACCCTTCTCCACCACCACCACCACCACCACCACCAACACATTCAAGCACTAATTTGCATGAGAATACAATAGAACAAGAGAAACAAAGAGGTGTGGTGCAAGGTAGAGTCTTGAGCCGAGGGCTAGGGGGCTGACAAATCGTTTATGTTTATTTGAGTACTTTAAGTGGCCATTAAGATGCCTGGTAAGAGGATCCGCAAATTGCAAATTGGGATGTTATCACCTGCTGTGGGTGGTTGGGGCGACTACCACTTTAAATAGCCGGAATGGGGGCTTAAACCCTGTAGGTGGTTGTGTCTTAGGGAATTAATTAATTCAATGCCAGGTAATTGATGTGAACTCATTGTTTAATATGCAAGGTGGATTTTATTGAAGGACTACGTGCGGCATTTTGTGGGTGTCAAAATTAAACAAAAGAATTACCAAAAGCTTTTGGGGATTTTCGGACACTGCTCAGTTTTTGGGCTCAGTAGGTCCACACAATGCTGGTCGACTTGAGAGGGGATTTGCATTCGAAATTTTGGAAATAACGACCACGTGTTTGTTTTACCATTGTCGTTGAAGGGCTCAACAGCAAATTCATTTCGAATAAAACAATATTTCATAAGAAGTGATGAATGAAGCGTCACAACTTTCAGTGGTGGGAGGCTGGTGTTTCTGCAATTAATTCGAAATTTGGACAGGGATTTCATTGGGAAATTTAATAAATTCAAATTTGATTGGAAATCCAGACGTGTTACACCTGATTTATAGAACTAAACGAGGGTGCTTCTGTCAGTACTCGCATAGCACAAGATTCAATTTCAATATCCGCTTATCCTACAAAAATGTACAGACCAGCTGCTGGCAACTCTAACGAACGTCTTCTCTGGGTTTTAGTAGAGTGGCACTGCTATATATACCATGTCAATGGCTTCATGTTAAAGTAGGGTTTATGTTGAAAAGATGACAGGTTAGTTAGCAGGTGGTGCCATATTCCGGAGTGAGACTGGTCCTCAACTAACAAGCCTGTCCAAGTCGGGCTGATGTCCCATTCTACTTGTGCTCGCCACATAAGGTGAGGTTTCCCTCTACTGGCCGTCATTGGTGTCCATTCGCCCTACATATCGATGTCGCTGTACAGCTCGTAGAGTTCGTCGTTGAATCTTTTCCTTCAATGACCGTCAATGCAAACGGGACCGAATATTTTTCAAAGGATTTTTCTCTCGAAAACGCCACTTTCGACAGGGTTGTGCTTCTGTTCCATTAAGTAGTACTGGTATGATCAAGGTCACATATAGAGCCTCCTTAGTTTCTCCGGATAGGGTCTTGCTGCTCAATTGTCTTCTTAGTCTGCTGAGGTGCTGTTGGAAAAATTTATAGCAGAGCCAAAATAGACAAAGTGCCTTACTACCTCGAAACTATAGCTCTTGACTGTGACGTGGTGTTCAATTTGTCGATATTGTGTGAGAGTATATTTGGCTTTCCCCTCATTTACAGCTCAATGTTCGCAGCATCCGTTTCAGTACTAGCGAACGCACCGCTGTGTTCTCCCAATTATGCCGATATCATCGGCGTGCGATAGTAGTTGCACAGACTTTTGAAATATCAGTGTTTGCGTGCGAGTTCCGCACAATTCTTTCAAGTATGATGTTGAAGATGTCACATGACAGCGAGTCACCATGTCTAAAAGCTTTTTTGACATCAATAAGTCATTATCGACCTAGATGGAGCAGCGAGCGTTCTTAATCGTTATTCTACACAGATCGACGGGTTTAGCAGGGATGCCATCTGCGGCCTTAAAATCGATGAAAAGTTGGTGCGCACCGATTTGGACTTCTTGAGCTCTTTCGAGAATCTGCGGGAGTGTGAAAATTTCATCGATTGTGGACTTTCCTGGCCGGCTAGGTTCAGACATTCACAGTATATGGCAAATAGGACGTTGTATGCGATGTTGAGGAGGCTTATACCTCTATATACCTCTATGGCGCAGTTGAGGGGTCTCTGGGCTAAGACTCCATTCATCAGGCATATACTCTTCTCACCAATTCTGAGAAATGAGTTAGTATATGCTTTCAACAAAGTCATTTCCAATCTTTGAATACCTCGGCCGTTAAGTCGTCAGACCCGGCTGGTTTGGTGGGTATCAGTTTATATATTGCTATCATGACTTCATTTTGGTCAGGTGAACGGAAGTGTTGGCTATCATGCTCTAAGTTGAATGGTCTATTCCGCCTAGTGGCAGTCATACAGTCTGCAGAAAAGGTTTTTCCGTATTCCCAGCATCGACTGTGACTCCACTATAAGGTTTCCTTGTTCATCTCTAGAGGCTTCTGTACGGGTCTTACTGCTGTGACATATTCTCTTGACCTGCTTGTCAAACTTCTGTACGTTATTCCTGGAGTACAATATCTTAAATCGCGCGCTACTCGTGCTCTTATATCTTCTTCTGGGGAAGCCGATGTTCTTTCCGTTTCTTCTGCTCGTAGGGCTTACGAACAGCTTTTGTCCTTCGTTGCAGCACCGCTTTGTTGGCTTCTTGCTTACAGGCATGTTCTTGACGGCACTCTTAATCAAACCTGCTGGTGCCACAATACCTTCGAACATTAAGGAGTTCAACAGGCTAATAGGCATTATGAAAAATTGTCGAGATCTATCAGACGTGACGAATCTTATCTTATTGAAAAGGTAACTAGGCTGTTTGGTTTGAATCATATTGAAAAGCAATATAAGGAATCGAAAGCGAATAAGAGAGATTCTGTCGAAGTGTTGAAGATTGAAAATATAACGCACAATACTCGTATTGTTGCAAGCGATGTTAAGCTTTATCTTCCTCATAGCATCACAGTAATGGTTCAAGGAGTGTTGTATCTAGTAAGAGGCGGGTTTTGAAAGGACTGAAGTAGTGTTACATCCAATGCTGGCGTAACTTTCCATATACTTTGTCAACTGTAGTGCTAAGGTGGATAGTTTTTTGATAAAAACAACAAGAGGGATCGCAAAACTTCGTCGAATGGGATAAAACTTCACAAACGTCAAGCTTTAGAGTTCTAGGTAGTTACGGATCAGCCCTTAACTGGATATTGACAAAGTTTCTGGAAATCGAATGAATAGTTACACTTGCCCATCACTGCTCATTTTGCCAAAGATGGCAATTTAGTAATAAGGCCTTGTCAGGGAACACTAAACAGACTCTATATCTTATCATCAGTTCATAAAGAAAAAGCGTTGAAGTGTTGTCGAAGTGAAAGGAGAAAAGTTAATTAATCTCTGTGTTTCATTCAAGAAGAATTGTGTGTAATTTTGCATTTTCAAATAAGAAGTAATTACAAAACAATAAATCAAGATGCCAGAACAAGAATGTGAGACTTTTGCTTTCCAAGCTGAGATTGCTCAGCTTATGTCCTTAATTATCAACACGTTCTATTCGAACAAGGAAATCTTCCTTCGTGAGTTGATTTCTAACTCGTCTGATGCTTTGGACAAGATCCGCTATGAATCTTTAACTGATCCAACAAAATTGGAAAGCGGCAAGGAGTTGTTCATCAAATTGATTCCCAACAAGGCTGCTGGTACTTTGACCATCATCGATACTGGTATTGGTATGACAAAGGCTGATTTGGTCAACAACTTGGGTACAATTGCCAAGTCTGGTACTAAGGCTTTCATGGAGGCACTCCAGGCAGGAGCTGACATCAGCATGATTGGTCAATTTGGTGTGGGCTTCTACTCTGCATACTTGGTGGCTGACCGAGTCACAGTTACATCGAAGAACAACGATGATGAGCAGTACGTTTGGGAATCGTCTGCTGGTGGATCATTCACAGTTCGCCAGGATGACACAGAACCACTTGGACGTGGTACCAAGATTGTCTTGTACATCAAGGAAGACCAGACCGAATACCTAGAGGTATCAAGGAAATCGTCAACAAGCACTCTCAGTTCATTGGTTACCCCATCAAATTGCTGGTGGAGAAGGAGCGTGATCAAGAAGTCAGCGACGATGAAGCTGACAAGGAAGATAAGGAGAAGAAGGACATGGATACAGATGAGCCTAAAATCGAGGATGTCGGTGAAGATGAAGATGCCGACAAGGACGCTGACAAAAAGAAAAAGAAGTCTGTCAAGGTTAAGTACACTGAGGACGAAGAGTTGAACAAAACCAAGCCAATTTGGACCAGAAACCCCGATGATATTTCCCAGGAGGAATACGGCGAATTCTACAAATCCTTGACCAACGATTGGGAAGATCATTTAGCTGTCAAGCATTTCTCCGTTGAAGGCCAACTCGAATTCCGTGCTCTGTTGTTCGTCCCCCGTCGTGTTCCATTCGATCTGTTTGAGAACCAAAAGAAGCGCAACAACATCAAGCTGTACGTCCGCCGTGTGTTCATCATGGAAAACTGCCAAGACTTGATTCCAGAATACTTGAACTTCATGAAGGGCGTTGTCGACTCTGAAGATTTGCCTTTGAACATCTCTCGTGAAATGTTGCAACAGAACAAAGTTCTCAAAGTCATCCGTAAGAACTTGGTCAAGAAATGCATGGAGTTGTTAGAGGAATTAACTGAAGATAAGGAGAACTACAAGAAGTTCTATGATCAATTTAGTAAAAACTTGAAATTGGGTGTTCATGAAGACAATAACAACCGAACAAAACTTGCCGATTTTCTACGATTCCTAACATCAGCTTCTGGAGATGACTACTGCTCATTGGCCGATTACGTCAGTCGTATGAAGAATAACCAGAAACATATCTACTTCATCACTGGCGAATCCAAGGACCAAGTTAGCAACTCTGCCTTCGTGGAACGTGTCAAGAAACGTGGCTTTGAGGTTGTTTACATGACTGAACCAATCGATGAATACGTCATTCAACACCTCAAGGAATACAAAGGCAAGCAATTGGTGTCAGTTACCAAAGAGGGCCTTGGATTGCCAGAAGATGATGAAGAAAAGAAGAAGCGCGAGGAAGATAAGGTTAAATTCGAGAACCTCTGCAAAGTGATGAAATCAATCTTAGACAACAAAGTCGAAAAGGTCGTCGTCTCGAATCGTTTGGTTGAGTCACCCTGCTGTATCGTTACATCACAGTACGGCTGGTCTGCCAACATGGAACGCATCATGAAAGCACAAGCTTTACGTGACTCATCCACTATGGGATACATGGCAGGCAAGAAGCACTTGGAAATCAATCCAGACCATCCAATCATTGAGACTCTTCGTCAGAAATCCGATGTCGACAAGAACGACAAAGCCGTAAAAGACTTGGTCATCCTTTTTTTCGAGACCTCCCTACTATCATCTGGTTTCTCATTGGACAGCCCACAAGTGCATGCTTCACGAATTTATCGCATGATCAAGCTGGGTCTTGGCATTGATGAAGACGAACCAATGGCCACCGAGGAGATCCAAAGCGCCGGTGATGCTCCACCACTAGTCAACGATCCAGAAGACGCATCTCATATGGAAGAAGTCGATTAAGCTCTCTTTCGCTCCCAACCTAGCTTAGTATTGATCATTATAACGTTAAATTTACTTATTTAAAATTAATTAAGCTATTTTAATTATAATTTATGGTTCCATTTTGGTTAAGCCGCCGCGTTGTAGCGGTATCAGCGAAAACGCATTGTCGTCCGAGAGTAGTCGGTTTGTTTTGCTAAAATTACGGCGACCGATGTCTTAGGTTAAATGCTCTTTAATGAAAAATATTTTTAATTTTCTCGAGAGTTGACAGAATGTTGAAATCATCATATTGCTGCTCAGTGGTGAGAAAGCATTAATGTAAGTGAAGACGAATGAAGATATCTATGAGTGATTTATGGTCCCAGATGCATTGACTACCTTTGCAGGAGAAGATATAACAGGGAATCTACGAGCTGCAGACCGACATAGACTTTTTAAAAAAAAAGCATGGATCAGCCGCCTCATATGGCTAGAACGTGTTGAGCAAGTTTATATAAACTTTCCAGTCTCCAGAATTTCCAATTTTTACCACTACGGACGATTCAGGGGAGAAACACATCAGTGTAAACAGCTCACAAAAATGGAAAGGCACCTCAACTTTATTGAAGTGCGTAATTGAAGCAGTAAGCCAAAGACCACGCTAACTGAAGACGTTGTTCTTGGACTCTAACGCAAACTCAGTTAGTAAGTATCGGTATTTGAAAAGCACATGCAAGCATTAATGATTGTGTTAAATATCTTAAACTAAAATACAGCGCCAACATCTTGTTTAAGAGGAAACCACTCTGCATGAAATCGATTGCAGTTTACCCAGCAACCGCCTTAAATTGAGTGTGAGGCAGGCATACGATTTCAATTAGTTCACCTTTTAGCAACCATTTCTCGTCTGAGGTAACGTTGCGCTCCGTGGTCCTGGAAAGTATTATTCTTGATTAAGGAATCCCTGATGTCGCATGGAGCTTTTGAGCTTAATAATCTACAACACCAAATGAGAGATACTGTTTACTCGTATATAGAATAAGAACAGAATCGGACTGACTATGCATCCCTGCGGCAAGCCAGTTTTAAAGTTTTTAATTAGTCTGCTGTTGCCAAAGTATTTCTGATCTTATCAAATTTACTTGAGAAGAGTTTATATTGTAAGGAGTTTCCCTTGGGTGTATCAAAGACAGCATTGAAATCCACAGAAAAATAGAATAAAGAGCTTTCCCTTCCATCTTATAGTGCTCCCATTATACTCGCAATGAAAATATGTGGCCCACTGAAGGAAAGCCGGCACTGAACCCAGCCTAAAAAATACTGAAGGAGTCATTTACCAGCAACCTTCACCCTGTCAGTCAGTAGCAAAATATTTTGATAAAAGTCCTTGCAAAATGTTTGCTCCCCTCTTGTGAATGCCGAGACTAATCGACCTGCAAGAGTAGAGAAACCGAACAGAGAATTTGGTAAAACTAAGCTGGAATACCATCATCGTTTGGTGTTTTGTTGTCTCTAATGTGATTCTAAGGGCTTCTTTCAATTCTTACTCCGATAATGAAGCATCTAAAAGATGGAAATGAGTTTTGTTGAACACTTTACCACCTCATCTCCCGCTGTCCGACCATCCCGGAAGTACTCTTAAAAAGTGTTTTTCAATAGGGACGTAACATTTTTTATTAATCTGTCAATCATGGTGAAGCAGCTGAACCAGCAACGTTTGGAAATTATTAAAATTTACTATCGAAATTCTGAGTCGGTTGTTGCAACTTTAGGAGCGTTTACTCCAATCTTACTACCAGACAGGCTGTGCGTGCTACAGTGGATAAAATCGAGTCAACATATTCACTATTGAATGTTCCTCTGTCAACGAGATAACGCTCTGTTCAAGTATCAAAAATATTGCAGCCGTAAGTGCTTCAGTTCAAAATTAGCCTAATTAGTCGATTCTACGCCATTCACAAGAGTTGGGATCTCTCAGTCCACCTGTGAAGCCTGTTAATCAATTGAAGCGCCGAAACTTCTCCGATTGGGCTCCGCAAAAATTCGAAGAAAATCCTGAATTTCATCGAAAAATCGTGTTCAGCAATGAAGCTCATTTTTGGCTTAATGGCTCAATAAACAAAATTTGAATTATTGGACAGCAATAAACCCACATCTGCTTCAAGCCACTCCATTGCATCCATAAAAAGTGATTTGATTTGATTTGAGGCCCGGGTTAACCCCGGACAGTTTATTGAAAATGTTTAATACAAACATATAACTTAACAAACTAAACTTAAAACTATGACTTATAACTACATAAGCTAAGGTCTATTGACGGGCTGGACTGCTGCAGTGGAAATCGAACACTTGACATATCCGATATGTTTCACGTAGCATACGACAAAGTGGCTCGTTGAGACCATAAGTTGTCCTGTGATTATTCGGATGAAAAAGGTGGACGGATCTTAAATGACACGAGTTGGTATTGATTGGGATTTGGGAGAGTATTGTGTGACAATCAATGATGCCGGTTAAGAGTTTGTGTATGTAGAGAATATAAGGAGACCATATCTTGCTGGCGTACTCGAGAAGTGGACGTACAAAGGGTATGTACAGGGATTTGGTGACATAGGGGTCGGAGAATTCTTTTGACCATCGTTTAACAAATCCGATAGCGGAGTTAGCTTTCCTAATTACGGAGTCTATATGGTTGCGAAAATTAAGGTGTGAATCACAAATGACACCCAAGTCCCGCATTGATGTAACTACAGCTACTCTTTGATTTGATAAATAGATGGAAGTGTCAAACGCCTCCGGGAGTATAAATGGCTTGGCATTTTTCTATGTTGAGCTCGAGAAGGTTTCTATGGCACCATCTCGAGAATCTATTAAGATCATCTTCTAAAGGTTGAGAGTCAGAGAGGCTTGAGATCTGTCTATAAATTTTCATTTTCGGCATAGATAGATATGTGGGAGTGCTTTATGACGTTAACAACATCGTTAATAGTTAAAATAAAAATTAATGGACCGAGATGACTGCCTTGTGGAACACCCGAAGTGGCGAGAATTGGGTCAGAAAAGTGGGAACGAAAATAAACAATATAGGAGCGTTTTTTAATGTAGGAATTAATCCAAGAGGTCAGTCTAGGTTCGAAACCAAGAGTTTTGAGTTTGAATAAAATTAAATTGTGCGAGATTTTATCAAAAGCCTTACTGAAGTCCGTGGCGATTACATCAATTTCTTTCCTTTGCTCTAGTGCGCACAGTGAACTATATAGAAACAAACTCAATGAGGTTGGTGATCGTTGATCTGCCTTTAAGAAAACCATGTCGGTTGGTTGCAAATATAGATTTACGAGTACATTGAAAATATTGTGCATTATAAACAATACTTTCAAAAACCTTGATAGTTTAGCAATGGGGCGATAATTGGAGATATCGTGCTTTGATCCTTTTTTGTGATTAGGGGTAATAAAAGCGCTTTTCCACAGATGAGGAAAGAGCCCTTCAGACAAAGATAGTTTGAAAATACTAGTGAGGGGATTAATTAGATTATCAGCGCATTTTTTTAAGACAACTGCGGGCAATCCATCGGGACCTGGGGAAAAGTCGTCTTTCAGTTTGTGTATTTTGTCTAGTAACTGCGCTGAAGTAATTTCAACTGACGAAGGAGATATTTGACAACAGTTGTTCAGGTAAGAAAAGTATTCAGGGTCGATGTCATCAGATTGGGCCGAAAACGATTGACTGAAGAAGTTCGCAAATAGATTAGCGATGGTTGTTGGGTCATCAGAAGACATACGAGTATTAGAAAATTTGAGAGTTGATGGATAGCAATCGGATTTTTTTTTTGTGTTAATAAATTGGTAGAATCTTTTAGGGTCTGAGATGATGGAAGATTGCATTTGGGTGAGATATCTTTGGTAACGATATTCAGCAAGTTGGGAGAAGTGATTGTAAGCTAGGAGGTAGTTTTGTTGGTCAAAGTCAGAACCAGATTTAACGTATTGTTGCCATAACCTGTTTCTCTTATTACGAAGTGTACGAAGTTCTTTATTATACCAGGGAGGAGATGACGAAGGATTTCTGCGTCGAATAAAAGGAGTAGTTTGGCTTATATAGTGGAAAATCTTATCGTAGAAGATAGCTACAGCAGAATCTGCGCTTAAGTTAATGTTAAGTCAACATTTTTGAGAAGATTGTTGGGTTTAGTGTAATTCGTTTTACGGAAATCGAAGTGGAAGGGAGTTTCTGACCGTGTGGTGTGATTGGACCGTATTTGTTTGTCGATGAAAAGGATCACCATGTTACGGTCAGTGGAGTTCGCTATCATGTTGGAAGACTATTTTTAGCCAGAATTTCTGGACTTGACATCAGTGGAATGACATCGGAATTTGAATTTGACATCGAGAAATGGTCCGGTGGAATTGCCACTTCGCTTAGGCGACTTAACGCCGTTGGATTCCTTTTTCTGGAGTTCCGATAAGTCTTTGGTTTATACCACCAAGCGAAAAACGTTGGAGTAGCTAAGGAACAATATAGAACGCGAAATTGCCAACGTTGCGGCCAATATGTGTGAAAGAGTGATTGAAAATTGGCTCTAATTGATTCTTTTCTGTCAAAATAAAGCACACAGATAGCTTCCTGCTCTTTCGTACAAAGTGACTGAGCTGGTAGCATATAGAGAGGCACCCTGTGGTGTCGCCATGAACTTTTCAGCGGGTATCACAAGAAGTTACCTCACTTATTACACTGGGTTATCCACGCTTTGTTGTTGAAACTAATCCCCCACACCCCATTGTTGCAAACGGGACCGACTTGTTGATTTTATTTTTGGGGAAAAATTCCGAACCTCATTCCTCTGATAGCACCTCTCTAAAGCCATGATCGAGTGCTCATATCCTTCTCTACTTTTCTGCTCCTAGAGCTCCTAAGTTCCGCTCGATTTTTCTAAAGGGCGTCTTCGCACATCAGTTGTTTTTCTAAATTTGCTTGTCTGCATCAGAGGTGGCCTCTTTGATTACTTTTTGGGTAGTGATGGCACTGGTCTTTTATGTTTGATGTTGACGGTTTCAGATTTCTCGAGATCATAGAGGGATTCGATCGGAAAAATCCCTGGTAATTTCTTGCGATTGCAAGTTCGGTGTTACGGAATCGTCCCAGTCGATGTTAGCTGCGCAGAACGTTCGAATATCCAACATACTGGAGGAGGACCTTGCATTATAATCAATTTGGTTGATGGTTTGTTGATTAGAAGTCAGTTTAGTCCCTTTATGGATATCAAGGTGTAGAAACCGTGTCCTACCTATTGTTGCACTACGTCCCGCAACAAAATCAATAAGCCTCTGTAAGTGATGCCATGGAGGCTGTATTACCGTTGATATTACCAAAGATGCCCTAATTGCCTAGTTTGCGCCATCCACATTATATTTAGCGTGTTGCTGGTTAGTTCTTTCGAGGTGCTTCTAGAAGTAGTCTGTCGTAAGATCTTCCTTCTCTTCTGTCGGGGAGTGGTCGTTTACGTCAGGTTACTTGCCTGGATCTCAAGACTTTTGCCCTAAGTCTTCGCCTGACTGTGGCTACGCATCCAAATAAACTCTGCTAACCATATCACCGCAACTGTTTGTAGCAGTCTCCATAGCATATATCACAATTTTTCATACTTTTACTGTCCAATGTGTCTCATTGCTCATCTTGGATGGCGGTTATGTCTGTTTTGTAGCAGTCGGTAATCTCCGCTAGTCGTTCGGCTGTACGGTCTGTTAAGGTTTTGAAAACTAGATGTACAGATCCGAATATCGTTGTTCTTTATTCGAAGCTATTAGCTGAATCTTTCTATTTTTATATCTTTCTTATAGGGCAATTGCAATTTTAGCCTGCATGCATACGAGCACTACGCTACGAACTTGATTGTTGCCTCCTGGTCTAATCCAGTTTATAAAACTGTCAGCAGTTTCCCGATCACTCACCGTGCAGATAAGAAATTTTATAGCCTCTAACTAATTTTTACGCTGAAAATGGGGTAAAGAAAGGTAATGAGTGAAGCCTAGTCCTATCGTCTGGACTACGGTTATATCCAATTGAAATACAGAAGCATGGTTCCTCAAGATTCGAGTGCATTCACTTCCCGACTCAGACTCAGATTCTCCTGATAAATAAGTTGCCTGAGTACAACAGAAATGGACTTCATGTTTTCATAGAAGCCGGAGTCTTGATACAAATCCATCTCATAGTCAAGACACAGTACCATGTAAGTACAAGGTGACCAGATAAGAACGACAGGGACAACAATTTAAAGGAAACAACAATGGTGTGAGATATAAAATTGATCCTGGCTTTATTTTGAAGCTACGTTCACGCCATTATGTGTGGAGTAGCACATCAGTCAAATGGCGGCCTCGACTTCGCTGGCAATGCTTCAAGAGGTCGGTCCAATTCCTGATGATTCGGTCCAATGTGTGCGACATTATTCCGGCAATAGTGTTTCGAATGTTAGCCTCAAGCTCGTCCAAAGTCTTGTTGTCTTCTTAGGGTAGAGAAAATAACCGAGTGTCGTCAAATCGCATGATTGCGGTGGCCAGTTGATGAACGCTCGCCATGAGATGACCCAGTCGCCAAATTTCTCCTTCACAACTTCGAGGGTTTCGTCGCTTGTATAGCGTGTAACGCCGTTTTGTTGGAACCATAGCCCGGCGGATATATCGCTCTAAACCTGATGTAATTGTGTCTCCTTCGAAAGAAATAAGGTCCCATGATGCCGCCATGCCATAAACCGCACCAAACAGTCAATCTTTGAGGATGCTTTGATGCTTGGCCGAACACTTGTGGATTGTGTTCGCTCAAATAACGGCAATTTTGCATGTTAACATAGCCGCTGAGACGAAAATGGGCCTCGTCCGAGAAGATGATTTTTTAGCCAAAATCCGGATCTCCGGCCACATTTCCAGAGCTCAAATAGCAAACTCACGGCGTTGTCTATGGTCGTCCGCCTTCAATCTTGTATGGATGTAGGCCCAAGTCCAATCGAAAAATAAGCCGAGTTGACTCTCTGGCAATGCCAAATTCACAATTCTGCTAATCGGCGCCGAATCAATATTTCTGATTCTTCTTCGATGCGGCGGCTATGTTTTCAAAGAGTGTAGACACACTTAAACTTGTCCACGGTGCAACGAATTGCATGTACACTTGCCTTGCTGGCGACCGTCTTTACGACGAAATTCAAGTTACGTACATACTTACAACTGAGGCACGTGATGAAATGGCAAACCTTACTAAATATTTTGACAGCTAGATGTCGTTAGTAACTTTGACAGCTGCTGAAACATAACAATTGGAAAAACCATCATTGCTATCTGGTCACTCGTTATATCAGTGCATGCAAAGTAGAATCAGGCGAGCGTACCAAGAACGCTTTTATGGTAAAACGAATATCAAGAGAGGAAATGGCTTTCATCGGTGGAGATTTGAATGGACAATTTGGGGAATCGAACTGGTTTCGTATAGAACTAACCAGTCCTCCCTTTATTGCGTTTGGGAAAAGTATGGTATTCATCAAGAGTGCAGGCATAACCGTTGACTTTGTTTCGTAATGCAGCAAACCTATGTCATAAGTGACATGCATTCCTTGCAGGCTAGTGGAATTGAACTTCAACAATCATAAACCATATTGAGTAAGAAGTTTCATTTCCATATTTCAGAATTCCCTTTGAAATCAACCTCCACAATGTCTCTGGCTTTGGTTGGAGCAGCAGACGAGGATGTACAGAAAAAGAAGCCCATTACAGAGCTGAAATTATTTCATGGAATATTCAATTATTTGATCCCTTTTCATGTCAATACTCGTATTCCTAATTCAATTCAGTTGAAAACATCCCATTAACTAATACATAATTCTTAAAGCTCATCGCCGTTGGTTTCCCATCCCAGCAGAGTGTCCGATCTATCTCAAATAGTATGAATGTAGATGTCACCCACACTGGCCAAAAAATATAACAAAAATAACAAACAAACCGGACTCGCTTCCAGCAATGTTGGCTACCAATCGAATATGCTTTTCTATTGAAATATGGAAATTTAATTAAATTTACTACTCGGCTAGTTGCAAGGATAGTCTGCCATTTTTCGATTACTGGAAATTCGATAGGACTTCCCAAGTCACCATGCCATTTTGCAAAAAGGATTTCACCCATCTATTTGACAACAAACAAGCGATACAATACATCAATTTGCTATTTCCTGGTCTATTGGGCCGTTTTCCTTTTTGGAAATTTTATTAAATAAAACCGAAGGACGAATCGAAATAAGCACAGGGACAAGACTCGGGCATGAGTGGTTAAGACAAGTGCTTATTGTGAACAGTTGAGCTAGAGGAGCCGTTCTCTAAATTTATAGCTACACGAAACATGATTAATGAGGGATCATTACAAAAGACTGCCTTCTTGTCTATTTGAAGGAATGAGATTGTGGTTGCTGGCAGCAGGACAAAGGGATGCGAGAGAAAATGAGAGAGAGTGTAGAGCCAACGCGTTCTTTGTAAAGTCGACGACACCTTCCGCTTTGATGGATTTACACTTGTGCCATCTGGCCGAGTTGATTTATTGAGCTTTGAAACTTGGTCTAGTATACTCGTATGTACTCGTATAAACATTCGTTCTTTCCCAAAATGACGAAGGAAGCAAAGCATCAGGTTACTGTTAAGGGACGGGAGAGAGTACTACACTCTACGAGTACAAACTCTGACAGCAATAGCGTATCCGTAAATAAAATCTTAATGAATCTCGAAGAGCTGGCATAGGGCTCCAAAGTAATGCCAATCACTCAGCACGACTGGAGAAGAGATTCTGTTGGGTTCTATGACAATCGCAGGTCAGAGGCCTTGGTTCGGTATCGGCTGGAAAAGGGATTTGGGATTTGCATAGATTTCATTTCTCCGCATCGACGTTGAATTATGCTCATCAGGTAATGTACGTGTAAAGGTGTGTATTCAGGGTGCGTATCTGGGAATCCCACCCATCTTTACATGCTGTGAAAATGTTTTATCTCTTCCCATTGCCATTCACCCTATTCCGATGAAGTCCCATTTGTTATGTGTGTACTATTCCTGTTGTTGTTGTTGTTTTGGATATGGAAATAGCCCTAGGACTTAACATAAGAATAATGTCGTCGTATGAGATGAATACTCTTATTCAGTGTGACCAGGGTGGGGCACTCTAAAATTGTTTCGAGAATGTAATTTGCATGAACCGGTGAGACACGATACTTCTTCAAGGATACGATCTCATCCTCACAGCACCCTGGTCACCCTCTTTCTTGAATTCGCACTTTAACTGATATTCTTAGAAGGGTGTTTGCTATGGCATTGCATTGTTATTTGCATTTAAGGAAGTCATTTCAACGTATTCACCTTGAATGGATCCTTTTGGCAGGGAACTTGGAAGTAAGTGAACATTAATTTTAGTAGATAAGCTTTGGCAATGTGTGCTCTCAACAAAAGCTAAGGAACATTTTAAATGCTTATGAATTGTGGTGGGAAATACTTAAAGGGAGATTGATTTGCATTAGGCAATTCTGCAGGAGTCAGATTGAAGGATAAGAAGCACACACTCGTATTGGTGCATAGTTGCGGTGTGTAAAGGTGTTTGAGGCTATGAACATTTGTTTCGCAAACTTTGCCACAATACTTCTCTGTCTTGATGAATTGGGCAGCTGATCAGATCTGGAGATCTGTATATACAAATGTGTATAATTAATTTACTAATACCAGGATGTGGTATAGACTTTTGAAGACTGTTTAAACAGAAAACAAACATTCCTTCTTCATGACATCTGTTATCTTCTTTAGCTTACATAAATCTGCAGACCTTGGTAGATATCTAATTCTACTTCTTATTTTGTACTACGAGTACATACTATGTAGATACTACGAATTAGTTCGAGGAGTAGCTGGTGCTGAAATGTGCCGCTTATGTGAATCACCGTGTCATCAATAGCTCGTCACGTTGTCAGCTCAATATATCCTGTGGTAGCCCCACTATCTGTTACCTGTACTCAACTAAACAATGTCCTTTAGACTCCTGGAAACATGCGCTGTTTTGGAGGCACAGTTCCCATCATCTTTGAAACGGTGGGACCTCTGGTGATGAAAACATCATCGCTGTAGTTAGGCATGAATAATTCTCAACAGGGCACTATACACGAAGAACAGCGTCAGGATCTTAGGGTGCCTACATACTATGGTATATTGGGAAATGAACTCATTGAGGAGCTATTTAAGTCAATGATGGTTGCTGTAAAAATAGGGTAGGTAGAGAGGGGTCAACCTGGCGATTTCCAGTGTTGTAACTTTTTCGATGTCCATCCGAACTCGATTTGCCAAACACATAAGTGCGAGTTGTGACCAGCAGTAGAAAATAGTTGCTCTACAAACGGGATAGCAGATGAATTCCTCAGATAGAGTGAACTGTGAGATTAAGCAAAAATAAGACCTTATCCGGGATACTCCGACATATTTGGAGCTCAGGCCGGTAAAGATTTAAGAGACTAAGTCAGAATCTTGCAAAAGAGATTGTGGCGGATGAGCGTTTATTGGAGGAATCCCGAAAGGGCTGCTGGAAGTATCTGGTAAATGGAATGCCATGGAAAAATGGAAAAAAAACTTCAACTGTTGACAACTCCTGCAAACGAAACAAGGACATTGAGTTTAGGATTTTAGGTAAACACCTGCCGAATAGACTTTCTTTCACTGGGTGCCCATAGATCCATGGGAGCAAGAATATGCCTTGCCATTGCCTGCCGCATTCCTGAGTAATTCAAAACTGCATTGGAGGCACAGTTCCACCCTTCGTATGAGTCGAGACCGATCTAAAACATCTTGCTGATCTTAGGGTCATAGCACCGAGTACTCATTTGCAACTCTACAATGGGTCAACCAAAAATGAAGACCCTTCCCTCGATTTTGGGTTTAAACCACAGCCACCATGACGCTCCCACAAAGTGGAATATCTCAACAAGTCGACAAGGCTCCTGACTCCCATTATACCATGATTTAAGTTCTAGTAGGGACTACCGGTGGTCCTTTCGCCAACAAGAACTATGACCGTCTGTTTGCAATTGCTCAAATCGTAGCAACCTTCGGTAGCGTCATCCGAGGATTTACGATAAGACCATTACTTTTCTTTGCTCCCGGTTTTTATTAGACATCGTGGGGAGGGCCACGAAGAAAGGACAACGAACTTCGGATCTGCACCGGGAGTGATGGGTCTATTAAAAGGACACTTGCAGCCGAGCAAAGCTCTGGAGTGCAGATGTTACCGCCATCCAAGAAATGCGACGAGATGGGCCGGCCACAAAGTGGATGACAATTTGCAACATCAACTATGGCGACTGTTACCGACGGCAAAAGCGGCACCTATTTGCCTAGGCAGACATAGGCAAGAAGTCCTTAGTTTCCAGCATGTCCGTATTAAGGCTAACTTTGCCAGCATTAGTCTTATATGCGCGCACGCCCACACAGTTTAAAAAGATAGCGACACCACAGATAGGTTCTACGAGCCCTTGGACAATACCTACGAACAGTGCACTAGATATGACATTAAAATTGTCCTCGGTAAAGAGGGACTCTTTGATACTGTCGGAAATTACGCGTACGACACCAGCTCCGATAACAGATTCAGCTAATCGACTTTCCGGCACGCGATTCCCACATCTCGGTATTCAAAAGGCGACTTGAAGAACTCTTGATCAATCAACCGTCAACCAGATTGAGCACATTTCGATCAACGCAAAGCCTGACTCCTGGCATTGTTGAATCTCCCTCCTCTCGATATTCATATCATGAACTACAATTTCAAGCAAGAAGTCTTGAGTTTTCGGTATGTTAACGAGCACCTTGTACCAATCCGTATTAAGGCTAAAGTTGCCAATATAGCTTCTACGAGCTCTTGGACAAATTACAAGCAGTGCCCTAGCTATGATATTAAAATTGTCCTTGGCTAGGAAGAGAGGGGATCATTAGTATTACTGTCGGAAGGTTTAGCCTGCACCGCACCACCTACCATAACGGATTCAGGCCAATCGACTTTGCTGCAGGGCGGAAAATAGTTGCAGCTAGAACGCAATTAGATATTCATACAGGAACTTGGACATCTTCTCATCAATCAATCAGTTTGACCACATTGACACAATGCACTCCCCCAGTATTATGGATGACCGGACACCCCGAAGGGCCAATATCGGCTCGGACCGTTACCTTGTTGTAGCCAATGTACGGTTGCGGACATCCCGAACATCGCTAAGGCAAGCTAATACTGTGATGAAGTTTGACGACGGACGGCTACAATCGCAAGAGATCGCCAAAACCTTTTCCGTTTGAGTCTCCCTTAATTTAGGTCCCATGACAACAGTATCAACAATATTGAAGACCAGTGGCAACATTGCCAAAAAGCTATCAAAGATGCCGCTTTTGATGTGGTGAGTTTCACACGACTACTACAACGAAACTCCTGGTTTAACGACGAATGCCGACTAGCTCGAGGAGATTAGAGCTGCTCATGAGCTCCACGAGCAGAAGAGGAGAGACGAACACAGGCATGAGAAGCACGCGATCGAGAAAATTGAGAGATGGCAGTCGAGCCGAAAGTTTAAAAAGGCGTGCCACGGACACAAACCCCGAACCGAAGCCTATAGAGACGAACAAGGGAACATAGTAGTAGAGTCCGTGAGGGCAAGTCCACGAATGTACATTTTCATAGACCTATCATTGCCTGCCATAAGGGATGTAACGTTGAAAACATATTTTTCTATTTTTCGGTGCATAGCCGGAGAATCGAACTTGAACCCTCCAGAGTAGCGGTGCAGAAATAAGCCACTGAGTCATGCCGACCAACAGTGTTGCAATTTGGTTGCTCTCTTAATACCTATGAGTTCCTAAATCTGGATTTCATTGTTAGGTTAGGCTGTTTCTTACATTGTAGACATCAGCACTATCACCAGCAATAGGTCATGGCTCAAACAATTTTAAGCATTTTATGTAGTGTAAGGGAGAGCCAACATTTACATGCATCTGTTCAGTTATAAATTGTCGTAATAATATCCTTCAAGTATGGTTTAATTTTGCTCCTGATAGTCGTTCCCCAATTTTATACGAGTGAAGCATTTAGAGAGTACTCCTGCTTACGCAACATTTTAAGCGTCTTTTGGTCGAAGCGTGTCTTAAATGGAAATGAAGAACATTATTGGAGGACGGATTGGGCAGGTTGTAGGGCTCAGGAAAGAATCACGATACTTCAGAGTACGTCCGAAAGTGGGCTCAAAGGTATACTGAGGACTTGAAGGTATACGAGACGGGTGTTGCTACAGGCAATTTCGGAGGAATCCTGGTAGTGGAAATATCGATAGAACAGACATTTCGTCGGTGTTCAAGAGTGTCAATTGACTGAGTGATATTAACATCACATATGGATTTTATCGCACGAATTTGAGTCTTCCTTGGGTGCACCAGTGGACAATGTGAACATTGTATTCGAATTTTGGGCGGATAAATGCTTTATATATTGAGGCCAGATAAAAGGGTTGAGGAAACCTAGACATTTTGCAGCATTTTTGATGTCATCAATTGTGTGGTCTTTCCAGCATTGGTTGTCATTGACACACACACCGAAAATGGAACGTTTTGACGATTCAAGTGCCATTCAAGGATAATGGCTGGGTACTTAAATTTCGCTTTAACGACAGCAGACAGCATTGCTCTGTTGATAGTTCCCCAATTGGTTATGCCCTTAATATCGGAATTTAATGAGCATAACATACGCTATCGTATGAAAACCAGAGAGTATTGTCGTCAGTAAACAACTGTATTGGATTAAAAGTAGCAGACAAGAGGTTATTGATGAAAATTAAAAAGAGTGTTAGAGACAGAACGAAATACTTGTTCATGTCAGTGATTCAGAGAAACTTTCAGAAATGAAGCTTTCTTCCAAAAAGAAACCAGTATCTGTAGACATATTCTTGTTGTTTTGGATTTATTCCATTCCAAAGAAATCGCCTAGGAGTCGAATTGCATCATCGACCTGGGAAAAAGGATGCAACGACTTCACTTTGATGGGCGAAACATATACACACAGTATGGAGTTGGTTGAGGGTGCTAACTAGAAACCTTTTCCAATAATTATATTTGCCAGGCAAATGGAAGGATACTGATGTATGTATAAAATACCGAGGGCCTTCTTAGAACCATCTCTGCCAGTCTGGACCACATATTAAAGTAAACCCTCAAAAGTTCCAACATTCAAGACGTCACTTCTCAGAGGCTCTTTAGAAATATATCGATTCCATCATCAGCATGCCAGAAGGCACTTTAAAATTTGTATCTTAAAATACAGATTTTATCTCTCGAAACTCAAATACGAGTATCTGCAAACATGAAGATTCATATCCACGTCACATGAAAAGTTGATTTTGTATTCAATAACATTACCGGTGGCTCTGCATGGTGCAAGTGATTGATTGAAAACCAAAGGATGGCTGGTGTTGGTTGCTGCCAGCAGGACAACAACTAGTTAACAATAACCAAACCAACACCGATATCACTGCCGGCACACAAACAGGGTGTTCCATGGTAAGTTGAAAGCCTAAAGCAATCAAAAATTCAATTTTAATTTTTTCGGTATACCAAACGTGTACTCCATATACAAATGTATATGTTCATACGTAATTCATATATGTACGAGTACATGTATGCATGTAGGATTTTAATTAAACGAACAAATGTTTGAGTATTAATTTTTTTTTTAAAGTTACGTATACGCACGAGTCCATGCGGAGGGAAATGTCGAAGGTTGACATGCTGATAGAGGTGCAGAAGGTCAATACCAACAAATCGCTTGCATTGGTCTTGCCAAATACCATGGCAGTAGTAGCAGCAGAAGCAGTAGTTGCAGCAATTATATTCGGATAATAATTGTTAAAACCATGCAATGCAATGAATGCAATCAGCGAATGGAAGTAATTAATTATTGCTGCTGGACGTTGTATTGTTTTTCAATATTTTACCTCAACAATTCAATTTTTCACAGTGTCAAAGCTTCAACCTTAAATGTAGCACTTGGGGGTTTCGTTGAAACGTGGTCCATACTGAAGTGTTCAATTAAGTTCTTCACACTATACAGATTCGCCGGTTTTTATTTTATAAAGATACTCGCATGAAAGAGCTGGCCATCGTCGATGAAAGTTTTCGCTTCTGTGATTTATTTAATGGGGATACTTTTGTTTACAGATAAACAGGGTTGTTACAGTTAATTAAATTAATTGTTGTAATTTAAAATCCAGTGAATGTGGTTCGATAAATCCCAGTGGAGTGCTAATGACGATAGTGCAACAAGGTTAATCAAAGACAACAATAACCAATTAAAAATGAATCGAGACGAAGGCCAGGACATCAGGATGTCTTCGTTTTTAATCGATTGTCGTACAAGTCAGGAGCACGAATTCGGTGACATTCAAGTGGCTTGTTGTTTCATATATCTTAAAGAATATGGAAGAATTTTACGGGTAGTTATATCCATACTTACTTTCACTTACTTACGACCTGGGGATGAAATAAAAAATAAACCTGCTTCCAGGTTCGTACAATGATGTCTTTCCATTCCATTGGCCTGCATCTCCTGAGCCAAGGGCTTTCCCTTCTACGTAGTAGCAGACTGATGTTCGTCCACTCTTCATGTCGTTTTATTCAAACTCTTTGACAGGGTCGATATCGTCGGTAAGCCCGTATAATTTGTCAAGATATCTTCTTCTCATCGACAATTTCGATTAAGGTGGGACTTACTTTCTCTACAATAACCCTAACCTTACGGTTAACGATGCTCTTGCATCCTTTTATACCGAAATTTTAAAATGTCTCTCCCAATCTGTGCCTTTTTTACCCAAAAGGAATCCCTCATCGTCACCACCCTGGTGTAATAAAGAGCTGCGATCTCTTCGTAACAAGAGAAATAAGCTCTGGTATTCTTACTTAAAATCGCGTTCCGACACCGATTTCTTCTACTACCAGTCTGCCCAAATAAATTTCTCTGTACTTTGCCAAACTCTCTATAACAACTATTTAAACCGAATGGACCACACACTCATTTCCGACCCCAAAAGATTCTTTCAGTTCATCAAAACTAAAAGCAAATCGGATAACTATCCATCATCCCTAAATTTTCTTGATAGGTCCTCGGGCGATCCCCAAATTATTGCAAATCTCTTCGCAATCTTTTTTGGCCAAGCGTTCACCATCCATTCCCAAGAGCCAGACCATTCTTACTTTTCCTACTTAAACAGCTGCCAACAAACAACTTTGGAATCGGTGTCTATAACTTTAGAGCAAGTTAGAGATAAAATAATAAAACTCAAAGATGATTATTCTGCTGGCCCTGATGACCATCCCCCTATATTTTTAAAGAAATGTCAAATGCATCTAGCCCAACCGCTTACAGCTCTCTTTCAGCTTTCTATCACCCAGGGATTATATCCATCAACCTGGAAAAGGTCGTTTATTATTCCCCTACATACAGGTAGAAAAGACGATATTTCCAACTATCGTCCAATTGCTAAGTTGTCCTGCATACCTAAGCTTATCTATGACATAATGCTTTTCCATTGTAAATCTATTGTTTCCCCAAACCAGCACGGATTTTTCAAAGGCAGATCTACGACCACCAACTTAACGGAATTCGTATCAAGCACTTTATGTGCACTGGAATCTGGAAATGAAGTTGATGTGATTGCCACCGATTTCAGCAAAGCCTTTGATAGAATTTCTCATGATATAATCCTTCTAAAATTAAAGGCTCTATGTTTCCAGATAAACTTTATAACTTGGGTTCAATCCTATTTAAATGAAAGACTTTACTATGTTCTATTTAGGTCCATGGTTTCTGACCCAATTAAAGCCTCCTCTGGTGTACCCCAAGGCAGCCACCTTGGTCCCTTATTATTTATTCTGACCATTAATGATGTTGCTTGTATCATTAAAAATTCATACATATCTGTTTACGCAGATGATATGAAAATATTTAGATATAGTCGTATATCATCTTCCTCAGACAGTCTACTTCTGCAGCAAGATGTAGACAGGTTTTGTACTTGGTGTCAGAAGAATTTTCTTGAGCTTAACGTCAATAAGTGTCAGGCTATAACTTATACCCGTAAACGCCTCCCTACTTCACCTCGTTGCTATCTAATCTTTAATCTGCCTGTTCCCTTAGTGAATGAGTTGCGTGATTTAGGTGTTATCTGCGACAAGGAACTCAATTTCCGTTCTCACATTGATAGTATAATAAAAAAAGCCAACTCTGCCCTTGGTTTTATCAAGCGCTGGTCTAAGGAGTTTTCCTTACCTTTGTTTGGCCTCTTCTGGAATATGCCAGCCAAGTTTGGTCACCCTACTACAGAACTCACATCCTCCGGATAGAAGCTGTTCAACGCAGGTTTTTACGGTTTGCTTTACATGGTCTTACCTGGGATGATAGCCAAAACTTACCACCTTACACTGACCGGCCGAAACTTATAAATTTACAACCCCTTTCTATACGCCGAAAAGTTGCCGACATTCTCTTTATTCATCAAATTTTAGTAGGTAATATCGACTGTCCTTCCTTACTTCAAATTATTTCTTTTAACACCAATCCCCGCAATCTTAGGTCTGTGCCACTTTTCCGGCTCAATCTTCACAGAACGAATTACGGACACCTGGAGCCAATGTCTAGGATGCTTCGCGAAGTTAACGATATTCTGCCTCTCTCCGACTACCATCTCAGCAAACTCTCCCTCAAGAACATACTTATTTCCACCTATGCCTCACGTCCTAACTTTATTTAACCGCTCCCACCCTTTAGTTTTTAAGTGAAAATGTTAGTTTTAAGTATATGTTTGCTTGCAATAAGCTTAATAAATCTGTCCGGGATTGACCCGGGCCGCAAAATCAAAAATCAAGATTTATCGAAAAAATTTTCCCTCCAAATATTCCAGGGCGCCCTCATCTGCTTTTGCTAGAGTTCGTGTTCCTGTGTCATAGACCAGGATCGGTTATTTAAATAGCCAAAAAGAGTCTAACTTAGTGCAACTAACGGTATGACTATGAATATGGTGATTTAGAGAGCTTCCTGATTTTTAACATGTTAAATGTTTTTTTTTTTCACCTTTTTTTCATATGAGGACCTGTGTGTGAAATTTTCCTCACTAAAAAGAAAGGAGAATTTAATGGAAAGTCTACGAATTAATAAGAGAAAACTTAATTCCAATATCTTTGGTTGCAGCAGCAGAAACAACAACAACAGTATCACTCGGAGTAGATCCAACTCTTTCCGTCTCACTGGTTTAAAATTTGAACCACATATTTCTTGCCGTTGCGGCGAAGTGGGACAAATTTTAAACCATGTAGAAAATATTTTCTGCAACTATTTTAAAGGTTTAAAATTTGTACCGCATGAAAGAAAAACATTGTGCGACTTGCAAGAGATAGGGGAGAATTTTTCGTTTCAACTTTGTTTTTACGGTAAAGTAACGGTGCTTTTGTAAAGTTGGCACTGGAATTTAATTTAGGGTTTTCCAATAAGGACTTGACTACTTTTTTTTTTAAATAAAACGCAAACCATTTGAGATACTCGTATTTCAAAAACTTTATTATCGGCTTGAAGTACAATCAAAACATTTATGAATGGAACTCGACTTCGTTCATATGGCCACCGCGGCCACGTTTGCAGCGGTTGATTCGTTGGACCCAATTTTCAACGACTCGGCCATACATTTCGGCCGAAACGGCCGCAATTTCGCGTTCAATGTTGGCTCTGAGCTCTTCCAACGTCGCCGGTGTGTTGGCATAAACCAATGACTTAACTTAGTCCCACAGAAAATAGTCAAGCGGCGTTAAATCGCATGCAATCTTCAATAAATCGATTGTAGCGTGTGCTGTGTGGCTTGTGGCATCATCTTGTTGAAATCACATGTTGTCCATATCCTCCAATTCGGGCCAAAAATAGTCAGTGATCGTGGCGCGATAACGCTGACGATTCACAGTAACGTGACGATCGTTATCATCGACGAAAAAATATGGCCCAATAACGCCGCCGGCATGCTAACCGCATCAGACAGTTATTTTTTGTGGATGAAGTGGTGATTCATGAAGCACATGTGGATTTTCACCCGACCAATAAAGCATATTTTGCTTACTGACGAACCCATTGAGCCAAAAATGAGCTTCGTCACTGAAGATGATTGCGCGATGAAATTCATCATCTTGGCGCATCTTCTCCAGAACCCAATCGGAGAACATACGTCGCTTCAAATGGTCCATCGGCTTCAACTCGAGATCGAGGTCGAGAATTACGACCGAAAATTTAAGTTAACGCTCTTAAAGTTGCAGTCACCGACTCCGAATTTCGGTAGAAAATTTTGATAATTTGCAGACGTTGCTCGTTCGTGTACTTTACCATGATGAAAATGTTGAGTTTACTGAATAAATTGACCACCGCAGTTTTCCAATGCGCTGGATAATGTGCATTATTCATTGCATTATTAAACAGGGTGGTATAAATGTTCACCGCTTCTAGAGGGAGATGTCGAAGCACAGTGTTCGGTATTTCATCGGTTCCCACTGATTTCTTACTTCTAAGTGATTCGAAGATCGTTTGGAGCTCTTCCTTCGAAATGAACGGGGGTAGTACCGTATCGTTGGTGATGACATTATTTGCCATATGCTCGTCACTGAACTGGGTGAAACCCGAGCTCTCGAATCGCCAATTCACAATTTCATTTCGAAGATAGAAATTGTGCACAAGGACTCGATTCTCCAGATCGTGGTTCGGGTCAATGATAACATTCGCCTTGTACACTTCCTGGAAAGTCGCTCCTATAGCCTCTACCTGCTCCTGTGGATCCTCGATCACAAAGAAGTTGTCATCATCAACAGCCCCATATTTAGATCTATGCCTGCTGCTACAAGTATTTGTTCGTTGTTCGTCGTTCTGGCGATTTTAAGACATGGAAGGTCGTTCTGATTATTTTAATATTTTATTTATTTGCGGGAACATATTCGGGTTGCTGGTGTTTACAGCCCGAATTTTATTGTTCCAATACAAACTTACAGATGTTCTGTAATTTTCCTTTATTGATGTTTGGAGGTTTTTAATCGACGACTTCAGTGTCATGATCTCCGTCAGTAAACTGTCTGTACAAGGTTTTTAGTCTTGACAGCAGTCTACTTTTATGTCGGTGCAGTGCGTCAATAGTTGCGTTGCGGAATAAGTCTTCTTCGTCAGTGTGTTGGTACCGAGGTATCGTTTTGTCCATTGTTCGTTTGATTGTCTCGTCCATTAGTCTTAGATACCTGTCAATCTCCTCGTTTGACAGATTTCTGTTGGACGGTGGGTAGAGCGAATTCGAGGAGAGTGCTCTAGTCAGTGATCTGGTGAAGTGTGTCCAACGCACCCTACTGTAATTGTAGGAATGCCTTTGAACAAACTCATCCAATTCCGCAATTTCGTTGGGAACAGTTATTTCGGTGCTGAGACCGCAATGGTCACTGTCATACGCGAAAGTGCGTAGACAGTTTTTAGTTTGTTGGTTAGTGGATGTCAGTTGTATTCGTGAGTCGAACAGCAGAAGATCCAAATAGGACCCGTGCCTGGGAAACGACGGACTATCCGTCGCCTTAAGCCCGAGTCGATACATTACATTGTGCTGACCCCACCAATTGAATAGTTGGTTCCCTCTAGTATTTGGTGTATTATTTCCCCATTCACTATGTTTGGCGTTGAAATCTCCGCCGATAATAAAATAGTTGTCTTCCAATTCCAGCCTCAGGAATCGGAAAAGAGTCTCGAGCTCTGAGATGAATAAGGTGGATTGAGTAGCCTTAGGTGCATAGACAGACACCATGTACAACCGCTTTGCACTACGGAGAGGGATATACACGATGTATGCTTCCAGCACCTGGAACCTACGTACTACCCGACTGTATACTCTTTTAAAACGTATACCTTTTCGTACGAAAATTGCAACACCACCTCCCTGAATGGAGTTGGGTAGGTTTCTCCGTACTATTTTGTATCTTCTGTGCCTCATTTTGTGTCTCTTGGTAAGCTTAGTTTCCCTAACCAGAAGCACATCGGGGGCTTGGTCTTTAAGCAACTTAAATAGTGCGGCTCGTGGTTCGAGCCTAATCAGTGAATTCACATTCACAGCAAGGACCTTCAGGGTTTGCTCCGCCACGTACGTACCCATTACGGCAAAATGGGTAATCCACCCGCGCGGTCTGTTCAGTTAAGTGACGTTGTAGCTGAGCCATCTGCCCCTGGATAGAGAGCAAGATAGCTAGCATGTCAGGTACTGGGGCCTGAGAAGCAACCTTCGCTTGCTGTACCGTATTTCCCCTGCCTGCCGCCATTTGGGCGTAGGTAATATGGGGAGTAACGGCTGGAGTTTGCAAATGCACGGGTGGTCGTTTAACTTCCACTTTCTGCTGCCGGACCAGGTTTATTCTTTTGATGTACTGGAATTTGGGACAACCCCGATAATTTGCCGTGTGTCCCGTGTTCCTACATAAAGCACAAGAGAGTTGGCTTTTTTCAGACGCTCCGTCCTTACCCAGAGCGCATTCTTCGGACTTGTGGTTCTTTCCACACTTCACGCATCGAGGCTGCATTTCGGAGTTCGACGCGGCGTGCCCGAACCTTTGGCAGCGAACACATTGTAAAATGTTTTCGCTCCTTTTTAATTTTTCCCAATGGACAACCTGGTAGTCTAGGATTTTAATACTCCTTAGACCATCCAGATTGCTGGTTTCAACATTGTTTTTACGGTAAAGTTAGTAACCGTGAGCATTGCCTTCTTTTTTGTCTGAAAACGACGTGGATTTTTTGGTCTCGGCTCATTTGGTGAACGCCATTCCCTTGCCTGGAGTCTGGATTGCGTGTCGTACTCATAAACCCACATCTCGTCTCCAGTAATGATCCCTTTGATGAATGTGGGATCGGATTCAGCCTCGCAAATCATCTCTTTTTTGCATGAAATTGAGGTATTTTGGCACCAACATTGCTGCTACACGACGGAAACCCAAATCATTAACCAAAATGTCTTGGACGTATCCATAGGCAATGTTCAAGTCCTCCGCTATCTCGCTGACGGTTAATTTGCGGTTATTGACCAACATTTCTTTTACTCCATCAATGTTTTCGTCGGTTTTCGATGTCGATGGTCTGCCACTGCGTTCATCATCTTCAATTGACTCACGACCACTTTTGAACCGCTCGTGCCACTGGTAAACGACAGTTTTCTTTAGAGAATCGTTGCCGAAACACTTTTCCAATATTTCCAACTTTCGAGTACCATTAAATCCGTTTTTTACGCAAAATTCGATACAAGTTCGTTGTTGCAAATTGAAATCCATTTCTAAAATTGTAAAAAATTGCCAACACCCACGGAGATAGATGTACTCTTGAGGGAATGTCAACCACAGATTGACCAACTTAAAAAAAAAAAAAAACAGAACTCAAATCGGAACAATGGGAGCGCCACTCGGTGGTTATTCCGGGTGGTAGTAATACCACTGCACCAACATTTTTATCCAGCTTTTCTAAAATATTTGAAAAAGGAACGAAATCAAGGATATTGGAGTTTCTAAACCACACCAATTGCTTTAGTGACTCTCAATTTGGTTTTAAAAAATGCAGATCTACTGAAGAAGCCTGAATAAAACTCCGTGGAGCAATTTATAATACTCGTAGTTTTAATGACTCATAAATCTCTGTCACTGTATTTATTGACATACATAACTAAAGTGTCCGACATGGTTGCTTGTAAAATTGTTCAATGCTGGTTTCAGGGGATCTGCGCACAAGTGGCTTGTCTCATATCGAAGCAACCGAAAACATAGAGTCAAAACTGTATGAGCTTTGACAAACATATTAATCTTGGTGTACCACAAGGCTGGGTTCCTTATTCATATAAACTCACTATTCCTTCAAACATTCAAATGCAAAACTACAGAGTTTGCTGACGATATAACTCGTTCCTTTCAAATTTATTTCCAACTCAAATAAAAGTTTTTTTTAATTTTTATGCAGACTTAACTCATGACTTAGAACTACTTCCTAGATGGTTTGCCGTACGTAAACTTTTAATAAGTAACAAAACCAAGTTAATGTTATTCAACTTAACCGGTTGTGTTTATGAAGATATGCCACTGGTATGTCCTAGATGTCGTTTTGATAATCCACATGCTCGTACTGCTGATTTACAAACTTTTTACGATCAAACAAGCTGTTTCTATATTGGCCGAGTTGACAATTTTAAGTGCTTGGGTATAAAACTGGATAAAAAACGGATAAAAAACTTTGTTGGAATTACTATACAGCATACTTAAAACAATACCTCAATAAAGTTCTGAGGCAACTATGCCAACTTAGTCTCTATTCTAATCAAACGATTTTAAAGTGTTAAACCGTTAAATCGAAATGCAGTATGGGCTATCATGCTGGGGTGGGACATATTGTAAGAGAATTGAGCCATTACTTATTAAATAAAAGCACACCATTCGTCTAATTCTAAGGGTTAAACATAGAACTCGTAGCTTTGAGTTATGCATTCCAAAAATTAAAAATTCTTCCCCTAAGGAATCTTCATACATATTTATAAAGTTTTGAATATTTTTTTTTACAAATCGGGGTACACATCTGCCAGATTTCATGAAAACCACAACTGACGTTTTTTTTTTATAATTTGCGCACGCTCAAGGGATTTAAGTACCCTTAAAATGTTTACACACAGCGCGGGCGAAGGAAAATCAGGGAGGATGGAAAGAGAGGTACCGGTGAACGCTGGTTTTGAATGTTTGAGGGTTATAATTACTAGGGAATAAGGAGCTAGGCAAGGTATTCCATAAGCGAGTTGTATGGCTTTGGAACGAATCACGATATTTCAAATTGGGCTTGAGGGTATACTGATAAGCATTCATAGCGATGCGGGTATTACGGTTGGAAGTTTGAATAGGCGGAATGCTACTGCAGATTTGATGGGTCACTGGTTGTGGAAATAGCGATACAACAAAGTGGGATAGGAGACATTACGTCGGTGTTTGAGAGTGTCAATATTAGCAACACTTATGAGTTTGTCGCACGGTTTTGAATCCTATCTAGCAGGTGCAGAGATGTTTTAGGAGCGCCTGACCAGATATGGGCATTGTACTCAAATTTTGGGCGGGTGAATGCCTTATACTGTATATTGAGGCCAAATCAGAGGGGGTAAAATATTTCCTACATCGCTGGAGGAAACCTAGACATTTCGCAGCATTTTTGGCGATATCGAATATACACATACCCAGAATGGAAATTTTTTTGGTTGCAACGATGCAAGTGCCATTCATAGACAGCGGCTGGGTGTTTAAATTTCGCTTTAACGACAATAGACAGCATTGTGTTTTGGAAGCATTAAATTCCACTCTGTTGTTTATGCTGTTGATATCGGAATTTAATGAGCTTAGCATACGCTGCCGTTCTCGTTCTAGAGCCGAAGAGTAGGACCGTGAGTCCGGGAACGAATATGAAAAGCAGAGAGTACTGACATCAGCAAGGGAATATATTGGATTAGAAGTAGCAGACAAGAGATCGTTAATGAAAATTAAAAAGAGTGTCGGTGACAGAACAGAGCCCCGTTCTGAGAGGTAATTTCTAATCCAATGAAGAAGAGAGTCGTCGATCCCAGATGCACGCATTTTCGGCAAAAGAACCTGATGCCAAACTCTGTCAAATGCCTTAGAAACATCAACTGCAACTATCTTGCCTTCGCCAGATTGATGTACGCTTTGGTTCCACTTTTCGGTGAGACATGCCATCAAATCAGCAGTGGACCTGTTGCTCGAAAACCATATTGCCGGTCATTGAGAAGTTTTCGCGTTTCGAGATATTTCATTAGCTGATGGTTTATCAGCGCTTCCATGGAAGGAACGGACGTCTGTGGGTCTTTAGGAGGAGAGAAAAGACGATTCGACTTTTTAGGGACGGGCTGGACAGACGCTGTTTTCCAACTGCTCAGGAAGATTTCTAAAGAGTAGGATTAATGAAAAAGCTTATGCAGTGGTTTTGCCAGCGTGGAAGAACACCTCTTCAAAAGAAGTTGAGATATACCATCTGGACCAGCGGATTTGTGTAGTTGAAATCTTTAAGTGTTCTTGCTACTACATGAGTAAGGAAATAGATTCTGGGAGTGTTGAACAACTGGAATGTCATTGTAAATGAGCGTTGGGATGGAGGATGAGGCAGAGTTTCTGATGTTTTTGACGAACGACCAACAATTTTTACAGCCTTTGGGACATTGCAGTATTTTTTGCCTCAGTTTTTGGTCGTATTGGAATTTCACACGCTTAAGAATGGCGTTGCAGTCATTTGTGGCTCGTTTGAACTTTTTTCAGTTTTCCACTGTTGGGTTGGTCTTGAAGGACCAACAAATCATTTCTCTAACCCTGACGGCCTCTTCACAGCTCGAGTCGTACCATGACTTTTCTTTTGGTCTGATACTCTTCATCCTGACGATCATATCAGCAGCGGCATCCACGTCGTTATCGAGGAAACCCAACGACCAGTTAAAATTCCTAAAGAAGCTGTTAAGTCCAATGGGCTTTCTCGTATTGCCATATGGTTCGTTTAGGAAATTTTTCTCTAACTATGTCGGTGTACGAGAAATTAGCTGTTATGACGCAATGGCCCGATGAGCCTAGAGGGGAGGGCGCATCAACGGTGTACTTATCAGGGTAAGAAGTTAAAGACAAGACCAGGGTGTTGGCGGGTATGACTATCAACATTTGGTATTCGCGGGGGCTCATTTACAAACTGTGTTAAACAACTTTCCGCAGCGAAGTTCTCAACACACGGTCCTTCGGGTGTTGTCTGGCCGTTTCAGTGAATGGATTGCTTTCCCCAACGATTTTGGCTGATGCAATGGACGTGGATAGCAGGACAGTGCCACGTAGCTGATGAAACAATGACTCAACCTGTAACCGTCCAAGCCTTTTTCACACATTTGTGGGCAGACACAATGAGCCAAGATCCACCGATACCGATTCCCATCGACTGTTTCGCCTTCCCTAAGGAAAAATGGCCCAATGATGGTTTTGGCGCAAACCCCGCCGGCCCAAACAGTCACTTTTTTCTCATGCAATGGTGTTTCATGTATCTCGTGTGGATTCTCCGTTCCCGGAGACTGTAAAATGGACCTCGTAGATCATCAAAATTTTCTTCCAAAAATCAGGTTCAGCGTCAAGCATTCGAGCGGCTGTTTGGCCGTATTCAAAGCGACGTGGACGGTCTGTCGGCAATATTCTTTGAGTCAATTGCACTTCAAAATACGCCGCAAGATGCTTCCACTGACGCCAAAATTCTGAGCACGGTGACGATACGAAACATGTGGATTATCGGCAGCACTCTCTCTTACCGCTTCAACCAGTTCATTGGAATGTCTTGGGCATTGCTGAACAGCATATCGACGATCCCCCTGTCTCGTGTTCAACAAAATTTGACCCCAAACAACACAATTGAACTACTATTTTCAATGTACAGCGTCACTACTTCAGCGCGTTGTTTCGATGAGAAGCGATTCATGGTTATAATTGTACTGAATTGATTGGATAGTACTGGATCTCTCTCCTACATTTTCGGTCGGTCAGTTAAGTCAGTAAAGTGAGTGCGGCCCTTATTCCCAATGTCATACCTATAAGTCAGTTTGCCTGAAAGAAGCTAGCAGGCTCATGCAACTTGTTAAACGTAGAGTTTTTGAAAATTCGCCTCTACACTTGGATTACCTTTGCGAAGCTTATAGCGGCACTAGCTGTCTTTTTGTTTGTTTAATCTGATGGAACAACAAGTAACGTACTCAGGAGCTCGTAAGAGCGTGACAATATAACATAGTTGCACTCACTAAATCTAGCTCCTTGAGGCTACCGAAACGTAGTCACGATGTCACTGGTCTTCGGCACTTGGTATTGGCTTCACAGAACTTACCATCACGTTGCGATTGCACATTATTTTTCTGTTGTTGTTGTGCCTGAGATATGCGTAGACGTACGAGTATCATGACTAGTAACTAGGTAGTAATCCGCAATGTTTCTGGCTGAATATTGAGGTTGGTCAATGGTTTCTTAGATATAAGCATCTTCCGCCCGGCAACAAATTTAAATAACATATGTTCGTCTTCAGATATGGTGTCGTGGTGTCAGATATGGTGTCGTCGGATGGGTAAATTGCCGTATTCGCGTTCGATAGACCCTCACCAAATGCTTCAGGTGTCTGGAGTTTGGCCATACGGCGCGCCAGTGCAAGAGCGAGCATGACCGATCCAAGCTGTGCAGAAACTGTGGAGAAGAAGATCACATAGCCAAAGAATGCAAAGTGGACGCATTATGCTTCTGGTGTAAGATGGTTACGCCAGAAAACGCTGGACACGTGGCTGGTAGTAGCAAGTGCCCGGTACTCAAGAAGGCACTGGCCAAATTAATATGATAAATGCTGTCCAGATAAATCTAAACCACTGCGCAGCCGCGCAGGACCTTCTGGCGCAAACAGTAAGGGAGAAAAGAATCGACGTAGGCCTAATAAGCGAACCGTATAAACCCATAGACGGAAGCAGCTGGATAGATGATAACACAAAAAAGGCCGCGATATGGACCTGCGGAAATTATGCCCTACAGTCAGTCGGCCATCGGGGAGACCACTTCGTATCTGCTAAGATAAATGGTGTACATTTTTATAGCTGCTATGCACCCCCCAGTCTATCATTGGCGGATTATATGAAGCTGTTGGACGACATTGTAGCTGACGCACGAGGAAAACACCCAGTTATTATTGCTGGGGATTTCAACGCCTGGGCTACCGATTGGGGAAGTAAAACCACAGACGTAAGAGGGAGAGTTCTCCTCGAATCCTTCGCAAGACTGGATATAACTCTGACCAACGATGGCGCAGCTGAAACGTTCCGAAAGGCAGGCAGAGGGTCAATCATCGACATCACATACATGAGCAACTCACTCCTGCGGAAAACCAAATGGCGAGTCAGTGAAGAATATACCCATAGCGATCACCAGGCTATCTTATTCAATGTCGGCAAAGAGAAACGCAGACTGTGCCCCACTCTAACAGGGCCAAAGTGGAAGGACACGCTGCTTGACAAAGATATGTTCAAGGAAATATTAAACACCAGCGCAATAATGAACAATGGATCGGCTGAAGCCCTTTCTCATCAGCTAATCCAGACCATCACCGCAGCGTGCGACGCATCAATGCCCAGAAGATCCGTCAGTAAAAGAGGCGAGCCTTGCTACTGGTGGACCGACGAGATTAAACAGCTCAGAACGAAGTGTCTACAAGCACGACGAAGATCTCAGAGATCCAGAGGAAGAGAAGATTTCCAAGAACGACTAACTAACTTTAAACTGGCGAGACGGGAACTGGAAAGCGCCATTAAAAAGAGTAAGTCAAGGAGTTTTAGACAGCTCTGCGACGAGGCTAACCTAGACCCCTGGGGCTTAGCGTATAGGGTGGTGATGAAGAAGCTCAAAGGCAACAGGTCCCCACAACTAACCTGCCCTGCAATGCTAAGGACTATAGTAGAGCACCTATTCCCGCATAGACTAACTACTATGGTCACCATCACAAGAGAGACCAATATGGAAGATATCCCGGCCATCACGTCGGAAGAACTTTTTGCTGCTTGCAAAAAAATTGGAGACACCAAAGCACCTGGACCAGATGGCATACCGAATAAGGCATTAAAGATGGCCATCAAGACGAGACCGGACATCTTCTTAGCGACGATGCAAAGGTGTCTAGAGGAGGGGATATTCCCTACGCCATGGAAGCTACAACACCTAGTGCTGCTTCAAAAGGGCAATAAGCCACCCGGAGAACCATCATCGTATCGCCCAATATGTCTGCTTGATACTCTAGGTAAGATCCTAGAGCGTATTATATACAACAGACTGCTGGCGGTGGCGGAGGAAAACGGAGCGCTGTCAGATCACCAGTACGGCTTCAGAAAATCTCGTTCTACCATCGATGCAATAAAGGCGGTAGTAGATACAGCAACTGAAGCAATACAAGGGAAAAGATGGAAATGGACGACAAAAAGATACTGCGCAGTAGTAACGCTCGACGTCAAAAACGCGTTCAACTCGGCGAACTGGTCGTTTATTAGGAGATCCTTGGCCAGGATGGATACACCATACTACCTCTTGAGGATAGTCACGGACTACTTCAGTAACAGGAGATTAAAGTACCATACGGACGATGGTGCTAAGCACTACAGTGTTTCCGCGGGAGTCCCACAAGGCTCGGTCCTTGGACCTCTCCTGTGGAATATAATGTACGACGGAGTTCTGCGACTAACCCTGCCTGAGGGAGTCAAGGTTATTGGCTTCGCTGACGACATAGCAGTGGTTACAGTAGCAAAGCACATCCACGAGGTGGAGTCTGCCACAGACGAGGCAGTTTCAAAGATAAAGGAATGGCTGGAGTCTACGGGTCTGGAAGTAGCTGCACACAAGACTGAAGCTGTACTAATAACCATTCGCAAGGCGGCGGAATACGCGAACTTCCGCGTCGGAAACCAGACAATTAGATCCAAAGAATCCTTAAGGTACCTTGGAGTCATGATCGACAATCGGCTGCGCTTTAAACCCCACGTCGAGTACGCTACTAAGAAAGCATCGCTGATGCAGGCGGCACTCGCCCGAATGCTACCGAACATCGGCGGACCTGGATACGCCCGAAGGATCTTGCTGACCAGAGTGGTCAGCTCAGTACTTCTATACGCTGCTCCTATATGGGCGGGTGCGCTGGTGACAAACGAGTGTAGGAGAGAGTTAGTATCAGCTCACAGGCTCTGTGCAATCAGAGTGATCAGCGGATTCTGTACAATCTCCTATGATGCAGCCTGTGTTTTAGCTGGAATGATCCCAATAGACATCCTCGCGGATGAGATGAAGAGGGTGTACCTTAGGCGATCATCGAACCGGCAAGAGGCAAAGAGGGTCAAGGAAGAAGAAAAGGCAGCATCCGCAATGCTGTGGCAAACCAGGTGGGACCGTTCCACAAAAGGCAGGTGGACGTACAAGCTTATTCCCATCATAGAAACATGGACAAAGAGATCATGGGGGAACTGTAACTACCATATCACACAGTTCCTGTCTGGGCACGGCGGTTACCGGAAATACCTCCACAGATTTGGACACGATAGTTCGCCGCAGTGCCCAGAATGCCAAAATGAGGAAGAGGATGCGTTGCATACAGTGTTCTACTGTAGACGCTTTGCAGAAGAAAGGGTAAATCTGCCAAGTCCAGAAAATCTCATTAGTCACATGACGCAGTCAGAGGACAAGTGGATGGAGATCTGCTCATTTATAGTGCGCGTACAGTACGCGCTGCGAAGAGCAGAAGCCCTAAGAAGAGCTCAAGAGGCGGCCTCGTAGAATAGAGCATAATTGCTAACCAGCCCCGCGAAGTAATACCTAACGGCAGTCCCGCGGGGAGAGTGGTTGAAGGTCGTAAGGGTGTGGATTAGTACGTAGGCGCACTCCTGGCATCGAACATTCGGGTGTTGCGAATCGTGCATGTTGGTGGCACGGGCTACCGCATCTATGAAGATTACCACATCCATTGGCGCAACCAAAAAAAAAAAAAAAAAAAAAAAGATATGGTGTCGTGTAGTTGTACAACCATAGATATCCTTAATTTCTCTTTACGAGTACATTACTACCATCAACAATGATGTTAGCGTAATTTTATGATTCTGCTGATTTTTCGGAAAAGCACATGCGAATATCCTTTGGGTTCAGGTAAATAAAATTTAGTTTGGTGAATGGATCAGCACGGGTTAGCTATCATAAGGGGCTGCAATGCGCGCTATTGCTTTTAAGTCATAGTAACATAGGTTGTCTTGCCCTCTCGATTTTTCACAATATTTAGCTGGGACACCTTGAGCGGAATATGGCGTCTCACCATATAGTAAAAAATCGAAAAGCTATTTTACTGCTCACTTGAATGGGCTAAGCAACAAACTTGCAAATGTAGAATGCATGCTATTTGCCCATCGATCCATCCTGCAGACCTGCTGCATTTCTACTTCAGCAAGAATGACATCAAACATATCTGCCTTGCTTTGCTCAAGTAATCTGATTACAGTTTCAAATATGCGTTGAAAGAGCCAGAATAGCCTCTGCACTTTATTGCTACACATTATGATGGCTTGAATGTGTAATTCTGTTGTCTTTTAGGTTACCTTCCTGTAGAAGGCAAAATCTGTCTAAATTCAATAGTAGGTATTGCCGGAAGGTCGTTTCCAGAGTTTCTTTGTCTTATTTCGAAATACTATACTTCGAATTCAATATTGATTTATTTGAGTTGGCAAATGATTTACCATGGAGCGTCTTGATGTCCATCTGATCCAGTCCACACTTCTTTAAGGCAACTTTTGGTACAGAAGCTGTTTGAAAGAAGTGTGAACTTTTAAATGACATTCGATTGAAGACTCACTGACCTTGCAAAAGGTCTTTGCATGCTATAGACTTCATAACTGTTGCTATTTGCCAACCAATTTTGCTCCTTGACACAAAACATTTTATAGAAATCGGTGAATCACTTAAAAACCAACTTGAAAAAGTGAGAGCTAGGAAAATCAAAAAAAAATCAAGAACAAATCTAACATGTGTTAAAAGCATCACTTCTTAAAGTAGTAATACTCCGTACTCTCTACAATTCGCAGGAATGGAAAAAAAAGACGGGAGGAAGTGAAGAACCATAACCATTCTCCGGTTAGGAAATTTCATGCACTCACTGGCTTCCTTCTAAACTCTTCCGCTGAGAAACCTCACAACGTTCCCAGGACAATTCCAAAAACGAAAAAGAAAAGTAACCGCGCGTCGTCCGCCTGTCCAGGCTTCTACCCATATTCTCCTCCACTCATGCTGTTATGCAAATGAGAAATGCATTAAGCGTCAACTTGAATTTGTGTCACGAGCGGTTACTTGCAGTACCTTCACTATCACAACTATTACCGCTTTCACCACCATAACCACCCACTCATCCATTAAAAGGATAGCGCGCAGGATACAGGCACATATCAACATATGTGTGCTATAAGGCATACAAAGTGCGCTGCTCTCACTTAAGGTAATTTTTTTCCTCCACAGAAAGGAGTGTGCGAATACGGAAGGGAAGAAGGAAAAAAAATGAAAAATGAAATCACCGGCTCATTTCCGCTGTGCTTCGCTGCAGGACTTTTCACTTCTTTTAGCTTTTCATTTATCAACTTTCGCTGTTTCACTTACTTTGCTGGTGAAATTGATTTTCGACACTATGGGATAAGGGTTCCCACTTAAAAAAAAAAAACAATAAATTTTATTGTTCAGGTCCCGGTGGAAAAATTGGACCGGCATAAACCGATTGTATGTGAGAACACGCGACGAAGTCTTGAGGAATGATGATGAGTGGTCAAACAAGAAGTAGCTGGGGATGTCCAATGTTGTAAATACAACATACTACCGGGTCTATCTCGTCCAACAAATCTTAACTTGCTAAACTTAGTAGCGGATGAATCGTTAATGGGTCAATGTAACTCTCAGGTAACTCTCATAGGGTTACTGGCTTCGAAACACTGGACCTGTTTTGCCCAAGGATTTTGCAAGAGATTGACTACCTCCTCTAAAATGCTACGGTTCATCCACGACGATCTGCAAATGGAATACGGGACCACGGACAGACATAACCGCCATCCAGGAAGTGCGAAAGGATCTTCCAGAAAATATAATGAAAACCTGTGTCATCCAGCTATACTGCAGCCAGTATTCTTAGTAAGTAACAAGACAAGAAGACTTAAGATTTCAGCATACGAACATAGCCTACCTTCATGCTTAGAAAGAGACTTCGACAATTGGCTTTGCTGCGAAGTGGAAGATCACCGTACCTGGCACACGGTTCCCTCATCTCAATATTGACTAAGAGTCATGGAAGTGACCATATCATTTTATAAAATGTATGGAAATAGTCCCTATGTCTGGATACTTCGACCACAGTCTCGTACGTCTATGAATATCTCCGAAGGCACAATAAAAATGAAAAACTGTGAAAAGGTTTAACGTTGGACTCGTGCAATTCCAACAAACCATGACATGTACCTATGTCAAACATCTTTGGCATTATAAGCTGGAGATCAGTGGTACTGATGTCAAAAAGCCATTGCTCGTGCTCCGGAAACGAGTTCGGAGCCTATGATTTGATAAGCAGTTCAAAGAAGTACAATATATAGCAAAACAACTTACGTGTTAAACTTAATATACGAGTACTATATAGAGATTTTAGGTTGAAACGAAAAAGCGACATGAAGTGATTCCGAACTCCGATGAGATGAATCTTTAGACCGTTTTGCACCCAGTAGATGGCAATCAAAGCCGTGCAATAATACTTGCAAATGGCACTAATGTTATCCAAAAAGGATGTGGTGCCAGTAAAATTGTTCCACTTTACACACCCATCTCGTTGTGAATGCTACTAAAATTCCGATGAAACGAAAAAGCGACAGGAAACGGTAGGGTGTAGTTTGCGTGGTGGGGCAATTCGGACAGAATGATAAATGGGAGATGAACGAAAAGGCACCAGACTCGGAGTAGGGAACAAAAAGAGATTTTTACCTGTTATCCATACTTTCGACCGACCATATTTTATAGATGATTTGGTGTACTCGTATGCATCTTACCAAGTCATCGCCTTCCACTTTGAAGAGTTGGGCCGTTAGGCCGTCCGCTCTAGCAGCTTTGTTGGACTTAAACTTAGATATGACTATCTTCACTTATTCCAGGTCGGGTGGACGGAATTGCTGGTCTACTTTGTCCAGGTTGGAGCTTCATTCTGCCTGTCAGCATTATTTGGTTCGCAATCGCCATTATACAGTCTGCAGAAATGATCTTTCCAAATCTTCAGCATTGATTGCGACTCTACTACTATGTTCCCTTGTTCATCAATACAAGCCTCAGTTCGCCGTTTTTTGTCTGTGGAATGTTTTTTTTAAGCTTTTTGGTAAAACTTCCGAATCTCATTCCCGGAGTGGCAATTTCCTCGACCGTCGTTCTATGCAGCTGTATATGCATCTTATTCAACTGCATGTGCTTGCCGGAACTCACCGTCAAACCAGGAGTTTCGTAGTGGTGGCCGAGTGAAACCTAGCACATCAGACTTTTTGGCAATGTTTCAACTTCGAAACTTGATACTGGCGGCATAGGACCTCTTAAGAGATTAAGGGAGACTCGATCGGAAAAGGCTTTAGCGGTCTCTTGCGAATGTTGCCGTCCGACGTCAAATTTCCTCACAGTACTAGCTTACCTTTGCGATATTCAGGATATCCGCAACCGTACCTTGGCTACAACAAGATAATGGTCGAAATCAATGTTGGCCGTGATACTGGAGGAGCCCCTTGCGTCGATCGCAATGTTATCAATCTGGTTGACAGTTCATTGATCAGGAATTCTTCAAGTCCCCTTATGAATATCGAGATATGGGAACCGCGTGCTAGCTACAATAATATTTCTCCCCGCCGCAAAGTCGATTAGCCTGAATACGTTATCGGAGGTCTTGTCCAAGAGTTCCTAAGAGCTATCTTTGGTGGCTGCGTGTGCGCATATAAGGCTAATATTGGCAACCTAAGCTTTAATGCTCAAGACTTGTTGCTTGCAAATGCAGTTCGTGATATGAATATCAAGGTAAGGGGGATTCATCAATACGTCCAGAGCGGAGTCAAACGTGCTAGGGAAAGCCCCCATGAAGTTGAGATAGACCGTTCTTTGGCGTCTGGTGAAAGCAGCAGTGGCGTATGTTCGTGACGTATTTTCGAGAGATAGACACAAAGAATATAATTGGCCTTATCATAGCCATATAGTTCCAGAGGACCCTTCTCGGTGAAAACTCTTTTACACTATCAAAAGACTGACAGAGACATTTAGGTTTTCGACGTGACATGTTTAGTCCAGAGAAAAATTGTTTTTCAGAATGCCACCCAAGTACTTAGCCTCATTGGAGAAATGCCTTTAAGCACTAGATGAGTCAAACTAACCACATTACTCTTTCTCATAAGGAGAGCAATCTCAGTTTGAACAGGATTGAATGAAAGCCCATTACTTGTGCACCAGTCGTCGATCACATCTTAGGCCTCTATAACTTTTGAGCCCTCAGTCGCTAGGCATGATCCAAGAGACGATGCCTTAGTGCGGGCGTTAGAACTATTGAGAGAGCTAACCAGTGTATCGACAAACATCTCACGGACTCACCAGAATAACTTGAATTTACCAAACTTTTGATTCGTCAACGCCGCTCTGTCAAAAACACCCTCAATGTCGTTGAAAATGCCCATTGCGTATTCTTTGTTGTCAAGCGCGCCTTCAATTTCGCCCATCAGATTTTGAAACACGCTCTCGCAGGATCTTTCGCATTTGTAGGCGTGCTGCACATTGCGCCCTTGAAGCTAGGTCATGCTCTTCGACTTGAAGGAGGTTGGAATGACTATTCCTACAAGGCTGTGCTAAATGAAGAGAGTTGGTAGTATAGGCCTTGACTTACTCCAGACTGCAGCTTAAGAGGAAAGAATGAACGTTGCTTGGACATATGTACGCCTTTCTCCTCAGAATATTTTCAAAAATATAAGACGACTCCATTCCACTCCCATTTTCCTGAGCCATGTATACCGAGGGCGACTTTAATTCCGACAATGTTTTCACGAATCGCTGCAAATCGATCCATGAAAATGTATGGATGTTGCGGAGGATATTGCAAAGAGCAAGATGTGGAGCAAGTATCTCTGTCACTTCTGAAGCACTATCCGAATAAGTCTTATAAGCATTCACGGCGTTTGGGAAGAATAGTACGTATAGATAGAAATATCCACAACTCCACTTCAGACTTCGAAGTCCTCTCGGGTATAATTGTGTTGCATGCTAAATACTCGTATGTCTGCAACTCTTGGCTCACAATATACATTTCTGCGGCCAAATTAGTGGAGAAGTTCTACATCAATTATTACATATTTCTGTTCTGAGGTCGAAAACTGTATTCTTGAACCATTGTGCCAGAAGGGTGCTCCACATGACTTCGTTATCCCTTCTGGCAGTATTTCCTAGCTTCGAGCTTGCTCTAGGTAACTTGCAAAGCCATTTAGTTTGTGTGTGACAGTCATTTGCTAATTTTTGGCGAAAATGGAAAAAAGGGGAATTTCGTGGGGAATGTTTGGAGCTCTATAACCGAAATGAGACGAGTTTTTGTGGCATTTCGCAACCACGGATGAGACACGAATTCACCATAATACACCGGAGATCAAGCAGCAGTCCAAATAGTGGGTTTCTGCAGGCGAATAGGCGCGACGAAGACCGACTTGGGTCTGTCGGGCAACAAGGTTATATGGAAGTTTTTTGGGATGCCAGCGGCATTAACCACATTGCATACCTCCATAATAGATTGACAATCAACAGCTAACATTATGCCAACTTACTAGACTGGTCAAGAAGAAAGTGATCTTCCATCAAGACAACGGACGTCTGAATCGTGCGAAGAAGTCATGGTGAAAAATCACGAACTGAGCTACGAATTGCTCCTTCAGCCACCATATTCTCTGGAATAGCCCCAGGGAATAGAGGGATTTCGCTAAAATAATAGCACTTCTATCACCATTCTCCGGATCGCTTTCGGCTGTCTGACCATATTCGCTTGGTTCGAGGTGGTAATAACCCGTTATTCCCATTCAGCAAAATAATATGTATTGTAGACTGAAATCCTGGCGGCTTATTGGCACTGAAGAACCGAAAAATTAGCCTTTAGGTCTGCTTCTTCTTCTTGTTCAAAAGTCTTGTTCTATGGAGCAACACCAGATTAGGTAGTTGACGGAGACTGGCGTGCCTCCGGTAACAGTTGCGTTGTTCATCTCATACATTTTGAGGCAATAAGTATATTTCATGTAATTAGCAGAATGATGGCAACATTGTGCATAATCGCGAAGTAGGAACGCTGCACGAGACGTGTTTTGTTTTTAAATTAATTTTATTTACTCTGCCGCTGGATTATAAGCTCAAAAGACAAAGGATACACCACCACCTCAGAGCTCACATCCTGTGCCATGTTCAGGAAGTAAGCACAACCTCACCAAAGCAAGCAATGTGGTATTAAAACCACTGTCATACATGATAATGAAGTTTTTTCTTCGCGTCCTGTCCTCGGCTAAGGATTTAAAGTGACATCTCGAAGATCTAGGCGACACATTTAAATATATTTATAGATGTACGAGTATGTACGAGTATGTGATGCGATTAAGCAATCTGATAACGTGAATAACTTCCAGTGTGGTGTCTTGGAATTTTATGGGGACTGAACTAATCCTCAGAATCGCGGCGGGCTTCCTTGTTGATTTTGCGTAATTTTCCAAAAAGCAGGACTAAATACGAAATCCAGAATGGATTTTGGTTTCACAGGAAGGGGAAAGGAATAAGTTTCAAGTGAACGCCGCATGGATTTATTTACTCCTTCTTGTCACTGATTTTTTTTTTTGTTTAGGAGGAGTGTGCAGTCGTATCTATGTACGAGTAAGTGCGGTTGGCATAAATTTGTTTAAGGCTCACAATTTACTAAATATAACCAAAGGCACGTACTCCAACCAGTCAGTGTGTTGTTGGACGGGCTTGTGGGGTGTGAGTAGTGGCTTTTTGAAGAGATTTATGCTTGTTTGGATTTTGGTTATTTAGAGCTTTTAGAATACAATGGCAAGGCAACAAGTAGAAGGAGAATGGAGTAGGACTTACGAGACCAGTACGAGGAGAGTTAAGGCCTAGTTTGAAGGGTGTCGGTTGGATTTTGATTGGGATTAAGCATCAACCAGTTGTGGTAGGGATTAATTTTATTTATGTGTGTCGGAATGGATGGAGTACAAGATAATGGAGGTATGAGCATGAAATGTCGACATAAAAGATAATCAGGATGAAATGACGTGAATTATTCGATATTGAACGCATCGCAAGATGGTAGTCAAGAACTTGGAATTTTTCTGACGTCCAGTTGCACTGGAATGCTTCCTTTCTAGGGAACACTTTAACAAAAAAAAATCTTCATATTGACAACTAACGCGACGAGGTACATAGTCCACTAGTAGATTCAACGTTGCTTTAGAGTCACAGGACACTTTTGAAGGAAAGTCACCTTTTGAGGGTGTATTCGTGTCAGGCTAATATTCCTTGTGTAGTCGGAAAGAGCACCGGGAAGTGTCATCTATCCTAACCATCGGCTGTGCTGCTTTCATCGATCTCCAAATTCAACTAAGTTAAGGAATGTTAAGATATGCTTTACTAAGGAAACATCGACATGTTCTATTTAGACCACAACTGTGATAAAGTTTACCCTAACTTTATTCGATCTCATATTTTAAATCCCTCTCCATATTCTACGCCAGAGTCCCACCCTAATACCACACAACCATCTGTTTTAGACCCCAGACTTCCATCAAAAGCAAAGTTAACCAACCACTTTATCGATTCAGGGGAAGGCCGGTATGTTCTCTCTCGATTAAGAGACATCTGATTATATGATAATGTTCGATTACATCTCGCCTATCTATCGAAGAGTGCTGGGAGTAATAACAAGATGCAAAACTTTTCTAAAAAAAAGCTAAAAGCCTGGCTGCAGGCTACAGACCAGGCACTAGGGCCCATGAAAACACTGGGGATAATCTTATCTCCGACCCACAGGGAATTGTGGATATATTTAAGCAGCATTACCAAAAGCTGCTTGATGGGCATGACCAGAAGAGAGTGATAGAGTATGAAGAAAACTCAACTACTCCAGTCGATGAAATATGTCTGCCACTCAGCCTAGGCGAAGTCGGCATAGCCGAACAATAAGGCCGAGGGCTCAAACGGATTGACGTTAGAGCTCTTCAAAGCTGGTGGTGATGTTTTGATAAGGAGCATGCACCAGATCATCTGCAAAGTATGGGAGGACGAAAATGTGCCCGACGACTGGACTATCAGCTCTATCTGCTCCAACTCCAAGAAAGGCGATCCTATATTGTGTAAGAACTACCGAGGCATATCGCTGCTTAATGTGAACACCTAAAGCCGGCAAGTCGACGATAGACCAAACCTTCACACTGCGGCAAATCCTGGAAAAGTCCAACGAGTTCCAAGTCCATACTCACCATCTTTTCATCGACTTCAAAGCCGAATACGACAGCATTGGCCACACTGAATTATATAACGCGATGGCCGAATTCGGAATTCCAGGGAAATTGATCCGGTTGTGTCGCACCATGCTTTCCAACAAAACCTCTAAATTATTCAAAACATGCGCCGGATTTCGACAAGTAGACTCGCTGTCGTGTGATAACTTCAATCTTGTGCTGGAGCGCTATATTTAAGAAATCCATCCAGATATCATCGTCTCCCGTTTCCAGTGCGCCATTATTGAGGTTTTTACTGCTAGAAGAACAAGCCAAACGAGTTGGTCTCACGATGAATGAGGATAAAACAAAGTACATGCTGTCAACTAAAACCCTATCCGTCTAGGACAGAACCTAACAATCGACAGCTATAGTTTTGAGCGAAGGAGTTTATCTACGTCGGAGATTCGACAAAGAATAACCTTAGGCAACCGCTGCTGCTTCGGTTTGTCCAAACAACTAGGGTCCACACTCCAAACTTGAAGATCCAAAATCATGTTCTACAAAACCCTGATCTTGCAAGTCTTGCTTTATGAAGCTGAATGCTGGACGATAAGCAAAAGCAGCAGAGTAGATCTTGGGATCTTTCGAAAGAAAAAAGTCTACATCGAATATTTGGTCATATCTGCGAGGGGGGGAATTGAGAAGAAGATATAATCGCCGCGAACTCTACGGAAGGCAAAAATCCGTCGAATGGGCGACAATGCTCCAGCTAAGAGACCGAACCTCCGGTTTAAAGATCAAGTAATCGGAAACGCCCGAAGCCTTGGTCTACTAAACTGGAAGCAACGTGCCCGGGACCGTGAAGGATGGAAAGCGACATTAGCTCAGGCTCAAACGTTCAAAGGGTCGCTGCCGGGACAAGTAAGTAAGTATAAAATCGCCATCGATTCCAGGAAAGCCTTTGATAGAATTTCCCATGATATACACCTTCTAAAGGCTCTTGGTTTCCAAATAACCTTCATAAAGTGGGTTTAGTCCTATTTAAATAACGACATCCATTTAGGTCCATGGTTTCTGAACCAATTAAAGCCTCCTCTGATGTCCCTCAAGGCAGCCACCTTGGTCCATTATTTTTTATTCTGACTGCTAATGGTGTTATCATAAAAAAATCACACATATCCGTTTACGCAGATGATATATATCATCTTCCTTAGGCAGTCTACCACTGCAAGAAGCCGTAATATCAAAATCAAATCAAACCGGACTTGCTTCTTTTACATTTCTGTGTGTGCAAAGATGTTTTATGTCAATTAGAATCCGACACATCAGGCAAAATTTGGTGACGATGAAACTCACATTTTGTAGACCTTCGAAATAGGGTAAGGTAAGCCAAATCATTTATTGAAACTTGCAGAGTCAGGCGAAGAAAACGAATCCATTTCAATTCAAGTCAAACTGATTGCATCATAAACTCGAACGAGCACACGATTATCAGCTAAGTACGAGTAATTAGTTCAACTCATTTTATGTATCTGCTCGTACATCAAATCTTCGTCTGTCTTGTGATTACAATTAGGAAACCCGAAATGTTTCACCCTGTGTCAGCACAATTTCTGATATTTACAACAACCAGCACCGATAGTATCTAAGGAAATCATTTCAACGTCATTGTAAATACGAGAATCCCGGCTACAGACACATGTCAAGCGATTGCGGAATTGCACCCTAATTGACACATGTATTCTCAGATTTGACAAGTGAGTGGTGGAAGCATTTTGGAGATTTGTCTAGGAAGCGCTTCGGTATGACAAGTCCGGTCACTTCGATTTGTTTGGTTTCAGAGGTTTTGCGTTAAATCAAAGTTTTCCTGTCAAATGCAGGATGGTGCTGGTGATTAATTATTTAAAAATCAATGACAGTTGGTGCCATAAAATTGGTAGTACGATTAGGATTGACGATATGCTGTCAGCAGTCTGTTTTGGGTTGGAATTGGTTGATTACACTGATGGGTTTCTGTTGGTATACTCGTGGAAGTGGTATTCGTGTTTGAATTCGAATTAAGGTTCACCAATATATTGAAGCCTTTTACACTTTGAACACATGAAAGTTAAGAAATGTCCTCCTGATATAGGTTGCATCTTCGTTATGTCATTTTATTAAAGAGAGGCACGCTCAAGGGGGCATGAGTCTCTGAAGAAATTAGGGATAGGCGTTGAGATTTTTGTCAGATACATGTTAAAAGTTACCAGTTCTAGTTAAAAGTTTGTTTTAGTTGTAGGGAGCAAATATCCTTTGATTTTGGTCCGATTCTATGGGCATCAAAGTCTACCTTGTTTTCGCAAACCTATCAGATTTGTGTTTTTGGAAATATGCTTCAAGATATTTCAGGCAGAGAACAGGGCTTCCATTAGCAGAGTTTAGACACATGAGAACATAGAATGTATCTGTGTGCTCAGTCAAAAAGTACCATCGAGCATGGCTTTAAATTCTTGTAGAAGAGAACATGTTGTGCTTCGTGGATTTCTCAAAACTAGTCAGGGCTGTGCTTGTCTGCTGAGTCCTTCCAAGGATTGTTCTTTCAAACTTACTGGCTGAATTGGATGCGAAATCTGAAAAGGAGGAATCCTCGATCAACCAGCTACAGACACTTCAATAAGGAGCTCGGTAAATCACTTGCCAGGTAGCCTGATCAGAACCTGATCAAAACCAAGCTCCAATCACAAAATTTAAAAGTGAGTTGAGTAATACAACCCGCCGTTGTTGGTAGAATATTTAACGGCAGTGAGTCCATTAAATGAGCTGTTGCACTTTCGATAGCTTCAAGTCTTCTGTCACCGATGGCATATACACAGTTGTTCTACGAAAAGTTATAGGCCGGCAACTCTAAAGAAAATTTTCACTATCAGCCTAACACTGGGATAGATACTGAACACCCGGCGAACAGTAAGACGGCTTTGAAACCGGTAATCAAATGACAGGGGAGTCAATGAGCTTGAGACTAATCAGTGTGACTTCCTCAATGGTAAAGAGAATGGATGATAATCTTCATCTACGCAAAACTGCTTAACTACACACTTAGGAGAATGGAAGATCACGCGAGTTAGCCATCCACAGCCGCGTGGGCAAATTGGAAGCCGCGCCCGACAGGAAGTAGTACGCTTTGGGCGTCTTCATTCGACATTGAAATTCTCTCAATAATGTAACATTCGACAGCCAGGCAACACGGCGTAGATCAATATCTAGTTGTGAGGATAGAAGCAATGTTGGCGAATAGGACCCTGCTGACTGCGGCCACTAACATATGTGATGACGGGGGTTGCCGCCAAGACGGTGTCCTGTCTTCTCTTACTAGTTTTTAACATCTGTTCATCTTTAGGCAAACGCAGATAATGTAGTGGGAAAACTCCAAGACCTTGTTGGCTTTCTAGCAGTGTAAGACCGAAGATGAAGATGTAAGACTGTTACGATGAAGCCAACTACATCCGAAAGTACGTCTCTGTTGCTTTTACTAAATTCTGAAGAGCGGTCTGCCTCGGCTTTTTAGAGCTTCCCTAGCATTCTTTTTCTAGCTCTAGAAGCACTAATATATTACCCTCGCATTGATATTCATATCATGGGATACACTCTCAAAGCCATCTTCCATTTAAAGAAAAGTGGTCTTTACTGCAACATGCATTGGACTTTTAGTGCGTTCCGACTGTCCTTTGTAACTGCCCATGTGGTTTCGGCCAGAATCTGAGCCAGAAAAGTAATGTAGTCGGGTTTTCATTGATCTAGAATGAGACGATGGTGGCGTTTTGTAGGAAGGCAGTGTTAGATTTCAGTCCTCGTTTGAAGAACTTCTATTTCCCAGGTTGAGATATATGAGATATACGCAGAACCGGTGAAGTGATGTTGGTACCTACATCTGAAACGACAGCAAAGCTGCGTTGAAGACCTTGTCAAACTCTATCAGTACTTTCAAGGTACGAGTAGTTCGAGAATACCGGGTTCTTCTGAATGAATTTTGAAAGCCAAACTCATTGAGTTTTGTTTGAGTCCCACCTATTATGAAGATCGCGGGGAATGAAATCGCCTTAATAGGCGAGGTTAAGAGGATTTTTTGCATGACTCGAACCTGGATTAGGATACGGTTTGTCCTAATGTCGCTGAATGCTTCCAAAGGTTGCTAAAAAGTCTGTGGGAAAGACTGCAGGCTACAGGGACTAAGTGTGCTAGGCATAAGTGACAAAGCATCCCGTGATACTTTCAGTGAGAGGTTCTATGAGATTTCACCCCATGCTCTTATCAAGTTGCAAGTACTTGTCAATGGTGTGGTGGCACTTTTTCATTGAAGCGCAGTAAAGAAAGAATTTTCATCAAAATTAACATACTTACAAGAAGTACAAATATAAAGAAATCGTAACTGGCATAAGGATCTCTACCTTAAATTTAGAGAGTAGCCAAGTTTTGAGGCCTTTAAGAAACCGAAACTTGACTAGATAGTTCCGACGTTAGTTTGTTAAAAATACGAGGTGCAATGCAACTTAGAAAACACCTACTGTGCTCTTTATAGACTATTAGAACGACCACCGTCTGCTAATTCTCAGCAAGTACGCCCCACTTCTTCTAAAATTAAGTGCTTTGGATACATATAAAGATATCGAAGGGGAAGTACCATTAATCTGATAATTTTCCTTTGTGCTGTGACAATGGGCAATCCGGTTGATTATGTACGCACTACCCCAACATGCAAGACCATAATCTGGACGTGTGCATAGTAAATTGTTAATAGCAGGCTTTGTGGTACGAGATTACGTAGATAATACTCCCGTACTGACAAAATATGAGACATTTAACTGAACAGCGTACATTATCACATCAGGGGTGGTGAGAACGAATGGTGGTAATTAAGTCAAATTCCAAGCAGATGCAGATTAGATGTTAATTCACGTTTACGAATATATCTATTATATTATTGCCTGCATATGTGCAACAGAGCAAGGTAAATGACCCTAAGGGCGTAGGTTAAAAATGGAATTGGGATAGAGTAGAGAGAGTATTAGTCCAAAGACTCTCCTGTACAAGGAATGCACTTTTTTCTGGTTGCCTTTGTTTTTGTTTTAATCTATGCTCTTAAGTAATTTAAGTGTGACAAACAGTGTGAATGAAAAATCAACGTACACTATTGCAAAAATTATTTCGCAGCAATATAATGGACTACGAATATGTTATTTAAATGCGCGAAGTTTAAATGACACTAAATTAGACTATTTAAAGTACTTGTTTTCTACTTCTTGTTTTGATGTTATTTGTGTAAGTGAATCCTGGTTTAATCCGAATGCGCGTGACGAGATCTACGATATTCCAAATTATAGACTGCATAGGAATGACAGATTCACTGATACCACAGGTGGAGGTGTTGCAGTCTACTGTAGGTTAACTCTAAAATCTAATGAAATTTTTAAATCAAGTGAATCCGGCATTGAGTACATTGCTGTGGAAATAAATGACTGTAATACTACTAAATGTCTTGTCTCCTGCGCATACAATAAAAACCAAAGATGCTCTGCATTGCCATATTTTTCAGCACTTTCGGACTTTTGTGCACTATATGAGCATATTGTTGTGTGCAGCGACTTTAATGCTGACTTACTAAAAAAAGACTCTCTTGCATTTCAAATGAAAGACTTAGCGTCTTCCGTCCGTCTGAGTATTGTTAACTACACCTACCCAACACGTTTTGTCCCCGATCGTACACCCAGTCTTCTTTATCTTATTATTGTCTCCGATCCCAACCTTGTCCTTCTTTTTGACCAGATACCCTTCGATATCTCTGATCACGACCTACTTTTTCTAACTTACAATGTCAAATTGTCTAAATGTGCTACTACTGAAACTTTTACATATAAAAATTTTAATTCTGTTGATGTTAATGCCCTTCAACTAGCCACAATGTCTGCCCCATGGATGCAGTGTAGACAAATCGCCGATCCTAATGGAAAGGTTGATTTCTTTCAATCAATTTTGACACAACTGCTTGATAGGCATGTACCTACAAAAACAGTTAGAGTCCGTAACCAAAGCTGTCCATGGTTTACCTCAGATGTTATAAACTCAATCAAAGTTCGCAATAAATTGCACAGTAGATGGAAGCGCAGACCGACCAGCGCGTATTGGAAAGAATTTAAAGAGGCACGCAATCGTACAACTTCAATTATACGTGCGTCCAAAAAAAATGACTATGCATCCAAGCTCAATACCACCTTACCAGCAAAAAAACTATGGAGCAACTTTAAAATGATCGGTCTTTCTAAAGGCTTTAACCAACAGAGTGATCTTGATCCTGATATTCTTAATGATTATTTCATTGGTGAACAACTCGCTAATGGTAACTTTGATACAAATCGAGCGTCAGCCTGTTCGGCCAGATCTGCGCATAGACTGGATGACTTTGAAGTTGTGAGCGAAAGCGAAACTTTTAAATGCACAATGGCTATTAAGTCTGAAGCTATTGGGGAGGACGGAATACCCATCCGGTTTGTCAAACTTGTCCTGTCCCAGATAGTTACCCATCTTACTCATGTCATCAATTTCTGCATAATTACATCAACTTTTCCCAGGTCATGGGAAATAGCTAGAGTCCTTCCAGTGGCAAAGAAAACAAACAGTGATGCCCCTTCTGACTTTAGACCGATTAGCATATTACCCAGTTTACCTAAAATCTTCGAAAAAGTCCTGCAAAAACAAATACTTAGTCATGTAGCTAACCACAACTTGCTTTAAGAGAACCAATCAGGATTCAGGGCACATCACAGCTGCTCTACCGCTACGATAAATTTGCTAGATGAAATAAGGCAAGATTATGACAAGGGTAATATAAGTCTTTTTTGCCTACTTGACTTCTCGAAGGCTTTCGATAGGGTAGATCATAACATTCTAAGCTGGAAGTTCAAAAATTTGTTTGGTTTTAGCCGTAGGGCTACCCATCTTATTGGCAGCTATCTCTCCGAGAGATTCCAGAAAGTCATCTCTGGCGGCAAATCCTCCCTACTTAAGGCCTTAGTTCAAGGAGTTCCACTAGGTTCAATTCTGGGTCCTATTCTTTTCTGTATGTTTATTAACGATCTTCCATCAGTCTGTACCTATAGTTCTGTCCACCTTTATACAGATGACGTGCAACTTCATTTAGCAAAACCATATAACAAGCTTGATGAACTTGCTGACCACATCAATGACGATCTTACCCAAATTTCTATCTGGTCCGCAGCGAATGGATTGCTTCTTAACCCAAAAAAATCCCAAGTAATGCCGATCTCTAAAAGACGTTTTCAACTGAGTATCCTGCCAGACTTGTACCTAGGTAGCAGTAAAATAACAGCTGTTGAACGCTGCACTAGCCTTGGCTTTATCATTGACCGTAACCTCTCAGGTTATAATCATATTAATGCAGTTATTGGTCGGATATACGGCTGTCTACGCAAATTGTGGCCTACATCGTATTTCACCCCTGTTGAAACCAAACGTAAGTTGTTACTGATCTTAATAGCACCTCTCATTACATATTCTGAAGTTGTCTATAGCGCTCTCGATTCACTGTCACTAAACAAATTAAAGGTGGCATTCAACGATGCGGTTCGCTATGTATATGGACTTCGAAAATACGAACATATCTCAGAACATACCAAAAAGATACAAGGTTGCACGCTACAACAGTACATCAATGTGAGAAACTGCATATTTCTACATAAAATTATTCAAAATAAATCCCCACCCTATTTATATAATAAACTTGTCTTTAACCGTTCTGCAAGAAATTTAAGTATCGTTCCCCATCGTCGCCAATATTTAAATTCGTCACGCTTATTTTTCATCCACGCTGTTAAACCTTGGAACCTTCTCCCACCGCGTATCAAAATGATATCTAACCGTGCAAAATTTAAAAGTGCAGCCTTAACAACCCAACCCTGAGTCCAGGTCCTATTCCCCCTCTCTTATATTATTATTATTATTATTATATCTTAAGTTATTATAGTTATGTTAGCTAATCAATAATATCTAAGTACTAAAAAAGATGTAAATCTTATTGTACATACCAAGTAAATAAATGAAAATGAAATGAAGTGAAAATGAAAGACCGATCCCTGTGGAACACCAGTATTCGAACACTGTTCTTCCTTACTTCTCACTCTATTTTTGTACCTTTGCTTATTGTTTCTGTTGGTCAGGAATGATTTGAACCAATCGATAATATTTGCTCTAAACACACCATGCAACAGTTTGCTTTGGTTGTTCTCCGAACAGAACCCCATTTTTGGGTCAACAAAAATGCCAACTGACTTTCGGTTGTTATCTAGTGCTCCATGTATTCTGCACAAAAAATCTATAATTGCTTCCTCAGTACATTTGACGTTAACAAAGCTAAATTGTGATTTATTAAAGGATACCACTCAATAAACTGACAAGAGAAGGCACTGTCTCCTTTCAATTCTAAGGACGGAATCAACGGTGTCGCCCACAGTACCAGTTGGGTCGAACTAGTGTAATCTCAATATGAACTGCTTCAACGTACCAGGTCTACAGGGATCTCCAACACTAAGTCAGTGTGTTGGAAAAAATTTGGTGGCGGATGAGCCCTTAATAAAGGCCAACGGCAGCACTCACATCCCCGAAGAGGGTTGTGGCTCCGGAATTTGGTCTGGCCACCTTTTGTCCTCGGGGTCCCAAAAAGGGCCTGGCTCTCCAGGTTAGGGACTGCGCGTGAGGTTAACCGACCAACTACGTAAAAAAGTAATTGTTACGAAGTGACCAATAGCCTCGGATAAGGACGAGTTTACTGCTGACGACCCTGCAAAACGAACAAAGGACAACGACTTTCGAATCGTGCAGAATGTTCGGACCTTGAACAGGTCGCGTGCAGCCTAACAATTAACGGAGACTGTAAACTGCTATATATCACTGCCTTTCAGGAAGTGCGGTGGGATGAGCCGAGCAAAAGAAAGATGAAAAACTGTAATGTTTACTACAGTGATTGCTATAGGGAAGCAAGCATCTATTTGGATGCGGAGATATTGTAAGCGGCAGACTTAGTCAAGAAGTCTTGAGCTTTCGACACGTGAATGAACGCCTTATAACAATCCGTATCAAAGGCAAATTATCTAATATCACCCTTATATGCGCTGCGACAAAACCTACATAGCCTACGCGACACCACGTCTGGAAACGGACTTAGGCTAATCGATTTTGCTGCGACACGTAACGTTACTATAGCAAACATACGGTTTCCCCACCTCAATATTCACAAGGGAACATGTCGCACACCAGATCATCAAACTGCCAACCAGATTCATCCTCAAGTATTTACTTACCTCAAGTGTCTTAGACGCCACAACAATGGACAAGTACTATGAGCTTTAACGTTGATCGTTTGCAATCGCAACAAGCCGCCAGAACCTTGCCGATCGCGTATCGCTCAAACTCAAGTCCTTTGCAGCCAGCATCAAGTGCTGAAGACCAGTGGTTTAGATGCCGAGAAGCCACCAGAAATGGGTTTCACGGCAAGCACATGCAGCAAAACAACATGCCTACAAACTGGCGCTACACAAAGTGACGAGAGCGGCTTATGAGCTCTACGAGCAAAAGAGGAGAGAAGAACATCGGCTTCTCCGGAGAAAAAAGAAAGAGCATGAGAAGTGCGCTATCGAGGAAATTGAGAGGTGTTACTCCAGGAATAATGTTCGGAAGTTTTACCAAAAGGGTCAGGGTAATAAGACCCGAACGGAAACCTGTAGAGATGAACGTGGAAACCTTGTATGAGAGCCACAGTTGGTGCTGAGTACATAGAAAAACCATTTCTGCAGACTATTTAACGCCAAAGACGACACTGTCAGGCAGGGCAAACCATTCAATATTGACGATGCAAGTCAAGAATTCCATCCACCAACTTATTTCCAAGATTTGGCCAGATGAATGTATGCCTGATCAGCATCGTTTTCCCGGTTCACAAGAAAGGATGATAGAGATATCAGCCTCCTTTGTTTTGTCTACTGTATTGTGCGTGCGTTTGAAACCATTTGTCAACGATCCGATTGGACCCTATCATTGTAGTTTTCGGCCCCGTAACCTCACAATTGAACAAATATTCACACGAATCATTCGATTTTAAAGCCGCATATGACAGCATCTGCAGGGATATGTCTAGTTGTGGCATCCCTGCCAAACTCGTCCGCCTGTGCAGGATGACGATGGAGAAACATCGCTACTACATCAAGGTCGGTAACCACCTGACCGAGATCTTTGATTACAAAAAGGATTAAGGTAAGGCGACGCGCTGTCATGTGACTTCTTTAACATCATACTTGAAAGAAGAATTGTGCTAAACTCACAAGGCAGAACACCAACGCGCAAGGTCGAGCTTTGATGTATTGTACCAAAGATCACTTCTTTTTAAACGGAAGATGACTTTGAGAGTGCAGCCCTTGATATTCATAGGAGGAAGATTCATCAATACGACTAGAGCGGAGCCAGGAGTACTGGGGAAAACCCCCATTCGTCCGCAACAAACCGTTCTTTGGAGTCTGGTAAAAGCAGCAATCACGTATTTTGGCGAGAGCTTATTCCGCTAGACAACCGACGCATAGGATATAATTGGCCTTATTATAGCCGTGTAGACCCAAAAGACCCTTCTCGGTGACAGGCCCCATGTCCTGCCGATCGCTCCTCTGCACTGCCAGAATGCCTTAGATGCTTTCGACGTAACATGTTTAGACCAGAGAAGTTTGTTATGCAGGATGACATCCAAATACTTAGCTTCGTCGGAGAATTGAATGATGATGCCTTTAAGTAGTAAATGAGTCAGACCAGGCAGCTTCCTCCTTCTCATAAAGAATTTTGAGACGATTGACTGAAAGTCCATTACTAGTGCACCAGTGGTCGATCACGTCTAGGGCTGCCTGCGCTTTAGAGCAGACAGTCTCTAGACACGATCCAACACACAGAACAGTTACATCATCCGCGTATGTTTGTCCATAGACATTAGAACTATTGAGGGCGTTGTGCAGTGGGTCGACCAACATGCATAATAGCTGTGGAGACAGAACGCCGCCTTGTGGGCAACCTCTATTTACACCCGCTACCACATATTGGCCACAGCCAACATCCGCAATCAATCAATGTCCTATCCACCAGCATTACTTTTATCTACAAAACTAGTGATTTGTCGAAAGGACCCTCAACGTCGATGGAAATGCCCAAGGCGTATTCCTTCTTGTCGTGTGCCCGTTCATTTCTGGTACCAGATTCTGAAGGCGTGTTGCTTCGCCGACAGAGGATGCATTCACAAGGCGGTTTTGCGCACACGGATCTCGACCATTCTCTCGATGCTTTTCAGCATGCAGGAAATCAGACTTATAGGTCTGTAGCTCTGGACGAGCGAGTAGTCCTCCTTTCCGATTTTCGATATAAAAGCCACTCTCACTGTGAAAATTCTCTTCAGAGTTGCCACCAGCTGGACTATACCTTTTTGTAACATAACCTTGTAAATACCATCGATGCCAGGTGAATTGAAGTCATCAGAGGAAGCAACAGCATGTTTAATGGCCTCATCCGTCACCACAACCGATAGATGTACCAGCTACGGTGTGTTGTGTTGTTCAGCTCACTACCAGCTTCGTTGATAGGACGTAGTTGTGAGCTGGTTCCGACTCAGTACATTTCCAGCCTGGTTGATCTTCCACTTTTGAGGAATTTGACCAAAAGCGCTCTTCGAAGTCCGAAAAAGACTCTTAAAATCCCTTTGCTTTGATCTGTAAAGATCACAATCTTCCTCCAAATTAGTCTTAAATGAGCTGTTTAGAAGTTTTCTGGATTCTTTACGAAGACGCTGCAGGTCTGCGTTCTACCAAGGAACGGGCGATCTAAAGGACTGCTTATTGACTGGACATGCCATTTCGAAACACCTGCTGAAGGTGCCGTTCATGTTCTGAACAGCTTCCTCCAGCTTTTGTTTTGTGCTGAGCTCAGGGGGAGCAGTGTTGGACTTGCCGAGCTCCTCCTTAAATAGTGTCCAGTTAGTTTTATGCGTATTCCTCCTCTTCGATGTATATATGGTCTGACTTGGAGATATCCGATAATACTTTCAGGCAGTAATCTCCTTAGCACACCTGTTTGATAAAATTAAGTCGATTACTTGCTGTCTTACACTCGTAACAAAAGTTGGCTGAGAGCCAACATTGTTGACAGCCAGATGAGGCGATAATATGAAGTCTAGGAGATGATTACCTCCCACTTTGCATTTGCATCGCAGCATAAGGTGAGTCCCATCTTCCTGGAGTCACACTATATTGGCAGCAGTAACGAATCATAGGCCATTTGTGCCATTCTTCATTCGTTTCGTAGCTTATGTCTGCAGCAACTAAATCTTGTTTAGATGTAGTTTAGATGGAGAGAGTGAGTTTGGCACATAAAGACAAGCTCTCAGCCTTGCCAAAGGCTCGTCATAAAGTGGTTTGAAACCCCTTAAACATCCGAAACCACAGATGCGTTTGTTCCACACCCATGGATACTGTATGGATATTCTTCAGAATTAATTTGTGGTCGAACAATTTGGGGAGTCTACTGACTGTAATTCCACACAGATTTCCAGAATTATCAAAGAATATCTTCGGCATTATTTTTTCAAATTTGTTTTGCTAAAAAGAGATTGACAACAAGTACAATATGGCTTTCATTATAACTCTGATTATTGAAGCCCAATAATTGGAAATAATCGAGAAAGTAAAAATAAATAAACAGAGATTGAGCCAGTTGTTTTGGAAAAAGGAAATGAAAACGACTCTCAAATAAATAACAAACAAAGAATAATACTCAATAACCTTAAAAGGGGAGAAGATACTCCACGCTCCATCTCCAGAATCCAGGTGCGTTTTTCAACCTCGTTTTCCTGTTCATGTAAGGGTGAGCAATTTCTTGTACAATAGAATCGGGTACAATTAGGGAGGGTTACTGTGGGTGGATTTTTTTTAAAATTAATACGACACGGATTGGTTTCGTATGGTTGATAGAGAATAATGAATAGAGGAAAACAGGGAAACTTGAACAAAGATTTTTACTCGTTTAAGACGGCAGTTAACTAGTACTAGGTTTCTGTGGAACAATTCAGTGGATGTTGGCGATAACGGCACGAGTGGAATCTTATGTGGTTGACTGACCACTCAAATCCTTGGTCCTAATTCTTTCATTGAGGAGCGTTTTACTTATGGCATTTGTTATTTTTTCACAATAGTGATGCAAGTTCATGTGACGCAACAATATGGCAAAGCAAAGTAGCAGAGCTTCAGCTGAATATAATGCTCCGGCTACTACACCACCAACAAGTCCAGAAGCAATATTGTCCAAGATATTTCCGCACAAATTTGGCGCGACCATGACATCAAATTGATTAGTATTCGGCACCAATTGCATGGTCGACGATCATCTTCTTAAACCGAGTTGAGTATACATTCTCAGTCTGTTCGCGAATAATGACTGCGTTAAAATCCTTATGACGACCCTTGACCTGGTATACTGCGCACATGCACGACGTTTGCGTACAAGTCTAATTCGTTACTTAGCTTCATGTTGAGGGTTTGCAGCTTGCAGGCAACGCTGTTGTCATGAATGGCCAGATGCCCTGAATTCAGATTCTGTTCTTTGTAATTGAAGCGACAACATCCTCCAATTTAACACTCAACATTAGAAATTCTGCCTCATCCTCCATCCCAGCGTTCATTTACAATGACATTCCAGCTATCAGCTCTTTGGACAAAACGAATCTTGTGTGCTTTGTCTCCGGCTACACTTAAGTGCGCCGAATTTTTAATGAAAAGAATCCACTTTCACACTCGTGTAGTAGCAAGAGTTCTTAAAGATCTTAATATGTGGAATGAGGAGATGTTGGGTTTTGTAAATGACTGGGAGGAGGATCTACGCGCTTAGGAATTGAGTTGGACGCGGTGGAAGAACGTTTTGTATATACGCGATTGGCAGTATGAATTGAAGGAGGAGTGAAGACAGGAAATGTCCCAACTTTAAAACTCCAATTTGCATCAGGAGTTGGGTTTTTTTTGGAAGAGTTAGGCTTCCTTCAACGCAGCAAAAAGCACAAGAAAAGTGACCGACTGGGACTCATATAAAGAATCCCTCAAATTATACAAAAAAGAACTGAGGAAGGCAAAGCGACAATCCTGGAGGTCATTCTGCGACAAAATCACAGAAACCTCTGAGGCTTCGCGGCTAAGAAAAATCCTCTCCACAAATCCTATGATGCCCAGCTGTTTGAAAAAAACCGATGGCTCTTGGACAACCTCAAGTGATGAATCACTCAACCTGCTTCTGGATACCCACTTTCCAGGTATCTCCCAACTCGCGGCCAGTAGCAGCCCAAACAAGCCTACTGCAACCGTGACCAAAATTCATGGTCTGATTACGAGAGACAAACTGCTCTGGGCGCTGCATAGCTTCAAACCATACAAGTCTGCTGGTCCGGACGGTATTATACCTGCCGAGCTACAGAGATCCTCAGATATTATTCTACCAGTGTTGGAAAATATTATGAGGAGCTGTGTAGAACTTATCCACATTCCACTGTTATGGAGAGAAGTCAATGTAGTATTCATTCCCAAAGCTGGAAAATGTTCTCATGTAGTCCCAAAGGACCTCAGACCTATAAGTCTATCATCATTCCTTCTGAAAACTTTAGAACGACTGATTGATATCCATATTCGAGCTAAAGTTGATCCAAGACTTCTGTCTACCGCTCAACATGCCTACTGTAAAGGAAAGTCGGTGGAAACGGCTTTGCACTCTCTGACTAGCCACATCGAACGATCCCTACAATATAAGGAGTACACAATGGTTGCTTTCCTAGACATAGAGGGCGCCTTTAACAACGTCAACACATCCGCAATCACGACTGCGCTGTCAACTCTGCAGGTAGACGGCTCACTTGGGGAGCTGATTAATCTAATGCTAACAAGCAGGATAATCAACTCCAAACTGGGTGAGACTTCTGCTAAAAGATATGTCAGTAGGGGTACGCCGCAAGGCGGTGTCCTCTCCCCCCTTCTCTGGAACTTAGTGGTTAACGAACTACTGATATACCTGGAAGCGGGTGGTAGCAGAGTGATTGCCTATGCGGATGACGTTGCCATAGCCGTCTCAGGAAAACATCTAAATAACATTACAGAACTCCTTCAAGTAAATCTCAATAGATTAACCCGCTGGGCAGTCGCTGTGGATTGAGAATAAACCCCCATAAAACTGATCTTGTCCTCTTTTCTAGGAAATATAAAATTCCAATCATAGACCCTCCTTCAATAAACGGTACCAGTTTAGTTTTCTCCGATACAGCAAAATATCTGGGTCTCATTTTTGACAGGAAACTAAACTGGAAACCTAACATTCAAGAAAGAGTCAATAAAGCTACAATAGCTTTATTCTCTTGCAAGAAAGCCATTGGGAACAAATGGGGCCTTCAACCTCGCATAACCCACTGGCTATACATCTCGGTCATAAGACCGATACTTACTTACGGGGTGGTTGTCTGGTGGACGGCCTTGGAAAATGCAGTCAACCGCATTAAATTAAGCAGAGTCCAAAGAACAGCATGTCTATGCACAAGCGGAGCCTTCCGGTCTACCCCCTCTGCGGCATTAGATATTCTGCTTCACTTGACACCCCTCGACATTTTTAGCAAGCAAGTAGCGACTGCAGCTATTCGCCTTAAAGCGACTAAACAGTGGACAAATAATTCATTTGGCCACGCCAACATTCTTAATACATTAGGAATCCTCACAGAGAACACCGATTACACCATACCTGAACTTTGGTTTGACAAAAACTTCCATGTAAGCTTCCCCTCTAGATCATTCTGGGAGGAGGATGCTTTCATGGAGGACATGTCAATCCATCTCTATACAGATGGATCTAAAACCGACAGCGGAGTTAGTGGCGGTGTTTTCTCAGATAAGCTAAATCTAAGCCTCTCTTTCCGTCTTCCAAATCACTGTAGCGTGTTCCAGGCGGAAATTTTGGCGATTAAAGAAGCTCTGTCCTGGCTGAAGAAAAACGTGATATCTGCAAAGGATATCCGCATATTTTCAGATAGTCAGGCCGCCATCAAGTCCCTGGACTCGGTCTCATTGTGTTCTAAAACTGCCCTTGAATGCCGATCATCTCTCATGGAGATGACAGAGCAGTTCAACATTCACCTTTGTTGGGTGCCGGGCCACAGAGACATTCCAGGGAACTGCAGAGCCGATGAACTCGCCAAAATTGGAACCCCTCTACCTATTCTACCGGACAAAGGTAGTATAGGTATACCAATCGCTACGTGCAAACTAACACTAAAGCTAGATGCCAATAAAAGAACAGACCTTAGGTGGACTGCTGGACAAACATGTCTAGCGACCAAACAGATCTGGCCAAGGCTGGATCTGAGTCGATCTAAGTGTCTGATCCTTTTAGATAGGAAACATCTCAGCGCCATAATAGGTGTCATTACCGGACACTGCCTCATAGGCAAGCACGCAAGAAGGCTTGGCGCTTTTACTAACGATTTCTGTAGAAGCTGCATGGACGAGGAAGAGGAGGAGACAATCCCCCACCTACTCTGCACATGCCCAGCTCTCTCTCAGAGAAGGAAGCTTCACCTAGGAGCTTTCTTCTACAACGACCTAAACGATCTAGAAAAAATAGACGTTAACAGTCTCCTACGCTTTATTAAAAGCTCAAACTGGTTCCAGTAGTAAGAAGATCATAGATCCACGTGGCATCACAATGGGCCAATAGGCCTAAGTGGGTTGGTATTTCCAACAGCCACTCTTACCTAACCTAACCTAACCTAGGCTTCCTTATAGGGTTAGACTTAAAATTAACATTATTCTGTTTTTTAGATTTAGTGGATTTTGAGGTAAAGGTACTCGTAGTATCCTTGCGATGTTTGTTGTATCCACCGAGATTGATGACGTCGGAAGCAGGGTTGATAAACATCCATTCATATTTTGGCGGGATGCTTACCTTGAAGGTGTTGGTGGAGATCTTACGGCAGTTGCTGACATCTATTTTAAATTTAGATTTGAAGAGACTACGAGTAGTTAGCCTGTTTCGATTGAGAAGTGTACCTCTTATTAAAAAGGCAACTGACTCAGCTTTGTTGAAATTGTTCAACTTTTTTATTCTCGTGTTCCACTCTGAAAGTGTCCATAAGATCCCGAATTCTGAACCACAATGGGTTCAGGAGTTGGTGTAGTAGCATCATTTACCGAAGAGGGTTGTGGTGGAGGAGAAGATGATCCAGGAGTTATTGGTTGTTCCATAATTGCAGATTCAAGCATCTCAGTAAGAAGCGAGGTGTTGTATGATGCAGTCGGTGCGGGCTGGGATTGCACCGGTATATCTTCGATTTTACTGGAAGTTATCCGGATGTGATCAGCAATTTCGATTAACAGCGCGCGTGATTCGGTTATCTCGTTGCTTAAATCGCTTATTTGGCACACGATGTTTATGAGCAACTGAGTCTTGTTATAGATTGCAGATTGCTCGAGTGAAATTGACAAATCTTCAACTGATTTCAGAAGGTCATCATATTTTGTAAATTGGTTTTGCATTGATTTCAAGGCATGATTGTTTTCTGCCGCAAAGTTACTGACCGAATCAATGAGACACTTAATAGCAAGTAATATGTGGGACGGAGTGATGTCCTTGCACTCATCACAATAAAACAAAAAGTTGTTTTTAAAATCTTTTAGGTACGCGATGGATCTTTTACTCAAGCCAATGCAAAGGGCATGGAATGACTTGCTACAAAGACCACTGCAGATCACCATAACAGCATTTAGGTCACTTGTCAGGGAGCAATTCACACTTCCACATAATTCAGACATGATGACGATGATTGAGTTAGGGTAGGTCAGTTGAGAAAATTTAAAACACAAAAGGCGATGACCGAGAAATAGGTTGTGCGAATTATTGCAATTAGGCAGGAAAAAAAATTAAATGGAAATAAATTAGCAGAGCTAAATTTAAACACGTCTGAACTTAATGAATGAACAACAGCCACTACCAAAACATATAGCCAAAATTATAAAGAAATGGCTTGAGGAGCAGCAGTTTTAAACGATGCTTTGGCCGTCCCAAAGTCCCGATTTGGACTCGGTGTATTCGGCGTATTCCCCACGAAACCATACAAAAATTGGTTGAAAGCGTGCCAAAAAGAGTAAAAATATTAAATATAAAGGCCTTTCGACTAATATCGAAAGTCAGTAGTAAACTGGGTTAAAACAATTGTTCGACCGATGTACATCTTTTGGAGTTTGCAAAAAGACCGCCAGTAAGCATGGCTGCCTGTAGTTGGCCTCATCATTCGAATCCAATTTGATCGTGAATTTAGATGTGCTCGTAACAAATGACAAATCTATATTCTCCGAGATTCAATAAATTTCTAGCTCTTTGCCACGTCTAGCAAGTTCATCTTTTTAACAGCGTGTTAATCTTCAGATGGTGGTATGACCTTTTTTTCCATCTCGTTGAGAGATAGGCGACAGTTTGAAACCATCTTTGACATTGTCATAACCGAGCTCAGGAGCTGCTTGGCTTTCATTGCAAATGCAGATGTCCATAGTAAATATCAAATACTTCAGGTCCTCTGAAATTTCCAAAGTTTCCACCTAAAATACGCTGCAACGGTTTGGAAGTCGTTAAGAAACACTCAAACAACCATTCTCCACCCTGCTCATAGAGGTCGAACTCCTATTATATCCACAGTAGTTCAGCTGCCTTTAAGCAACAACCAAACGTCTCTTCACGTGGAATAATATTGACATCTAGTTAAAATCGAAATCCGATAATCTAAATCAGCTTTGCAAAGTTCATTGAAACATTAACTAATCCATTAAGTAGATCGGTCGTTCACATCTTGAAGAATCCGCATTCGGAGAGAAGCCCAACTCTAATCCATATCAGGTTGTTTGGGAAATTTTAAAGGTTTCCTTCCAATTAGCCGTTGGCAAATTACGACTATATCTCAATTGCTGTTGCCTTTGAGAATCCGGAATCTGGAATCCGATTATTGCATTAAAAGTCATTTGATATGGGACAGGGACTAACACCTGGATTGAGAACTATAAACATCAAACACGCTTCAGAGAACTTAATTAGATTTATTTTCCAGAATCACTCCAACTTCTGTGATTCCAGAAGGCGCTTCTGTGAATACTCTTATCCATACCGAATCCTTCCGCATCGAATTTCCCTTGGAATTTACTGAAGAAAATGCCACAGAACCCTCATTCCACATGCTGAAGGTACTTGTATACAGGGCCCAACGAATAGAATGACTTCTGACGCCCTCAGAAGACAAACATGAGATAGAGTCGGATTATGTAGTTGTTGGGCGGCCTGAAGTGCAAACTTTAGTTAGACTTTGCGAAAGTGATTGCTAATGGCTTCATTTGCAGAGGGCTCCAGAGTTGATAATTGAAGTTAAACTTTTGTTTAACTTTTTAATTATCTGTTGTCGCTTTGTGGCCGGGTGTCATGTCATCTTGTCCCTTGGAATGTGAAAGGGAGTGTTTGCGAACAGTAACCTTGCCTGGAGTCGCCTCTTTTGGATTGTAAACTAAGGTAAGCTGCTTGAGATTTAAGGCAATACTATCCATCTTTCTCGAAAACTAAAGAACATAATTAAGCATTGTACGTAGCCTGTGTAGCAAGGTGCGGGGTCAACTTTATTGCTTTGTCAAACGCTCCAGCACCTCTTTGTTTTGTCATTCATTTTTTCATCCCTGTTTTCTTGTTTTTACTTTATTATTCTTCTTCACTATTGTACATGCCTCATTAACGACGCTATTATCCTTCGCGATGTTCTGTATGTAGTAGCTGCAGGCAAGGATGCAAAGTTTTATCTTAACTGCGAGAGTAGTAGCATTGCCCGCAATTTTTTGTCTTAAGATGCAGCTAGCCCAGGGCTGAAAGCACCCCCTACTGATGATGATGATGATGATGAGTAGTAGGTTGTGGTGTTGTTTGTGGCGTGGACGAAGTGCAAAGGGGTTGGGGGATTAAAGGGAATGCCTTGGGATAAGGGATTTCATTAAATGTACTTTTTTATGTCCAAGTTGTCGTGGTTTATTTACTCTTTTTTTTCGCTTTTGAATCTTTGGCCAGCAGATGAATAAACGTTAAGCGGAAAGCAGAGAACGAAATTACATTTTGGACCAAGCAATGAGCGACTAAACTAAAGGATATGTCCGGGATACGGTTTTCGTTTTGGTTTTATTCTCCTGCAATCGGAGTTCTTCATATTTTTTGTTGCTGTTTTGGTTTTGTTTGGCTTTTTCCGTTGGAATTTATCTGTTTTTAATTTCTTTCTGACTTGAGATGCAACTTTAAGCGTTCATTAGGAGATTCCAACTCGCGGATAAGAGTAAACCGGAAGTCTGTTGCAAAACTTAGATGGTCACTGGTGCTATTAAAGTGGTCATTAGAGGTAACATTTAGCACAGTGGCGTTCAGTTTCAAAATTAAAGGGAGCACATCGCTTAGGATGGTGCGGATTAGCTTCAACTTTTTTAGATTTAAGGAAATCAATTCTGGGATACTTTGGGATCAACTAACGCCAAGAGTTTTCATCTTTCCGTATTCTAAGGGTCAGACGAAATGGCAAACCAAAAGACACCGGTTCTTCTGTTTTGGTTGTGATAATGATTGCCTTCTTCGACTTTGAGTGAGCCTTTTACAATTCCATAGCAGTCTCACTGTCAGATATGTGGAAAAAGAAGAACTTCCTGATAAATGCTTTTTGATATTTCATATCCTATTAGAATTTAGGATAAGTTAATCCGAAAATAGCCTGACCGGTTAAGCTTGAAAGGTTTTGGGAAAGTCAGGTAAAAAATAGAGTGCCAGGCGGCTTTATCTTTACATGACTTTAGTCACTAGCTTCAATTAATGGCCTAAGTTGGATGTATATATCTCTTTTAATACGTATTCGGTCCTTAACTTGTGTCCGGTAACTTTTTGTTTGTCTTCTTCTGAAGATCGACCTTTAGCCAGCTGCCTCCAGTTTTGCAAGCTAAGTTGTTTGAGGTCCCCTTCCACTTGCGTGCACCACCAAGGTCGAGGTCTGCCTCGGGGGCGGATTCGAAGATTTTTCGGCCCAGAGCATTGGTGTCCATGCTAAGTTGGTCGTTGTATCTCCTCCTCCACTCACCGCCTATACAGACGGGACCAACCGGGCCCCTCATCCATTTTTGATAAAGTCCATGCCTCTGTGCCATAGAATAGGACTGGGATTATTAGGGTCTTCTGTAGGGTTTGTTGTTTGTTTGTTGTTCGAGCGAGAACCTTGCTTGTCAATCGCCTTTTTAGCCCAAAGAAGCAGCGATTGTCAAGAGATGTTCTTCGTTTGATCTCAGTACTGGTTTCGTCCTCTAATGCAGGAGACATTCTGTCCGAGACATCGGTTTTGTGTCCTTTCTTGTTGACAAATATATTTGGTTTTGCCTTCATTGATTGTTGAACCGATCTTCGCCGTTTCCCTCTTAATACTCCTGAAATCGCCACTGACATCACACTGCTTATGTCAATATTATCGGTGACGGAGCAAAATGTCGAATTGGGCAATCACGCTCACAGACAATGTTTGGCGTTATCTCACAAAACTCTCAGAATTGATTTCTAAATGTTGTAGTAAAGAGTGGCGGCATCTATTGGGATCACTGCCGCTCTGCCGCCCTGACATCCAAAAAACTCACCATCATGTATCTATTTGCTCATGTACGACCTCTTCTCTTAGAAGGCATAATCTACACCCGTAGCTGAAAGTGTACGAGCAGGACGAACACGCTCAGCAAGGTGAGTGTGAATGGCGGAATGAACGACAGTACGCCCATTCAAAAGCCATGATTGTTGCAATTAGCCCAGCGGGTCAAAGAGACTCGCGGTAATTGGCAGAAGTATCCGTTTAGTTGGTGAATCAGTTGTAATATCAGAATTGATGTTGAGTATCAAAAAAATACACTCATCGTAGACTTCACTGCCTAACAAAATGTCAACAGATTGAAGCTCGAGTACTTTGGATCCGCAAGGCCCAATTGTTGCTCTTTTATCCAGCAAAACAGCACTCACCTTAGGCAACACATATGTCAAAACTTCATATCTTATTGAACCAATAGAACCTATATCGCTATAGGGTCACGACCAGTAGAGATCTTTGATCCTGACAGGCCATTAACGTTAATGAAAACTTTATCCCTATGAAGACCCAGCAATTGAATTACTCGCTCCGTCACAAATGATGCCTGTGACCCCTGGTCTAACAATGCTCCACATTGATCATTTTGCCCTGCAATAGACTTAAGAATAACGATAACCGTGGGAAAAAGTACGTTGCATAATCCCGCTTATTGGCACTAGCGTGTTCTTGTACCATCCCTCCCTCAGTACCCACATGCGTAGACGAAGTTGTCCCAGCTGCTTCCCGCATGATAAGTTTCCCGTAGACTTTCTTATTGGCTTTAATGCTTACTATTCGACATTGAAGAAGCTACCATCATGAGATATTTTTCATCCTGTATGGAACAAAGCTCTGTAAATGTTGGAATACTGTTTTGGTAACCTTTTAACAAGAAAGTACACCAACACGGAATTTTTTCCATCCACACAAACACCCAGCTTGTTGATGGATCTAATGCAAGACCGAAAAATTTGGATAAACCGGTTAAGTGAAGGCGGGTCATCCTGTAGTGCTTGTCTGCATGTTGGCATACTGTTTAAACATTCCACGCTTCCATGTAATTTTCGCCCTCGGGGCTAATATGTTGAATGTCTTCAACCAAAATAGTGTTATATTAGGCCCTGTATACGGTGCTTGATACGTGTATCAATGCGGTGAAGAGTATACGAGCGGAGAGAAAGAAAAGGATTTTGTTTAACGTTATAATAAATATTTATTTAAATTTAATTTTTAATTTAATTTCGGTGGGGGCGTATGCCCCCATTTATTCGGCTTAGTACAAGCTATAACTTAAAAATTAAACTTAAACTAAAACTTAAAACTAAGGTTGGTTGGAGTGGTGAAAGAGAACAGATTTGAGGTAGGAAGTGGTGCGGTGAAAGTCAAAGACGGTAGGGTTTGAGTTGATTTGACGTAGCATACGGGAGATTGGTTCGTTCGCGCCATAGAAGGTGTGGTGGGTTGGTAGATAGAAGAGTCGAGGGGTACGTAGATTACGAGGGTTAGTGTTGAGGAAAATGGAGTTGTGAAGGGACGCGCATTCAACGTGACCTGAAAGGAGTCGATGAATGAAGAGAAAGTCTGCTGCATCTCTGCGATCTTCAAGGGTGTTTAAGTTGATAAGGTTGAGACGATTTTGATAGGGGGGCAGATTAAAAGGATCGTCCCAGGGCATTCCTCGAAGAGCAAATCGAAGAAAACGACGCTGAATGCTTTCAATTCTCGAGATATGAACACGATGATATGGGGACCATACTTGACTGGCGTACTCTAGGAGGGGGCGAACAAAGGTAATATAGAGGGACCTGGTCACGTATGGGTTGGTGAATTCTTTGGACCACCGTTTTACAAAACCTAGTGCAGAGTTGGCTTTGAGGATTATCTCATCCATATGTAAACGGAAATTGAGCTCGCTGTCACACAAAATGCCGAGGTCGCGAAGAGACTGTACGGAGGAGATAGGTTGGTTATGGAGAAGATAGAGTCGGGGAGGAGATTGGTTCCGCTTATGTGAGAAGGTGATGGATTGGCATTTGGCGATGTTAAGTTCCAAAGAATTTTTGAGGCACCAGATCGAGAAACTATCAAGATCTTGTTGAAGGAGGAAAGAGTCATGGGGAGAGGAAATGGTTTTGAAAAATTTGATATCGTAGGCGTAAAGGGAGACAGACGAGTGTTTGATGATCATATCGAGATCATTTATGGTTAATATAAAAAGAAGGGGACCGAGATGGCTGCCTTGTGGAACTCCAGAGGTGGCCAAAAATGGAGCGAAGTGGGCTGACCTAAAACGAACACTGTAAAAACGGTTTTCGAGGTAAGAGGATATCCATTTCAACAGTATGGGTTCAAAGTCGAGGGCAGACAATTTAAAGATGATTAACCAATGACAGATTTTATCTAAGGCTTTGCTAAAATCGGTTGCAACTACATCGACTTCATTGCCATTCTCTAGGGTAGAGAGGGCAAAGGATACGAATTCAACGAGATTTGTGGTGGTTGACCTACCCTTTAGGAAGCCATGTTGTTTAGGGGAAATAAGTGATTTGCATTGGAAGCTTAGAACTTCATACAAAATACTTTCGAAGAGTTTGGGTATATGGGAGAGTTTAGCGATGGGACGATAGTTGATTATTTCATTCTTTGATCCTTTCTTGTAGATCGGGGTTATGAAGGAGGTTTTCCAAGCCTGAGGAAATTCTCCTTGTGAAAGGGATAGACGGAAGAGATTAGAAAGGGCAAGGGAAAGAGAGGAAGAACATTTTTTAAGAAATATGGCAGGGAGGCCATCTGGGCCGGGTGTGAATTCGTCATTGAGTTGGTGTAATTTATGTTCGATATAAGACGGATCCAAAATATGAGAGAGAAGTGGGCCATTGGAGAAGTTCAGTAGGTAACTAAAATAGGATGGATCTGGTATAAAGGCGTCGTTGGTGAAGGATTGTTTAAAAAAGGTGGCAAATAGGTTGGCAATGGTGAGTGGGTCGGTTGATGATCTGTTGTTGAAAGAGAGGGAAGGAGGGTAACCATCGGACTTTCTTTTGTAGTTAACAAATTGGAAAAAGGACTTAGGGTGGTTTATAAGGTTGACTTGCGCATTGTTAAGGTAGCGCTGGTAAAGGGAATCGTAAAGTTCGGTGAAATGAAGATAAGCACCAAGATAGTTGGAATAGTCGGTAAAGGATCTGGTACGCAGGAAAACAGCTCATAACTTATTTCTCTGATTTCGTAAGGATCGAAGCTTGCGATTATACCAGGGAGGACTAGTAGATGATGTTTTAAGGCGGAAAAACGGAACGTAAAGGGAAAAAGAAATAAATATTTCTTTATAAAAAATGGATAAGGCATCGTTTATACTTAGGTTGTGAAAGTTAAAGAGGGATCTGCTGAGATATTCACTGATTTTGTGAAAGTTTGCTTTATGAAAGTCGTGGGATGAGAGAATTGTGGGGGGAATGGACTGGAATGAAGAGTTATGAAAAAATGAAAGTAGGAGGGGGGGATGGTAGTTACCGATTGTTGTGAGAGATAGGGGACAAAGTGAGACTGAGGAGTTAATTATAATTGGATATACCACTGACTTGGCATAGACTTGAGTCTGTTAAGCGATCTAAGAAGAGACATTCCTTAGCTGAGTTGGCTCATCTGATGGAGTCCACTGTAGCTGAGGAAGATTAAAGTCGCCGAAAATAAGGATATCATCAATAGGGTCTGACAGGTCAATTAAATGATCGATCGCATCAATAACAAATTGCTAATATTCGATAGGTTGAGCTGGTAGGATGTAGGAACATATAACGTAAAGGGACTTGAGAGGCAGTGATATTTTTATTGCGACAAAGTCGGCTTTAGAGCATGAAGAAATTGTAATGGGAGAAGAGTTAAGGATGTTGTCGATCGCCAGTAGGACGCTTCGACAAGGGGAATCTTTATTTGTGCAGGTAGGATCGTCGTCGCGGAAAACATTAAAAGTAGGAGGGAACAATTCCTGGTTCTTTATGTCGGGAATCAAATTGGTTTCGGTCAAGGCGTAGATATCAAAGGGAAGAGCATGCGATTGACGTAGGACAGCATTGGTTTTAGAGCGAAGACCTCTTACATTCTGGTAGTAAAATGTAAGAGGGATGTTGTGGGGTGGAGGTGTGAGGCAGGATGGTTTAAGCGCTGGCAAGGGAGGCTCGTTATGGACGAAAAAATTTGTCGTGGTCGGCTTGGCTTCGCTGTAGATGTGATACTCGTTTAGAGTGAACATAGTTGCCGAATGCAGCAAGGTCGACTGCTCCTTTCTGAGGGGAAATGTTAAAAATCTCGTGGTACCTGACATAAAGTTTCCTGAGGCTGATAAGGTCGGTAGGGAGGCCTTCCTGCTGGATGGAAACCATGACGCTGGTTTTGGTTTTCCCTTCGTAGCAGACCGAGTCAGATTTGTCATGTAAATAGGCAAGAAAGGGACGAATGTTTTCATATATCTTTCGTTCTCTGAGCCTAGAGAGAGCATATCGACTTTCTGTAGTGCCATTGGTTTGCTGCCTTTATATATAGTTAAAGGCCCGCTGTGTAACCAGAGGCTACGACCTTGTCAAAGGTATTCATCATTAGAACTTTGATGTTGGAATTGTGGGCTCGGGTCAGGCTCTCGCTGAGATAAATGCTCGGAAGAATTATTTTTATAAATTAGTAAGTCTCTTTGGTTTATACTCGTATCATCAAATGGAATTTCTATTACTTGTTGAGATCGGGGTTTCAGCCTTATTGTTCGACTGGTGACTCTTTTTTTTCTATTTTATTGTTTAATATGTGTTTTCTATTAGTACTATCATCTGCCTCAGTCTTAACTGCTAAGCTCTCTCTTGACTTAGTCTTACTACTGGCCGAGAGTTTCTTCTTATTTTCCTCGGTGTTTGTTCCGTTACAAGCGGCTGATTTAACAGGCATGAATTCCGTGAATCACCAGATCCGGTCCATAGACAGTCGGTATCGGGTATCGATTCCCATCGAGACTGCATGTGTTCCACATCGATGCCTTGTTGGCAGTCGGGGTTAATTGTGGAATCAACAAAGTTCTTATGGCCAGGCTCTGTACCGTTGCTTCTAGTGCTGATCAAACTGCTGGTATTGGATATACCTCGGGTTCTTAATGTTACTTGTCGTTTGGAAAAATCGATGTGACATTGACATTGAAACTTGGTCAGAAAATCGTTTCCAAGTATGCCATCGAATGATAGGTTTAGGTGGCTTGGTACCACCTGAAATGAATGCTCTAGCAGGATCGAATATTCTTCAGACCTTAGTTCTATAGTTCCAACTATTTCCGCTATTGTGGCTAAAATGCATTTGTTTGATTTTGAAATGTTGCTTGCTGTTCTTGTTGATTTATTTATGCTGAGGTCAGCGCTTGTGTCAAGCAAGAACGTTGCCGAATATTTGTCCCATGGACTAAATTTTACTCGTATCACTGACTCTTTATATTCAGGACGAGCGTAATTAATTTGACTAGTGGATGTCGGCTTGGGTCTGTACTTGGGATAGATTTTCGACTGCATCTTCCCGAGTCGTCCCGTTTTCCATTATGGTTCAGTTTAGGAATTTCTGGTTACCATACTCGCTGGTGGCGAATTGCCTAACTTCGTGGGGAGAGACGTGTCCTACATGCGTCTTCGCAATGGTTAGGTTTCTTTGCAATAGCTACATTTTAGGAGTTGTACCTCTTTCTTGATATTCTGTGGAGCGAAATTTGGATAATTCGTGTTTTGGTAACATGTGGCAGAAGTGTGTCCCACCTTGTTGCAGGTTTGGCTAGGTCCTAAAACATGAAGGGGATGCGTGCCCTATATTGCAGGTTTGACAAATAATTTTGTTCGAGGGACTGGCAAAGTTTGGGTTGCTATAGCAGGTGGCCGATGTATGTCCGACTTTATTATATGTCTTACAAACGGGCCTGGGAGAAGAATTTTCAGTTTTTGTGGAACTGTTGGTACTAGCTTGAGACGTAGTGGTCCGTTCGAGCCGAACCGAATGCTCCTCCGCGTAGGAGACTGCTCGTTTTAGGTCTTTTTCACCGTGGGCTTGAACCATCAATTTGAGGTTCTGGTTCTTTAGTCCGTCCTCGAAAACTTGGATGACCAAACGATCGTTTTCGTCGGCTAGGAACTGTCGTTGGTAGTGGCGAAAGTAGCGGAGTTCAGGGAGGTCAGTAATCGGCTGATGCGATCACCGAATTCTCTGATTGTTTCGTGTGCACTTTTTTGAACCCTCAGCAACTCATTCTGTACCGATGACTGCGACTTCTCTTCCCTGAATTGTTTCTCCAATTCAGTTACTAAGTCATTCCATTTATTAAATGACTTTAGTTGGACTACTTCGAATGCTGGTCCTTGAAGTCTAGTTTTCACAAACTCTAGGAAGAGCTTGTGTTCTGGCTCTGTCTTTATTGCCGTAAACAGAATGTTACCGCAAGCAATGAATTTGTTTAATTCTTCTGGGTCTCCGCTGAAAGCCGGGATCAAATTGTATATGTCGTTTAGATTGATTTTATACTCTGACATGTTGGTGTCAGGGTCTGAATGATCGTCATTGGGAAAAGGTATCATAAAGCTGCAGAATAGCAGTCTGTTTACGGGTAGTAATTTTGGAAGGGGAAGAAGGAACAGCGTTAGTAGGTTCAAAGTTTTTAAAGGATTTTTTGTAAAAATTTTCTTATGACTAATATTTACTTTTTGTATTTATTTTTTTGAATGGGGAAGTTCGTGTTGCCGCCGTTCTGTCCTGTTTGTTTTTGTTTGTTCCGTCTTGAAGGTTCTACCTTGAAGGAGTGCCGGGTAAGTTTCACGCCCTAGAGTTGGTGATTATGACCCGGTGTTTGACACTGCCCAAATTGTTTGCCTCCGGCGTCCGATGTGGAATTCGCCAGGTCTTACTTTTATGCGACTTTTTGCACTATTTTACACACTCCTGGTGAGTAGCCCCAGTACGCATCGAGTTCAGTTATGACTCGTAGTTGGTAGTGGGATCCGTTCGTTACTCGATCCCACCGCTGCCACCAAATGTTATATCACTCCCGGTGCTCCGCACGTGGAAATGTTATATTACGCACTGTACTTGCCAAATTGTTAGGGGTAATCTATACACAATATGTATACTATGTACACTCAAAACTTCGAATCCAATTATATTCATCTGCATTTGGTGTACGACTCGAAATATTTTCAAGAAAGCTCTTGGCATTAACCAGTTAATCCAGTGTCAAGAGCCCACTATTAAGGTTTATGACCCTCCGTTGGCCGATTAGAGGTATGAACACACCCGAAGAAGTAAAGCAACCGATTTGTCAATTAATTACAATGGTACTCATACCAAGGCCAGACAAGGTTAACGATATCAAACGAGGATAGATAATCGGATAGATCGGATCTTACTTTAGAATTAATTTAATAATATGCACACGTTAGCAACAGCACTTATCTACCAAGTCAAACATTGATTTTCGAATCCAGTAATTCACAATCACAGTGGAGTCATCTTAACGCCCCTTAAGAGCCATTCTGATCACAATCTCCACCATTTATACGAGTACCTTTCGAGCACGTGACAAATCAACCAATCCACCTACAAAACTCAAAAGTCATCCAATCATCTAACAAATAGGCAATGACGACCACTTACGATGAATTAAACATCGCTTTGTCGTTCTCACCGAATAACACTAACCGAAGGCCTCACCGTCTCCGAAATGGCTCCTAAGTTTCTGCCGTCGTCTTTCTGGTCCCGTTTTTTTTTTGTTGCCCTTTTGTGATTTATTGTGATTTTATGGATCGTAAAATCCAGGATTACTCTTACTTTCGTTATCTTCGTGCAAAAGACAAAAGAATTGCACATTATTCTTGATTGAATGTCCTCTGTGGGTATGTGTGCGTAGTCCTGGTAGGGCTATGACTTTGACAACGCCAGTCATATCTCAATCCAAAGGACATCTTCGTCTCCATACGAAATAAAATGAAAAAAAAAAACCTTCTCAGTGTAATCTGAAAATCTAAAGACACAAAACAAAAGAGAATGGAAAACCATGACGACGACGGCAACGACAACGACAACGACGACGAGGAGAAGTATCTGAATGGAATGAAAGATTGATATCTTGCAGAATAAAAGCATACGACAGTCATTTGCAACACAAATCGCCACAAACGATATCGATTATCTGAATTATTTCTGTCAGGGGCAAGTTAAACTTATACACGTACATGTGTACACCTACGAAATCCTGCTGGACTTTGTGTCATAGATTTTGTGCTAACGACAGAACGGATTGAGTTTGAGACAGTTTGAAGATAGATAGATATGGGGGCAGTGATCCCTGTGATTGTGGTAGAGCTTTCTATGGTTAGCGCCAGTAATTGAAAGGCTCTATTCTTGACTTTCATTCAGAATGTCCTTGTAATAGTTATACGAAGGAGATTCTTTTAGTTCTAATTATGCGTAGGTTTCCATAGAGACTAGGAAATTACTCAACGAGTTCCGTTCCAAGCAATTCGTTGGATAAGCTGGATCGAATCTAAACTGATTGGCCCGCTGATACTAAACGGTCTTTCATTAAACGCTTCCTATCTTTAAATTTAAATAAAACAAAGTGTGTGCGAGATATCATCGATTTTTTTTTATTCGCTTGAAAGGCCTATCGATGCCATTATAACATCGTTCAAATGTCACCGCGGCTTCTCTGGGTGACACATCCGAAATGTCCAATTTTCCATGACTCTGGCGAGTAAATCAGGCTAAATTTAACCGATGACATGCCTTTGAGGGCCGCTGTGGTTTTTCGCTTATTCGTATAGACCTGTGACTTCAGAAAACCCCACAAGAAACAGTCTAAGGGGGTTAAATCGCACGATCTCGGTGGCCAGTTCACATGCCCTCGAATAGTTCGTGCAGAATTTCCAATATGGCGTGAGCTATGTGACACATACCGCCGACTTCTTGAAATCACATGTCGTTGGTGTCCATATCATCCAATTCAGGCCAAAAGAAGTTGGTAATCATCGACCAACGGCCAACGTCGTTCTCAAAGAAATATGGGATGCATTGGACGCCCTTGGGTCTCATGTGGATTGGTATCGTCCCAAATTCGACAATTTTGTTTATTGACGTAGCCATTCAACCAGGAATGGGAGTCATTGCAGAAGGTGATTTTTCGATGAAAATTAGGGTCAGTTTCCAACTGCTCCAGAGCCCATTCAGCAAACACACGTAGTTATCTATGGTCGTTTACCTTCAGCTCCTGGCTCAGTCGAATTTTGTACGGGTGCAGGCCCAAGTCACGACGCAAAATTCGCCAAGTTGTGGTCTGCGAAAGGCCGAGTTCTTCTGAGCGACTGCTTCGGATTCTAGTGCACACTCTCACGGATATCGGTGATGTTTTCGTTTCGTCCACTTACAGGTGTTGGTTTATCGTTTACTGAACCAGTGGACACAAATTTATCCACTACACTGCGAATAGTCCTCTCGGTAAGACGATTACGGCGACCGTAAAATGGGCGAAGCGCGCGGAACATAGCCCGAACAGAACACCCAATTTGATAAAGCAATTTTATCATTTGCACGTGTTGTTGAACGCTATGTCCGTCCATGGTGATGTGGCAAAACAGATGGAATAAATGACAGCCAATTTGACAGATGTAGCTTCAACAATATGGCCATCTGTCAAAGTTCGAAAGTCCCTATTAGGACTCAATGTGGTTTTGAAATTATTATTCCTGATATTTTGATATACGAGTACAGAAGCGAGCTATATTTTTAGCTCTCAAACCCATATGCCGGCAACCTTTCCTACCATATTTTTTGCAGCCAAATTACAAACAGAAAGTGAGGTAGTTGTACTCTTGCTAGGAAAATACAGAAAACACTGGTGATGTGCTCAACTTATATCAGAAGAGCCGCTACTAATATTGGCGAGCGCCATCCGCTTAAAGTAAGTCCTAGAATCTTCTAACGTTCATCACTTAATACAAGAGGTGATGTAAACAACCATGACGATATGCCGACCCTAACTAACATTTAGTTAATCCAAATCCGACCTAATCCAACAAAGCAGCTCGGCCAGGTGTCGTCCTAATTATATCGCTGCAAATGACAAAATTGCACATCATACCAGGGCTAGCGAACACATACTCTGAGGCGACAAGTGAACACGCCGTTGGAAGAAGTTAATGTTATTTTCATTCTGAGAGCTGGTAAAGCAAACCACAGTTCGTTCCTGTTAAATTCTCTGGATTTTCTACTTGACATATACTTTTGTCATGTAATCACTGTAAATTCAAACAGCCAACACGCATATACGAGTATTAAAGGCAAATACACCCAAACTGAAGACAATCTTCAGTTCTAGACTGACTCCGGCATACACACCGAAACCCTGGGTTCTGTTCCCCAGAGTAGCCTTTCAACCAAGAAATGAACATGCTCGCTAAAGGCTTCACATCAATCAGTTTGACTTCCTTCATTTGGAAGAGCATAGAGTTAATGGTTTGGCTTTGTCCAAGATGTAATATGCACACCATGAATGGAAGTCGCCCTCGTCAAGAAGAAGTACACGTTGGGAATTATCAAAATCATTGATAGTGCTTTTATTAATACAAATATTGACGACGTGTGTAGCCTGGACAGACAATTCTTGACTCTGGACATGACGTCTGATGGAATGACAATGGGAGTCTTATTGTTGTAAAAGTACTAAAATCTAAGTCGTCTTTCAGTCGGAATCTGAGCCAGCAAAGGAAGGTAGTCGAGCCTTCCTGGATAACTATCATAGAAACTGATCTTGCATGCGCAGTAGGTGGTGTCTTTTTGGAGGAGGACAACGTTAGATTTGACTCGTTGTTCGGAAAACTTGGATATGTCTCTTAAACGATGATATACTCGTACCTATGTATCCTACTTACCACTTACAAGGCAAGTCGGCAAAGCAAGGCTTTGTTAAACGCAGTTCGAAGAACGAATTCATCGAGTCTTGGTTTAGTTGTAGGTCACAAGGGAATCTAGGAAAATGAGATCGTTGATGAACGCGCTAGACAAGGCTAAGGGGAGAGTTTCTTAGCACCCGAACTTACGCCAGCAAATTGAGTTTGATATGGCTAAAGCTGCATGCTTCAGATGAGTGCTCCCCGTAATTTTTAAGAGTTCACCGACTTTTCTGCTGTCCTTCAGTAGGAAAGACTGCAGGCTGCTCGTTGTGACAGGGCACTACGCTAAGTGTGATGGGCGTAAGTAGCAAAACATACTGCCACGCACTACTTCTGGGAGTGTCCGCCCTATGTTGGCATCAGGCTCCAAGTACTCCCCGCACTTGATTGAGAAATTCCAGTCAAACAAGATTGAAATTGCTCTATTCCCAGAGGAAATACAAAGCGAACAAAAAAGCCGTCCCAAATGACCTATTTGAGTGGTTTCACTCCTGTGGCTTTGAAGTTACGAATAACTCAAAAAAAACCTGAACGGGTGTTATTCACCAACAGAAAAATTTACCCAGCGTTCAGATAAATAACACTAACAGAAGGATCAGGCACTGAAGCCCTCAAAAACTGCGACATACTTTGGCCTAATCTTGGCCATAAACTAGTCTGGAACATGAATATTGAAGAGATCACCCATAGCTTCATACACATGTCAAGGAATTTGTAGTAGCAAATTTTAAATTTGTCGGCTCCTATTATTTGTTTAATGGAGACAGGTAGAGAGTTCCAAAGTCTGGCAGTGTGGACAAGAAAGAAGCGTGAAGTGTTTAAAAAGTTAGAAGAAGGAGTTATTAGGTTGAATGTACGTGGTGACTGGACAAATTGCAATTTCTCGAATAGATATTATGGTGAGCAAGTTTTGAAATGAACAATCAAGGACTTGTTTGTGGTAGACAGAGATATGGTCATATCTTCTCATTCCATAGACATATCGCACCATATCATTAAAACAAACAAGTAACTTGTGTTGCGATTGAGAATCTAATTTAGGATATACAACTATGGCGTAATCAAATATTGGCACAAGCAAAGTCTTAATTAATCTGAGTCTAGTATCCACAGGTGTAAGACTGGAAAACAGCCAAAGCTTACGTAACCCTGCATAAATACGCGCTACGATCAAATTTGCATGATCAATAGGGGAAAGGGATCTATTCAACTTGTACCCAAGGTTTACAACTGTATTGGAAAATTTAAGCCTACAAGAATTTATATAAATATGGGGTATCTCTCCAGGGTCATACTGCTTTTTAGAAATCATAATTAATTGCGTTTTTACCGGATTCATGATTAGACCGTTATTTTGAGACCATTCCACTATAGAAGACAAATCAGAATTAAATCTATCAACGAGATCTTCCATCAATCCAATTGGTCGAGAAAGGTATAACTGTGCATCATCCGCATATAGATGTATAGATGCATTACTGCATACATGTGGTAGGTCGTTAATGTAAAGACAGAACAGGATTGGGCCAAGAATAGAACCCTGAGGTACGCCGGCAAGTATATTTTTTGGTCGGGAACATTTTTGTTCAGAAAAAACCTTTTGAAAACGGTTCGAAAGGTAGTTCCTAATTAGATGTACTGAGTTATCGCTTAACCCAAAGTACAGCTTTAACTTCATACATAAAATGTCATGATTAACTGTATCAAAGGCCTTTAAAAAGTCAAGCAAGCATAGCAGCGTAAGAAATCCCTTATCATACTCCATTCTGATATCGTCAAGCACTTTTATCATAGCCGTTGAGCAGATGTGTTGAGCACGGAAACCAGACTGTACTGGAGACAATAAATTGAAGCGATTTAGGTGGCTAGTAATCTGCTTGGCAATTATCTTTTCAAAAACCTTAGACAGGCATGGTACGAGTAAGATGCTAATTGGGTGATAGTCAGTGGTGGATGTGGGATTGGCTTTTTTTGGTACCGGGATGACCTTGGCTTGTTTCCAACACTCAGGAAAAGTGGAAGACGCAATACAAAAATTAAACAAATGAGTAATACAACCTACAATATGAGGAAGTATCATTTTTACGAAGCATAAGTGTAATCCATCATCTCGTCCACTTCAAAGACAACTTCAAAATCCAAAAACCGGGTGAAACTGAAAAAAAGATTGCTGTCTGGTATAAAACAAGTGTTGGTACTAGGACAAGAGAGGAATGAGTTATTAAGTTCATCAAGGTCAGGTATTTTTGTTAGAACATTATTTTTACCAAGTCCAAGAGAGCGTAAATTATTCCAAAGTTTTTTCGACGTTTGATCAGCACTTAGTTTGGACAGGAAATATCTTTTTTTTTTGCCCTTTTGGTGATAGATAAGAAGATAAGTTTCTGGCCCTGCAATATGACTCCCAATTTTCAGTATTAGGCCTATGTTTCCATTTGGCATACCGTTTCCTACGTGCTTTTATAGTATCGTGTACTTCAGAAGTGAACCATGGACATTTTTTATTGCGCACAGCTACGCTTTTGATGGGAACATGCTTATTAAAAAGATTGTTTATTAATGTTTGAACAAGTTCAACTTTTTCATTAACGTCCGATACGAAGTGACAAGAGTGCCATGGAGTCAGCCTTGCATCAAATTGGAGTAAGTTGTTATTTATTGGTCCATAGTCTCGAAAATGAAACGATTCCTGCAAGGGGATGCAAGAGAAATCAATATTATAAGTGCAAAACAGAAGATCATGATCAGATACTCCCTCAAGTGATAGTTGTTCAAAAAGCAACACGCTGGAAAGGTCAGAGACAGCTACTAAATCAAGAAGACTCGGCATAAAGTCAGGCGCAAATCGTTAGAGTTGACAACCACCAAACCAGATGAAGCAAAATTGTCTAAGAGCTGATTAGATCTATAGTCAGATTTGTAAATATCTGCATTAAAATCACCACAAAGAATAAAATGTTCATAGGATGCTGAATACTGTTGAATTGTACAAAAAAAATTTATCAAAAGAACAATTACGATTTGGGCTATAAACAACACCAAGGATGCATTTTATATTGGACTTCGAGATTTCAACGACTAGATATTCGGTGTCGTTACCCACAGATTTTCCTAATATTTTACAGGCCAAAGAGGCTTTGTGATAAATTGCAATCCCTCCACCAGTAGTGTCAATTATTCTATTATGCGGAACTAGTAAATATCCGGAAATCCCGTGTATTGAATCATAATCATCTTTATTATCGAGTGTTTGAAACCAAGTTTCACTAACACAAATTACATCTACTCCCGAATCTATAAAAATATGTTGAGCATAGTCTAATTTCGACAAGCTAAGACTGCGAGCGTTAAAGTGACATACTTTGAAACCATCATAAGCATTGGATAAAATATTAACCAACGTTCGCACCTCAACCTCATCACTCACACCATATAAAACCCTATTATGGGCCATCATAAATTAAAATATATATTACCATCCCATCAACAACTAATAGTAGCGCGATGTACTTTTATCTAGCACTGTGTAATCTACAAAGAAGTAAAAATGTAGAAGAAAAGAAGAGAAGAAAACATAAATACGAGTACAAATAAGAAAAGAATGGTGAAGAAATATGATAGTGGGTGGGAAAATGGGAAATATGATAGAGGGGGAAAAGGGAGGGTATCATAAAAGCATAACATTTGATTTGATTATAAATTCAAAATTCCAAAAAGTTAAAATTACATAAAAATAAAAAAAATAAAAATAAAAATAAATAAATAAAAGAAAAGTATAAATGAATAAATTATAACATAATCGAATTGCTCCAGTCAGCATAGCAATAAAAGCAAAAGAAACAAAATTATGATATGTTGTACAAAAGGAAAAAACGGGCAGATCTTAGGAAAGTGTCGTAGTTGAAGTAATTTTTAATTCAGCATCATTCTTACTCTTCTTAACATAAACCAATCCATTGCGTGTTCTTGCGGAGAATAATAGACCCTCACGGCGTAGCTGAAGAGCGTGGCGAAGCAAAGAGCTGTTCTCCTTAGTTAAACTTTCATTGATGTAAATACGAGAGGTAGTGGAAGTGTTAGCAGAAGTGAATGCCGTGTTGTTTTCAGTAAGTGATTCGTTCTCTAGCTGGGAGAGAATAAGGCCGTTATTCGCACGAAAAGCAGCAAGCAGTGCACTTTGCTCGGTATGAGAAGAGAGCCTGATCAGCAGCGGACTTCGACCATCATTAGATTTATTTCTCAGCCGAAAAGCTTCAAAGTGGGAAGTAATGTTGTACTGTAGTTTACCGGCGATTTTGTTTTACCAATTCAATGGGATTTTCCTTTGGTCTTTGTGGGATCCCACGAACAATCACGTCACGAAGGCGCTCTTTTCGCTGAAAGTCAGCCAACTCCTCTTTTAGTTTGCGGTTGTCATCTCGTACTCGCTCTCGAACTGTGCCACTCTGTTATTAAGAGAAGCAATGGCTTCGCACAGTTTGTTATTAAAACTTTGTTCGAATTCAGAGAGCAACAATTTAAATTTTGTACTTAAACTTGTTTCCAAAACACGAAGATGATCAGATAGGGATGCTTTTTTATCTGTTGGCTTCACAGGTGGTGTATTAGATTTCAGATGGCTGTAACCTGACTCGAATTTATCTGGATTCACTGCAGCGGCCAAGGCGGATTTCTCTTTGAGAGTTTGTTGGCGAGTAGTTGACATATTTTCATAGGCAGTAACACAAATCACAAAGTAAAAAAACAGTTTTATACGTTTTTATTTGAAGTGTTTATGCGTACAAAGATTTCAAGAAAACCAAGTAAATATTGGATTGTATTACAACAACTAAATATTGGTTATTTATCACAAAAAGATGGTTAAACAATTGCTTTAGTGACGGAACAATTTCAAGCACATCCATTCATTTAGCATCGCGAGACCTCCAACCGTCATATATTGTATTACCTGTACACTGCCTGTCGTGGGGAAAAAGCTCGTCCGGAATATATGAATGAAACAACGAATATTCTCGTTTATAGTGTTTATTTCCTGTTGAAAGTGCAAAGTTAGAAAGGAGAGCTAAGATACATATATAAATTCGCTTACAATTTTTAGTAAATTCCCTGGCGCTAGATCGAACTTCTTTCCCAGTCAAACGGCATCCAAAAAAGGGCTCGAAATGACGTTTTGTGCATCCAGATCCTTATGAAATCTGACTGAGTGCATTCAAGGGGACACGTTCTGTTCGTTTTGGGAAAGGAGTTCGATTTAGCGCTATTCATTTAGAAAGTTTTACATATTTAAAGACATATTTACTAACACTGCCATTATTGGGACCGTTGATTTTGAAGTTGGAGTGCCACAAGAGTCAAGTCTATTTCCAAAATGTTTCCCCTCAATTTTATTAATGATACTCGAGTCTTATGTGCTGCCTCAAAGGACAAAAGGAGAACTATTTTTCGAACGATGGTATTTTTGTACTTACTCGTAAATACGAAGAGAAGAAGACATTTATTACATTTTCTGCGCTTTTTTCTCTAAGGACGTGCGACCAAATCGTCCCATTTGTTAGTTTCCTAAGGATCATGTCCTCGCTCTATTACATGAATCACATACGAAAACTCCTCGTATATCGATTGTCGGAAGAAAAGTTTGACACCACCCCAAGCACCATTATTAGTTTCCTCTAATTAGTGGATTTGTTTCCATATTAGAACAACACGTGAATGTGTCGTGTATCTATTGTATTGTATAATGGATGTGGAGGGTGTACAGAGAGTGTGATCTTGATAAAAGTTTTCCCTTGGCTTTTGGCACTAAACGAATTAATTTTGAAAGACAAATTGAGCTGTGTCAAGAGTTATTAATCATGACAGTTTGATACTCTATCCATATGCCTCCTGGACATAGTACTCTCAAGGAGATTATGTGTTTGTGTGGTGCTTTACCTTTTTCCTAAGTGGTGTTGAGTTTATTCTTCTCTTTTGTCTGGCATAGGTCAAAGATTTTATCTAAGAAAATTACTCTTTTCATTTAATTAATTCTAAAAGTTTTGGTCTATTTCCAAAGGATAAGGATACATGGCATTTGCCTTGATGAGGATTGAACAAACATTCAGCTGAAGGTCAGTGTAAGATAAATCGTTGCGTGTTGATAATGTGTGTGTTTTTCGTGAAAGAAAACAGGAGATTCAACAAAGATTTACGAGTGTTAGGGGTAGTATTCCAAAAAAAAACAATGTGAATGCGAAATGAAATGAAATTCCGATGTGATTCGTGATATGGTCATTCCAAAAGTTCGTAACGTCAAATCATCATCCACAATGGTACACCAGTTGTATCCTACTATAATCCCAAAACATTAATTTTCGAATGGGATCTTACCACTTGGTTATTACCTCGGTCATTTGTTCATGTCAATTTATTTGGCTCCGCTTCAACAGCTACCGTATCTCAGGCGGTTAATACCATATATGGTTGCTGTCATCATCAGACAATCATGGTATGTGATTAACCGCAACAAATTGCAATACCTCTCGCTGCATAAGTTATTATTGATTGTAGGAGCTAACAAAGCTAAGTAATACCTTGAAATAGGCTTCCCTATCAATAGCCTCCGATAAGCACGGATTTAATATTGAAAAGCCAGCAAAACGAAAAAAGGACAACGAAGTTCGGATCTGCACATGGAATATTCAGACACCTTGAACAGTCCATGTGCACCAAACACTTCTACCCTACAGATACCACCGTTCTAAGAAAGGCTTTGTGATGGACTGGACAAAATAAGGACGAAAAACTGTGTCGTATCATACGAGTATACTACTGATACAGAGAGTAGAAGCAACGTTCCTAGGGGCATAGATCTATTGCCAATAGCAGAAAAATTCAAGAAGTCTTGGACTTCAACACGTGAGCCAGCAAATCGTCACAACCTAAAGTAAGACTTAAGCGTAAGCATCAGCTTAATATGCGCTCAAGCCCCTACTACGAGCAACGCTACAATGTATGTCATTAAAACCGTTTAAGGAGATTTTATCACCAAATTAGAAAAAGGGTCATCTTTGGTGGTCTACATGACACCCCCCTATAAACGAACTCAGGCGTATTAACTGTGGAATTGGTCTCATCTCCATATTCACAGATTAACATGGCTGTCACCAGACCTTGAGGCTTCAACTAAATTGAGCATGCAGCGATCCATATAAGGCACTTCTTAAGGCAGACTCAGACCACTACTAGGGATCGCGTATTCCTCGACTCTCGACAACCCTACTATGGCTGCATTAATTGTCTGAGGGATGGACACACATCGTCAAAATGTTCATCTCGAGGATGCAAAGTATGTTCGAAAAAGCATAATACATTATTACATTTGGAAAATACTGTTCAGGGTTCATTGGCCGACAGAAAGAGTACGAGTACGTTAAACACATCAACTGTTAAGAGTAATGATGCATCAAACTCCACTAACCTAAGCAACTCGACAACAAGTCAGCAAATTACGACGTCTTCTTGTATTACTAGTCCACATGCAACCCGCTTGCCATCAAGCATCGGCTCTCGAGCCAGCACTTCACTCACGGCAGGTGTCAATAATACAAAGGAAGGTTATGTTTTCCTAAGCACTGTGTCAGTGAAGCTGATAAGTAACAGTGGAGCTATTATACAGTGTCGTGCTATCCTGGACTCTGGCTCGCAGGTAAATATAATAACAGAGAGAATGATGCGTAAACTGGAGATGCCACTAACAAAGAGCCCAATGGTCATTCATGGTATCGGGCAATCAAAACGGCAAACACATCTCAGATCGAATTTCGAACTCTTATCCAACGTAACAAACTTTTCAACAAGGATAGAAGCTATTATATTACCTCAAATAGTATCCCCACAACCTTCACAAACGTTCGATGTTTCTACTTGGCCAATACCAAAGAACATCAAGTTGGCAGATCAACAATTTAATAAAACGAACCGCATTGATCTACTTATCGGAGCAGAACACTACCATCAACTTTTATGTATTGGGCAAATTCAGCTAGGAAAAGGGCTTCCACTACTTCAAAACACCCTTCTTGGGTGGATTGTCACGGGTAGTATCAGCAAGGCATCATCTTCAGTTTCAACTTGCGGTATATTTACACAGGATGAGTCTCTTAAGCAAGCGATAGAGAAGTTTTGGGAAATTGAAAAACTACCAGAGGATAAATCCAAAAATACATTAGCAGAGCTACGCTGCGAAGAACTTTTTGATCAAACAACCAAAAGGGATGCAGCGGGAAGGTTTGTTGTAAGGTTACCTTTCGCAATGGAGCCGGCAAAGCTGGGTGCGTCCATTGACATAGCACTGAGCCGGTTCTATGCATTAGAACGGCGATTCACAAGGGATATTAATCTTAAACAGCAATATATTGATTTTATGAACGAATACATTAACCTTGGTCATATGCAAGAAATCGACTACAATTCCATTCAAAATCCGCATTATTTCTTGCCACATCATGGGGTTATTAAAGCAGACAGCAGCAGTACCAAGCTAAGAGCAGTTTTTGATGCATCAACGAAGACTTCCACAAACATTTCCTTAAATGACATAATGTATTCAGGTCCAACTATCCAGGATGATCTATTTGCAATTTTGATGCGTTTTAGGCTGCCAACGTATGTCATTAAGGCCGATATTCAAAAAATGTATCGGCAGATAATTTTACATCCGGAAGACAGAAGGTTTCATCTGATTTGGTGGAGAGCAGAATCAAAGCAACCGGTCAAATGCTATCAACTCAATACAGTGACCTACGGAACAACATCAGCTCCATACTTGGCTACTAAATGTCTACAAAGGCTAGCTCAAGATTACAAGGTTACCTATCCATTGGGTTCAGCCGCACTTCAGAGGGACTTCTATATAGATGACGCAATGACAGGTGCAAACAATTTAACGATGACAAAGGCCATTCAGACACAATTAACAGCATTACTTCAAGAAGCTGGATTCACATTACGGAAATGGAGCGCAAACCACAAACAGTTGCTAAAAGATGTTCCATTAGAGGATCAGGAAATCCATTTTAACGAAGGAAATAATGAAGAATTCGTCAAAACTCTTGGTTTAACATGGCTACCAAAATCAGACATATTTTGCATTAAGGTCAAGTGCGAACCGCAAAAACGAGTAACAAAAAGAACAGTTGCATCCGAAATAGCAAAACTTTTTCATCCTCTTGGTATTATTGCACCAGTTGTAATCCTGGCTAAACTGTTTCTTCAAGAATTATGGGAACTTAAATACGATTGGGATGCCGCCCTTCCAATAGAAATGTGTACCAGATGGTGTACGTATCGAGGACAATTGCAATCATTAGATCGGATTAAAATTCCAAGGCATGTATTTGCTAAAAGGGTTCCTACGTCAGTGCAACTTCATACATTTGCTGATGCATCCGAGAAGGCCTATGGTGCCGCAGTCTATGCAAGATCCACTTACGATGATGGCATTATAGTAGTTCGACTATTATGCTCCAAATCGAGAGTAGCACCAGTCGCGAAAACATCTTCAGGAATACGCTTATTAGCCATCCCTCGACTCGAACTATGTGCAGCGCTATTAGCTGCAGAGCTTTCCAACCGAGTAAAATCCGACTAACGTATTGAAGGAGGAACAACACATTTCTGGACAGACTCTCAAATTGTACTTGATTGGATTAACTCAAATCCCGAATCATTTCAAGTATTCGTCGGTCGTCGTCTGGCAAATATTCAACAACTCTCCAGCAGCATACAGTGGCGACACGTCCGTTCACACGAGAATCCAGCAGATGTGTTATCGAGAGGAATTACCCCAGAAAAGTTACAGGAACACAGCTTATGGTTCTACGGTCCAAGATTTCTAAGTGGTAAGGAATCAATATGGCCACCACCATATGCAAGTCAGAGCCCGCCTCTAGAAGAAAGGAAAAGGCATCATTGTTGATAAATGCAGAAGAGCCGAAAGGAGTGTTTGAACAAATTAAACATTCAAATTCCTTTGGCAAGCTTAAGAGGATAACAGCGTATTGTCTTCGCTTCATTGGATTAATAAAGAATGGCCAATTTCTCCCTAAAATACATGAGTTGAGACGGTCACATTTAAAACCTGACAAAACAATCTGGTCGTTGACAGTAGCAGAATTAGACAACGCTACTCAACTTATTCAAAAGTATATTCAAGAACAAGAATTCAAAGCTGACATACTTCATTTAGAGAAGTACAAGGAGCCGAATGCAAGAAGCAAATTAATTGGTCTATCAGTTTTCTTAGATCAAAACAAGCTCGTGCGTGTAGGAGGACGGTTGGAAGCATCCTCTCTACCATATGACGCCAAACATCCAATATTATTGCCTTATGCCCACCCATTTGTCAAAATACTTATGACAGATATACATGCAGAAAATATGCACGTAGGCCCTCAAGGTCTATTAGCCATAACAAGACAACGTTTTTGGCCGATCAAAGGAAAAAATATAGCTCGTTCCATCGTTCAACACTGCACAGATTGTATCAAGGCAAGGCCTAAGATGTATGGTCAGATGATGGGCCATCTACCTGCACACAGAGTTCAACCAGCGCGTCCTTTTATCAATTGTGGAGTAGATTTTTGTGGGCCCATCTGGATTCATTACCGCTCAAGGGGAAGTCGTCCACAAAAGAGCTACCTATCAATATTCTGCTGCTTTAGCACGAGGGCCGTACACATTGAAGTTGTAAGCGACTTATCTACAGATGCATTCATCGGTGCGTTAAGGAGGTTTATTGGCCGCCGAGGACATTGTAAAAATCTTTATTGTGATAATGCAACTAACTTTGTCGGCGTAAGCAATCAGTTAACTGAATTACAAACAACAATATATTCAACCCAAGCTCAAGGTCAAATTTCAACCAGTTGCAGCTCGAGGGGAATAGATTTTCATTTTATCCCTCCGAGCGCTCCACATTTTGGAGGTTTATGGGAAGCGGCTGTGAAGTCAGCAAAACATTTGCTGCAACGAAAAATCGCATCAGCTTCTTTAACATATGAGGAATTGTGTACCCTAAGTATAGACGCAGAAGCCATCCTAAATTCAAGGCCAATCACTGCCCTCTCTACTGATCCAAATGACCTAAATGCATTAACTCCTGGTCATTTTCTTATTGGAGAGCCTCTCAGGACTATAGCTGATCCCCATGCAGAACCATTACGGGGAAGCCTTAGCAGCAGATGGAAGCTAGTTTCGCACATCAAAGAAGAGTTTTGGAAACGGTGGTCTCAAGAGTATTTGAATGAATTACAGCACCGGAACAAATGGAAAGCTGCATTAGCAAACGTAGAGATCGGCACAATAGTAATCATCAAGGAAGACAATACTCCGATAATGAAATGGCCACTTGGCAGAATTATCAAAGTGTACCATGGTAATGACGGTTTTATCAGAGTAGTAGATGTTCGCACAAAGTCGGGAGTCTTAAGGCGACCGATTCACAAGCTGGCGCCACTCGTCAAGGATGAAACAGCCATAGAGGAAGAATCAACAACAGCAAATCAGCCATCTGCAGCAACTCATGATTGAAAGCGCGTAACAGAAGATCCCGACAATTCTTCAGATAACACAAATGAATTGAAAAAGAAGACTCGAAAACTAAGTTCAACATTGCTAACAACTTTTCTTGTTTTGTTAGTACTACCGATTGTTAGAGGAAGTAATAGTGTGGAAGTAAACAAATTTGACGCAACTCCCGGAACACACTTTTTTAATCAAGGAACTGTACACTTGGTAGCTAACAAATGGAACTTAATAGCTTATTATAATCTTGATCCATACCGAAAAGAGTTTCAAGTTTTAGAAAGCAGCACAATAAAAATGCAAAACATATGCAATGAAATATCATCAATAAGCATATGCAAACAAGTAGTGCAAGAAATCCAATACATCCATCAACAACTCGCAGACCAAAACGAAGTACTTAAAACTCAACCTCGACCTAACCTACGAAAGGTGAAACGGGGAGCGGTGGACGCTGTAGGCAACATTGCAAACGCTCTCTTTGGAGTACTTGACTCTCGATATGCTGAAGAGATGTCTACTAAAATCGACAAAATATTCACTAATGAAGATCATTTACTCGATTTGCTCAAGAATCATACTTCTATATTAGACTCCACTATGAACATAATAACAAAGAACCAGGCAGCTATGGACCAACGGCATGACGAACTTTTAACACAAGTAAATCAAATATTCAATCGTGTTAACAATATCACCAGACTCGAATATCAGCTGGACGTTCAGCAATTGTTCTCATCATGGGCTATCTACACTTCACTTCTTATCACTAACATACAACGGACACAAACATCTATTTTTGCGGCACTGGCAGACACTCATTACTGGAAAACCAATTATTTACTGATTTCACCGCAACAATTGAGGGAAGAAGTTATCAAAATTAAAATGCATCTACCATCAGAACTTCATCTACCTATTAAATCAAACAACATACTCGAACTCTATAAACTTATGACAACAGAAGGACAAATCACGAGCAACCATGTCATATTTAAAATTAATCTACCACTAATAGAAGAGGAAGAATTCGTTATGTAAACGCTCATCAAGACGAGTAGTACCCATTATCCAACAATGACATCGCATCATGCAATATCATAGGGAAGGACAGATACCTATGTACTAAAACCCATCCAGTTTACCGCCGTGGATCGAATATCAGCTTGTGTGAAATTAATCTGCTAAATAATATACCTTCGTTATCAGCATGTAAATTAAAGGTCATTGAAACAATTCCTGTATGGACAAGCATTCCAACCACAAACGAATGGATTTATGCTGTAATGAACGAAACTCTGTTGAATGTGGTATGTAACAATCAACCATCGCTTCTTACAATCAGTGGAACCGGGATTTTGAAACTGCAACCGACCTGTGTTGTGAGACAAAATTTGTTTACGCTGCAAGCGCATGACATATATTCAAGTAGTATTCGGCTGTCACGGACCAAATTTTTCGATGTTATAAATCTACCCAATGTAACATATCTGGCGGCACTTCGTCACAACATGATAAATGTCAGCACGAGGATCATGGAACTGCAAGCTCTTCATGAACAAATTAAGATTCAGCAGACAGTTTTGCCTAACCTGCTTCACCATCACAACATCAGTCATACAATTATAAGCTCTGGGGGCCTCTTCCTGGCTGTCGCAGTTGTTCTGTATATACTTTGCAATCACAGTCCAACTATCTGCAGAAGAACAACCATCCCAGTACCACAACCAAGAACCCTATCAATCTCTGACAATCCAAGGATCGTCAGCGAGGGGCAGGATGTTTAGTCTTAAGAATTAATTTTATAAATTCACACCCACAATTTAAAATAAAAATAAAAATAAATAACCCACATGATACACCCTGTATGCACATCGCACAATGCACCATACACCTGATACTCACGATAGAATATCTTTTTTTTTGTTTCTATATTAAAATTTATCTTTAAATTTTGCGGCGTAAGCAATGTAGGTACGAATAATTTTGTATTAGAATAAGTTTTCTTTTTTGTTTTGTCTAATATCAATTTTTATGCTAGGCTAAGCTATAATTTTGTATAAATAGTGTCGAAATAAAGACTGATTTTTCAGAGATTATCAAGCAGTTGTTGAAGACTTATTTTTTATTATTCCAAGTGAGTCTGCTTGGAGCTGCAAAATTTTCTCTCATTCTTTTGGGTGTTCTGGTGTACCATCAGCAATACCACTAACAGTCAAGATACAAGAATTTTGGTCTGTTAATTTACATAACGGTAAAAGAACCGTTACAGTTATGAAGATGATAGAAGTCGTTAGAAATACCACTGATGTGCTGGCTCTCACCCGATCCATGCAAAACACCTGGTTTTATGAAGAGTGCAAGCAAGCAAGGACAAGAACAAGGCAAGAACAAGGCAAGAACAAGAATAAAATCAAGAACATGGCATAAAGTAACATTCAGCTGTGAGTATATACAAAACTACATCAGCAGACATTTTAATGACGGGGACCACATGATCTTTGCTCTCAGGAAGAACGCACCATTCAAAGTCGGCGATGAAAACATAGAACTCACTCACTTGATCAAAATCCAGTAAATTGTCCAACATCTGTACCTAAGTTTTCGGACCGGGCAGACTACCAGCCGAGCTTTTTAAGACAGAAAGGGAAGGCTTGTAGGACTGCTTGCAAATATCAGAATCTTTTGCTCGATATACAAGGAATGAGGAATGAGAGCTCTTTAAGTGGCCAACTATGTAAGATGTTGTCCTCTCGGGGTTAGACTCGAAGACAATTGAGGTCAGGGCTGTGGTGTCCATTCGCTCGACATATCCCACGTCATATAGACGAATATCTCTATACAGTCCGTAATTCTCATCACAATGTCTTTCTCTCGAAACGACCACTTTCAGTTAGTTCTAAGCCAGCATGGTCTTTCGGGAGAGGGCTCTGTTACTCAGTTGCCTCCTGAGCACAAATAAACAGCGGTTCGACGTTTATTTCACCTTCGGAGCAAAGCCAGATGATTTGGATTTGGACTTCTTGAGTTTATTTCAGGATTTACCGGAGTGTGGTGTGAAGATTTGGTCGATTGTGGACTTTGCTGACCTAAAACCACACTGATATGGGCCTATTACGTTGTTGACGAACGGATTAAGGCGTTTTTACAATGCGACAGATAGAATTTTGTAGGCGATACTTAGAAGATTGATGCCTCTGTAGTTGGCGCAGTTGAAAGGATCTTCTTTCTTGATGATCGGACAAAGAATGCTGAGATTCCAATCATCGAGCATATTTTGCAGATGAGTTTGTATATGAGTTTGTAAGAGCTCATCCAGATGGGATGGACGGAATTGTTAGTCTACATCGTCCAGGTTATATTATTACAGTCGTTAGACAGGTCGTTATACAGTCTACATAAATGCTCTTTCCCAATCCTTAGCATAGACTGCGGCTCTACTACTATGTTCCCTTATTCGTCTCTACAGGCGGTTTAGGTTTGTGTCTGTGGCATGTTTGTTTTACCTTTTGGTTTGTTTGTTTTACATTCCTCGACCGCGTGGCTCTCATGCTCTTTTTCTTTCTTCCTGAGAAACCGGTGTTCTCTCCTTCTGCTCGTAGAGCTCGTGAGTAGCGCTAGTTCTTCTATTCAGCGCCGCTTTGTATGCCTCCTGCTTAGCTGCATGTGCTTTCCGGGGTTTCGTTTTCGTGGCCGAGTTAAACCCAGCACATCAGGGGCTGCATTTCTTATGACTTTTTGGCAGTGTTGTCACTGGTCTTCGGTACTTGACACTGGAGGCATAGGATCTCTTAAGACATTAAGGGAGACTTGATCGAAAACGGATTTGGTAAAAGCTTGCCTTTGCGATGTTCGGAATATCTGAGTCGATGAGCTCTGACATCCGTTATATTGTCAATGTGGCTGGCGGTTGATTGTTCAGGCGATCACCAAGTCACATTATGAATATTGAGTTGCGGGAAGAGCGTGCTAGTTAAGACTCAAAATCGATTAGCCTGAATCCGTTATCGGAGGTGGTGTCGTGCAGGCTATACTTTCCAACAGTGCAACCAAATATGCCGACTATTCCTAGTCATAGCTAGAGCACTGCTCATGAGTCTTGCCGAAGACCTCGTAGAATCAATCTTTGGTGTCGTCATCTTTCTCCTCTATGGAAGCGTGCCCTCATAAGAGGTTGGCTTCCGACGCTCACATAATACGGCAGAAGAGACCTTATTTCAATGCATCATCTTTATTTAGGAGACGCTTTGGGTTGACGCAGTCAAATTAGATTGGATAACCGATGCAGTTTTTTATGTTTCCTGTTTGCCTGCATGTACCTACCTACATTTGTTGTCAAACGAGAGACTACTTCCGGAGGCGCTTTGAAACCATTCACGCTCGTTGACAACTATTCCATTTTTGTTCTGCCGTTTGTACTATATAAGGGGCTTGCTTGAGAGAAACTCCATCAGCAAAGCTTCTACCTGTCTTTAGCGATTAAAGTTTTTCAAAGCGGAATTTTGATGATTTTACGTGACTCCGTTGTCCCTGTGGTACAAGCATTCATAACGTAAACCAACCAAGTCGATGTGGGGTCTTTGGAAAGTACGGACATTCAGAACGTAGGGGGGTGTCTGGCATCGATCGCAATGTGATCAATCTGGTTGCCTGTTCCTATTAACATGTGGGAACCGCATGCTAACTGCTAAAAGTTTACGCCCCGTTAAAATTTACAAAAATCTGAATCCATTGACGGACAGATGTTATACAGGTTGAGTGTTCCGATGACCCGGTCAAAGACGACTCCTTTATCTCGCATAATCTTCAACACAATCGTGGTGTCGTAGCTGACGCACTAAGCATATTTTCAGTTTTAAGTTCGTCTTTGATGCTGTCATACTTATCCTCGGGAATGTCATGAATGCAAATCAGGTCTATATTTCCGAATTCAGCCTTCGAGGCTTTCGATTGTATTTCCACAGATGGTAAGTTACCCCACCCGTAACCCCCGGCTTTGAGTGGCAGGTCCATTAACGAAACCCCTGGGCAAAGGGTCCATCTTAATTTTCTATATAAGGTGGTATAAAATAGAAAACCAATTTTTAACACAATCCGCCAAAAATGTTCTACAAAACGTCTGCACTTTTTTTCGTTCAATTTTCCTCTTAATGGCCTCGGGATTAAGTATCCGTTACTTATTATACGTTGACCTTCCCTTGAATGCCTGTCGATTGTCATTTAAATTTAACCGAAAACAGTTAATAGGCAATTCAATCAACCAGAGGATACGGGTAATACGAAAATAATCACATGAGGGCAAGACGAAGGATTTCGGTTGCCTCCCTCAATACGTCTATATCAAAGTCAAAGTCAAAGTCAAAGAGTTAAGTCTGTGATTTGTCATACATTCAAACATTCAAATATGCGTATATGCGTGTAATTAGAAATTCGAAACGCTAAGGATAATTACCCTCTGAAGGTAATCCATGTGACATTGATGTCCCAGTGGAATGAGGCGGCGAAGAAATAGTCTCTTGAGGCACTTTATATTGGCAGGCACGACATTATTTGCGTGCCGCTTATAGAACGTTGTAGTCTAGTTTCTAAAAAATAAAACCGAAATAGTTCTGACTTATAAGCGACATATGAATGGCACATTTACACGGAGCCATTAAATTCTCAGAATTCAATTCAATAGCGCTTTAATCACAGGAATTCCGTAAATGTTCTTTGTTCCAGCCTCTGGAGTCCCACCTGCAAATAGGACTCACTTCGACAAACTTGACCTGTTTGTCAAGTGTGGCACAATCCCCATAATTGCAGATTTACGAGTATTTGTCTTCCCAGAGGCACGGTCTACTCCTGAAATATCAAAATTAGTCTAAACCACCTTCTGGCAATATTGTAGTCGAACTCATACTCGTACACTCGTACTCGTCGTCATCCTTGTGCTAAGACCAATTGTACAAACATAATCACGTCCATTAATGAAGTTCTCTGGAATTAGTTTAACCTCGAAATAGCCCACAGTCTTCGCAGTCACCTTCAGGCATTTTCACTAGAACTAGAAAATTAGTCTCCTCCTCTTCCTGGTTACTTGGGTTGCGCAATGGGAGTCACCACGAAGCAATTGTCTACCCAGTCCCTTTATGAATTATTAAGTGATCCCGATGAGTTATTCGTTTGACCCATGTTCCAGAGGATAATGGATTGTGGATTCTGTTTGCAAATGAAAATATTATTCCACGTGGAATTTTAACATTCCATTATGTATGAAGAGCCTAAAAGATGCTAAATATACGTCAAAAGCATCGTCTCTTTCAATTTTGTTTGCAAACAGACATGGACCACCGCCTTGACTTTTCACCAAGATAAAGTTGTAACTTCTGGTGACAGATGGCTTTAAAGCGCGTGAGATAAGAAAATTAAACATACAAATCGCATGGGTAGTGTTGCCGTTGAGTGGCTTTTAGAAGTAGTGAAACGTGGTAGATTGCAGTGGTTAACGGAATTGTTTGACCACAAACCATGACTCTGAATACACCAAAAAACTCATGGGCAACGGATTGTTCGATCCGAACATCCCTACGGTAACCTTTAGCTACAGGAAGACCGTTTGAAAGGGCGAGCCTTTTGTTTGAGACAGTTTCACCGAGATTAAGACCTATTTCTTCATTTTGAGTGACTCGAAAGTAGTAATTTCTCGCCAACTTAACTATCAGAATTGCTACAAAAAAGCCTCCTAACTTTCTACTCGCAGATAGCACTTCAATCGCCATAAAGTCCATATTTTCGAAAAAGGAGTTGGTCCCTGAGAATGTTGGAACTTAAGGTTTAGACTGACAGAAGATGCATAATTAAGTATAAGCCACAAAATTCAAGTTCATTATAAACTCTTTACCGGCCAACCGTAGTTACTATATGATCAATAGGGTCAGCAACCGTTTGGTAGCTTTAGGCTTACCCACTTGAGCGAAGACATTCATCACTTAGGTATCGTAAGCATACGAACTACTATTGCCTTACGATCTTGGTGCAAAACTGCCTTTATTCTGTAAAAATTGAAGTTGCAATCCAAACTGTCTCAAGTACCACGGCTTCACAAGGTCTTTTCCTCAAAGAATATGCTTTAAGGCTACTAAAGGTTTTGAGAATGTAATATACAATGTGCCCATGTTCAGAGATAAAAACTGCTACAACCTAGAGAAGCAGTCTTACAGAAATGTAAGGTGTGCTGAGATCTTCTCTGCAGAGACAACCTGACCCAGCTTGTAAATCAGCCAACGCGAATAAAAGACGTTGACAGTACATGGCACACTGATAAGTACAAGCTCGATGTGATATCCACTCTAGGCTCGTCGGGCCACTCTGTCATATCAGCTAATTTCTCGTAAGCCCTCCATAGAGTTACAGAAAAGATTCCTAAAAGAACCTCCGTATAGCAATACGAGGAAGTCAACTGGAGCGGTCTTAACAGCTTCTTTAAGAATTTCAACTGGTCGTTGTTTTTCCTCGATAACGACATGGATTACGCTGCTGATATGATCGTCAGGATGAAGAGTATCAGACCAAAAGAAAAGTCATGGTACGACTCGAGCTGTAAAGAGGCTGTCAGGTTTAGAGAAATGTTTTTTCGGTTCTACAAGACCAACCCGACAGAGGAAAACCGAAAAAAGTTTATACGTGCTTGGAACCAGGAACCAACAATATCCCAAAGGTAGTAAAAATGTTTGCTCATTCGTCAAAAATATTAGAAATTCTGTCTCATCCTCCACATTTATACTGACATTCCAGTAGCCAATCTGCTCACTACATACTTTACGGCCAGCTCAACACTTCCGGATTGTGCTTTCTCTCCGGCCGCACTTAAGTGCGTCGAATCTTCAATAAGAAGAATCCACTTTCGCCCTCGTGTAGTAGCAAGAGTACTTAAAGACCTTAACATACATAAATCCGCTTCTTTCTTCTTCTGAAGAGCTGTTCTTCCGTGCTGCCAAAATAACTGCGTAGGCTTTTTTATCTTATTGAGCAGATGGACAAAGCAAGTCCCTAAAAAAATATCTTCTCTTCCCTCCTACAGATCCATTGCACTAATGTCCTTTCTTTCCGACCGGCAGTACAGTTTTTTCATAGCAACACGTCCACTGGTGATTTGATGGGATGTCTCACCGAAAAGCGGAACCAAAGCGCACATCAATCTGGCAAAAGCAAGATAGTTGCATTTTGACGGAGTTTGGCATCAGTCTCTTTTGCCAAAAATTACGACGACTCTCTTCTGGCTTGGTTTCAAGTCTGATATTCACAAAATAAATGCTGGTGTGCCCCAGGGTTCCGTTCTGTCTTCGACACTCTTTTTAATTTTTTTCAATGATCTCCTGTCTGCCACTTCTAATCCAATGTATTCCTGCTTTTCATATTCGTTACCGGACTCATATCATAACGGCAGCGTACGTAAAGCTCATTAAATTCCGATATTAACGGCATAACCAATTGGGGAAACAGAGTGGAAACAGAAACGCAATGCTGTCTGCTGTGGTGGCTCATGGTGGAAAGTAGCATTTTAAAGTGGACAAAACGAAAAACCTCTTCAAGAGTTAAGTTGAGTTCCTAACCTGATTTATGTCACCAGAGAACCAGATCACGATCAACATCTTTGTGGCATGGAACCATGATGTATGGATGACGATTACTTGGTGGAAACACAACTTTACTACTATTAGCGACAGAGTTGCTGAATGTGGAGATTAGCCTGAATTGGCACACTGGTCTGGGAATCCCGCTGGAAACTCGCGGATGAGGGTCACCCACGACCGGGAAAATCATAAAATAAAAAACCCATTACAGACGCTGATGTCAGTAGTAGAGATGGTTGTGTCGGTGCCGATGGTGGTGGTGGTGGCAATTTGTTTTTTCCAATCTTGATATTGCCCCAGCTAGGATTGGAATTGCTGAAGAGGTAGTAAATAGATGTTGGGGATGCTTAAGAGGAGAAAAACCCATCGAGACAAGAGAACTCTGACAGTTCTCGGTCTGTCTTTCTTGTTTTTAAATTTTCAAATTTTAACGGCATGCACCAGACGGCGGTGGTTGGCATTGTAGTGTTAACGACATGAAGTTGCGATTTAGGTTGGCTATTGGAAAAACTACCAGATGGTGGTAGATATTGGCACTAGCACTGGTTTATTGCGGAGGGAATTCATTGCTTCCTCGGTTGGCTGCTCAGCATTCACTGTGCAGCGGAGATATGGATTGAGGCCTCCTCTGATATGTTTACGACTTTAGCAAAATTTAAGTACGCATCTATTGTCCTCTGGTGTTATAGTCGACGAACTTATAGCTGTTGTCCTGTCAAAATGAAAGGAAGCTCTCATTTCTGTTTTTTGCTATATGGCCGGAGAATCGAACCCAGGACGTTTCTCGTAATAGTCGACGAACTTAAGCAAGGTGGCTCACCATCACCCCAGCTCCAGTCTTAGCTTGACAACTTTATTGCCAGCATCAAAGCACCAATGTGTTTGGGATTGATCTGCGACAAGATTGGGATAGTTTTGATATCTGAAGAACCTCAGGTTACATTGATGTTAACTTTTGCTAGAACTACGAACAAAATTTATGTTTCAAATTTCTAGCTTTCTTGAAGACATCGGCCGCAATAGCTATCGGGTTTTCCATTAAGGACTATACATTTTTGATTTTGAACTCTATAGCACGATTGTATGGACGGCTGCATCTGCATCTGCAATTGCGGCCAACAATAACACTCCAATATGTGCCGAAAGCGATTTCTATTAACTGTAACGTTGCGGCCGTCATCCGCAACGAAAAAATACGACCCAAGCAGAACATAGTGGCGTCTCATGAACCACTTGTGGGTTTTTAGCCGTCCAATAGTGCATGTTTTGCTTGTGGACAAAACCATTTAGCCAGAAATTAGCTTCACAGCTGAAGATTATTTTGCGATGAAATACGGAATCGTTTGTAACCATTTCCAGTCCTGTTCTTAACTCGCAAATATTGTACATTTTTGTCAAGTATGATGCTAAATAAGTCACGCGGCATGGGATCATCTTGGCCAAACCTTTTGGTTTCGACAGGGATGGCCAAACTGGACATCGTAGAAGAAGTGACCATCGCTCTAGATTTTTGGTGTTTTTTCTAGGATCTGCCGTAGTGTGGATATTTGGTTAATTGTGAAGTTGCTTGGCCTAAATTGATTGGATAGATCGTTGGCGATTGGTTTAAGATGTCCACATAATAAGACAGATAAGATCTTGTACGCGATTTGAAAGAGACAGATGTGTTTATTAGTTGTTTATAGGGCATATTTTCTGGCCGAAATCCTTAAAATAAGTGGATATCAAATCTTATCAAATCTTTTTCCAGTTCCCTTCAATTAGTCAACAGGAATGACGTCGGCCCGGGCAACCTTGTTGTGTTTTAATTAAGGTATTGCTGTAGTGAGTTTGTCGGGTACACGGAAATATTGGCTTTCATCGCTCAGGTTCAATAGTTTTTTTCTGTGTAATAACGGAACTCGGATCGTTTCCGCTGTTTAACAGTCTGCAGAGATGAATTTTCCATATCCGCAGCTATGTGACTCTGGTACTAAATTGCCTTGCTCACCTCCACAAAAAGAACAGAAAGTTCAGCTTTTGTTGGCCTCAACACCTTCTTTTTACTTCTCCTGAGTAGCACCTTCTTTGTTCCTCGATTGCGTGCTTCTCTGAGAAACCAATATTTTTCCCTCCACTTAAACCTGCATAGCATTGCTTTGTAGGCAAGTGGTTTGCTACATGTGCTTGGTCGCACTCTTCACTACACCAGAGTTTTCGCGTACGTCACGGCATTTCTGATGGCTTCTTTGCCTCCATGCTAATGATCTTCATCACCAAACCCAAGTTGTGAAGGCGTTGGCGAAATGTTGACGGATACACGAAGGGTAAAAATTGTGAAGACTGACATATCCGCGGATGTACCTTGGCCATAAATAGTTATATTACTCTTTTTTTACATTGGCCGCTCGGAATGTACGGACATCTTTTATACGCGTAGTTGAGAAGTGCCTGCTCAGGTACACCACGTATTCCCTTGTGAATACTGAGGTTAGGAAACTGTGTGATGGGTATAGTGATACTTCGCCCCGCAGTAAAGTCAGTAAGCGTAAGGCTATTTCCAAACGTGGGGTCGCGTGCTCTAGGTTTTGTCGTCTAAAGGACGATTAGTGCATATCAGGCTAGTCTTGTAGAAGTTAACGCTCCAGATTTCTCGCCCTAGTCTACCACATACAGCAAATGTGAATCTAAATAGACGCTGTTTCGCCCCTCTGTGGAAATGACCGTAGCTTTTGTCTGGCACATCCCGCCAAATTTTCTAATTTTGCAGGATACTCCGAAGCTAATTACTCAATCTGGGGTATGAGAGCTGTCGTTAGCGTACTACGGATTCATTCATCAACATTTCTATCTCATCTTAACTAGTCCTGTAAGTAGATACTACCACGAGTACTTACAGCATTGGAACTCTCCAGTTTGACGCCGCTTAATGGCTAGTCTTACCATACAACACCCACTCACCACAGGCTGAGTTGAATAGGAAGTAGGTGGTAGCAGCACAAGAAGTACAATAGTAACTTTGTTGTTTGTTGGAATACCAGAAGTTGATTTGACAGAGTAGTAGATCGACCGCACACGGCAATACCTAACAAAGGACATAAAATAAATGTAAATTTGAGCAAAAATGAAAACAATAAAGGAAAATACGATAGAAAAGCGAAAAATAATATCTTCCTTTGTGAATAACGAGCAGAAGCGACATCTGACAAACAAAAAGGATATTTCATTATCCTGTTGACTTTTTTCTTTTCCTCGTTTTGTTTTTCTGTTTTTACTGTTTTTACTGTTTTGTCTGTTTTGTGTACCGCCTCAGGTTTCCGGTGGTATCCTTTCATTTCTTTCCCTTCAACGCTTTGTCATTTCAACTAGATTACCTTACGTTGGTTTCGAAGAGCAGAGTCGAATCGGCCCTAGCCAAGTCAGGGGAGCAACAGCAGGAGTATGAGTTGAACAATTGAGTTCAACTGTTTGAGTCGACGCGCACCTGAAAAGGATATCCTTATAAAAACGTTAAAAATTTCCTTTGTTTTCGTTCTACTTCCGCAAAAAAAAATTAAAAAAAAAAAAAAAAACGAACAAGAATCTCTGAATCAAAGGAGGCTTCAGGATAAAATAACATAGAAATTCATAACTGAATAAAAGGACTATCACCGAAAGATGGTTGCTGGTCGGGCTTTATTTTCATTCGATTAATCTGCACAGATGCGGATAGTAGTCGGAGATACTCGTACATCTATATGTGCCCAAGCATTTGTATGTGCAGAACACAAAAGAAAGGAAGCCATAAGCAGGAGGAGATTTTCGAGTTTCCTCACACACACATACTCGTACGTGTACGGTGTGCGCTTTTGAAAGAAGTTTCTGCTCACGATTATGGCAGACCGGAGTTATTGATTCAAACCGAAGCAAATTGCTCTCTGGAGGGATGATGCCTTGCAGTGATTAATTTATTGACCCAAAAGGAGCACAGAAAAAGCTTTTCAGCATCAGAGCTCATCTTGTATGAGTCAAAATCCTTTTCGATCGATGAATAATGCAATTTCGATAATTAGTTATCATTGGGAATATTTTTTGATGTCCTTTATGTCAATTAATGGTCCTGCATAGTAATGGACTGCTCTGATGGTTTAATAATCAAGGAGCTGAGGTAAAATTAAGATATTTTCTACGCATGGGATGTCCAGGAGCGGTTTTCTGAATTTTGAAAGAGAGATCGAATCCTGTCAGGATTGCATTATCCAAAGTGGGTGCTAGCTAGGTCTTAAAGTCAGTCGAAATGCAAGGTGTATAAGAGGCTTTTTGGAACACAACCGGAGAGAGGAACTAGCTTCTTTTGTGTGTGGAAGGTAGCACGTGAGGCAAAATTTATTAGCGACCTCGGAAAAGATTGCGTGAAAAATGTACCTTAATGCGAGCCATCATGTTTGATTTTGTAACTTATTTCAACTTCCTCTCCAACTGGCCTTTGTGTCTAGAGAAGTCAATACTTCTACCGTGATGTGGCACTGATACGCAACATTCGCATGTCAAAGCACTACTTCGTGGCCATCCTTCCTTTGGCTGCCTTGTCTTGTGAGGAAGGCTGAAGAGTCAAAGATCAAAAGGTTCTGAAATGAACAAAGGTGAGACATCGAACTAAGCGCCAAAGATGTCCAAACTAGGCGTGAAACAGTTAAAAGCATGGAGGTGACCCACAAGCATGATACTCCAGGCAATCCACCCATGGCCTTTTCGACTGCGGCCGGGATGTGGATTCTAGAGGCCCCAATCAACATACTAAAATAACCCCACCGATTTAGGTGCTCACCCACCAGCAGCAGGCTCACTCCTCCTTCCGATGACTCCTGCGACTGTTTATACGACATGTTCGGTAGAATGGAGAAAGTAGGTGAGAGGTCCTGCCTGTTACGGTGATCTCCATTAGAATAGACAAGTGATTGTTCAGGATCTTGTTTTCGACGTCTTGTCCTGGAAAATCAGGGTGATGAAACGGGCTATAGAAAAGACGTACTCTGAAGGACTACCGTAAAAGGGGAAGATAGATAGGCAGCGAAAATTTGGGACAAATGCACGGCCCAAAGAAACGGCAAGTGCTGTCATGGTCAGTGGAAGTAACACCCACTGAAACCGACCACCTTCTCGGATCTGAAACTGCGCCACCTTCTTCTGTCCCGAAGAGGTTGGGCTCCGACTCAATTATCAACGCTTCGCCCATCAATGACGTTGTCTAATAAAAATGGGGGACATAGCAAAGCACTGGTGTTATCGTAACGGTTTTTATCGGTTTTGATCAATTAAAAGCGACTGGTCATAGGTTTTGTTGGTGCCAAGACCACCGGTAGTTCCTACCAGGATTGAAATCATGGGAGTCAGGAGCCCCTGCGGTCCAAGCCTGACCCTGACCCTAAGACTAGCAAGAGGTTTTAGATCGGCCTCCAACATAAGTTCTGCTTTGGTATTACACTATTAATGTAGGTGAGCTGCGCGATGGAAAGGCGTATCCTTGCTCCCATGGATGTATGGACATCTCGTGAAATCAAGTCTTCACGACAACTATTCACGTTAAATCCTTGACTCAATGTCCCGAAGAGGATGAAGAGGAAGAAAGTGTCCATCACTCTTTCTGTCGATGGATCTTTCCGCGAACGACGCCCGGATGAAACTGGTGCCACAACCAACAAAGGCTGCAGTTCCAGTGGATGCAAATCACATTAAACGGTTAAAACCATCGACGATAAGGCCAGTGCTACAACCTACAAAGGTCGTTGTTTTTGTTGACGAAAGTCGGATAATGCATTGAAATACTCGCTGAGAAACGACTCTGGTGCTGGGTTCCCCAGCGCGCAAGATCCGGCTGAAAGTGGTGCTGTAACCAGCAAGATTTGCAGTTTAGTTGGACGGAACTTGAAAAACCAACTTCCAAGGAAACTTCGAAACATCAAAGGGAACAGTGCACCTATAAGGATACTGTTATCACCACTTTGACACTCCAAATTGGAAAAGCTGGCAATGACAACAGTCTGAACGATGCTGAGTGCAAACACTGCATTCAAGCAGAGGGCTTAAGATATGTAAAACAGAACTCTTAGATTGAAATGCTATACACAGCAAACTCCTAAAAGTTCGACCAAGTCTGGGTTCCCGGGGCAACTAAGAAACTGAACTCGACACTGAAAAGTGGAAAATCTGAATTCACAGGGACAGAAAGAATCGGATCCTCTCTTGTTGTGGACTTGGACAAAGCTTCCGTCGAAACCAGGTATGACTCACGTCCCTATCTGCACCGCCAAAGAGTTTATTTCCAAATGAAGTCAGATAAGTGACAACCACTCATCTATTTTATGTACTCAGATCAACCGCCAACATTCCAAGTCTGCTATTGAGTCCCTCTGTAGGAGGCTTTCCTCTCATAATATCAATACAGGAAACATGGGTGTGGAATAAAAGCGTCTGTGATTTTGGACGTTCACACCAGTATAGGACCCACTCTCTACATCTAAACTTCGGTAATTTTGTAGCCAAGATTTTGTTACTGCGGACACAAGCTACAAATCGAACGGAGAATGGCACAAATTCGTCGTTACGTCGGCTTATTTTCCTTAACCGAAGGCGGGTAGACGAACTTGTTGAATACTGTGATTCCAGGAAGAGGGAGTCCCACCATATTTAAGGTGAGAGGCAATCATCCCCTGGATTTTATGCTATCGTCTGACCTGATTGTCAACAATTTTGGCTTTCAGTCAAATTTTCTAAGGCAACATGTATGCTAAGGAGATTGAAGGCTGGAAAGTACTATCGGAGATCTCCACGTGAGACCCTAGGTAAGACGAATTCAAAATTGGATTCAAGGTCTCGACCTCGTTCAAGAGGAGGAATCCGCGGAAAATCAACTGGACACGGTTGAAGGAGGAGCTAGGCAACTCTGACAGTACTCAGCACAAAACAAATGATAGAGGAAACTGCTTAGCACCTGAGCTGTACCCTCATCAAGTATTTTGAACTGGCATGTCCAGCCAGTAAGCAATCCTACAGATCGCCCATAACTAGATCGATCAAGATCACTCTTTTCCCAGGTAACCTAGTCACAACCAGCTTAGAACCAGCTCCTATTAACGAAATTGCTAGTGATCTGAATAACACAATACGCCGCAGCTAGTATATCTCATCGGTTGTGGTGACTTCAAGTCATCTGGCACCGACGGCATTTACCCAGATATGTTACAAACTCTTAATAAAAACTTCACTTCTACGTACTGAAACCCTAGCGAACAGTGAGAGCATCCTTTGTACCGAAAATCGTCATGCTCGCCAAGAGCTTCGCGCAAAACTGCCTGCGAATGCATCCTCTGTCTGCGGTGCAACGCGCCTACCAACGAGGAAAATCCTACGAGAGTGGGCTTCAGAATCTGGTAGATAGGAATGAGGGCGCACTCGATGCCTTGGGCATTTCCATCGACGTTGAGGTTACTTTCAAAAACTCATCCTTTGAGGCATGCGTAACTCGGCTAGATAACCCGAGTAGACGAATCGCTAGTTATGTGGATCAAAACAATGCGGATGCTGACTGAGGCCAATATGTCATGACAATGTTAAACAGAGGTTGCTCGCAAGGTAGCTTTCTGAGGCCACTGCTATGGTGCATGTTGATCGACTCGCTGCTCAACGCGCAGAATAGTTCTGACGTCTATGAGCAATCCTACGTGAATAATGTACCTTTGCTGATCGAGGCAGGCCTAGACGTGATCGACGATTCGTGCACTAGAAATGGGCTTTCTGTCAATCCTTTCAAAACTGAGGTTGTTCTCTTTGCGAGAAGGAGGAAGCTGACTGATCTGACTCATCTTCTGCTGAAAAGTACTGGGTATCATCCTGGATAACAAACTTTTATGGACTAAACATGTTTCGTCGAAAGCCTCTAAGTTGCTCTCGATCTTCTAGCAGCGCAAAGGGGCCTGTTACCGAAAAGAATCCTCTGGATCAACAAGGCTATGTTAAGGCCAATTATATACTGTGCGTGAGTTGTATGGTGGAATAACCTTTTACCAGACTCCAAAGAACGGTCTGCCTTAGCTGTATGTCCCCTTGATATTCATATCATGGCCTGCACTCTTAGAGTCATCTTCCGCTTACAAAGTAGTCGGTTTTGGTATAATACACATAATGGAGCTTTGATGACCTTGTACGCCGTCTTGTCTTATGGAAATGCCATCAGATGCAATGACAGCAGAACTCCTGCTGCGAAAAAAATACGAAATCGACTTTCCTTGTGCCCAAGACTGGTTTCGGCCAGAAACTGATCCAGTAAAGGAAAGTAGTCGGATCCTCACAGATGGCTTTAAAATCGATGCACCTTTTGTCCCCCGACTAATTCCGTCAATCATTCAAACCTCACCGAGTCACATCTCTGCAGCAGTGGTTTAAATTATCCAAGTCAATCAGAAGGACAGCTTGATGATTCCCACCCCCCAGGTCCAACTGACTAGTATTTAACATTCCCACAAGATTGTAATTGAAAACTTATCTCACCAATGTGTCGGTGAACGATTGGCGGAGGACAGGAGTATGAAGGCTAACATCAGTTAATTACCAGTGTTACACAGATTGTTTAAACTTTTCGCCAGTTGCAGTGGCAATTTATGGTAGTCCTCACAGGACATATACTCCTACAACTGCTGACTGGAATCGTCACCGTCATCACTAACAACTGGTGTCCTATTTGAACTATTTGCTCACCCCATTAGCACACCACCTAACCGACATTGGGGTTTAGTTGTTGGAACGTGCTTTGTCTTAAGCTTGCGGATTTTGTGGGCGAAACCACAACCGAAGGATACGAGTATTTCATGAATACTCGTACCCGTTCATATACATTTGTGCTCGCAAGTATATGACATTTTGCACTACCTACCTCTCATGTCCTTGGGAATGACAAAATGCTACAACTGCACAGTTGACATACTCTCCAGATGGAGGAGTAGGAGTACGAATAGACCAAGTATTCCTGATTCTGGTTCTCGTTCTGGTTCGGATAGAGTAAATATAAATAACTTTTGTGGTTCGCCTCAGAGAGGGTAATTAACTTGTAGATCATCAAATAACCGATGCATCTGCTGGTGCTTTGCAATTTCTGTTGAAGGGATGATTATCGATTTAGTTTGATTCTTATGCTCGTACGAGTATATATATTTTTGTAGGAATTTGTAGTTCTTTCATTCTCGGACTTGTTGATCGTACAGAGCAAATTACATTTTCCAATATTTCCAGGTCGTTTACTTAGATTCTCTGACATTTTAAAGACTTAATCAAATTACTGAAATTCAGTGAATCTGAGGTTGTTGCTAATGAAACTTTCCACAGGAACCTAAAGTATCTGAAATAAATTTCCATGTTGCCATTTCGAAAACAAACCTTATTAAGCAGCTACAGAAAGCTGAATCAAATGAAATTGCTGATTATGGGTCAAAGGGACATGTTAAGTTCATAAATACGAGTAGATATGTGAGTACAAGGCAAAATTTACATCATGGTAATCTACCATTAACATGTCGTGGAAGCATTAAATATTTTGTGGGATCAGCTGCACGTCTGAATAAGAAGCACAGTTACAAACTCCTAATTTTGTGATATTTACATTGAAGAAGTTATTTCAGCAAGCTTGATACAGGCTGCAGCATTTTAGATTACGTTAAGAATAGGGACTGTACTTTCAAATGGACTATACACTTTTCAACAAATTCTGGAGCTACTGCCAGGCAATCCAATTCTAACGGATGAAATATATCCGGTAATCGAGGGCTGGCAAAAAATACAATAATCAGGTCAAATGGAATTGCAAGTTCGAAAACAGAGCAAGGAACAGGTTATGGTATCTTCTTAGAAGACTCAGAACTAAGAGTGTCTATAAGACTAGCGGGCGCAAGCAGTGTCTTCCAATCAGAGGGTCTGGCTCAGATGAGATCGGTATCCGGAAGAGATATCGCTATCTACATCGATATCCTGGACACTGCGGTATTGAGTGAAATGAACCAGCAGATGAGCTCGCAAGAACAGGTGGGTTATTCGATAATAGTGAGGTTGCCAACATCAATCCAGTAAGGGGCACTAACGAAGAAAAAAATTATAAATTCTGCCAACCTAAGGTGGTCAAGTCTTAAAGGACAAAGGGTATCCAAGGCTCTCTTGCCACTTTTTGACGGTAAAAGAGGCAGAAGCCAATAAAATTAAACAGGCATAAGCTTAGGACAATAATCGGAATCATGCTTACTACGAAAACACGCAAAGGGACTCAAGTTGTCAGATACGGATATTTGCTGATTCTGGGGTGATCTGCAAGCTGTTGAAGACATAACACACATATTGTGTGAATGCGAAGCAATATCGCGTAGTCGAAGAAAACTTTTAGGAAATTCTTTTTCGAAAACCTAGACGAAATAGACGGCACGAACTTCAAAGGCCTTCTTGGCCTTTGGGGATGTTTCACCAGGGACACTGTTTAGGTTTTTCTCCCTTGAATATGAATTCAACTGGCTAGTCAACCTAATCGGCAAGTTCTGGTGTCATTGCAGCAAGACGAAAGTAAATAAACAGCGCATCGTTATCAAAACCCCAATGTGTGTTGTTCCACAGGGCACTTTTCTTAATTGAAAGGAGGTTCCGACTGGTGGCCATAGTACGAATACCAAGGGGAGGTAGATTCATCAGAGTTGGGCTTCATGGGAAAGTCCCTAAGCAGCCGAGACAGACCGTTATTTGGAGTTTGAAAAGTTCGGCCTGATTCCATTGATTCTGATAACTCGAGGTAATGATGATATGGATGGAAATGTAAGCGATATGGGAAAGAATAAATGGAAGGAGCATCTTGATAAAGTCAGGGTGGACATCACCAAGGCCGATATATGTCGACTTAGTTGCGAAGATAGATTTGCGAATAAATAAAGGGTCAACAGCAGACAGACTACTAGCTTCCACAGAAGCTTGGGGGATTTATTCGTACAGACTAGGGGATGTAACATACCTAGTCTAGTCGTAAATAAAGGGTTTTCCAATAGGGACTTGACAACTTTGAATTTAATTTGTGAACGTGCTCTTTCACTAATCATCAAACTGTCACTGTCACTGTCAATTTATTCAGTAAACTCAACATTTTCATCATGGTAAAGTACACGAACGAGCAACGTCTGCAAATTATAAAAATTTTCTACCGAAATTCGGAGTCGGTGACTGCACTTTAAGAGCGTTAACTTCAATTTTCGGTCGTAATTCTCACCCTAGTAGACGGGCTATAACAAGTTTAGTGCAAAAATTTGAGTCTACATATTCGTTGTGTGACATTGCCGTGTCAGTGAGACAACGGGTTGGTCGAAGTGTCGAATCCGTAGCAAACGATCCCAATCAGTCAATTCCACGGCGTTCTCAAGAATTGGGCATCGCTCAGACCACATTGTGGCGTATTTTGCGTAAGGGTCTTGGTTTACACCCATACAAGATCAAGCTGACTCAAGAATTTAAGCCGATGGACCATTTGAAGCGACGTACGTTCTCCGATTGGGTTTTGGAGAAGATGCGCCAGGATGATGAATTTCATCGCAAAATCATCTTTAGTGACGAAACTCATTTTTGGCTCAATGGGTTCGTCAATAAGCAAAATATGCGTTATTGGTCGGGTGAAAATCCACATGTGCTTCATGAATCACCACTTCATCCACAAAAATAACTGTTTGGTGCAGTTTGCATGCCTGCGGCGTTATTGGGCCATATTTTTTCGTCGACGATAACGATCGTCATGTTACTGTGAATGGTCAGCGTTATCGCGCCATGATCACCGATTATTTTTGGCCCGAATTGGAAAACATTGACTTGGACGACATGTGGTTTCAACAGGATGATGCCACAAGCCACACAGCACACGCTACATTCGATTTATTGAAGAGTAAGTATGTTGAGCGTGTTATCTCAAGACATGCGCCAGTCGAGTGGCCGCCTCGTTCGTGCGATTTAACACCGCTTGACTATTTTCTGTGGGGCTACGTTAAGTCATTGGTTTATGCCAACACGCCGACGACGTTGGAAGAGCTCAGAGCCAAAATTAAAGGCGAAAAAGCGGGGCCGTTCCGGCCGAAATGTGTGGCCGAGTCGTTGAAAATTGGGTCCAACGAATCGACCGCTGCAAACGTGCCCGCGGTGGCCATATGAACGAAGTCGAGTTCCATTCATAAATGTTTTGATTGTACTTCAAGCCGATAATAAAGTTTTTGAAATATCTCAAATGGTTTGCGTTTTATTTAAAAAAAAAGTTGTCAAGTCCTTATTGGAAAACCATATATTGATACAATTTTTATTGCAACAATTTTAAATAAAGTATTAGTCGCGCTCTTTTCTTCTTAACCGTTATTTAACCCGCTGCTGTTATGTTTCTTTGTCGTGGAAAAGATTTTTGGTTTTAGTTGTTTACAATCATGGAATGAGGTGATATCGAAAATCGTGTCGTTGTGATCTGCTTATACAAGTGTAACATGGCAAAAGGTGATATCTTTCGGACCTTGTGACCGCTTGGAATTACTCGCTGTACATACGAGTGTACGCTCGGACATCAAAACTTCAGAACATAATCCAAGGATTGAAAGAGGCCAACATTGCGCAAATGTAATGGTATAGTGGGGAGTGAGGTACGACGGCAGAACCAACTTCCATTTTTGTGAAACATGAGTCAAGGCTTCGGCGAAAGTTTTTACCAAACCACTGTTTTGGAAGACGTCTTTAATCTGCTAATTTGAACAATGTTCGCAAACAATCACTGGACATCCCAACAAGATTCTGCTTCAGCCTACAAGGCGGAAACCACTCAAGAGTGGCTAAAAAAAAATGTAGACGACTTCATATCACCGGATGAGTGGCTAGCTGGTAGTCCGGACCTCAACCCTTTATATTGAAAGTTGTGGTCCGTTTTGGAGGAAATGGACTCCTGAAATATTGAGTCCTTGAAGCGAGCCCTTGTCCGCGCTGTCAACAACCTTCCGATGAATGAGATCTGTAATGCGTTTGATGATTGGCGACGACGTCTCAGGTCGTGCTTTATGCCAAATGGAGTCTACCATAACTTGTAGCTAGGGACTTGACAAATAAAAAGTATGAACGTTTTTCTTTGTATCAATATTTATGACTACATGCAGCTGGTGATTCTTTAAATTCTCATTGATGAAAGCGCTTCGAGTCGTGTTGAAGCCTATGTCACAGGGTCTTAGCAGTGTTTTGTCGTTTTTTGCGAAAATGGGTTACCGCTCTCAGTAGTGTTTGCTCTGCACGTTGGCCGTAGAACTTCAGGACAATGTAGGCAACAGTGTTGTTAACGTGTGAACGTGTTGATCTTGTATGGAAAATTGTGCAATATTTACTTTAGAACATATGTTATGATGCATGACCATTAGATTTTTACTCGTTCGGTCTGATCAACGAGGAAATCCAGCCCAGATCATTCTTGTTGCGTTGGGGAAAATTTCTGTTCAAGCCCGAGTTAACCTGTTGGTTCAATTTTATTTCCAACGGAGACAGCTCTGTGTCCAACCTTTGAGTAAAGTGTTTGCCCCATTTCTCCAATATTTTTTACTTCACAGTAGCACATGTTTGAACTCGGTGAGCTGTAGGGGGTTTGCTCTTGTTTCTAATGGCATTTTGTTTACACAATAAATTGAGGTGAAAATTTAAAATTAAAGTAAAACACAACAAATTTAACAACTGTAGCACAACTTTAAAGGACAGTAGCAGATAAAGCAGCAATTTCGGAATGGTTGGAACTGAAGTATACTCAAGAAAGAATTGTGGGCAGAAAATAATAACGTCTATTCACTCTTCATACTTTAAACGTGTTCGTTTTCAGAACATAATTTCATAAAGCATTCTTTCCTGCAGGTATTGTTTACGAAAGAAAATTTTGCTTTAGAGAGAGAAACAGGGTCCCCATGCATTAGAATTTCTTGTTAGAAGCAAAGCATGAGAGGAACACTTTGGAATGCATGCTTCTACGGTCTCCTCGATCAAACATCTGAGCAAGGTCCCTCCAAGATGTTGCGATTTTAATGTCAAGTTAGAGAAGGATGGTGATTAAAACAGCTTAACGAACGATCGTCGTACCAGTATCCTGGATATTCAAATTATCCGAAGAACAAACATTAACTCAGACTACTATCACCAAGCCATCATTTATTTGTCTTGGATTCCACAAGATCGAAGTGGAACCACAAGTTCGATGAAGAAGCAGAAAGTCATAGGAACTAGAACAGTAAAATCTGGTTTCACAGTTGATATCATTTTTATATGCAGCGGCCTGCTGAGAGATATATAATAAACGGCCCAGTACCGGTTGAGCAATCTAAATGGAATATCAGTACGCTGCATGAAGATCCTGACAGGTTTGTTGTTAGGGAGGCGATAACTGAAGCCAGAACTGTAGGGGATTTTGTAGCCCAAGTATCGTGGTAATAATCAAAGCATGTTATAGTAATAAACTGGGAAAGGCACAACGAATTCGACTGGTAGATCCCGAAGTCTCCAAACTTACCAGCAAGTGCAATGCACACGCAATGCATATCGAAAAGCAAGAACCCGCCTAACAAGCGATCACATCTAGCAAACTCCTTCGCTTTACAGATCTTTGCAAACAACTTAATCACGATGTACGGGGTAAGGCTAGTTAAACATATCAATGAAGCTGAAAGGATTCCACATGCAAGCCCCTTTGCTTTAGATATCTTTGCAGACCACTTAATCACGATATATTGGGTAAGACTAGTCAAATGTATCAATGAGGCTGAAAGCACTGCGTCTCTATTTCCCAAGAAATTTGGTCAAATTCACGACGAGACTACCCCCTAAATCTATGATTATACGCGAAGAATTGTCCGAAGCTCTAGAAAGGTGCGCCACCGGGACCAGATGGAATTCGAGCCATTTACAATAGACTTTTACCAGCAATTTAAACAGCAGGATGCTTATTGGAACACCAATACAGCTTTTGTAAGTCATGGTCAGAAATGGACGTAATTTACGCGATAATAACTAGGGCAGAAGCTGGAAATAACGCACCAAGAAATAATTGCGCCTTTATAGCCCTGGACGGAAAGAATGCATTTAATTCGGTCAATTGGAGCAGATTATCGGATTGAAATAATGGACTATCGCCATCAAATGTCCTCCTCTCTAACTCTGAAAATGGAGTTAAAGAGTTCGAAGTTACTGACGGTATGCCATAAGGCTCGGTCTTAAGCCACCTATTGTTGAATATTTATATGATGGAATTTTATGCCTACAGATCCCATGCGGAGAGTCGATTATTGGATTTCGTGGTGTTATTGCAGTGGCGGTTATAGCAAAAAGCTAAAAGAAGTTTAAGTGTACAACAACGAAACAAATACAACTTTATGACTCTAATTAACTAGCACCCGCCTGTAACTCGCCGATCATAAATCTGACGCGGTGCTTATTACGAGTAGGTAAATTCACGAAACTATAAAGGTTGAAGGCTTGAAATTGTTTCTCGACCGTTTCTTAAGTATCTCAGACTTGTTATTGACAGTCGTCTAGGTTTTGAACATCAGCTGGAGCAGATATCCACTTACTAAGCAAGGCTGATGAAGTCCAAAACAGAGGAAAATATTCCTACGATATGGTCTAGTTGGGAGTCAGAACCGTCCACCACCTTAGACCACTAAGAGTCGCTGGTGCTTTTCGAATTGTACGCATCGTGTCTTCAATTGATCATGGACACATCCCAAATTGTCCCAAAAAACGCGAAACATATGTTTTTTCATTTTCTATGATATGAAGCCGAGAGGATAGCCCAACGGGATCAAGAGTAGGCCCTCCCGATAATATCATTACGTACATGCTCCATATAGCGGTGCACTTACTCAGCAACTTTAGATGGTTAGGCCGTCACAGTAAAGTGAGCAGGTTTATAGTAAGCTATGTCTTTGGAGATCTTCATTGTGATTGATCGGGAAACTATTCTTTGCTCAAAAACTTGGTTTTAAGCCAGTAGCGCAACAATTATGTCCATGATATAGTGCCTGCTTCACCTCCTAGTGGTGGCCCCCGAGCAACTACATGTATTAGAATTTATAAAAATGCAAGTGAGAACTGTCTACCATTTCTAGTCTAGTTAAAATGGGTTAGCACCCTGGGTTACCGAAAAATGCTCGCTCGTTCGATATAACTTAGACATATCAGGAGTGAGTGAAGTAAGACGGTTCGACGCGGGAGAGTATCAATACCCAACCTGTAACACTGTACTACTCTACTCAAGCAAATCTTCCGGTAGTCCTCATGAATCTGCTAACGCCTACAGCAGGAAGATGCTTAATTTTTTGGCACCCACATGGTGATAGGATCTTATCGGGCAGATTCTGGACTAGAGTACGGTGCGTCACAATCGTACAGTGCTACGACCCAACGAATGCCTTCACTGATGATGAAAAGGACAACTTCTACAATCATCTAAGCGTTGTATTCAACGTAACGACATCAGAAATGTGATCGGGAAGGACAGCCTTCGCCACCGGAATGACAATCGTCTAGTTAGAAGAGGTACCATGTTTGAGCATAAGACCTGCCACAAAGTCAAATGGATGCTAACTGACGGACAACCATCGTTCAACCAAATTGACCATCTGGAAATGAGTCGACGTTTAAGAAGTCTTTTAGATGTCCGAAATAGACGATGAGCCGGGTTGGTACGAGATCATCACCTTATGGTACCGACTGTCCAGTTACGTACTGCACCCATTCCAACACTACGCAATTTCACCAGAATTTCTAGATATACCACAGACCGGCCAAAGCTCCCCTCAGTACGCCAACAATTAAGGGATCACTTTTCGCTAGGAGTGGAAGTAATCAACAGCTCACTGCCCCCAACCATCCAAAAATATTAGAACGCCGTGTAAAATGTTTTCACATCTGGAGCGGAAACTATTGCTGGTAGATGGCAGGCAAGATATAGCTCCACGTAACCTACTTAAAGTTCGTATTGTAGATACCCCAGCAGTAGAGAAGAACGAGCTAGAGTCCCTGTATCGAAGGAAAATTAAAAAGTGCAGCGTAGTGTACGACGGGATAAACGTAACTGTGTATATCAACCCCCTAACCACAAAAGCAGAGGAAATAGCAAGCAGGTGTGATAGCAGAAAACACAAAATCACCAAAGAGCTGACAAGTGGTCATCGCTTTAACCAAGATAATGTGAATCACCTCAAACGATTTTACTAGAGTCCTTAACCGTGTACCTTAACCCTCCCTGTAAAGATGAGATCGCTACCGTGATCAATGCGCTGAAATACAACAAGGCGGTAGGATTAGGTGCTATTCCCGCAGAGCTTCTGGGATCCGCTCCAACAACATCTGCAGAGATTTTACATCCTCTTGTTGAAAGAGCTAGAAATGCAGGAAGTTTCCCCGACGAGTAAAAGATGGGAATGTTTGTCAAGCCCTTCGAAAAACGTAGTCTTTTGGAGTGTGGCTCTTGAGAACACAAAAGAACATCTGAAAAATACACTCGATGCCGAACAAGCAGATTTCCGCTCGGGATCCTCCTTTGTCGATCACATCAACACCCGGCGGATCATTATTGAACCGTGCGTTGAATACCGAGCACCACTTCACCTGCTGTTCCCTGATTTTGAGAACGCGTTCGGGCTTACCTGGCGCATGAGAGGTAAACCCGATAAACTAACGGCTATGATGGTCGGGAACCGAAGTGGGGTCCCACAAGGTTGTGTTCTATCACCGATACTTTTTTTTATTGGTGATTAGTGATGTGTTTCGCGCAGCCTCGTCTACTGGAAACGGAGGAATTCGTTAGACTCTTATTCTTATACATCTCAACTCAAACATCTGGACTACGCTGACGACGTTTGTTTACTCTCTTACAGGAGGCAAATGTCGTGAGCATGAAGATAAACACTATCAAAACCAAAATCATCAACACCGGTTCTAACTCATCAACTCAAGTATTACTGGACAAGAGAGTAGAGAGTTTCCAATATCTTTGGAGTATTGTCTCTACCGAAGGTGGAACCGAATCGGTAAAGCAAAATCTGCGTTTGGAATGATGTCTTTGATAAGGCGAAGCAATGCAATCAGCTTAAACACGACTGTTTCATTCAAATCTTGAATCCGTGCTGTTGTATGGGTGAAACACTTGGAAGGTGACCGCAAACGTGCCTACGGTCTAACCGCATCTCTAACGAGCATCTTTACCAGTGAACGGGTCTGAGATCAATAGGCACAACCATTCAACGGCGGAAGTGACAGTAGATTAGTCATACACTTCGAAAAGGCGATGCTATGGAACTGCAAACTATGCGATGCCATGGAATACGTTATCGCAAAACGGTAGGAAAACAAGGCGCAGAACAGTTGAGGAGGAGTCACGGCAATTGGGGAATGTTTGGAGAGAGCTGAAGCTCATTGCCAGGAACCGTACACTATGGCGCGTAGGCGTAGTTGAAGCCCTAGGAACCACAAGGGGAAACACGACATAAGTGAGTAAAATTAAGTAAACCTTTAAGTCGATCGCAGCGAAGTAATGTCTTATGGCGGTACCATGGGCCATAAATCGGTCTGTTCAGGTAGAGGTGGTCTTAGAATCAGGGATCATGGTAGGTATCAGTATCCCAGTATAAAAAAACAAGAAAACAGAGTGGAACTTGCGTCTGAACGTCATAAGAGCTAGACTCTGTTTTTCTGTGAATGATTTCCATAGAAACTGGAACTGAAGAGATTAGAGCAAGGAAAGCGCAATTATTCCTTCAATTCTTGCTGTAGTAGGTTGCATTTGAAGAGAGTTAAGTAAGTTCACGGTCCCTGTGGACACAATGAAAGTCGATTTTCCTTCAATATCATATCACAAAAACATCTACAAATGCAGAAATATACTCGCTTCTAAGGTAACCCTCATATACTCGTATGTACATCGCCAATATATTTCGTATGTTTCACAACCTATTTTCGGAAGTTAACACAAAACCAGGGTAACTTTGTCTAGACCTTTTCTCTGCGTTAAAAAAAGGCAAATCAACTTAAATAACAACTTGTATCAACAACGTGACTTGGTTACGATATTTTCGGCAGAGTACTCCTATCTCCGATATACGAGTAACTTGAATTTTTTTACTCATCCGAATAAAGAATGCTTAAGGTGGTAGAACCGAACACGCAAACAACCATGGCAAAGGTTCAAAAGTTTTAAGAGAGTTGTATTAGTTGTAACATTTGTTAGCCATTACCCCCCCTTTGAAGCTGAAAAGTCGACCCAGAAATATTCAGAAATACCTGCCAATTGGTATTCCATCCAAATGGCTACGGAGGGACCATCTTTTACCATTTCATCCTTCTCCCTGATCACATTATTCTCATATTTCATTCGTATTTCCTTTCGGACGGCATTAACCTGGTAAATGTATAAAAATATAACAAATGTAGATGTTCGATATATGACCGGACTGGTTGATCCCTAGTGTGATGGGTTGTGGGAAGACGAAGACCCATGTCTCTCCCCATGGGCGATACATTTTTCACTTTGCATTAATGTCCTTTGGATATTTATTTATTTTTTTTTTTTGTATTTTCTGTTTGTTTGTATAATTCCATATTGGGCACGCTATGATTACTAATCATCTTCACAATTTATAACAAAAGAATCGGCTCCGTGGTAGTATCCGAATGGGAATGCGAATACGAATACAAAATCGAAAGTTTAACCATTTCCGTATCCGTTTTTGTTTGCGCCTCCTACCGCTGCTGCCCAGATTTATGTGCCTTCTCAAAGGATATTGACATTTGTATGGCGCTGCAGAGAGTCATAAAAACAAGATGCTTTCACTTTTGCTTTCACTTTGACTTTCGCTATGGAACAAAGGCAGCCGAATTCGAGGCAAAATTACGAGTAGGTGGATAGAAGTTCGAGTTGTATATCATAGTATTCGCGTCAAATAGAGTTGTTTTGCCGATAAAATGGAAAACATAAAAGAAGGGATACACAATAAGGACAATAGGGACATTTGGAAGGAGTGTTGTCGATGCTGCTATTCGCATAAATCTACTCGTAAGTCTGTGTTAGAATCATCGCGCCTCGAATGTACGGAGATTTATCGAAAAATGCTTGACAGAAAGTCGTTATCCGTTTGATAAATTCTTTATCCTTCGACCAAATGTCCTTTCTTTGTCATATTTCGAAGGCCTTTGTATCATACAGTCCCTTCTGTTGTATGATTTACCATACATACTCGTAAGCGTGTTCGTAAAGCACCCTGTTTTGCTGTAAATGTGAAATCCTTTTGAATAAATTGACGAGTTTATTTCATAAGTGGATTTTCGACAGTGGATATAAAGTTGAGGATTTTATAGTTTATTGGTGAATTGATTGCGGTGTCACGTACCAGGATATTGTCATTATTTTCTCATTAAGTACACACCCTGTCCAATCCCATGCTTGTTTAACCAAAACACAATTCACGTGCTCTAAGCGTTGATTATATTAGTAAACGAGTCGAAGCATAGTCTGCGTCCTCGATAATTACTGCTGGCTCATGCATTATAATCGAAACGAAAGAGGATGTGTCGCAACCAAATACCTTTTATTCGAAATATTTGACACGAACACCGAAGTACTTGTATGTTGGTATGTCGATTGGTTGGAATGCGTAGTTACCTTGCTGCACGAGGTAATTATTTAATTCAATACTAGAGCCGACCCCGATCAATGTATCTGGGATCAGGGATTCAATTAAAATTGCAATGCAACACTGCGACGAATGGCTTCCTATATTCTTCCCTGTGGAGGGCGCTCATGCAGAACAACCCTTGTTAGTTGCCTAGGAGCTGAGCACCAGACGACTGTTTCAGATGGAACGGGGACTGATGGTACTCGTACAGATTGTTTGTCTATCTCTGCCAACTGCCAATAGGTACAACAAATATTCGGGAAAATTATTTTCGAAAAGCAGTTTCTGTTAATGAGACCGAAAATGTTTTGTGCTTTGGAATTTGTATTGTAGTACTCGATTTGTGTACGCTTACAGTGGATGGTGTTTTCGTGAAGTTTGACATGTCGTTAGAGTTTCGCAAACGAGCACGCCAAGTTCGGTTATGAATGTTGGCTGCTGGTAAATAAATAATAATGGGTAATGCGAAATTATTGAAACATCTTCGTCATTGTGTTCACGCCGTAGTGAAATTATGATGTACAAAGGTACCTGGCACTCCAATTAGGAGAGATACATTTCCCAATTGGTTGACTTCCACCATTAAGTGATTTCAAACTGATGTTCTGGATTGGACGGGAGGATATCTAATTGGATTTGAAGTTGTTTTGATATTTATCTCACTTCATTGTTTGAAACTCGACTAGAGGGCTCTATTGTAACAGATGATTCTTCAATGGACAATGAAAAAATCAACAAAAACCAATTTATCCAAGTCAGCTTTTTAGCACTAGCTTGATTTGTGAGAGAGAGTCCTGCATCATTTGAGGGAAAGATTCATTGAACACATTATTAGCTCATGTCTGCTGCATGCAGAGAACAATCTATGCGATTGGGGATTTGGGGACCTCACATATTGACTCACACTCATGGTGTGAGACAGAAAATACTTCTTCCTAATTAAGGCACACTAAAGGTATGCCGAACATGCTAACAAGAGAGAGCCCGATGACGTTGGTCTTGAATATCTGCAGGTTATAAAGGCTAGGAAATGAAAAGTTCGCCAGGCTTCCATAAACTATCATATTAAGCGGCTTAAGAAAGAATCACGATATTTCAAACTATGTCCACAGGTGATCGCCTGGCTGTGATCCGCGTCAATGCAAGATTCAATAACATCAGCTTCATATGCATTTGCTCACTCCTCCACCAACGAATCTGAAGAACCCATCAAGGAGAAATTTGTTGACCTCCTGGACGCCTACGAAGCCTGTTAAAGTTGTACTCGTAGACTTCAATGCCAAAATCGGTAAGTAGAGCATCTTTAGTGAACCGGTCGGAAAATACAACCTCCATGACACGACAACAGATAACGGCTTCCGACTCGCAAACTTTGCGACAGCTAGTAATACAGTGATATGTAGCACGATGTCCACTCTCAAAAGATTCCACAAAGCAACCTGGCTAGCTCCGGATTGTCGAACCGCCAACCAAACCGACCACGTGCTTATTGACGGACGTCACTCGTCAAATACCCTGGCCATTGCCTGGTAGCAGCCCGATTCACAGCTCGACTGTCAACAGGAGCTTCAACATTGGATTCCTACGCATACTGGAGATAGCCAGAGACTATAGAGAGTGCCTGGATGAAAGACTCCCCAACATGTCACTGCCTACCACAGACATCAACAACATGTGGTCATATTACTGCACTTCCATCAAGGGCCGGCCGAAAACACCTTAAGCTACCAGCTACTCCAGAAAAGAAATCAGTGGTATGATGATGAATGTGTACCCAAAACGAAGGCAACAGATATGGCCTGCAACGCGTCACCAGAGCAGCGTTGGACAGCTCACGGAAATCGAAGATTACTGGAGAAGGAAAGACACCAGGAGATTTTTTAGAAAGGTCAAAAACCTAGCCAATGGCTCTGAAACTGGTCTCCAATTCGGATGGCCGGAAATGGTTTGACAAGGAGCGTGCACCAGATCATTTGCAAAGCATGGGAGGACAAAATCATCCCCGACGACTGGAATATCAGTTCTATCTGCCCCATCTAGAAGAAGAGCGATCCTATGTTCTATAACAACTATCGAGGCATATCCCTATCCCGTGTACTGTGTCTTAAGCCATACTACACCGCATAAATCGGCCAATACCAATGCGGCTTCCGGCCCGGCAAATCGACATCAGAGCAAATTTTCACATTCAGATAGATGCTGGAAAAGATCAACGAGTTTCAAGTCTTCATCGACTTCAGAGCCGCATATGACATCATCCATCGCACAGGGCTATTTAATGCGATAACCCAGATGTGTTGCACAACAGTGGCGCCATACAGTGTGGAAGTAGAACCTCCGAATTATTTCAAACCTGCACTGGATTTCGGCAAGGAGACGCGCTGTCGTATGACTTCTTCAATTTAGTACTTGAGAAGATAGTACGATGGACAAAAGTCAACACGGAAAGTACACGGGAGTCCGTCCAGCTTCTGGGATACGCGGATGATATTGATCACACGTTCCCAGCGTGCCTTTACGGAAATTGAAGAAGAGGCTAAATGAGTTAGTCTTGAAGTGAATGAGGAAAACACGAAATCCACGTATATGCTGTCGAATAAAAACCGTTCCGTAGCACATGGCCTAAGACAAAATGTCACTATCGACAACTTTGAGGTAGTCAAGGAGTTCACCTACATTGAGGCAAATGATGTTAACTCCACAAACGACATCATGGTGGAGGTTTGACGAAGAGTAATCCCAAGCAACCGCTGCTACTTCGGTCTGTCGAAAAAACTTGAGTCAAAACCGCTAACGCAAAGAGTCAAAATCATGCTCTACAAAGCGTTAATCTTGCTAGTCCTGCTATACGGAGCCGAATTGGACAATAAGCAAGACAGTGGAACAAGTTTTAAGCTTTTTTGAAAGAAAATTCCTTCGTCGAATATTTGGTCCTGTTTGTGAGGAGGGCGTTTGGTAGAAGAAGACACAACCCCGAACTCTATGAGCTGTGCAAAGAAGTGGACATACAGCGGAAGGCAGAAATCCGTCAGCCACATCGAGCGGATGGGTCTTAGGGCAATTTCGTAGCAGCACTGATAGTCCAGAACGCGATTAATCAAAGTAAGGCCGATGCAAGATATTTTATATTTTTGTGATGAAGGACCAACAATTTCTACTACCTTCAGGAGATTGTACATTGAAAGTTCACATGTTGAAGGAGGATGTTGGAGTCATCTGAACTTTTTTCGGTTTCCCTCTATGAAGATGTTCTTGTTAAATGATTTTCTAACTCTGGCAGCAGCATTACATATCGAGTCGTACCATGCCTTTTACTTTGGTTTGATGCTCTTCATCCGATAAGGGACAAAATAGTGTTTATGATCATATCGGCGGTGGTAATTGGCTTTCTCATGTTTACCTGGTTTTCTCTAAGTATGTTCAGTGTATTTTCCATACAACATAGTGTGCTCATGTACTTATCAGTGTGAGAAATTAAAAACAAGTCCGGGGTAATAGCAGCATGATTATCAGTGGCATACATTCGTGTGAGCTGCAGATACATGACTTAAATGGTAATACATACTCGCATGTTCATCAGTCACGGGAAGCGGCACATTGTAAGCATCGTACGTAATATTCAACACTAGGGGACCAAGAGTCCAACCCTGTGGACATGGCCAGTTATTTTGAATGATTAAAATTGTAGTCAGAGTCATAAAGTGGCGATAGAGGCAGGCCATAATACGTTCCTATTTCGCCTAACTAAACGCGTTTTTCACATTCAGGATTGAAATGATGCAATGTCCGCACTCAATAGAAGTTTAGAGCTTCGTTATTACAACGCTGGTTGTGTCAACATCTGCGTATATTGAAAATCAATTTAGTGTTACGCGACGTTTCTTGCTCTCAATATTATTTCAGGACCGTGCCTAGCGGACAAGGAGAATAAGTCTCTGCTGATTACAAGGCTAAGTAAATCGTAAGAATATTATTAAAGCAATTGGAAACGTAAGGCGTAAGGCCTAATTCCTCGACTATGTTGTCGGAGAAATTGAATCCAAAGAAGATCTGCATATAAAGCTAGCGTAGGGTGTAGGTACAGCAAACAAACACGTTGGAAAGGTTACAGAATGGAGACACTCAATGAAGTTTTGCTCGAAAAATGACAAATTTTCCGTCAGACATACTAAATTATTTCGGGTTCAAGGACTTCAAGAAAAGATTTCAATTATCGATGCTCGTAGCGTTAGATGAACAAACTTTGATTTGTTAAAATATTGAGAACTTATCTTAGGTACACAGTCTTTAAGTACATTACTGGAAATAACTTTAAAACTGTAGAAAAAAAATTATTTTGCGAATTAATATTGTTGAAATAGTAATTCGTACGAGAAACATTATTTGAATTGAATTGATAGTAGCTTATGGTGGACGATATCTTTCGAATCCAAAACACAAAATAACCTTCCTAGCCTTGCTACCATTTTCGGATCTTCCTCATCTCTTTTTGACAAAGAGCTGGTCCAGATGGTATATCTTCCCTTCTTCTTAAGAGGTGTTCTTCCAGGCTGGCAAAGCCACTGCGTAAGCCTTTCCATCAGTCCTACTCTTCAGGACTCTTTCCAAGCAGATGGAAAATACCACTTGTCCAGCTGTCTTCTTCGTTCTCCTTATACAGACCCATTGAACTTACGTGGTCATGAAATACCTCGAAACACGAAAACTTCTCCTCAACGATCGGCAGAACGATTTTCATAGCAACAGGTCCAATGATGATTTGATGGCATGTCTAAACGAAATCTGGAACCAAAGCGTACATCATCATCGATTCGAAATTACCTTTCAAAACGTTCAATACAAGTTGTCTCGGATGGTTTCAAGTCTAATATTCACAAAATAAATGCTGGTGTGCATCAGGGCTCCGTTCTATCCCGGGCACTCTTTTTAATTTACATCAATGATCTCTTGTCTGCTACTTCTAATCCAATATATTCCCTTGCTGACGGCAGTAATCTCTGCTTTTCATATTCGCTCCTGGACTCACGTCTATGCTCAATTGAAATTGCTAGTAACATTCCGCCCCTTCAAACCATTAACCATAACTCCCATCCGTACAACTCGCTTATGGAATAGCTTCCCGAACTCGATATTTCCTAGCCATTACAACCTGCAAACATTCAAAACCAACATACATAGGAAAATTTACTATATTTTTCCTCAGGACATAAGCTTCCTTGGCATAGGTGACACAACACACTGCGCTGCCTCCTGTGGGAGTGATGACGATATCATGAAGCACCTACTCTGTGAATACCCGGCCAACGCTCGCTGCAGGTATTCGACGCTGAAGTGGTGTGTGATCTGTTCTTACAAAACAAATTAAACAAAATATTTAGAGAAGAACCAATAAATAAAATTGAAGGTCGGAAACAATGATTTCAACTCCTACCACCCATTTGACTTCCGATACAACTTATGCTGAGTGGTAATCTTCGTTAGACATTCTCTGCACGTAACTTCACCAAAAAAATCAAAGCTCTTACGTTCATTCCTGTTCAGAGGCAAGTATTTTGCCTCTCTTCTCTGTCATTGACCCAAAAACTATTAGATTCATCGATATTCTTGAAAAGTGGTAGAATCCTCAAAAGTCACTCGTGTGGCAACAAACAGCTCCCCGAGAACCAATAGTAGGTAATCAATCAAAATTCTGTCTGAGTACGCCACCTATTTGTTATACGCCATCCAAAGAGTAATTGCCTTGTCAATGATTTTCAGTCCTCCATTCACAAGCATTCTAAAACTGCCGTGGGTCATGCTAAGTGAAGGGCTTCCGACCTCACCTCGTTAACCCTAAACTAAACAACAAAAAAACAAAAAGGAGCGCATTTAGGTCGAGTGATTTTTTTTGTTCGCTTTTTCAAATAAATAATCATTCAATTGGCTTCGTTCAGCTATTCGGAAATCGATAAAGAAGTGGTACACACACCTCCTCCAAGAGGTTGTTTCCAATACAAAACGCTGATTTGCTGCTCTGATTCACGCGAACAGCTTTTAGGGTTCCCTTCCACTTCCACTTCCACTTCCACTCACTAAATCAATTTCTATTGCGATATTTTATTTCATAACATCGGTCATAAACTTTTCCATACATCAACCAATTCTACTTGTACAGACATTTTTTTTTTTAAAAGTTCTCCACATTACTCACACTTTTTGTATTTTAAAAAATTCATTCGAAAGCACAAAACCCATGAAAACATTTGTTCATCTCTGCAAATTCCGTCGCCGCTAACAAATTGTTTCCACTTTCATCTTACTTTCAAAAAACAACCCATCGACAACGAAAATAGAAGGCGCACACAAGGCAGTAACCAGTAGATGAGGTTGAAAGTGAAGCCTTTCAAATTCAAACCGATCGGCAGTTCGGTACGTAATTTCAATATTCCACCGATTGATGAATTAAAAATCAGCACGAAGAAGGAATATAATAAAACGGAAACAAACTCCAAACAAGTACACAGAAGTAATCGCAAAAAAAAAACAAAAAAAGTGTCAAAAAGGACATGAACTGAAAATACTCGTAAGAAGGATGAGTGTGTCGCATGTGCTTGCTGTTGTTTACTAAACTGATAAAAGTGATTGAATACAGTCGGAATCTCAGTAGTCATGATTTGGAAATCTAATTGAATTTAATAGCGTTTCTAAATAAAAAAAAGTTTTAGTACAAAAGTACTAAAAGTGAATAGGAGTACTAAAACATTTTTTCATACAATTCTTCGACATGACATTTCTTTAATAAAGCATTTTACTTCCCTACATACAGATTTTTGTGATCAAAACGGAAAACGAAGTTGTACTAAAAATGTACTAAATGCCGGTTAAGTCCTTATTTTCATACGTCACGGTTTTTCAAATCAAGTAAGCCGGTCAAGTCAGCGGAAGAAAACAGAGAAGCTTCCTCTGTTCGTTAATGGCAAAGGTGTATCCGGGCCAACTTCCGCCAACGGAAAAAGGCATGGTACGACTCGATATGTAATGCGACTGCCAGAGTTATAAAATCATTTTACAAGAACCATCTTCATAGAGGAAAACTGAAAAAAGTTTAGATGACTCCAACAGCCTCCTTCATCATGTGAACTTTCAATGTACAATCTCCTGAAGGTAGTAGAAATTGTTGCTCCTTCATCAAAAAAATATAAAAAGTCTTGCTCTTCAACATCGGTGTAATGTCTCTTGCCTTACTTTGATTAATCGCGTTCTGGACTGCCAGTGCTGCTACGAAATCGCCCGAATAATTCCTCATGCCCATCACTTTAACATCAAGTCCACTTGTGATCGTACTTACATACTTATGAAATTGGAAATAATTTAGGACCAATAGGAAGAAATGAAGAAATTGTAGTGATGGGGGATATGAATATTAATGTTCGTGATACAAACTCAAATTATGTAAAAGATTATCTGGAAATGTTGGCATCATTGAGACTGACAAATATCATTAATGAATTTACAAGGGTAGATCCTAAGAATGGTACGAAATCAGCAATTGATCACATCCTTATAAACAGAATAGACAGACAAATTAAGTCTGCTGTCATCGAGAGTGGTATCACCGATCACTATCCAACACTATACTCGCACTACACAGATTCGTCAGCAACAACAGATTACCGTATAGTAAATACTTCGTACATATGTAATGCCAGAGTAAGTGAGCTCATTTGCGAAGATAACTGGGAACAAATCGTTTGCGAAGAAGATGCTGAGACGCTATATAAAAAACTTGTCTGCAAACTAGATGATATATATAAAAAATCAACTTACACAAAAAAGAAACAGAACAAAAGAAAAAATAGCCCTTGGACAACCCCATTCATCATCGACGAATGTAAGAAAAGAGATCAACTCTACAGAAGGTGGAAAAATAATAGAGGTAATAATGGTTTCGAAACGGAGTATAAAAGGTTCCGGAACAAAACTAATAAAATGATATTAGCTCACAAATCAAAATATTATAAGAATAAGTACACCCAATTGAAGGCCGATCCACGAAAAACATGGGGATTAATAAATGAAATATTAGGAAGGAAAATGTCAAATCTCGACGAAACGATGACTAAGCTTTTTTTTTTTTTTTTTTTTTTTTTTTTAATAAACTTTATTTCAATTTTCCAATTTCATTTACAATACAATAGAGTTTTCAATAATTCAGTAATTGAAAAAAAAGAAATAGTTAAGTACATTCTGTTGCCTAAGTGGTAAGTGGTGAATGTACTGTTTATAAACAGAAGGTAAAAATTCATAACAAATAAAATTATTGTTGTTGAGGGGAGAATTCAGTGTGCAAGTGATATTAATCTATTATTAAGCATTAAAAGAACAAAATTCATTAATGAACAATTTATTAATATAAGAATAGTCAAAAGACAAGAGCCATTTCATAATACCATTCATAAATACATTTTTCGCTCTCTCACATCTTAGGGAATCTGGAAGTAGATTGAACAGACGGGGTGCTGAAATAAGATAAAAGCGTCCAAAGTTGACTTTATGAACTGGTGGTACTAAAACAAAATTCCTGGAGTTAACTCGTAAATTATAATTATCAGTGTTTCGAACTGTGTAAAAACCCGAATTTTGAAAAAATATTTTTAGTACTTTATAACAATACAGATGCCTTAACGGAAGAGTTTTAAGGTTGCTGAACAGATTAAGACTTGGAGTTCTGCGGTTTACCTTATATAAAATTCTGATTGCATGTTTTTGCTTAGTCAACAAAGGCTCGGTTTTTGTAAAGTAAGCACCGCCCCAACAGGTGATACCATATTCTAATTTTGATTTTAGTAAACCATTGTACACCAGTTTTAGAGTTGAATGGGGGCAATAAAGACCAAGATGATACAGTTGTTTTACTACTCTGTTAAGATATTGTCTTAGATTATGTGTATGTTTGTCCCAATTGAGCTTATTATCCAAGATTATGCCCAGGTATTTAAAGCTTTCAACACATTCTATCTTGAAGCAGTTACTACAACAGGAGCCTTTATAGTCAAATGAAGGATAATCGTCATCAATATTCGATAACAGAAAGCGGGTACAAGCCTGAGAGTGATAGCATAATGGCAAATCGTCAAAATATATATTATTAGTGTTAAATATCATGAATTTTGTTTTATCACTGATAATGAGCTTATGAACTGCAAACCATTTTCTCAGTAAATCAAGATCATGATTTACCTCCAGAATTACATTTAATAAACTTTTGCATGAGTATGAAATAGCGGTATCATCAGCAAATGCAGTTATTTTACCTTTAAATGATAGAGAAAACAAGGAATTCACATAAATCAGAAACAAAATGGGACCTAGAACTGATCCTTGTGGAACACCGGTCGTAATATTTTTTAGAGAGCTATAAGTATTGTTTAATCTCACCATTTGCTGCCGATTATCCAAATATGAAGAAAACCAGCTATGTATATTACCTCTAAAACCAGAATGAAAAAGTTTTTCTAATAATATTGAATGATCCACCATGTCAAAAGCTTTAGTGATATCTATAAACAGAGACGCCGGAATCTCAGAAGAATTAAAACTTTGGTATAACTCTCCAGTTAATTTTAATAAAGCAGCTTCAGTAGACATTCCACTTCTGAATCCAAATTGGCAATCACTAAAAATGTGCCTTCTCTCTAAAAATGATATCATTCTTCACTTAATACCTCTTTCAAAAATTTTTGAAAATACAGATAGCAGAGATATAGGTCGATAATTATTCAACAATGTCTTATCGTTCTTTTTATGAAGAGGTAATACTATTGCCATTTTTAATGCATGAGGGAAGATCCCCATATATATACTTCTATTAAAGATATGACATAGGACTTCAGAAATATGAAATGAAATATTCTTTAACAAACAACTTGTGATCGTGTCATAAGACGAAACCTTAGATGTTTTAAGAGAGCAAATTAATTTATATATCTCAAAGGGACTGAATGGATCGCAAAAAAAAACTCTCAGATTGATTTTCCAGATCAATAGAATAACTCCTGGGATGAAAATTAATATTGCTTACTAATGACATTAAAAAATTATCCAATGAATGTGCAGAACTTTTCTCTTCACAGACATCACAAATTATGCATTACTGTAATTCTATCATATCGATTCACATAAATGCACGAGTTGAAAACACGGTATTTGCTAATGCTACAAATGTTCATGAGGTGCGTGCAATAATTAACTCTCTCGGAGAACATAAATCACCAGGAATTGATGGAATTAGGGCCGTCGATATTCGAAGACACGACGAAATTTTTGCTCCCATCCTATGTAAATTTATTAACCTCAGTCTGAAACAATCGAAAATCCCATTAATGCTGAAGACCGCTGTTGTAAGGCCGATTTATAAGAGTGGTATTAAAAATCAGCTAAGCAACTATAGACCGATATCTATACTTCCAGTAGTAGAAAAGTGTTTAGAAGGTGTAATTTCGCAAAGATTGCAAAGTTTTATTGACAAACACTCCCTTATACACAAAAATCAATACGGATTCCAAAAAAACAAAAGTACAGGAAAGCTGCTAGGCGAATTCGCTAATTGTGTCAATGAAAGTTTAAATAAAAGCCATCATGTTCTAGTCCTGTTCATGGACTTCAGTAAAGCTTTCGACACTCTTAACCACGGGAAGCTATTAGAAGCGCTGGAACGAATTGGTATACGTGGAGTAATGGCTGACTGGTTTAAGGATTACTTACACAGCAGGCAGTTTTGCGTCAAGATTAAGGACGCAATGAGTATTAAAAAGAAGCTGCAGTTTGGAGTCCCTCAGGGATCAAAACTATGGCCGATTCTTTTCATCCTATACACGAATGAGCGTCTTCAAGCAGAGCATCGCTTTTGCCTTTGCAGACGATATGGCGATTGTGGTCAGTCACAGGTCCTTAGATACGGCGACGAAGATAATGCAGGAGGAGTTTGATGCTGCAGTAAAATGGTGCCACGACAACGGCTTGATTATCAATGCTGCAAAAACCAAGATGATGCACATCAGGAATCCACAATTCAAACCAACGCAGAGTAAAATATATTTAAGAAACCAGGCCTGTCCGAACACTGCAAACAACGCTATTGAATTAGTTGAAAGCTATAAATATCTTGGAGTTATCATTGACTGTCATTTTCTATGGAACAAGCACATTGACAAGCTACGCAATGACCTGAAGAAAGCTTTATACGCACTAGCCCATTTGCGATACCACGCCACGGCTCCTGTTTTAAAACAAGTATACTATTCGTTAGTTGAGTCAAAGTTACGATATGGTATACTTGCTTGGGGCAACGCATCAACAACCCACATTAATAAGCTACAAAGGCTGCAAAATTCAGCACTGAAACAAATATATCAGAGTTACTCACGGAACGATGAAAGAACATTCAAAGTTCTTCACGTGGAAAAAATCTTTAAGATGACACTATTACTGGAGTACTTTAACGATAACCGTTTCATTCGACCAATTGATCACGCAATCAACACTATAAGACGTGCCCAAAGTATGCTTCAATTGCCCAGAAATTGCAACACATATGGTAGACGACAACTACAATACAGCGTTCCTTCAACAATCAACGAATTACCCCGAGAAATAGTAAACATAGAAAATTTCAAAACTAGAAAAAAACACATAAAATTGTTCTTATTAAACTAAAGTAGTCAACTTATTGTTTATTTTTTTTGAATAATGAGATGAAATCATCTCACTTTTTTTTTTTGAATATTCAAATCTATCACTTTAAGCTTACTTCAACTACAAAACTTTTAAAACACAATCTTCTGCAGATAAGCTTATAGCTTCGCAGAAATTATAAAAATTGTTAAGTACTTTTAAAACTATCAATAAACTTTCTAAACTCTAAAAACTTATTAGGCTAGCAACCTTAAAGGGTCACAGCCTGAACAACAGTAGCCTTGCATCCATTACGGTTCCGGGAGGTTCGGCCTTCCTTTTATTCTCGAACCTGGTGCTTTTGATTCTAAGACCCTCTTAGCTGGAGCATTATCGTCCATCCGCTTGATGTGGCTGACGGATTTCTGCCTTCCGCAGTATGTCCACATCTTTGCACAGCTCATAGAGTTCGCGGTTGTGTCTTCTTCTACCAAACGACCTCCTTACAAACAGGACCAACTATTCGACGAAGGAATTTTCTTTCAAAAAAGCTTAAAACTTGTTCCACTGTCTTGCTTATTGTCCAATTCGGCTCCGTATAGCAGGACTAGCAAGATTAACGTTTTGTAGAGCATGATTTTGACTCTTTGCGTTATGGGTTTTGAGCCAAGTTTTTTCGACAGACCGAAGTAGCCGCGGTTGCTTGGGATTACTCTTCGTCGAACCTCCACCATGATGTCGTTTGTGGAGTTAACATCATTTGCCTCAAGGTAGGTGAACTCCTTGACTACCTCAAAGTTGTCAATAGTGACATTTTGTCTTAGGTCATGTGCTACGGAACGGTTTTTAGTCGACAGAATGTACGTGTATTACGTTTTTTCCTCATTCACTTCAAGACTAACTCGTTTAGCCTCTTCTTCAATTTCCGTAAAGGTTTCAATTACGGCACGCTGGGAACGTGTGATCAATATCATCCGCGTATCCCAGAAGCTGGACGGACTCCCGTGTACTTTCCGTGTTGACTTTTGTCCATCGTACTATCTTCTCAAGTACTAAATTGAAGAAGTCATACGACAGGGCGTCTCCTTGCCGAAATCCAGTGCAGTTTTGAAATAATTCGGAGGTTCTACTTCCACACTGTATGGCGCCACTGTTGTGCAACACATTTGGGTCATCGCATTAAATAGCTCTGTGCGATGGATGCTGTCATATGCGGCTCTGAAGTCGATGAAGACTTGAAACTCGTTGATCTTTTCCAGCATCTGTCTGAATGTGAAAATTTGCTCTGATGTCGATTTGCCGGGCCGGAAGCCGCATTGGTATTGGCCGATTTATGCGGTGTAGTATGGCTTAAGACACAGTACACGGGATAGGGATATGCCTCGATAGTTGTTATAGAGCATAGGATCGCTCTTCTTGTAGATGGGGCAGATAGAACTGATATTCCAGTCGTCGGGCATGATTTTGTCCTCCCTTTGTTGTTCTTCAGCTTTTGTATAGTTGTGCCGACTTCTTCTAAGCTGGGCGGAAGAACTAATTCTTCGACTGGAGATGTGTTCTCTTCTTGCCCGGTTGTTTAAATACCACAATTCCCGGTTAGTCAGTGACGAGATTACCTTCTAAATTTCAAATTTCTTGGAGACCAGTTTTAGAGCCACTGGCTAGGTTTTTGACCTTTCTAAAAAAGCTCCTGGTGTCTTTCCTTCTCCAGCAATCTTCGATTTCCGTGAGCTGTCCAACGTTGCTCTGGTGACGCGTTGCATGCCATATCTGTTGCCTTCGTTTTGGGTGCACATTCATCATCATACCACTGATTTCTTTTCTGGAGTGGTTGGTAGCTGAAGGTGTTTTCGGCCGGCCCTTGATGGAAGTGCAGTAATATGACCACATATTGTTGACGTCTGCGGTAGGCAATGACATATTGGGGAGTCTTTCATCCAGGCACTCTCTATAGTCTCTGGCTATTTTCAGTATGCGTAGGCATCCAATGTTGAAGCTGCTTTTGACAGTCGAGCTCTGAATCGGGCTGCTACCAAGTAATGGCCAGGGTATTTGACGAGTGACGTCCGTCAATAAGCACGTAGTCGGTTTGGTTGGCGGTTCGACAATCTGGAGCTAGCCAGGTTGCTTTGTGGAATCTTTTGGGAGTGGACATCGTGCTACATATCACTGTATTACTAGCTGTCGCAAAGTTTTCGAGTCGGAAGCCATTATCTGTTGTCGTGTCATGGAGGTTGTATTTTTTGACCGCTTCACTAAATTGACAGCCCTATCACTGAAACCAAACAAGTTTTTAGCTTCCACTTAGTATGTTGTGATCTACCCTATCGAAAGCTTGTCATAATCCTGCCTTATTTCGTCAAATAGGTTTATCATAGCTGTAGAGCAACTGTGATTTACTCTAGACCCTGATTGTTTCGGGTAGAACAAGTTGTTAGCAGCTACATGGTTCAGGATTTGCTTCTCTAATACTTTTTCAAAAATTTTTGATAAACAAGGTGCTAAGGTGCTAATTGGTCGGTAGTCAGAAGGGGAATTCGCTTTGGTTTTTTTTGGCAATTGGAAGTATCCTTGCAATTTTCCAAGACATAGGAAAAGTTGATGTGGTAATGCAAAAGTTAATAACATGAGTGAGATGGCCAACAATATGAGGTAAAATAAGCTTAATAAACCGTATTCAGACTTAACGGCCATGGTGCACTTAAAAACTTCATCTTCACTCACCACTTCAAAATCTTCTAGTCCTTGCACAGAACTTTCCGACTGCGCCGAAATGCGGTTAGAATTGAGATCATTATCATGGAGTTGATCGCCTACGAAAAAGTTATTAAGAAGATCTGGTCGAGAGCACTTTGAGCGTTAAGGACTTTAGAGACACCAACTTTTTTTATGTTTCTCCAAAGTGTTTTGGCGGGTAAAGAGGCATTAAGCTTTGATGCAAAGGAGTTCTTTTTAGATGCACGTATAACCAGAGTTGCATGATTTCGGGCTTGTTTAAATGCTTCCCAATTGATATTCGTTGATCTGCGCTTCCAAGTACAGTTTTGGTTTTGTACTCTTACTGTTTTTGTCGGTACATGTTGATTAAACAGTTGGGTTAGGATCGATTGAAAGGAATCAACTTTGCCATTGGGATCAGCCTTCAGTCTGCACTGAATCCAAGAGGCGGATGTTGTAGCTAGCTGAACGGCATTAATATCAACCGAATTGAAGTCTTTATACGTGAAAGGGTCAGTAGTAGAACATTTAGATAAATTCATATTGTATGTCACGAAGATAAGGTCATGATCAGAGATATCAAAAGATATCTGGTCAGAGATCAGATCAGGATCAGAGACTATAAAAAGGTCAAGAAGGCTGGATGAACAATCTGGGACAAAGCGTGTTGGGTAGGTGGTATTAACTATACTCAGACCAACAGAGGACACTGAGTCTTTCAACTGAAATGCGCGTGAGTCATTTCTTAACAAATCAGCATTGAAATCTCCACAAACAATTATATGCTCATAAAGCGCACAACATTCCGAAAGAGTTAGAAAGAAAGGCGCCGAAGAACACCTTCGGTTTTTACTATACACACCAGAGACGAGACACTTAGTATTACAGCCCCTTATTTCAACAGCAATAAACTCAACACCAGGTCCACTGGATTTAAAAATGCTTTCCGACTTACAGTAAATTGCAACACCTCCACCTGTGGTCTCAGTGATTCTATTGAATATTGAGTTTACAATAGCAATAATTTTGAATAAAGAATTATATATTTGTCGCAGCGGCAGCAGCAAGAAGATCATCTGGGCTTTCAATGAGAAAGGTTTTTCCGCTCACCGTCTTCCTAACATAAACGTCTCCATACTTTGTGTGAGCAGCAAACAGTTGTTTTTTTCTTCGGAGACCAAGGGCGCTGTTTAAGAGAAAGCGTGTTACCTTTGTTAAGCTCTCATTAAGATAACAGCTGTTGCTCGATTCGATGCTCAGATCGTGAAGACGAAGCTCGGTGGCATTTAGCTTTCGGTAGTTCGCAGCTGACTGCTAACACAGGGTAAGCGGGAAGAGGCATTTATCTGTTTGGATTATCGTAAAAACGACAATGAAGCGTCTTTCTTTTAAGGTACTGCCTCCACATTATGAAATCAGATTAAAAGATCGAAAAGAGCCTTTAGTTTGGGGAGGATAACTTCTGGCAAACTTTCGTCGTAAGTTTCGCTGAAATCGGTAGCAATTACATCAACTTCTTTGCCATCTTCTAGAGCGAACAGAGCACTTGATACGATTGACCCATCCATTGTGCTCTCGAAGGACTTCGGAATGGGCAACATTTTCGCAATAGGCCTACACTTAAGGATTTCAGCCTTTTAATGAAGAGGGGATATTTAAGTGTTTTTTTAGGAATTATGAAAAATATCCTGTTTAGTGTAGAGCTGTGAGAGTTTATGCCAGGAATGTGTAGTAGTAGTTTATCCATAAAATATCGGCGGCCTTCTCCCAAGCAGGCACCCGGTCGTCGTTTCTAACTTTTGTTTCACTAGATATCAGGTGCCAATTTGGAGATCTTCCTTCGAAATAGACCGCGGTAGTTCCCTCTCGTCGGCGATGACGTTATTTGCAATATTTTCGTCATTGAACTCAGTAAATTTGAGTCGTCATTTCTAACGAATGAATATTTTCTAAAACTTTTTCCTTCTATTTATTGGGTCACTCATCGGTTGCAGGACGTATTGGAAAATTTTCTACTGCTCAAACAAGGACGCGCTTCAAACATTTAATACTTGGTTGTCGCGAAGTGAAAGCCATACGCTCCAGTATAGCCCACAATTTGTAGTCTAATGCATTGAGATCTGAGATACCAGATGGGCAGTCATCCGGGGTAATGAAATCCGGAACGTAGTTTTTGCCTAATGAGCTGGGGCGGAGCCTTGTTGAAAGGTCCACGTCGGAGACGACGTTCTTAAAAATGTTCGTTCTATACACTTTCTTTTCCGAAGAAATAGAGCTCGGCGACTCCCCAATAAACCATCACAGAAGCTGATCGGTGACCACATTGACCTCTCGGAACAAGTTCAGACGCATGTCGTGATGGCAGACTATACACTCTACCGTCTGTTTGTTGAATGATTGTTTCACGTTGGAAATTTTCTCGTCAGTATAAAGAGTTCGTCTGTGACCGTTCTTCGCGTGCTGGCGAACCAAGGCTTTCAACTTTGACTTACGTTTTTGTTTCAGTGCTTCTGTGGGTAAGTGGCCGATGTGTCTCTTGTATGCGCTGAGTCCCAAATCACGTTTTAAGATGCGCGATAGGCCATCCATCTCCCGAGACATGATTTTCTACTTGCGCAGCGGATTTCTACGAATTCGATTCTCCACAGCTTTAATGACTTGTGGCGCGCCCACGGCCTTAAACTTCATGGTACGACACACAAAGTTTCAAGTGATTTTCGGTGGCTGCAACACCCGAGAGTTTATAACAACATGATTTTCGAACGAGTCCCATTCCATGATTGCAAACAACTGACGTCGAAACCTTTTTATGCGGGAACTTTGCATAAATGTCACTTGTCAAACTGCCGTCAAGTTGGAGTGGATGCCTTCGTCGATTCTTGACAGTGGATGCGTTCATTTCGTGGACCAAAACATTTGCTAGTACTACATACAGACGGACTCAATTTATTAAGTCGGACCAATGGCATCTTTAACCTTGTTCACTTCCTGGAAAGTGTCTCTTGTAGCATCTACCTTCTCCTCAACGGCTTCACTTGGATAGATGTATGGTATGTGCAGAATGACAAATTTCTTTGAAGGCTCCATCTGGTCTAGTTGAATTGGGAAATTCTGCGAGAAGTTTTATGTACCCAGATTCACACGAAATGGGTGTGTCTTGTAGAGCGCCTTTCAGAGTTGCATTGAAATCTCCTAGTTCAGTGATGTCGTCTATGAGTCTGCTATGCGCCACATATAACAGGAATCTACTCCAAAAATTAGTAAAATCGCGGTGTATGAGGTCCAAGGTCGAACGAAATAGTGAGACAATCGAATGTTGGTATAAGTGTTCCGTTGGCAGCAAAGGCTGTATGTACACTCTAAGGCATGTCGCCAATGACGTGAGTGAATAAGTAGAAATAATTGCTCGCTTATTTTCTTATCGATACAAGTAGACGGCTGGAGGTGTTGCAGTCATTTATCAAATTACACGGTTCTTGGCAGTTTTTTGGGTTTGATTATAGAGAAGTTTGACCCGGCCGTATTGGGGTGAAGCTCATTTGAAGTCTATTCAACCAATTTGCCTTCAAATGGACGTCAATCAATCACTGTGGTTACACAAAAAATTCCTTCGATTTCTTCGATAACGGGGAATATGCAACGGCTTTCTCTAGCCGAGTTCCTCTCGGTCAAACATTGATCGGATTTGGATTGATTTCTAGACGGAGCCAAGCGGGGAATGAGTTCTTCTTTTAAGCATTCATAAGCATACCCTTGACGAGGTTTGCAACTATGATATTGAATTTGGGCACATCAGACCAAAGTTTCACGGGACTGAACTGTGCTTCGAGCTGTGGAAACCAAAATTGTAGGTTTTCACGCCAAAAGGCTGTTGAAGGTTGTTGAAGCCGCCATCTGTTGTACAGTTGGATCCAATTTGTTTTCGTGGTTGTTTCTACTTATTCATGTTTAATTGTTTCAATTGAAGTGCAGTGGTTTTCAACATATGGGTATCGGGTTTTGTTATTGAATTTCCATTTACGGCAACAAAGTGTAGCTGAAATTCAGTAGCTCAAGGAAGTCCTATTGATTGCCAATAGTGTGGCCAAGGAAACGGACAGCCAGATCCCAACCCACAAGTTGAAGAGGAACATGTTTTTTGCTTGAGTCCAATGCGTGCAATCAACTCAATAGCCGATTACCTGAACACAAGGTGGGTCATAATAAGACCAACGGAAAAATAAAGAAGGGAAAACCAACATCGAGCCTCACAAGGAAACATCAAGAAGTCCAGGAAGACAAGCAACTCAGGATCAGGAGCTGGGGATCTCCAAATAGTAGTCCAATGAGTCTATTGTCAGCCCAAAAAAAGAATTTCCGTGAAAAGGACGGTCCAATGGTAGAATGTTCTCAGATAGGGAAAGTACCTCGTCCATTGGATATGCCGCCAAAGAATATTTTCGCCAGATTGGAGAAACTCACCCTTTAAACAACCGTTGTTCCATAGTCTACAGAATCACCAGCAATCAAGCATAAAGTATCCTCTTCAGTCGAAAATACTCTGCAGTCGATATAAACGTGGTCATTCGAAGGAACCATAAGTTCATCGTTTGATCCAAGAAGAGTGTGTTAGCATGGAATTGTCTAATTCATGCCAATATCTACCCGCAATCGGAGTGACAAGGAAGCAAAGGTCCGCGTCTGGCAATGGGGATAGATTAGACGTGATTAAGCTGAAAAAGGAAAGTCGCTACTATACCTCAGCCAGAAGCGAAATCGTTGCAGCCAGGGTAACTTCAGGGTGTTCCAAATACAAGTTTCTTTATTATTTCGGAATGTTTCTGCTGGCTTCCCAATAGCGCATCCTATCAATTAAATTTTCAAAGAACTTTTTGACTGTTTCTGACTCTATCTCATGACTGGCTCGGACGATATTCGTTTCAAGGTCTTTAATCGTTTTTGGATTGTCCGCACATCAATCTTTAAGGGCGCCCCACAAAAAAAGCCCAACGGGCTCAAATGTCAGCTCCGAGACGGCAAATTGACATTGCCAAGGCGGCTGCTAACAAGATTACGGAACTTATGGCGCAAAAGATCGTTGTCTGATAGGCTGTGTGGCAGGGGGCACAGCTTGTGTTCAATTTCAGCCCACAAAAACTCGGTAATCATGGCTCGGCCACTACTCCAAAATTTGCACCAAACTGTGACTCTCTGCAGATGCATTGGTTTCTCGACAATCACGTATGGGTCTCCCGATACCCAAATTTTGGTTGTTAACATAGCCGCCGAACGGAAAATGCTCCTTGTCAGAAAAAATTACTTTTCGGCCAAAGTCGACGTCCAATTCGAGCTGCTTGACGCACGAACTGAGAAGCGATAACGAAACGGATGGTTGTTTGCCTTCAATTGCTGAGTCAACTGGAATTTGTAAGTGAGAAATATTTGTGCCATCAGGTTTGTGCGTGAAACGTTGAGTTGTTGAGCACTCTCGGCCACAGCAGCCACCTTCTTGTCGGTTCATACCGTACGACGAAGGGAGACCGTAAGTGTTGTCCGCCAGCAACCCAGTCTCATGAACTTTTTCACAAAATTACTTACATCACGCTTCATTTCGGCCAAAACTTATTTTCACACACCACTCACTTTTGAAATAAGTTTGCAATATTTCCTAACGTTGTTCAAGTAAAGGGTCCGCCATCTAACGTTTTTTTTTTCAACTAGTGTTTATTTCGTGAATGGAAATACTTAGCTCATGTCTGATCTGACAGATAATTAGTTTTATCCTTCCAGTTAATAATGGAAAATAATTTCATTCAAATGGCTGCCTCAGCTGGCCATGCAGTAGCCTACACGATCGGTACAATTTTTAAGCACATTATCGATTGTGTGCAGCTGTATTTCACCAATGGCTTCACGAATATTGTCCTTTAAAGCGTCAATTGTCTCTGGCTTATCGGCGTAACACTTATCTTTTACGGCACCCCACAAATAATAGTCCAACGGTGTCAAATCGCAGCTCCGAGGTGGCCAAACGACATCAGCTCTGCGGCTGATAATGCGATCTTCAAAAACAGGGCGCAAAACATCGAGTGTAGCTTCGGCTGTGTGGCACGTAGCGCCGTCCTGTTGAAACCAAATGTTGCGAATATCATCCCCTTCAATTTTTGTGAACAAAAATTCGTTCAACATGGCCCGATAACGATCGCCATTGACTGCAACGGCCACTCCTTGGTCATTTTCGAAGAAAAATGGCCCAATTATGCCTCTGGACCAAAATCCGCACCAAACAGTGACTCGATTTGGGTGTATCGGCTTTTCAATGTATGCGTGCGGGTTTTCTGTGCCCCAAATGCGACAATTTTGCTTGTTTACATACCCGCCAAGATCAAAATGAGCTTCATCTGAAAAGATGATTTTTCTGGCAAAATCGGCATCTTCTCTAAGTCGATCGCAGGCCCACTTAGCGAAGCGTAGTTCAAGCGTATACACAACCATATTCGTTCAGCGGAAGGATAAAACTAATTATCTGTCAAATCAGACATGAGCTAAGTGTTACCATTCATACCACCCAACGGTGGCTTGGTTGATACCACATTTGAACAAAAAAAGGTAGACGCGTCCGAGCATTACTTCAGGCGACTTCTCAGGAATTGTAGCTGAAAACGAGACCCAACAAAACCAAAGAAAACTCCGAACCAGTGTTGCTAAGCATCAGCGATCTAAAAGACAATTCGGTAACATAGTCCAAATCTAGGAAGATACCTCGCATCAACATAACAATCAATCGTAACTCCAACAGCTAGCAACTTCAAGAGACATTTGACAGTTTCCGCGTCATTTGTATCCGTGTGTCAAGCAACAGAATATCCAGCTAGAAACCGTGTCCGGAACACTGTGGTGTCTCCATCAACTGAATCGTAGGCTCCGTCTTTGGTGTATTATTTCGCCAATCTCCCCAGATGAAACTATGAAACTATTCCCCTTCCACTCCACACTTACTTGTAGGAATCGAAAAAATGGCCCATACTCTGGCTGGATTGAGTAGCTTCAGATGCATAGACAGACACCATTTACGACCGCTTTCTACTGCGGGGAAGCATGTAAGCGATTCATAGCTTCAGCATCTGACACCCACAAACTTCATGGCTGTACACTCCTATACCACCAACTAGTATGCAGTTGTTTCAGCTTCTTCGTTTTATATTATCTTTTGTGCCTGTGGACGTGACTTTTGTCAATCGATCCCGTTTACCCAGAGAGCATTCCTTGGACTTATGGTTGTTTCCATCGAGGTTGCATTTCGCAAGTCGATTCGACCTCTTTAATTTATGTCAGTGTACAACCTGGTAGCTTAGTGTAGGGGGGGCGAGGAAGTCAGTCAATAAAAAAAACAACTTGTACTATATTTACGCTTCGGCTTTATTGTGCAACGCACTTCCACTGACTGCGTGCATTGTCCGCTAATAATTTTGGTATTGTAAGCTTTGAAGTAATTTGGTAACAAATTTGTGCGTGTGCGTATGTTGAATATGTATGAATATGAGAAGCTTTTTCGAGCATATCATACGATCAGGTCCGGTACATTATTTAAATATATAATCACCGCAAAAGATGCAAACATGATCATACCATCCGAATACGACAGTATGGTTTTCGAACGCCTTTTCTTTTTTTTTCTTTGCCTACAGTTCGGCCAGCCTGATCGAGTAACCGTCCCGATTACATAAGCATCTTCTCTAAGTATTATAAGTATAACATAAGTATCATAAGATTACGTATTGGTTAAAATTAATTATATATGTATATGCAAGTACACAATGTATCTTCGTTCAATTTACATAATTTTAAATATTCTTTATATCTTGAAATTCATAGAAAAAAACATTAATTCAGAAACAAATTAAAATTATTCCTATTCCAAAGAAATCGAATGGAAATGCAGTGGAATTCAGACCTATCTCAATTCTGATCTTCCTTTCAAAAGTTTTTGTATTCTCAAACAGATTCAAATCTATCTACAGTGTAAAGAACTGCTTTGTGAGAATCAATCTGGCTTCCGTCAAAAACGAAGTTGCAAGACTGCGTTATTATTGGTAATTGACGAAATTAGGAAAGCTATTGATGACAACCATGCTACAATACTAACGTTACTTGACTTTTCGAAAGCATTCGACACCGTTAATCGCACTATACTTTGCTTAAAGCTCAGAAAAGAGTTTACATTTTCATTGCCCTCTACAAAACTTATATTTTCTTACTTACGAGAAGGAAGACGACAACAGGTTGTAGCGGGAAACCGATGTTCATGCTATTTGCCTATAAAGAGGGGAGTACCGCAAGGCTCCATTCTTGGACCATTGCTTTTTTCGCTTTACGTAAATGAACTGCCAAAGGTTGTCGTGCATTGTGCAATTCATATGTTCGCCGATGATGCCCAGATCCACTTAAGTTCTCCCATGAATTTGGTTCACGAAGCCACTGCGCAGGTGAATGAAGATCTCCAGCGTATACTTGGTTGGTCAGCTAAGAACGAACTGCGTCTTAATGCCCAAAAAACAAAAGCACTTGTGATCCATAAAAGAAAACTGGACCTTAATCACTTTCCACCAATCCAACTAGCCGAAAGTCCAATAGAGTACGTCGACTGCGCCAACAACCTGGGCCTGATATTTTAGGTAAGATATATGGTGGATTACGTTTTCTCTGGACTGCACATCGCTTTGTTCCTACACGGACAAAGCTCTTGTTAGCGAAAACCCTCCTAATACCGATTCTGCTATATTGTTCTGAAATCGTTTGCTGCCCCGACTACGACTCCAGACGAAAGCTCAATGTCGTATATAATAATATTGCCCGATTTGTATTTCACCTAAAACGATATGACCATATTTCCTTTTACTCAAAGCAAATCAGCGGATGTACATTTGATACTGTGCTCAAATACAGAACGCTAAGTCTCTTACATGGCGTAATTCAAACTAAGCAACCAGCATACCTATTCAATAGGCTACGCTTCCTTCAGTCAGGTAGATCATGTATGCTTTTTCAAACGAGCTATGCCCGCTTGACGTCTGAACGCCAATTCTTCGTAAACTCCGTACGGCTGTGGAATTCTTTGCCCATAAATATTAGAAAAATTAGAAGCACAAAACAATTTAAAACCTCTCTCTTAAAATACCTGGCCAATGAAACTAATTAGATTTAGAATTTTAAACGCTTAAAATGTTCAATTTGTTTGTAAAGCCAATTTTTCTTTTCTATTCTTTTCTACCTTTTACTTCATCTGACTTACCTTATTTTATTTTATTTTGTTATCACTTCCTGAATTCTTATTGTTATATATACTTGCACATACTTGTATCTGATATTTGAAAAATTTAAGGCTTCCACATTTAAAAGATTCCATTATCTTACCGTGTAAGCAATACTTACTTAGTAATAAATAATAATAATAACAATTCTATAAGAAATTAATTCAATATAATCATTATAATCCATTATAAGTTTTAAAAATAATGAAGAGAAATAATCGGGGATTGGTTTGGGTTGTGAATGTACATAATTGTTTTTCACGGGTCGTTATTATTTAAATCATGTTCACCTTGATGAACCTCGTCAACCTCTTCACCACCATCTCCATATTCAGCTAGTTTGACAGTAAATGGTCTCTTATTCGATGGAGAACACACACCCTTATAAGGTAACCGTGTTAACTGCAAACCCTCAACGTCTGTAATGAAGTAGCGATCATTCGGCAGCACCTTTTTAACCTCATATGGACCCCTATATTTGGCAAACAGTTTTCTATTAACCCCAGGGGTGTTTGCAAAATTTTTTATCATCACATATTCTCCTTGTTTATATGTATGCGGACGCTTATGACGCTTATCATATTGAACCTTATTATACAATTGGCTTTTTTCAATGTTTTCTATTGCTCTGAATCTAGCTTCAACAATATCTTTTCCTCGCCGAATTTGTCTTTTAAAAACTCACTCAGGCTATCACAAATAATCCCTTTCTGACTCCTACCAAACAAAAGAATACTGGGGGAAAACCCAGTGCTTCTATTTAATGTGTTATTAAGGGCATATTCGACTTTCGCTACGTGTTTATCCCAGTCATCTGTATTTGGTCCAGATTGTTTAGCTAGCATAGGAACTATTATGTGACTGAGTGGCTGTCAAAATATGTTTCACATTATTTCCAGTTAAAAAATCAGAAAATTCTTTAGAAGTAAAGCAGCTACCACGATCCGAAATAATTCTATTACTCGTAGGTCTAGAATAATTCTCAAAATATGACATTAGACAAGCAATCGCATCCTTCGTCTGCGTTGTCTTTACAGGGTAAAACTTAACGAATTTTGTAAAAGCATCGATCACTAAGAGTAAGTGCCTTTTCTTTAAACGAGTGTTAGCCATAGGGCCCAGATGGTCAATATGCAACGTATCAAAAGGAATATTCCCTTTAGGAATTGAATGAAGTGTACCTTGTTGCTTTCCAGAATCGGGAGAAAAGCAAATGCATTTCAAGCATCTTCCGATATATTCTTTTATCTGTTGTTTCATTTTTGGAAACCAATAGCTACATAATATGTGTGCGTAGCACTTTTCCACACCTAAGTGGCACATTGCTTCATGACTCGTCCGAATCACTTCTTCCTCCATATGCGATGGTACATAAAACAAAACATTGTCTTTATCTTTTCGGTATATTAAACCGTCTATCATTTCGAAAAAATGGCTTTAATTTTTTTCTAGTTCAACTGAAATCGCAACTACGAGTATTTTTGGATCTTGTCTCTGTGCAGCCGCTAGGACAAATTCAAAAGATTCGTCCACTATGTGAAGAATATTGAAAGAACGGCTAAGAGCATCGACATGATTCATGCGGTTACCTTTTCGGTGTTCGACCGTATAGTCGAAGCTTTGCAGTTCTAACACCCAACGAGATATAGTGCTTGGCAATCGGTTACAATTTTAAAATTGATGCCAATCAAATAGGTCTTAAATCTTCTTAACGCATATATTATAGAGAGTGTTTCGAGTTCGTAGCTATGGTAACTACTCTCGGTTTCAGAAGCACGTTTTGAAAAATAGAAAATGGGGTGAAATTTGTCATCGATTTGTTTTTGTAACAATACTGCCCCGAAGCCTGTGCTGTTTGCATCACAATGAAGTTCTGTGATGTTGTTTGGACTGTATATAGACAATACAGGAGACTCTATAAGCTTTTCCTTCAAAAGTTCAAACGATTCTACTTCCCGTGGACCAAATATGAATGGTGAATCTTTTTTGAGCAGGTCATATAAAGGCTTCGCAATGTAAGCAAAATGCTTAATGAATTTTCAGAAGTAAGATCATAGACCAACAAAACTATGAACATCTTTTACACAAGACTGCATAGGGAAAGTTCTGATAGCATTAAGATTACTTGGATTTGGTCGAATGCCTTCTTCATTTATTAAATAACCCAAGTAGGAAATTTCACTTTGTTAAGAATGAACACTTATCAAACCGTAATAGCAAACAATTTTCTGTAATCACTTTTATTACTTCCTTTAATATTGAAAGATTTTCTTGAATACCTTCGGTAGCGATAAGTATGTCATCTAAATACGTAAGTATTTTACCTTCTTGAATTAAGCTTCCAAATACATGCTTCATGTATCTCTCAAAAACAGATGGGGCGTTTTTTAAACCAAAGGGCATTCTGAGGTATTCGAACTGGCCCAGAGGTGTTATAAAAGATGTAAATTTTATGGAATCCTCCGCAACTGGTACGTGATGGAAACCGTTTTTCATATCGAGAGTTGTAAAGTATCGTTTGTGCTTGAGACGATCAAGATGATCTTCTATTAAAGGTAACGGGTAATTATCGCGCAATGTAACTTTATTTAACTCTCTATAATCAACGCAGAGCCTCAGCTCTTTGTTCTTCTTCTGAATTAAAACAATAGGAGATGCATATTCCGATTGCGATTCGCGAATAACACCCTTGCTGATTAAATCATCTAATAGACGTTGTAAGGCTAACCTATGTGCATAGGGTATTCTTCTTGGCGGACAACTAAATGGAGCTTCTTTGGTCAAAAAGATTCTCATTTTAAAATCACTACGCGGATTAAATGCGCTTTCATTTAAAAGGGAATAAGCGGGCCTAACTATGTCTACTACTTTTATTCTATCAATTTCTGATATTTTGTCATTAATATTTAGATGCAAGGGACAATCACACCACAGTAAAGATGATCTTTCGGCAATTGTTTTATGATTAAGGCTGGGGGCACAAATTGTTCTTGCATAAAACTAATTGGGCTTATAGAGTCGATTAGTGTTAACAGTGTTGTAGAACTAAGCATGCTACTCGTATCACCGATGAATTGGTTGTTTATGTTCATTTCGAAATCGTTTAACTGCAGATTTGTATCCTCATCTCGAAGAACAGCTGATTGCAAAAATCCATCAACTGGTCGATTATCACTACTGGTTAACGGCTGAAGTATCATCACAGGCTTTTTATTGTTACATCTCGTCGATATGTGACCCTCTTCTCCGCACTTAAAACAGGTGATTGGTTTCCTGGTTGAATCTGTGTGTGTTTTTGCCTATATATATCGTATATACTTTCGCACGCGGGTAAGAATGTGGTGGTAAGGTGGACTTTGGGTACCTGTACTAGTAGCTATCTCGACAATTATTTTTGAGCTTTTCGTATTTTCTCAGCGTTAATTTTAACTCACACATGTTATTCGCACCATACAGAATTGTTTTATTAATCTCAACGTCAGAAATACCTTTTATAATGAATTCTTCAATAACACCATTAGAAGCTATCTCCTGCATAGACAAGACGAATTGTTGCATAGATCCTTCTCTTAGCTTCTTTCTATTACGAAGACTTTCATAAATATCGCTTTTTGTAACTACTCGTACTTTACGAAACTCGTTTATTAACGCAACTTTCAATTCGTTCCAATTTTTTGGATTAATATTTTTTAAAAATAATTTGGCCGTACCTGTGAGAAGCCTTTTCCCATAGATGAACTTGGTCTTATTGTCCATATCTACGAGTACAATCACCGAACATTCTTCGAATTGTTCCACCCAACGCTGAATGGGTAAGTTATCATCACCGCTGAACACTGGAACAGAATTTTCTATGTCTCTGAAATTGTAGCTTGTGGACGGGACTGTACTGAGCTTGTCATCCATCAGTTGCATTGTTGTAGTTGTTGTTTAAGCTTCATTATGTCTTCCTTTTTCTTGCAGATTCTCCTCAGTCTCGACAACTCCTCATCAAGCGCCTGTTCTTCTGCACCTTGTGATTCACCTACCTCGTCGGATAACTGGTCCATTTCTGGTAATGATTCGTCGGTTTCAGAATTATCGCTTATTATTCTGAAAAGTTCTTCCCTCGAAAAATCTGCTACTGCCTCCTCAATGCGGATTTTTAACTCGGCTTTGGTTCCTTTTGACTGAAGTTTTAGATTCCTTAGCACGTTCTTTAAAATAGCAACATTTGCCAAATTTAAAAACTCTTCCCACTCTTTAGGCATTATTTAAAATGATATTCTTTATTTATTTATGTATATTTTATTTAATACCTTGATGGCAGGACTTAGCTGAACTAGGAAAAGCAGTTTGTTCCAACGTGGTAAAAGGCTTCGTCTAACTCTAAGAGCAACAAGTTCCTTCGGATCGGTAGGCGGTTTGAAAATTTAGGCGGCATTTCAAAGGAGTGTATCATATGGTATAAAAAGTATAAAAAACGTCTACGAACGTTTTTCAGAATTGTTAGATACTATTGTAAATAGCTCTTGAAAAACGGCGATTTTTGTTGACGAAAACAACACTTGCTCCATCGATGAAATCGAGCATGTAACAATGTATCCACATCCGTGTTCCACAAGACGTATACGTAACCAAACGTGTTGTTTGGTTTGATGGTTTTTCGGGAGTCTACTGCTACTAGAATTATCTACAGTACCACCCCACTACACGTGCTATGTGAAAAAAAAAACACATTTTCCTTAATTTTTTTTTTTTATGTAAATCCACGTTCGTGCATACTGCTTGCGCTGGTCGTAAAAATGTAGGCAAATGGAGACAACACCAAAAGTCCTTGTGCTTCAAATCTCTCACCAACAAACCAGAGTAGGGGTAGGTGATGCATGAGGAACCTGGAACCAACTATCACCACCACAAAGAGAGAGAAAAAAAAGACGCCCTTCAGCTGGTAACAAAACCAAACAGGAAAAAAGGAAGGACCAACCTAAAAAAAAAACAAAAAATAAAAACAAAAAACTTCCTTTCGCTCTGTTAATAATTCAGGAGTATTTCTTTTCCCATTGTAGGTAGTACACCAGCAGAGTGTACCTTCAAACTACCAAATAACCTACTACAACTAACAACAAACTGAACAAGCCACTACCGTTATAATATTTATTTTTTTATTTTCATGCTTCAGCTGGCAAATGTCCTTTCCGTTTCCTCTGCGCTCTCTAGTGTGTTGAAGTACTCGTATCTTTAACATTTGCAATACTCGTACTCGTAGTATGTGCGTACTCTTATTTGTTAGCTAAGCAACGGTAATAATTCAGACTGTCGTATGTCGATTTACAAACATTTTTTTTGTTTCGAATTTTGATTTATGCACAAGGCCATATCCGTTGTCATATAATCGTACTCGTACATACTCGTATTTGCATTAGAACTATCGTTTGAGTACTCGTACTCGTATCTCCACTCCTCCTGCTCACCGCCTAACAGCTATAATTAGGTGCTTTAATATGTCGGGATTAAAGTTCGAATATATTGGTAGTTCTGAACTTCCGCTTCGTCATCGAAAAGTTACCCAAGTGCACTGAAAGATTTATTCAAGTATGCGCACCACCATACTCGTAATGAGATAAGATACTCGTACTTTGGACCGTACAGCACCTATTGAATGGTTCGAGTGTGAATCAACAAAAGTTTTCGCGTTAGGAGAAAACTTTTCGATTTTCTCTTCCTTGGATTCATTTTTCTCTATCTAACGGAGATAATTAACTTTTTTCTTTTTTTTTTTCTTTTTGTTAAAATGGGATACGAGTACGAGTATGTGTAGAAAGTATGTCGATGGATAAGATACGAGTAAATGCTGATAACTAGAATCATCTTCATCGTTAGGGACTTTTCAGTATCTATGGAAAAAACTTTGAAGCGTGTTGTTTAGGGATCTTATCATTATTTTTTTAGAGACGGAGAGAATGAGAGAGAGAATTGAAAAGTTGGAAAGTCTTAAATGCAATTAGATACTTTAATGGTGTTACGGCGAGAAGGATAACCGACTGTTATTAGGGCAGACGTATCAAAAGGAAAATTGAGCCAACAAGATACGAAACTGACAGACAATGATGACTATTGGATTTTGCTATTTTTATTCGGAAAGAAAGTATTCAAAAATCCAAAGTTCCTGAGGGCTTGTGGGATCCTATATTTAAGTAGAAAATAATGTATTGTGGGTGCTGTCATTAATTTCAATATCCAATGACATGATGTTTGACTGAAATTTGTTTGTAATCGGTTTTCTGAAAAGATTGTTGCAGGCGTACATATTGAAAATTCACCGCCTAAGCGAAACGAGTGCCATTATAAAGGGTGATTCATTAAAACTGGTTTTTTTTTGTTATTTTAAATAAAACACATAAAATGAATTTGGATGGTAGAAACTTTATTGTGTCTGACATTTACTTTTTAAATATTATTTCGTGTAAATGTTGCCCGTGACTACGCCGTACATGGTCCATTCTGAAGGTCCAATTTTGAATCATTGCTTCCAGCGTTGCGATCGGTATTTGCTGAATTACGCGAGTAATGTTGGCTTCCAAAATCGGCAAAGACTTTGACTGCTCATAACCCTCATAACCCCAAAGAAAAAAGTCTAAAGGTGTGATATCACACGATATAGGTGGCCAGTTCACAGGTGGCTCCGAAACGCGAAATTAACTATCCACCAAAGTTGTTACTTAATATAGTCATTGGGCCTTACTAACAACGAATCGTTAGTTGCGACTTAAAAAAGGTGTCGAATTAAATATTAATACAGACTTAAGTCTAAAGTGTACCAATAATGATTTAATAGTCAGCTTTTACTTAAACTTCACTCTTTCAAAGAAACTACTACATTTTCATTGCACTTACTACATAACATTGGTTTGACATTTGACAACAAAATCAGCTGAGATTGTTTTCTTTGTTGGCCCACATAAAAATGTGATGCCAATGTACTGAAGTTAATACTCTTTGTTGGCTCCGTTTTTCCTTCCTAAATGGAAATTGGATTCTATAAGTGTTCTTTTTAAAACTCTAATTGAACATTATTTTCATCAATCAATAACTTTGTATAACGAAATATGTAGTAAATAAGAGGACATTGCTGTGTAAATCCTAAAATTTTGAATAATTTTTTTTATTGCTTTGAAATGTTCTAAAGGTTATGTAGAATTAATACGTATTTAAAATATTTTCCGATTTGTAGCATCAAGAGATGATAGAGAAAGGTAGCAACGTACAGGTAGGCCATAAAAGAAATGTTTTTATGATATCCAACAGACCTAAGAAAATATAGAAACAGATGCGAATACTAATGCGATTTTGAAAAAAACTGTTTAAGGCTGATAGTGAAGTAGTGATATGTAACCTACAACATGCATATCATTTTATAGAGTTATACTATACTATCACAGATGCTATAGTTTACATAGATATTGCACGCTAAAGGATAAAATCTAACCAGTTTTTAATTGCCTGTTTTTACTTCGAACTTCAAGTTCTAAACAATTTGTATGAACAAAATGTATAAAAACAAAATGCATGGGATCGTATGTGTTGTATTGTGTGTACAGCCGACGAGCAGGCATGCGCAGATGTGTCTGTGGTTTCTGTTTTCAACCAAGAGATTATCTGGAGTTTCTTGTTCTGTTTGCAGGAAAACTAAAAGGAATTACCCTGACTTGAAAATTTTTAAATGTCCTTCTACGGAAAAAAAATGAAATTTTAAATAATTTGTCGATGAAGGCATGTGGTTTTAAAAAGGAAGCAAATACTTTATTTGTGGAGATAATTTTTTTTCCGAGTTTGTATAAGGCGGATGCTGTTCCTTCCTTAAATTTGAATTCTGATTTGGATTCAAACTTGAATTGAGAAGATCTGAAGTCTCCTTTAATTAAACAAAGAAGAACGTCGAGCAGTTGCAGCATTTCGTGTGTAAGGTGCGGTCAGTTATTAGAAAGATGTGCAAAAGAGGAGAAAAAAAAATGAAACTTTAAAAAAAATATTGTTAAGTTTCAAACTTAAATTAAGTAATTTAAGAATAAAACATTATAACAGAGCGCATACTGCCATAAAATTTTTAATAAAAATAAAATATCTACGACGTCTCAAATCGAAATTCTGAATATTTCGGACCATTAAAAAACATTTTGTAAAATGCTTCTGAAAGAATCAAAGACTACAAAATACAACAGCCACGAAAAACTACTTTCCCAAAATATTTATTATAGAGTACAAAGCGCCTATAAATTTTTGAGAGATAGCCTTTTCTTTAAACTTCCTCACATTTCCTCTTTCTGTAGATGGACTCATGTAAAAGGATTACAACCAGGATATGAAAACAATGCTCATTCGTATCTTAAGTCAAAGTTCGCTTTATCAAACCAGCGAGAACTTTGTGTTGTCCTGATATTTGATGAAATTAGGATTCGTAAAAACCTCACACATAATATAAAAAATGATTTAATAGATGGTTTCGAAGGCCTTGGTGTAGAAAGAAGTAGATTGTTTGCTAATGAAATATGTGTTTTCATGCCAAATGGTTTGTTTGATAGTTGTAAAATTGTTTTAAACTATTTTGTGTCAGCAAACGAATTTACATCGGGGATAACCTAAGCGAAATTATAAAAAAAACAATTTGAAAATCTGTCAAGAACTTGGTCTAAAGGTATGTGCTATTGTTTGCGACCAAGGGGCGAATAATAGAAAAGCTTATAAAATGTTAGGTGTTCTTGAAGAAAACCCATTTATAATTTTTAATGATGAAAAAATATTTTGTTTTTATGATTTCGCTCATTTGTTAAAATCACTTCGTAATGTTCTATTGAAATCAGATCTACAAACTCCAGATGGTAAAGTGTCTTTTAATGTTATCAGAGAAATATGCAATTTGGAAGTTGACAACGTAGCTAAGACATGTTTAAAATTTAGAAGTTATCATGTAGCACCAAATGTCTTCGAAAAAATGCATGTTCACCTTGCAACGCAAATATTTAGTCCGACAACTGCGGCATCGATTCAAACTGCTTTTGAACTTAATTGCTTAAAAGAAAGCTCTAATAAAGCTGTAGCAACGAAAGAGTTCGTACTAAAAGATTCAGTAGGGCGGTGGGGAATCGCGATAAGAGGGATGTCGTTCGGCAGCACCAGCATTTCTGGTGGTTGAATGATGGAGAAGATGATTCGTCGTCGTTTCCGTCAATTACGGACCAGCCTCACTAATGAGGCAGAGCTGACCAATCTGTTTTCTCTGTAAACAGCGATGGCCGGCTTACATAGGTTTAGGTTAGCATTTAAGAAACATATACATATATCAGTGTATACAAAGGTGTATACTGATATATGTATATGATTGTGTATAACGTCTATGTGTGTTTATGTGTGTATTGTACAGTTAGTTTAGGTAGGCTAAGGTTTATTTTAAGTTAGATACTAAGTTTTTATTAAAAATAAAAAATTATGTCCATATGCTAAGTTTTGTTAACAAATTTTTTTCTTAGCTTTAAGTATACAAAATAAATAGTTTTAAGAAAATGTAAATGAAGTCGAAAGACATAGTTATAAGAATTTAGAGTAGCTTAGAGTGCCTGTGTGGGGCCAGTAAGTTAGTGTAAGATTATTAAGTAATTGTAAGCTAGCATTTAAGCATTTTTTGTTAGAATGTAAGAGTTAGTGTTAAGAAAATAAAATGCATATAAAACTAAAAACTAACTAAAAGTGAACAATGTATTTGACTGCATGGATAATGGTTCACATTATGACAAGAATGTTTTAAGGCGGGGAGTTCAGCTAGAGAATCCAGCCTTTAATGAGTTGAAACAATTTCTGTCCTACTTAAAATATGTACAAAAATCAGTTAACCTTCCAAGAAACTTTTGTTTAAAGGAACAAACTATAAACGGGGTCTTATTACTTTGTCATGATATAAGCAATGGCCTATATGAGAACGTGGATTATTTACTAACAAAGATGCTATGAGCATCGCAAGGACCTTCTATACTTTGCTCTCCTCGTTCTATTACGGAAGCATTGTTTGTGGAAGATAGAAAAAAAACATAGCATCCAAAAATCAAAAAATTAAAATTTTATCTGGAAAAAAACGGAAAACAACTACTCAATAAGCACAACATTAAAGAGAGCGCATTCTGCTTTGACCTTCCTACGGTTCTCAAATACGGATATAATGTTTATTATCAGTCAAATTTGATTTAAAAAAATTACGTTGCGTAAAACGGAAAACTTCTATCCAACAAACAGAACACGCAACTTGATAATACAAAACAATTAAGAGTAACATCATGTCTGAGTATGATTCACTCTAGTTCGATCGAACTGGGACGTACTGGTACGCCCCATTGAAAGGAAAAATGGCTAGATTTTTTCCTTCGGCGCGCAATATCTATGTAACCTATAGCATCTGTGATACTATATATACTCGTATACATTGAAATTTTAAATGTGTTTTTCTCGAAACAACGTTTTTTGCATCTGAGCACACGATAATTGGAAAACGACTGGATAAATCGCGTTAAAATACTACGTGCTTCTTTTAATTTTTGGGTGAATCTACAAAACTTTGAATGTTTTGATAAGAAATATACATTTTTCAATATTTAAATAACGAATTTTTACGAAAAAATCGTACTTTCGTTTTTAAACTTTCCATTAAGTATTCACTTTTAATTTTTTGCACATTTTCCTGGTTTAGCTACGAATTATACTTGTTACTAACATTTTTTTAATTGTCCTGTATTCAAAAATAAGAACGGAGAGTGTACGCAAATTAGACGCTTTATTTTTGCATTTTAAACATATTTTAGCCAGTTTTTACTGCAATATACTTCAATAAATTATAATGAAGATAAAGGAATTTCAAATTCATGAAAGATAAATAACACTTATACGATTTCAACTAAATTCAATCAGTAGTTTATTCATAATTTTAGTATTTTTGATACCAAATCAAATCCTTTTCAGTATTTTTCTTAGTATTAAATTAGTACATTGGCATCACTCTGTTCTTTAATGTCATATTAAAAAACTTAGACATGACTTTCTCTACATTAAAATTTAACTCCATACTAACACTAAAGCCGATTATTAAATTCGTTATTGGTACAAACGTTTTGGAAAATGTGGAGATTATACTTAAGCTGTATACTTAATTTGGTTGTTAGTAAGGCCCATTGTTTCGCGCGCTGTTTGTGCCGTAGCCCCGTCTTATTGGAAGCAAATATTCAATTTACGGCAGCAAAAATTCCGTTAGCATGGTGCGGTAGCGCTCGCCATTGACTGTTATGTTCTGCCTGGCCTCATTTTTAAATAAATACGTACCGATGATTCCACCAGCCCATAAACCACACCAAACAGTGCATTATTGTGGATGTGGATAACTAGCGGTAGTTCGACATACTCTTCAGGTTGTTCATGTGCGGCAATTTTGTTTATTTACATAACCGTTGAGCCAGAAATGGGCCTCATCACTGAACAAAATTCGATGGGAAAACCGCGGATCTTCATTGAGCTGTTGCAGAGCCCATTGACTGAAATTTCCAGTCTGGCGGCTTCAATTCTTGTACAAGTTCGATTTTGTAAGCCTCTAAACCAAGATCCTCTTTTAAAATTCGCCAAGTTATCGAATACGATAAGCCCATATGTTGAGATCGGCATCGAATCTATTGCTCACGGTCTTCAGCCACACTCGCTACCACAGCCGCACTATTCTCCTCACTACGGGCTGGACATGGTCTATTCGGTCGCGTATTATCATATACTGAGACTCGAATTTGCCGATGGTAAAGGCATTAACGGACTCGGGAGGTCAATGATGCACACCATATATTGCTCGAAGCGCACGAAAAACATTTTTCACAGAACGCTGATTTTCATAATACAGCTGAATAATTTGGAGACGACGTTATTGAGGTGTGAGCCCTTCCATGAAGGAACGCGTCATCTGTAAAAGAGCGCCTATTAAAAAAAAACAAGTCTAAATGAATCACCCGTTATGTATATAATGTCTGCGAACTCAGTTTTTCTACTCTCTCACCAGGTTTTCATCTCATGATTTTGAATCAGGATGGAGTAGATACGAGTACCAAACGGAGTTATCATTGGGAAATGATAAACATAAAACTGAAGAAAATTCAGGAGTAATACTTGTGTTGTCTATAGGCCAAACGGATAAGTTTTACTCCATTGCTAGATGTTCTTGAGGGTACTTCATGTACAAGGTGGCGCAAAATTATTCATCCAATTTTGTTTTTGAATTCCTTTTTTGCTAAATAAAAACAAATGATTTTGAGTAATGGAAATCTTTACTTGGACCTTTAAAATTGTTTCTGTTAAGTGGAAAGGGTGATATCCGCCAAGTGGCTGCAGCCAGTGTTGATACACATTTGTGCCCGTTTTATCGCATTTTCCATGACTTTCCGCAAGATTTCCGGTACTAACTGTTCCCATTCCTGTCAAGTATTCTCCTTAAGGGCTGCGATTATCTGAAGCTTGTTGACATAAGCCCGCGACTTCAAGTAGCACCAACGAAAGATGTCTGGGATGGTTAAATCGGGCGATTTTGCTGGTAATGCCAAATCGCCAAAACGGGAGATTACGCGACCAGGAAACGGTTCCTTCACAATATCCATTGTGGCTCCTGCTGTGTGTGCGCTTGCACCGTCTTGTTGAAACCATATGTTCACCAAGCCTCGCTCATCCAATTCCAGCAGTGAGAAGTCGTTTATCATGGCTTTGTATAGTTCGCCAGTAACAGTGACCGTATTGTCGATGACGTCCTCAAAAAGATACACTTCTCCCGAGTGAACGCCGCACGACACAGTGGCTTTGAGTGGATGTAATGTCTATTCGTGCATCACACGCGGATTTTCAGTGCCTCAGAAACTAACATTTTGCTTATTGACGTAACCGCTTAAGTGGAAAAGCGCCTCGTCCCTCATGATGATTTTCGTCACAAAATCGTCCTCTTCGTTGTTGAGATTGAGGATAGCTTTACAGAAATTCACACGCGTTTGACGGTCAGGAGGCATTATGAGATGCACTGATTGCACTTTGTACGTGAACATGTGTAAGTCTTTCACTAAAATTCGCTGTAGGGTCCGTCTGGTGACGCCCAATTGTGTTGCCCGACATCGAAATTCACGCTGCGCTAACACAATCGATCGATTATTGGTCAAAAACGTCGATATTGTACCACTGCTTGTTAGCTTAGAACAGCATTCTTCTATAACCTCTCAGATCGTACTCTGCGGCGACGTAAACTGTAATCTATTGCACAATAGCACCTCTGCACCTATAATCGGCTCCATGAACTCTCTAGGCTTATCCCCTGTCAACTCCTCGTCACCGGCTCATTTCACCAGTAGCTCTAGATCCTGATCAGACGCTACTTTATAATCAACTTCTTGCACCTGGCTTCTGGAAGCATGACCTCATCTACGATTTTGAAGTACAAGTAAATGTTAAACATCTTCATTATAGGGAGTTTAGATCGATTAACCAAAATCGTCTATTAATTGAAGTACGTGAAATCGACTGGGGCAGAATCTATAGGCTCACCTCAATCAATGATCAACTATCGTTTTTCAACTTCCATTACGTACGAAGGTAATTTCCCATACAGTTCCCTTATGGATAAATCGGGATATCACTGAGCTGATTGTCAAGAGAAACTTAGCGTACTCTAGTTGGAAGCGGTGTAGAATTCCTGAGCTGCATGCTATCTACTCCACCCTTCGGAATAAAGTTGTGTATAAAATTAGATTGGCTAAACAAAAATACTACGCAAACCACCTCAATCCTACGAGTTCTGTGAAAAATGTCTGGAAGACCTTAACAAATTTAGGTATCGGTAAGCAAAACCGCAAGGTCCTCGACAACATTGATTGTAATCTTTTGAATGCAAAATTTCTGGATCTAAACAAAACCAGTTCAAATCTACTCGTACCTGCTGATTTGTTTCCTCACCCACCCGAAGAAGCTGATAAAACCTTTAGCCCTACCTTGCTTGATGATACTGATGTTGTTGCAGCATTACTGTCAGTAAAATCAAGTGCCATAGGTTTGTACAATATAGATCCCAGGTTCGTTAAACTGCTTTTACCCTTTATTTTGCCTGCAGGAACCACAAGAAAAAAAATGAAACACAAGTAACACTCGGAAAGTTTCCGGATGAAGAGCCCTTAAGGAGTGCTCCCCCCGCGAGTGTTTTTTTTTATTTTATTTTTTTTTATTGGCCCGGGTCTACCCCGGACAACTTTATTAAGCTTATTAACAAGCCAAACTTAAAACTAGACTTAAAAACTAACAAAGATATACTTAACCTAATTGGTCGAGGAGAAATGGTGGACGGGGGAGATGTTAAGGGAGTGGCATATTGAGCAGCGCTGTTTTTATTTCTTGTTTCCTGCTATTTAGGTCAAAGACTTCGGCGTAGTTGTTCGTTATACGCAACATTCTGGATATGGGTTCAAAGTGACCGTAGTTGGTGCGGTGAGTTCGGATCAGGAAGAGTAGGACAGATCTTAGATTACGGGGATTGGGAGTGAATGCAATATTTTGCGTTATTGTCGAGCAGTCAATATTTCCAGTCAGTAACTGGTGGATAAAAAGTACATCAGCGACTTCAGGACTTTTTTTTAGGGTATGAATGCTAATTAGTTTTAGCCTATTTTCATAGGGGGGTAATCCATATGGATCGGCCCAAGGTAGACCACGAAGTGCAAAACGGATAAACCTGCGTTGGACTGCTTCTATTCTTTGAATGTGGGTTAGTTTATAGGGTGACCAAACTTGGCTGCAATATTCGAGAAGAGGCCTTACAAAAGTAATGTACAGGGACTTTGTAACGTAAGGGTTGGAAAATTCTTTTGACCAGCGTTTGATAAAGCCGAGTGAAGATTTAGCTTTATTTATAATGCTGTCAATATGTGAGTCGAAATTCAATTCTCTATCACAAATTATACCTAGATCCCGTACTTCTCATGTCATCAGCGAAAATAGAAAGATTAGAGTTCGTTAAAATTAAATTTATATCATTAATTGTGAGGATAAAGATGATTGGACCAAGGTGACTACCCTGAGGGACACCAGATGTTGCTTTAATGGGTTCGGATATTGAAGATCTGAAGATGACCCTGTATTCTCGGTCTTCTAAATAGGATTTGGTCCATGCCACAAAATGAGGGGAAAAGCCAAGTTTTTTAGGTTTAAAGATGATAAGTTGGTGAGAAATTTTATCGAATGCCTTGCTGAAATCTGTGGAAATTGAATCGAATTCGTTACCGTCTTCTAAAGCATGAAGCGTCCTAGAGACGAACTCTGTTAGGTAAGTGGTCGTTGATTTACCTTTCATGAAGCCGTGCTGATTTGTGCAGATAGTTGGCCTACAGTACGGAAGCAGTTGTTGATAGACTATGCTTTCAAAAAGTTTGGGTATGCAAGAGAGTTTCGCTATGGGCCTATAATTATCGACTTCGGCTTTACTTCCTTTTTTGTGAATAGGGATAATGTAAGATTCCTTCCATAGGAAAGGGAAAGTACCTGTTGAGACAGACAAGTTAAATAGAGCAGCAAGAGGAGGACCGAGATGGGTAACACACTCTTTTATTACAATAGCCGGAATTCCATCAGGGCCGGACGAGAAATCATCTTTAAGTTTGGTAATGTTTTCAGATACCAAAGTTGTTGTTATATTTAGTGAAATGGCTGACGTCTCAGGATAGTTTCTCATATAGCTAAAGTAGCTAGGATCGGGTTCAGCTGTTTTCTTAGAAAAGGATTTGTTAAAATGAGAGGCAAAGAAATTTGCAATGGTTTTTGGGTCGGCAGAAGATTCACTAAGAAATTTAAGAGTAGATGGGTAGCCGTCTGACTTTCTTTTGGTATTAATAAACTTTGGTATTAATTAGTTCGCAAAATAAAATAATTCTATCGATTCGAAAAATTCCTGTGGTCCCACGGTCTTTTTGTGTCAGTGAAACTTAGGTCCCCAGAGTAGCCCTACAATGCTTATATAAGTGCAGTAGGAGAAAACGGAAGCTTGTACGAGCTAGCCGCACCGACCAGACAACCTGCAAAGCAACCCAGACCCCCGGAGATACAATGGAGATTGTATTATTGTAAGTTAGATTAAGAATTTGAAAATTTGTAACACTATTCGTATTAAGAAAAAACACAAAGTGCATAAAATATATTTGAGAATAATATTTTTTTAAGGATAAAAATAGTTTAAAAATAAAAAGTGAAGAAAGAAATTCAAGTAATAGTAGTAAAGGTAATAAGAAATAAAAATAACCCAACCCTTAATACTTACCTGCTCAAACACTAAAATGCCTCAGACTAGAAGTTAAACTTCTGAACCACAGGCTCATGCAAATCCTACCATTATACATAGTCATCCAACCGTTCTGGCTGACAATAAAAAACAAAAACACCAAAGCAGAGATTCCATACATCAACTACTGAAAAGATTTCCAAATCAACAACACCGATATCAGCAACTTCTTGTAAATACTCCATTGCTTCATCTACCATTTTCCACTGGGACTCTTTACAGATGATGGTTGCACCATTGCGAGTCAACATTCAAATACACGTGGTGGTATATCGACTAAATACTCTCCATCAAAGCATAGTTGGCGTAATTCCCTGCCGTACACCAAAATCTATAAACAGAATTCTAAACTCCAAATGCTGTCTTGAACTGTGAATGACCTGCTCAACTTTGGCTCGATAATACTTGTTTTGGAATGATGCTGCTAACAGCATGCCCTTTGATACAGCTCACGCATTTCCAAATTTACGCTCATCAGCGTCTGGATTATTTAGCGTAAAAGACATTTCCTTCAAGCGATCCATTTCACTTATAGGTTGGAAATAGAATTTTTAACAATTCTCTATATGAGTAAGGTAGCCTCGAATTGTTTTTGTAAAAACAGTTGGAATGACAACAAGGTCGGGATTTTTTTATAATCTTCTTTGTTGGGATCCAAGTACCTTCAAACATTACGCCTATGCCATGTTCCTCAGCGTAGTTTATTCCGGATTTAGCATTCATAATCCTTATGGAACAAGGACATCTCAGTTGCCTCATCTTAACTGTCTTATACACTTCTAAGCGTACAGTGACAGGAACCTGCATCTTGTTGCTGCTCTCTCCACAGTATTCGTCCTCTGGGTCACTCTTAAAATGCAGCAAAACCTTTTCAGATCCAGGTTGAAACCGTACGTCAATATTCTTTGGATCTGCGAGTATACGAGCTTGAGTGAAGATTTCTTTAATCGACTTTGTGTACAATTGACCAATATGCTTTGTGTTATAGTTATTAAAGTAAACAGTACTACATGGATCATTTCCAAAGATAGTATGATATGTGAACGTTCCAAATCTGTATTATTTAAATTCGAGTGAACAAAATAGTATGGAGAAAAGGCTCCAGATATGACAATCTTCAAAATGATTGCCTACTCTCTATCAAGCCAGTGAATACGCTGATATGCTGTTGTCTCTTTAATACCCAACTGCATGAGACGTTCTTTCAATTCCACTGCCAATAAAAGATTTCACTCCCGATCAATCAGTATACGTAAAACCAAACAAACGCATTGGATCCAAGCTAACCCCTCGCTACAAAAAAGAATTAGTCTCAGAAAATAAGATTCACAAATCCCTAATTAAAAATTAAAATTTATTTTAGGCTCCTAATCGCTTCCGCAAGTGAAGAGGTGCGTATGCTCGACTACACAAATTCACAGCTTATAACAAATTCAGGAACAGCCAAAGTGCAAACTGGGATACTTAAATTAGTTCACGTCATAGACATGAAGCAGCATGAAGAGGTACTTAACAGTATAGATAGCACAATCAAAGAAAATAGGGACTTGACAACTTTGAATTTAATTTGTGAACGCACTCGTTCACTAATCATCAAACTGTCACTGTCAATTTATTCAGTAAAGTGCACGAACGAGCAACGTCTGCAAATTATAAAAATGTTCTACCGAAATTCGGAGTTAACTCCAATTTTTGATCGTAATTCTCGCCCTAGTAGACAGGCAATAACAAGTTTAGTGCAAAAATTTGAGTCTACATATTCGTTGTGTGATGTTGCCGTGTCAGTGAGACAACGGGTTGGTCGAAGTGTCGAAAATATCGCTGCCGTTCAAACGATCCAAGTCCGTAGCAAACGATCCAAATCAGTCAATTCCACAGCATTCTCAAGAATTGGGCATCGCTCAGACCACATTATGGCGTATTTTGCGTAAGGATCTTGGTTTACACCCATACCAGATCAAGCTGACTCAAGAATTGAAGCCGATGGACCATTTGAAGTGACGTACGTTCTCCGATTGGGTTCTGGAGAAGAACCAAAAGTGACGAAGCTCATTTTTGGCTCAATGGGTTCGTCAATAAGCAAAATATGCGTTATTGGTCGCGGGAAAATCCACATGTGCTTCATGAAACACCCCTTCATCCACAATAAATAACTGTTTGGTGCGATTTGCATGCCGGCGGCGTTATTGGGCCATATTTTTTCATCGACGATAACGATCGTCACGTTACTGTGAATGGTCAGTGTTATCGCGCCATGATCACCGATTATTTTTGACCACAATTGGAAGATATGGACTTGGACGACATGTGGTTTCAACAGGATGATGCCACAAGTCACACAGTACACGCTACAATCGATTTATTGAAAAGTAAGTATGGTGAGCGTGTTATCTCAAGAAATGGGCCAGTCGATTGGCCGCCTCGTTCGTACGATTTAACTCCGCTTAACTATTTTCTGTGGGGCTACGTTAAGTCATTGGTTTATGCCAACACGCCGACGACGTTGGAAGAGCTCAGAGCCAACATTGAACGCGAAATAGCGGCCGTTTCGGCCGAAATGTGTGGCCGAGTCATTGAAAATCGGATCCAACGAATCGACCGCTGCAAACGTGCCCGCGGTGGCCATATGAACGAAGTCGAGTTCCATTCATAAATGTTTTGATTCTACTTCAAGCCGATAATAAAGTTTTTGAAATATCTCAAATGGTTTGCGTTTTATTTAAAAAAAAAAGTTGTCAAGTCCTTATTGGAAAACCCTATACGAGTATAAGCAAAGTATTAACAAGCCGAACCTCATCTTGTACTCGAATGAACAACCAACACGTGCCTACTATCGAACAATTAGCTCCGGGAATAATACCACTTAACCAATTTAACGATGAAATAAAGGTCAACGACGATGCGGTAAAAATAAATGGAACATTTCTCATCCAATTTTGCAAGACAACAATAAAAGCAGGGCAGTTCGTATTCACCGAAACAGCCATACTTCAACCAGGTGCAACGAAATTAAATTACGAAGAGATTTTGTCATTAGAAATGATCAAAGAGATCGAAGTTAATAATACCCGTATCATCAAGAAGCTAAAAATAAACAATAGAAGGAAAACAGTAGCCATATCTGGAATGATGATCCTGATACTTGCAGCAATATTTACAAGGGTCATTTTGAAGTACTACAAAATAAAAATTAATCCAACCAAACCATTACAGATATCCCAAGAATAAACATCAATAGAAAATGCACCAGAAATTACTCCACAGGTACAGTCTCCCACTCTTCCTGTAAGGACTAGTAAAATTCCCTTATTCTGGGAAAAAAAGAAAATATTCGACCACGAAATCTGTCACAACAGCAAATAGCTGAATGTGAAATCAGCAACACGAAGATTAATTTTACACCTGCAACGCTGTGTCGTTGGTGCTGGGAACGAAAAGAAGCTGACCTATGCAGATTCCTTCACGTTCGTGGTTGATGAGGCGAGCTTTGATTTTCTTTAAATTTTTTAAAAAATATTTTTTTTTTAAATAAAAATTTAGTTTTAATTTAATTTATATGCCAAACAAGCCCCAAAAGTGGGGAGGTCAAATTGTTTGTGCTCTGCGATTCGAACGGATTCGCCGTTTTGAAGTGTACAATGGTGCAGGCGACATGCATGTTATATTACCTGGCACACCGGACCTTGGTAGAGCCGTATCAAATGATGTTGTTCGTTTATCACAAACAATTCCTGACTTCGTTCACCACATCCTTTACTTTGATAACTTTTGCACGTAACTTCCGCTATTAGTCTATTTATGAGCCAGAGGAATTTACAGTAAGCGGTGATTGCTTTTTTTTATTAATTTTGTTGATCAAAATTACATTATTTTATTCATAGCCAATCGTATACCAGCGTGTAAGCTGCCGACTTACGGAGAAGTGAGCAAAGAGAGTAGAGGATTTTCCACAGAATTCCTGTACATGACCTCAATCCAAAGAAATGAATTTAAAAGTGGTTTGGGGAAAGATAACAACGGTGTGCGCCTGGCATCTACTCGTACATACATATGTTGGTATTGAACTTTTCTCAGGGACACATTTTGATCAACAAACATCGAAGGCACATCGGTATGATAGAAAGCAGAAACAATTCATTGAAATCAACTGCCCGCAAATCATCGGACAACATAATGCTCACATGGGTGGAGTTGATCTTATGGACAGCCTTATGGGTAGATATCACATTCGAACTAAGACTCTAATTTAATTTTAATTTTAATTTAATTTAATTTAGGCTCGGGTCAACCCCAGACAGCTTTATTGTGCTTAATACAAGCATTGAACTTAAATACTATACTTATAAAACTAATACAAATTTAATTGCTAGAGCTGTGGAGTGGTGGTAGAGAGCGAGGGGAATAAAGGGCAATCTTAAGGGAGTGTTTGTTCAGGTGATAGTCAAAGATTGACTGGAATTTGTTCGCTTCGCGAAGCATTCGAGATAGCGGTATCCGTAATTAGTTCGGTGGGAATTAACTCGGAAGAGAGGTACAGTGTGTACAATCAGCTTAAGGGTACTCAAACCACTTAAACGCGCGCTAATTATAAAAAAAAACAAGTTCTTAGATTACGTGGATTAACATTTAAGGAGATGCGCTCGAGGAGAGCCTCATACCATTTAAGACCTGATGGACAAAAACTATATCACAAACTTCTCGTCGTATAATGAGGGCTTGTAAGTTAATAAGTTTCAGTCGATTATGATAGGGGGGTAAATTGAAAGGGTCAGACCAAGGAAGTCCCCGTAACGCGAACCGAAGGAACCGACGCTGTACCGCTGTACATGCAATTTGTGCAGAATAATATGATGACCAGACTGGACTTGCATACTCGAGGAGGGGCCGAACAAATGTGGTGTAGAGTGCCTTAGCCACATATGGGTTGTCAAATTCCTTAGACCAGCGCTTAATGAAGCCAAGAGTCGAATTCGCTTTACTAATAATGCTATCTATGTGAGAGCGAAAGTTCAGTTCGCTATCATAGATAATGCCTAAATCGCGCATTTCGGTCACATTAGGAACATCAGGCTCGTTGTTGATGAAATATCCACGAGAAGGAGTTGTATGACGTTTTCTAGTGAAAGTTAAAGCTTGACATTTGTTAACATTTAGCTCAAGAAAATTATGAAGACACCAAGTGGAAAATCGATTGAGATCGTCTTGCAACAGAGAACAGTCAGAGGGAGACAATATAGATAGAGATAAAAGAATTGTTAACGATGGTATCAACATCACTAATTGTTAATATAAATAACAGGGGACCAAGATGACTTCCTTGGGGAACACCCGAAGTGGCTTTGAAAGGTTTAGATAATGTCCTGTTTAGGACACTGTAGTGTCTATCATTTAAATATGAGCAAATCCACGTAACGATTACTTTATGCGAGATTTTATCGAAAGCTTTCCTGAAGTCGGTGGTTATTACATCTAACATACTTCTTTGCCATCTTCTAATGCACGTAGAGTACTTGATACAAATTCAATGAGATTAGTGGTAGTTGACCTGCCCTTAAGAAATCCATGTTGGTTTCTTGAAATCACTGGTTTACAATAAAACGACATAGCATCATAAATAATGCTCTCAAAGAGCTTGGATATTGTGGAGAGCATCGCAATAGGTCTGTAATTTGAGATTTCATCTTTGTGGCCTTTTTTGCAGAGGGATTATATATGAGTTTCTCCAGGAATGGGGAAAAGCGCATTGAGATAAGGAAAGTCTGAACAAAGCAGTGAGAGGTTTTACCAAATAGGCGGCGCACTTTTTTAGAACTATGGGGGTACACCATCAGGTCCAGCAGAACATTCACTTTTTAGATTACCTATCTGTTCATCTACTAATGCCATTGAGATATCCACCAAAGTAAAGGATATTTGTGGACAGCTGTTCAAGTATGAGAAACAAGATAGATCGGGGTTTTGGATGTGGCAAGCAAACGATTGGCTAAAGAATTCGGTAAAGAAGTTTGCGAATTCTTTGCGCATCATCAGACGATGAATTGTTGAACTTTCTTTTAGAGTTGATAAACTGAATACAGTTGGAATACAGTGATTCACATAGATCTGAAAATTGGGTATAAGCAAGGTGGTATTTATTAAAATCCGCTTCAGAACGTGTACGAAGATAGGCGTGCCAAAGCTTATTTCTCTTATTTCGTATTGACCGGATTTCCTTGTTGTACCAAGGTGGTGATAACGATGGATTTTTTTTCGGTACAAAAGGAACAGACTGGGAAAAGCAATCGAAGATGATATTGTAAAAAGAGGTAAGTGCATCATCAACGGGAATACTAGAGTTGAAGAGAAAATTGAAATTAGATTGAAGAAAGAAGATTAAGTTGTAGACGTGTTCAAAGCAAAACGGTTTTGAAACGTTGTACGAAAACGTCATAGAAAGAGGACGATGGTGAGAATCTGGAGTGGTAAGGAGGTGCTTGCTGGCTGAGACTATGCTGTTATCTACGTCAGTGGAGAAGATAAGATCGAGTTGTCTACCGAGATAACTGAAAAAGTCCGGAGTTCACGAGACAGTCAGTAAAAAAAATGTCGTTCCCCGAACTTGCATTGTTGGCGGTGTAGTGTGAATCATCAGTGCGTATCCATTTGAGTCGTGGTAAGTTAAAGTCACCCATAACGACAACAAACAGGGTATCGAATTCGTCAATAGGTAGTTGGTAGCTGCAGGTTGGCTGCGATGGGCGCATGTAGCAACAGCAAATAAAGAGATTGCGCTTAGAAATAGGAATTCTTACGCAGACAAATTCAAAGCAAACTGTAGATAGTTGCTTAAATAATTTAGAATTAAGGCGAGTAGGTACAGCCAAAAGTACTCCGCGGCCAGTTGATTCGTCGTTATTCATAAGGCCATCGTTTCGGTGGACATCATAATCATGGGTAAATGACTCGCTATTCTTAAAATTAGAGTAAAGGTTGGTCTCAGTAAGAGCGAAGATATCGTACGGCAAACTAGAACGCGTTCTTTGAAGGTGCCAGAGTCGCTTTGAGCTGACATGGGTGGCATAAGAGGAAAGGTCGTTTGCAACGTCGGTAGGCGTGATACTAAAGGCTTCGTGAAACCGTATGAAAATCTGGTGTAGGTCTTTTGGGTTTGTAGGAAGTCCTTCTTGCTGAATGGAAACCATAATATTTGTTTTGGTTGTGCCATCAATGCAAATGGAAGCAGGCTTATCGTGTAGATAAGCTAGATAAAGGCGAACGTTTTCGTAAATTCTATGATCGCTAAGCCGGGATTGAATGTAACGGTCAAATCATCACCCGAAGCGGCGAGTTGCTTGGTTATCTTGACTTTCGGTGGGAGCATAGAGTCCATAAAAGTTGTAGGGTTTGTATCTAATTTAGACGGTGGGGACGAATTGAGGATGTGGTAGTAGACGAAAGTAGGGTAGGTGGACTTATTAGAAGCCGAGTTAGTAGAATCAGTTTTGCTTCCTTTCGGACCGCGCTTGGATGGGAGAACAAAAGATACCCGTTTGTGCGATGGATTATTTAGTTTAGAAAGGAAATGTGGAACGTATCGCTTGGGAAAAGGAGGGGAATGTTCCTACTTTAAGACTCCAATTTGGATCAGAATTACGTATGCTGGTTTGGTTGTGAGGCTTGGGGATTGGCTTAACACTAGGCTTAGATTTAGTCTTATAATTAATCTCCTTTGCACATCATCTTGTACGTTGTAGGCTTTTGGTAGATTACTTTTTTATGGTTGATTTTCCTCATTGTTCATTTCTCTAGCTTAAGTAATTCGGATGTGGAGTTCTGTAAAAGCCATTTATATTTTGAAGGAATATCAACATTGAATAGCTTAAACTTTGAGAGTTTACCGGCCGACTTTTGTTTGCAGTTTCTGACATTAATTTTAAAATGCTGCCGAAAGTAATTGATCAGCCAAGTCGGGTTCGCATGTGCGGATGCAACTTTAATAGAGAAGGTGGTTGTTTCCTCCGTATTGGACTCACTTTTTATCTCGACTATTCCATTCAGATACGGTCCAGGAAGCTCCAAAGTGGGTAATTGAAGGTTCAGGAGATGTGCGGGAGATGCTGGAGGTGCTGGAGGTGCTTGAGATGCTGAAAGTGCTTGATGATATTATTATTAGAATCCTCTACCATTTTGTGGACATGGCCGCTACGAATGCATTCATTTTATCCAAACGTACACATAGTGAGGAATCAAATAATTCCAACAATATGTCCGAAGAAGAACACAGCTTCTGGACTTGTTAACTGCAAAGAAAAACGGCCTGTAAGTCGACCATTATCGGCTCAAATTATTGAACGGACAATATCACTAATGCCTTGCACATCAAGTGTTGGAAAAAGAGCTGTTCATCAAGTTGCGGATGTTCGGTGTGATGGCGAAAATCGTTTTCTAATTTGGCTTGATAGAAAAGGTAAAAAAAAAAAGTACAAGCATAGTAAAAAGTCGGATACACAAGTCATTTGTTCCAAATGCGACCTTTATTTCTGTGGTATAGTCAATAAAAATAGTTTCTGGAATCACCACCATAGAAAATAATATATTTTATACCTTTTCCAACCCCTTTTGTGAATAGAACTTGTTTGATACAGAAATATTTACTTTTGTTAGTTTTTACATGCAAACCGGCGAGACCGTCTCAAGGATATTTCCCACCTGGCATTCGTTCCACACAAAACTTGTGCCTGAAACTTTAAACTTAAGCTTCTTTTACCTATATTTAATTTGAAACAAAAGTTCAGTTTGATCTGACCAATTTTACGAGTATGCCCATAAGAGGGTTAAAGATGCTAATTTGTTCTTTTTGCTTATATATCCATAGGTGTACGTATGTTTTTATTTATTTATTTATTTACTGCTCCTTTTCTCTGTAGGCATATTTATATACTACTAGTACACCGTCTAATTTTTGAATTTTTATATTGTTCTCTATACGAAGGGTTTGTTCGTTATTTCCCTTCAAATAAAATGTGTAACGCTGGTAGTCTCGTTGACGATGGCGTTATAATGCTGCCAATGAGTTGTATAGAGGCTGAGGAACTCTACCGAGCTAGACAATTGGCAATGGTCTTATCTGCGGGTAAACGAGAAAGAAAAAGAAGGCACAAAGGACACTTGGAAAAACTCTTTCTAAGGTTGATCAGAGGCTGAGGAACTCTGCCGAACTGAATCAGTGGCCAAATCAAGAGCTGTTTTTCCTTTATCTACTTCTATCCCATTGCTAGTAATGAGATGTCCCAAGTACTTGATTTTTGCCTGTTTACTTTGAGTTTAAATTCATTGAGGAGTGTAAACACCATAGTGAGATATTTTAATAATGAAATCATCAATGAAGATCAAAATCCACATGTCTTCTGAAACAAGCCTGCCTTGAAATTTGGCCATTAATCTCACGAACGTAGCTGGGGCATTTTTCAGGCCAAATGGCATGCGTCTAAAACAGTAGACCCCATATGGTGTTATAAAAGCTGTTTTCTCTACGTCTTGATCGGATACTTTTATCTGGTAGTAACCACATTGAAGGTCAAGCGTGGTTTTGTACTTAGTGCTTTTTGTATGCTGGATTATGCCGTCGATTCTGGGCAGGGGAAAGCGATCAGAGACTGTTACTTTGTTGAGGTTGCGGTAGTCGATGCAAACGCGTATCCCACCGTCTTTTTTGGGTACTAGCATAACTGGAGCCGCCCACGGAGATTCACACTCTTCAATAACACCACTTACTAGCATTTTGATGATTTCTACCTTAAGTTGTTTCTTCCGTGTGAACGACAGTCTGTAGGGTGTTGAAGCAATTGGTGGGTTGCTACTCGTGTTTATTTTGTGTTCAGCATATGGTGTAGTACTCAAAACTGGAGCTAAACTTTGCGAGAACGCCACAGTTCAGTTCCTTCATCTGCCCGAAGGTAATGAAATCATCAGTGTCCATGGGAGAACTACATTTTTGCATAGGAGGGAAGAGATCCCCTTGTGGATTTATCTTATCTGGAGTGATTTCTGCGCGTACTGAGATACCAAAAATTATATTGATTGAATTCGGAGAGTAGTCATTATTTTTGAAGTATGGCTTAATGGTCTGGTTTTCCCACGGGTGGGGACCGTATCGCTGTTCACTCTTTTCTGGAGTCAAAGTTGGTAAAGTTGGGTTAAAAAAAAAAAGTAGATTTTGTTGTGTGTTTAGGAATTTTGAATGTGGAAGTCTGATGGTGTATTTTTGGTGTTTGGTGACATGGCAAAATTGGTTGAATTTTATCGAGCCAGTCCTTATACCGTCGGACCTCATGCTCCATTCTCATTACTGGTGAGACAACAGAGCTGTTCGCATCAAAGAAATCAAACATTTTCTTTGGTTGGTCCTGAAAATACCAAAATCGTTGCCCCAAATTCAAAACAACGCCTTTCTCTTCTAAGAAGTCTATCCTGGTTAGGGTTCTATTATCTTTGGGTTTAGGAAGAGCGACAAATGATATTGGTCTTAACCGATTCCCAAAAATTATTGTGGTGGAAGCCATAAAAATCCCATCGTTTTGAATACTACCATCGGCGAGAGTAACGCTTGCATTCAGCTTGGTAAATTTGATGTTCGAAAAGGCGGCGATCAGCAACGCTTGTCCGATGCCGTTTTCCCCATGCAAAGTTATTGGAATCGTTGATAAATCATTGCCAAGAGTATTCTTTAAATTTTTGCAGGAAGGGCAGTTAGACCTCCGATATCCAGGAGCCTTGCACTTATAGCAAAAAATTCCCTGATTGGAAGAGCAACCTCGACTGGTTTTCTGCTTCTTTTTCAGCTTTCTGCTTTTCCCTACACTCAGACGCTGTGTGACCGGAATAATTGCAGAAATTACAACGCTATTTATCGTCTGATTTTCCAGATCGTTTTTCAAGTTTTTCAGCCATGCTACGAGTATGTTTCACTGCTCTGACTTTATCGATGCGTTTCTGAAATGCTGTAATGCTTTCTCTTGGAGCGCCATCACAGATGTTTAAGTGTACTCGTAACAAGCCGTACACTAAATCAAGCATCATGGTTCCGAATGAAATCATCAGTACTCTCTTTAACTTTCTGTTTGGACTCAAAGATTTCCTGTTAAATTCTGTAGGGTGGCCTACTGCACTTCACTCAAAAGAGACATCCAAGTTTTTGCTTCTGTTTTCACGCCTTGCCACCAACTCCGAGCATCACCATCAAGCAGTAAGGGAAATCCCTTGATTGTGTCGGTCTCCAAAATGTGCTCAACATCTTTAAAGCAATTTATCGTTGCGATGACCTCTTCTACTTTTATTGCGTCTTTTCCTCCACAAAAACAGCTGGTGCAGTTAGTAAAACTTCCGCTTGGTGTTTGTTGGGACATGAGAGCAATTTTTGCCATCGTATCAGCGCACTGTTTTTTTGCAATACGGGTACTTCTGCGTGGATTCAGTTTAATAAAATAAAATTCGTCGTTGGGCGCCAATGTAACGCTGGTTTGTGTTATGGGGTTGCTACAAATGTAAATAAAATTTTCATTCCTTATTAGAAATTTCAGCTGAAGGATATTTATTTAAATCTGCTGATAGTATCCCTGTATTGCAAATTGTGCGGTGGCTTGCCTTTGTAAATTTAACAACGAAAATCTAATCTAAAAAATCTGATAGAACGTGGAACGGAAAATTAATCAAAATATACAAGGTGTATGCATAAGGTTTTTACCGTTTTTTCTGGTAAAAAAAATACGTAATTTTCTTGGGAAATAATTTTTTTTTTTATTCAAAATATTGGCCATAGGCTTCTACACATTTCGGCCATCTTTCAGATAATTTATGAATAGCATGCCAGAAAGACTACTGTCTACTACTGTCTTTTACTGCAAACTATTCGCCGAGCCATGGTCCATTGATGCGGAGAGGTGATAGTCAGATGGCGCCAAGTCTGGGGAGTAGGGCGGTTGCAGAAAACAAATAAATAAGAAATCCATTGCTCGTCTGCTGATTGTTTCTTGTGACACATGTAATGCTTTTGCTAATTGCCGCTGGGTTTGAGTTGGGTCATCATCCAATAACTCCTGTAATTGCTCGTCTTCGCATTTTTGTTGTCTACCAGAGAGCTCACTATCTTTCACATTGAAATCCACTTTTAACAATGTCTCACATGTTATAATTGATGGAGCGTGGTCTACCAGAAAACCATGACTTTCAGCAGCATTTGATGTTCTGTTCTTTTTCAGCCACAAAACTCGACATTCTCACTGAACGACAAAACAAAGACCCACGTTTTTGGCGTACTCAACTTGTGTGTGTTTGTAGTTAAATGTTAGACGAACAAAATGACATATGTGTCAAATTAATACGCCGCGTATTTTTCGCTGGCGCCATCTTTTAGTTAAACCGGAAAAAACTTATGCATAAATCTGGTAAATGACTGTCATATATCTAACAGAAGACGTTGATTTGACAGTCGATTCTTTCTTATTTTAGATTTGAAAATGTTTTTAGTCATATGAGCACCCCGATGACCAATTACAGACCGTTTCCTGTCAGTCTAATTTGTTACCACTTCCGCAATAGCTCGACATATATTCTAAAGCTTCAATTCCTTGCTATTTTATCCACATAAACAAGGGAGACGAAATTTGTGACAATAAGGGTACAAAACTACTTGAGCTGGTTGATGCCTCCGATTGTAACGTTTTGAATGGATGCTGCGAAGGTGACTGTGATGGCGAGTATACTTTTATTGGGGGAACAGCCGCATCTGTAATTGACTACTGTTTTATCTCCGGAACTTGGAAACAACTTGTGGCCGATTTCCGAGTAGGTGTGGAACACTTTTCGGATCACATGCCCCTCGAAATTAAATGCATAAACTAAAATTATTAACTAAAATTATTACCAAAACTGCTTTGGAACGAAAAAATGCGTAGTAGCTTCCAGAATAACATAAATCTCCACCTAGAGCGTTTATACGACTCAAACACTCCGTTAAATATTGAGGCCTTGACGAATGTTATTAAAACTGCAGTCCCACCGTTCAAACCGCAGGATATTAAAAGCCCCTACAAGCAAAGATGGTTCGACATAGAGTGTAATAATGCTAGATGCAAGTCTTTTGGCTTTTTAAAATTGTACCGAGAACAGAACACCGAAATTTTTAGAGCTATGTACAACGAAGCAAACAAGGACTTTAAACACTTGTGTTACTCAAAAAAGGTAGCTTATGAACAACAAAAGATTGCTGTTGTAAATAACTCAAGATCATCCTCTGAGTTTTGGAGAGCGGTAAAGTACGTAAATGGACAAACAAATACAATCGCTACCACGTTAAAAGCCTCACTTTTGAGAGAACACTTTCGCAGCCTTCTCAACACCACACAAAGTTCCGCTTTATTCCAGTATGCAGCTCCACTCTTTACAAACGATTTTCTGGATGCACCATTTTCAATTCAAGAAGTACAGAAAGTAGTCGATAACTCAAAAAGAAGAAAAGCGCCAGGAGAAGACCGTATTCCCTCTGAGTTTTATCAAAACTGTACTCCTGAATTCGTATATGCGCTCACGTCAGAATACAATCGAATACATGAGTCGGCAAATATACCGGAAAGTTTTAAAAAAGCAATAATATATCCACTACATAAAAAAGGAGACTTCAACGATCCAAATAATTATAGAGGAATATCCTTTTTGAACACACGTCAGCTAAGCTTTTTGCTGCCCTAGTATATAACAGACTAGCTCAGTGGATTAAAAGTAACGAGATTTTGTCAGAATTTCAGGCAGGTTTCAGAGAAAGCTATTCCAGTGTCGACCAAATATTTGTTCTTACTACGAGTAATATTGCAGAAATTTATAAAAAGTTGTACGCGTTCTTTGTTGACTTCCGAGCGGCATTTGACTCCATACCACGTGAAGCACTATTTTACAAACTGTACAAAATTGGGATCTCGAGTAAAGTCAATGTTGCGTTTGTGTGGGATGGGGAATCCATATCTGAAGAATTTACATCAACAATGGGTGTGAGGCAAGGATGTATTTTGAGCGCATTACTTTTTATATTGTTCATCAACGACATAACAGATGCTGTAGGCGGAGGAATTAATTTTTGCCAAACGAAGATCCCGGCGCTGATGTATGCGGATGACATTGTCTTCCTTGCTGACACGGCAAATTGTATGCAACTCATGATGAATAGGCTCAGCGAATACTGTAAATGCTGGAACTTGCTTGTTAATCTAGAGAAGTCCAAGACAATGGTATTCAGAAATGGAGGCGGCAGATATTCCAGATATGAAAGATGGACGTACTGCGGCGAGATAATTGAAAATGTGCGCTGGTATAAATACCTTGGGGTTCTGGTAACAAGCAATTTAAATCTAAACAAACACTTGGAGGCAAAGTTATCAGATGCTAAACGAGCAATTTCTTCCGTCTGGGGGCGGTGTATTTCGAATAACTATGTGTCTCATAGTTCAAAATATAAATTGTTTCGTGCAACCGCTACGTCAATACTGTTATATGGAGCTCAAGTTTGGGGATACCGTCCTTTCCCAGCAGTAGAGATCTTCTTTCGATACTTCTTGAAGCGAATATTTCGCTTACCGTGTAATACACCAAACTATATGCTATATTTGGAAACTGGAATGCCCCCTTTATTCTTAGAGACTCTTAAATTACACTTTGACTATGTAGTCAAAGTAATGTCAATGGATGGAAATAGGTTGCCGAAAATCGTCCTTACACACATTATTGCAACAGGAGCTATTTTTGTGAATGAGTGGCGTTCAGAGTGTGGCCTTAGCCTTGAAATTACAGAAAATTTGGAGCCTAATTTAATAAGAACTCAATTTTCATCCTTACTTAAAGAAAATGCTAAATACTTGTATGACAAATTTGCGAATGAAGCCCAATCATCTCAGCACAGGATGTATTATAGTAAATTAAAGTATCATCTGCAAGAAAGTACTATTTTTTTAAATTCCTACTCAGCAGATAAAATAAGCACAATATTTAAATTGAGAGGAGAGCTGATAAGTCTGAATTTTATACCACACCGCCCAGAACTACCAATCCTGTGCAATATGTGCAACCTAAAAGTAAGAGAAGATATTTTTCATTTTCTTGCCATCTGCCCCATTTTAAGGGAATTCCGTTTACAATTCTTTGGTGCAAGCATCATAGATGAAGAAGAAGCAATCCGCATTTTGAATGGACAGCAAGGATGGGATTTATTGTATAATTTTGCACTGAATGCCCTTCGCTATAGAAGACGTATTATCGAGGAGGACTTAAAATGAAATAAAAGTCATTTATAACTAACTAACTAACTAAACAAGGGATTTCACGTAATTCCACCAAAAAATAATCGAACGGAGTTAGATATCAAAATCGGTGGACAATTAGCAAGTCCTAATCTTGAAATCACTCTCGCTCTGTCATCATACTGTCCGTATCCTCATGGAATCATTCTACACCAATGTCATGTAAATTTATTGGGTTGTACAGATTTTATAGTAAAAATTGAAAAGCCAATATTATTTCTCCGTAAATTTGTATTGAATCAAAATAGGATCCGTTGGCATCTATGATATTCTTCCAACGTGATGCAAGGTCAGATATTCCTTTCTCATAGAAGTGCTGACTTTTTGAGTCAATGAAATGTTCAAATTCTTTTATGGCCTCTACTCGGTTGCGGAAGTCCTTCTGCCGGCAAAATGAGTCCAGATTGTGGAAAAGATGGTAGTCCGTTGGGGAAACTTCTGAGGAATGGGATCTAGCATTGTCATGCAAAAGGATCGGGCCGTGCCTATTCACCAACGCAGGTTGCTTTTCAGCCAATTTGACATGCAATATGCCGATTTCCTCACAATATTTGATAGCGTTTATCGTTGAAGAAATGAAAAGTACAATAGTCGTTCAGCTAGCATTTCAAGTTGCTTGGTAAGCTTGAATCAAATTATTCGCTTTGAAAAGCAATAGAAGGCACTAAAACATATAAAGCCATAGAAGTCCTTAAAACGTTGACTAGAAATGCCAAAACTATGCTTCTTTGTATTAGAAATGCGGAATATAGAATAGAAGCGTTCCGGCTCAGTTATATGGGAAACCATCGAGTGACAATAAGTCCTATAGACCGATTTCGCATCTCTCAATTTTGTTAAACAATTTTTGACAGGATACTGCTTATGAAATAATCAGATCCCTGACCATCAGTTTGGGTTCAAAAGCAAGCAGTGGACAATTGATCTTGAAGAAAAAAGCGTACTTCTTGATGTCTCGTAAGCCTTTGAGAAGATGTGTCACGAAGGCTTGAAATTCAGACTACAACAAGTCTTGCCTTTAACCAATAATACATAAACTGACAACTTATCTCGGGAATAGACTTTTCACAATTCAGAGAGATTTTAACCGGCATACCACAAGGAACTGTCCTTAGTCCGCTTCTATATATCCTAAATACTTGTGATATACCGCAAATTAAGAGGTAAACTAGTAGCAGGTAAATCTATCGGTGAAACAACTATTAAACTACAAAGTTCTCTTTGTAGTGTAAATCAATGGACAAAGGTATGGCACATGGCCCTCAGTGACACCAAATCTATTCCGTTAATACTCTAGTTAACTGACAAAACTTGTTTGTAAGCGATTTTCTTCTTAAGGATTCCTGACCTTAAATTCCAGCCAAGTTCTCATAGATGATGCTCTCACAAACCTCCATCTACTCGTATGACCCAAGGATCTAATCATTCCATCTGTCGTGTATTTCAATCCAATACATTGTCCACGTTCTACATCAGCATTTTACCAATCTATTTAACTGTCTCCTATTTTTTGAAATAGAAAAAGCAAACACTAACGGCATCTACCAATGTTACTGACATAATTCATAATTGAAATTTTCCTTATCTCCTTCTTGGTTCCGAAGGAAGGGTAACATTAAATCCAACATCCACATAGCTTCCCTAATGCCAATGTGTGTCCACTGATCCGTTTGCTCCGTATCTTCCTTAAGCATGCGAATTTAAACGGACTTACATTGCTAATCTGTGTCGTGAGCCAAAAAAAAAAAACGAAAATATCCAAAACATACGAAAAAAACAAGGATAAAAGCAAAATGCCGACCTACGTAATCTCAGATTAACTTGTTCTTTAATGTCATTATGTTCACTCTTTGGAAAATGTCACGAAATGGAAAAAAATAGGGCGGACAAATAAGAAGAGCACAATGGCAGCCAGATTGTGGAAGTGTACGTTGTCCTCGAAAACATACATATGTATGTATCTCTCTAGTATAGTCTGCGAAATCACCATCCTTGCCGCCACTGACTTTCTATGAGTCCATGTCCGATACAAAGGAGGCATTCCAATTTGCTTTCATCTGTTTTCTTCCTTCTCATCTTCAAATTTACTTGGAAGTTGAAAATTGAAGTAGGGAAGCTTTACAGCCCCTTAACCCCATCAAAAGTATCTCGTTTGTAGAAGAAGGACTCCCATTGTATGAGTTTATCATGTCATATACAGAGATACGAGTACACAATGATACCACTTTGCCTTAACAACAAAATACTGTCCATTGGCCATGGTCCAATTAGAATCTCGCATTGATTGCGGAAATACACGCGCCTAACTCCACTTTGGTATAATTGGGGCAATCAACCAGCCTTTCGGTGGGAGATGGTATCGCGAAAGACTTCTTAATCTTTGGTGTCTCCTTGCTACCAATACTCGTATTTATAGCCTCTTAAATGTAATGAAATTCCATTCTAACCGCAGGACAATAAAACACAAAAATTATGAGGCACCCCCCTCTGGTTAATTAAGAGAAAATTCAATTTACTGGATTCATCCTTCGACTTACCCATTCCGAATGGTGTGTATCCTGCGGTGCTGAAGCAATCCACCTTAAGACCAAGCAACGAAGGCAGCCAACAACACTATTGTGGTTAAATTTGGTTAAATCGGTTTAGCACACCGTTCACACTGCGGCACTCTGGCACACTCTTATTCACTGCACACTCTATAGGGAAGCACGTTATTAAATTCACATTTACCCGGACGACAACCACAAAGCACCGGAAGAATTACTCGTAAGCATCACTCTGGGCACAATTAAGACGTCTGCCTCATGCTCTGACCGATCTACCGCAAGCTGGATGGTGAGGAGGCATCATGCTTTATTTATTCAATTTATATTTTTACAATCAATCCGTCAATAACTCAACAATCACCAAATAGACCGACACATCACAATCCAAGTAAAATTCAGAAGCGACTATCCGAGATTATTTGCACTCCGATTTGGTTAGATAGAAAATCGCGTTAGGAGGTCGTGTCTAAATGTTTCAGAAGTGTTCACGATGCCAACGATTCGGTTACCATCAACGAACTGACGGTTAAAATTCGAAGAGTTTTGTGTTTATCAGGAAATACGACAGCGACTGGGGACGCTACTGTAGTTTGGACATGAATTTGAACATTCTCACCACAGAATGTGGTGAATTTGGAAAGGATTCGTACGCGCAAGACCAAAGTGGATTGTATTCGGAAATATGATTGCTTCACAGTTGACATCTAATGCATCATATCGCTAGTGCTCCTTGGTTGTCATTTAAATGTCGAAATCAATAATGTGTCGAAGAGCAATTGACACGACACTAACATGTCGAGTCGACAAGCAAGTTGAAACTTTGTTAATATTTGTTAGAGAGTAAACGGATTCCGTTGAGTTGGGCGTATTTGAAACTGATTGGCGCCAAGAGCAACACCAAGATGTTGTATATAAAATTTCAGCTTCACCCGTTCGAACTGCTATTTTTAATCAGACGAGTAGATCTAGAACTGCTCTCTAGGCCAGCTTTTTTCCAACAGAAATTCCTGATTATCTTGATACCCCAGGCTTTGGAGCTGATAAAAGAACATCGTTTGGCACATCTCCTCAGAAGACTGAATGGATAAAATTTCGTTTGCTATGCTCTACCATATTTTGATTTGTATCCCTAGTTTTCCTTTGTTTAAACGGCCGTAGATCGCTGGCCATCTCTAAGTGTCCATCTAATAGTGGTCTGTCCCATTACAAAGTCCCAGACTGTAGCCCTTGCTATGCAGGGCGGCAAATTCATAACAAGCGTTGTCTCTATTGACACCTCATTGGCCTAAACAGACCAGTTGTGATTTTGTTGTAACCGACTCCAAAGCCTGTGGTGCAACATCCTTTTCTGATGTCAAAATGAATTCGGTGTTAAGAGAAACCAAAGGGTTACCAGATAAGAACGATGGGAAAGCAAGTTTAAATAAAACAACGCTCTCAGATATAAATTTGGAGCTTCAAGCGATCGGTCCAATTTCTTATGACTCCAATATGTGCGGCGTTATTCCGGCAATGGCGTGTCGAATGTTGGCTTCGAGCGCGTCCAACGTGGTTGGCTTGTTAGCGTAGAGAAAGAACTTCAAGTAACCCCAGAGAAAATAATCAAGTGATGTCAAATCGCATGATCGCAACGCTCGCCGTGATATGATCCAGTCTTCAAATTTCTCCTTCACAACTTCGAGCGTTGCGTTGCGTCGCTTTTATGGCAGGTAGCGCCATCTTGTTGGAACCACAGCACGGATATATCGATGTTGTCAAGCTCTGACCACAGAAAGTTGGTTAACATCCCTTTATACCTGAAACGATGTTACCGTCGATCGCCTCCTTCCTCATTTCGAAAGAAATAAGGTCGGATGATGCCGCCATGTCATAAACCGCACCAAACTGTCAATCTTTGTGGATGCATTGATGTTTGGCGAACACTTGTGGATTGTGTTCGCTCCAATAATGAATTTTACTTGTTCAGATAGCCGCTGAGCCAAAGATAGGCCTCGTCTGAGAAGATTTCAGGCCAACATTTCCAGCGCGCAATTAGTGAAGTCACGGCATTTTCTATAGTCGTCCGGTTAAAATTCTTGCGTCAGCACAATCTTATATGGTCAAATGCAACCGCAAAATAAGCCGATGCCCAATTCAACTAATCGGCGCCGAATCGATATTTCTGGGTCTTCGTCTTTACTGGCCGCTACGGCGGCTATGTTTTCCTCATTTCACACCAATCTCTCTCCGGTTGTTGGCTTAAGATCTAAAGGTGGGACGAATTGCCTGCTCACTGAAGTCGTGATGACGATTGACCTCACGACGAAATTCACATTGCGTATTTCCAACTGACCTGCATCGTGCCTGATCGGGAAACTATTGCTTATACTTGGTCTGGGTTCAGAAGCCCAACAATCAGTCACGATGAAGTGCTTGCGAAAGGCCTAGCTTTCTAGGATAAATTACGGAGGTTAGCTGCTCTCAACAGCTTAATTTCCTGAGAGCCTTTGGACCACAGGATCCTGAAATCCAGATTCCGGACTAGAGTACGTCGCGTTACCATCATACAGTGTTACGTCCCAACGGAGCTCTTTTCTGTCGAGGAGAAGGAGGCCTTTTTATAACCGGCTGGGTGCTCCACACGGAGGCATCATAATGGTAACAGGAGATTTGAATGCCAAGGTTGGCAATGACAATGATGTTATGGAAGCAACGACAGTTGTGAGCGTCTTGTCGATTTTTTCAATGCCAACCGCCTTGTAATAGGAGGGACCATGTTTGAGCACAAGACGTGCCACAAAGTCAGTTGGATATCGACAGACAAACAAGCAACTTTCAAGCAAATGGATCACTTTGCGATCAGCCGGCGATTTAGAAGCAGTCTTCAGGATGTTCGAAGGGGTGCAGACATGGGAATCTCTAATACTGATAGACTAAAGGATCCCGTAGTCCGGCAAAAACTAGGGAACTACTTATCACATGGATTGAGAGCAATCAGTAGCACGGAACCCACCTCCATCGAAAACCATTGGTGTGCTGTGAATTTATAGCCGGTCGGTCGCATGGAAGAAACAGTTCTTGGCTTTCAGAAGAAACTTTCTTGGAAGAAAGAAAATACCTCAAATGTCGCATCCCAGCTACTCCAGCAGCAGGGAGAAACAAGCTAGAGTCTGCGTATAGTATGAAGATTAAAGAAATTTATCGTAGCGTACGACGTGATAAGCGTAACTATATCGACGCATTGGCTACAGAAGCAGAAGAGGTCGCTAGTAGGTGTAACACTAGGATCGTCGAGAGAATTACCAAACAGCTCACAGGTAGGTGTCCAAACAACTAGTTTCGCATGAGGACCAGCTCAAAAGGTGGAAGGAAGATTTTTTTATAGTTTTAAACCACGTTTTCGCCCAATGACCCGTCCGTAGTATCAAATTCCCGAATATGCACTGTATCCCCCAGCAGAGAAGAGATCAAAGCACTGAAGAAGAACAAAGCGGTTGGATTTGACGGTATTCGAGAGAGCTCCTGCACGCATTTATTGAGAGAGCTTCGGAAACAGAGAGTTTTCCTGAAGACTGGGAAAAAGGAATGATTGTCAAGCTCCCAAAGAAAGGAAACCTTATGCAGTGCGAAAGCTGGAGAGGAATTTGCGTGCTGTCTGCAGTAGCCAAGGTAATAGCAAAAATCCTCCTGGAGCGAATAAAAGACCACCTCGAAGACACACTCGCCGGCGAACAAGCAGGATTCCGCACTGGATCTTCCTGTGTAGACTACATCAACATCTTGCGGATCATCATCGAACAGTGCGTTGAATATCGATCACCATTTCACCAGCTGTTCATCGACTTTGAAACGGCGTTCGACAGTGTCAATAGGAAATTTATTTGGCTTGCTTTGCGTAGACTACATACGATGGATCCAAATGTCACGTTCTGTGTGTAAGAAAGGTTGTCAGGGGAGTTTGAAATCCAAATTGGGGTTTGGCAGGGCTGTATACTGTCACCAATACTATTCCTGTTGGAGATAAGTGATGTACTGCATGCGGCTTAGTCGACTAGAAATGGAGGCATTTAGTGGGCTTTGCAATCACACCTCAAACATCTGGACTACGCGAACGACGTATGCTTGCTCTCTCATAGGATCATGGATCTCCATCAAATGACAACAAGGGAGAGAAGGTCAATGCGGGTACTTCCTCATCTAACCAAGTAGAAATTTCTGGACAACCTGTGGAGATGGTAGAGTATTTTCAATATCTTGGGAGTATTGTCTCTACTGATGCCAGACCGGACTAGATATAATTAGCCGAATCGGGGAAATAAAGCCTGCGTTCGGAATGCTTTTCAAAATATGGAGAAACAACTCTATCAACCTAAAGACCAAGCTACGACTGTTCCGCTCCAATGTTGAATCATTCTTTCTTTCTTTATGGATGCAGCACTTGAAAAATCACACTCACTATTACAAGAAAGCTGCAAACGTTCTTGAATAGATGTCCGTGAAACATCTTGAGGATTTCCTGGCCCAACCGTATCTCTACTGATGAACTTCATGCGAGAACAGGTCAGGAACCCATTGACTCTATCGTACGAAGACGAAAGTGGCAGTGGATTGGGCATATGCTTCGTAAAGGTCACGAGTGCATCTCGAGTCAAGCCATGCAATGAAAATCTCTCACGCAGAGTGGCAGACGAGTCGGCCGAATTAGAAGTATTGTACTTGACGAAGAACGGTCGCAGAGAAATCAGCACAACTGGGGAAGAGTTGGTGAGAGCTGAGATACATCTCCAGAAACCGTAAACGATGGCGCGTATATATAGTGGAGGTCCGGACATAATAGGTCCGAGCACCTAAGCAACAACATTTATTTTTAAATAATTTCCTCGCGTTTGACAAGCGTACAACGATGCAAGATGAAATGACAAACCTTACTGAATATTTTGACAACTAGATGGCGTTGGTAGCTTTGACAGCTGCTGGCACGTAACAATTGGAAAACTATCATTGCTATCTAGTCACACTTTACTTCATTAACATATTCCTAGCACATAGGACATTTTTTATTTGACGACTTACTACAGGGTGGACCAAAAGTTTCTTACCTATGTACAAAAAAATAGTAACTCTTTTATTTATAGATATGTTAGAGAATTTTTTTTTTTTGTTGCAGACATAAAACTTGGGAGATTTGACATGGAGCAGTACACGATCGCACAGCGAACACAAATCGTCGTATAATTTTTTGGAAAAGAGTCGGTCAATAATTTACACTCAACGTGCTTACCGGCAATTTATGGAGTTCGAAATGCTCCAACAGCTCCCACTATTCGTGCAATAATGGCCAAATTTGAGCAATATGGGAACTTTGGCGATGTGAGGCTTATCGGTAGACCTCATCATGGACGATCGACCGAATACATTCAGGTCGTTGGTGCAAGTGTTCCAGCCGATCCGACGATTCGTCGGATTTTGAGGAAAGATCTGCACCTATACCCTTACAAAATCTAGTTGGTCTAACAACTCAATCCTGCTGGCCCAGAAAAACGTTTGGAGTATTGCAGGCAGGTCTGCATCGCCGGAAATGACCAAGAATTTTAAGGATTTGTAAGCAAGCAAAATTGCAGATTTTGGGGAACATAGAATCCCAAAAATCTCCATCCCTTACACTCACTTCGTGATACTGTTTGGTGTAGAATAATCTCATGTAAGATTTATGAACCATATTTCTTTGAAAATGATGCAGAACAATGCTTCAGGGCTTCTTTTATTCACTCATGCAAGTAGACAACAATGTTGAGCTCATGTGGTTTCAGCAAGACGGACCTACCGGTCACACCGCTCGTGATACAGTGAACTTATTGCCCCAAAAATTCCCAAATCGCATTATCTCAAAAAACGGTGATAGCCCGATCTGTCGGGTAAAAATGGTTAACATTAGCAAACCAAAAACTATAGAGGAGCTGAAACTCAACATTCGAGAAGAAATCGCGCAAATTACACCGGCAACATTTCAAAAAGTCATGGAAAGTGCTATCAAAGTGCCTGCATTCTAATGGCGGCGACTTAACCGATGTTATTTTCCATACATAATAAAAAAAAATGTCCATGGAACCAAAAGTGGTTCCAGATTTACACAGGAAAGGGACTTTTGGCCCACCATGTATTATTTCTAAGGCCGTGCTCAAAAATGGTAAGATTGCAATAGGCCGGTATTCTGCGGAAGCTCCGTTAGGTGACTTAGGGAGCAGTAGAACTTTCGCAGTTTTCTAGTTTTCCTGAAAAACCGAAATGGTTCGTCGATGTTAGAAAGAAATGTCCTTACGAAACTCATACTTTGATCGTTTTAAAAACTACAATCTTTTCCAAATCATGTCCCGTGTATACGAACGGTAAGTTGTTGATAACCTGTTGAGTTGTATGTCGGGAATCAGCGATGAGTATGCTTGATCGTCAATTGGTGCTAATTTATCGACTGACTTCATCATCCCTGCATCACACAATATTTAACTTGTAAGTGTCCTGCGCGATTCCGGATGTTCCGGTAATTTGGGAATCATGAAACGTAGTTCTATGATTCTTTATTACAAAGGATGGATTAGTATGCGAAGGCCCTCGAATTTGGGAGTCGTGAATCATATGGTACATTCTTATTTACAGGAGTATGAAGGATTTAGGTGGCAAAGAGTCTAAGAGAATTTTGCAGCGTTGTTTTTTGGAAGTGTTAAATATAATTAACATTTATAAATATCTTGTACTAATTGGTCTATGAGTCCTTCATACTGCTTGGGAAATGCGAGAATTTAGCCAGATGCGAAATAAATTGTTCACTATTAGTAACACGCAACACAACTGTACGAGTATACCCGTGAGATATTACACTGAACTACACTCAAATAAAATATTAATCAATTACTATTGCATTAATAATTATTTTCACAAACTTTAAAACCATCACGTCACGACATTTAGAAAGAACATTAGTCATAGGATGCGATGATTTTTTATTTATAGTGTAAGGAGGACATGCTCTATGCATTGCAAAATAAAAAAGAGAACAAAACCAAAATAGTTAAAGAGGAAAAAAGAGCATGAGAGACAAAAAGAAAGAGAAGGCAGAAAAGAAAAGGAAACGCCGTCTGCAACCAAGTTTTCCCGATTCAGCGTCAGAGACCCGAGCGTGACGACTCAATTTGGTGGTGCGCCTAAAGAAGTTAGGAGTGTTTTTTCGGCATCCATATCAGTGCTTAATTTTCAGAGCCCAAAAAAAAAACAGCTATTGACGTTAACTATTAATATTCGACCGATTTGGTAGCACTGGCGTTTCATTTGTTGAAAAAGTGACATAGTTCTGGAAGTATATTGTTTCTATCCGCGTTAACCCCGATAAATATGTTGCATTAACCTAGCGCGTATAGGTTAATTTGTTCAGGTAATTTAGATCAATATTGATATCTTGGAGAAAAGTGAAGTAGTACTCACTTATTTGGACTTGTTAGCTTCTCATGGATTGGTAACGTTTACAAATGAAATAACTAAACCTAAATCGGGAAATTGTATAGATCACACATATGGGCGTTTTGCGTCCTCTTCTCGCAGTTCTTGAATTGCGTCTTGAAGTGTGTTCTTGATCTGGAGATCAGAGATCATTGTATGACAGGACTGCTGGTCGATAGTATGACGAAAAACCATTTAACTCGATAACAAAAATTTATTTTGGAAAACTTAAAAATCTGTCTTTTGAGTTCTGGGAAAATGTTTTTGTTGAAAATCTTGTGACCTTTTCATAGAATCCTTAAGTAATCATGACGCAAGGAAATCCATAAAACGGCTTAAGCCCTGGATAACAAATTACCACCTTGATCAAAACGTTACCGAAATTTAATCAGAAAATTAAAAATACAAGTTTATTCATCTGAATCTATATTGTCCCCTTCAAAGTAATCCCCAGCGACTGCAACACACTTATGCCAGCGCTTGATCCAATCCTCGAAACATTTTTTATGTTCCGTTTTCGGTACGGCCATCAGTGCTTCTTGCGATTTTTCCATTACTTCCTCTCGGCTGCTGAAACGCATTCTCCATAGTGGTTTTTTAACTCAGAAAGAAGTCACAGGGAGCCAAATCAGGTGAATTCGGTGGCTGTTGGAGGGTATTTGTTGCATTTTTCGTCAAAAAATTACGAATAATGATGGCCACTGTCTGATGGTGCATTATCATGGTGCAAAATCCATGAGTTTTCTGCCCAATATTCCGGTCTGTTTCGGCGAATCGCCTCATGCAAACGTCTAATAACGCCCAAATAATACTCTTTGTTTACTGTCCGGCCTTCTGGCAAAAATTCATGATGCACTACACCGTTGTAATCCATGAAAACCGTGAGCATTGGCTTCTTTTTGACTGAAAACGACGTGGTTCTTTTGGTCTCGGCTCATTTGGTGAACGCCATTCACTTGCCAGATGTCTGGATTGAGTGTCGTACTCATAAACCCACGTCTCGTCTCCAGTAATGATCCTTTTGATGAATGTGGGATCGGATTCAGCCTCGCAAATCATCTCCTTTGTTGCTATACGACGGAAACCCAAATCATTAACCAAAATGTCTTGGACGGATCCATAGGCAATGTTCAAGTCCTCCGCTATCTCTCTGATGGTTAATTTGCGGTTATTGACCAACATTTCTTTTACTCCATCAAGGTTTTCGTGGGTTTTCGATGTCGATGGTCTGCTACTGCGTTCATCATCTTCGATTGATTCACGACCACTTTTGAACCGCTCGTGCCACTGGTAAACGACTGTCGTTGCCGAAACACTTTTCCAACATTTCCAATGTTCGCGCACCATTAAATCCGTTTTTTACGCAAAATTTAATACAAGTTCGTTGTTGCATCCATTTCTAAAATTGTGAAAAATCGCCAACACACACAGAGAAAGATGTACTCTTGGCTACGTAACTTTTGCAAATGTCAAGCTATGACGCTAAGATTTAGAGGGATTGTACCAGATGTTAACAACAGATGTACCATCTTAACAAAAAAAAACAGAACTCAAATCGGAACAATGGGAGCACCACACGGTGGTTATCCTGGGAACTTTTTGTTTATAAAATAAAATAAATATTTAATAATAAAATGTTTAAGACATCCAGTCAATCATTATTTAAAACAGAATTACAAAAAGAAATGCCTGTTTGTCGTGATAGTTACTACAATAACAAAAGCCAACTTGTGTACGTACTGATGATTGTACAACTTACGACAAACTTGGAATTGCTAACTCTTTTAATAAGTATTTTACTGCGATATCTGAGAATATACAAGCGTGTCCAATTTATCCAACCTGTGCCGTTTTTAGTCCTTCATGTAACCATGGTGAACCAATAACTGGATCAGAACTGCTTATAACCTTTGGTATGTGGAAAAACACAAGTTCTTCTGGGTATGATGGCATTACTAATCTTGTACTCAAAAACATTGCCTGTTTGTTAGTTAATGTTTTGGCGTACATACTTAATAAGAGCATTTTTTCTGGAGTATTTCCTGATGCTCTAAAGTGTGCTGATATATTTCCTCTCTTTAAAAAAGGATCTGCTGCTGAACTGAGTAATTATAGGCCGATATCACTTTTCCCTTCAATAGGCAAGATCTTCGAAAAAGTTGTGAAAAAGAGGGTGTGGAGCCTTTTAAATAAAACTAAATTTTTCAGTTCTGTGCAATTTGGTTTTCAGAAGATGTTCTTTTACATTTTTGCTCTCTCAAAACCTGGACAAAAAGAAGTATTCAGCTGGCTTGTGTGTTGACATTACCCAATAATTAATCATGATATATTTTTAAATAAAATTGAAAATGCTGGTTTTCGAGGTTTTAGATCACAAAAAGTGAAAATTGATGATACCAGAAGCGAAATTAGATGCATTAATCTAGGAGTGCCTCAAGGCTCTGTTCTGCGACCAATACTCTTCTTGATTTACAACAATTCCTTATTCAGACTGCCCTTTAAAGGATTACTGACAGAAAGGATGATATATGTTTTACTCATGGTTCAGTCAGTGCTTTGAATCTTATAGTACATCAGATATCAATTGTGATTTTCATCTACTAAGAATATGGTTTGCGGACCATAATGCCTATGTAGATGACGTTGCTATGGTCGTCTCAAGTATGCATCATAGCAGATTAACCCGTTGAGCGGATCGCTGTGTATTGGGAGTAAGCCCACGTCAAACTGATTTCGTCCTCTTTTCCAGGAAACATGAAATTCCAATAGTAGACCCCCTCTCAACTAACGGTCTAATCTTAGTCTTTTCCGATGCAGTGAAATATCTGGGTCTTATTTTTAACAAGAAACTAAACTGGAAATCGAATATTCAAGAAAGAGTAAATTCCCTTACAAAAAAAGCCATTGGGAAGAGATAGGACCTTTAACCTAGCACTACCCACTGGATATACGTCTCGGTTGTAAGACCGACCTACGGGGCGATTGTCTGGTGGACGGCTTTAGACAATGCAGTTAACTGCAGTAAACTGAGCAAAGTCCAAAGGACAGCATGTCTGTGAATAGACGAAGTCCTACGTACTGTTTCACTTGACACCTCTCAATATTTTCAGAAGGCAGGTGGCTTCTAATGCAGCTATTCGCATTACAGCTACCACAGAGTGAACGAATAACTATTTGGACATGCTAATATTCTTAACACATTAGAAAACAGAGCCCCAACATTGGTTTGACAAAGACTTTCATGTTCTAGATTCTTCTGGGAGGAAGATGCTTTCATGGACGACAAGCCAATCCATTTCTGCACAGACGAATCCATGACTGATAGCGGGATTGGTGGAGCTGTTTTCTCAGATAAGCTTAAACTAAGCCGCCTTCCAAATCACTGTACCGTATTCCAGGTGGAAATTTTGGCGATTAAAGAATTCCTGTCCCTGCTGAAGAAAAACGTGATATCTGCAAGAAATCCGCACTTTTTTGGACTCAGTCGCACAAAATTCTAAAGCCGCCCTTAATTCCTGATCATCCCTCAGCCTGACTAGTTCAACATCCACCTATGTTGGGTGCCGGGCCATAGAGATAATCCAGAGATTGTAGGGCCGACGAACTCGCCAAAATTGGAAGCACTCATCGGTATACCAATCGCTGCATGAAAACTAATACAAAAGCTGAATGCTAATAGAAGAACAAACCGTAGGTGGACTGATGAGTTAAAATATTTACCGACTAACCAAATCTGGCCAAAGCTGGAAGATAAGAAATATCTCATCGATATCATAAGTGTCATAAATGGACACTGTCTTATAGGCAAGCATGCAAAAAAACTTGTCGTATTGCAAACGACTTCTACAGAAGCTGCGTAGACGGGAAGGTGGAGGAGGAGATGATCTTTCATCTACTCCATGCATGCCCAGCTCTCACCAAAAAAGAAAACTTCACTTAGGAGCTTTCTTCTAAAATGACGTAAGGGATCTAAACGACATAGACGTTAGCAGTTTCCTACGCTTTCTCAGAAGCTCAAATTGGTTCCAAGAGTAGGAGGATCAGAATAGGCCAATAAGCCTAAGTAGGTTGGTTTTTTTCCACCGCCACTCTTACATAACCTAACCTAACCCTGAGGTCAACTTTGAGTTTCGCAAGCTAACTTAGGAGCTGTCTTCTATAATACATCTGGCTTCTCCGGGTATTTGAATCAAGTACGACTTGTCAATCTAATTTGAAGCCACTCTTCGAGCATTTGGGTCTTTATCTCACCGAACTACCGTTGAATATTGGCTTCTAAGGTCTAAATACGATAGTTTGAGTCTTATCAATACTTCACACAGACCCACAAAAAGTAGTTTCTTGGCAACAAACCCAGCGATATCGGTATCGATATCAAAGAACTAGCTCTTTGTACTTTTTGTAAGTTCCTTTAAATGAAATATTTCAGTCTTTCGAAGAAAGTTGAGGAAGCGCTTCAGTGATAAAGTGCGTACGGTACCAGTTGTATCACTTATGCTCAGCACATTCAAGTGCTCAGCAAAAGTGCAGTGCCGCGTAACGACCCCAGTAAGCAACGTGCAGTCTTTCCTAGTGAAGTAGAGTAGGAGGCCCGCTGATCTCTTTGGGACGTCCAGAGCATTCGTTTGCTCTGCTTGCAACAAGGAGGGGGTCATGCCATCTGCAGTTGTGCTCATATGAAACCCAAATGCCAATGAAAGCCCTTCTGGTCTAATATTGTCGTCCTCCAGAAAGACAGCAGCGCCTTCCGTGCAGACCCGACTGTTTTCCTTTCCTAGCTCAGATTCTGGCTGAAACCAGTCCTAGGCTCAGGGAAAGTCGATTTCCTATTTTTTCCGTAGCAGGAGTTCTGGTATCCATAAGACCGGAGTCATAAGACAGTCGGCGCGTAAGGTAATCAAAGCTCCCGTGCGTATTATACCACACACGACTTCTTTATAAGCGAAAGATGACTTTAAGAGCGCGGCCCATGATAAGAATATCAAGGGGAGGGAGATTCGTCAATGCACCTAGAGCGGAAGCAAGCAAGCTAGGGAAGGCCCCCATGCAGCTGAGGCAGACCGCTCTTTGGAGTCTGGTAGAAGATTATTCCACCAGACAACTGACGCACATAAACGTTGATTGATCCAGAGGATTCTTTTCGGTGACAGACTCCTTTACACTGTTTGGTCCATAGAAGTTTGTTATCCCAGATGACACCCAAATGCTTAACTTGGATAATTGGATGATGATGCCTTTCAGCACTAGATGAGTCAGACCAGACAGCTTCTTTCTTCTCGTAGAACAACCTCATTTTTGAGGGAATTGACTGAAAGCCTATTACTAGTGCACTTATTGTCTATCACGTCTATGGCTGCCTGCGCTTTAGAGCTAGACACAATCCAATAGACCCTACAGTTACATCGTCCGCTTATGCTTGTGCACAGACATCAGAACTACTGAGCGCCTGCAACCCCTGCAAACACCCGCCACCACATATTGGCCACAGCCAGCATCCGCAATCAATGTCCTATTCACCAGCATTGCTTTTATCCACAAAACCAGCGATTTGTCTACTCCAGGTTATCTGGCCGAGTTACATACTCGTATGTATGCCATCAAAAGTTTGGTTGTCGAAAGCACCCTCAACATCGATGAAAATACCTAAGGCGTATTCCTTCTTGTCGAGTGCGCTTTCAATTCTGCCTACCAAGCGCACCCAGAATCTTCCACGTTGGTGGGTGTGTTGCATCACAGGCAAAGGATGCATTTGCAGGGTAGTTTTGCGCACATAGATCTCGACCATTCCCTCGATGCTTTTCAACATGAAGGAATTTAGAGTTATAGGTCTGAAGCTCTTGGCGAGCGTGTAGTCCTGTTTTCCGATTTTCGGTATAAGGACTACTCTCACTATTCACCATGTTTCCGGTATGTATGCCAGCACCATGCTAGTGGTTACCAGCAGCTGATCTATACCTTTTCCTAACATAATTGGGTATATACCATCGGTGCAAGGCAACTTGAAGCCATCAAAGGAAGCAACAGCAGATTGAATGTCCTCATCTGTGACCACAATTGATGAGATATACCAGTTACGGCATTGTTGTGCTTCATTAGTAAGAGCTGGTTGAGATTTGGTTACCACGATAGGCAACATCAGATTTCCTGACTGTTTAGTGTTTAAAAGTTTTCTGGTTTCTATACGAAGACGCTGCGGGTGTTGTCATTGAATCGAGTCATCAGTAAGTCTATGAGCAATATAGTAGGTGGTCCCGTATGGCACCAGTGATGGAAAAATAATCACTGATCATTGCCCGGTAACCTGGGACATTGTCCATTACACGAGATCGAGCCCAATTTTTATGCAATATGGACCGATGATGCCACTACCATGAAGGCAACAAACAATGCAGTTTGGTAAGCATAATTGCATCTCATGGGTCGTTTCAGTATTTGCTTTGCTCCAGAAAGAGCAATTTTGCTTGTTCAGAATACCGTGAGTCTCGTCACTTTTTTGAAAAGAATAAGGGTCAACTTCAAGCTGTTCAAGGGCTCAATTTGCGGACCCTCATTGTAAGACACGCTTTCGTGTTTTAAATTTCTGGGCCAGCTGGATCGTAGGAGGAGATCTTTTCACAAAATGCAGCACAATATTGGGAGGACGAAGGCCAAACTATGCCGAGTTGATCGAACTCATCACATATGAGGGCCAAAATGACCATGTGATCTTCTTTAAGTTTCTCGAATCAGAGACCGGTTTTCACAAAAGGTTTAAATGATGCAAAAGCGTTCTTCTAATGGAAGTCCATTCACCAAAGGACACCAAAGAATCACGTACCTACCTTCGAAAGAAGACATAATCTTTCAGTGAACAGAATCTCCTAAGCCAGCGTTTTAAAAACAATTGAATTGCCGAATTGCTGATCGTGCTACTACAATTTGAAAAATGTTTGCAACACTGTTTTCCTCGATATTGACACATAAAATATATCATGCCAGTGGAACTTTACTCGACATCTTCTTTACTCTACTGGCATTCAGAAGAGATATGCTTTCACTGAACTGCCAAAGACAAGTAACCAGATCAACAGAGCAAGTGTTTTCTGAATGTTGTTCAGCTATTTATTCATGTTTTGAAAAGCAATCACGGCTATTGCCCATATTGTTTTAATTACAAATTTTCAATTAGATCTCTCGGCCAATTTAATTCCGGCCGAGCCATTACCTAACCCAACCAATTTGCACTTAAGCCCTTAAAAACCTTCCTAAATCCTTTATTGCCATTTCTCTCTCAATTAATACGTTTCCGTCTAAAAATTCCAAGCCTAGCCAACCTATTCCAGCCGACATATCCTAAAAAATACTTAAAATTCCATAACCAACAGTCGTCGCCTTGCGCCTCTTCGACTTTCTGTTCTACTTTTCCTTTCAGAGTTGTCCATATCCGCCCATCAAAAACCCAAAATCTGCAACCAAAACCGAAAATCCTCTTCCAGGGTATTACAATGAATTTCATGATTATCCCCATATACAAGTTTAATAGGGAATAGAGTCCTCCATGAATCGAACGCCTTCGGTAATTCTGCCGCTCTAATGAATCCTTCATCACACTGGCGAAACTTTGTGTGAAATCTCTTTTCCTTTATCCTTCTTTTGTGTCCTTTGGGCCCCCTATCACCACTACCTGCATTCCAGGACGTTTCATTGTTTTTATGTTTTAATTTTCGAAGGGAGCATTTTCGGCGGGGCACATTATGTACTCGTATCTCTGGGATTCCTTTTCATCAGTTACCATGTTTTAAGGATTGAAAAATTGGGGAGACTGCCTGATGTCTTAGAAGAGATTATCCTTTCTTTTGTTTTGCTTTATTTTTCGATACACAAACTTCTTTCACACACATTCGGTGGAAAAGGAGGAGTTTGTGGCGGAAGTGGTACCAGCGGCAGTTCTGGCTGTGGAAAATTGAATCGTCTTCTAACAAACTGACTATGTCATGTTCGGGTGTCATTTAATTTGTATGGTCCAATTTGTGGAAGGGATCTACGGCGTGAGCTAAATTTAAAATAAATGACTGTGAGTAGGATTTGGGAGAAGATTGTGTGAATGAATTCGCTTAGAAGAGGGACCTGTGATATGGGATTTGAATGTCCATTTCTTTGAGCTATAAATGGGGACAATGGATATTCAATGAGTACTCAGTGGAATGTGTCGCCTTTTAAATGAAATTAGTTTTCCAATTCGAGCGAGAGAATGGCCGATTTTCCTCCTTCCTTTCTATTCTTGTCAAATTTCCGATTGTCACTAGATTCTTAGTCAGTGGAGACCAATTTTATTTGTTTTTTTAACTTTCTGTGATGTCGTGAGGACATGGAGTGTTGACAATGCCTGCCCATCATCCTGATCGGCTTTCCGGAATACGATTCAGCTCTCTCCAATTCATCTTCGACCACTCGACCTCACCGCCAATCCGTTGGTGATAAATTTTCATTACGAACGGCCATAATGTCACTCACCTTAACATCGTCCATACGCCACTGCCACTTGTTGCGTGTTTGCAAGGTGGACAGGTGTTCGTCGCTTCATCGTTGACAGAAGTATTGATTTACCTGTGTTAACCACTGGCAATGCTCGATGCGATTGGTGGGGTTATCGATGATGAGGACATCGCCTGTAAGGACGGTGTAAGTGGATGAGAATCGAAACACGCGCGCGATGGTTGCAGCTAGCTATACCATAAACTCTGTGCCCCGAGCAAAGGAACCAAATGCCGTTTCGCGGACTTGATTGCAGCCTCCCAAGAAGCCGGTTGTCTCTGTATGCTTCTTCATATCTAATGAATCATCCAAGAACACTTGCGATGAGAGATCATCCACAACCTCTATGTTTTGACTCTAGATCGGGACCACTTTGCTCCAATGCGGAGTGTGAAATAATCTACACCTGATGCGATGAAAGGCCTAGCAGCGTTGACTCTGTCATCTGGTAGTGGCGCCATTTGTTGGTTAATAGTGACACTACGGTAACGCAGCGCCTGCAGATGACACAATTATTCACATAAGTCGGTATAGATAGCGACTTCGAAGTGTCTGTACCATTAGCTACATGCCACCGTGTAGAGTGCTGTCAGAAGTATGCAATCAGTAACCAAACAAAAGCACACGTCCTTGGAAAAATGATTGAGAAGCGATGGTCATGAGGAACGGATCCTTTATGGAGTCGACCCCCACCGGAAGGTACCAATTTCATCCAGATAAGGGTTAACTGAGAAACAGAGGAATAACTTGACCATCCTCTCGTCGTGTTTGCGGCTTGGAAGCAATTGGTTCTTAAAGACACTTTCTCTTCACCCTCCATGGCATCTGGGTCAAAGACGTAGACTTCCCCAAAAGTATGACGTCATCCATCAACCAATATGGACCTTGTAGCCACCACTTATGTTTTAAGCGCTCTTCCGCCCGGATACCCCAGCTCGCACAATTAGCAAGATTTTGAGCCGTGCGAACATGATGCCAACGATCGGGAGACGTCAACTCTTGTACCGATTAGCAACATAGGGTTTGTGTGTAGAAGGCTGCACGAGTTCGACCATAGGAAGTAAGGTGTATTTGAGCTGTAGGTGCGTTGCAAAGAGCTCCATGCGAGGGATCATAGGAATACCCGGGTAACGATAATCGGGTCCGCTAAACTAATAGTCTCTGTATAAATAACTACAGCGTAGTTATGTTGTTTCTCCATCCACCAATCCCAACCATCATGGGATCCGAAGACGATTTAACGCATCGAGTCCATTGCGAATCTTAAACCAAGCATCACACAATTCACTTTCAAGTGAGACATTTCAAGTGACGCCCTTAGATTAAAGCGTTTAAATCAAGGTCATCCCAGTGACGACCACAGGTACTAGCAAACCCGTTGAAGCGAAAATGCATGCCACTTCGTTCACCACGCGCCGCTTCGCTGGAGCTTTAGGTTGTGGGTCTAGTGAAAAAGAACTCATCCGTAACTGCATCCCATCGCAAACCAAGAACAGATCCTATCGTCGATCTGATGTAGTCCAGCAGTTATATGGTCTATCACTTGCTGACTGCTTGAGTTCCATTTGTGCAATTTGAAGTGACCAGCTTCGAGAATCCTATCAGCATTGGTAACTAAGAGCATGGCTTCATTAATTGAGTAGCAGCTCGTAAGGAAATCATCCATTCGTTCGTGGTTGACGACATCGCAATAGTTGTCGTTCGCACATTATTGTAATGCACGTACCGGGTAATATGGTCTACAAGACATGTCGAAGATTACTGCTGTCAAACCACATATATAAGCCGATAGGGACTGATGGTGATTCCCTCCAAACGCTGTATCTGATTAGAAGAAGAACTCAGACAGACAAACGGGAAGCTTTGAAAAGCCTATGGGGACCACGAACGCATACTAACTACCTACAGGCAACTCCATGACGTGTAAAGCCCTTAGGAATTCGTGCACCGCATCCACAATGGTAACCAGAGTTTTCGATAATTCGTCTAATGCAGGTTTGCTGTTGAGAAAACAAGCGACGTGTATTTCGCCCAACAGTTTTGGTTTATCAAAACGCTCCTTCAACTCTCTCCACACTTCTCCATATCCTCCAGAATACAACCCGCCTATGAACGGCACCTTGGTTACGCTCACTGACTGCCGAAGTTTATCTAGTCTATATGCTTCTGGGTCTAAAGCCTCAAAAGCATCTTTGAATACCAGACAATTGTGCAAGGAGCTATCGAACGACCTTATAACCAGTGCATCTAACATGATTGTGGGCTGATGGGGTATGCCATGTGTGGACTTCTTTTCCGATTGCGTAATTTTCGGTTGAGAGTGGCACACGTCTCATTGTAGGTGACATCGATCTGTGCCTAGAGCTGATCGGGCGCTTCAAGCTCTCCCTCTTTCGTATCGTACGAAGCGATTGTAATGTTCCGCAACCGAGCCTAGTTCATCTCTTTAATCTACTCTTCCAAAAAAACACTAATTGTTCTCTGTATGCGCTGCCTATGATGGGCTTCGACATATATGCGAATTTACTTGGCATAGAAAAATCGCGCAATGATGCTGTATATACTCGCCACATTTTCTCATCTGAGGCCCTTATTTGCTGCTAAAATATTAAAATCTCTGCATTTCTAGGACCTGAATGCATGCTTGGAAGTTTCCTGCATCATTCAAATGTAGGACCTTCGCACTGCTGTCCAATTATTTAAACACCGTCGCGAAGGGATTACTCCATTTAGTGAGCTGATTTCGATCCGACAAAGGATGTGATTTTAACAAGATGTGGTTTAGATCTTCATCTTTCAGTAAGCTCGCTGGTAGTAGCATAAATGTTCCTTCTGTCAAATTGGTTTGTCGCGTCCTTGCCCTCTAAGGCCAAAACGACGATTTATTTAGGCGTGTTACGCACTTGTTGTTAAGTATCCAGATATAAATAGGAGAATGTTGGAAGGTGGTAGCTGAAAATGCAAGAGTTCTCATTCGAAGCAATTCATCAGCCGGACCAAAATGTACGCAGACGCATTCAGTCGACGATTGATTGGCCACAATGCAGTGGCAAGACAAAAATCTGCAAGAAATTGTGAAGGAGCTATGTTCACCAGAAACAACAGGCAGGACGAAGCTGCTGCAAAAGGATTCTAAACTGAGAAAATGTTGATTATTATTTTGGACGGTAGACAACGGCAATAAGTGGATGGTGGCGCATGCAGCTGGATGGTAAATTTTGAAGGTATGTCATGATAAGATAAGACACATGGCGGAAGGGAAGACTTTGGCTTACGTAGGGAACACATTCTGATTCCCAAAAAAGCGAGGAGTCACCAAATAGTAATTTATGGGATGCGTGGGTTTCGCTTATATGTAAAGTAAAGTTACGATGGAAGAGCAGATATCTCTGCCGTCCGAAATGACTCATCTGGATTATCTCTGACCTTTTATGCAAGGTAAGGGTGGATAGCTTTAAGTTACCCTACATGCAGTCAAGTTGGAGAACACGGGATAGGTGTTTACTGTGCTAAGCGAATCACTGAATCGTTAGGAGTATCCAGGGGAATAGTTGTGGACATTGGCAGCACATTCACATCGAAAGCATTCGAGTGCAACATATTAAAACAGAGCTAACTACCACCCCTCGGGTAAATGGTAAGATGGAGCATTAGAAGATGGAGCATAGAACCTTGCAGTGATGGGGTGTACGCACTCATCTGAGTAGGAATGGGTAGCCTGTTTCAAAACAATTCAACAAAGAGAGCAAGTCCACATGAGCTGCTGTTTATGTAAAGTGTTTTCCAATATGGACTTGACAACTCTGAATTTAATTTGTGAACGCACTCTTTCACTAATCATCAAATTGTCACTGTCAATTTATTCAGTAAACTCAACATTTTCATCATGGTAAAGCACACGAACGAGCAACGTCTGCAAATTATAAAATTTTCTACCGAAATTCGGAGTCGATGACAGCAACTTTAAGAGCGTTAACTCCAATTTTCGGTCGTAGTTCTCGCCCTAGTAGACAGGCAATAACAAGTTTAGTGCAAAAATTTGAGTCCACATATTCGTTGTGTGATGTTGCCGTGTCAGTGAGACAGCGGGTTGGTCGAAGTGTCGAAAATATCGCTGCCGTTCAAACGATCCAAGTCCGTAGCAAACGATGCAAATCAGTCAATTCCACGGCATTCTCAAGAATTGGGCATCGCTCAGACCACATTATGGCGTATTTTGCGTAAGGATCTTGGTTTACACCCATACCAGATCAAGCTGACTCAAGAATTGAAGCCGATAGACCATTTGAAGCGACGTACGTTCTCCGATTGGGTTCTGGAGAAGATGCGCCAAGATGATGAATTTCATCGCAAAATCATCTTCACTGACGAAGCTCATTTTTGGCTCAATGGGTTCGTCAATAAGCAAAATATGCGTTATTGGTCGGGTGAAAATCCACATGTGCTTCATAAATCACCACTTCATCCACAAAAAATAACCGTTTGGTGCGGTTTGCATGCCGGCGGCGTTATTGGGCCATATTTTTTGGTCGACGATAACGATCGTCACGTTACTGTGAATGGTCAGCGTTATCGCGCCATGATCACCGATTATTTTTGGCCCAAATTGGAAGATATGGACTTGGACGACATGTGGTTTCAACAGGATGATGCCACACAGCACACGCTACAATCGATTTATTGAAGAGTAAGTATGGTGAGCGTGTTATCTCAAGAAATGGGCCAGTCGATTGACCGCCTCGTTCGTGCGATTTAACTCCGGTTGACAATTTTCTGTGGCGCTACGTTAAGGCGTTGGTTTATGCCAACACGCCGACGATGCTGGAAGAGCTCAGAGCCAACATTGAACGAAATAGCGGCCATTTCGGCTGAAATGTGTGGCCGAGTCGTTGAAAATGGGGCCATATGAACGAAGTCGAGTTCCATTCATAAATGTTTTGATTGTACTTCAAGCCGATAATAAAGTTTTTGAAATATCTCAAATGGTTTGCGTTTTATTTAAAAAAAAAGTTGTCAAGTCCTTATTGGAAAACGCTAGATATTTCGATGGACATCACTGGTAACAAACTTCTTTTGGTTTTACGATGAGCTGAAATTCGGAAGGTTGACGATTTGCACCTGAGGAGAGGAACAGCGTTGCAGAACATCCAACGGGTATAAGGAGACCAGAAGGGAAGATACAACCAGCAGCATCACAAGCCAATCCAGTATAACAAAGAAGACCTTTTTCGAATCGAACATGAAGCTGTGGCGACAAGCGATCGAAGGAAGCTGAAACTTGCATATAGAGAGTCGTATATGATTATCAGAGGATTGGAAAGAAACCGGTATTTGATTGAGGGCATCTCAGATTTGCAATGAACTAAATGCCAGCATACGTCTGGCAAAACTGCTGAAAAATTTGAATATTCGTGCGAGCTGCCAAATTTGGTTGGAAAAATATTACTCGCTTAATCCTTGTTCTCATGCAGAGCTGTGTACTCAGATCTGTTAATTTTTGCTTAAACTAGGATACGTCTACCTGCAGTTATACTCACATAAAGTTCAATGGTAATAGAAGCCCTAACCAAGGACCTAGGCAATCGCAACTTAGTTTCGGGTGCTGAGCAATTTTCCTCTGAGCCGTGCCTAGCAAATTGATTGTCGATCTCATTGTGACCTCGTAGTGAATTCAGTCTTCCGACTTCGTTGGCAGAATCACTGTATTTTTGATCTTGGAAGTGAAGAGAAGGTTTAGTAAGGCCTTAAGCTCAGGTCTCTTCATAGCCTTGTACCATACCACATCTTGCCGAAAATTCCTTTACCCTACCAGAAAACTTACAGCGGCTTGGAGTTTGCTATCCGGAATGACACTCAAATAGCAAGCTTCTTTGGAAAGAGTTAGACCAGGCTGCTTCCTCCTTCTCATTATAAGAACTACTTCAATTTTGAGGGCTGCCTGTAGTTTACAATTATGTGCCTTTCCTCGCATACAAGTCTTCCATCGCAATAGCGACGCTTACCATGTATTCGATGGATTGGAATCGCCTCCGCAATCAACAGTCTATTTCCATAGCTTACAGGCTCACAAGGACGTTGATTTCAGAAATAGACTTATAAATCCCATCACTTCATAATTTACAGACAATTATACCACCGCAGCACGTTGGAACCAGCATATGGTGTTGCGTTTGGTCTTTTGTGGAACGGTGGTATCTTTCCGAGATATTGGGTCAAGATATGTGGACGTGATTCCATCTATTCTCAGCCATCTTGCTGCCCAGTAGATATGGAGTCAGTTTTTCGGGATTTGTACACTGGCTCTTGGCATTAGGTCTTAGTTTCTTAGTATTCTAAAAATATACATCGGCTTCTTAGGTGCTTCAATATTATTTTCTATCTCCCTGCTTCTTATTGCTTGCTTCTCCCCTGGTTCTAAAGGATTCGCATGTGAGTAACGCTGTCCCGGATTATTGTAACCTTTTCTCCGCAGAAAAATCTTGAAGGTTCTGTCCCAGCGGTGCATTTCGGAATAGTTCGGGCCATTGAGAAGGGACTTGGCAGCATTTCATGTCTTTAGGTGACGCTCGGAAAAAGCGAACCTCCTCCAAATGAATCGATGTAACCCTCTGACGATTGTATCCTTCTTCTTTGAAGCCATTGTTTTTGGTAATTGGTGGCATCGTTGATTACTTTTCTCACCACCTGTACCTTATGCCGGAAAAAACAGTCAAAATTGATTGCCATTTCCACTGAATGCCACGTGAGCAGTAGTCCCAAAAATATGTCCACTCTTAGACTTTGAATAGAAACTCCAAGATCTACCTCAATAACAACAACCCCCACAGAATCCTGCCACTCTCCTAACAAAAGGTGACTTCACCAAACAATATGCCTTCAAACCCATTAACAGTCACCGCAAACTTTCGGTTCGTTCTTTTGTTAAGGTCCACCCTCATCCAGTCGAACCTCAAAATGAAACCAATTTCCACTGACTCACCATCAAATCAAATTACGCAAAAGAGTCCGAAGAAAAACTTGAACAAAAAGGAATAGAAAAAAATAAAAAAAAAATAAAAAAAGCGAAGAAGATGAAAAGGAGCATAACGCTGCTCGCTTTTGCTTTACTTTGCTAGCTTTGCCATCTCATTATACTCTATAAGGACTTTTTAATGACCTACTTACCGTTAAATCAATTTCAAATACAGAAACTCATTATTAGAGAGCCCCCGAAAGGCCTTATTTTTTTTTGTTTACTCTCCCAAGTCACCCGGCCAAGTTGCTTACGGACCAGGTGGGTTATGTCAATGAAAAGTGTTCACTACTCATCCCAACGGCCACGCCACTTCTCGGCTGTCCTTCCCATTCCAATTCAATGACGTCCGCATCATTCAGTGCTTTAGAAGTATCTCCATCCCTTCATCATCATCGACAAGGACACCCTTGCAATGGGGAGTTAAGTCCTTTTATTTTCAACTGGTTCATGGTCATAGGCGTTTTGAATACGAGTACGTCTTCTTTTTCATTCCTTTTGTTGTTTATATCCTCCATCATCGGACTGTGTTTCCCTTTCTTTATTTGGTGACAGTTTTGTTTTCGGCACAAAGGGCTTTCGCACTTTTCGTAATGATTCTTTATTGCTTCCTGCTTTTAACAAAAACAAAAAGAAAAAAATGTAAAAAATGTAAAAAAATGAATTCACACAGGGCGATAGGGTGTTTTGGATTGAATGCCGTCTTGATGAGAGCCCAGTATACGTACAGAAATTATTTAAACAAAAATCTTTTAATTCAGGGCCTTAAGTTTGTATGTCGCTGGCATATCAGTTCGGGGGGCTTTAGTTGGTGAATTATCGAACACCGAAACTTGCGGGTGAAAATCAGAGGAAGGCTTAATTTAAGTGAAAAGTTTCGGTTCGTGAACATACCCATACTTTTCCACAGGGCTCTGGAATTTCGTTGAAGCTACAATATTAAGCCGATTTTGATAGTCATTAATCAAATTGTCAAATTGTAGCTCCTTAGGGATAACCGACGAACCTCGAAAGTTCTTTAGTTCGTTGAATGGCAAGCAAATGACAACGAAATGAATATTTGAAAGCGTTTGCCGAAGTTGTATTGACTTGTATCAAGAGACTAGATACTTGCGTAGGGATTTTCAAATCCTAAGCTTGGATAATTCTGCAGCCAAGATTTAGTTGCCACAGCCCACCTAAAAATTGATCTGAGAATGCCATAAGTCCGTCGTCGTTGGGCCAGCTTATTTGATACTACTGCCATAATCAAAGCAGTGAGGCTAGAAGATTCAGAACATTCAAATCGATTTAGCCCTATCCAATAGAAACACTAAGGAAGCTACCAGCTAAAAAGTATTATAATTACTATCAGAAACTTCCATGTGAAACCATAGATTCTGAATGCCGACCTTTTGGAAGAGGACGAATTCAGATGCGAGAGCTACATATGTCCAAGCTCAGAGCAATACAGAAGGTAGAAGATGCATCTCAAAATCTGAACAGTGACCTCACCTAATGTTTTGGACTGACTTGGGCTGTTAGAAAAACCTCCTACAGGCGAAGTTTCTGCGCATGTAGTGACTGCCAAGCTGTGCTTAGGGCTTTGATGAATCCTCTTACCGCTTCCAAACTATTGCAGTTGAAGAAGGCAAGGCGTATCTTAGCGCTCTCAGAAAGCTTGATTCACTGAGTCCTGTCTAGATCGCCGAATAACTTGATTAGCAGGGCTCAAAGAAGTGTCTTGTAACCCGAAACTATTTTCGTACGGCAAGGTAAGGGCTTATTGTGAGCATACTCTAACAGGCCAGCGAATTTTCTCCTGTTTCTCAATAGGAAAGACGACAGGCTGCTTAATACAAGTGTCCTTACCATAAGTGACAAAACAGTGGGAATTCCACTTCCAACATATCTACTTATCCAAAACTCTCCTCCTCTTCGCTACGGAGCACCAGTCAAAGCATTCCGTTTCTACGCCGCTGTGTAGGTGTCTGCAACATCATCTGTGGTTTCCTTCGGCTTCGGCCATAAATTTCCTGTTGCTCGATGAAAAGGCTTCAAATCTTTGTAGGAAATATCCTATTTCCCAACTACGTGCTTCAGTTTATTGAGGTACATACTTGCAGAAAAGCCAAGACAAACATTTGTTGGAAGACCACCATACTTTGGCTGAGGCAATCCATCCGGATTCCATGATGATTTTCTGATAATCCCAATGTTTCGGTTCTCAACTTTTGGCTTGTGGACAACTTTTGTTTTATAGTTTGCCAGTTCTTATAAGTACATATGTACATCTGGAGCCATAGCTTGAGTCATTCATAGTGTTACTGCTTCTCTTCAAATTGTAATACTCCATCGTAAAATGTGTTTTATAGTACTGGACCAACGACCGAACCCTGTGGAAGTCCTCTTGGTATTTTCTTGGCCTTTTGTGGTTGGCATTTGTAAATCGTGCAATCATGAAATTGCAATATTGTTTCCTCTCTTTCTTCCATCTTATTCCGATCACTTCTTCAAAAATTTAAACAGTGACCTCACCAAATGTTGTAACTTGACTTTGGCTGCTAGGAAAACCTCCTACAGATCGCCTATTCCATGGTGGAATACATATCTGCAACGACTATCTTAGGAAAGGAAACATGGCTTTAGATTAGTTTGAAAGATGACTGAAATCTTTAGGGCTTATCCAGATTTCGAAGAGTGCCTCCTAAGGAAACTTTTCCGAAAAGATCGAAACATTTGGTGAAACTCAGAAGATCTGATGGCAAATTTACTGCAGAGTCTCTTTGCATCGTGAACCAGTTCATATCACCAAACTTGCAGGTGACCCGAATGAGGCGATTAAATACGCTTCTGCTACTAATTTTGAAGACAATCATCACTGCAAGCATGTCACGTACCAAACATTTGACGAGCAGTCAAAGCAGTCTTTATAGCGAAAATTGGAAAAAGTGGACTACACATCTGTAAAGAGCTAAGAGTATGAAGCGAATGACTCCATGCACATATACTTGATGTGCATACACACTTGCGTATCAGCTTGTCAGAGCCTTAAATTAGTGAGCAAAACTGAATTTGCACCCGGCAGGAAGACCTAGGCGTTTGGTATTTTCATCGACATCGAGGGTGTTTTCGGCAAAGCAACTTTTGATGGCATACAACACTGGTTTAGCCATGCCAGTGAATAGAACCTTTGTTGCGGATACTAACATCACTATGTGCTGTCGGAGGTTATTCCGCGTCCTGTCTCCACTGCTATGGTGCGAATCTCTGGTCAGGCATATGCAAATCATATAGCTGTACTGTCTGCTGGATCATGCCTAATGACTGGTCTTAAACGCGTCGTGGAAGAAGCGGAGTATTTGCGTCTAGGACCTTAGTGAACTTTCGTATTACTTCTTTGCAAATTGCTAGAGAGCTGAGTTTACTGGGTGTCTGAATCACTGGTGATGAGATTGCCTATAACTTTCTAGGCAAAGCTTGTAGAAAAACATCTCTTGACACCTTGACATTGAACTTGATGATTCTATGATACGAGAACGATATGTCCAAAGATACCTTCCAGTTGCTTATAGCAAAAGTGTCAGGAGTTCCTCAGCGACATGATATGGAAAACCTACTGTATATTTCTCGCTACAAACCTTGATTCATTACAAACTATTGTCACCTATGTATTGGAATAGGGGCTCACCTCAAGAGTTTGTATTCGTGCTACCCCATCATGTGTGATGGGAATTAGCGTCACATCCAATAACCACATCGGACCTTTGCTGCTCTGCCTTTTTGATAAGTGAGTTAAAGTATTGCTAGAGGGGGCCCCTCAATCGATTCATATGGCATGAGCATTGAGCAGCGGTTTATTTGGCCTCTCGTAGCTAACTACTGCCTGGTCGTTATTGCTTAGAAGCCTGGAGATAGATAGTCTAATATTAGATTTAGCAACTATACAGGCTCGGATTCTAATTTTCTTACCTGATTCGGCCTTGTAGGTGGCCAATTCGGTTGATTTCAGCCTTTCAGCCCTCTTATTTTGCCTCGGGTTATCTAGCGTTCCTGGATGAGGGCGATGTCGATGCCTCCTTAGTCATAACTTAGGCAATGTTGGCCCTGGCCGCCTTACTGTAGATATATTTGCACTATCTTCAGCATGGCGGTTCGCGTTCCTCTTTCACTTCCTACGCAAGGCAACTATGAAAAGTCTGATCTTGCATCGACTTATAGCGACCTGGACGTTGTAGTATTGGCATAGATTTGTGACTTACATGGTGTGGTTTCCCATTTCAATAACCACTAATTCGTTACTGTTAAGCTCTGGATATAGGTGTCGGAGGTTGCGTTCGGTATGTAGGGACCCAAAATCTTCAACCGTTATTTAGGTTTGGTGAGATCCAGGAGTTCTTCCTTTTCGACAATACGCAGTTCGGCTTTTGCCCATAGAGCTTTCGTATTGTCGACGAAATCTATCAGTCATTCCAGAGTGGTTATATTATCGACTTTGAATCCTTTCTGGGGGCTTAACTGTCGGCAGAGCGGGATATTACCAGCCCGTTGACACCCTCTAAAATTCTCAGTTCTAGCAGCAACCATTGGTCGTTAGCGAGCTCCCGTTCTGTATTACCAAAGTCGACTATTGCAAGCCTCGGCTGAGTTCTATTTCTGCCGTCTAGCATCCCTGCCTATCTTGCGGGAGGTTGTGACGTTTAAACGTCCTCTTTTCGAGCTACCAGCAAAAGGTCCAGGTTTGGATGAGTCTCCACCAATGACGGTTGATGGTTTTTGGTTTTTGGCTCTCCCTCTACTCAGCAGTTGTGCCCTGATGGTTTTTTTTGTATGAATATTATTCTTCTCTCGTTGCCTTCTCCATACCTCGGCAGTTTCATTGACTATTTCACAAGCTCTACCTGGCATAGTCGCTGCCTTTTCCATTAAGTAGCTACAGTCGCGATTCCTAAAACAGCCTCCTCGCATTGGAACGTTGTTTGAGAGGATTTGAGTCGAGTTCGTTGACTACCCTATTCACGTCGCCAAGATCTCTCTTGCAGGAATTAGGATTGGTAACAACCGTAGATACACCATCTAATGTCGAGTTTTCCTCCAGCTGCCCTATTGTTGAGTTACTGTCCTCTACACCTACCTTAGTGAATATTGTGGGGTTCGAGAAGACCTTTGGGTGCCCCGTCGACTTTTCTTCGTCCTTACCTTTTTGTGCTGGCTTCGATGAGATAATAGCAATAGGCTCGTTTACCCTTGGGGCTGGCACTTTGAAAGGGCAGGATTTGTCCACTCCACTATTTTTTTTCTCCTTGGATACTTTGGTCGTTTTCTTAGAGGTATGAGCAATAGGCTCAGTCGACCAGTTGCGATGCAATTTAAAGTTCTAGGATCGTGGCTAGTTGTGCTAAGAGTGCTCTTCATAGAGATACGAGCGATAGGTTCGTTCGAACAGCCGCCCTTCAGACGCTCACGCTCTGTGCTAAGTCTTTTTATCGCCAACTTGCTATTCTCTATCTTATTCCGAATGGATGCAGTCGAGGATGGGGACAATTTGGATGAGTTGGCGAGGTAACATCTACATATCGATGTCGATTGTTCCGACACTTCCCTCATCCGATACAAATGTATTTACTTACTTCGATGGCGGATTTCCGACTAAGGGACTATTCCTCTCGGCTGCCAGGTCTTGGTTTGAACCCCACACCTGACACCAAGTGTAACGAAAATTGCCTATTGACCGAAACTACCGCCGAGTTTCAATCGGATAAAAAGAAAAAAAAAAAACAGAAACTCCAAAAAAATCTGGTTCCCGAGAGGTAAACTTTTGTTTTTATTCTTTTCTTTTCTTTTTATAATTAAACTTTTTTTTTTTGATGGCCTTAGTCTTCCGACCTCAACTGCTCGCTTTGGACTTCCTCGTTCTGCCGAAAAATCTCCCTTTTAGTCTTCCGTTTTTTTGTCTCCGTTGCAACGTCTAAGATTCCACCGCTTGTTCGCCAACCATTTTTGATTGGAGAAATCCTACGTCACAGGAAACGGCAAATATTTTCTTCGTTGACTTTTCATCATTTGCTCCCCTTTCTTCTGTAGTCATCTCCTTTCTTCGTGTTACTCTTATGGCTTACTACTTAAGCATTTGTCCTCTTCGTGCGGCTGAATGCTCAGTCATGTTCGGCAAAGGGAACAAACCTCTTCAACCTGTCAAATGAAACCGACAACAAACAACGTGATGCAGGTAGGTATTTCGTCGTGAAATAAAAATGTTTTTTTTTTTATTTTTCTGCAGTTTTCTATTTTTCTTTAGGTTTCGTAACACTACCCCCTCCTCAAAACTCAAAGTTCCGTCTGAGTTACAGGTGAGGTCGTACACGGTGCAAGTCGGTTTACGTGTACCACTCTTTGCTTCCTTTGGCCCGGCGCCTGGATTTTGTAGATGAGATCCGACAATTGTTCCACAACCTTGGCAGGGCCTTCCCAATCGCTCTGTAGTTTAGGGCACAGACCTTTCCGCCGCTTGGGGTTAAAAAACCAGACTTCATCCCCTGCAGTAAAACTTATGGCATTAGTTTTGAGATCGTACTTGTCCTTCATTGATTCGGCTGCTATTTTGAGATTTTCTCGGCAGCTTCAGTTCTCTTCCGAAGTTCAACATGGCTGGCGAGAATCCTGTCGATTCTTGTTCTGCTGCGCGATAAGCGAGTAGAGCTGGTTGTAGGAACAGATCCCAATCTGTTTGATGAGGGCTGACGAATTTCGCTAGGTAGTCCAGTAGCGTACGATTGAACCTTTCCACCAGAGGTGTTGATCTAGTTTTGTGACTGCCCAAGACCTCCATTGATCTACGAAACACTTCCAATTCGAAATTTCTACCTTGGTCCGAATCTGCAGAAGACGTTATGTATAATTTGTTCGACTATTACCTCAGATGTTTGGTTGGGCACTGCAAAACATTCCGGCCATTTGGTGAAATAGTCCATAACGACGATTATATATCGGTTTCCTGCCTTGGTGCGTGGAAGTGGGCCAAGTATGTCAACAGCAATCCTCTCAAATGGGTGTCCTGTCCGGCTTGGCTTAAGAGGCCCCCTTGTTCGCTGAGTAGAGCCTCTGCGGGCCTGGCAAACGATGCAGTTTTTACACCATAGTTTGGAGTCTACCGTTCGACCGATACAAAAATACCTGTCCTTTATTTTGCTTAGGGTTTTGCGCTGCCCCAGATGACCTCCGCTCGGACTATTATGGAGTTGCTGAAGAATTTCTGGAACTAAGGTTTTTGGAACTACGGGTAATGTCTTCTGCTCCTGGTCCTTTTCCCATGTTCGACATATTACGCCGGCATCCATTTTCAACGTTGTAATGTAACGTTGGGCGTTCCCAACCCAGTTGCACTCGTCTTTGATGTCAATGTCATTGCTTTTGCTTTTAGGTTTGTGTTTTTCATATTTTTTTCCCATGAGTACGGGAAGGAATGTCGCCCTGTAATCACCCTATGTACAAAGGGGAGGGGAATTGAGTTAAAACTAGAGGTCTCCAGCTACCTAAAGTTTTGTGCTTGCGACTCATCTCCCCCGATCTCTCTGATCTCTCTCTGCAACTACTTCTGTGTCCATTTTGAATCCATCCGTATACCACTTGTTATCTTAAAGGTTTTCGGAACTCCCATTCTTTTCGTCATCTACGACACAGATTTCGTTGAGTTCAGCAATCTCTGAGATGAAGCTTGTGAGGTCCGACATTACTGCGAGTTTCGTCTCTCCTGTTTGTAATAACCTGACTGTACAGTGAATTGCCACTTTTATAAGATGAAGTGGAGCAGGTTAGCAAAGCGCAGAAGATCGCAGAAGATCGCCTCCACCATATTACTGACAAGTAGGCGATGATCAGTCTGACCATCATTGTACAGATCCAATGGGTGAGTTTTGGAAATGTCGCCCAGGTCTTACCAGACATTTAACCATCGTAGTTTTGGTATGTGTAGAACTACTCGTATGTATTTACCTTCGAGGAGATTTGGTTAAGGTTCAGATTTTTTTACAAGTGAAGGGGTTGATTGAGAGCTTTCCTCCAACGCACAAGTCAGACATTACTTTTAGGACAGTTTGCATTCTCCTGCAACTTGACTTGCTAATCGCTTTGTAGCCTAGAATTTCTACTTTCCTAGTCTGTAACAAGTGACAAAAGAAGGGCTGAAAAAACACATCCTGGTGGCAGTCCCCGACTGTTGAAACAGTAATTAAACATCTGAGTTCCATGGCATTTGAGATGGAAGATCTAGGGAAACACATTACGCGATCTCTTGATCATGACGTTGATCATTCTTTCTGCTCGGCGTAATGATTTTGGTGCAGAGGTCTATTTTTATCTGAGAATTCTCCGGCATGAAGATCTATTAGCCTTGCATTGCTTTAAGAAAAAACGATGTCAAGCTTATAGGCGGGTAAGATTCAAGTGTACACACAACCACAGTTGGAAAGATTCCATCGGTTTCCGTTTCCACTTCAGCTTCGACTTTCCAACTATTTCTGAAGGATAATGTTATTGATTCATTGAGCAAGCAATAAGTAGGACTTATGGTTCTAATGGCCTCGATAAGCTCAAAGGAAATATGTAAGAGTGATGGGGGGTACCCATCATAAGTCATTTCTTGAAGGAGAGATCAGTGTCCTCTTCAAAGATTTCTGTAAAAACCTGTGGAGACGAGGAAGAAGCAAAAACCATCACTCACATTTAATAGAGAATCCTGGCATTATTAACTAAAATAATTTAATTTCATGTCCATGTGTCCTGGAAGTCACTATATTTTCATTGTTTATGCATCCCAGCCTGTCGGTACAAATTCCTCACATATCTTCGATAAATTATATTGGTCCTTTGGCTGAAGAATACTCAAAACCACAGACTACATTAAATACCAACTCTCCACATCGAACAGTAGGGTACCAACTTAACCACTTCCAACATCCACTAGCTTCTCCCAAAATCCTGTCTCACTGTTGTTACTCTTTCATCCCGCTGATTATTATTTATCAATCGAAGGAAAATTTGAATTTTCAACTCACGCTCCAGTGACCAGGGTACGTCCGGTGCATGACAATGAGTCATTGACATGGTAGTGGTTACTGTGTTGCTATTTTGTTCTGGTGCGCTGTTGAAAGAAACAAACATCCTTGTGACTTATAAAGGGCTTCCGGAAGCAATTCATTTTGCTTAAGGGGCGAACCTGGCGGAAGAGCCATCTTGATTGGTGTTGGAATTTGGCCACCTTGAACAGGGTGGTATATTTCTCCCTCCCCCTACCTGTTTCATTTTTACCTTGGTCTTCTTTTATTTTCTTTTTGATTTCATACCCACGATGATGGTGATTTCAATTTTAGATAGGAAAAGAAATTTACACTCGTCAAAGGATGGAGGACACGAGGGAAACGAAGCCATGCAAGGGAATATTCATTCGCATAAGATTGTGGCAACAGGAAATTTGTTGAAATTTCGAATTTGTTGAGAAAATTCGCATGGAAGGATGGGTGTTTGGTTACGAAATTGAAAAGATATTTAAGTGGCCAAAAAGATTAAAAAATTTGTCAGTAACTAGATAAGCTGTGAATGGATTAATGTGGGAAAATTTGCTGTGATGTGGGTTTGAAATTGGATTGGACTTTGGTACAAAGAGTGAGAGATATCGGTTCGTGATGGCGTCGGTTTGGCCGACTGTTGCCTTATAACCTAAATAAATCGTTTGCCTGATACACATCTCGACTTAGTTCACAATGCCTTACCTCTTGGGAGCATGCATGAGCATAAGAGCATCCGCTCTTACTTTTGAACTACGCAATAGCCTTTCAAGATTAGTTAAGACTCACACTGCGCTGTATGGACACAAATAATAATATGATGGCTATGTGTCCCTTATCAGTGTGCAGTTGCAGTTGTGATTATTGGTTATTCTGAAGTTACAGCTCCGATATAGTTCAGTTAGACGTGCATGTATCGTTCTAAACATTTACCATTATGAAGAGATGCTTTTCAATACGGCAGTGACCTGTCTGAATGAATGTGACTAGAGGAACTACTCAGTACCCTGCTCCTAAGGATTATGTTCCGTGTCTGACATCATCACCGAGAACAGTGGCTTAGATGTTTATGCAGAACGTCTCATCATCTTGACGTAGAGTCAAGATCATCTTCTGTTCTTGTTGACAGAAGAATGAGAATCCTTTGTGGCCGTTTTTGGATGTATCGGATAACTTACTTCCTTACTGAGTCGGCGTTATAGTTCGGATGGGCATAGGCCTAAATTCAATTCAGTTCTTACTACCACATTCATTTATTTGTCCTCTTCGATTTCCCCTTAACCCATAGTGTTGTTTCCATACAATAGTGTTTCGATTTTGCAGGACGCGCTATTGTCTTTTTTTTATTCTATCCTGGGTAGCTTGCAAGGGCATATGTGGCAAACCCTTTCCAGCCATTTGTGTCCGATGAGCCCCTTTTCCTTTGCGATAAGTACTAGATTATGTTACTCTCGCATGAGTTTTTGGCAATGAAGTGTCTTAGCTATTCCAAAGATCATTGGAAACAGTGTTAAAAGCGTCTAGAACTCAGCCAACCATATACAATCCAGAAAATTGTAACTACATGGATAAATTGCAGGTCTAATCTATAGACTTTGTCGGATCCAGGAATGAAGAACCTTCTTTATGTCAACCTGATAAAGTGATGAGTGAGAACAAAGCCAAACAGTCCGATTCATCTATAAAGTGAACGATATCGGCGATGAGCTAACTGCGACTCAATCCTTCGAGTGTGATATTGAACATCACATTGCAATGATAAATTGAAAAATCGACGACACACCAAGCCACCCTCAGAATTACCAGATTGTCAACTAAAACACGATACATCACTCACAGCTGAATTAATAGAACCCGAAGTCGATTCACGCACATCTAAGCCTGCTGCAGGCAGTCCAACCTGCTGACTCCTGCGAAGTTTCTTTCAACCTGACAAACAAGATCAAATCCACATCCAATTGCCACCCCAAGGAAGCTCATCAATCACTTTAATCCAAAGTGGAAACCTCCAGAATGCCAACATAGGCCAGACAAGCTTGCTTCAAAGAATCACTTGATCACAACATTTCTTATCAAATGAGTATTAGCATTTTGCGCTATGACTCCTTCTAATTGAATGTCAGGAGTTGCGTTTGCGGCTTCACTGTAATGCAGGTTTCGGTGTAATTCAACTCATCCTTAGCCCGCTATCTTCTAGCGCCTTCGACCTTTTTATGTGCTGTCTCAATACAAAATATTGCACGACGTTAAAAGCAAGGGACCTTGTATACTGCCTTGGGGCACTCCAACTTTCGTTATGTCCGGTTATATACATTTCATTCTTATAGCATATCTTCATCCACCTTCGCTAACATCCATGCTTCTACTCCATAAAGCAGGAAAGCTGTGATGAGGGTCTCTTTAGAGTTTCTTGGCAAAGCTTTATTACCCATTTGCCTTCTTAAGCCAACGAAACTGCGTGCCCAATACCAAGTCATCTCCCACTGCTTTAAAGACAGCCTTCTTTTTCTTAAGCTTGTGTGTTGCCATCCTCACTTCATTTAATTCGATTGAATAGATTTTTTAAGATTTGCTAATTCTAGGTTGAATTAGGTTCCTTCTGCATGAGAACGGAATTTGGGATGGCTTCGGCATTTAGCGATCTGCAGACGTGGCTTTTCCATATCCTTAGTGCCAACTGTGACCCTACTTCCAAAGGCCCTTGTCCATTTCTACAGGCCTCTGTTCGCATTTTCTTCCTTGGAAGGTTCCTTTTACTTACTTACTTACTTACTTACTTAAGGTGGCGCTACAGTCCGGGGTGGAGCTGGGCTTCAACCAACAAGCATCTCCAGCCAGCTCGATGTTCATCCAGTATCGCACGCTATTTTGATCGCGGTCCCCTTCCACTTGCGTACACCATCTGAGTCGCGGTATTCTTCTACTGCGCTGTCCCTCTGCGGAAGAAGATTTTTCGGGCCAAAGCATTGGTATTCATCCGCTCTCAGTCGTAGGACCTTTACTCTTTTGGCTAAGTCGATGTCGCTGTACAGCCCATAACAGATCGTCGTTGTATCTCACCAAGAATTTTCCTCTCAAAACAGCCAAGAGCATCCTCATCCATTTTTGATAAAATCTATGCCTCTGTTCCATAGAACAGAATTTGCATTATTCAGGCCTTATAGAGGGTCCCTCTTTTTGTTCGAGAGAGGGCTTTGGTAGTCAATTGTCTATCAGGTTGTTGATGAACGTCTTTAGGAGTTCACATAATATGACAGAGAGGACCTTGTAAGACTGATGCCTCTGTAGTTGGCGCAGTTCAGAGGGTCCCCTTTCTTGAGGATCGGACAAACAATTCTGAGGTTCCAGCCGTGCATACTTTCGTTTGAGCAGATTATATAAGAGTAGATGAGTTGGTGTATGATAGGGGTGGCCGTGGTGTAGTGGCACTAGCAATCGCTTCTCACTCGGAGGGTCAAGGTTCGAATCCTACCCATTGACAAGTTTTCAAGTTTCTCATTTGTGTAATTGAAACTCAGTTGCAGAGTTTTAAGCACAAAAAAAATAGCGCGAATCACTCTGAGTGAAGAAAAAACTCTCCGCCCTATTCGGACTCCCCCCCCCCCCCCCCTGGAGAGCTAATATCGAAACCAAATACACCTGAGTTTCAAACCACTACAAAACAATTTTCCTTTCTCCTCCTTCTACCTTTCCGCCAGCGTCATGGCAACAGTAAAAGGGTATCTAACCCCTTAGGCACGCGTAAATTATAAAAAAAAAAATCCTTACCAACTCATCACCTGCAGCTTTGAACTGATCGTCTGCCGCTTTGTAGTGTTCGGCTGTCAGGCCATCCGATCCAGCTGCTTTGTTGGACTTATGAGTAAGTTTAGATATGGCTATCTTTACTTGATCCAAGTCGTGTGGACGGAATTGTTAGTCTACATGATCCAGGCTGGAAGGTTCATTCTGTCCGATACGCTCTTTCCAGATCCTCAGCATCGACTGCAATTCTACTACTATGTTCGCTTGTTCGTCTCTATAAGCTTCGGTTCGGGGTTTGTGTCCGTTCTATGTTTTGCTTACCTTTTCGTAAAACGTCCGAAACTCATTCCTGGAGTAGCATCTCTCAATTTCGTCGACCGCGCACTTCTCATCCTCCTGCCGGTGTTCGTGTTTCCTCTCTGCTCGTAGAGTTCATGAACAGCTCGTCTCTGGCTTATCTGAATGCGCGTGCCGTCACTCAACGTCAAACCAGGGGTTTCGTTATGGTGGTCGAGTGAAACCCAGCGCATCAAAGGCGGTATATCTGATGGCTTTTTGGTAATGTTACCACTGTTCTTCGATACTTGATGTTGGTGGCATAGGACCTCATAAGAGATCATGGGAGATTCGATCGAGAAAGCATTTTAGGATTGCGATTGTAGCCGTCCGACGTCCGATAAACTTCCCCACAGTATTAGCTTGCCTTTACGATGTTCGGCATATCCGCAACAATACAAGGTAGTGGTCTGAATCGATGTTGACCCCTCGGAGTGTTCCGTCATACATGATACTTGAGGAGACTCTTGAGTCGATAGCACTGTGGTCAATCAGGCTGACGGTTGATTGATCAGGCGATTTCCAAGCCCCCCTCTGAATATCAAGATGCTGGAACCGCGTTCTAGGCACGAAAAAGTCGATTAGCTTGAGTCCGTTATCGGAGGTGATATCGTGAAGAACTACCAAAGAAGCTCCCTTTTCCTAGCTGTGTATTAAAAACGCCGATGACAATTTTAATGTCATAGCTACGGCACTGCTCTTCGTCATCTTTCTCCTCTGTAGGACGTTACATGCCGGAAATTCAAGACTTCTTGCCTAAGTCTGTCTCTAACAACAAATCCGCATCCAAATATGTGCTACTTTTGTCGTCGATAACAATCGCATAGTGGAACGTAGTAGCAGTTTTTCATCCTCTTTTAGTCCATCCCATCCCATTACATTTCTTTGATGGCGGTAATGTCTGCTTTGCAGAGCCTCCGCTAGTTTTTCAGCTGCGAGTGGCCTATTAAATCTTTGTTTCGTTTGCATGGGTTAGATCGGTCCGTTTCCCAAGTGTGTTGTTACTGCGTCACTTAACTTTCTTTTTACTTCCTGGAAAAACTTCCGAACGCTTTGGTGCTCTTTATTTTCCCTCTGGAGAAACCGATGGTTTCGTAAGTTAAGGTAAGGGGCCGCTCTGGTGATTCTATGCAGCTCGCTTCGTAGGCGAGTTGTTTCCCTACGTGTGTTTGCCTGCATTCTTCATCAAACCATGTGTTTCATGGAGCTGGTCGGCTTAAACCCATCGACTCAATTGCGGGGTTTCTGATGGCTCCTTGGCATCAATACCACTTGTCTTCGGCAGATACGCTGGCGGTTTTCCGTGTTTCTTCGTTATTGTGAAGTATCCATAGATGTAACTTAAGTGCAACGAGGTAGTGGTCCCAGACTATATTCGCTGTTTGGAACATTCGGGCATCTATAATACCGGGAAAGTATCTAGCATCGATCGCAACATGGTCAATTTGGTTGATGGTTTGATAATCAAGCGACTGCTATGTCCCTTTGTGTAAATCAATGTGGTAGACCCATGTCGTAGCAACAGTGATGTTCCACCCCGCCGCAAAGTCAATTATCCAGAGTCCATTTCCAGTTGTGTTGTGGTGCTTCCGGAGTGGACTACCAAAAATGAAAAATGTTCTTCCTTCCTATTCGGGAGTCAAGACCACGTAAGATGATTTTAACGTCATAAATCGGAGTTTCATCAAGCGTCGTCCTTTTCGTTATGGGGGCGTGAGCGCACATCAGACTGATGTTGGGGAATAGACGCTAATGCATATTGGTGAAGAAGTTCGCTTGCGTGCCAAAACCTCAAGACTTCTCACCTAAGTCCGCCGCCTACAACAAATAGACTTGTTTGTATTATCTGTAACAATCGCCGTAGTATATGTCAACAGGGATCGATTGGACGGGACCAGTGCCACGAGAAGGTAAAATAAGCACAAATGATGTACACTAATAGATGGGGCACTGGTCATCGATAGGCTGACGCTGATCAGTGCCTACCCTAATCGTACACACCACCAGATGTTGAAAGTGTTACTTTAAGCACTCATTCGAAATGCGGTCAAGTCCAACCACCTTGTTGTTTTGTAGAGTCTTACGATACGAAAACGTTCACTTACTAACACTAACTAAGCAGTCAGATAAACAACTAGTGTACTATATTCCTCCTCAGTTGGTCCCTACCCAACATCTGTCAGTTCCTTGGTGAATCTGCGGGCAAACGTTGAAGCAGTTGTACTTATCGTTTCGCTCGATATAGTGACATGGTCCATTACAATTTGAGGTCTTACAGTCTTATATTCTTCGATTAGTTCCCTGGAGTACTCAGAAAATAATTTATATCCTGCCACCTTGCGGAAATATGTCGCAGCATTTCAATGTCCTCGGATGGTTTGGGATCCTCAGCTACTGATTGCATTTAAGCAAATTATTATCGCTACGGTCTGGGATGTATCTTCGTCTGATAATTCTGTATACAGCAGGAGAGAGAGAGACTTTTTCACAATTCGAGGATTTTACATTTGGAGGTTTTCATTGCCATTGCTGACCGAGCTTTGAACCCAGACCCTCTTTTGTAATAGTTGGAAAGCTTAAGCAATACGTCACTTCACCACCTAAGTTTTTGCGAAGATGTGTCCTCATGTAGTTGCGATATCTTAAAACTGATGCACACTGCACCAACATGACATGAAAACATCCAAAACCGTGACATTTCGATGCCTTCCTGAATTTTCAGATCGCCTGTAATAAAGTCGATGTCACATTTCAGTGCTGCGTTGTTAAAGACTTTTAACTGCTTATAAAAGTCGGCATGATGTTGGCAAGGATAAACTCCATAAGGCAGCACTTGGATAGCATAATTAGAACGGTCATGGTAGTCCTTGAGACTAGGTCAAGAAGAATACAGAAACCAGGAAGCAATCTTCTTCTGGTTGCATGGGCATGGTCGTTATCGCTGAGTCATTAAGACGATTTCAGATGTCGATATCGAATCTTAAAATAATGCTTACGCGTATCGACCATTTGATGCCATTTTAGTCGCGATGTACAGCGATACAGCGATATAGTCTTCGTCATCGAGGTATGACTTAGAAACCTCCGCTTTAGAACTTTGAAAACTATTTCCCAACTTTTTAGCCCCTGAAATAGTTGATGGCCTCCGATGGTGTCCTTTTAATATCATGTCTACCAGTTATGTTGCATCTATGCATACTACAAGCCAGTCTTTGAACTGATAGACTCTCTCGCTATGCCTAGTGACACCATCAAGCTGTAGAATCAACTCTGCGGAATGTGTTCAACAATCTTAAGGAATTTATCAAGTATATGCCATTTTGAGCACATTCAAGCTCTCCATTGTTAGGCGGGGAATCCTGCCTCATTTAGAAGATGCCCTGTTTATAAGCGGCTTGCTGTCGAAATGCAACCAAAAAAAAAAATGGCAAAAGAACGATCAACCCAAAAGATTGCCATGATTAAAAACACAGTTGAGAAGGGTGTCTCATATGTTAGCGTTGCCGGAAACACTAGTGGCTCACATACAGTTTCGCGTTCTGCAACCGAAAGTTTGCAGAGCTAAGAAACAATCTTGCCAGAGACGTGAAGGCCTAGGCAGATAGATTGGATGCCCTTCTCAATGTATTCAATGCTTAGGTCTAATGTCAGGGAGCTCAAGATAGCTGCTATTAATGTCAATTCCATAAGAACAATGGCCAGACAGGGAGAATTGCTGCGTTTTGTGACAGATCACCGACATGACGTGCTTTTCTTAAGCGAAATCAATCTTAATGACAGACATTTCCCTGAATTCAAGGATTACAATCCCATACGAACTAACAGGATAAATTCGAATAGTGGCGGAGGTACGGCAATCCTCATTCATAAACCGCTAAAATTCTCTCCAGTTGAAATTGATGAAATTAGAGGCTTTAACCATCTTAAGACGACTATCGCCTCTCTACCTTTGAAAAATAATAGACGTCTCTATCATACGAAATCGAAAATCTATTCGAAATTCTAAGGCTAAATAGTTTGAACAACTATTTCGTCTTAGCGAGAGACTTGAACGCGAGGCACCCGACTTGGTTGGATTCCCGTGCCAACACAAAAGGTAACCGCCTAAGGGCCTTTATTGATGACAACCAAGTTGAGTATAAATTTAAATTCTACAGCCCAGTTACACCAAGTCGCCCTTCGGGTAATTCATACATAGATCTTTGCATTGCGGACGCGAGATTACACATTAAAACTATCCACAATAATAAAATACCGCTGCTGCCTTATGATAGCGATCACAAAGCTATCGTCCTGGAAACATCTTTGACTGACGACCCCATGTTTACCTTCGAAATAGAGCACGAGGTTGGTAAATTTAATTTTAGGCACACCTCGCTGTGCTGCGAGGACATATAATAGACAGCGGTCTTCTTCTGAGGTTCCTAACAATAGGAACCTTACGAACGAGGATTGTGACTTCTACATAGGTAATCTCAATTCCGTAGTACGAGAGGCGATGGAGTCGTCAGTACTGACGATAAAAAGTAGAAACAGCATGGAATGCTATCTAAACCGTGACATACAGAGACTACAAAATCATAAGAGCTTTCTGATAACTCAGATAAATAGGATACGCCGACAATTTCAGGATGTTCCTAACAATGAAGAACTGGTAAGATTGAAGTCCCTCCTGAGAAATGTAAAGTCGCTCATAGAGCAACAATATCGGAATGCGGCCAATGCCTACTGGAGGCAACGTGCGCAAAAAGTAATGAAGTCTGACTCAAGGAACATGTTTCCTCAAATCAAGCAGATCTTCAAGCCTCGTAGCATTGTCCAAATTCCAAAACTCAAAGTGCTACTGCTCTCTGAGCGGCTCCTTTCTCAGGCAGGGATTAATCCCCAACACTGTCCCACAATCGACAACCACTACGTGGTTGATAGTGAAATAAAAAAACCTCAATTTTATTGGTTCCCACTTTGAGTCACTCCACAAAATCGATCTCCCAAGTCGGAAATCTGTTGAGGTGGCTGAAGAGCTACTGCGGTTTAATAACTAAATCAGTGACACTTTCATTCCGCTCAGGTTTTCTGAGGATCTAAAAGCAGTCGAACTGATAACAGAACAGACAATGAGCTACTGCACAACACTTTACGGGCTCACAGAAATATTCAGAAAACTGAACAACAAAAAGTCATCTGGTTTGGATGGTATCCCGAATGTTGTACTTAAGCATATACCGATCGAAATCATAAGGCAATACTGCGTAATTTTTCACAACTTGCTTAACAACTGCTACTTCCCAAACTGTAAATCCGATAGTAAAAAAAAAGAAAGATCATTCGAGCTATAGGCCAATAAGTCTCCTGCCTAATATTGGGGAGGTTCTTGAGGTAGTTGTCAGCAAGTCAATCTTGCTCGCGTGCGAAAATAAGGAGATCATCCCGCGGAATCAATTTGGATTCAAAAGATTTCACCCGCCAGTGCATGCGATATCAACTGGAACCTTAACGCCAAAATATGTACAGGTGCCTGTCTAGTGGACGTCGAAAAAGACTTCGACATGGTTTGGTTAGACGGGTTAATATATAAACTTATTAAGTATGAATTTCCCCCGCACCTTATAAAGATAATCAGTTCAATGATACGCAAGAAGAGATTTGTTGTAACAGATAGAAAATACACGACGACTAGAGTCTTCAAAATCGCCAATGGTCTGGCACAGGGCACAGTAACGGCGCCAATCCCCTTTAAAATCTATACCTCTGAAGTACTTAGGGACATGGCTTCCTCGATAGCATTCGCTGATGATGTCATATTATACCCTCATGGCTCTAAAATCAGCGAGATACAGAATAATCTCCAGTTTACTGTCAAGATTGGAAGCTCAAGATAAATAGCTCCAAATGAGAAACCATACTGTTCCGCACCCCAGTAGGCCAGGGTAATACAGACTTGTGACGCAATTGGCGAAATGGGCTTCGCATCGAGTCAAAGACCGTTGTGAAGTATCTAGGTGTCCATCTAGATAAATATTTATTTTACAATGAAAACATAAACCAACAGCTCAAAAAAGCGAGAGCGGCATTTATGTTGCTTAAAAGCCTTTTTTATTCGAATCATCTGAGATCCGATGTGAAGGTCATTTGTTATCAAGCATTTGTGCGTCCAATATTGACTTACGCGAGTCCCTTATGGTGGAACATAAATCCTTCTTACATGGAGAAATATCGAGTTTTCGAAAGAAAATGTCTTCGAGCTTGTTTACGAATGTACAAGAGCGCTCATTCCGACTTTCTTTTTTTTTTTTTTTTTTTTTTATAATGAGCGCGCGCAAAGGAAATATAGGGAGGAAGAAAAGAGAGGTACCGATGTACATTGTTTTTAAATGTTTGCAAGTTATAACGACCAGGAAATACAGAGATCGGCAGGGCATTCCATAAGCGAGTTGTACGGCTTAGGAACGAATTACGATATTTTAGAGTACGTCCGAAAATGGGCTTGAGGGTATACTGATGAGCATTCATAGCGAGACGGGTGTTACGGTTGAAAGTTTGAATGGGCGGAATGCTACTGGCGATTTCAGTGGAGCACTGGTGGTGGAAGTAGCGATAAAACAAAGTGAGACACGAGACATTTCGTCCGTGTTCGAGGGTGTCCATTGATTGACTGATATTAGTATCGTCAATAAGTTTTATCGCACGGTTTTGAATCCTATCTAGCAGGTGCAGAGATGTTTTAGGAGCACCTGACCAGATGTGGGAGTTGTACTCCAATTTTGGGCGGATGAATGCCTTATATATTGAGGCCAGATCAGAGGGTGTAAAATATTTCTTACATCGCTTGAGGAAACCTAGATATTTCGCAGCATTTTTGGCGACATCAAATATGTGATCATTCCAACGTAAGTTGTCATTGACACACATACCGAGAATGGAAAGTTTTTCGGTTTCGACGATGCAAGTGCCATTCATAGATAATGGCTGGGTGTTTAAATTTCGCTTTAAAGACAGCAGACAGCATTGTGTTTTGGAAGCATTAAATTCCACTCTATTGATAGTTCCCCAATTGGTTATGCTGTTGATATCGGAATTTAATGAGCTTAGCATACGCTGCCGTTCTCGTACTACAGCCGAAGAGCAGGGCCGTGAGTCCGGGAACGAATATGAAAAGCAGAGAGTACTGTCATCAGCAAAGGAATATATTGGATTAGAAGTAGCAGACAAGAGATCGTTAATGAAAATTAAAAAGAGTGTCGGTGACAGAACAGAGCCCTGGGGCACACCAGCATTTATTTTGTGAATATCAGACTTGAAACCATCCAAGACAACTTGAATTGAACGTTCCGAAAGGTAATTTCTAATCCATTGAAGAAGAGAGTCGTCGATCCCAAATGCACGCATTTTCGACAAAAGACCCTGATGCCAAACTCTGTCAAATGCCTTAGAAATATCAAGTGCAACTATCTTGCTTTCGCCAGATTGATGTACGCTTTGGTTCCACTTTTCGGTGATCAAATTACCAGTGGACCATACTGCCGGTCTTTGAAAAGTTTTCGTGTTTCGAGATATTTCATGAGCTGACGATTTATCAGTGTTTCCATGACCTTGGAAAGAAGGGACGTAAGTGCAATGGGTCTGTAGGAGGAGAGAGAAGATGATTCGCCTTTTTTAGGGACGGGCTGGACAAATGCTGTTTTCCATCTGCTCGGGAAGGGTCCTAAAGTGTAGGATTGATGAAAAAGCTTACGCAGTGGTTTTGCCAGCGAGGAAGAACACCTCTTCAGAAGAAGGGGAGATATACCATCTGGACCAGCGGATTTATGTATGTTGAGATCTTTAAGTACTCTTGCTACTACACGAGTGCGAAAGTAGATTCGTCCCATTGAAGATTCGACGCACTCAAGTGTAGGCGGAGACAAAGCACAATCTGGGAGTGTTGAGCTGCCCGCAAAGTGTGCAGCAAGCAGATTGGCCTTATCCAAAGAGCTGACAGCTGGAATGTCATTGTAAATGAGCGTTGGGATGGAGGATGAGGCGGGATTTCTAATGTTTTTGACGAACGACCAACAATTTTTACTGCCTTTGGGACATTGCAGTATTTTTTGCCTCAGTTTTTGGTCGTATAGGAATTTCACACGCTTAAGAAAGGCGTTGCAGTCATTTCTGGCTCGTTTGAACTTTTTTCGGTTTTCCTCTGTCGGGTTGGTCTTGTAGGACCGAAAAAACATTTCTCTAACCCTGACGGCCTCTTTACAGCTCGAGTCGTACCATGCCTTTTCTTTTGGTTTGATACTCTTCATCCGATGAGGAATAAAGGATTTCATTCCAAAGAGAATGGTGTCTATAATCATATCAGCAGCGGCATCCACGTCGTTATCGAGGAAGCATAACGACCAGTTAAAATTCCTAAAGAAGCTGTTAAGACCGCTCCAGTTGGCTTTCTCGTATTGCCATACGGTTCTTTTAGGAATTTTTTCTCTAACTGTGTGGTCGGTGTACGAGAAATTAGCTGATATGACACAATGGTCCGACGAGCCTAGAGGGGAGAGCACATCAATGGTGTACTTATCAGGGTGAGAAGTTAAAAACAAGTCCAGGGTGTTGGCGGTGTGACTATCAACGTCTGGTATTCGCGTTGGCTCATTTACAAGCTGCGTTATGTTGTTTTCCGCAGCGAAGATCTCAACACACCGTCCTTCGGGTGTTGTCTGTCCAGAATGTCGAAGCCACCCAGAGTTTTGAAATATTGAAGTCGCCCGTAATAACGATTTCAGTATGAGGATACAGGGATACAATTCTTTGAATGGAGTCAGACAGCGCATCAAACTCGTTAAGAGTCGAATTGCTGTCCAGTTTGGGGCTTCTGTAAATAAAGCAGTAGTGTATAATTTGCTTACGGAGATGGAATTTTAACCATAATTGCGGATTGGAACATGGATCACATTGTGGTGGAGTTTGGTAAGCTACATCACTGCGCACGTAAATGGTGAGAGAAGAATGATGGCAATAAGCTTCAGATCAGAATGATCTGAGAGGTGTGGGCGGGGATCTACCTGTGTTTCACTAAGTGCCAAAACAGCTGGTCTGTACTTACAGACGTGGACGTACGCAGAAAAGTGATTACTTTTTAGCCCGCGTATATTGGCTACGTCTACCCTGAATTCCCTAGTCATAATCACAGACAAACACAGAAAACACAAACACCGACGATACTAAGCAAGGCTGCGAAGTGGAAATTCTGACGTTGGTTTACCGAATCAAATTGTTGTAGGTGTTATGCCCTTACAACAATATGAAACAGTACACCAACAAAATTTTCACTCACAACCCCGCTATCCATCAGTTGTTGCATTATTCAGCAACAAGACAATATTGGATGCTTCCGGTGTGTCCAGGATCATTTCGCGCGCTCAGTGAAGGTTGTTGAGAACGAGTTCATATCGGGCTTGTTTTATCCTAACCCTGGTTACTTCAGAAACACATTGTCGAGTGGATATATACCACCTGAGACGTTCTTGTATCTAGATGCACACGGCTATCTATCTGATGCTAGTAATGTTCCGATTATATATCATGCTGATAGAGGGGCCACAGGCAAAAGAATCCTACATGTGCCGGTACACTCGGGTGATGGGGCTAATGTTTTGAGATACTGCATGAGCGTTCCTGAAAGGGATACTCTCGATACATGTAGATCAAATCAGGATAAATACTGGTGGCTTGATTGGGCTGAAGCTGACGCTTAGGTTTGAAGAGGTTTTTATTGAGGAGCTCAACTCACTGCTGATTAACAACAATTCTAACCACTTGTTTATAGTTGGTGATATAAATATAGATCTGTTATCTGATGCTTTAATAGTTGAAAAATACAGGTCGTTATTCTCAGCATTTGGTCTAAGATCTTGTATCAATGAACCAACAAGAATAACTCCAATATCCAAAACATGTATTGATCATATATTAGCTAGAATTGATATGAAAACTAACTTAAGTCTAACTAGTTCAATATCGGATTTTAAAATTTCAGATCATTGTATGACGTGCTTATGTTTTAATTTTAAAGAAATTAGTCATATTGAAAAGAGAAAACAGATATTCCATAAGCAATCTTTCAGAACTAATTTTGAACTGCTTAATTCTAATTTGGTTTTTGAAGACTGGGCAAGAGTTTTAACTATTCATGAACCTTCAATTGCTTTTAATAATTTTGTGTTAGTTTTAAAAAGTTATGTCGATCAAAGTACAAAAGTAGTTGTGAGCAGGTAAGGAAAATTTAAAAGACTCAAGCCTTGGATGTCTAACTATTTATTAAATAAAATCCATCATAAAAATAAATTAAGACTTAAGTGTAAAAAAACACCCAGATTGCGTTTTATTATGTAAAAAATACAAAACATTGTGTAAAGAGATTAGTCTTGAAATTCCAATTTGCAAAGAAAATTTTTATATGAACAAGTTTCATGAGGCCAAAGGGGATTTAAAAAAAGAATGGTCAATAGTAAATGAATTATTCAACAGGAACACCTCTTTTGATTTTCCTTCTAATCTTACTTTTGGATCTATGAACATTGTTGATCATTCTGTAATGGCCAAAATATTTAATGACTACTTTACTCAAATAGCCGTTAATACTGTTTCTGAGCCAGGCATAAATCTCTCTTCTGTTAATTGCTCAGAATTTTGTTTTAATGAAGAATTTCAACCGAATAGTTTTTTATTTAACACTTTATCTTCATTTGAAGTTTTTAAGGTTATACAAGCTTTGGATAACTTGTTATCCACTACGTCAAACAGTTTTTCCAACAACTTTGTCAAAAAAGTTGGCCATAATGTGGTTGACATTTTGACACATTTATTTAACAAAAGTATTGTCCAAGGTGAATTCCCGCAAAGTTTGAAAGTAGCTGAAGTAATTCCTATATTTAAAAGAGGTGATAAGAAATGTATAAACAACTATAGGCCTATATCATTGCTATCAGTTTTCTCAAAAATTTTCGAAAAAACCATCAAATGTAGAGTAGTCAAATATCTTGAGAAAATTTCTTTTTTCAGCTCAAATCAGTACGGATTTAGAGCTGGTAAACCAACTGAAGATGCACTTTTAGCTCACTGCAGTCATATCTACGAAAGTATAGATCAAAAAAGGTATACTGCTGCTCTTTATATATATATTAAGAAAGCATTCGATACTGTAGATCATGTCATTTTATTGAGAAAATTAGAAAAAGCTGGCTTCAGAGGTTTTATGCTTGATTGGTTTTCTTCCTACCTTAAAAACAGGAAGCAAAGAGTTAAAATAGGCGATAAATTCAGCGAAACCGAAAACATTAACATAGGAGTTCCTCAAGGTTCAGTTTTAGGTCCAATTTTGTTCCTCATATATATCAACAGTGTTTTTAATCTTAAGTTAAAAGGAAAAATAAGTGGTTTTGCTGATGACCTAGCATGTGTTTATTCTAGTCCCACAATGTTAGATCTAATTTCGGATATCAATTTTGACTTGGAGTTATTCAGACATTGGTTCGGCGTTCATAAGCTTGTTATAAGTGAAAAAACAAGAGTTATGTTCTTTAATCTGGTTACTTTAGATTTGAATCCTCCACTTCTTGTTCAACACAGCATTGACTGTAGAAAACTCTCGCTAAGTAGCGTTTCTTGCTGCACCGCCAATAGTGCCCCTACAAATGTTGTAGACTTTGATTGTTCTCCTAAGTGTTTTCGAATCGAACCTGTAACTGAGTATAAATATCTTGGCCTAATAATTGACAACAAAATGAACTGGAATATATATATATATAATGTATATATTCATTAGCGTTAAAAAAGTATTTGTTGTCAACCACTTATGTCATGTTTCACTTGAGAAAGCTTTGTTGCAGGAAACTTATGGAGACCATTTACTATGGACTTATTCAATCCAAAATACAATATGGAATAATATGCTGGGGTGGTACTTACAAAAACTATTTACAGCCTCTTTTAGTTACTCAAAAGCATATCTTAAGGACCATCTGGAGGAAGAAAAGATTTGAACATAGTTTTTCGTTGTTTGTCAGCTCGGGTATTCTCCCACTTAAGCACCTTTATTTTTATAAAGTACTAAAAATATTTTTCTGTAGAAGTGGATATCTCTTAAGCCACAATATGCCTGCTTACTCATTACGCAGCATCGATACAAATCTTGCTATCATTCCTGTGCACAATTCTAATAGCTTTCTTAACTTTTATTCATCAGTAGCACCTAGACTATTCAATAAATTACCACTTGATATACGGAGTATTCGTTCGACTCATTCATTCAATAAAAAAATAAAAAAATGGCTTTTTAACGACGATTTTGATGAAATCGGTAATATTATCAAAATATTGGTTTAAGTTTGTAGTAATTGAATCATTTCCATCAACTTATAAAAAAAAAAAAAAAAAGAATTTGTTTACTCGACATACGTATTACCCCACAACACTTGTTGATTAAATATCTATTTAAATATTATTGAAAAATTATATATTTTGGTACTTTCGACACTTGTCGTAAGACAACAGATCGTGCCTTTTTTTTTCTTTTTTTTTTCTCTTACTTTTTATCAAATGAAAAACACTTAAAAAAGGTTAATGTTTATATTGTAATTATTATTTATTGTTAAATTGATGTAAGCTTTTCTTAAGTTACTATATTATAATTTTATTCAAATGTAAAAGAAAAAAAGAAAATAAAAAGTAATAATCTATCTATCTATCTAAGTATAGTACGAGTATTAGTTTTTTTTTTAGTATCGTAGGTAATTTTAAGTATAAAAAATTAAATACACAAAAGAAATTTTTTTACACATTTTTTGTTTCTTAAAATAACAAGGTCCATATTTGAACAAAATGTTTATTCAATTTATTTAACACAGAACTGTAGCTAGCTTAACACATAAAGATTTAATGCACTGCGTACCACTTCTAATGTGGTGTTTTACTTCGTTATTAAGATAGTTCGTAAGTATTTCGCATGATTTTGCTTAGTTTTTATTTTAAGAATATTGTAAATAGTGGAAATAAATAAGTTTAAAAAAAAAAAAGCTCTCCATCGTGTCAAAAACCTTCAGGTTGTAATTGTAGCACATTCTCATAAACAGTTTCCACCCTCAAGGACATCAGAATTGCTTCTGATTCACTCATGATCGAGTCTATGACAGAGAAATCCAGTTGCGACATATCAATTAACGGCGAAGCCCTACCTACTGTCCTCAACAAAATGAGAAATGTATCTATTACCCAATCTACAAGTATATTACCAATGTCTTTATGTTGCAATAAATTTTACATGTTGTTAAAAGTGATAAAGTTCCCGAAACTGTTTTCTCCTTCTTCACTTACCAACTTTCGAACACCTTACTCGGCCATAAATTTCCAAATATTGTCTTCTATTAACAAAGTCTCAAATTGCTTTTACATTTTTTCGATTTTCCTTTTCTTTTTAGTTTATCCTGGACCCCTCGAAAATAGCCAAAACCCCATGTGTGCCTTTTGCCGGCAATGTAACCATAACACTTCTATCCGTATCAACGGTGACTTCCACCCCAGTGCATTGTCCATTCAGCAAGCTCCCACTTATGATATCACAATAATTCCCAGGCGGCACGCAACCATACATCCTCTTCTCAAAGTCCTCCCTTAGATCATTGTTGAAGGTAATAAATCCCCTATTGCCGCGACAAAACGCCACATGATTCGGTCTTTCCTCATCTATCTGGAAGCTACTGATATCCTCGTCTGCAATATAGTTTGCGAATGCAACCATATTTGCTATGGCATTCCATCGGTGCTCGCACACCCATCCAGATTCGTTTTTACACTGCCCGTCATGGTGGATAAACTCCGGTGATGTAATATCACCATTCCCATCGGCTGGTGGTCCACCGTCATAAATATCAAATCGGAACGAGCTCATAATTCGTTTGATCCCATATGGATGGGCTAACATGAACGCCACAGCCATTGTGTATTTTTTCGGCTTCTCATACGTTAGCACCGATTCGAGATCCCTTCCGCCCAGACCATTGCCACGTTGAGTATAATGCGTGTCGATGAAGACCAACGCGTCAAGTGGGTGTAGAAAACCTCTGGCTGGTCCCCAATTTTCCATTGAACTCATAGGTTGTTGACCATTGAATACAGCTGCGATTTGCACAGCATGCCGGGATTCAGTGACAACACCATACCCGATGTACTCCGTTCTGAAAGGTAAATGGTGTGTTGCTATCCTACTAAAGGATCAAATGGACTATGAACTCACTTGGAAATTGCCTCGTCGCTCAAGTCAACAACTTCTTGTAGGAAAAATGGACGAGCGTTTTCTGGAAAGTCATATTTGGTGCTCAAATTGTTCACCATCTCGTAGATGTCCTGCAAATTTGTTATTAAAATATTTATTAATTTTTTTTTTTTTTGTTCAAGGCAACAACTCACTCTCAAGTCCGCTGGCCACATGTATTTGGCCGCATCCACTCTGAATCCAGCTGCACCCAGGTCCACAAGTCTATTCAAGAAATCGACAATTGCTTTCTGTACACCAGAATTCGAGTGATCCAAATCTGGTAATTGTTTCAACTCACAATTGCGGATCTGATGGCCGTCAGTGTAGTCCACAATAGCACACCGTCGATGGAATGATGTGTCATTATACGGCACCGAGGGGTAGATTCGCAGAGCAGCATTTGCTTGAGAGTCACCAGTTCCCTCCATGAGTTGTTCATAAGCCGTTGCCTCGTTGGCAACTCCATCATCGTTTTGAATTGCATTGCCACCAGGTCTTGGGGCGGCCATATGATTGAGGACTACATCAACATACACCCTTACTCCTGCATCATTGCATGCCTTCGTCATTGCTTCGAATTCATCCTCATTTCCAGAGCGCGAGGCGATTTTGTATGAAATTGGGTGATACCTCTCCCACCAGGGTCGTGCAAAGTCATTTCGAATTACATTCTCACTAACCGGTGAAACCTGCCACCAATACATTCATTCAACGGAACCATCTGTTCCATTTGTGGATGTCTTACCTGAATGCCGGCAAATCCTCGAGGTCCCAGGAAGGTCTCACACTCCTTGGCGATATCGTTGAATTTCCATTCGAAAAGCTGGACAATGATGGTGCGATTCGATTTGAAATGTGGGTCGTGTTGAAGTGTTCCAAAATCTTGTACTGTTACTGCTTGAACTGTCCCGATTACAATGAGAACAAAGGCTAACATGTCAACTGTTCACGTGTGCTCAGTGTCGTACGGAATGGAGTTATAAACATTTTTGTGGAATGTTCTTCCAGACGCCTTTTGTTAAATTTTATGTTGCGTGCAGTGTGCTCCCAACACGCAAGTGTTTAACACTGCAATCACTTGCAGTAGGTGGAGGTTTCAAAGTTACACTATGCAGCTGGCATTTGTATTAAAAGATCAAGGTTTCTACATAGTTTTGGATCATTGTTGTGTTGTGGATACCTTCGAAGTCTTGTGTTCATTTCCAAGTTCAGCAAGGCAGTAATCACTGCTCGAATGAGATCATCGCTTACTCCTTTCTAAAGTAAAGGAGTAGCCGCCAATTACTACCTGAAAGAGAGTGATGTTCCGAGTTTCTGGTCTTATTCATATTTGTAACTAAAATGCATTCTGTCACTGAGGGCATTGAATACAGACTCTCGATAGAGAACTTACGAGAGGAGCTTGTAGCGGTTTTATCTTGTCCGACACTGTAAAAGTTTTCAGCTCTCTGTGTTCTTAATAGATTTTTGGATTTTACAAACATACGGTCATAGGGCGCCCTGATCTGTGAGTGAACCAACCGAACAGGATTCCCACCTAACTAAAAAGATACCAATGATGTAAGACATTAGAAGTCGGCGTCTGATGAGGAAATGAAAGGTGTGACTCTCCAGTGCCGAATTAAGCGATCACAATGACAACGGGCAATTTGAATGCTATGACAGCCCGTGGTTTAAGAAGAAATTTCATGGAATTAGAGTATTACCTGCACCATTTTTACCAAGACACCAAGACATACAGATGGAGAAGGTTGGCCGGAAAATCGATGAACTACAGAGAGCAGTGGCGTATTGACCAGGCTAAAGTATGAAAAGTATGAACGGTATCATAAAAGCTATGTTCCAAATGGAGGAAAGATGACGCCAAAACGCGCTGCAGCACTCAATATCCCAATGATGTTAGCAGCGGCCAAAAAAAACTGAAAGGAGTCCCTCAGTGTACAATAGTGCTAGCAAAAATGTTAACAACGCCATCGTGACTAGTGCTGGCAAACAACGATATGGAACCTATCCTCATAAGCTACCGCAAAAATGTCGAGGACCGATTTTATAAGTCGAAGAAGAACACAAATCAAAATTAAGCTCCTTGAACTCGGTAATACTTGGTCCTGCACTGATTTAGAAGAAAATTCAATAGCGCATGCAACTAATCGCGGTGATGCAATAACTTATGTATAGAGAGCGATTCCAGCTGATGCCGAGATTGGGGAGGAAAAGGTCTAAGGACCGTGGATAGTGGATGAGTACACAATTTGTACCTAAACATATAAACACACACACATTCCAACAAGTCTTGCTGTAATCGATGGTTAATACAAACCACCCAGGCATGCCATGCACGGCATATCGCGGACACTAAGCACCAAGCATCAACAATTTAAAAATTAAAATCCCGATGGAGGCTGAGCCTGAAAATTCCGACATCGCGATTGGGTTCAACTTCTCAATTCCTAATTGCTTTCCTCTTAATTACTTACATACTTAGATGGGGCTACAGTTCGGGCTGAATCTGGTCCTCACATGACAAGCCTCTCCAGTTAGTCTGGTCTTTAGCTAACTGCTCCCAATTGCGCACTCCAAGTCGGTTAAGGTCCGTTTCTACTTGTACGCGTAACCTAAGGGTTAGATTTGAAGACTCTGCGGGTCGGAGCAATGGAGTCCATTCGCTCTACATGTAATAGCCATCTCAGGAGACAGATGCGCAGTTTCCTGACTAATTCGATGTCGCTGTACAGCTCGTAGAGTTCGTCGTTGAATATTCTCCTCCAAAGCCCGTCAACGTAAGCGAGACCGCATATTTTTCGAAGAATTTTTCTCTCGAAATAACTTTTTTTTTTTTTTTTTTTTCAATACAATTCATTTTTATTTTCAATAAAATCAACATTGGTTATGCGTTTCCGCGAAGCCTTAGGGGCTTTTCTGCAGAATGTTGTGTTTCTAACATTAATAATTGAAATAAAGTAAGCTTAGTTTAATAATAATTCAATACGTGATTTACACGAAAAAATTATTTGACATAAGTAATTTTGATCGCTTTGGATTTAGATTTACTTTAATATTAAAACATTTTAATAATTTAACTTATTTAACATTGTATTCAGATTAAAACATTCAGTTGTTGGAATTTTGATTTAAGAGAAAGTTTTTTATGGTTTTTTTCCTAGTTTTAAAATTTCTAGCGTTTTTTAGTTCTTGCGGAATTGTGTTGAGCATTTCGGGCACATTGCATTTCAACTGTCTTCTTCCATAGTTATTGTAGAATCTGGGCTCTTGAAGCATACCTTGTGCACGTCTTCTTGTGTTTCTCCCATGGTTAATTGGAGTGGTGAATCTCATGTCATCGTAATACTCTAATATAATCGTCATCTTGAAGATGTCTTCCACTTTAAGGACATTGAACCTTCCTTTCTCAGTTACATTTCGATGAGTAAATATATTTATCTTTTTCAGTGCTGCAGTTTGTAGTTTCTGAAGTTTTTTTAAATGAGTTAACGATGCATTACCCCAGGCAAGTATTCCATATCTTAGTTTGGATTCCACTAGCGCAAAGTACACTTGTCTTAGAACAGATGTTGTCGTTTGGTACTGCAGATGAGTTATTGCGTATAATGCTCTTTTCAGGCTCGAACGTAACTCATCAATGTGCTTATCTCACAGAAAGTTATTGTCGATTGTCACTCCTTGATATTTGTAATTTTGAACTATATCTATAGGACAGCTAGTCGATGTATGGCAGTCATCATTCCTACAGTATATTTGTTGTTCGGTAGCCTTGAACTGCGGATTTCTTATATGCATCATTTTTGTTTTGGATGAGTTGATCATTAAACCATGATCATGACACCATTTTACTGCATTATCAAACTCTTCCTGAATTATTGTTGTTGCCGTCTGCAAAGATCTGTGACATACCACTATCGCTGTATCGTCGGCATAAGCAAAGGGTTTGGCTCGCTTGAAAATGCGGAGAAGCTCATTAGCGTATAGTATAAACAGAATCGGGCCCAGTTTCGATCCTTGCGGGACTCCGTACTCTGCATGTTCTTTTTGGCTATGGGTCTCGCTGATCTTGACACAAAAAAGCCTGTTGTGTAGATATTCTTTTAGCCAATCGGCCAATAGTCCTCGTATTCCTATACGTTCGAGAGCATTTATTAGCTTCGAGTGATTGAGCGTATCAAAAGCTTTACTAAAGTCCATAAATATGACCAAGACGTGATAACTTTTGTTAAGACTTTCATTAATATGATTTGCGAATTCTCCTAATAGTTTACCAGTGCTTTTCTTTTTCTGGAAACCGTATTGATTTTCGTGGATGATGGAGTGTTTTCCAATAAAATTTTTCAACCTGTTTGTTATGACTTCTTCGAGGCACTTTTCCACTACTGACAATATGGATATTGGCCTGTAATTGTTGAGATGACTTTTTGCACCACTTTTGTATATTGGCCTGACCACAGCAGTTTTTAAGGCTTCTGGAATTTTTGCTTGTGTAAGACTCAAATTAATAAATTTGCATAAAATCGGTGCAAAAATTACTGCGTGAGTTTTGATGTCCAACGCTCGAATTCCATCAATACCAGGCGATTTATTTTCGTCAAGCAAACCAATTATTCTTGACATTTCAAATACATTTGTTTCTTGAATAAAAACTGATTTGTCAAGCGTTTTATTTAGGTGAATCGATGTAATCGAGTCGCATTGGTGCACAATGTTTTCAATTTGTTCTTTAAAGTTTTTTGCACATTCGCTAGCGAGATTACTCACACACATTTGACCCGTGAAATTCTTAATTATAGTTTCATCTAGGCTAGGCTTTTTCCTTCCCATTATCTCGTTTATTAGGCTCCATGTTTTTCTAGGGTTTGATTTGATCTGGTTGAACTTGGTTTTGTAAAGAAGAGATTTTTGCGTTGTTATTTCTTTGTTTAGTTTGTTTCGGAAAGTCTTATAATCCAGTTCGAAAGTCCTGCTCAATCTGTTATTTTTCCATCTTTTGTATAACTCGTCCCTTTTTTTACACTTAACTATTAAGTCATGTGACGTCCATGGGTTATGCTTTCTTTCCTTTTTTATTGTTCTTACAGTTGTAGACTTTTCATATATGCTTTTCATTTTATCGACAAGCTTTTGATAAAGAGAAATTGCATCATTTTCATTAATCACTTCTTCCCAATTTGTTTCGGCGATTAATTCGTTTACTTTCGCGTTACATATAAGTGACATGCTGGGCAGTTTTTCTTTTACGACTGATTTTTGCGAATTTGCAAAATATAGGGTTGGGTAATGATCTGTTATACAGCTTTCAATCACCGCTGAATTTATTTGGTAATCCGTTGCACTAATTAAAATGTGATCAATTGTCGATTTTGTTCCCATCTTCGGATCTATTCTAGTATAATCAGTTATTACATTCAATAACTGAGGGTATCTTCGTCCGCTTTCGATAGAGTCCATGCTTCAGTGCCACAAAGTAGGACTGGGATGCTCAAGGTCTTATATAGAGTCTCCTTAGTTTCTCGTAATAGCGCCTTACTACTCAATTGCCTTCTTAGCCTAAATGAACAGCGATTGGCAAGAGGTGTTGTTGGCAGAATTCCAAGCAGATCCAAGGTAGACAAAGTCCTTTGACGTTCTGTCCGATTCGTCAATGTGGTGTGCACCTTCTGTTGACAGCATATACTTATACTTGGTTTTGCCCACATTCACAGCTAAACCCATTTTGGCAGCTTCCGTTTCAATACTAAGGAACGCACCGGTGAGAGCCCGCTGTCTTCTCCAGATTACTTCGATATCTTCGGCGTACGCTAGCAGTTGTACAGACTTTTCAAGTATGATGTTAAGGAAGTTACATGACAACGCGTCACTTAAACGAAACAAGACGCAGACTGGCTTCTGAGAAGCCTGTCCCTGTCCAACTACCATGAAGGATACTTCATCAATTCTACCCCACAATATAATTGTCATTTCTAAACTTCATCATCCTCTAAAAAACAGTCGGCGAGTAAGGTTACCACTTCTTTTTGAATGGAAAATGCGTCTCAGAGCCAGCCGTGATAGGCAAAGCTCTGCATGCAGCTGCTAGACAGTTATTCAGAATCACAAAAGCAGCAGCGACATGCTTTCCTGAAAGCTGCTTTCATCAGACAACTGACACATAGATTGTAATCGGTTTTTCCATAGCCATAAGTGGCAAGCTCCACGTCTTGCTGAAAGCTATTTTACATTCCCAAAGGCCGATATCGCCTTTGTGATTTCCGATGATATTCATCTATTTAGATTCTTTTGAAAAGCGGACGGTGAGTCCTTTAAGCACTAGATACGTCAGACTAGTCAACTTCCTCCATTTCGTAAAGAGAACAACCTGAGTCGCTAGGCATGATCCAACAGACAGTACAGCTCCAAAATCTGCATATCCCTGAACATAGCCGTCTTAACTATTTACAGCGTTACGCAGTACAATGGAGACAGGATATCGACTTACTTCCGACATCACACACTTGCCGCAGACAGAATCGTCTATCAGGATCCTGTTCACCAGCATTGCTTCTATCCAAAAAACGTAGTGAGTCGCCTATGGCATATTGTATGGTCGTGGCTAAAGTTGCGTTGTCGAAAGCATCCTCAATGTCAATGCAAAGTCCCACAGCGCATTCCTCCTTGTCGAATGCGCCTTCAATTCTGTCTCATAACCAAAACCGATGAGAGATACCAGTTTGATAGATAGGTACGGCGTGTTGTGTTACGCAATTCACTTATCGCTTCGTCGATAGCAGCTGGTTGTAAGCTGCCTCTGATAAGGTTGCTTGGGAAGTGAGTCCCAAGCATGAGCCATCAAGATGTATGGCATCAGATTTGCTGACTGATTTTAGTTTGGCTGAGTTTTCTCTTTTGAGAATTTTGACTAGCCAAAATCTGATTTACCTTCTTACGTTCCTTTTCCTTGAGTCGTAAAGATTCCAGTCCTCCTCCGAATTAGTCTTAAGTGGTTTTGATCTGCGCGATTATTTCCCAGATGTACATGCCAGTTCAAAGCACTTGGTGAAGCTACCATTCAAGTTCCGAACAGCTTCCTCTACGTTTTGTTTTGTTCCGGGTTTATAAGGAGCATTGGTGGACCTCCCGATCTCTTCCGTAAAGCGTGTCGAGTTTTCTGCTTACTGAGATCTCACATTCCATTCTTCATTCGATGTATCTATGGTCTGACATAGAGATCTCCCCAGTGTCCCAGAAGGTGATTGCCTCGCGCGTTGTAGTTGCAACTTCACCAGAAAGTATTCTAGGCAATAGCATCCCAGCATATGTAATTCCCATCTTCCTGAATGTACCGAATTATACAAAAAAGTAAGCCAACGCAATGATAAATTTGTGGTCCTCTCCCTTTGTTTCGTAACTAATTCAGCACCAACCAAACTTTGGTTGCAGAACTGCCGAACTCTGACGAAGCACTTGTCTATTCTTATGGAACGCACCATTCAGAGCTCTTCCTGTTCTCTCTACATCGTTTCGACTCGATCTTTCGAATGTGTTGCAGAAAGAGCCACAGGAGTCATCGGAGTCTGAAGATCTGGCAATTCCTGGGTCAGCCCCAAGGTCTCTTTAGAATGTTAATTATCGCTATTACGACTACGATCTGAAGTACATAAATCTATGGTGGTCACCTCCATGCTGTGAAATGAAATGTGAAATTCGCTTAGTTCGACCTCCCACCTCAATGCATCCTGACATGACAATTTAGTAGAAGACAAAGCTGGTCTTTTGCATTAACAAAAACACACAACACACATGCAATTCTCCAGTAAAGTAGCACAATTAGATCACATAAAATGCCGTCCTATTACTTCAAAATCACAAAAGTTCTGTGTGTACACCTGATAAACATCATATCCTTTACAAGTTCTTAAAATGACCAACCCCTGTCGAAATAAACGGCCATGTACAGTCGTAGTTGCACCATCGATTGAACTTTTCAGACAATCCCATTAACGCCAGGTGAAACATGAAAACTCTTTGCTACATCAACTTCAAACAACTCAGCACCTTAATCAACTTCTAAATTCTACAGAAATCACTTCATCACCACTTCCTTGCCCTGTTCTGTGATGGCCAAGGGCACAACAAGGGTGTATATGAAGGTATTCGTACTGTAGAGGTAGAGGTGAAAGTGTAAAATGCAATTCCACCACCAATCAAACTAACAGTGATTGCAAAGTTCATTTTCCATTGCCTCCGGATCAGCATGCTCCCTCCACTAATCCTCGAGCACCTACTTTGCACTTAAAAACTCCATTTCCAATCTGGATTCCTGCTCCGAGCACCGTGGTCCATAACAGCTATACCCACCAGTTCCACAGATAACCAATTTGGTCATGCATTCTCACTTTTGCTGCTCCAAACAGCTTTTCCCTCCTCAACATCAATCAATTTCTCTCTTCGTTTTAATCGATTGAATAGCTGTAATTTCCTTCACTTTGTTATAGCTCTTCCTAAGCTGCTCCATCTGTTTAGGTGATTTGATGGACACTTTCGTTTTACGGATACTGCTCGTACGTACAACAGTCCTAGGGACGAAGTTTAGAGTTTTGGATTCTGGATAGAGACTCCATCGTCGTCAATGATTAATTTAAAGGTCGAACAAAATTCTTGGTCATTGTCCCCTCGTTAGAAAGGGTTCGGATAAATGTCTGACATCGACTGACATAAGATTGAAATTCATCTCTCAAGGCAAGAGATTAGGAGTAGATAACAAAGGTAAAAGAGAAGATTTTATGGATTAGGGTAATTGGATTTTTGTTCAAGACATAATGAAAACAATATGAGCCTCAAGTGGGTCTCCTGAGGGACACTATCAATTTTAATCGTTTTGAAAAGAATTTGTAGGAATCGTGATGGCACTGAAAGGATTTGTTTTGAACTTTTCTAATGTGGTTTACAGGGAAGTTTACCTGGCGAAATATTTTCTCATTTGGTCCGTTCGATTATAGTGGCTGTCGAAGCTGAGAAAATGTGATGAGGCTATAACACTTACCTCCTGAAACATTTCGTCACTTTTTACCAAGTTGCTAGTCAAAGCAACGCTCGTAAGCCGCTTTTTTAAGAAATTTAATAAAGAGACGGTATTGACGGAAACTCTATAAGATACGCTTAAATTTGGCTGAAGACAAACTGAGAAGAGCAAGGACATTGGCGAAGACGTAGATGGTCATCTTTTGGGCAAAGAATAACACTATGACTCAACGAATGAGGGCTCAAGAGGCATTAGTTCTCCTTAAAAATAATTAGTAAATGAGACAACTCCTGGAAAACAAGGTTAGAAAGCAGGGAAAGGCGGCAAGGCAAAGTGATATCTTCAAACTCAGGCTAAGGCCAGACCTGAATACAGAGAAAGATGACTTAATATTTTTGTCACAGAAGAAGTTTATTGTGGCATCGTACAGCATGTCTATAAGACCAGAATCAAAAGACAGTTGAAGCGCAAGGTCATCGTAACCCCTGTGCGGTTTATACTCGTATCAGAGCTCACTTTGATTAATCAGGAAGATGTCGTTGAGTGTTGATGACCAACTTCTAAGAAGTTTTGCGTGGGAAGCCGATAAGGCCATAAACTCTGTACTATTCCTCAGGCTACATATTACCTCTTAAGGAAGATGCTCCTTGTTATGTGATACACAGCACCAGAATCATAAGGTATCTGTCCCGCGGCTTCATCATATTTACAAACTCGGTATTCAGTTTTCGAATAAAATTTATTTTGTGCTGCTGACATCTCGGACTCCAGTGTCCTGGGGAGAAGCCTTCACATTCCTTGAAAATCAGCTTAGATTTAGTAAATCAACACTGCTCAATTGGCCGACTTATAGGTCCATGATTTACTTTCCACTTTCTTCAGCTCAAAATGCAAAATGTTGGTGCTTTAGACACCAGTTTAATAGACCGTTGAGGTTAGAAAGATCTGCTACCTACGTTGCTTCTTTCGGTGGAACCTTTTCTTGCTAATTCATCAGCCGCTTTGTTACCTTCAATACTCTTTGACGTGGTACCAACCAGAGTCTGGTTATAAGGCGTTTGGTTAGGTTTGGATGGCGTCGAAGTAGTCAGTGAACTTATTGACAGTGACACCTTTCATGCCTGCGTCTTAGCCTCAACACTCTGTGATTATCAAACCAGCATCAGTACCAGACCCCGTTTATGATCCATTAGTGTAGCACATCGGACTTAACTGAGATTTTCAGTTTCACAGTCTACACGATTTTGGATTCGAGCGATTTCCAAGTGACCTGAATTTCCACTGCAGAGGTTTTTCGCTAATCGAATAAGTCTGATTGCCCTGAGTCTAAATAGAGCCTCTATGACTTCCGTCCGGCGAGTTTGCATAGTTCTTAGGATACCGATACTAATATTTAAGGTGTTGCAGGATGGTAATTTCGTCCATCATGACTGACTATTATGGTACAAAACCAAGAGATGATTTTCGGCGTCGTCGTATATTCGACGAAATATCCATAAGGCATTGCCTGCTCTGTTAAAAACTCAGCCAACGGTCAAGGGAAATGAGATAAATCTAGACTACAGCCAAAGATGTTAGCGAAAGCTTTGTTAGAAGTTTGACAAACTCACCATTGTCGTTCTTGCGTGAATACTTATTCTATCGTGTTAAGCGACGGACGCGAATGCAGAAATCCTCTACGTATCAAGGCGCCCAAGGTAGTCAAATCGATAGAAGTTTGCTGAAAAAAATAAAAGTTAAGCACTTAGCACGAGTCAGACAAGTCAGCTTTCTTGTTTTCATGAAGAGTTGGAAGGGAATCGACTTAAGGCCAGCACGAGATCATCAATAGTCGACCAGGTGAAGTGTAGATTGTGCTATGGAGCAGACAGTTATCATGCCAGATCCGGCCGACAGTACAGTGACGTAATTTGTATGTGCCGACTTGAATGCAAGAGATTCCGCCGATATGTACAAGTGTACACGTTCGACACTAGTTTTAGAGTTGTCTGCATATGCTGCAGTCTGGCCAAGTTCGAGAAGCGAACTCCAAGAAGGTTAAACGCTCTAGGACTGTTCCTCCAGATAATAGCAAAATATCTACGGCCCGTTAATTAGTCGCTTTACCATGTCTTTGCAATTTAGACGACAGATGCGCACTTCTGTAACTAGGTTTATTTGGCTGTAGAGTTCGCTGTTATATCTCCTCCTTCAGAGCCTGTCACACACAAAACGGGACCAAAAATCACTTGTAGATTCTTCTCTTCAAAACGACCAAGATTTCGCTTAACCGCCCTCGCTAAAGTTCATGTGATAGTCTTATAAGCCTTCTTGACAAGGCCTTAGTACTCGATCGCCTTCATTAAGGAAAGAAACTGCGATTGGCAACTACAACTGCTCCTAAAGTCGGTTTCAATACATGCAATTGCACCACTCACAGCTCACTTCATGCTGCCAATGATATCAATATTACCAGCGCATATCAGTATTTGCAAAGACTCTTAGAGAATTGCGTCCCTGTTGTTGGCTTGCAAATGCCTTTCTAGAAGTCATACGAAATCGCATTATTTGGTATCAGTGACCTTTACAGAGCAGCGAGAGTTCTGTTCATCATTGTTCTGCCAAAACTAACCATGGTTCTTACGGCCTATCGCTATTGATAGTGTTATATTCGACTTTGAAACCGAAACCGACTGCGTTGAGAGAAGCCACTCATTCCTGAACTATACGTAATTAGTTAGATGATTCAACAAGGCCTAAAGCGTAGCTCTGTCGCCCCTACAGATGCAGATACTTAAAGTACACTTGAAAGACAACACAAGTTTTCCTAAGTCTTCTTAAAAGGCAGCGGCGCCGCATTCTAGAATCGGCTTCGAAACCATCCGTGAAGACTCACTTATATTCCTTTTCTGGCTTAAATTCTGGCCTTAACTATTTCGAAGCATAGGCAAAGTTGATTTTGTATTTTCGTAACAAAAAGCGTTCTGCTCATTTCATCAGTCGTTATGTCCATAAGCCGACGCGCAGAATCATCAAAACTCCGATGCGTGGTGTACCAAAGATCACTTCTGCATAAACGGAAGATGGCTTTCAGAGTGCAGCCTATGATATGAATGTAAATTGGAGGGAAATTAATTAACAGCCGAGGCCGAGACCTGCTCTTTGGAGTTTTTTTAAAACTGGTCTTACGAATATTACAGTCGTGAAGATTGAACGGACGCTCCTTCGGGACAAGCTCCAAGTCAGTCACGTAGCTCCTTTAATCTGTCAGAAAGCAGGTAGAACCGTGATTATGTATCGTCCGCATAAACCTGAGCAACGTCTTTGGAACCGTTACTCGTGTTCATTTTGGTCGGATAGATGGGAATCTGACCTTTGATCGATCGTCCAGGTCGGATAGTTCGTTTTAACGTTGAACTGTCTGCAGAAGTGATTTCCCCATTTCTTCAGCATCGACTGTGACATCAGTAGTAAATATCCTTCCTAATTTCTACACGCTTTCCTTCGGGTTTTACTGGATAAACACGTAGAGAGCCTCTATTTCCTAGATTGCTTGTTCACCATGCTTTTCTGCTCGTAGAAGCAAGGGTTCCAGTATGTAATGCCTATTCATAGGCATGGTGTTTTGTTCCATTTGCTTAACTATTCCATCAAACCAGAGATTTCGTGGGTTACATTAAAGCGTTATACTTAGGCCACTGCTTTGGTTTGGAGGAGAAGTTCGTGGAAACATTCTTTGGTAGCTTCGGCTATTTCTTCAGCGGAGTCATGATCATGGTTACAGCAAGCTTGCACCAAAATAGACACCATTGCTGTTCACTATGTCACAGTGTTTTATTCTCCCTTTGTCCGGCCGATCTTACCGCACTTCCTGGATGAAAATGATATCTAATTTACTCGTATATCAATCTATAATAGATCATTTGGTTATTGTTCAGCTGCACATGTCAGAGGGCCCCCGCCCAATTATCAAGGCTTCGCCCTTTAATGACGTTGTCTAATAATGAACGGGGGCAGAGCAAAGTACTGGTCTTATCGTAAACATCTTCAGATGACGCTACCGAAGGTTGCTACGATTTGATCAGTCACAAGCTGCCGGTCATAGGTCTTGTTGGCGGCTGGACCACCGGTAGTCCCTACCAGGACTTAAATCACGGTACCATGGGAGTCAAGAGCCCCCTGGATCTCGGTCCGGGCCTGACTTGTTAGAGGTAGGCCCCCTTGTGGGAGCGTCATGGTGGCTGTGATTTAAACCCAAAGTCCCGAAGGGTCTTCCTGTTGGTTTGATCCAATGGAGAGTTGCAAAAAGTACTGAGTGCAGTGACCCTAAGAGCAGTAAAAGGTTTTAGGTCGGCATCCACCAAGGGTGGAACTTGTGCCTTAAAAAACAGTTTCGAATTGATATCAATGGAATGACGGAGAGCGATAGGAGGGCGTATCCTTGCTCCCATGGATGTATGGACATCCCGTAAACTTAAGTCTAGACGACAGGCGTTTACGTTAAAAACTAGAGATATCTGCACATGTCAGATCCGAATGTCGTTGTTTCTTTTTTTTCAAATTGATGGATCGTCGACAGTAAATCCATTATTTTGTAGAAGCTTTAGGTACTAGCCACCGTTTCCATTTAAATGGCCTTTTCTACAATATTACCGCAATTGTTCCGGCACTTCGGCTTCTATTACTCTCAGCTCTTTTGGAGTTCTGGTAATAGGAACTCAATGTGGACTGATTTTGATCTTATTTACTTTAGAATGTGGATTATGCCTTATCTACTTAGAAGATTTAGGTTGTGGACTTCGAACTCCATTAATGCCTCTTCCGGAGTACCTCATGGTAGCCGTATTGGTCCTTTACTATTTATATTAACAATCAATGATGATGTTGATCGTATCACTGAAAGCTTATATATATCTGTCTACGCCGATGATTTGAAAATCTTCAAAAATTTCTCAACTTCATCTGATTGTCTTCTACTTCAGAAGGATTTGAGCAGATTTACCATTTTGTGCAAAATGAATTTTCTTGAGTTCCATGTTAGTAAGTACCAAGCTATAACTCCTCGTACGGATTTCGTTTTTAATCAACCTGTTGCTTTAGTAACTGGATTGAGTGTTATTTGTGATATATATGATAAATATTGTGAGAACTCAATTTGCGTTTCCATATTGGCAATATCATAAATATCAAGCGCTGGCCTAAGGATTTCTCCGACCCCTATGTTACTAAGTTCCCTTTTATAACCTCTGTTCGTCCTCTTCTTCAGTATGCTAGCCATACTACAAGACCCATTTTCTTGGGGTTGAAACCGTGCAACAAAGGTTCCTCCTTCCCTGGACTGATAACTTAAATTTACCCCCGTTCATGGGCTGGCTGAAATTTATAGATTTACAGCCCCTGTACGCCAGAAAGTAGCCGATATCCTCTTTGCCTACCAGATACTAGCTGCTGGTATCTCTCTCAATATAATATAATATCTGCAGCACTCTTTCGACTCAATTCTCACTGAACGAATTATGGATTCCTAGAAAAGATATCTAGGATGCTACGCGAAATTAACAGTGTCCAAACCCTCTTCGATTTCCATCTTACCAAAACTTTCTCTATGGACTTTCTTTTACTCTTCCCTTAACTCGCGACCAATCTCCCAACCCTTTAGTTTTTAAGTCTAAGTTTCTAAGCTTTAAGTTGATTTTGATTGTTTTAAGTGTTTTGTGCTTGTAATAAGATTCAATAAATCCGTCCAGGTTTATCCGGGCCTCAAATCAAATCAAGTGAGTCCCGGGAGTGAATGTAATAGTCTGCACTTTCGGCTCAGAGTAGGTACCATCAAGTGTAGGCGGTTTCCTCATACTGAAATCGTTATTACGAGCGATTTCAATATATGTACACAATTCTGGGTGGCTTCGACATTCTGGACAGACAACACTCAAAGGACGGTTTGTTGAGCCCACACGAATACCTGACGTTGCTAGTCATACCGCCAACACCCTGGACAAGTCGATGGGTCATCCATCAGTCATATTAATTGATTTCTCGTATACGTTCGAGTGAAGATTTCTAAAAATCAGTATGGCAATTTAAGAAAGCCTAGATTGTCCCGAAGGCAGTAAAAATTGTTGGTCATTCGTCAAAAACATTAGAAATTTTGCTTCATCCTCCATTATAATGACCTTCCACCTCTCAGCTCTTTTGACAAGTCCAATCTGCTTGGTGCACACTTTGCGGCCAGCTAAACACTTCCAGATTGTATTTTGTCTCCACGAATCCACTTTCGCAGTCGCGTAGTACCAAGAGTACTTAAAGATCACAGCGTAAGTTTTTTTTTATCAGACCTACTCTTTAAAACTCTTTCCGAACAGACGAAAAATAACATTATCCAGCCCGTTCCTAAAAAAGGGGAATCTTCTTCTTTCCAAGGTCATGGAAACACGCTGATAAACCGTCAGCTCATAAAATATCTCGAAACACGAAAACTTCTCAACGACCGGCAGTACGGTTTTCGTAGTAACAAGTCCACTACTAATTTGATGGCATGTCTCACTGAAAAGTAGAACCAAAGCGTACATAAATCTGGGGACAGAAAGATGGTTGCACTTGATATTTCTAAGGCATTTGACAGAGTTTGGCATCAGGCTCTTTTGTCGAAAATGCGTGCATTTGGGATCGATGGATCTCTCCTTCAATGCATTAGAAATTCAATTCAAGTTGTCTTTAATGCTTTCAAGTCTGATATTCACAAAATAAATTCTGGTGTGCCTCAGGGCACGGTACTGTCTCCAACACTCTTTTTAATCTTAATCAATGGTCTCTGGTCTGCTACTTCTAATCCAATATATTCCTTTGCTGACGACAGTACTATCTGCTTTTATATTCGTCCCTGCTCTTCGGCTGTAGGACATGGACGGGAGCTTAGCATACGCTCATTAAATTCCAGTATAAACAGCATTACTAAATGGGTAGCCACCAACAGAGTGGAATTTAATGTTTCTAAAACACAATGCTGTCTGCTGACGTTAAAGCGAAATTTAACTACCCAACCATGAATGGCACTTGCATCGTTGGAACCGAAAAACTTTCCATTCTCGTTATGTGTATCAATGACAGCTTACGTTGGAATGACCACTTATTCGGCGTCGTCACAAATTCTGCGAAATGTCTAGGTTTCCTCAAGCGATGTAAGAAATATTTCACTCCCTCTGATCAGGTCTCAATATATAAGGCATTCGTCCGCCCAAAATTGGAGTATAATGCCCATATCTGGTCAGGTGCTCTTAAAAGCTCTCTGCACCTGCTAGACAGGACTCAAAATCGTGCAATAAGACTTCTAAGTGAAGCTTATAATATTGTTAATTGACAAACTGAAACACCGACTAAATGTCTCCTGTCTCACCATGCTGTATAGCTATTTTCACCACCAGTGCTCCAATAAAATTGCCAGTAGCATTTCGCTCCTTCATGCCTTCAACCGTAATACCCGTCTCGGTATGAATGCCCACTTTCAGACGTACTCTGAAATATTGTGATTCTTTCCTAAGCCGTACAATTTACTTATGGAATGCCCTGCCCGGCTCTCTATTTGCTAGTCATTGTAACATCCAGACATTTGAAACCAACGTACATCTGTACCTCTATTTCTTTCTTCCCTTACTTTCTTTCGCCAGCGCTGTGTTTAAATATTTTAAGGGCATGCAATTCTTAAGCACGCACCAATTATATGGTATTAGGTGCGCAAGTAAGTTGCTGTCAACAGATGGCTCCGTCAGTAAGTGCTGGTTGAATTTGACATATCCAAAACGTCATGAACCAAGCTTAGACATTTGGTAAACAAACCGTTTTGGCATCATATACCTTTGGTTGTGTGAAAATGTCTGACTTTGTGCGGCTGAAGCGCATCGAGAGTTCCAAAAAGTTTACGGAGATGCTGCTCTAAGTGAAACAACGTGCCGTAATCAGTTCTGTCACTTCAAAGACGGTGATTTCGATGTTGATGACCGCCCGCGTGAAGGAAGGCCGCAATCCTTTAAATACGCTGAATTGGAAACATTGTTCGATGAAAATCCGTGCCAAATGCAAGAAGAGTTTGTTTCAGCATTAGGAGTTATCCAAGCGAATGCATGCGTGGGGAATGATTCAAAAACAAGGAACTTGGGTTCTTTATGATTTGAAGCCAAGGGTCGTTGAGCGTCGTTTTTTCGCCTGTGAGCAACTGCTCGTGACGGGGTATGACAAATGGATTCATTAAAGCAACTCAAAAAGAATAAAGTTATGGGGACTTCCCGGTTATGCTTCGTCGGCTCGGCCGAATACTCATGCTGCGAAGGTTGTGCTGTGTATTTGGTGGGACCAAGTCGGTCCCAACGATGAAATCATCATTGGGGAACAGCATCGACTTCAAAAAAGGCCACAATAAGAGCAGAAGTAAGAAATAATGATTCTACAGCATGACAACACTCGGCCTCACGTTGCGAAACCGTTAAAACCTACCTGGAAACGCTCAAATTGGAAGTCCTACATCATCCCCCATATTGACCAGATATTGCGCGGTCCGATTGTTACTTTTTCCGTTCAATGGTACATGGTATGGTTGATCAGCAGTTCCGCTCATATGAAGCCATCAAACAAGCTACATTTGAAGATGTTTATCCATCCCACTATGGAACAGATCGTTCAAAGTATTTGGTTTGGGAAATGTTGGCATGATAACATATCTAACCCCTCCTTAATGCGCACATAGTAGGCTTTTTTTTTCCATGAAATTTTTCGTATTTATATCTAAGCATTAGCGTCATAATGATAATCCTCCTGAACCACATTATTCAATGGCTTCGGCCCCTGCCTTGAATGATGGTGGCAGCGCCGAACCATAAACGAAGTAATCTTAAGCAATGTCAAACTTGTGTGTCAGTACGTTCCCTGATCCATCATTCTAAACAGTGAAACCAAAAAGTATGCACCCCATGACAGTGCACCATGCTTATAAGCCTGCAACAATTTGCCACAATTTTTCATCTAAACATCAGATAAGCTATCGCTGTTCCTTCGTCCGTGTAAACTGTGTTCCGTTGGCCATTTATATTCGTTCAGAGTTTTGTTCGAATTTAACTGCCATACGCTGGACACTGAACGATTAATTAAAATTTCTTATCAACACGAATTAATCGCGCGCACCGCATGTTGAATGTTGTACGCCAAATGCATGCAATCCATTGTATTTCAAACCACCACCACCCTGTCAAGCGCCCACCCCATGTTAGTTATTGTTCGCCTGATAATCAGATTTTTGATGGTAACTTTACGCGACTACTCGTACGTATGTACGTATGGATGAATGTGAACCATTAAGGGGTTTATAAATACTTTGTAAAATAGATGGGTTATGGGTACATACATAAGTTACGTGGTAAAATGGATTTTTCCGCCTTTCGTCAAAGTCCTGCTCGAGGCTTAGACGGAACGGAATGTAAATTGAGTTATCCCACCGTCGTCATCATCCTCGTCGTGGTTTAATTACACCTCTCCGACTAATCCTTCACACGCATAAAATGCTACATGGCGAATTAATCAGGACTGGGTGTCATGATTGTGGTGGGTTATAAATTTCTCCTGGATTAGCGGTAGTTAAAAAAAAGGCAATGAAAAGAGTAGCTCCTCGCAAGGATAACTGAACGTTTTGCTGTGAAAAAATGTAACAAATCCATTATTTTGGATTCAAGGTACTTTTCCGATATTTCGATTACCACCTGAGATGGCGTTGGTTAGTGGCATCCTTCTTTCTCAGGGCTTCGGCGATCCTAATGCATTTATTCTCCGAACTAATGCAACACTGTTGATATACGAGTAAGGCCATCTAGAAGATGAAAAACAAAGAATGCAACAGCCAGCGTAATGGTGTGGAAACAACGGAGGATAATTGAATTCAAAAGAAAGCAGGTTGTTGGGAGGTGCATCTTGCACTACGCCGTCGAGGAATCCGTTCAAAATCCTATTAAGGGCATTCGTCTGGTCTACATACCGGCCACCTGGTGTTGTGCTGGTGCTGATAGATTGAGGAAAATTTCCTTTAAAAGTGGTTTAAGTCTTGAAATTTCACAAGCACAGTATGATACTTTAACGGAGCCGCTGCAAAGGGCTTAATCTTTTCAATTTAAATCGCATTTGAACTTATCCTCGCATCCAACACATGCCTTTCATTCTACAAAGTTTTGGTGAGGCACCTGCACCTTGACCAGGGCACACCAGCCAATCTAAGGGATGGTTCTGAGTCGCAATAGTCGACATGGCATGTACAGTAATTCAATACCTTCGGAACGACCAAAGTAGAGAAGACGATTCGAACCCTTCGTACCGCCATCAGGGTTGAGTGCTTTAATAGAGGACGAGCTAGTGAACTCTTTTATGTAGGTTATAGAGTACCAGAAGGGCATTATTCTTCCTTTTGGATTGAATGAGCCCAGGACAAGAAGATTTAGTTTTTGAGATGAAAATTTGACAGCTACTTCGTTGTCCAGTGTAGTGCTACTACGAGAGGGAATAGAAGGAAAGTGCATCACTTTGACTTCTGTCAGCTGGATGATGAACTAATTTGCGATCGCACTGTGTTCAGAATGCAAGACCGCAAACCATCTAATAAGGGTCAGATTGGCGATGCTCTCATGTTCAATGCACCAGTCAAAGCAAAGGTCAGTGGATTTCATCTAGCAAGATCCAGCAGCGGCAATAACAGAGAACAGTAGGGAGGCAGGAGGGCATTGCAAATAACAAAAGCAAAATCAAACTTCGTTCCTTAGGAATGTTTCAAGGTTAGTTGGTATATTTGCAGTAGCTGACGATTGACAGAGCTGCATGGAACTAAAGCAGGAGTTGACTATGGACTTGACGCAGCTTAACAAGTTTTTTTTTTAAGAAGGGACCGCCATTCTACGCCTTCTGCCTATGGGGAATCCCATGTTTATGCTTTGAAATGCTGACAGAGGCAACATTTTTGAGTCACTCGTCACCCCGTTGTGAAAGCACACTAAAATGCTAATGACTCCCATTCAGCATCTTCAATCAGAAGAGAATGCCGAACATAGTGTTAAGTAGAACAGACAACTAACGATAAATAAAAAAAAAAAAAAACGAACCTTTTAGGATACTGACCTCTATTTTCAACGATGTGGTGTTCTCGATGGTCAACAGACGCGTTCCCCATTCTGTATATTAACATTTCGGTCACCATAAACTCATATCCTAATTGTCTTCACCATCACCAGCTGTGTCATCGGTTCGAATGGAAGTAGAGATTTCTGAGTCTGATTTGGCTTCACCACACGCAACTGGTGTCTGGCAAGTCACACCACGTTTGTCCAAACTCAGCACCATTCTGAATCGACGTAGATTACTCTGAATTTCAGGCATGTCCTCAGCAACATAGAGATTCATCTGTCGCAGCTGCTTCATACTCGACCAAGACCGAATCATCCATCTCGTCCCGCAACGATTTGCGGTGCCTCAAGTCATAGTGTTGCTTTTGGCATACCTAACCGCGATCTCCTTCTCCTCTGTCGCGTCTCTTCCGGCTCGACCGATCCAGGCTTTCCCAGCTCGAGTAACAATTTATCTCCCATGATGTCTCTCGGCGTGTACATAAACAAAAGGTCATATGGGCTCGCTTTCGTAGTTACATTCCTGGCTGTATTTGACCACAAGCAACCCACCCAATCCTTTTCCGCGGAGCGTACACATTTCAACGCCGCTAGAATCACGTTTCCACCTGGCCGTTCGCTCTCGGTTTCCTCACAGGGGTCTTAACATGTTGCACTACGTGGTCGTCGCAATACTTTTCAAACGCCTTTGCGGTGAACACTGAGCACCGATCGGTTACCATCCATCTTGGTTCGCCTAAATACCCAGCTGTGTCCATCCAAATGTTGAGACTCCTTTCAGGACTTCAGGACTCTACAAGGACTTCAAGTTAATATGAGCGGTACTTTCTCCCATCTGCCAATAGCTTGCGGCTATAGAAAACCACCGGACTTGAATAGTTGTCTTTTTTGCTCTGTTGTAGGAGGACTCCGGTCAAAATATAAGACGAGGCATCAGTGTACACTTCATGTACGGACTCCGGGTCGAATAACGATTGGTGGATCCTTTAGCCACTGGAATACTCTTTCTCGCATTTCTGTCCACTCGAACGGATGATCTGCCTTTGTGATGTCTCTCAATGGAATCCCGTGAGACCGATCATCTGCCGGACCTAGTGGACATCTTTAGGCCTTTGAAAAAGAGGCAATTGCAACTGTCTTATGAATACTTGGCTTAAGCCCTTCTCCACTGACTCGATAGTAGTCAGAAAAGTGCACTTACCCACGTTCCAGGTTAGACCTCAGGGAATTTTTGAAACTTCTTCAAACCCTCTTCGATTTGCTGGCAATCACCATATCGCCAATAAATCCACTCTTCGCAGGCGTGACTTAATGACATTCATGCATGCTTGGAGCTCTGCTGGGACATTGGCCAACACAAGCGGCATACAATAAAACACGAACATCCCATCGTCCGTTGCGAAAGCCGTGAACTTCTTACTGCGTTCCTCCATATATATTTGATCAGCATTGTGAAGAACTCATTCCCAGACAAAGATTTGACCACTTCTTCATCTATGGGCATGGAAATTCTTCTTTTTCACGATGCAAAAGCTATCGACGTCATCCTTCTTATTGGTGAGCATGTCTGGAGCATAAAAGTCCGCCCCCTGTTTTAGCACCTTGGATCTTAGCATCTCTTTGACAATCTCTCTTTGCTCGACATAAACTGGCGTCGTCGTCGTAAGTTCCATTGGACACTCTCACCGATACACTCCCAACTCTTGTTGTTTTGTGCAAAACAGTCTCCATGTGTATTGATAAGCTCCTTTCCTAACGCCCCCACCTCTAAAGCCTCAATTAAAAGCTCATTGTCTCTAGAGTCCCCGAAACATCCTTTAGCCATCGCAAGACCTCAACGTGTCCCCACCATACAGTCTGTGATGGAGATGGATTTTTATGATTTCACCAGCTTCACCCGGGGTTGGTCCAAAAGCGGACGTCCAATTACCATCGGATGTGGTTGTCTTCCATCTCAGCATATACCCTCCCGGCGGAAGTCTGACCTCCCAAACAACTTAAACTCCTCTGATCTCTCCAGCCACAATCACTACCTAGGGCAATGAAAGCTTGGACTTGGAATCCATTTACGGTAGCATTCTTGGTGTACTCTGTTTATTCTTCTCGCAAAAGAAGCTGTGTTGGTCCTTTCGGATCCCCAACAGTACCAGTATTTTGCATACGCCCCTCAGTTCTCGTCCCAATTGTTGGCAACTAAAACACTTTACCTCATCTAGGGTGACCAGGTAAGATTGTGGATCAAATGGTGGCCTCGGATTCGCTGGCCGTGCTTCAAGTAGTCGGTTCGATTTTTGATGACTTGGTTCAATATGTGCGGCGTTATTTCGGCAATAGCGTATCAAACCTTGGCCTCGACCTCGTCCCAAAGAACTTGACGTAGCTCCAGAGAAAGTAATTACTGTAACCTGGACAGTAATCGCATGATAGCGACGGTCAATTGATGAACGCTCGCTGTGAGATGACCCAGTCTCCAAATTTCTCCTTCACAACTTCGAGCGTTGCGTCGTCGTTTGGACTGCATGCAGCGCCGTCTTGTTGAAACCGCTGCTCGAATATATCGATGTTATCGAGCTACGATCACAGAAAGTCGGTTAACATCGCTCTATACCTGAGACCATTGACGGTAACGGTGTCTCCGTCCTCAATTCGAAAGAAATAAGGTCCGATGATGCTGCCATGGCCGCTGCGGCGGCTATGTTTTCTTCATTTCTCACCAATCTCTGTCTGGTTGGTGGCTGAAGATCCAAAAGAGTGTACTCACGCTAAAAACTTTTCCACGGTGCGACGAATTGCCTGCACACTGAAACCATGATGAAGACCGATTTCACGACGAAATTCACGTTGCAGATTTTCAACTGAGCCGAAATGCCGCACGTTCGGCAAGCGTACAACGATGCGTGATGAAATGGCAAACCTTGTGTCTGTAAACCCACGAATATGTGCATGAATGTCTAGCTATCTGTGGCCCTAACGCCTGGACAGGATTGTTTCTGTCTTCGGTTCCATGATCTGTGGTGTCAAAGCTCTAAGTCAATTCGAAATCTTCATTCTATTTCTTAAAATTAAAAATTTTGCCAAAAGCAGTATGGGCAACTTTAAAAATAAAACTTTAAGTGAACGGAAGCTATCTTGCACTACAGATTTAGTTTGTAAAGTACAGTTTGTAAGGAAGTTTCAGAAATGTACTCGCTTGAAACGGTCGCACGTTTAAAAACTAATCTCATTCAACTGTGCCAGTGTATAATGGAAAATTAAATTGTACTATCTGGTTGCAAGATTCCAAGAACTTTGTCCTTCATACTAGATTCCATTGAAGTGGAAAAGAGTATTTTATTCAAAAAAAATTATCCTCAAACTTTGTGTCACAAAAAGTCATATCATTGTTCCTCCGCCAGCCAGAAAGTCGGCAGCCTCCCAAAAACCTCATTTCCAATTGGTTTTTCCGGTGGCGGCAAAAGGAATCTGAGTACTCGCCACCACCATCCAGGAAGCTCCAATTCAAATTGCAACCTCACTTTCCTTTTATTCATTCAATTTCGAGTGATTTATGCCGATTGGATTTCTCCATGATTGCATCTTTACTTACCGTGAAGTAGCGCATGAGTGGGATACATACGAATAGTCGTAGACCACTGCTATCCCCAACTTAAAAGAGGGTACTGACATAAAACTTTACACCACCGCTCAGTGCAACTTTTTCTTCGTGCAATGTTTGTTCAACTATGTGCAACAAAATCTAATTTACCGTAGTGGAGTACAATAGAAAAAAAGAAAAAAAAAAACCCCCCGAACCCAACGGTGAAAGGACAAACTAACTAACCAACCTACCCTACACACCAATTCGCCTGGTTCCCTCCGGGAGTTTTAATTCGATTTCGAGTAATAAAATCCAACATTTCCACACAACAACAGCTTCTTAGATTATCTGTTGATGGGTAAATAGCTGAAAAAAGGACATTCTTCGTTTTCGTTTGGTTTTTTTTCTTCACTTTTCATTTCTCACTCCTCCGAAGGATGGCAATATTTTGCTCCTTTTACGACTGCAGCTTTACTTTGATCGGCAATACTTTAATTTTCAATTTGGCCTTAGTGAGTGTCTATGCATGTATGTACTCGTAAGGAGCCATAGAAAAGCGTTTTTAAATCCTCATGGAGCTGCTAACCAAAGCAGCATTGATCACAATGAATTTCAATTATCTTGCAAGGATTTGCATAAGGGAGACCTAATGAGATCGCTACGGGCGGTCTATCGGTTTGCATAACAAGTTAAATGTTTTGCCAAATTTATTCGAATTTTCTCGCATTCAGTGGATGTCCTTAAATTTTATTGCCATCGGTAAGGACAAGAGAATGGGAGAAAAACCCATTTTAAATTAGAATTTCGTTCAAGGTTAGTGGCTTCCCACAGTGATGGTAGGGTTTTCCTCCTAAATTTCCCAGCGGACTTACAGAAAAACCCCCGACAAATATTTCCGCGAGATTTACAGAAATGGTAAAGGCATTTTATTAAAATAGTCCGCGACGGGCCGTGATGTTCATGTGATGTAACCTGGACATATTGGGGTTCGCTGAAGCAAGGAGTTGGTACCAGAAACACTGTTTTACTCTACTTTCGCAAGTTAGCTGGAGGCTTGTGTGATTATTTTTGACCTATGTGATGTATGCTACTTTGACTGGGAAATATTCAAATCCATTTCCTTGCATGTGCCCTATTCACGCAATAAAACATCTCCTACATACTTACCCTTCTTGCTATAATCGTAGACTACGCGTTCTACAAAATAAAAGAAGCAAGTTATGGGCGGTAGTCCTTCGATCTCTTCTTCTGACTATTCAAACGATCATATCATCATTTCATTGAATTCTACAAATCAATCTCTCTATCAACGCTACGAATCTTATAAACGACCTCAAGTTCTTTCTTCAATTGCTCAATCGAAAAAGTAAGTCTGACGGTTATCCTTCCTCGCTTTCTTCCGATAATAAATCTTCTATTGATCCTTCTACTATCGCCAACTTTTTGTTTTGTTACATTGTTCCAAACAATCATTTGCCAGCAACTCTTCAATGACCCACCAAATTTCACCTTTCTCCCTCAAAATTTCGATCCTGCTATTATTGACGAAAAGGTACAGAAACTTAAACATGAATTTCTACCTGACCTAGATGATCTCCCCGCCATTTTCCTTAAAAATTGCTCCTCCAATCATTCTCACACCCTCTTCAAATTATCTGCTCTCGGCATTGAATCTCGTTTATTAAAATGGATTTCTTCGTACCTAGTAAATCGACGAACACTATATATATATACACACTAGCCCCATCTGGAGTTCCACAAGGCAGCCATCTTGGCCCTCTTCTCTTCATTCATACTATTAACGATCTTGAAAGAATTCTTAAACACTATGCTGAAGACACAAATTTTTTAAAGTGATTTCTTTTGGCCATGACTCCACCCTTGTTCAAGGGGACCTCGATCTGTTTTCAATCTGGTGCCTCAAAAACTGCTTAATACCGCCGAATGCCAATCTATGACCTTTTCACGTACAAGTGACTTCCTCCCTGACTTTATTCTGTCTGAGGTAAACCAATTCCTTCCGTCCAATCTTTTCACGACCTTGGCATATTATTCGACTTAGTTTCCGTTCTCATATCGAAAGATCATCCTTAAAGCCAACACTCATCATTTGGCTTTAGTAAACGGTGGCCCAAGCAATTTTCCGCAGAGTCAAATCAAACCTCACCATTTTGGATTTGGAAACTGGATCTCCTCCACCATTCCCTTGGTTGTTAATCCTTAATTTTTGTTAGTTTCGAAGTCCTAGTTCAGTCCCTACCAAAATTAAGAATTAAATGAGACAAACGGCACGACAAGGACAGATAGAAAAACGTAAGCAATAAGTCATGAGCTTCAGACATGAAAGCGAACTCCTGACGATTCGCCAACATAAGCTTCATAAACTCCCACTCTCCGACAGAGAAGAAAGACGACCTAAGACTGCTTCTACGAGCTCTTCGACAAAACCTACGAGCACTCGGATTCGACTCGGACCATCGACTTTGTTGTGGGCAAGGCACGGATACGGACATCCGTGACAGCCCAAGGCCAACAAATTATTGTGAAGAAGTCCAAAATCGAACGAACCGCTGCAATGGAAAGAGACCGCCAGGGCCTTTCTCGATCGAGTCTGCCTTAAATCCGATGCCGACGATCAGTGCCATCATTGCCAAAGAGCAATCATAGAGGCCGCTCCTAATGTATTGTGTTGCATCCCGCCCCAACACAGAAAACACCGATTCAATAACGAACAATCAAACCTGGAAAAACAACTGATGTACAGAGTGATCCTGCAGAAATGAACGAGAGGGGATCGCACGCTACACGAACCCTTGAATGAGCATTTGTCTAAGGTCATCGGCAGCTGGCAGAGAGACTGGAATCGACACATACTCGTTCTTGTTAATGGCTTAACGAAACGCGGTCCATAATTCAACAGCACATACACCATCCAAGGTTCTATTTGTGAAGTGAAACGAAATTCAGATCCCCACCTACCACCTAGGCAGGTAAGCGAAAAGACCCGAGAAAAGATGAAAGTAGCAAGAATGTAGACCCGGCACGACATCAAAGCTAAATGTTCCATCTTCAACGAAGAAGACCTGGTGTGGCTGTGTAATCCTCTGCATAAGAAGCCCATACTAGGTAAAAACTCGCGTTAATGACGTTGCCTACCAAATCCAGCATGGGGATCGGGGAAAAATGAAGGTGGTCCATGTGGATAGAACGTGTCACTGCAACGGAATGATAAATGTCGGGATGAACAACTTTAGAGAGTGAGCTGCACAATAACCGTTTGAATGTGAATAGCGCCATCTATATTTGAAGAGCAGAAGAGCAGAAGACTCATCCAATGGGGATGAATATTCTAGAAAAATGAAAATAGTATGGACAGCTGGCTAGTACAGAAGATGGCAGGTGGTATAAATAAAGGGTTTTCCAATAGTGACTTGACAGCTTTGAATTTAATTTGTGAACGCACTCTTTCACTAATCATCAAACCGTCACTGTCAATTTATTCAGCAAACTCAACATTTTCATCATGGTAAAGTACACGAACGAGCAACGTCTGCAAATTATAAAAATTTTCTACCGAAATTCGGAGTCGGTGACTGCAACTTTAAGAGCGTTAACTCCAATTTTCGGTCGTAATTCTCGCCCTAATGGACAGGCAATAACAAGTTTAGTGCAAAAATGTTTGTCTACATATTCGTTGTGTGATGTTGCCGTGTCAGTGAGACAACGGGTTGGTCGAAGTGTCGAATCCGTAGCAAACGGTCCCAATCAGTCAATTCCACGGCGTTCTCAAGAATTGGGCATCGCTCAGACCACATTATGGCGTATTTTGCGTAAGAATCTTGGTTTACACCCATACAAGATCAAGCTGACTCAAGAATTTAAGCCGATGGACCATTTGAAGCGACGTACGTTCTCCGATTGGGTTCTGGAGAAGATGCGCCAAGATGATGAATTTCATCGCAAAATCATCTTCAGTGACGAAGCTCATTTTTGGATCAATGGGTTCGTCAATAAGCAAAATCTGCGTTATTGGTCGGGTGAAAATCCACATGAATCACCACTTCATCCACAAAAAATAACTGTTTGGTACGATTTGCATGCCGGCGGCGTTATTGGGCCATATTTTTTGGTCGACGATAACGATCGTCACGTTACTGTGAATGGTCAGTGTTATCGCGCCATGATCACCGATTATTTTTGGCCCGAATTGGAAGATATGAACTTGAACGACATGTGGTTTCAACAGGATGATGCCACAAGCCACACAGCACACGCTACAATCGATTTATTTAAGAGTAAGTATGGTGAGCGTTTTATCTCAAGAAATGGGCCAGTCGATTGGCCGCCTCGTTCGTGCGATTTAACGCCGTTTGACTATTTTCTGTGAGGCTACGTTAAGTCATTGGTTTATGCCAACACGCCGACGACGTTGGAAGAGCTCAGAGCCAACATTGAACGCGAAATAGCGGCCGTTTCGGCCGAAATGTGTGGCCAAGTCGTTGAAAATCGGGTCCAATGAATCGACCGCTGCAAACGTGTCCGCGGTGGCCATATGAACGAAGTCGAGTTCCATTCATAAATGTTTTGATTGTACTTCAAGCCGATAATAAAGTTTTTGAAATATCTCAAATGGTTTGCGTTTTATTTAAAAAAAAAAGTTGTCAAGTCCTTATTGGAAAACCCTATACAAAACACTTATCATCATAGTCTTGCTTTTCGGCGCAGAAGCCTGGATACTGAAGAAGGCTGATGAAAAAGCTCTTGGACGCTCCGAGGGGAATGTTCTTCGGATAATTTTATATCCCATTTGCATCAAAGTGGAGACCATTCAACAGCGAACTGTACGGGCTGTGCAGCTCAGATAACCCGCTTAGATGACTAGGTTACCTTGAGCGTATGGACACCAGAGCCTCGTTCCAGAAAGATTTTGACTCCAACCCAGAGAGATAACGCAGTAGAGGACGAACTCATCAGCCAACTTCGTTTGCGCAACTAAAGCCAGCTGGCAAAAGCTAGAGGAAGTATGTTAGCTGACGCCCTAATTCATCCGGGGCTATAGAGCCATCTAAGTTAGGAAGTAAGGGCTCTGCGCCCCTTTAGTTTCAAAACATCTTTGTTAGTTTGCAGGTTTAGATTTTAAGCTGATCCATTTTCATGGCCCATGCTAATTTTTGACTTTGAGGTCACTTCTCTCCAGAAAATGCCTAATTAACTTAACGTTTTACTAATTTTTTCTTATGAAAGTAACAATAATAAAAAGAAAAGGCCACAGATTGTATGATATTTGAAAAAACCTTGCGGCAGGTAAAATTTATAAAAAAAAGGGCTGCGTTAAGCTAGAAAGGCTATGAATAAGAAATAATTTTGTGTGGTCTTAGGTAGTTTTTATTTTATGTGTGTACTAAAACAGTTACAACAGGTGCCCAAAATGTCCTCCTTTCATAATATGTTTTTCATAACAAATGTTTTTTGATGATAAATGCTGCCTCACTTTTAATGACGCTTCAAGGATACGCTCTTCTAATTCACTTAAAATAGCTATTTCGGTTGAATAAACCAGCTCTTTCATTCTTCCCGAATAAAAAAATCCAATACTGTAAGGCCAGGAGATCTTGCAGGCCAGTGAATTGTTCCATTTCTTCCTATTCAACGATTACCGTCAATTCTTAACCTCACGACCATAGTGGACTGGAGCACAATCCTATTGGAAATATGATGCAGCAAGTTGAATCAGTGGAATCTCCTCCAAGAGTTCTGGTAAACCATTTCGCAAAAACTCCAGATAGTTTGTAGAATCCTGCCTAGGTGGTAGTTTGAAGGGGCCGATTAACTTGTTTCAAGCACACCTGTCCACATACTCGTAATGACGCTGAATCTGCGTTGAAATGATTTATGTTTCCTTGTATGTGGATGGTCCGCAGCCTACGTATGAAGATTATGAAAATTTGTGATCCCATCTCTTGTAAATTGAAATTTGTCCGTCCAAAGAATTCTGCTAATAAACTCGTTGTCACCCAAGCTCCGCTTCATCTACCAGTTAGGAAGCTCAAGTCACTTTGGCCGTTTTCGAAAACGTCATTTGATCGTCATTTGCAATACTTAAGGGTTGCGAACATCAAACTGCAAACATCATTTGGTATCGTTGATCTGTGTCATCTACATGATTTTTTTCTTGCAAGAGCATTTGACGTTTTCAAACAGAGCAAAATGGAACCTTTAACAAAAATTATTGAGAAATTGAAAAAAATTAGGCGATTTTATGTATTTACTGTTCACGAGACTGAGATTCCCCTGAATATTCGGATTCACTAATTTTTTCCAATTTTTTTAATGCACAGCGCAGATTTGTGGCTGCTTTTCTGTAGCGCAGTTGACGTTTGTGAACATCTGCCCTGCAAATACTGCATTATCGAACATGCTGCAAATGTAGTATGATTTATGATGTTGTTTTCGAACAAATGACTTTCGCAGCTTGCGTTTAAGAACATTTTGTAAAAGCAATTTGATGCAGATGACGTTTTCGAAAACGGCCTTTTTGAAATCATCGGGAAGCAGTTCTTGCGCAGGCATATGGTGGTATGCATAAAGTTGTTCTCCATGCAGTACATTAGAAATGTTATGCCTGGAAACATTGGATTGCAAAGTTAAACGTCTGATGCTGATTGATGGATCAGTTGTAACAGCTCCCAGTATGTCGTGCGTTTGAAACTGATTATTCTGTTTCTCGAAGCCTTCGATACGTATTTCGCTTGTAAATGCAGATATTTCAAATAGCGTTTCCAAGCAACAAGAATTACATAATTCCAAGAATTACATTTTTTCCCCCTTCTGTTATACCATTTTTGTTTGGTAAATTTTCGAAATAGGCCTACAAATCCCAAACCTAACTCTTTCTAAGAATTTTAAGGAACAATGTAAGGAAATGAGGGTTTTGACAAGGAGTCAAATAAAAGAGCACGCTTTAAAACTCTCTATGCAGTTTTAAAAAAATATTAGAAAATTAGTAATTATTGGAAAACCACTCTTAGGAGTATTGTCAACTGTTGTTAGAAACGTTGGTAAAAAATCTTAAATTCCTTTTTTTACCAGCTGCATGTTTTCACAAGTGTCATACAATTTATGGGGTTTTCTGCAAGCTCGTTGATACTTTTTTTTATTATTGTCACGTTCATAAGAAAAAAATTCTTCGGTCTGATAGGGTTGGTCGCGTCGGAGGGGGAGCTGCATTGGACGAAAAAATAATTTTATTTTTCGACGTAGTCTCCCTTGAGCTCTATACACTTTGTCCAACGCTTCTCCAATTTTTTTATCCCTTCCAAAAAAAATGATTTGTCGAGGTCCTCAACATAGGCCTTTGTTTGCGAGATGACTTCATCATTGGAGTCAAATCTTTTTCCACCAAGCCATTTCTTCAGGTTTGGGAACAAGAAGTAGTCGCTCGGAGCCAAATCTGGAGAATAGGGTGGATGAGGGAGCAATTCATAGCCCAATTCATGGATTTTTGCCATGGCAACTGCACATGTGTGCACCCTTGCATTGTCTTGGTGGAAAAGAACTTTTTTCTTGGCCAAATGAGGTCTGTTTTTTTTCAAATCGTCATTGAATCGGTCCAATAAGTTGGCATAATATTCCCCATTGATTGTTCTTCCCTTTTGAAGGTAGTCAATGTGGATTATCCCGCGTGCATCCCAAAAAACAGTCGCCATAACTTTATTGGCTGACAAACCCACCTTGGCCTTCTTTGGCACCGATTCACCCTTAGAAACCCACTGTTTTGACTGTTGTTTGTTCTCTGGTGTGTTGTGATGGATCCATGTTTCGTCCACGGTTACAAAACGGCGCAAAAACTCCTCCATATTGCGATTAAACAACGCCAAACCTTCCTGTGAAGTTGTTACACGATTGCGTTTGTGGTCGACTGTGAGCAAACGCGGCACCCATCTTGCGGAAAGCTTTCTCATGCCCAAGTGATCATTCAAAATTGAAACCACTGAGCCATGCGAGATCCCTACAGCTTCCACAATCTCTCGCACTTTCAATCTTCGGTCGGCCAACACCATATCGTGAATTTTTTCGATTGTTTCGGGTGTAGAGACCTCAACTGGGCGTCCAGGACGTTCGGCATTTTCAGTGCTTGTACGGCCACAACGAAATTCAGTAAACCACTTTTTTACCATTGAAATCGATGGTGCAGAGTCCCCATAGTATTTATCAAGCTTAGCCTTGGTCTCGGTAATGGTTTTTTTTCGCAAGAAATAATGCTTAATAAGCACACGAAATTCACTTTTTTCCATTTTCTCCTCAAATTAGTGAGTAGTCTGATAAAAATAGCTGTCAAACACAAACTAACTGACGCAGCAAGTTTAAATTTTGACAGAAGTCAACCGACAGATGCCTGTTGACAGGAGCAGTGTTGCTGTTTCAGTAAAGAGGTCAGAAATTCAAAAAGTCACGGATCTATTGACCCGCCCTCGTATGTTCGGAATACTCTCAATTTTGAATTTGTATGCAAATCAAGCCAGGACTGCCCTCTCGAATAATATTTCATAAACATCAAATGTAGTCATGAGAAAATACTGATTGGTGTAGTCTACGGACCAAATAACTCCATCTCTTTTGCTCCACTCTTTACCACCCTTGAGGAGAAAGACTACATTGCCACTAACATCATTATATGCGGCGACTTTAATTGTAATCTGTTAGATACTTCCGGCTCCATAGGCTTTTTGGAACAAATGAAATCGCTTGATCTAAGCCCAGTTAACACGTCTACCCCTACCCATTTTACGACCACTGCTTCAACTCTGATCGATTCAATTTTTGTATCCGATATGGGTAAAGTCCTGTTATATAGCCAACTCTCAGCACCTGCATTCTCTAAACATGACTTCTCTAAACAACTTACCAAGCTAAAAATGACTTTGTTGAATCTAAAGTCATGTTTAGAGATTTCCATAACTTAAATTATGCTCAATTGCAAGCTGATACTATAGCCACAAGTTGGGAGCGTATTTATCGGATGCCCCTTGTCAATGATTGACCCCACGCCGAGCGTGGCTTCTACTATCGGAAGTTCGGTAGCTGCTCCTCAGGCAGAGAGGTTTGGAAACATATCCGTGAACTTGGGTTAGGAAAACAAAGGCCTAAAACTCCCTATGATATAGACTGCAACCACCTTAACTCAACTTTTTTAATGTCAAGTGATCCACCCTCGGTAAGCTTAACTACTTTCGACCAGCCACCGGATGATGGTAGAGAATCATACTTTGAATTCTACAGATTACGCGAGGAAGACGTTGCAGAAGCGGTACTATCGATCAAATCAAATGGTATGGATGAAATTCATCCAAAATTTGTTAAGCTTCTGCTTCCATATTTACTGCCTTTTATAACACATATCTTCAACTCAATTTTAACGACGTCAGTCTTTCCCACTCATTGGAAAGGACGCTAAAGTCATTCCTATACCAAAGAAATCGAATGGAAATGCAGTGGAATTCAGAACTATCTTAATTCTGTCATTCCTTTCAAAAGTTTTTGAGAAATGTATTCTCAAACAGATTCAAATCTATCTACAGTGTAAAGAACTGCTTTGTGAGACTCAATCTGGCTTCCGTCAAAAACGAAGTTGCAAGACTGCGTTATTATTGGTAATTGACGAAGTTAGGAAAGCTATTGATGACAACCATGCTACAATACTAACGTTACTTGACTTTTCGAAAGCATTTGACACCGTTAATCACACTATACTTTGCTTAAAGCTCAGAAAAGAGTTTAAATTTTCATTGCCCTCTACAAAACTTATAATTTCTTACTTAGAAGGAAGACTGTTGCGTGCAAATCACGCCCCAAAAACCCTCCACTCCCTTTTCCATCTGTTGTCTGTTGACCTCTTCATTTCTCCTCCCCCTTCTTGTGCTGTCCCTTCTTTTCTTTCTTCCGTCATGCTCTGGATGCCACGGCACAGGTGGGATTGTGTGAGTGTGTGTGTGTGTGTGTGGACGAATGGCGGCGATAGCCAAAAAGCGCGGTAAGCTCATTCGATAGCTTATCGTCTTGTTGGCAAGAGCCTCAAAAAAAAAAGAAGAGAAAAAAAAGAAAAAAAAAACAAACGAAGAAAAAAAAAACCAACGACAAAGAGAAGAAAAAAAAAACGAAAACGACAACGATAAAAATAACAAGAACGAGAACAAGAACAGGGACAACAAAATTTAAACAACCGGGGACGATAAACACACCAAAGGACAAAGGAAAGGAAATTACAACACACAACGGACACGACCGGACAAAATTCGGTGAATGTGGCGGAGACGGCTTACCCTCCTCCACCAGCAGAGACCCAGCTAGAGAGCGACACCGCATAGGCAGGAAACAGATAAAACAGCTAAGTACCCTTTTTTTAAATACCACATATTTGTGCCTTAAGATCGCGTCCCTAAGCCTTCTTACCGTTTTCCGTTGAAACCGTTCGTAAGACGGTTAGATTTATTTAATTGCGATACGACAACGCGGAACTGTGGGCCTTCCATTAGCCGACCCATTCACTTAAAATTAATTAAAATTTTTTTTAACAAAAAAATCGGTTTGATAAAAATTCGGCATACCCTGTAATCTCCCTCAAAAGAAACAAAAACAAGATCAAATATAAGTATAAATTCCCCATCAGGGAAAAGATAAGTCCTGTGTTTTTTTCTTATCTGTTTTCCCAATTTTGCCTTAAAAATTGGGTGGCGCCTACCTGTTGTGTTGTTTGCAACTTTTGCGTTGAGCGATCATCCCGAACCCCTGCAATTCCGGTTTTCGCGATTCCCTCTTGGGCTGCACATTCGCTTTTGTGTAGTCCTTTCCATTCGCTTATCAACCACCACCTGTGTGGTTGCGGTTCATCCCACTCTATAGTTTTATTGTTTGTTGTTTTGCCGGCAGCCCGGCAATTGTCATTTTAAATAAATTAAATTTTTTTCTCCCCGGGTTTTGCAACAAGACGACAACAGGTTGTAGCGGGAAACCGATGTGCATGCTATTTGCCTATAAAGAGGGGAGTACCGCAAGGCTCCATTCTTGGACCATTGCTTTTTTCACTCTACGATGATGCCCAGATCCACTTAAGTTCTCCCATGAATTTGGTTCACGAAGCCACTGCGCAGGTGAATGAAGATCTCCAGCGTATACTTGGTTGGTCAGCTAAGAACGAACTGCGTCTTAATGCCCAGAAAACAAAAGCACTTGTGATCCATAAAAGAAAACTGGACCTTACTCACTTTCCACCAATCCAACTAGCCCAAAGTCCAATAGAGTACGTCGACTGCGCCAACAACCTGGGCCTGATATTTAACCGGACCCTTACTTGGTCTACCCACATAAACGCCACTATAGGTAAGATATATGGTGGATTACGTGCTCTCTGGACTGCACATCGCTTTGTTCCTACACGGACAAAGCTCTTGTTAGCGAAAACCCTCCTAATACCGATTCTGCTATATTGTTCTGAAATCTTTTGCTGCCCCGACTACGACTCCAGACGAAAGCTCAATGTCGTATATAATAATATTGCCCGATTTGTATTTCACCTAAACCGATATGACCATATTTCCTTTTACTCAAAGCAAATCAGCGGATGTACATTTGATAATGTGCTCAAATACAGAACGCTAAGTCTCTTACATGGCATAATTCAAACTAAGCAACCAGCATACCTATTCAATAGGCTACGCTTCCTTTAGTCAGGTAGATCATGTATGCTTTTTCAAACGAGCTATGCCCGCTTGACGTCTGAACGCCAATTCTTCGTAAACTCCGTACGGCTGTGGAATTCTTTGCCCATAAATATTAGGAAAATTAGAAGCACAAAACAATTTAAAACCTCTCTCTTAAAATACCTGGCCAATGAAACTAATTAGATTTAGAATTTTAAACGCTTAAAATGTTCAATTTGTTTGTAAAGCCAATTTTTCTTTTCTATTCTTTTCTCTCTTTTACTTTATCTTACTTACTTTATTTTATTTTATTTTGTTATCACTTCCTGAATTCTTATTGTTATATATACTTGCACATACTTGTATCTGATATTTGGAAAATTTAAGGCTTCCACATTTAAAAGATTCCATTATCTTAACGTGTAAGCAATACTTACTTAGTAAATAAATAAACAAATTAGTAAAACGTTAAGTTAATTAGACATTTTCTGGAGAAAAGTGACCTCAAAGTCAAAAATTGGCATGGGCAATGAAAATGGAACAGGTTTAGAAATTGGATATCTAAAGACTCAAACAATATATCAACTTTATTTAAACGCTGTTAGAAAGGCTAGTATTTCTTCTGAAAATAAAGTCATACAAGGAGTTTCTACCATTAGAACTAACAGAGCAATCTCCGTTAACATGGGTCAGGGTACACCAATGTAAGCATTTTCTTAAATCCTCGATAAATACGAGGGGCGTTCAACATATTCTCGGTATCGAGGTGAAGCTGTGGTTATATGTATAAATTGACTTATTTATCAAGTAATACTATTATTTTAGTGCGTTCATGTAAAATTTCATATAAATGTGATTATTAATTCGCGTTTTATCTCTAGTTAAACAGAATCATAATGGCAACTGAGACGATGATGGTGAAAATTGAGCATCGCGCTGTAATTAAATTTCTCACTAAGCAAGGAAAAAGTCAAAAAACTATTCATGAAGAGATGGTGGCTGTTTACCAGGGTTCCGCACCTTCATTATCAACTGTGCAAAAGTGGTCAAGTGAGTTCAAGAGAGGCAGAGAGAGCATTGAAGACGACCCCCGCTCCGGCGCCCCGGCTACTGCTTGTACGGGAGAAAGCATCAAAGAAGTCGAAAAACTTGTTCTTGAGGATGCCCGAATAAAGGTGAAAATGATGGCAGAGATCACCAAGCTTTCAATTGGTACCATTCACACCATTCTTCATGACCATCTTAACCTTTCAAAGGTCAGTGCAAGGTGGGTACCACGAATGCTCACAGCGTCTCAGAAAAAAGTGAGAATCGTATGCTGTAGAGAGCTTTTGGAGATGTGTAGTGAGAACGCGGACGGTGTTATGGATCGAATTGTTACTGGGGACGAAACATGGTTCCACCACTATGACCCTGAAAGCAAACAAGAGTCCATGCAGTAGCATAAAAAAGGAACAGACCCCCCGAAGAAGTTCAAAGTCACTCCGTCTGCCGGGAAGCCCATGGCCACAGTTTTTTGGGACTCAAAGGGAATCTTGCTCATTGAGTACAAAAAAAAAGGTGAAACTATCAACGCCACATCCTACGCTTCCACTTTGCATAATTTGCGGGAGGAAATTAAAAAGAAAAGACGGGGTAAACTCGCAGCGGGTGTGTTGCTTCTTCATGACAACGCTCCTGTTCACACGGCGCGAGTTTCCAGGGCTGCTGCGCGAGATTGTGGTTTCGAAGAAATCCAACACCCACCCTATAGTCCAGACCTTGCCCCTAGTGATTATTTCCTGTTTCCGGATTTGAAAAAATGTCTTCGTGGAAAAAGATTTTCGGATGATGAAGAACTCAAGTCGGCAATAAATGGGTATTTTGCAGAGAAAGAGGAAATTTATCTTTTTGAGGGTTTAAAAAAGCTTATCTCAAGATGTAACAAATGCATTGATGTTAGGGGAGATTATATTGAAAAATAAAAACAATTTAAATTGAATTCGCATTTTCCTTCATATCGATACCGAGAATATATTGAACGCCCCTCGTAATGTCAACATTGGAGATAGACCCTTACTGTAGAACGATTTTTTTCATTGAATATACCCAGGAATCATTTCCCAAATTATCGTTGACGAATTAGGGGACAGGCGTTTATCTCAAAATTGGAGTAAATGCCCATATCTGGTCAAGTGCCCCTAAGACCTTTTTGCACTTGCTAGATAGGATCAAAAATAGTGCTATAAAACTCATAGGTAATGCCAATACGACACAGTCATTAGACACCCTCGAACACCGACGTAACGTGTCCTGTCTCACCTTGTTGCATAGCTACTTTAACCACCAGTGCTCCTTTGAAATTGCCAGTAGCATTCCGCTCCTTCAAACTTTTAATCGTAACACCCGTCTCGCTATGAATGCTCATCAGTACACCCTCAAGCCCACTTTTGGACGTACTCTGAAATATCGTGATTCTTTCCGAAGCCGTACATCTCGTTTATTTAATTCCCTGCCGAGCTCTTTATTTCCTAGTCAGTATAACTTGCAAACATTTAAAACCAACGCACATCGGTATCACTCTTTTTTCCCTCCCTAACTTCCTTTCGACCGCGCTATGAGCAAACATCTTAAGGGTACATAAAATCCCTCATGCGCGCTCCTATTATAAAAAATAAACCCAAGCACCCACAGTAGTATCTTACATTAGTGTACTTTGAAAAAAAAAACTATTTCCTTCTCTCTAGATAGATGTGTTTCTTCACCCATTGGTTCGTGTCATGGATAGACCCAATGTGTTCCCCGTACAGTATGAAAACAAAGCCCCTCTAGACAACAGTGAGTCAACAGATCATTTGAACAAAACGTGATTGAAGTTTTTTTTTCTTTAGCACGAATGCTACTTTATTTAAAATTATTCTAAAATAACTTTCTTTTTTTTTACATTAAAATACATAGAATTTATTTCTCACATTTTATTTTTTTATTCTGTTTATTTTACAAATAAGTTATAAACTAGAATTTCACTTGTTTTTTGCTCACAAAATTTTACAACTAAAGTTATGATAAAATTACAGAGAGAAACAACTCAAGAGGGTGGATAGAATCAATAACAGATAAATACTATTGAGCGAAAAGCATTTGTTTTGTTTTTTTTTAATAATAATTGACTCTGAATCAAACCGAAAACATTTTTGAAATAAAAATAAACAGCATGTGTGCACAATAGGAGATTCAAGGTTCCTTGCAAATACGTATTTTCATGTACAAAAATATATATAAATATATAAAAAACTATTTATCCCGTTCAGACCACCGGTGAAAAGGCAAAGTGTTTTCTAAATGTTTGCCTTTAAGTCCTCTAACTACTCGTTGCTACATCTCTAACAAAAATATAGTAAGAATCATTGTACAGCTAAAAATATCAATTTTGCTTATAACTGAATGCATATATGATTTTCTTTTTAATTGTATTTAGTGCATGCAAATTCCCAAATTTTAGTTTTTTTTTTTTTTTTTGTAATCAAGCTCTAACTAGCACTTGGTTCGTCTAACCCCTGCTGTTGTGTGTTTGTTTGTTATTCAAACGATTGCGTAGTAACTTTTTTGTTGGACAGTGATTCTAGAGATAAGCATTATTCGTTTTTGATTTTTGATTTTTTGTTTTTGTTTGTTACTTCTTTTTCATTTAGGGACAGATATTTAGTGTTTTCTTAAAAATTAAACAAAATTAATTCTAAATCTCAGTTTGGTTGGTAATTAGCGTCGATGTTTACTTTCCCAAATTGAGTTTTCCCATAAGATTGGTGGTGGCATTACCAGTTGTTTCGGAAACCTTGTTTGTTGTCTCATGGAGTGTCTAGAAAAGAAGGTTTATGTTATGAGCATTAGATTAGGTAGGAGGTTATACAATAAGTTGTGTTGAATACCTTCTCAAGACTTTCACGCTTATGGTCAACGTACTGATTTGCATCGTTTAACTTCTGGTCAATAGTTTGACCGGTTGCCTTCATGGTTTCGTCGATTTTTTGTTCAGTTTTATCAAAGACTTGTTCACCAGCCTTAACACTCTTGTTGATGGCTTCATTAGCTGCCTTCTTTGTTTGATCTACAGCGTTAGCGGCAGCCTGGAAGAAGATAGACATTTTAAAAATCAATAGAGAAACCTTTTTTGTTATGTAGACTTTTGTAGCTCACCTTTGAAGAAGCTTCAGCAATATTTTGAGCGGCTGTTTTGGTGTTCTGTGCTGCGACACCCACCTGATTGGCGGTGTTGTCAATAGCATTTTTGGTATTGTCAAAAGCAACATTTGCAGTTTTAATACTACCGTCTATAGCCTGACCAGCTTCATTAGCTAAATGAAGGGCCAATGAAAAGATTAAACACAATAACTTTTGATTAAAAGTGATTACTTACCAGTTGAAGCAGCGAAATTCTCAACCGAAGATGTGGCTGAAGAGATTGACTGTCCTACTTTGGCGGCTTGTTCTTCGGCTAATTTTTGTGCGTTTTTGGCTTTTTCTTCTGCGACTTGAGCAGCTTCATCCTTCTTCTTGCCGAACAAGTTGGCGGTCTTATCGCCAAAACTCTTCAAAGAGGCTAAACAAGATGAGAAAAATATAAATGTGAAATTGCTATGTGAGGATACGTGCAGCAATTCTAAAGAATGTCTAAGATTTTGCCTAAGAATCATGCCTAACTCAAGCTTCGTGCAGTGTTACAAGTCTAGAATTATTAAATAGTTTAACTAGCCTATTTTTTTTTAAATATGTTCGACAAGCGTTTTCCATAACAGATTAACGGAAATTTTTGTAGTCTATAAGGTCATGTCTTCCCAACCAAGAGTGTAGAAGTAATATAACCTGGGTGCTTGTAATTATTTAAACTTCCTCTCTACCTGAAGCCTCATTATTCAGAATATAAAATTGAATAAAGTCTCAGCCCTAAAACAAGCTGCGAGTATCTTTGTCGCATTTTCTTCAGCAATAGTATCCGACAGCAATGTTCTTTGAATTTCAGACAGCACAATCTGTAAGACGAGGTATCAGAGTCATGCTCTTCCAGCTATCGACGTTCTAATCATCATGATGATATTATGACGGGAATTTCAAAAACGCTGATTAAATTTAATGTGAAAAGATCTATTATGAAACGATTGCATCAGAAGACAAGTGATGCAATCAAGCAGTGTAAAATTAAAATTAATAATTGCATCGATCGCCGATCATCAACTAATTCCAAGAGCATCCATATGACAAAGCCTGTGTCACCAGTGATGAAAGAGAAAATATAAACTCTCTTCACAGTCTTAAAATATTTGACTTCAAGGGGAAGCCAGAGTGTATCTTTCATCCTTCAGAGCAACGAGGATGTTTAGCAAGATTACTGAAAAAGGAACCTCGACTGTCATCCTTATATTTTTGATAAATAGCAGTAGAGTAAGATTATTTACAATTTTGATACAAAGTCTGATTTGGAAGACTTTCAAGAAGGCTAGTGTCCAAGTTGTATCTTGTAGGGAACAGGTGAAGTCTAGCACGATCACTGATCAAGGGACTTAGAAGAGATTGGTCGCAGATGTGCTGTAAATTTATGATGAAGAGCAGTAGTACAATTTTGATATTCAGCTTCACTGACAAGACTTTCAAGAACTCTAGTGACCAAGTTGTGTCTTGTAGAGAACGAAGGAAGTCTAGCACGATCACCGATCAAAGAACCAGCTTCTATAGGAGGCATCATATGCCACATATGTCCTTAAATTTATGGTGAAGAGCAGTAGATTGACCTTCTTTACAATTTTGATATTCAGCTTCACTGGCAGGATTTCAAAGAATGCTTGCGACCAAATTGTATCTTATAGAGAACAGAGAAAGTCATCACGATCACTGATCAAGACACATCACTCTCTATAGCGGATGTAACAAGTAATTAATTTGGTTGCGTCGGTTTGAAAGTCGAAAAGAATTGTATATGTCAATATTTTAACCAGAATACTAGAAAGAGGAACCAATTGTGGAACTGGAACTGATCAGATCTCAGATGTTTTTTTTATATGTATACATCGATTGTTTCCATTTACTCCACCGATTTCCTTTGGATAATCGTTTCCCTGATCATCAACATGTCAACACTTCTTTGAACTCAACTTCAACTCCAGCACTAGTCTCATCGCCCACACAATCTCCAACTACAAGGCGAAACTTTCTATATTTCTTTCGATGCAAGAAAGTCCCGCCGCAAAAGATACGAGTACAGATACAGAAAAATAAAAATAAAAATTGCCTCGAATCTCACGGTATGGAAATGATGTATGGGCGGCAGGCAGTATGAGTACGAATGACAGCGACAACGACAACGGCTAAAATTGCGCCCACATTCGACGACCGGTTGTACTGGTTGGTCGTCCAACGGACAGCACCACCGGCAGCAGTCTTTTTGTCAAATTTCCGGTTACAGTGTATTAGCATGCCAGCGAAACATTGCGCTCTCCATTAATTATGCGGCGAGTAAATAGTTTTTTTTTCGAAGAAATTCGCATATACAAAAAAATTGTTTATAACGCATATTGTTGAATGATTTCAAAGTCCAAACAGCTGGTCGTTTGGATTGGACCAAGTTAAACGTCGCACGTACAAAAAGATACATTTTTATGGATGTCTATGTCTATATGTCGTAACCTTGTTCGGTTAGGCGTATCCCATAGCAGCAGCTTTGTTGGTTCTCTATTTTCAGAGACGCAATTTTGGACTCGATCGGATGACGTAGGCCGATGATGATCATCATCATCAAAGCGGCGATTGTCACATAAATTATTGTTCACTTTGGGGTTTTATTTTTACAACGATGACTTCTGTTGTGAAGTGAAGGTGAAAGGGGGCGAAAATTAACAGAGTGGAGATATGCTTTGATGAGTGAGATCGACAGAAGTGGAAGTGGAGTTTTAAACTGCCAAACTGAAACTGAAACTGATGTGCAGTTACATGTCGTTGGAGAGACCAACTTACTATGACATTTTTTTTTATGAGATTTTGGATATTTTATTCTAGAGATGACAGAAATATCCAGTTCTGCTCTAATTATTTGGTAGAACAATGAACAGGTCAGATTTCTCGATTTAGACGATTACTCAATCCCCTCTTTGTAGATCACTTTTTATGGAAGCCTTCAATTTCTATTCATCATGACCATTACCCAGGGCTTCTGCAGATGATGATCAGTGATCAAAAATGTCATCGATCACGGTCGTCTTAGATGATGTGCCAGATCGAACACGTAGTTTTTAGGTTTGTATGTTGAAAACAAGGAACTCAGTGATCATGACAAGAAACTGATCAGTCGTTTTAAGAAGCCCCTACGCCTAGACGACTTTAAATCATTATAAGCCCAAGTGCTAAATGAATTAGTAATCCAATGAGGACATTGATATTATGCTGGCTGAGGATAGGTTTCTCAATTTAATGGCGCCATCTGTGAACTCGGGGCGCTACACCACTTCTGACCAAGACCTGCCTGCAAGTGTGTAATATGTTTAGAAAGTGAATGGATGTTTGCCGTATTTTCCTGGTTTGTAATGTTTCTTTTGGGATATTTTGGAAGAAACTGTTTGTTTTGTTCGACAAAATTAAATTTGTTTGAATCATTTGAGGTTGAAAAAGAAAGGGCATGTGGTACTCTGATGTTCTCTCCGTAAAGGAGTTCAGACGGTATATGTTTTGTATTCTCTTTGATGGTAGTTCGAATACCCAGCAAAATTAGAGGGAGTGCCTACAACCAGTTTACTTTGTTCCCAGAAGCTCGTATGGAAAATCTTTGCTGTTGGTGGAAACTTTCCACCATGCCATTGGCATGTGGGTGGAAAGCTTGACTCAAGTTGTGAGCCTTAATAAGTGGCTATTACGTTCGATACCCCGAATCGAGACCCATGTTCATTCAGGTAAATCTTGGCGATTGTTTCCGCACTAATATCCATAATGAGCGAACTATGTCTAGGTGAATTTGCTGAAATCTACCTGCAGGTTTACTTTTTGGCATGAACTGCATCATACCGACTTTTTTCGTGTGGCCCGAAATCCGTGATGTGCAAATAAGGGCTTGCGTTCGTTTTGCGGATCATATGGAGTGTTGTGGTCCGTAGATATTTCACACCACGAGGACTTTTCGGAAGCGGGTATCTCCAATAGATCAAGCTTGATACTGGAATTCTTGCGCGGATGGCGAACAAATTGGATGAATTCTTCATCTGCGACTCGGCCTTCGGCTAATTTATCGCTTCCTGGAGCGATTATTTATTTCGATGTTCAACGAACCCTTGACATATGGTATATCGCTTATGAATTGTGCATTGAGATTGTATAAGGGACAGGTTCTTGCTGTAAACGGCGATTAATTGCCAGATGTCTCTGTTCAACTCGTGGACTACTGCGCTAGTGCAGTGTTAGACGCATCTGTTGTAATAGTGCGTTTTACATTTTCTTCTGGATGAACGAGTTGTGTTGCATCACCCAAATGACACACGAGTAAATTCAAATAAGTCGAAGGGGGTGGTCACTGCTGTTTTGAGGATTTCTTCCTGGGTTAAGCCCGAATCAGGTCTATTTTCGAGAAACTGTGTGAGAGCGGGTATCGATACTGTACATTCGGTAGTCGCCACAAGGCCTACAGTCATCTGCTTCTCGTTTCGGAACAATATGCAGCGGAGATAAAGATGGCTGACAAATCTCTATTTGGACCATGTAGTTGAATTTGTCCCTTGCGATATTGAGTTTTCGGTTATTTAAGCGTCTCGGGCGAGAGTGTGGCAGATGTGATGCACTAAAATGTGTTTGACGGGAAAGTTGAAATCAGATGGTTCCAGAGAAGGAAAGTCGAAGAATCGTGGGCTTGTCATAATTTGCTGACACGTTATGCCAGTAACCATTGTGTCCGTCAGAGGGTCAGAAAGTTTTGAATTTCTTAAATCTTCGACATTATAAGACGAATAATCGGTTTAGTGACCGATGCGATCAAGAAAATGTAGTTAAGCTCGCGTCTGAAACCTAGACCTGTACGTAGATATTTTGGACGGACCATTGGCTGCAAAGATGAATTTCTGGTTTTGTTGATTGAACCGGGAATAGCTGAGATGTCGGAACCGGAATCTATTAAAAGGGTTATACCTGAAATTGGGTCTTTAATAAAAAGACGGGATGGTAAGTTGCTGTTACTGCTATCATTTGCCTTCTCAATGACAGCAGAATTTAGTTTGGAATATCGTGCAGTTTGCTGCATTTCTGCGCATTGTTTCCCCATTTAGTGTGGTACCAACAAGATTTTATGTTGCTATCGTTTCTAGAACGAGATCTATTGCGTTGGGAGTTTGCGGAAGAATGCGACCTAATGTAAAAGAGGCCCTGCGCAGGTTTTGACCCAGTTTTTTCGAGAGGATCACGAGCAGTATTGAATATACGAGACCAAAACACCTCGAAGGAATACTTGGATCTGCCCATGAACACTCTTATCCCTGGCTGTATTTCAGCAATCCACCTCCAATATACTAAAATTCCACCCAAACATTATCAGTGAGAAAAATCTCAAATGGACAGCTAGAAGCATAGAACCATGTATCTGCCCCACACAACCACAGAATGTTTTTCAGGATGTCAGTGAGTACAATATCCAGTGCTCTTATTAAGGTAACCGTAGCTTTGATACCAAAAGCAAGCAAAACCTACTTTATGCTGCCGAAAAATCTCAGACCAATCAATCTGTCATCCTGTCTGCTATAGATCCTCGAGGAAATCGTTAATCTTCTCATCAAGTGTAGTCTCAATCATAGAAGACTGTCGAATTTCTAGAATTTCTATCAGAAAGTCATTTATATCGAGAAACAACATTGATACGCCCTCGATCATCAACTATCTTCAAGAACTGGACATAAATGAGTCTGTCTGCAGCTTGATCTACTTGAAGGAAAGAATCACAAATGCAACTAGGATGACTGTGAATGTCACCCTTCACATTCCTTTCTACTATAGACTTAGTCCTAAATGGCCTTCTTACCAAATAAGATCATTCAAGATGTACCGTGGTAGCTCAAGCAGACGACGTCAATCTTTAATTACCCACAGAGACTTTCCAACGTTCCACAGCACATATTGGGCATACTCTGCTCTTGAACGCCCTAGCGTAAATTCAGCCAAGGCTGAGTGTTTCTGAGGAGTACCAGGTATCTAGGTCTCGTCTTGGACAGCGAAGAAAGGTGAAAAGGAAATATTACAGAGCGAAATAAAAAAAGGTCACGTTGCCCCCTACTCGTACAAGAGGGATGTAGGTTTAAAGTGGGATCTACAACCCAAAGCCATACGCTGGTTCTACACGGCAGCCGTAAGACCATTTCACTGGCAAGTAGATAATCTCTACTCTCTTTTTGAGCATTTAGGCAACTTACTCTGCCCTCATTTAGGCAACTTACTCAGCAATGAAAAGAGTTAAATCTGGGGGCATGCCAGCCTACTCATGTTGTGTGGCAATCTCACCAACCAACTGATCTTCAATTAACTAAAATTGACTTCAATTAAACCCTACAGACTGTACCGTCTTCCCAGTCGAAGCCGTTTTTAGGGTCAGAAGAAACGCTATACCAACTTTGTGTATTACAGTATACATAAACAGTTCAAGCAACCATCAGATCCTTAACTTCGAACACCATAAATACGAGTGCGATGGAATAATCGGACGTTTACGAGATCTCAATGACGTGAGGATAGCTTTCCTTTACACTAAAGCCCAACAAAGTCGCCGGTATTGGGAGATGACTTTGTGAAAAGCGTGCACCAAATCATACCGTCGGACGAAATGGAATCTCAACTTTCTATGTCCGATCCGGAAGAAAGGAGACCCTCTTGGCTATTGTACAACGTAATCTCCTACAACCTTTTGTCAATTGATTGATCCTTATCAGTGCGACCTTGAAAATCCGTCATCGACCAGATGACGTTAAAAGTTTCTCGATGTTCAAATCAACATCGACCACCTGTGTGTGGTTTCAAGGCCATCTATGACAGTGTATGACGGAAAATATTTTAAGAAGCCGTTTCCGGTTTTGGCATTCCTTCTAACCTTGTCGGACTCTGAAGAATTACCATGGAGAAAGCACCCTACTCCGTGAGGCTAATTTGCATTAGCAAAGGTAGGACAGGTGGTAAGCGAAAGAAAAACAAAGTCCATGTTGCCATCTAGAAAGAACAATATAACTTCGAGGTAGTCAAGGACTACGAGTATATCAAAGTATGCTCCACAGCTAAAGACAATTGTAAAGCAGATCGCTCGGACAATCTTTGTCAAAAAAAAGATTGAGGCCGCGCTCGTTCGTTTCGAAGGAAAAGTGTTTTGTGTGACCTAACAAACAACTGTACAGCCAATAGCAAGATGTACTACGCTTAAAGAGTAAGAATTCATCGCCTTAGATCTCTGGAACTTGTAGAGACACCCAATGGACCTGCACCCCAGCCCCGGGTGGAGCGCGCACGTGGACAGGGACGTATCATATCTCTTCGCGTATTTCTTCTTTAAATCCACTTTCTGCAGAGCACTCCCGGTTATGTCTCTGGATCGTCCCACCTACATACGTGACTCGTGCGACACCCGACAATTTTCGAATAATTCACACCAAAATTCATCCGATAATTAGTCTCAAAGTCTAACTAATTACACGTTCAAGTATCTGGCCTTAAGTTTTTCGTTCTCAGTTACTGAGAACATTCTATTATTTCAGCTTCAGTATCTGTGTGAAACAAATTGAGCAAATGACATCATTTCCTTCATTTCCTCCAACAGAAAGTCTTCTTCTGAAATCAGCTTCTGCAGCAATGCGTCGTCATTTCTATAAACTCTAAGAAGACTCGTCATCGCAACACTTCCTCCGAAGGCTGTGGCAGCCGATAAATACGTTTCAATTTTTCAATTTGAAAAATCTACAGCTCTCGTGTAAATTATTCGAAACTATGCAAACTATTTTAAGACAGGGGGGAAGGAAGGGTAATGGGTAAATGAGTGAATGCCTTGGCTGTTGATGTACTCGTACTTTGTTTTGGGTTCCACCATACACGGCGAATACGAAACATTTTTACTAGATGACATCATCGCCCCCCTCACACAGACGTACAGCGGCCGGATAGTTGTAGCAACATTTGTTGCGAGTGATACTTTTTATTAAAAAAAAAAAATTTTAGTTGGCATGATAGACAATTGAAGGCGCTTGGTTCAGAACTTGTTTATGACAAAGTGGTTGGGGGAGGGCATAGTCAATTAATTTAGCCGAATAGAATTGCTAACGCTGAGAAGAGGCATTAACATTCATTTTTTTTAATCAGAAAATTCACTAGATCTCACTTGACGGTATTCAAAATTCTACGCCTTTTGCAAACCTCATAACTATTTGCTTTCTGATGCTTTCTACGGAACCGTTCAAATTCTGTTGCTTTATTGAAACGAGGAACCCTCTCAGTAAGCTATGAAATATATGCAACTGCGTTTAAATAACCCTCCAGGTTGCTTGGCAGTACGTCCTGACAACTCAATTTTGCAACACATTTTCGCTGGTTTGAGGCTGTATCTCACAAAAACCTCGGCCAATATTGCGTCTCTTAAGTGCCTGCTGCCAGCTGGCCTTAGTCCAGAACGCAGCTCATTTTGTCACCGATTGCTAAAAATATTTAAACAACATTTCCACCAGCTGCTTAGTAGAAATCAAGAAGAGAACCTGGCGAGACTCAAGGAAAACGCAGCGCCGGTCAACAAAGAAGAAATATCCATCCTCGTAGTCAAGGAAAAGTTGGCATAGCGATGAGGAGACTCTGATACAACAGGAACGCCAGCCTTGAGCTACTACCTATGGAGATAATTAAAGTGGGAAGTCATTCTTTGAGAACGACATGCATGGCGATCGATCGAGAAACCGCTGGCTGTCTTATAAATTCGATTGGGACAGCAGCGCAACAATCACGTTCGTAGCGTAGTGCTTACCTAACCTCTTAGCGGTGGTCCCCGGTAACTGCATGAGTAAACCCTTTCTCATGCAAGCTAAAATAACAAGGGCATGCTCGGCCAGTACCATAATTCGAGTACTAGACTACGCCGTCATGGAGCTCACAACCCTATACGGAAGAGATTAAAAAAAATGTGATCCACTGTAGACTGTTGACAACAACTTTCGGGTCTGCACGCAGAATGTTCGGACCCGTAACACGCCACGTGCCGACGAGCAATTAACAGATGCCCTCGACTGCTATCACGCTGATATAACTGTCATCCAGGCAGTGCGATGAGATGGGCCGGACATAAGAAGGATAAAAACTGTGATATACGAGTATACAATGCAATAGTGATTGCTATAGGGAAAAGAAGCAGCGTTTCCAACACGTGAGCGAGCACCTTATGACAATCCGCATCAAGGCTAGATTCGCTAATATAAGTCTAATATGCGTCCATGTCGGTACGGAAGACAAGGACGACGCCACCAAAGAATGTTTCTACATATGCGCAATGTACGAAGGATGAGGACATCTTTGTTGGCCAGTTAGTAAGCATAGCATACATGCATACGGACAACGGATTTTGGCTTCTTGACTTTGAAGCGGGACGAAATATCACTATAGCAAGCACACGGTTTCCTCATCTCATTACACACAAGAGGGCATGGCGGTCTCCGGATCAAGTTTATTATTTTGCGATAGACTTAAGGCATGCGTCCAATATTCTGGACGTCCGAACGTTCCGGGCAACCAGCATTGACTTGGATCATCACCTTATTGAAGCTAAGGAGCGAATGCACTGACGTATGTATGTATGCCGAAATCTCTCAAAAACTCCTATGCCGCCAGGATCAAGTACCGAAGACCAGTAACAACGCTGTAAACTTGCCATCAAATATGCCAAAACTGATGTGCTGATGTGGATTCACCCGACCACCATCAAGAAATCCCTGGTTTGATGAAAAATGCCGGCAAACAGAGCCAGCTAAACAAGCCTACTAACGACGCTGCAACGAAGGACGATAGTTCTGCCAGCAGAAGAGACGGGAAGAATATCAGCATCTCCCGAAGAAGAAAAACGAGAACGAGAACCGCGTACTGCAGGAATAACGTACGAAAGTTTTACCAAAAAGTAAAAAGAACATGTCAAGGCAAAAAGACTGGTACAGACGAAGACGGAAACCTTGTAGTGGAACACAGTCGGTGCTTAGAATATTGAAAAGCTTTTTCTGCAGACTGTATAACGGCGAAGACCATTCAACTTAGACGATGATAACCAAAACTTCCATCCACTTGACCAGAAGCAATATCTAAGCTAAAATCCAACAAATCAGCTGGACGTGACGGAGAGCACGTGGAGAGCATACACCAACTCATTTCTCAGATCTGCTTTCTATTCTTGTAAATAGCCAGGCCATAGACCGGCTGTTGTATATTGGTTTTATACGGTAGTTCTGGGACTGATCCATTACATACAGTTCGTTACTAAGGTGAAGGGCCTCAAACCTCACCAAAGCCTAGAGGTCAAGCCAGCATAGGAGATCTAGGAACAATCAGGACAACATCCACCACGGCATTAGAGAACAAGATTAATCTGACGTCGAAGGATATACAAGGTAGGGCAAAATTAATGTCATAATGTGAATGTGGCATAATTTTTGCAAATGACGTTAAGTGTCATTGTGCTTTGACATTTCTGTTGTAGACAGACAGAGAATTAGTTGAACAAATTTCCAGTTTTCCTCGCCATCCTTCACCATGTTCGTGAACAATTAAGCGTTTGATTGAGCATCTCCTCCAAACTGGGTCCACTAGAGATGTCGGAAGAAGAATATCATTGCTGCGGCCGATGACGTCCGAGAGGGTCCACAAACATCGTTGAACGATGCACACAATTTGGCATCAGCGTCGAAGACGTTCAATTATAAAGTGTAAACCTTTCACCAATTGCTGCTCGCTGACCACCTTGTATAAGACAGCAGTTCAGCGATAGAGCGGTTGTTATCATGACGAAAGGACACCTGTGCCCACCTTCAACCTACGGAAAATTTGCATGAATCCCAGGCTGCTTTTTGTCAAAAGAATGTCTACCAAAACTTTCGACGGAAATGAGCTTAAGAATAAACAAATAACCAATATGGAAGAACCGATGATTCAGGCTAGATGGATGCAAGGTCTTCCAAGCCGAAGTAAATGCGATTAGTAAGCTGCAGCGACTATTACTGAGAATGATATTGCCGAGAAGTCAATTGCTGCCTACACTGACAACCAGATATTTGTCTGGGCTGTGCATAATCACACCATCGATTGGAGAAAGCTATCGGAATGTCATAAATGAAATATCGAGCCCCAATATGATGGTCTTATCTTGTGTAACAGAGCACATAGACATACCGGCAAACGAAAAAGTTGATAATTTGGCGAGCATAGGCTCGACACTGTATAAGTGTCATTTCAAAGTTGGTCAAAACACCCATCATCGAGCAGGAAGTCATCAGTCTAACTGGTCCAATTTGACACGTGCGCAATAGCTACTTGCCTCTCTGGAATCATTATTATAGTGCACCGGATCATACTCGTAGACTCCTATGCTGAATGGATGTGCACCACAGATTTCTGCAAAAGCTACAGGGACAAAGATGTCAATTCTTAGAGAGGAATGGACAATTCCTTTCTCTAAGAACTAGAGGGCTAATGTGATGTTGAGCTAAAGAACATCCTGAGATTCAAATCACTATATGGTTGGTTCCGATCTACGGGCTTCCTTTACGAGGGGCAATAGAGAGTGTCAAAGTGAGCAATGACAAATCATCTCAAGACATCCCTTGACCCAGGTAATACGAGTAAGTTAGCCTTGGAAATCTGATACACGTGTGTGGGCCTTACTAGCATGAATGGTATTTAATCAATCTGATAATCGATTGCCAAAGCGGAAGCGGAACATTTCTAACAATTCATGACAACGCTTATACATAATGAGATTGTAACAAAGGAGCTGGATAGAACAATTATTCTTCCAGCACTTTTCCACGAATCGTAATAAACTATAAATAATTTCAAAAACTGTCAATGAAAACACCTGGCCTGGTTGAAAATTTTCCCCAATCCCAGCCTCTGATATGGTTGGCTAGGATCGATCGGATATGAAGTTTTCAAATTAAGCTCGCTGAGCACGTTTCTCACATGAGAGAACGTGTCATACAGCAAATTTCTACAATTCTCCATCAGTCACTGTCATTGTTAACCACCTAAACCATCGCTATTGCATCACACCACTACAAGTGCACCACTTTTATCAACATCATCGCCGAGCAATGTTTCTCAACTTCCGACGCTCTGTGCTCTGTGAAGACTCGATGTGCTAACACCAACCTTCCTGCATTGTTGTGAAGCGCTGATGGGCTGACTTCTTTTTTGAATCAGCTGATGACTATCAATTTACAAAACAAAAAACACACATACGAGTATATACACACACACACCACCAACAATCATTAATTTGTTGAAAAGAGTGGTGTTGGTGTGCGTGTTAGGAGGTTTTTTTTATAACCTTGAGCCAGGTGGATGACATCATACAAGAAGTCTCTCGATGTGTTGCTGCTGTTTAGTGGACTAGAATTCTGGTTTGTGTCGTTATTTTCTCGCTACATGGATTGGCAGCGTCAATCGTCACAGTGGTGGTAGTCAGAGATGGCTTTAGTCACAGTGTTGTGGGATAGAAAATCAGCTTACAATGGGAGGGGGAGCAGGAGGAGGTAGAACATGCAAGCGAAACTGTATACCCATTAAGTTGGTTCTACTGGTCACGGGAGCGGATAGAATTACGTTTTGGATTTTTTTCTCTCGATTTTCTTTTTATTCATGTGGCTATTCGCATTGTTCTATTTTTACGCGTCTCACTGTGAAACTTATTGCGCATTTGAGTTTACAACTGAACAATAATGAAAATTAATTTGAACAATGTTTTGATTTCCCTTTATTTGGTGGCATGCTCTGATCGCGTGCATTCCAACATTCCAAAGGTGTAGGGCTTCGTTTTCGTCTTTCTTCTGTTTTTTTCTTTGGAACCTTGACAGCCCTCTGTACATGGATTTAAACTCTAATGACTCTGACTTCATTGTGTCTAATCATGCAATTGAACGACGGTCAAGGTGGTGCATAGATATTTTGGTGAACTGACGTGTCTCTGTCAAAAAGAATGACATCAATAGCTAATGACCTTTGCCAGTAGGTATTTAGGAATACTCAACTTTAGGTAATTTGTTTGAACACAAACTGGATTGGGTCAACATGTTATAACGGTGTGCTCTGCTGTTCATAAATATTTATATACGAAGTGCATGGTTGTGAACATGTGATAAAAGGGCAAGTCAAAGGAAGGAGTGTATCTCTTAGGGCAATCCTGCTGACAGGCACATGGAACCCTGGCAGATATATTGGAAATTAACCTTCGGACCAGATATTTTCAGAACACGACATTTGTTCTTTTCAGTCGTTGACCTCTGGAGGCCTTTTCAAGGTATTTTGGGACAACGCGTGCACCAAGAAAAATCCAAATATGCAATTAAGTTCAACTAAGAACTCTGCCTAGGTCCGGATTTCAATCTTTTGACACCCAAAGCTTTTGATTCCTTCTACCCTATTTAATATTGTAACTCGCATTTTGTCGAGTGTTTGCTTTAAAGAATCAGAAAACCTTACAGTGTTTCAGGTTCTGCTTTCCTCTTTACTCTGTGTACACCTTGACAGCTGAACTCCATGGAGTGAATTCTAGAAATCACAATCATCAGCACAAGGCTACGGGAATCCTCAGTTCGGAGACATATCAGTCGAGGTACATCTTTAAAAATGGTTTTCTCTTTCTCCTTTTTAGAAGCTGATCTCCTTAGACTTCTGGAAGAACAATGCTGTAAGGTGTTAGCTTGAGCGATGATATTACGATTAGTACTACTGTAGCAAACACCCGGATAAAACTAGGGACCTAAAGCAAAGAGCCCCAAACAAACTCTCTGAACTAAATCAGTCCTTTTTGGCTAGGAAATACTAAATTCCATTTATAAGGAATCCAACTATGTACTCGTATATTGTCTTGGGAACTTTTCTGGAGAATAAATTGAATTGGGCACCAAATATTCGGTAAAGCCCGGATGACACTGTTTACATAAGGAAGTTACCCATTGACTTGCACTTTGGTCGTTAGGGCTATAAACAAACAGACAAACTGTTTAACGATAGGAAAATGGTGTAGGATATACCCCCAATACTGCGCTGGACATACTTTTGCACCCCATTCCTGCCTGCCAGCGTCTTAAATCCCAAGCAGTGAAGACTGTACTGGTACTGTGTTTGCGAGGACAAATTCAATGCGTGCATGTAAACCCTAATCGCTCAATATTGAATCAAGGAGTGGGCGAAGGAAGATACTCTCCGAGAAACTCGTACTCCACACCACAGAAGCGCATTTCATTCTGAAATTCAGCCATTAAAAACTGATTTGCACATCGCAAAGACAAGCTGTACTTCGGATATCCCGCACTGTAAGGAAGTTCGACGTCGGACGGCTACAATCGCAAGAGATCAAAAAATATTTTATGATCGAGTCTCCCCTAATCTCTTAAGATTAATTATGGCTGCCTAAAAGATAACAGACATGCTGCCTCTGATGTGATGGGTTTAATTCGGCCACCACAAACAAACCCCTGCCTCTTGCACACGCAACTAAGCAAGATGCATACAAAGTAGTGCTGCATAGAATGAATAGAGATGTTCACGAGCTCTACGAGCAGAAGAGGAGACGAACACCGGATTCTAAGGAGGAAATAAAAAGAGCATGAGGAAATTGAGAGATGTTACTCAAGGAATGAGATTGGGAAGTTTTACCAAAAGTTGAAAAAAAAAACATGCTGCGGACACAAACCCCGAACCGAAGACTGTAGAGACGAACAAGGGAAGATCGTAGTAGAGTCGCAGTCGATGCCGAAGATTTGGAAAAGCATTTTTGTAGACTGTATAATGGCGATGACGAGCCAAATGAATGAATGAACCTTTCAATCTGGACAATGTATACTAACAATTCCGGCCTGGATGAAGTGAAGATAGCCATATCTAAGCTTAAGTCCAACAAAGGATGGTCTGACAGCCGAGCTCTTCAAAGGGGCAGGCGATGACTTGCTCGATGAATGGAACCTTAGTATTATTTGTCCGATCCTCAAGAAACGAGACTCTCTGAACTGCGCCAACTACAGAAGCATCGGTCTTCTTAACATCGTCTATAAGATCTTATCTGCAATGTTATGTGAACGCCTAAGGCCGTTCGCCAACAACCTGATTGCTATGGTTTTAGACAAAGAATGTCCCCCACGGCAGATCTTGGAACACTACCTACTCATCTATGAAGGCGAGCTATACATGGCAATGTCTAGTTTTAACACCCTGCGACACTCGTCAGTTTGTGCAAGATGGCTATGGAGAATACATGCTGCAAATAAAGACCAGTGATGTCAAAAAAGGCATTAGACAAGGCGATGCGCTGTCATTCGATATAGTTAACATCATTCTTGAAAGAATAGTGCAAAGCTCAGGCGAGAACATAAGAGGAACAATCTTTCAAATGCTCGTCCAATTACTCGCATACGCCGATGATATTGATATAATCGGAAGAACGCAGCGTGATGTTAGTGGCGCTTTAGAGAGCATTGAGGGTGAAGCGGCGAAGATGGGTTTAACGTCTACATCTTGCCAGGTGCTCCCAAAAAATTTCTGCACCTGCTAGATAAGATTCAAAACCGTGCTATAAAACTCATAGGTGATACTAATATCAGTCACTCAATTTGAACCCTTGAACACCGACGTAATGTCTCCTGTTCCACTTTGTTTTATCGCTATTTCCACCACTAGTGCTCCAGTAGCATTCTGCCCCTTCAAACCTCTAACTGTTACACCAGTCTCACTATGAATGCACATCTTTGTACCCTGAAGCCCACTTTCGGACGCACTATGAAACATCGTGATTCGTTCCTAAGCCGTGCAACTCGCTTATGGAATGCCCTGCCAAGCTCTCTATTTCTTGGTCGTTATAACTTGCAAACATTTAAGACCAACGTACATCGGTACCTCTCTTTTCATCCTCCCTAAATTGTACAAACATTTCAAGGGTACACAAAAACCTTCCTAATTATAAAAAATAACGGTCAATGAGGGCAAGGCCAAATGTACGAGTATTCTGTCAACCAGAAACGACAACCAACACCGACGTCTCGGACAGAACGTCACCCTCAACAGATATAACTTTGATGTAGTTAAGAACTTTGTCTACCTAGGCTCCGCTATCAATTCAGATCAAACGAAGAGTCACTGTTTCTTTGAGCTAAAAAGGCAATTGACTAGCAAATCCATCTCTCGAACAACAAAAGTGACCCTATATAAGGCCTTAATAATTTCAGTCCTGTTCTATGGCGCAGAGGCATGGAAATGGATGAGGATGCTTTTGGCTGCTTTAAAAGGAAAATTCTTTGGATGATTGGAGGAGGCTATACAATGACGAACGGTACGGACTGCACAGCGACATCGACTAAGCTATTATAGAGAAGGCCTAAGACTGAGGTGACTGGGTCATGTAGAGTGAATAGACACAAATGCTGCGGTCCGCAAAGTCTTCGAATCCGCCCCGAGCGACAGCGCAGTAGTGGAAGATCGCGACTCAGGTGACTCACGCGAGTATATGAGAACCTCAGCCAACTTTACGTGCGAAACCTGGAGGCAACTGGCTAAAGATCAAGCTAGCTGGAGATTCCTGTTGGTTGAGGCCTAGGTATACACCGCGTTAAGTAAGTAAGTAAGGAACAATTTGCTAACAGACTGTATAGGTAATACACAGATCAGCTTGTTCTCTGCAAGGTTAACCAGGGGAACCGCAAACTTTCTTACACATACACATGAAAGCTGGGAGTTTTATTTACTTACTAAGGCCAGTATTCTACGTGAAGTGCTGTAGGACCATCCAATCAGGCTTAAGTGTTTTCATCTTGGAGGGACAGTCAGTAGGGCTCCTATTAATTTATTTGGACCAAGAACTGACTGAGATATACTGTGTATAAGAAGCACTTCTGGGGCTCTGCACTTAACCAATACGGTATGGCAAAAAGAACCTTGAGTTGAGGTTATATTTTCAGGATTAATAAGGCACAGTTGTTGCAAATTATTAGCTCTGCGAGTATTTTCAATTCGATTGGAAAACAAATTTGATAAAACGATTCCCAGCATCTATTTATAGGTTCTGCGGTTTATTTCCTTCCGCGTAATAGTAAACCGCACTTTGTGGCATGCACTAGCTACCTCGATGTGGTTTCCCATAGCCAGCTCTCCTAGGGCCCTAAACACCAGCAATAAAGGAAATCGACTGGAAATACTGGTAGTAGTCCGAAAATTCTTGAATGATATATCCATAGATAAACTAAATGCTTCATCTACGGTCCAAGCTCAGGACAAAAACAAATTTCCAAAAATCTCTTCGAAATGTGCAAAGTCAGTGAGCAATCTGATGGCGAATGAGTTCAGCTTCAACCTTTTCGAATTTCCTTGCAGATTCATATTTACACATAAACTGTCATTAAGTATCTGATAAGCAACAGATATTCATTCTTAAAACCTCACCGCAGCTCTGTGCCGCCCTTGCTCTCTGTCCCAACATCTGTAGAATGCATCTTTCCGGTTTTGCAAACAAATGCGCACTTTCAGCTACGTACAAGTACTCGTATGGCAGCGTCTACTTCCAGTTTTATTTTTTGTTATTTTTAAATTTTCTTTGTACTTGGCTCCCGTTTTATAAATAAACACAATACGAGTCAGAGTTCCAACTGATACGAGTATAAGGTAGATCCGCGCCGGGTTTTTGTTTACAAACAGAAAAGTCGGCTAATCTGTACGAGTGTCTGGGAATCGAATCGGAGAAGTTCATCCTCAAATTACGCAATAACCTTTGATTCAGCTGTGCTCGAAAATTTAATGAGAAATTTGCAATTTTGTACGTTTTTTTCGAAGATACATCGCAGTTTTGTGCAGAAAAGCCAACTGGATTGTTGCGCATTACTTGGAAGTAAAGATTACAAGCTTATGAGCTACTAAAAAGTATCCCCTTATAAAAATTGCTCGGCGCTCTAATTGGATGAACTACAATATTTCAAGCGAACGTTTTGTTGCTCTATGGAACTTGAAACCACCACACAGAGATACGACGAGTAATTGGGTTGGAACATCACTTAACTTTGAAAGTCGAACAGTGTGTTGCACTTAGTTGGGGTTGCAGTATTGAGATAGAATTCATTGTGATAGTGGAGGTCAAGTTGAAGCTATCAGTCGTGAAGTAGCTTTTATTCAATTTTTGTAATTTTTTGAAATTTAGATTGAAACGACAGTTTAGTATTGGTGGAATTTTAATCAAATTAAGGGTCCGTAATCTACTTGGAGATGAGTCATGTGATGCATAAGTCGAAAGACAAGTTATTCAAGATAGAAATGTGGGGCGAGCTTGATGTTACTCACATGGTCATGAAAATTGTCAAGAAATAAGAGTCCAAGACATTTGTTCATTTGTCTAAATTGATTGCGGTGTACTCTTGCAAGTCAATGGTCATCCGAACCCTGATGAGAACAATGAGACTTCCAGGCTTAAATCAGCTTTTGTGACCTAACTTTGTGACAAGAAAGATCTGACCAAAAAAACATTTGTGAAATAAAAAGGTTGCACCGATCAAAAGTCGCCGAAGTTGATAAAATGGACATTTTGGTGCCCCAAGATGAATCGACTGTCTCAAGTAATAAAAAAAGCATTTCTGAATCTAAAAGTAAGTCTACAGTTGGAACCAAGACACATGTCAATCCGACGTCGACAGCAGCTTATGGAAAGGTAAGACCGACCCAAGAATATCCTTCCTATTGCGGAGAACTTCACAAAGTATCTATAATACTCAAGTGGCAATTTTCCAACATAACGATAAGTACTCGTACATTACAAAAGAGATCAATCTGCAAAACTTCGAGGTACTGGTTGGGTACCCAAAAAAGTGATGAATTTTGATTGGCCCAATGTATGCTTAGTGCTTAGTGTCCCATTATTTCGTTCTTGAAGTATTTTTTTGCTGAGATATTACAAGATTGTAGCTGAAATCCTACAGACTACGGGGAGAGTTGTTTTGTTTCGTTTTTTTTTTTCAAGCTGTAGGCAGATCTTGAAAAGTTAAACCACATTGGCAATCCCGAAAGAGGACTTGAATAGACTGAGTTAAAAAGCTTTTAAAGGCTTCAAGTAGAGGTTGGAGAAGCAGATATTGCAAGTTTCCACCTTTTGTTATCAACATGGTTCATGGTTGTCAGGATTGGCCATAAATCCATTCGAGACACCGAAGTATGCGTATCTAACGAATTGTGGAGTTGAAGATAGCCGATCCTCATGAAAATGCCTCATCTTTGATTCTTTTTTCAACTAACTATGAACATTCAAGTCCAATACGAATACTAGTGCACCAGCAGTTGCTTTCATCAAGAGCTCTTTGCGCTCTAAGGTGGAGACCATCTTTTGGCACAACTTTTTTTTGCCTGAATGATTCTCCAATGGAGACAACTTTCAAACCTTGCATTTTGACAGACCATTATTCCTTCCTACCAAACAATCGTGTTTAATGACGAGGCTCACTTTTGGCTCAATGTGCTTGTGAATAAAACGTGCCCCCCAAAATTTACGAGTCCAAAATGGAACGACAGAAATTTCGATAAGGAAACATAGCCTCCCAAATACCTTCACCACTGATTGCGATGCATCTGTGCCTAAAAGAACAAACAGCAGGAAGGCACCACCAGTAACACGGTGAAACTAGGAAATAAAGACACTTCGGTAAGGTCCAACGTTGAAGAAGAAGACCAGACTTCCAACAATGCTTTGACACTTTTAAACTGACAAGGCGCAATTTAAATAGAGCCATCAAGGAGAACAAAACTGCGTGCTTTAAACGCCTCTGTAAGGAGGTCAACATTAACCCATGGGGTTCGGCATACAGAATGGTAATGTCCAAACTGAAGGGCTACAGAACCATAGTAGAGCATCTTTTCCCCAAATGCCTGCTACCATGTGCAATATCGTAAGAGAAGCTGGTCCAGGCATGCAACAAAATAGGCGACAACAAGTTGTTCGGACCCGACGTCATCCCGAGCAAGGCAATAAAAACGGATACAAAAAAGAGACCAGACCTGTTTATGATGACGATGCAGAAGTACCTCGAAGAAGGAACTTTTCCCGAAAAGTGAAAAACACAACATTTGGTCCTGCTCCCAAAAACGAAAAAAGCCTCCAGGAGAACCATCGTCCTATAGCCCAATATACCTTCTGGACACCATGCCAAATATCCTCAAGAAGATAATCTACAATAGATTACTCATAGTGGCAGACAAAAAAGGAGCCCACTCAGATTACCAATTTGGCTTTAGAAAAATGCGATCTACTGTTCATGCCATAAGAGCAGTAGTTGATATCGCAAAAGGCGCCATCGAGGGCGAAAGATGGTTCTACGGCAGAAAGGAGTACTGTACTGTCATGGCAAATGCAGCAAGTTCTCTCGCGCATATTGCCTAACATTGGTGGACCTTGATACGCAAAAAGGATCCTACTCTCCAGAGTTGTCAAATCAGTCCTGTTGTATGCCGCCTCAATCTGGGCACAGGCACTGAAGACGGACACTAAAAGTAGACTATCGCCTACATACAGAATCTGCGCGATACGGACAATCAACGGCTTTCCAACCATATCAATTTAGGCCGCCCATGTTATAGCTGCAAGGGTTCCCGTCGGCATTCTTGCAAATGAAATGTTGAAGCTATATAACAGAAGAGCCTTAAGCCAAGACTATGCCAATGGAATCATGGCAAACTCGCTGGGATAATACACGGAAAGGCAGATGGATATACGTTTTGGGGACGACAGCTCACCATCTTGCTCCAAATGCCCAAATGAAGATGAAGACACAGAGCGCGTAGTATTTTATTGCCTACACTTCATCACATGGAGAACTACTCTGCACAGCCCGTCACTAATCCTCGATCACATGTTGCAGTCGAAGAAAAATTCTACAAAATGAGGTACGGAGAATAGAAAGGCTAAGAAAATCAATAGCAGAATTCTTAGAAGTAGGTTGACATAGCACGAATAACTTGATTTGCTTACCGGCCACGAGAAGTAATACCTAACGGCATTCTCGCGGTAAGAGTGGTCGGAATGTGTAGAGTGCGGTTTAGTAACATAGGCGCATTCCTAGAATCGAACAATAAATGCATTTTTCCGAAAAGGTAAAAGTCACGCGGCATCAAATTAGGCGAACACCGGGAGTGGTTGACGGTTGAAATGCGATTTTTAGCCAAAAACTCGATCACAAATGTCGATCGATTAGATGGCGCATGATGCACCAAATAGAATTGTGCATTAACTGCTTGCCCCGTGCTTGGCATCACTTTTGACTTCTCCAAACGAGACTTTTTAGGTTTTGGCTTATCTGGCGCCTTCCAATCGGCACTTTTGCCCTTGGTTCCTCCTGGATCATTCTGAAAACACCACATTTCATCGCCAATCACAATATTTTAAGGAAAATTTTTGTTCTGTTTAGCCTCCTTGATGATATCCTTCGAATTCTGAGCAATTTTTGCTCAATGCTCGTTTTTGTACCGATGACACAAACATACTGTCAATTCAGATGCAATAACCCCGCTTCTATTTATCCAAATGTCATGAAATTCTGACAGTACATCAGCGAAGGACCAACCTTCCCGACACATGTAATTGCCGAAAGATGCCCTCACTAGAAATTGAGGAGTTTTTAAAAAGCCCTATTTACTTTGGAACGAACTTTGTATATGGTTTCAACAAGCCGATTCTACTTTCCACCTAGCGTGCAACAATCCACTTAATGAAGACGAAGTTTGGTGATCATCCTAACGACAGAAATGGCTCTGTCAATTAGCCACCCCGGCAGTATTTAGTAGTATTCGCAGTTTAAAAACGGTTGACAGTCGTTTGAAGACGATTCACGAGAGAGGCGCCCCTCCACTTCCATTATAGAGGATGCTCGCTCGGTCTTCTAATCAACGAGGGGCGTTAGTGAAGGAGGCATTCAAATCTGGAAACTGGTCACGATGATAGTCCTCTGCATAATTTCATAGTTTCACAATTCTCTACGGATATGTCCTCGGCTGCCTTTTCTCTATTTCTTACACTGAAGACTGCCCCGAAATGAAATGCTCCGAATTTAATGACGTAAAGCCTTTTCCCCGAAACGTGCCAAGAGTTCTGCGAAGCATTTCAGAAGAAGATTTATCGGCAGCCTTTCAGAGGCCATACGACCGTCCAAAAATTTGTATAAAGAGAGCTGCGTACTACGTCGAAAATTGAATAAAAGGCTTTGTTCTAACTTTCTTAGGAAAGATCAGTCCCGGAACTTTGTACACAATATGTACAATTGTACATTCTTATAATTTCTTTCTTTTCAGTCTTCGCCTTTACAGGGACTCCGATCATTTAGAGTTTTTCTACATTTTAAGCTTCATTCTGATTTTCTACACTTAAAATCCTGCCAATTTTCCATACAAATTCAAAACAAATTTCACAATTAATCAAACGCCAAGTGCATGCCATCCTAAATTCGCCATCAATTGCTTTCCTATTGCATTTAGGCTACAATCGCTGACCTCGAAACTCGGCCAGATAGCACGTCTTAAGATTACATTTCGAAATGTTTTACGACTTAAAGTAAATATTTACGAGGAGTGGAAACATTTCTTTTTCAAAAAATCAGCGAAACGGCGTATTAACAAATCGATTATTATATTTTAAGAAATTCCAAATTATTCATCTTATTTTCTGATTAGCACTTTTCTATTCGGTGCTCACTGAAAAAATAACAAAAAAAAGCTTGTGCTTGGGAGCTTCTATAGATGGGGCAACAAAAAAACTGTCATCATGCTTTTCAAATTCAAAACCAACCAACAATTATTAAATGATCCCACGAATTTTCAAAACGTAGCACAACCACTCTCGGGCTAATTACCAGATACCAGAACAATATGAGCACCCCAAGGCGTGGTCGATTCCATGTTGGAAAACAAATTTTAACATCTCTAAAATGCTTCTAAAAATTTTTCAAAACTAAAAAATCGCTACCTCTGATGTAATACTAAAAACTACAAAAAAAAAATCGGACTAATGCAATAGAACAAGAGAAAAAATTAACTAAAAATCTCTACGTCATGTACGAGTATCTCGTATCTCGTATCTAAGTATCTTTTTTTTTCTTGTTTTTTGCCTACAATTTATTACCATAGAATTGAAATTTTATACGCATACTTACATTTTGAACTGTCTGCGTGTTGATAATTAAAAATAAGAAATTATAAGAAAAAAAAGAAAGATTTTTGGTTTTTATATTTTTCTTCATCAACAAAAAAAATTATATTTTTGCTTTGTATAAGAACAAAACATCGTTTTTCTCTTTTATTAATAAAAAAGAAAAAATTAAAAATAGGAACTAATAGAAATAAATTCAAAAAGAGGACGAAGAGAGAGGAAGATAATGAATGCATGGTGGTGGATGGATGCTATATTAGATACTTATTTCGGTTTTTTTTTTTTTTTCGAATGTGAATTTGTTGTGCTCTGGGGTGCTTTTAGAGTGAATTTAAGAAAAAAAAAAATGGTTTTCGAATTAAAATTACTGGAAAGATGTGTACAGCTATTTTGAAGCGAATGCATGTGGAGAAAATGGGGAAATAATGCTTTGAATTGTTTCGATTTGAATGAGACTGATTGATATGAAGAGACTGAAGTATGGCTGTATTTTTTTATAAACAAAATGTGGGTGAGAATTGTTTTTTTTTAAATAAATAAAACAAAGGAGAAATCAATTAGCACCACCCGAGTTGATGTCCGTAATGACCGTTATATACCATGAATACCAGAGCGCGTTTCTCGTTTCACTTTACTACTTTGGGTCTACCACAGTTTTAGTGGTTCCATATCGTGGATATTTCCTAAAAACTAAATCGATTCAAGTGCCCTTTATTAGGACGTTTGAAGTTACAATATTTTCTATTTATATTTAAAAAACAAAAACGGAACGTTCCAGCAGGTCAGATAAAAACCTACTCTTGGCAAGCGACCGATAGTCTCGGCTGAGGAGGGATTTGCTGTTGACGGGTCTATAAAACTAAAACGACGTTCTGGTCTGCACCAGCAATATCTGCATCTTGAACAGGTCACCTTCAGCCGAACAACTAGCAGGGAGGGCAGAGATAGCAGTACAATTCAAGAGGAGCGATTGTAAAGGGTTTTCCAATAGGGACTTGACAGCTTTGAATTTAATTTGTGAACGCACTCTTTCACTAATCATCAAACCGTCACTGTCAATTTATTCAGCAAACTCAACATTTTCATCATGGTAAAGTACACGAACGAGCAACGCCTGCAAATTATAAAAATTTTCTACCGAAATTCGGAGTCGGTGACTGCAGCTTTAAGAGCGTTAACTCCAATTTTCGGTCGTAATTTTCGCCCTAATAGACAGGCAATAACAAGTTTAATACAAAAATTTGAGTCTACATATTCGTTGTGTGATGTTGCCGTGTCAGTGAGACAACGGGTTGGTCGAAGTGTCGAAAATATCGCTGCCGTTCAGGCGTCCGTAGCAAACGATCCAAATTAGTCAATTCCACTACGTTCTTAAGAATTGGACATCGCTCAGACCACATTATGGCGTATTTTGCGTAAGAATTTTGGCTTACACCCATACAAGATCAAGCTGACTCAAGATTTGAAGCCGATGGACCATTTGAAGCGACGTACGTTCTCCGATTGTGTTCTGGAGAAGATGCGCCAAGATGATGAATTTCATGGCAAAATCATCTTCAGTGACGAAACTAATTTTTGGCTCAATGGGTTCGTTAATAAGCAAAATATGCGTTATTGGTCGAGTGAAAATCCACATGTGCTTCATGAATCACCACTTCGTCTACAAAAAATAACTATTTGGTGCGGTTTACATGCCGGAGGCGTTATTGGGCCATATTTTATCGTCGACGATAACGATCGTTACGTTACTGTGAATGGTCAGCGTTTTCGCGCCATGATCACCAATTATTTTTAGCCCGAATTGGAAGATATGGACTTGGACGACATGTGGTTTCAACAGGATGATGCCACAAGCCACACAGCACACGCTACAATCGATTTATTGAAGAGTAAGTATGGTGAGCGTGTTATCTCAAGAAATGGGCCAGTCGATTGGCCGCCTCGTTCGTACGATTTAACGCCGCTTGACTATTTTCTGTGGGGCTACGTTAAGTCATTGGTTTATGCCAACACGCCGACGACGTTGGAAGAGCTCAGAGCCAACATTAAACGCGAAATAGCGGCCGTTTCGACCGAAATGTGTGGCCGAGTCGTTGAAAATTGGGTCCAACGAATCGACCGCTGCAAACGTGCCCGCGGTGGCCATATGAACGAAGTCGAGTTCCATTCATAAATGTTTTCATTGTACTTCAAGCCGATAATAAAGTTTTTGAAATATCTCAAATGGTTTGCGTTTTATTTAAAAAAAAAAGTTGTCAAGTCGTTATTGGAAAACCCTATATATAATAAGCAAGAAGAGAACTGTATACTACAGCAACTGCTGCAAATAACAAAAGCAGCGTCTATTTGGGTATGGATTGTTGCAAGTGGCAAAGTTACAACAGCACGAAAGTGATTGCATTGTAATGATCCGGATCAATGGTGAATTCGCCAACATCAGCCTGTGAGCGCATATCATGTCCCCACAGGAAAAAATATACATACGATGCTTCCAAAGACATTTTCTACAAACTGCTTAACAAAACCTTAGACCAGGACCCACAGTATGATGTTTAAATTGATTTAGCCGCCAAATTAAGAAAAGGGATATCCTTGGTAGCACAATCCTTAGTAAATGACACCGCGTCTAGAAATGGACTACTAACACACTGTTTCCGCATTCCGATCAGCCAATGTGGACCTACTCGTATTTGCAGCCAAGGTACGTTTATGGATAACCGAGAATCCGCGACAACGAAGAAATGCTGTGAAGATATGGACGAACACATTTGCTGATCGCATATCCCCAAACCTCTCGTCAAGGCCTTTATAGCCTGCATTAGGTGCTGAAAATGCTGCAATTGATATGCCTGTTTTCAGCCGACCTTAGTTAGATGAAGAGGTCAGACACATGTTAACACAGGTTGCTAAATAACTGCCGAACTGTTTTGTGGTACACAGCGGAAGATGACTTGGTAGAGAGTATAGTCACACTCACATACAAAAATTGGGGGAGAGTATCCCTAATAAATGGGACCTCTGCTTTGTTTACCTAGTCCACAAAAAGGGGTCGTATAAACGGCGTCAACTACAGAGGCATGAGTCTCCTTAACAAGGTCATGTCTGCCGTATTATACGAACACCGGAAACTCTTTATAGACGATTTGATTGACTCCTGTCGGTTTGAGCTCACATTTGACAAAATATTCATATTGCGACAGGTTTAAGACGAATTCTAAGAAGTTCATAACGATACTCATGACCTCCTTATCGATTTCATTTCTGGTAGGGAATGTGTAATTGAGGCGAGCTATATATACAGAGCATCCTTGCCAAACTTATAAGATTATGCAGAGCAACGACAGGTAGTGCCCTGTCAAGTGAGATTCGCTGGCCAACGACAGAGGCACAATTTTTCGAAAATCTGTGTAATTACTTGCATACGCTGATGAAATTGATAAATGGGTTTTACTGGGGATGAGGGCAGACCCGAGTATATGCCATCAGCAAGAAGGGACGCACAACATCGGGCAGATCGTTACAATGTTTACTAGAGATCACACGAATTACTTCTTTGAACAGGCAATTGTCTAAGAACACATTATTTCAAGATACCACAGTGAGACTCTATATAAAACCTTAATCGTCCTAATCTCTCTCTCTCTCTGTCGCAGAAGCGTTAGGGAGGACAAATGAAGATATCAAACGAGGAGATACATACGAGTATAACATTAAACTCTACAGCGACATCGATTTCGTCAGAAAATTACTTATCAGTCGGTTCAGATTTCTAGCACATGAAGAGCGAAAGAAAAGTCTTCGACTACTAACCAGAACAAGGTGGTTCGCACAGCAAAATGGGACCTTAGCTGCGTTGTCTCCTAACTGGAGGCATTTATGGTATGAAGCGATGCGCCGTCAAATTAAGTAAGTAAGAAGCTTCATACTCCAAAACTCTTTTCGGCTTATAACCTTCGATGATTAAGTGCCAAAACCAGTTTCGATGAAACTAATGTCCCGTACTATGAAAATATACAAACGAGTTTAAACAATCGACAAAGCAACATTGAGGAGCCCAAAACGACTTTTCTTCTTTTCGCCGATGATAGCGCTATCATAAGCAAGGACGCAATAGTCCTTCAAGCAACTGTAAAGAATAAGATAAAGCCCTATTAAACCGAATATCTATATTGGCGTTCTAATAATTGTCGGATCTGTCGTTGGATGTCAAACGTAGAGTTAGCGTAGAACGGCTGAAAGGTCACGAAAACTCCGCAGGGTAGATCTATAAGTCGTTGACAGATATCATAGCCACCTCAACTCTAACATTTTGCTTGCCAAGAAGCATCTTTCAAAAGAGCGCACTCAAATTTTCAGACAGATCTGTCAATTATTTTTGTTGTGACAGCCATTTGAAACAGATGCCTACGTAGAAATGGAAAAAAGTGAATTTCATCACGCAAACCAAACCAAGCTTAACCATCGATTGGAACCATCCACTACTAGTTTACTCAATTTCGGTGCGGTCGTCACTCAATTGAGGCCACCACACCAGAAATGGTCGATTAAATCGGCGGAATGATTTTGGACGATCGGCGAGTGAAGGTGCGCGAACTTGAAAAGCCTATGGCTTATCACATGGATCAGTGATTTCAGTTTTGCAAAAATATTTGAATATGAAAAATCTATGCGCACAATGGACAACAAACGCAATCATTTGACATCTTTAAAGGAGGTGTTTGGCGATGTTTAATCACAATCCGAACGAGTGATTGAACAGTGGACGAAACATAGATTCATCACAACAGTCGAGACAGAGGACTCCTACTGGTGAATTGAAACAGAATAAGGCCAACGTGCGTCTGTCGGACAACGAGGTCATAGCGAAAGTTTTTTTGGGATGCGCGCGCTGTCATTCACATCGATTAGCTTGAAAAGGGTAAAACTACTCGTATCACCTGCTCCCTTATCCAGCATATTCTCCATATTTAGCCTCCTGCGACTATTTCCTGTTTCCAAACATGAAGAAATGGCTCGGCGGTAAGCGATTTCAGTCGAATGAAGACGCCATCGATGAAACCATCGCCTCGAGAAATCGTATTATTTGGAGGGCATCAACAAATTGGAGAAACGTTAGACGAAGTGTATCGAGCTAAAAGGGTATTATGTTGGAAAATAAAAGGTTTTTTTGGCCGAAAAGAGTGTGCCTTATTCCAATTTTCAGGGACTACCAATCAATCTGCCACCTTTAAATAAAAAGGAAAATTACAGCGACGAAAATAAAAATATTACGGTTGTCAGCGGGTGTGACAAAACGTGATTCAAATTAAAAACCGATATACGAATATATAGAGCCCGAGCAAATGAGCTGGTTTTGTCAACGGAGATCATCGGAAAATCCAGCCACAAAAGCAGTAGAGACTCAAGTTCCAGCCAAGGTAATAGGAAGTAGCCGAAAGAAAGATATTTGTATCACTCAAATGTAAAAAGATCAGAGAATTCTTGACTTCATTAACGGGGTGATAGATGGGCCTGTAGAATTGTTCTAAGGCCTACAGATTTTGGCGTAGGCAACTCCTATTAGAAAAGTTTTCAAGTGAACACTTTTCATGATGAGTATATGAGAATGACATTTCTCTAAAGTCTGATATAGATTTGAAGTTCTTCGCATATGAATGACAATGACCAGGCATTTCATAATTTCTATTGGGACGTTTCTCAGTCCCTAATAGAGTGTTTGCCAATAAAATCTTTCATCTTGAATAGTCTGACAGATGGCAAATGACATTTCCGGTCATTGCTGTCAAAAAAAATTGGAAAGTCACAGTCTTCAACAACGCATTGAAATTGTTGCAAATCAGTCTAAAAAAAATGGTGAAAACTTCGTTCAAACAGTTCGAAAATTTAAAAGTTTTCTTGGCCGACGTGAAGCACCTTCTTTTCGCCCAGAAATTGCCAAATTGGTTCAGAAATTCGAGATTTTCTCATAGGTGAAGAACATCTGAAGAATTGAAGATGTGATGCTCTTGCAACTGGGAAGTAGCTCGAAGTAAGGCGGAAAATTCCAGGTTTATTGATTCCAAGTCGATTTCAGGAACTTGACATATCACAAACAACATAAAGACTTTCGTCATAAGGACCATTGGGTGCCGAAAATACATGAAATTGATCAAAAACTTAAATCATTGTCGCATTTGGAGCACAGAAAATCTCAGAGTGGTTGTGGAAAATCGGTTTTTGGGCCTACTTCTTTGAAAATGAAGCAATTACGGCTGGCATCGTGAATGGATTCCCCTATCGAACCATGTTTAATGAATTTTTAAAGCATGAACTTGAAAAAGTATGGATGTGGGCGATGTACTCGTATATTACGTGTCCTGGCCGAATTATTTTTCGATACGATGATTAAAATTGGTCACTGTGTGACTTCTTTCTCGGAGGTGACATAAAAAAGAAGATTTATGGCAGCACTCCCCAGATAATTAAGGCACTTAAGGTCAACATCGTGCTGTTATAAACGTGTGATGAGCACTTCTATCAAAATAGCCTGAATGTACAACATAGGACGAAGAGGTCTCTTGGCTGATGTTTATGTTCATTAATGTTAATGGCAGCGCCTCTCCTATCAATTAAAATCAGAATCCAGTCATATTTCAAGAAAAATACGGGTTGTCTTGATAAACCGAAATGAATCCTCTTGTTGGAGAGCCGCTTATTTAGTCCTTTCCTCGTATTTGAGACTTTTTGCAATTTTTACAATTTTTGTCAGATTATTTGCGGAAAGGAACCCTTTATTGATTGGTTGTAGCCTAAAAAGAATCTCTTTACTTTGAATGAGTGTCAAGGCATACATGCAAGGGTTTGATTTAGGTACAATGAATAAATAATTGGAAAAGAGAGTGGGTTCAGTGTATAACTATACATAACAGCTGATAGCCAGATAATGAGTCAGTAACCACATTAAGTTCCAACCACTGTATTTAATTACAAGTACGTATCGATTGAATAGTCAGGTTAGGTAGAGAATAGTTATCGATTGGATAGGTAGGTATGCATCCAAGTTTTACAATGAAAATTTCCGTTAAATTCTATTCAGATTATGTACACACAACCTAATCAAATGACCACTTATACTTGCAATCTTCAACACAGAATCTTACAAATTCTCTTTTATTTATTTATCTTTTTGTTAAATCTATGATATCATGCTCGCACATATGTATGTACATAGATGAGAAAGGCTATACAATGCCAAACCGGCTAGTCTGGTTCTAACTTAATGAATTTGTTGACAGAAAATTTCAAAATCCAAATTAATCGCCACCGGTGGAGTAAATCAATAAACCGTAAACATCACGAGGGGCTCCCTCTAGAAAGGAACCACCAACCAAAAAAAAAGTTGCTAGAATTCACATAAATTTATTCAACACACATATGCGCGAGTATGTATGCATGCATGTATATATATATTTCATAACAGCACTGCCCATCTAGCAGTAATAAAAATGACGTAATACCAAAGAAGTATCTCCATATTTCGAATCGATTTCTAACCTCCACAAAATAAACAAAGAAAACAGATACTTTAAGAATTTGACCCAGGCATACAGAGGAATGTGTGCTGTACATACTTGTACTTGCTCTTATACATACATCTGTATGTATTGTATGTATTAATATAGATATATGAGCACACCGTATCCTTATGGTAAAACAATCAGAGTGGAAAGTCGTATAAAATTCATTTGTGAGTAACGTCGGAAAATTCCTAACAACGCAGAAGCGTCCAAGAAAATCCTTGAGACGAGCCACACACAAGAGCTTCTGTCTGACTCAGAGTTCCCTTTCAAAAAATAAAAAATAAAAAATGTAGTATGCTACAGTGCACTGGAATCCAAATCGAGATACAAAAACAAAAATTCCTCAAGATACACACAACACACAGAGTGCACTTAATTCCAATCATATGTATGTAGATGGTGGTCCCAGACTTGTAGTTCCTTATGACAGGACCAAAACCTTTCCCAAATGTTGCTCGTGCAGATGGATTGATATGCAGTGGAAGGATGAGAGGACACAAATTCTTAAGGAATGACATAATTTTTATTATTTTTTGTTTTTTACAGCAGAAAATCAATAAAAAAAAAATCAAAATTGAAACTAAATGCAGGTCAGAACCCAATGTATCGGTGCGATGTGGAAAAAATTTAAATCAAAAGAAAATATTTATGGATATATTTGATGTATATGTATATATGTATGTTATTTTGAAATGTTTAATTGTATCTTTTACCTGTGAATGAACTGAACATTTTTCCAATAAACAAAATCAACTAAGTTTACACAAAGGCTTTCGGGAGTAGGAGATTTCCAAAAAAAACAAAAAAATTCGTTAAATTCACTTGATAATAACACGCAACGCGAAACAACGTCTTCGACACGAGATACACTGGGAAACTAAACAACCAACGAAATGCTCTAGCTACTCTCAGTAGACTGAAAGTCGTATTTGCCGTCGTAGTATGTTTTTCCCGATATACGTCGTATTCGTTTTTGTATACCCGTACGGCAGAGAACACGAAACATTCAAATATTCAACAAATCCAAAAGGAAAAAGCGTTCGCTATTCTGCTCATCGTATTCAGATACTTTTGTGTTTTTGTTGTTTTTTTTTTTATTATTATTTTTCTCCTGTACTTCTTTTGGTGGAATAAAAAAACCACAGTTTAGTGGCAAAGAGGAGTTGCCATTGGAAGAATTTTAAAAGTGGCTTTAAGACTCGAAATGGTTTATCTTCACACCACATTGATCAAAACGTTCACGGAATCTATTCATAAAATTAAAAATACAAGTTTATTCATCTGAATCTATATTGCCCCCTTCAAAGTAATACCCAGCGACTGCAACACACTTATGCCAGCGCTTGATCCAATCCTCGAAACATTTTTTTATATTCGGTTTTCGGTATGTCCATCAGTGCTTCCTGCGATTTTTCCATTACTTCCGCTCGCCTGCTGAAACTCGTTCCCCGTAGTGGTTTTTTAACCCGATTGAACAGAAAGTCACAGGGAGCCAAATCAGGTGAATTCGGTGACTGTTGGATGGTATTTGTTGCATTTTTCGTCAAGAAATTACGAATAATGATGGCACTGTGCGACGGTGCGTTATCATGGTGCAAAATCCACGAGTTTTCTGCCACAATTCTGGTCTCTTTCAAAATAATACTCAAATAATACTCTTTGTTTACTGTCTGGCCTTCTGGCAAAAATTCATGATGCATACACCGTTGTAATCCATGAAAACCGTGAGCATTGCCTTCTTTTTTGACTGAAAACTCATTTGGTGAACGCCATTCACTTGCCTGATGTCTGGATTGCATGTCGTACTCATAAACCCACGTCTCGTCTCCAGTACTGATCCTTTTGATGAATGTGGGATCGGATTAAGCCTCGCAAATCATCTCTTTTGCGACGTCAACACCGTCTCTTTTTTGCATGAAATTGAGGTCTTTTGGCACCAACTTTGCTGCTACACGACGGAAACCCAAATCTTCTTCTTCTTTTCCTTTTACTAACCCTTTCCTCGCTACACGAACTTATGCATAACGAGTTTCCCATTTTTACTGCATCGCTACTGCTCCGCTTATGGGGTTGGCTAATGTCGCAGATCGCAGAACGCGTCTGCATACTGCTCGGTCCTGCGTGTTGTGCATTTGCCATCTGAGCAATCCAGGAATTCTTTTTCCTACCTAGTTTTCTTTTAGTTGGAGCGACCGTAGTTGATATTGCCTTCTTAACGGGATTTTCCGGAGATCTTCTTTGAACGTGGCAATACCAGCTAATTCAATCCGACTCAAGTTGTTCGATTACCGAATTCTTTATGTGTAGACTTCCTCTAATGTGCGTAGATCTAATGCAGTCCCGTTTCGTAACTCCAGTCGACATCCTTAACATTTTCATCTCTGCTGCCGTCATTTTATTTTTAAACGATTCGTATATTGTCCAGCACTGCGAACCATATGTAAGAGCTGGCCGAACCACCGTGGTGTAAAGTTTTCCCTTCAATTTAAGTGGGAATTTTCGGTCACAGAAGATTCCCGAATTTTCTCGCCATTTCATCTCTGTGCCTTACGTCGTCGTAAACGACGGAAACTCAAATCATTAACCAAAATATCTTGAACGGATCCATAGGCAATGTTCAAGTCCTCCGCCATCTCTCTGATGGTTAATTTGCGGTTATTGACCAACATTTCTTTTACTCCATCAATGTTTTCGTGGGTTTTCGATGTCGATGGTCTGCCACTGCGTTCATCATCTTCGATTGACTCACGACCACTTTTGAATCGCTCGTGCCACTGGTAAACGACCGTTTTCTTTAGAGAATCGTTGCCGAAACACTTTTCCAACCTTTTCAACGTTCGCGCACCATTAAATCCGTTTCTTACGCAAAATTTAATACAAGTTCGTTGTTGCAAATTTAAATCCATTTCTAAAATTGTAAAAAGTCGCCAACACACACAGTGTTAGATGTACTCTTGGCAACGTAACTTTTGCAAATGTCAAGCTATGACGCTCATATTTAGAGGAAATGTCAAAAATGTCAGATTTACTAACTTAACAAAAAAAACAGAACTCAAATCGGAACAATGGGAGCGCCAGACGGTGGTTATTCCGTTAAAATTTTGATCAAGGTGGTATATTCGTTAAACCAACTCTGAATTTTTTTACTTCACAGCTGTGCTTAGTAACGGCGGTGTTTGTGTTTCTTGTGTTTGTCTTTCTTTATAATGACTCGGGAATTTAGAGTGGACATTGCAAATATAAAGTAATCACTTTTCTGCGTACGTCCACGTCTGTAAGTACAGACCAGCTGTTTTGACACTTAGTGAAACACAGGTAGATCCCCGCCCACACCCCTCAGATCACTCTGATCTGAAGCTTATTGCCATTATTCTTCTCTCACCGCGGTCTCGCCATTTACGTGCATAGTGATGTAGCTTACCAAACTCCACCACAATGTAGTCCCTGATCCAATCCGGACTTCAATTTCATGTGGCTAAAATTCCATCTCCGTAAGCAAAATTATCCACTACTGCTTTATTTACAGAACCCCAAAACTAGACAGCAATTCGACTTTTAACGAGTTTGATGCGCTGTCTGACTCCATTCAAAGAATTTTATCCCTGTACCCTCATACTGAAATCGTTATTACGGGCGATTTCAATATACACAATTCTGGGTGGCTTCTTCGACATTCTGGGCAGACAACACCCGAAGGACGGTGCGTTAAGATCTTCGCTGCGGAAAACAACCTAACGCAGCTTGTAAATGAGCCCACGGGAATACCAGACGTTGATAGTCATACCGCCAACACTCTGGACTTGTTTTTAACTTCTCACCCTGATAAGTACAACGTTGATGTGCTCTCCCATCTAGGCTCGTCGGACCATTGTGTCATATCAGCTAATTTCTCGTACACCGACATAGTTAGAGAAAAATTTCCTAAACGAACCGTATGGCAATACGATAAAGCCAATTGGAGCGGTCTTAACAGCTTCTTTAGGAATTTTAACTGATCGTTATGTTTCCTCGATAAAGACGTAGATGCCGCTGCTGATATGATTACAGACACCATTCTCTTTGGAATGGGATCCTTTATTCCTCATCGGATGAAGTGTATCAAACCGAAAGAAAAGGCGATCTGTAAAGAGGCTGTTAGGGTTAGAGAAATGTTTTTTTCGGTCCTACAAGACCAACCTGACAGAGAAAAACCGAAAAAAGTTCAAACGAGCCAAAAATGACTGCAACGCCTTTCTTAAGCGTGTGAAATTCCAATACGACCAAAAACTGAGGCAAAAAATTCTGCAATGTCCCAAAGGCAGTAAAAATTGTTGGTCGTTCGTCAAAAACATCAGAAACTCTGCCTTCATCCTCCATCCCAACGCTCATTCACAATAACATTCCAGCTCTCAGCTCTTTAGACAAGGCCAATCTGCTTGCTGCACACTTTGCGGCCAGTTCAACACTCCCAGATTGTGCTTTGTCTCCGCCTGCACTTGAGTGCGCCGTACTCAATGGCAAGAGTACTTAAAGATCTCAACATACATAAATCCGCTGGTCCAGATGGTATATCTCCCCTTCTTCTGAAGAGGTGTTCTTCCACGCTGCCAAAACCACTGCGTAAGCTTTTTCATCAATCCTACTCTTTAGGACTCTTCCCGAGCCGATGGAAAACAGCATTTGTCCAGCCCGTCCCTAAAAAAGGCAAACCATCTTCTCTCTCCTCCTAAAGACCCACAGACGTCCGTTCCTTCCAAGGTCATGGAAACGCTGATAAACCATCAGCTAAAGAACTATCTCGAAACGCGGAAACATCTTAATGACCGGAAGTATGGTTTTTGTAGCAACAGGTCCACTGGTGATAACATGGCATGTCTCACCGAAAAGTGGAACCATAACATCAATCTGGCGAAAGCAAGATAGTTGCACTTGATATTTCTAAGGCATTTGACAGAGTTTGGCATCAGGCTCTTTTGTCGAAAATGCGTGCATTTGGGATCGACGACTCTCTTCTTCAATGGATTAGAAATTACCTTTCGGAACGTTCAATTCAAGTTGTCTTGGACGGTTTCAAGTCTGATATTCACCAAATAAATGCTGGTGTGCCCCAGGGCTCTGTTCTGTCACCGACACTCTTTTTAATTTTCATTAACGATCTCTTGTCTGCTACTTCTAATCCAATATATTCCTTTGCTGATGACAGTACTCTCTGCTTTTCATATTCGTTCCCGGACTCACGGCCCTGCTCTTCGGCTGTAGAACAGGAACGCCAGCGTATGTTAAGCTCATTAAATTCTGATATTAACAGCATAACTAATTGGCGAACCACCAACAGAATAGAATTTAATGCTTCCAAAACACAATGCTGTCTGCTGTCGTTAAAGCGAAATTTAAACACCCAGCCATTATCCATGAATGGCACTTGCATCGTCGAAACCGATAAACTTTCCATTCTCGGTATGTGTGGCAGTGACAGCTTACGTTGGAATGACCACATAATCAAGCCGAACTGCCGCATAAGATAAAACCGAAACCGACCGAAGCACTTCAACGGTGCTTCAAGTGGCATATACACTTGTCAAAAACTCTTCAAGCATGGGAGAGTGAGTTAGTAAATTCTTTTTGACATTGCATATACACACATCATGCATGATGCTTCAATCATTAATTTTTTGGTAAATGTTGAGGTGAAAGGACGTGCGGTGTCTTGTGCGATTTCAATTTAAATCGGTTTAAAAAATAAAAGAAAATATGAGTGACACCGAAGATTGCTAGCATTGAAGAAGAAAAGAGAAAAAAGTTAAAAAAAATTCGGAAGAATGGATGAAAAAACGAATTTTTCTCACGAAAATCTCCTGAATGAGATGAAATTAAGTTCATCGAATGATTTTATAAATTTCCTCCGCATGAACGAGGAGGCATATGAACCTCATCAAATGATAACTCTCAAAATTATAAAAAACGATAGACAATTGTGAGATGCTATGCTCGTACCTGTCAGTATATATACACCCTATCGGAAGATTGTATAATTTTGTGCAAATGGCGTCAGCTGCAGTATACAAACAGACAAGCAATGGAGCGCTATACTCCGCAAGAGCGTGGAATAATTGTGTCCATGTTTTTGACCAATAATCGGTGGGTGGTGTTAGCGCAGCGTGAATTTCGACATCGATTTCCTACTCGTGTCGCGCCAACTGGGCAAACATTCCGGCGCTTAGCTACTCGACTCGAACAGAGTTGAACCACAGGAGACCATGCATGGCGTTGCCGCCACCAGACTAATCGTTCGGCCGGGAATATCGCGGCTGTTGCTGCCGATGTCGCTGAGAACGAAGAAACATCAACCAGACGACGGGACAGGCAATTGGGGATTACCAGACGGTCCCTACAGCCAATTTTAGTGAAGGTCTTACATATATTCCTGTACAAAGTGCAAACAGTGCATCAGCTGATGCCTCCTGACCGTCAGTCACGTGTGAATTACTGTAAATCCATCCTCAATCTCAATAACGAAAAGGACGATTTTGTGTCGAAAATCATCATGAGCGACGAGGCGCATTTCCACTTAAGCGGTTACGTTAATAAGCAATCTTCGTTTCTGGGGCACTGAAAATCCGCGTGTGTGCACGAAGAGCCATTACATCCACTCCATGCCACTGAGTGGTGCGGCTTTCACGCGGGAGGAATAATTGGGCCGATTTTTTTGAGGACGCCATCGGCAATACGGTCACTATTACTGGCGAACTATACAAAGCCAACATTAATTTCACGGTCAAATTGATGTCTCACTTATAAAAATCACTGCCTCTATATTATGTTATTTATTAAATCTCCCTAACAAATCTGGAAAAAAATATGACACTTCGAACTACCGTCCTATCTCTATTCTATCAGTACTCGACAAGATAATAGAAGAAGTGATGGCGAGAAGATTGTGGGATTATCTCTACAGATATAAAATCATTAACAAGAACCAATGTGGGTTCTTGAGAAACAAATTGCAAATATCATAAATACTAACATGGATAAGAACTATCACTCGCTGGTGATCTTTCCAAAAAGCAATTGACAGTCTTTCTTTGTCATAACAAAACGCTTGAAAAAATAGATATTCAAAGTCGAATACTTGATTGGTTTGCAAGCTATCTTTGTGAAAGAAGTTTCAAGGTAAATACATCGAACTGTTGTCGTAATCTGCAAAATGCTGAGATGGGAGTACCACAAGGTTCAGTCTTAGGACCACTCCCCATCAGTGTGTACGTTAACGATGTGCTTTCAATGCTACGAAATTGTATCGGACCCCAATATGCTGATGACACTGCTATAATATCATAGTTAGCAACAAACATATTATCTGTGCGCCTCATTCAATGCAAGCAGAGTTTGATAACCTTGTCCTTTACTGTCACGATAATGGACTTATCTATATAAACTTTAAATAGACTAAGGTAATGCATATCTGACCTCCCCACATAATAAGAATCCCTATCACAGTTCTGAGTGCCTGCACAAAAACATGTCACAGCAAATTTCCGGCAATTCTACGGATGATTGTGCAGACCACATTGAAATAGTCAACGTATATCGATACCTTGGTGTTGTGGTAGACTACAAATTTCGAATAGGATTACCACATAAAGTATCTTTGCATTCGGCTTAGGCGGTCTGCATATGCTCTTTACCATCTGAGCAACTATGCACCTTTCCATCATGTGAAGCAAGTATACTCGTACTTCGCCTTAGTGTAATCTATACTTCAGTATGGAATAACAGCCTGGGCGAATACAGCGCAGTATAAAATAATGGAGCTTCAGAGGGCGCTTCAAAATTCTATTACGATTTAATTATGACCAACGATTTAAACATCCAATCGATCACAACTTCCACACAAGACAAAGAGCGGAAGTTCGTCTTAAAATTCATAACTCATACGGAAGACAACAACTGTTTTATGTAGTTGCAACTATCTTCCATCAACTTCCACGTTCTCTATGGAATATCTAGCCGATACACATAAGAAAAAGAAGCTTAAAGAGATAGAAACTCCGTCGGCAAGTGGTTCGAACAAAATTTAAAATCTAAAATCTTGAAAACGTTATAGGTAACCTTCAGGATGTCATTGTCCTGGTAGACGTTAGAGTTAGCCTTATGAAGCTAAGATTATACAAGGTGGGGCAAGGTAATGTCATAAAGTGAACTTGGCTGCCATTTCTGAGTTGATACACATTCATGCTCATTTTACGGCATTTTGAATTATTGTTCGCAAAACATCTGAGTTCAGATCAAAATCGCCAAAACGGCCGTAGATGATTAAAAATCTCCATCCTTGGCCGTTGCTAAAAACACTCATGTAACTGTAGCGCTCACCAGCTACAATTACGGTGGTGCCGTCGGCCCCCTCAAAACAATAAAGGCAAATCACTTTTTCACTGGAAATAGCGCACCAAACAGTCACTTTGATTCTCCGTACCCCGGAAATGCAAATTTTGTTTATTAACATGTTAATGGGTTTCGTTGCTCGTTATGGTTTTGGATGTGGAATCATCCTCTTCTTGCACCAGGTTTAACAGAGCATGGGAGTAAGTTAACCTCATTTGACGGTCAGCAGGCAACAATTGGTGAACGGTTTGCACTTTATAAGGGAACATCTTCAGGTGTTTCACCAAAATTCGACGCAATGAACGATTTTTTCCTCAATAGTGCCCATTACTATGAAAAGGGGCGGTTTGATGTTAGCAACCTCCGCTTGCTTATTTCCCTCTATACCGTAGTGTCCTGGCACCCAGCACAGTCTCACCCGGTTCTGACTGCATAATGCTTTGAGCACGGTGCGACAGTCCATGACTATATCAGAATTGATGTTGGTCGATGCCATTGCCTCTTGCGGATACCGATCTATTCTGCATTAGCTCAACCGCCCTGAGGACAGCCAGAACCTCTGATTGGAAGACACTGCTTGCGTCCGATAGTCTTAGAGATGATGGACAAGCTGAAAATAATACCAAGGAGTTAGTGCATCTTGGAACCAGCCAGGTTCTTTAAGCTCCGTCAGCCGCTGGTCCTAACCCGAAGATGTACGCTCCGATCAACTTAGCAATAAATTCCAATTCGAATCCGTCACAAAAAAACGGAGAATTACTATCCTCAAACCACACAACAAGTATAGAGGGAGCACACCAATAATGGTCCCGAGTTTGGGAATCAATAGGAGAGCGAAGCACTGCTACTAACTACTCAGAATTTTAGGTTGACAGCCTAACCCACATATACATATATGGGTTCACCATCAATCCACCATCCCAGGCAACCGAAGCTCTCTTGCACGCTGTGGTGACATAGGCTCACGGGAAGATACCCACCACTTTTTGTGCCACTGTCCCAGCCCAATTCTTTGGGGCAAATAACTTCAGGAAGTTATTACTTCCACGACCTCGCAGAACAATCTGCTAGTTCACTTACATCGCTTTTCGGATTCGCGAATGCAACAAGATGGCTTAGACCCCTTCAGGGACAAAACGACATCCAACGCGAGACCGAAAGCGGAAACCAGAACTAGAAACCGTAATCAAATCCCTATCGACAATCCAAATCCCCTTCAAATTTCGGCCCCCGGGCGTAACAATGGGTCTACGCAGACCTAAGTGTGATGAGGAATAGAATGGACTCGACTCCAGATACCTCATCAACCCGCCAAGGCTCTGGCGATTGCTTGTTTTTCCGGGATATTCACGTTTATACCTTGGCTACTACTAGGAAGTGGTCCGGGTTCATGTTTGCATCTGCTGACGTCGACCTAATATCTCTTCTCATCGTGGGTTGAGGTTTCTATCGGCTCGCAAAACGTTATGGTGTACACTACCAGCTGGTTTGGCAGAGTAGGGAAATAGAGTGTTCGAAGTTGTAGATCAGCACTCATTAACATCCCACCATCCTGTTCCATTCAGCTCTGAAACGTCCACCTTATGCCACTTGAGTTCTTTCTCCCTCAAACCGTTATTTCCTTCATAACAACAAGAGCCTGATCGGATTCAACTAAGCAGTATCTTTAATAAGCCCCAACAAATCAACGGATAGACAGACTTAGCAAAAAAGACATCAGATCGACCCTTATACAGAAAATCAGAACGAAATTGAAAAAATACAAAAAAAGCTAAAGCCTCCGCCAAAATGTTTCAACGGCAACGCTGCTATACTATAAGTGTCCCACACTCTCTTCTATTTTCTATCGAATCAAAAAAGAACCGATTTGTGGAAACGAAACGAAACAAAAGTGTAGATGGTGATAATGATGATGTACACTTGTATCTGGAGGGAAAAGAATATGCCGCGTTCTCGAATGTGTGAGAAGAAAACACATACCTACGAGTATCTATACACAGTAGATGCTTTCACTGCTCAGTAGAAGCTTTAAGAAGTTGTACATAGTTGGCCGACACTGTGGAGACCAGTTGACCCACCTAGAGATAGAGCGGTACCCAAGCAGGCATATACTCGTCGTACTCGTAAAATATAAGACCAATGGCAAGGGAACCACAAGAGAGGGTGGTTAGGCAAATTACGATGAGTAATTCAACTCGGCGGAGTCCACTACAAATGGCAAAATTAAGTTTTTAAATTTGTTGGAGGAGGGATAGAGAGGAACTGGGTTGAAAAATGAGATACTTTCCACTTTTCGCTTATACTCGTATTATGAGTTGTCCTTAGTTCTAGATGCAATCAGAAAAAAAAAGAGAAATAATGTCAAAGTGATGACGTAAGGGGAGATGATTAAATGCAGACTTTGGTTTCGGTTGGGCGGCTGCATGTTGACAAGGGCGAAAGGTGATTCTACAATACACATACGAACACAGCCGAATGGAATATGAAGCAACATGTTGCTGGAGAAGTGGTGAAGGTAATGATGTACTCTGTTTAGGTTTGTATACTGCGGTATTTTTGCGCAGTAAATAATATGAAACAGCACCGTGGGGCTAGTGCAAGTCATTCTTGGGATGATTTATTTATTTCAAGGGCATGCAAGAGTGAGTTTGGTCTGAATTAGAGTGTAGAACAGAATCCGAAGTTGGAATCCAAAAACTGCTTTGCCTTTAGAAAACTTTGATATACGGTTTGAAAGAAATTGTAGAGGCTTTGAACATGATATGCCTGCCATCAGGTGATGAGCAGGAACGCCGTATTCCCCTTTTCGCCCGATGTAAAATTATCGGCAAATTGGTTACAGAGCAATATATCTTTCTTATCTAAACCTGGACACTCAAAAGACTTATAATCGACGTTTCCCGAATGAAACATACGAACTGCTATACGCCCTTCTTTCCATAGATGTATGGTGTCTGCCTGACATTTGACAGAGTTTGACATCGGGCTCTTTGGTGGAATGCCCTTAGCGTTATCTCTTGGGCAAAAGGGTACTCTATTTCGCGGATATGAAACCCGCCGCCGTTGAAGGAACTTTTATATGTTATACTATCTACTGCGCTGACTGTTATCTGACACTGACTTTATCTGTCGTATGTCCTCCGTCCTATTTGTAAAAGAATCCTTTTTTTTGTTCGCAGTCAGATTCTGTAATTGCCTCTAGCATGTGTCATCAAAATCTGGCGGTGAAGCCCATCTCGAATTGGCTAATAAACCTTCTTAGTCCCAAAAATGTTCTGATGGAAATTGTCATTCAAGTTAGAGGTATCTAGAGTTTAAAAACGTAGAATTGATTTAAATAGCAAGGCCTACTTATTCAATGAAACAATGGCTACCGAACTTTTCACTCCCAAAGCCCTATTTTATTCATAGCAATTCAAACCAAATATTACTCTTAAGCGTGTGAAATTCCTATACGACCAAAAACTGAGGCAAAAAATACTGCAATGTCCCAAAGGCAGTAAAAATTGTTGGTCGTTCGTCAAAAACATTAGAAATTCCGCCTCATTCTCCATCCCAACGCTCATTTACAAAGAAATTCCAGCTGTCAGCTCTTTGGATAAGGCCAATCTGTTTGCTGCACACTTTGCGGCCAGCTCAACACTCCCAGATTGTGCTTTGTCTCCGCCTACACTTGAGTGCGTCGAATCTTTAATGGGACGAATCTACTTTCGCACTCGTGTAGTAGCAAGAGTACTTAAAGATCTCAACATACATAAATCCGCTGGTCCAGATGGTATATCTCCCCTTCTTCTGAAGAGGTGTTCTTCCTCGCTGGCAAAACCACTGCGTAAGCTTTTTCATCAATCCTACACCTTAGGACTCTTCCCGAGCAGATGGAAAACAGCATTTGTCCAGCCCGTCCCTAAAAAAGGCGAATCATCTTCTCTCTCCTCTTACAGACCCATTGCACTTACGTCCATTCTTTCCAAGGTCATGGAAACACTGATTAATCGTCAGCTCATGAAATATCTCGAAACACGAAAACTTTTCAATGACCGGCAGTATGGTCCACTGTTAATTTGATGGCATGTCTCACCGAAAAGTGGAACCAAAGCTTACATCAATCTGGCGAAAGCAAGATAGTTGCACTTGATATTTCTAAGGCATTTGACAGAGTTTGGCATCAGGCTCTTTTGTCGAAAATGCGTGCATTTGGGATCGACGACTCTCTTCTTCAATGGATTAGAAATTACCTTTCGGAACGTTCAATTCAAGTTGTCTTGGACGGTTTCAAGTCTGATATTCACAAAATAAATGCTGGTGTGCCCCAGGGCTCTGTTCTGTCACCGACACTCTTTTTAATTTTCATTAACGATCTCTTGTCTGCTACTTCTAATCCAATATATTCCCTTGCTGATGACAGTACTCTCTGCTTTTCATATTCGTTCCCGGACTCACGGCCCTGCTCTTTGGCTGTAGAACGAGAACGGCAGCGTATGCTAAGCTCATTAAATTCCGATATCAACAGCATAACCAATTGGGGAGCTATCAACAGAGTGGAATTTAATGCTTCCAAAACACAATGCTGTCTGCTGTCGTTAAAGCGAAATTTAAACACCCAGCCATTATCTATGAATGGCACTTGCTTCGTCGAAACCGAAAAACTTTCCATTCTCGGTATGTGTGTCCACGACAACTTACGTTGGAATGACCACATATTTGATGTCGCCAAAAATGGTGCGAAATGTCTGGGTTTCCTCAAGCGATGTAAGAAATATTTTACCCCCTCTGATCTGGCCTCAATATATAAGGCATTCATCCGCCCAAAATTGGAGTACAACTCCCACATCTGGTCAGGTGCTCCTAAAACATCTCTGCACCTGCTAGATAGGATTCAAAACCGTGCGATAAAACTTATTGATGATACTAATATCAGTCAATCAATGGACACCCTCGAACACCGACGAAATGCCTCGTGTCTCACTTTGTTTTATCGCTATTTCCACCACCAGTGCTCCACTGAAATCGCCAGTAGCATTCCGCCCATTCAAACTTTCTACCGTAACACCCGTCTCGCTATGAATGCTCATCAGTATACCCTCAAGCCCATTTTCGGACGTACTCTAAAATATCGTGATTCATCCCTAAGCCGTACAACTTGCTTATGGAATGCCCTGCCGATCTCTGTATTTCCTGGTCGTTATAACTTGCAAACATTTAAAAACAATGTACATCGGTACCTCTCTTTTTTTCCTCTCTAAATTTCCTTTGCCCGTGCTGTGTACAATCACCTTAAGGGTACTCAAACCCCTTGAGCGCGCGCTCATTATAAAAAAAAAAAAAAAAAAAATTACTCGTATATATTACATATATAATCCTCTGACGTACCAAAATTGAATGAGGATGGTTCACTTTCCGAATTTGAATAGACCACCTTGTACATAGAGCCCTTTCGTATGTGATATGTTACATAGACAAAAGTTTGGCGCTGTTGTCCGGGGTGTATCTGTCCTTGGGCAACTGCCTTCAGTTATGCATTCCAAAATGCACACCTTCAAGGCGAGATCTTTCTCTACTGGGTCTTCCCTGCAGGTTGGAATAGAAGACTCTTCGAGCCGGAGCATAACCATATCTAAACGTGCTAACCATATCGATTTCGCAGTACCCGGTGTTGTATCTCCTACCCCAAAGTCTGTCAACCCAAAAAAGGCAACAAATTACTAGAGGAATCTTGCCCTCAAAACGACCAAGGATAGAGAAAGAGTATTGATCATTCTCTACGATCTGCCGTAGTATGAATATTTGATTAATTGTGAACTTAACTGGCCTAAAAGCGCACTGAAACGTGGCAATCACATCCTAAACAAATGGTTTTAGGTGTTCCTTAAATATAACACGCAAGACCAGGCTGACTGATGCCTGTATACACAGTTCGTACAGTGCTGAGGGTCGAGTTCCTTAAGGGTCGGACAAACAATGCTGATGTTTCACTCATTAGGCATATTTTTATCTGACAAAATTTTGAAAATTAATTGGTGTATGCTCTCTATCAAGTCTTCTCCTGCTGCTTTAAATATTGCCATCTTTACTTTATTCTGGTCGGGTGGATGGTTGGGTGCAGTAGAAATACGGTAGACACTGAGAGTAGTCAACCTGGCTGTGCTCTTCTTTCTACTCTTTCTACACATCAATTGTGCTTATTTAACGTCCATGTGTTAACCATCAGGTGCTGGTCTATGTCCATTCGGACTCGGCTGCCAAACGTATAAGCGCGAGTAGCTGACCAGTAGTCAAAATTAGCGGAATTATAAACGGGCCAGTGGATGAATTCCCCAGTTGGAATCAAAGGTGAAATAAAATCCGAGAACAAACCAAATTAGACCTTATCTGGGCTACTCCGACATATTTGGAGATCAGGCCGGTAAGGATGTCGGAGACTAAGTCAGCATATTGGAAAAGAGTTATCCTCCAGGGTAACTGCCATAGAAAAATGGAAAAACAAAACTTCTACTGTTGACAACCTTGCAACCGAAACAAGGACAACGAACTTTGGATCTGGACGTGGAACGTTAGGTCCCTTAATCGGCCACGTGCACCCGAACAACTAGCGAACAAGGACACAGATGTTACTTACCGCCATCCAAGAAATGTGATAGGATGATTCGAATGAAAAAAGGATGAAAAACTGATCTATTACGGCGATTGTTATCTCCGGAAAAAGCAGCGCCTATTTGGATACGGATTTGTTGTTAGAGGCAGAAGACTTAGGCAAGAAGTCTTGAGCTTCCGACATGTGAATGAGTGCGTCGTAACAACTCCTATTAAGGCTAAATTTGACAACATTAGCCTTATATGCACGCACACACAGAGGAGAAAGACGACAACACCAAATTTAGCTTCTACGAGAAGCTATGACCTTAAAATTGCCTCGACTATTTTAATGCAAAGCCAGGAAAAGAGAGCTTCTTTGGTAGTTCTGTCGGAAAGTATAGCCTTCGCGACACCACCTCCCATTACGAATTCAGGCTAATCGACTTTTTCGTGCCTAGAGAGCAGGGGATTTGGATAACTCCTAATCAATCAACCGCCAGCCAGATTGACCACATTGCGACCGACACAAGGCGCTCCTCATTATGGATGACCGAACGCTCCGAGGGGCCAACATCGGCTCGGATCACTACCTCATAGTGTTGCGGCTATCTCGAACCTCGTAAAGTCAAGCTAATACTGTGGGGAAGTTTCTCGGACGTCTTACGGTTACAATCGCAATAGATCGCCAAATACTTTTCTGATCGAGTCTCCCATAATTTCTCAAGTGGTCCTCTGATGCGCTGGATTTCACTCGGCCACCATAACGAAACTCCTGAGCTGCAAGCACATGCAGCCAAGCAAGAGGCATACAAAGTTCCATAGAAGGACTAGAGCTGCTCACGAGCTCTAGAAGCAGAGAGGAAACTCGACCACCGGCTTCCCAGTAGAATGAAGAAGGAGCAGTAGCAGTAGTAGAGTCGCAGTCGATGCAGCGGATTTGGAAAGAAATACGCCGATCCTATATGCCGTATTGTGTGAACACCTGAAGACGTTCCTCAACAACCTGATTGGTCCATATCAGTGTGACTTCAGAGCAGGAAAGTCAACAATCGAATAAATCGTCACACTACGGCAGATCTTGGAAAAAACCCATGAGCTCCAGATCGAAACGCACTACCTGTTGGTGTAGAGTGACGATGGAGTATGTACGCTGCACTATCAACATCGGTAAAGAATTCGCCGAGACCTTTGATGTCGAAAAAAGATTTAGAAAAGGCGATGTGCAAAACTCACGCGACAGCACAAGACACACAATCCCTCAAAGCCCGTCCAATTACTCGCATACGCCAATCATATTGACATAATGAAGAAAGGAGCAAAGATGGGTTTAACGTTCAATGAGGGCAAGACCAAGTGTATGCTGTCAACCAAAAAGGATACCCAACACTGACGGTGAGTAGAGGAGGAGATACAACGACGAAATGTACGCGCTGTATGTGGATGGGTCATGTAGGGCGGATGGACACCAATGTTCCTGTGACACACGTGGAAGAGGTCTTCAACTAACTAAGCGTGCTATTCTGAAGGCAGCTACCTATAGATCAAGCTGACTGAAGACGCTTCTTGGTTGAGACTCAGGTTCATCCCGGCCTGTAGTGCCACCTTAAGTAAGTAAGTAAGGATAGAAATCTTGCTTTCAACTACGCCACTTCATTGCTTAAGTTGAACAGTTCGTTTCGCCTGACAGCAGAGTTTGGGTCAGTACCAACGTTTAACAGACTGCTGAATTCAAATTAAAACTATTTTAACTTCATACTTGGGGCATTGCTAGTAGGGTTTATCGAGGAGCTTGTATTAACAGTTTTTGGTAGATTCTGTTGGGGCATGCGTCCATATCAGACTGATGTTGGTGAATTTAACATTGACGCGGATTTTTAAAATATGTCCGCTTACGTACCGAAAACTGCATCCGAATAGACGCTGCTTCTGTTCATTGTATCTGTTCACCCCATCGCTCTTCCTGAGTGGTGGTTATTTCTCCCTTATAGCAGTTTAGAGCCTCCGTTGTTGTTGGTTGAACGTAGGTTGTACAAGGTCCCATCAATCCATGTACAGATCCGAAATTCTTTGTCACTTTTCCAGGGTCTTGTTGTATAGATCCGTCCTAATCCGAGGTTATTGGTTGCTGCGGAATAGTAGGGTCTTTACATGACCGAACAATTTACTCCACGCACAATTCTCTACCAGCAAGGCCAGACAATGTTTGGCACACCTTGGGTAAAAAGGATCAAATATTCCGGAAGTACTGGTTACTGGTTACTATAGTTTCGGAGATATAAGAGCTGCCATTGTCTTCATTTCAGCAGCGCATTAGTTTCGTGAGTCAAGCCTGGTTGGACGAGATCTGTATCCAGAGGCAACCGCGAGGAGATACAATAAGCACAATTGATGTGTAGTCGGAGTTACATTATTGAGCATCCCCAGGTTGACACCCCTCAGTACTTATCCTAATCGCAACTATCGTACGTACAGCAACTATCCCTTTAGAATGTTTACTTTAAAAAAAGAATTTTGATTGTGCATTTTGAATTGTTTGAACTAAACATGTGTATCTAAAACCAAACACAAACGAATCAGCATCCATTTCATCTAGGACATCCATCGGCCTAGGGTCGATCAATTATATTATGAAATTCGAAAATTTTAATAACAATGAACACCTGCTCATCGTTTGTATGTACGAGCACATATTGGAGCTTAGTGTCTGTAACATTCGTTCGGATTAACTTGACCCAATTCCCCACAGAATTGAACACCAACATTCGCAAAAACAAAAAAAAACGGGATTCCTCCATCCAGAGGCCGAAAATCAAAACACATGCCATGGAATCATTTCCCCCCAGGATCCCAACAGATGCTTCTACCGAATAGTAAATATTTAGCTTGGGGATATGCATTCCATTTCGACACGGATACCAGCATCTACTGTGTGTCTGCATCTACTCGTACTTACCCCATCGTTTCAATCGGACACATGTACGCATGCATGATACTCGAACAAATATTTAAATGTTCGTCTATGACTGGTCACAAGTATTTGTCAGATAAATTAACAAAACGAGAACTTAATTCGACATTTGTCCGAAACCAGGGCCATTTGAATATTTGGATATTTTTCAAAATACCCCGCGGATTAATTTTAGAACAACAAAACTCTCAAGTGCGCACAAGAGCAAAAGAGCAAGTGAAACCGGCGTTTTTGGCGGCCCTATTAAGTACATTAGGGTCATTAGCCGGCAAACGAATGGGGGAACGAGTAAATGGGAATAAATTCAATTCAACTTCACTTTTTTTTTTCTCCTTATTCAAGTTTGGTAAGTATTTTTGTATTTTTGTATTTTTCTACTCTTCGCGACGCCTATGCGTGTGGTGTTGAGATTGCGATTGAGATTGAGATTGTGATACTCGCACTCACACGACTTCATGAGTGCTGACTAAAAATAAAAATAAATAAGTGCTCGTGCACTCAGTCCAACAATACAGAATGGGATGGGCGGAATTTACAAAAAAAACGTACCTTTAACAAGAAATAAAGTGAAACTATATATTCGAAACGTTTATGACGGTTAAAAACATCTGTACCTACTTTTGGGCGCAAAGATAAATCGAACGGCTAGTGCTCACTGTTGTGCTGAATAGCAAAGCTTTGGCAAGTTTATCAGTTTGGGATGAGTTTACTCACTTTTTGACGAATTCCTGGTAAAAGGATTCGACAAACTGAATTTCTTTCTACCTTCCTACAACTACAGGGTGCTCCAGATAATGCATCGAAAATTTTAAGGGTAGATTCCTCGACATATTTTGTGGACAACAGAAAAAACCGGTTTTAAGCGCCTTAGTCTGCCCTGTTTTGACATCAAATTTATGTGGAAATGGTAACAAATGGGGTATCGTTGAGCTCGCAATTGTGAGTGCTTTAATTCTTTCGCAGTAAGTGTTGCCCTAAAAGGAATGTTTATTTATTATTTATTTATTTATTTATTCATGCATGAAAGTTTCTTAACAATTTGTATAGTTTTCTGCGAAGCCTTAATGGCTTTTCTGCAGAAGGTTGTTTTTCAAAAGTTTAACAAGATTCATTTATTTTAAATTTAATTTTGCGAATTTAAAAGAAAATATTTAATAATTTTTTTTTCTGTTTTTAAAATTTACAATATTTTTAAGATCAGCAGGTAATTCATTTAATACTGTTGGAACGCTAAATTTGAGCTGCCTTTTACCATAGTTATTGTAGTTACAGGGCACTTGTAACATACCCATACCACGTCTTCTGGTGTTGATTTCATGTTCGATTGGCCTTTGAAAGCGTATGTCACTATAGAATTCCAGTACCAAAGTCATCTTGAAGATATTTTGCACCTCAAGTACCTTAAATGTTCTTTCGTCAGGAACATTTCCGCAGTTTATTAGCCTCAACGCAGAATTTTGGAGTTTTTGCAGGCGTTACCCTGCGTTTTGGAGGCGTTACCACAGGCCAGTATTCCATACCTTAATTTGGATTCATTCAAGGCATACTACGCCTAAGCTCCAAAATTTGTGGTGTTGCATGATTTCTTAGATGCGCCAATGCAAATGAAGCCTTCCTTAAATCAGAGCGTATCTTGTTAATTTGCTTGTCCCAGATGAAATGGCTATCAATAATGACCCTAGGTATTTATAGCTTTCTACGACGTCAATTAAGTGTTTGCTTGATTTAGGGCAGGCATCATTTTGAAAAAATACTCGCTCCTGCGTAGCTTTATGATGTGAACTTCGGATGTGCATCATTTTTGTTTTCGCCGCGTTGATTACTAAGCCATTGTCGTGGCACCATTTAACTGCATTATTAAACTCTACCTGCATTAGTCTATGGCGCACATCTATCGCGGTGTCATCTGCATAAGCCAAATGGAATGCTATTTTTAAAAGTGCGAAGAAGTTAATTTGTGTACAAAATGAAAAGATTTGGACCCAGTTTCGACCCTTGAGGTACTCCATATTGTACATGCTTCTTTTCACTGGAAACGTCCTTGATTTTTACACAAAAGGTCCTGGTGAGTAGGTAATCCCTTAGCCAGTCCGCCATCAATCCTCGTATACCAATCCGTTCAAGCGCTTCCAGTAACTTTGCATGGTTAAGTGCATCAAATGCTTTACTAAAATCCATAAACATGACCAAAATACGAGTATGATGACTTTTATTTAGGGATTCATTGACGCAATTTGCAAACTCTCCAAGCAATTGTCCAGTGCTTTTTTGCTTCTGGAAAGCGTACTGACTTTGGTGGATAAGGGAGTGGTTCTTAATAAAGCTAACTAGTCTACTTCTAATTACATCTTATAGACACTTTTCCATGACTGGCAGTATGGATATCGGTCTATAATTGCCGATTTGACTTTTAACACCTCCTTTGTAAATAGCTCTAACCACAGCAGTTTTCAGTTTTTTCGGAATTCTAACCTGCGTCAGACTGAGGTTAATAAATTTACACAAGAGGGGAGCAAAAATATCTGCGTGTTTTTTTAATATCTACCGGCCGTATTCCATCGATTCCGGGGGATTTATTTTCGTCGAGGAAATTAATTATACTGCGCACCTCTGCGATGTTGGTTTCCCTAGCAAAAATTGAGTTGGCTACGAAGATATTCGCATGATACGATGTAATGGCGTTACATTGATGTATTATTTGGAGAGTCTGTTCCGAGAAAAGCTTAGCACATTCATTAGAAAGGCTGATCATACATTTTTCCGATGAGAAGTTCTTAACAAGCACTTCATCAATACTTAACTTTTTTCTTCCCATTATCTCGTTGATTAAGCTAAAGGTTTTACGAGAGTCAGCTTTAATTGCGTTAAACTTGTTTCTATAAAAATTTGATTTCTGTGCTTTAATTTCTCTGTTGATCTTGTTTCGGAAATCTTTGTATTCAGTTTCGTACGTTCTGTTAAGCCTATTATTCTTCCACCTCCTGTAAAGCTCGTCTCTTCTTTTACATTTTGCGGCTAGTTTTGGGGACATCCAAGGATTTTTTATGTATTTACTCTTGAGTGTTCTAGTATTCGTTGATTTTTTATATACAGCTTTTAAGTTACAAGCTAAATTTTCATACAGGGTAACTGCATCGCATTCGTTTAATACATCATCCCAATCTACTTCACAGATGAGTTCATCTAATTTTGCTTTACAGATGTAGGACGTACTCATCGATTTTTCGCTGTCAGCTGTCAACTGTCTGCTGTCAGCTCATTTGTAAAATACATAATTGGGTAATGATCGGTTATGTCGCTTTCAATTACAAAGGAATTTATTTGGTTGTCTGCTCTGCTAACTAAAATGTGATCTATCACTGACTTAGTCCCTCTTTTGAGATCTATCCTTGTATATTCTTTGATAACATTCATCAGTCCCAACGACGCTAACATCTCTAAATAATCATTGACGTAGTTTGAGCTCAAGTCACGGATATTGATATTCATAACACCCATCACAGTAATTTCATCCTTTTTTCTTAATTGACCTAGGTTATTTCCCAATTCTTCAATAAATGCTCTTTGACTAAATCCAGGTGGTCTATATATTCCAAATACATTAAAATCCCTCCACCTCTTTTTTGGTTTCTATTTAAGAACTCTGGCTCGAAACCATCTAGTTTATAGTACTCATTTTCCTCATCTTCTATATTTGTTTCTACGAAAGCACTCATAAATTCATTAATACGAAGACAAAAATTATCCCAATGTAAACGCAACGATCTTATATTAAAACATAAGCAGTAACAATTATTATTTTTTAATTCATTTAAATTGATGCCGCTAAAACCTTGTATCACCCTACAATCTAAGTTAACTATTAAATTATCGTTTCCATTTGTGTTATCCATTTTTATTGAACAGTGTTGTGTTTCTTATTTATTTACACACAATGCAATAAGTGTTATTGTATGCGTGTTATTCTGCTTACATCGTTAACAGTGCTTATCATAATAGGTTGGGTGCTCTCAACTCTTCTTGCCAATATTTTCCCGTTACTCTCCCACACGAATTTCCAATTTTCTTCTTTTGCCTTTTGCTTTGACATCCACAGCAGGTGTTATTGGATTGCAGTTATTGTTATTGGATTAAGTTATTGCAGATCAAAACTGATTTTTCTTTTTGAAACTTATAAACTTTGACTTGTAGTATGGGGATGTTCTCCGATACTTCCAGGCTCGTAGGTTCCTCAATCGATTGTGTTGTGAGCGATTGTGTTGTCGACTTGATAAACGCAACAACGGACACGATAACACGAGCTAGTAAACGCATCGCCGCAAGACAAAAAGGTGATACGAAGATGACACAATTTTCTGAAGATCAGCTTCAAAAATTCATTGAAGCAATGAGAACGTCAACAACTATTAAAGGTAGTTTTAGTCACTGCACGGCCCGATTCAAGGGTGAACGAGATGCTGCCATCGTTGAAGGCTTCATAGCTATACGATTAACGTGTACAAAGACGTAGAACGCATAAGCGACGAAGATGCCATAAAAGGGTTTCCCTTACTCTTGGAAGAAGGTGCGAGCAACTGGTGGCAAGGAGTAAAAGATGAAGCCAAAACCTGGTTTGATGTGATCTCTCGACTCCGTAAAGCATATGCTCCGGCCAAACCCGCGTATAGAATATATATGGAGATCTTTAAAAGGAAACAAAGGGCTCACGAGAAAACATACGACTTCTTGTGTGAAAAACGAGCACTCCTTGCAAAACTGGTAGATCCAAAACCATGTGTGAAAATGATGGTCGATATGATATACGGTCTGCTACATATTCGTATCCGTGACGGTGTTCCACGAGATAGTTTTTCGAAGTTTGATGAGCTCCTTTCAAAAGCTAGAGCCGTGGAGTTATCCATAGAAGAGAAGAATGGAATAACAAACCATAGAACCGAATCAGTTTCAATAAAAAACCGATGTAATTTCTGTAAACATCCGGGTCATACAACAGATAAATGTAGAAAAACAGAAAGATACAACGCCACGAATAATACGTCCACGCAACCTGTGGACACCAAGATTTTCTGCTATTCATGCAAACTCCCTGGAGTAGTACGTTCCACATGCCCTAACTGCAAGCAACTTCCAAAAGGAACGTCTACCATATCCTTTAATTGCATAAGAACATCACTTGGAGCCGATTTGCCAACCATCCCAATCGGAGTTCATGGTGAGTCAGGCATTGCATATTTAGACACAGCAGCACGTACAAGCGTTGCGGGAAGTCAACTTTTTATTCAGTTATTGAAGAATGGAATCAAATTCTCGAAGATCAAAGCTGACGTCACACTTGCCGACGGCGAAACCAACGGACATGAAATCCTTATAGGAGAAGCTAATATCATAATCGGTAACCGCCTGAGACCCATCCAATTTATCGCTTTACCGAAAGTAACGGATAATCGTACACTCATTGGCATAGACTTCCTAGAAGAAAACGGGATAGTCCTTGACATAGGTCAACGGTTATGGTATTTCACCGACCAACCCGAAAAGAAATTTGATTTCTATGACACCTCACATACACAATTAAAACACAAAAGTGTTCAAATAGATGCACTTCCAGGTTTGCAAAAGCTCCAGCCTTAAAACACCCCTACCCGAGAGACTAATATTTTCCTCAATTGGTTCAAAACAATAGACCCAATCTCTCCGCTAGCTTCAACACCCAAGCCACAGTACGAGTTAAATATCCAAACACCACTACATAGGTCAGTTGTAACATCAACGAGAGACAACGACCGCCACACTCGATCCAAAGAATTTTCAGCGACAGCCTCAGAAATGAGCATACACCAGACCGAAAACAGAAGCGACAAGAGGAGAGGAGAGGAGGAGCGACAGAAGAGGAAGTGTTTCTCGAACCATTCTTCACAGAAATTTTAGCGTTCGACATCGCACTACGTGAAGATGAGGCAGTAGAATTAAATGTGTACGAGAGGGACAAGTTGAACCAATTGCTGATAGAAAACGAAGCAGTGTTCGGCATGCCAATGGAACCAACTCTATATGCAGAACACAAGAAAACTTCTGTGTGGAAATGGGAAGACGAAGAGAAAACTGCATTCGAAAGTCTTAAAACCATGTTAACAACAGCGCCAATCTTACAACAGGTAGAGGAAGAGCAGCCTTTTATATTAAAAACAGATGCCAGCAATTACGCTCTCGGGGCAGTTTTAGTCCAGGGGGAGAAAGAGAAGGAACATGTTATAGAATATGCATCGAGACTTCTCACGGGCCCAGAACGGAATTATTCAACCACGGAACGCGAAGCCCTTGCCATTGTATGTGCCGTCAATAAATTTCGAGATTACATCGAGGGTGGTGAAATAACTTTAAAGACAGACCATCAACCCCTGAAAAGGCTAATGAGTCTTAAATCCCCAACAGGAAGACTAGCACGTTGGGCCCTGCAACTGCAACCCTATAATATCAAAATAGACTACACACCTGGTAGAATGAACTGCGTAGCTGATATGTTATCAAGACCTCCAGATGATACAAACCCTGAATATATTGTCAATAGCTTCCAAATCGATGTAACTAATAAGGGGGCGAAAGAAATCCGTGAAGCCCAGCTCGAAGATGTATGGGTAAAAGGAATCATCGACTCTTTCGAAAACAACGACGAAAATGTTACAAGGTGGACATCTCGCGGATACCTACTAAATGATGGAATATTATATAGATACTCCCCAGATTCCGATACTGAAACTGCGCAGCTGCGAAAATGTTACAAGGTGGACATCTCGCGGATACCTACTAAATGATGGACTATTATATAGATACTCCCCAGATTCCGATACTGAAACTGCGCAGCTTGTGGTGCCTGCGCAGGAAAGAGAACCTCTCCTAACACATTATCATGATAATGCCACTTCCGGTCATTATGGCGTTGAACGCACCTTAGCTCGGATTGCTTCCCGATATTATTGGCCCGGGATGAGAACCAGTGTTACCAAACACATTGGAAACTGTTTGGCTTGTCTGCAATACTCGTATAAACCAACCAATATGAAACCTTACGGATTACTACAAACCGTATCATGCAGTCAACGATTTGAAGTAGTAGCAGCTGACTTGTTTGGTCCATTACCTATAACTAAAGAAGGATTTCAGTGGATATTGATAGCTGAGGACATAGCAAGCAGATGGGTGGAAATGTTCCCACTCAAGGAAGCCACAGCAGAGAACTGTACAATGACCCTCCTTCAAGAGGTTTTTCTTCGTTATGGCATGCCACGGCGACTTTTAATAGATAACGGCCCTCAGTTTGTGTCAGTTATTATGCAACAACTAGCCGACTATTTTGGTATCCAACAGACACTAACACCCGTCTATCACCCAGAAGAAAATCCGGTAGAAAGAAAGAATAGAGATTTGAAAGTTCAACTTGGAATCCTGGTCGGCAATAACCATTCCACCTGGGCCGATCACATACCCGCAATAAGATTTGCGATGAACACAGTCAAATGCCAAAGCACAGGATATACAGCATCTTACCTGATGTTTGGTCGAGAGCCAAGAACAATAGACGACGTTATTCATGATTTAAGACCTATAGATCAAGACAAAAATTTCACCCCTCAAATTATTCTGAAGTTGCAGCAACTTACTAAAGCAATCAGAAATGCTCAGGCAATAACTGAGAGAACCCAGGATCGAAGCAAGTCGTATGCAGATAATAAGCGAAGACAACAACCCAGATAGGGGACCAGGTTTTAATCACCACCCACACACTTAGTCCTCAAAATTCGCACCTAGACGAGACGGACCCTATGTGATCACAAAGCAAATTGGGACCTCATCTTACCAAGTTGCCTCGAAGGATGATTTCAGCATCCCATTGGGGACATACCACGTTTCTTCCATTACGAAATATCACTCGTCCCTGACACCAAGAAATATCACTCCAATCCAACCCTTACGACGAAGAGGACGCCCAAAGAAAACATCACCTGATCCTGTCGCATCATCGAGACGATCTCAGCGCCAGAGGGGGAGACTGTAGAAATTCGTTTATTCTAACAAAAATAAATAAATGAGTTTGTAGAAAAAAATAATAATAAATAACTTTGTAGTAATTGAAGAGGGAATTTGGCAACGCTATACAAGAAAGTTCAAGATCATACTTGCATACGAAAGCTCATACTAACAAAAGCTCATATTGCAACTAAAAGCTCTTACTTAGTTTATAATTCACACCCAAGTATTGCGTGGGATAAACATAAAACCGAAATGGATGACATTACAGCCTCCACTCAGGTTTGGCATCTCACAAACGACAGGTCGGGTTTGTCCACTAGTCTTGAAAGGTGCCACACTTGCGTGAGAAAATCCTGCGGTGATTATAAAACTGCAATTTTGGGTTTGAGTGCTCCAAGAGTCGGGTCATTTCCACTGCTTTAAGCACGCACACTCAAAGACCTTTTTTTTAATTTTGTTTTTCTTTTACTTTTTTATATTACCTTTTCTTTTACATTTTTTTGAATTATTGTAATTATTACTTTGAATGGAATTGTTCTTCTTTTTTTTTCTTTCTTTTTAATAAAAATTCTTCCATTTAATTGTCCAAGTTTTTTCTATTAAATTACACCTAGTCATTTGCTTAACTGCCTGTTCAGCGTATGCTGCGGTCTTCGGACAGCACAAAACGCGGCAGAGAGCATCGCTTTCCAAAGTCGTGCCCTTCGCTCACAACACAATCGATTGAGGAACCTACGAGCCTGGATGTATCGGAGAACATCCCCATACTACAGACTTTCTTTCCGAAAAATATTTTATTATCCCCCGCTTTTTGAAACTTCGAGACGTGTATCTAGAATTTACAAATATAAAAAAAGGTGAGGTCATTTCATCACAAGTCAGCAGCTCTCAAGATACGACCCAACTTTTTCAGTTGGAATATTCTCTTGACACAGGCCTATAGAATTAACTAGCTGCTTTGGGCTTTATTTCCCATAAAATAAGTTTATTATTTTGCGCTGTAAAAGTTCTTTTAAAAAAGGTCCATTTTATGACCCCTAAAAGAAGAAAAAAGGACCACCTCGGGGGTAAGCAGTCAATATTTTTTCAGAACAGAAAAGAAATTACAGGTCCTTTTTCCAAAAAAAAAATAAATTAAACAGATGTCTTATGAAATAATATAAAAATAACTAGCTGACCCGACGGACTTCATCCCGTCCAATATATGGCGAAAATAGAATAAAATCAAGTAGGTGTTAATTTAATTGAATTCTATTCGTTTTATTGAAATCTAAAACAGAGAATAGAACAAGGATTGTATTCAATTTAAGGCTGCATGATACACAACATTTTTTGTTATCTGCTCCGGAGCGTAAATGAAGGGTGAGGATGGTTTCCCAACTCGGGAACACGCCACATATAGCTGGCCATGTGAAAAGGATTACATTTTCAGATTTATGCCACACACTTTCAGCGACTGCCCTTGTGACTTGTTTATGGTCATCGCAGGTTTCACTGGGAAATGAATGCTTTTGAACTGGAACGGCAAATTGGTTAAAGTCAAGGGAATTCGCGAAATTGGGCATTCTTCTCCCTTGAACGGCTCTTTCAAAATCCTTGCCATTATCATAGTGTTCATTGGCTTCGTCACATTGCACAGTTTCGGGACATGAAGATTTCGTAGCATAATGATGATAGATCCAACTTTAAGACGCAAATGATGAGGCAGCATTCCAGGCAAATCCAAAGAGCTTAGGAATTCCACTGGATAATTGACGACTTCTTCTTTGTTTTCAACGCGATCGACCGATCTGTATAAACGCGATTCTCCCAGAATTTAATTTTGAATCGTTCAATGCAAGCAAGTCATTGACATCAATATTTTTCGCTGCTACATTTGCGGGTGCTCTCAACCAATCATAGTTCCGATAATTTTGACCAATGTTCGGATATACATTAGTGATGAGTTCAGCAGTTCTTTGGAGAAAACTTCTGCGGTTCTATCCTGTTGCAGAATCACTCGTATATTCATACTCAATGGAATTGTTTTCACGTATCGCCACAAATACGATGACTTGAGACATGCGTTTAATTCATCCGCCGGAATCATGGAAAGTGTTTATCGGAAGTCGCCCGCCAAGAGACAATTATTGTTGCACGAATCTTAGTGCACTCATCCCATATGATCAGTTTACAATTTTTCAATACTTTAGCCATGGCTGATTGCTTTGAAATGTTGCAAACAGGATTATCGTTGATTTGCAGATTTAACAGAAGCTGCTGAATGTACAGTTCTTCCACTTTCTAACAGTGTTGCAGCAATTCCGGTAGATTCAGCACGTATTGCTGCTAATATCAATGATATCAGGAACGTTTTCCCAGTTCCGCCGGGCGCATCAAGGAGAAATAGTCCACCGTGTCCATCATCGACAGCCTTCATCAGTTGATCATACTCTTTTGCTGTTCATTCAACAGTGGAACATTTGTTTGCACTTGTTGTTGGAAAGTTGTCGTGTCGTCAGCACGCTCGCGTTCCAATTCACGATTCATTCACAATACATCTCTAGTTTGGCGATTTGGCGCTGGCATATGAATTTCAGTCATAGTTTGCCACACATAAGCAAACACAAATCTTCAATCAGCACTAACGCAATTCCAAATTCAGCACTAACTCAAAAAATGTCTTCTGCGATGCCATCTTTGTACGTATCCCTTAATTGACGTTGGTTTGAAGGCTGACATGTCGAAATGATCGTAGCGGAAAGTGTACAAACTTGATTGGCAGTCGAAGAAGCTATAGCATCGTCTAGCGTTTGATTCCAATGATGGTCGTGTTTAAGCAATTGTAACTGTTGACATGATTCTCAAAAAGTTGCACACGCCGTACCATCCACAGTCCGCAATGACTCAAATGAAGTTGAACCGCGCACATTAACCCAAAGAAACCGAATGTAAACGCAATCGTCGGTCTTTGGATGGATTGTGTAAATTCGGCCCAATGCATCTACTGATTATCCTTACTTTCTGCGTAACCATTTCTTCGACGATGAATTCCATGTGTAATATCGAGGCATCTCCTCGTAAAACAATGTTGTCTTAAACAGATCACGGTAATTGAATTGAACTGAAAAACGAAATGTGCACCTACAGCGCCACCTGTTGAGAGTTTTCTGACTTTTAGTTTTTCTGTGAATTCTGCAATTACATTCTGGAAAGATATTTTACGGAAAACAATTTTTTTGGCAGGATTCTATGGGCGGATGAGTCCTAATTCACCCTGATGGAATCATTATTTTCATACATACCTGGGCAGAAAGCAAATCCCACTCCTTGAAACACGGAGCTTTTCATCACAAGATCAACGTCAATGCTTGGGCAGATATATTGGGTTACATGCTGACCGGACCCTATCGGCTTCCTTCAAGACTTAATTCGAATCTCTGCATGGAATTTTTGGGAAGCAAATTACCAGAACTCTTAGGTGATATACCACTCTAACAAATAACAGCCGTCGTGTACCAGCAGAATGGCGCCACCGCACACTATGGTCATGCACTTAGAGACTGGTTAGATCGCATGTGTATGAAAATTCGTAGATTGTGCGGGATGGATCCGTTCTGTGACCTCAAAGGTCTCCGGACATGACCTCAATAGACTTTTATTTATGGGAACGGATGGTTAAAGATGTTCTTTATTATAACGGTCAAGATTTAATTGATATTGAGACTAAACTTAACACTTTCAAAGAAACATATTCAAACATATATCTTTAAAAAGCACCTCCGTTTGACCCTAACCAGACTAGCCAAGCACCAAGTACTTCAAACAATCAACGATTTTAAAACTTCTCAAAAAAACCCATACCCGACATCCTTCTCCCCGAATAACACGGTGCTTAGTCGGTTATCCTCTCTATTCACCTCACCAAATAAAGGGTTTTCCAGATAACTTTGAATTTAATTTGTGAACGCATTCTTTCACTAATCATCAAACTGTCAGGGTCAATTTATTCAGTACTCTCAACATTTTCATCATGGTAAAGTACACGAACGAGCAACGTCTGCAAATTATAAAAATTTTCTACCGAAATTCGGAGTCGGTGACTGCAACTTTAAGAGCGTTAACTCCAATTTTCGGTCGTAATTCTCACCCTAGTAGACAGGCAATAACAAGCTTAGTGCAAAATTTTTTGTCTACATATTCGTTGTGTGATGTTGCCGTGTCAGTGAGACAACGGGTTGGTCGAAGTGTCGAAAATATCGCTGCCGTTCAAGCGTCCGTAGCAAACGATCCAAATCAATTCCACGGCGTTCTCAAGAATTGGGCATCACTAGGACCACATTATGGCGTATTTTGCGTAAGGATCTTGGTTTACACCCATACAAGATCAAGCTGACTCAAGAATCGAAGCCGATGGACCATTTGAAGCGACGTGGGTTCTGGAAAAGATGCGCCAAGATGATGAATCGCAAAATCATCTTCAGTGACGAAGCTCATTTTTGGCTCAATGGGTTCGTCAATAAGCAAAATATGCGTTATTGGTCGGGTGAAAATCCACATGTGCTTCATGAATCACCACTTCATCCACAAAAAATAACTGTTTGGTGCGGTTTGCATGCCGGCGGCATTATTGGGCCATATTTTTTCATCGACGATACGATCGTCACGTTACTGTGAATGGTCAGCGTTATCGCGCCATAATCACCGATTATTTTTGGCCCGAATCGGAAGATATGGACTTGGACGACATGTGGTTTCAACAGGATGGTGCCACAAGCCACACAGCACACGCTACAATCGATTTATTGAAGAGTAAGTATCGATTTATACCGCGAGCAACTTGTCGAGTTGTAGAGGCTGAGTAGGGTCAATGAATCTCGAGAAGAAATTATCCAGACGAGTCCTGAAACCAAAGAATGCTCCCCCCCCCTCCCCAACTCCCAAAGCACTCCATCATTCCCCTGGGCTGGATCAAGGTGTTATACGACCCGTGCTGAAGATCAACCTGGCTGAGGGCCCAGTATCTCCAAAAATATGGCTCAGTCGCGAACGGAGTATCCGGATACCTGGCGACCTCCGGATTAGCTAGCCTTATCTGTATACAGCGGATCTTTGTACAGATGGACACCCCTTTCTCCGCTACTCGTGGGACCATTAATGGAAAATAACCAAAAAACAAAAACCGAGGCCGGTACTCCTTCAATACCGTGCGATAAAACTTATTGATGATACTAATATCAGTCAATCAATGGACAAAGTCGAACACCGACGAAATGTCTCGTGTCTCACTTTGTTTTATAGATATTTCCACCACCAGTGCTCCACTGAAATCGCCAGTAGCATTTCGCCCATTCAAACTTTCAACCGTAACACCCGTCTCGCTATGAATGCTCATCAGTATACCCCAAGACCATTTTCGGACGTACTCTAAAATATCGTGATTCGTTCCTAAGCCGTACAACTCGCTTATGGAATGCCCTGCCGATCTCTGTATTTCCTGGTCGTTATAACTTGCAAACATTTAAGACCAACGTACATCGGTACCTCTCTTTTCTTATCTTATGCTGCTTTAAAGCCAGGAACATTAACTCTGAGCTACTTCTGCGTGGTGTTGGCTTTGTGCGCTGAAGCAGAGTCTTGTTGGAAGATCCATCTGTATTCGTTGAAAAGGGTATTGGTCAAACCCTTCACAACACCCTCTAGCACATCTTCTTGGTAAGCCTTTGCACCAGTTCTTACGCCTTTTTCACAGAAATGGAGGGATGTGACACCATTATGAGAGACTGCCCACCAAACCATTACGGAAGCGGGATGATGTCCACGTTGAACCCTTGAAACAACTTTTTTCGCTTCCTTAGATGAAGTGGCATAAATTTTGTCTTTGTTTGTTGAAAACTTCTTCCAGGGTACAAGTTTTCTCATCCGTAAACAGAATGTTTTCATGGCCATTGTCCGCCTGCCGGTCGTTTCTTTCGCTTGCATCTTTTCAGCCTAATTTTTTTTAGTTGAGGAGTTAGAAGATGACCCGTGGACTGACGATAGGCTTTCATATGCAGATAATCCAGAATCAGGATAGACATGGATCTGCATTCATACGGACGACGCGCGGGCGACCACTTCTTGGCCTGTCCTCTACTCCAGACAATTCGCCGAAGCGAGCAATAGCCCGAAAAACAAATATTCTCGATATTCTGAGTGGTTTTAGCAACTCGAAAATTGGGCCAGCACTCTTTCGATTCTCTTTAACGCCCAACTCCGTGTTATAGTTTGCAAACTGAAACCAAACTGACTAGTATTCTTCACTGATCAGTGCTTGTGTTCTGAAAAAAAAGTTAACGGTTCTATTCCCGCAAGAGGTTTTGAGCTGGAAATACTTTTTCGTTGCCTTCAGCTTCAATCGGAAGAAAATTATTATTTTTTGGCCGGAGATCTTAATGCTAGACATGCGGTATGGGAAAATAATCCGCCAAACACCAGGGGCAACCAGTTATACTACTGGTGGGGTCAACATACTCGTATGATTGAGTACAGACTTGAACTGTACGCGACGAATATCCCATCCTTCCCATCAGCCGGTTCTTTCCTGGACTTGGCATTACTAGACAGTAGATTAGAATTGACTAACGCTGATCGAAACACAAGGAACTGTTTGCGAGCGTTCGAGTACGATAGTGATCACTTGCCGCCACAATACGGATCCCAAACGAGCAAACGCAACTGGAGCAGTATGATCAAGTGTACCCATACGACTACCGTAAGGTACGATGGTCGTGCTTCTCCAGAATCTTAAAGCGTAATTTACGTTTGAGTGGAATTGATCCCCCGACTAACAGAAACTTGACAAACGAAGAAATCGACCGTAGTTTACTGACAATGCAAGACGCTATCAAACGAACGATGGAGCAGACTATCCCTCGGATAGAATACTCAGACGAAAGCCAGATCGAAAAGTACAGAACTCCAACAATCAACGCATTGTACGCACACAAAAGTAGACTGCTCTCGAGGCTTAAGCAGCTGTACAGACAGTTCACTGACAGAAACGACTCGGAAATAAGAACACTGAAGTCATTGATCAAAAACCTAAAACAATTAATTAAAGAAAATTACAGTAAGTCTGTAAGTCTGTACTGGGGCAATAAGATTCGGGCTATAAAATCCAGTAGTCCGAATATGTTTCCGCAGATAAATAAATTATTCAGGCGGAAAGATCACAATGACATTCAGTGTGTCCGAATTCCACAAACGACAGAAAACAGACAGACACTTCTGACCGTTGGCATAAGTCCAGAGAGAGCCAACTCAGGCGACGGTCTTTTCGTGGTCGAAGACCCACAAGAGAAAGTGGATTTGCTGGGAGCTTTTTTCGAGGCCGTGTATACGGTGAACAATCCGGTGAACGAGCCACCTCACATCTGTTCGTGCGAAAAGATGAACTCTTGTGCATCTTTGAGTCTCTGAAAAATAAAAAGTCGTCGGGAGTAGACGGTATTCCAAACGTCGTACTAAGACACCTGCCCTTGGAAGCAGTGGATATATTTACTACGCTGTTTAACAATGCGCTGAATAATGCATATTACCCAAAGCATTGGAAAACAGCAGTTGTGCATCCAATCCCGAAAAGGGATAAAGTTAGAACTAACCCTGCTAATCTCCGGTTAATTAGTTTGCTTCCGAATATTAGCAAGATATTTGAGAAAGTGGTTAATAGAGCTCTATTAAGGTGGGTTGAGGAAAATAATATAATTCCGGAAAATCAGTTTGGTTTTAGGGCGAGGCATGACACTATTCATGCTGCGTCAAAGCTGGTCTCCGACATACAATGGAATAAATGCAAGAACCAGTGTACGGGTGCCTGCCTCGTTGACTTTGAGAAGGCCTTCGACACCGTATGGTTAGAGGGGCTTTTCTATAAGTTGACCAGGATGGGCATGCCGAAACCTCTGCTATATATGATTTACGACATGCTTATGGGAAAGAAGTTCGTTGTTAAATGTAACAACGTCATTTCGAGCAAGATCTTTGACATTAAAAACGGCTTACAACAAGGGGCTGTGATTTCTCCGATACTGTTTAACATTTACACAAGTGATCTAGTAGGTTCCCTCAATCATGCCATAGCGTACGCAGACGATTTAGTGGCGTACAGATCAGGTCCAAAAATCGAAGTCATCAATACTCTTCTGCAGCGTGATTTCGATCATATTGAGGCGTATTGCGATGATTGGAAATTGAAAATCAATTTTCAAAAGTCGGAAACAATCTTGTTCAGGACTCCATTGAGATGGGCTTCTAGGGATACCAGACATAACTGGCGAAATTTGGCCATCATTGGACGGCACGGACTACCATTAGCGGTGAGAAGCGTAGTGAGATACCTTGGTATTTGGCTCGATAAGTATTTATATTTTGACAAACATATAGATGCTTGTCTTGCTGGAGCCAAGAAGGCTTTAGTCCTGACAAGAAGGCTGTTTCACAGCAGTCAACTTGTCTCCAGGGTGAAAGTCATATGCTATGTGGCCCTAATCAGGCCAGTCATCGCGTATGGTTGTCCCGTGTGGTTCAATGTAGCGCCGTATCAGATGGAAAGGATTCGGGTGTTTGAAAGTCAGTGTCTTCAGACCTGTCTCGGCTTGTACAGAACACCAGAATCAGAGTACAAATTATGCCAACAAAGTCCTTTACGATGGGGCAAATCTGAATAGGATTGACAATTTCCTGACTACGGTGATCCGAAGACACGTTGCGAGGGCAATGATCAACGATAATAGCCTGATCTTTGGGACTTATTTCCCCAATGAAATGTACCACGAGAGCACTCTTCTATCGGGCTTTATCCCACCAGAGGCATTTCTCCATATTGTTGCTAAAGGGTTAGTGCAAAACAGGGATGGTATCCCGGTAATATACCACCGCCATCGCGGTGCTAGGGACAAGCGGCTCATCTACGACGGGTATGTTGCCAATGCTCAGGAGCTCCTCCGTTTTAGTCCCGCGATTGCGGACAGGGATCGGATCGATGCCGAGAAACAGTACACCGAATTCTGGTGGCTTCAAGAAGGAGAAAGGGATGGCTCGCTCTCCTAGGTCGGTACGTTACTAAGGTAACATATTCCTCTTAGTTGTAAGTTAGAGTAGGCATAGTTAGGGGGATCTCGTGGAAAGGCCGTGTTCGTTAGCATGAGGCCGCACCTCTGAGAAATAACCAGTGGTTTATCGCATTGGTTAAGTATTGGTGGTGCGTGTGCACGATGTTGACGAATGACGGGCGCCCGAAATCGCAATTGGGATGGTGACCACCCGGTGCGAGAGGCTACGAGTGCTCACCACCCCGATTATAGTTAAGTTAGATTAAGTAGCTTAGGTAGGTTAAGTAGAATAGGGTCATAGTTTTAAGTTTTATATAAAATTATAAAAGGATACGGTATCTAAGTTTTTCTACAATTATTTTTCTTGGAAATGTTACATATTTTATAATTTATAGATAATCGTAAGATAGTTTTTTAATGCCGAAAGGCAAAATTGAATGAAATTGTTAAGTTTAGAGCGTTCGGTAAGAGCCAGTAAGCTAGATTAAGTAACTGTTGTTGTCAAATTAGATTTAATCATTTTTGTCTAGAATGTAAGTTAATAATGAAAGAAACAATAAAAATGAATTTAAAAGTAAAGTAAGCAAGAGGTTTTGAACAATAAGCGCTGAAAATAGTGTAACAGAACTTGTGGCATGACTATGTATATTTAAATAAAAAGAATTCAATCAAAATCAAAAGTTAAACTCTGACCCACTTGCAGCACGGACTACAAGAGAAATGAAATTTTTGTAAAAAAAAATGATCCCTCCCAAAAACAAATCCCCTACTATCATAAATCGTTTTCCAAAGCCACAATTATGTATTCGCGCATCGTAGAGAATACGTCCACCAGAAGCATATCCTCCAGCTGCAACATCCGACAGGCAACAGCCGTCAGAGACATCCATCAAATTAATGAGAAACCTCTTCCCAAAGATAAACTTTTCATCATTTAAATTGTTTTCATTTGCAATCATTTTAATATAAATCCGTACACTCATCCTCTCTGTCAAAGAAGAAGGAAGCGTCACAAAATCCAACACCGAAAACGAAAAACGAAAAACGACAAAAAAAAAACAAACAAATCAGCGCGCTTAAATTTAAATTAAAAACTCTTGATATTTCCAGTGACGGACAATGAGAGCATCCTTCCTTGCCCTGTCCCATCACACCAGAACCAAAAATCAACGACTCCAGAAAGTGGAAATTCATTTAACACAATAGTCCTTCCTTTGTTGGCGTATAATTGCCTCCAGTTTGATGCATCTTTCGCGTAACGCACCGTTTTCCTTTTGCAGTAATTCAATTGTTGTATCCTTTTTCTCGATGGCTTGTTGAACTCTACCCTCAAACAAATCCAATTAAAAAAAAAATTCGATAATAAAATTTCAATTAATTAACAACGCAAACTCTTTGGAGTTAAAGAATTTGTTACCTTTTGTGAATCTTTTGAATCTCATTATCTCGTTCGGATTTCAGGGAGGCAACTTCAACTGCAATTTCCGAACGGACATTGTCTCGTAGTTGTTCGCGTTCAGTCAGAAACTCATTACACATCTAAAGAGGCGACGAAAGTAGAGGTATTCGTTGAAAGTACGAGTAACTATGCAAGTGACGGATTACATTGTGTTTGGAACATGAACTCACCTTTTTGCTGTGGTCCAATTCAATGTGAAGTTGTTTGAGTTCAGCCTGGTAGTTTCGTACTTGAGCATCGGATTCAGCTAGACGAGTCCTAGTTTCGGTATATTTGTCACGCAGAGACTTCTCAACGATTTCTATTTCACAAATGTCCTTTTCGTATTTTTCCTTGAGCCGACTTTAAAGAAGGAATCAACATATTTGGTTATTCTCTCCACTTTGCAGTAAAGAGTTCGTAGGTGACTTACTCCATTTTGGCCTCAAACTCCTCTTGGTGCTTAAGAGCTTCGGTATCCATCCGAGTGACTATGGCATCTATTTGACGATCACGTTCCGTCCGGTAGTGTTGACGAATTGCGTTCTCGGTTTCCACTTGTCGCATCTTACATTCGTTTTCAAAGTCCTTTTTCCAAATTTCAAAGTCGGATTCGTATTGCTTTTCTATAGATTTGACACGGTTCTGAAATAGGAAGAAAAATAAATGAGAAGAATACATATCCTTTGTCGGAACAGAGCACTCAGGCAAAGAACGAGTCCATTGTGCTCTTTGTAAAGTTGCTTGCAATGAAATCTTTCATTCTTACGAAGAAAGATGAAAGATATGTTAGTATGCGCTTCAGTGATAAAGTGCCTACAGTACCAGGACCCACCACATCACCGCCGAGTACCTGAAGCCTGATGCGAGCGTAAGCCGGACATTCACAAAGATAGTGCTCCGCGGTGTAGTCATCGCAGCAGGATGTTGTGTCACTTATGGCCGACACATTTAAGTGCTTTGCAAAAGTGTAATGCCTTGTCACGACGCCAGTAAGAAACCTGCAGTCATTCCTGTCGCTGTCGTTGTGCTCATATGAGACCCAACTTTCAATGGATGCCTTGACCGAGGACGCAGGGAGACCCACCGTAGGTTCAGGTCCCGAAAAACTTTCCTCTGAACCATGCCTGGCAAGTTCATCGGTGATTTCATTTCCCGTGATCCCAATGTGACCTGGGACCCAAACAAGAGCCACTGAATTTTAGAAGTCGTGAGAGGGTTCAGCAAGGCTCTAAGCGTAGTTTGGTTGCCGCTACAGATGCAAATAATTCGCCCCCTCTACCGGCTTTCCTAACATAGTTCGCTGCCATCAGGGTTGCGTAAATTTCCACTTAGAAGACAGATGCAGTGAAATCTAACCTTGTCGTCCTCCAGAAAGACACCAGCGCCACATCATATATTGGTTTTGGAGCCGTCCGTGAAGACCCGACTGCATTCCTTTCCTGGCACAAGGAAAGTCGATTTCGTATTTTTACCGCAACAGGAGTTCTGGTATCATTGCATCGGACAGCATGTCCATAAGACCAGAGTCACAAGACTGCCAACGCGCAAGGTTATCAAAGCCCCAGTGCCTGTTGTACCAAAGACCACTTCTTTTTAGACGGAAGAGGGAGGGATATTCACCAATGCGTCTAGAGCAGAGCCAGGAGTGCTGATGAAAGTCCCCATGCATCTGAGATAAACCGTTCTTTGTAGTCTGGTAAAAGCAGAAATCACATATGTATGTTCGCGAGAGCTTATTCCACCAGACAACCGACGCATAGGATATAATTGGCCTTACCATAGCCCTGTAGATCCAAAAGACTCTTCTCGGTGACAGGCTTCATGTCTTGCTGATAGCTCTTCTGCATTGAAAAAAGGCCGACAGCGTCTTAGATGCTTTCGACGTAACATGTTTAGTCCAGACAAGTTTGTTATCTAGGATGGCACCCAAATACTTAGCTTCTTTGGAGAATTGATAGACCAGTCACCTTCCTCCTTCTCGTAAAAAGAACAACCTCAGCTTTGAGAGGATTGACTGAAAGCCCATTACTAGTGCACCAGTCGTTGATCATGTCTAGGGCTGCCTGCACTTTAGAGCAAACAGTCGCTAAACACGATTCAACAGACAGTATAGCTATATCATCCGCATATGCTTGTGCATAGACGTTAGAACTATTGAGCGCGTTGAACAGTGAACAGGGAACGCCGCCTTGCGGGCAACCCCTGTTTACACACACCGCCAACCAAGATTAATGTCCTATTCACCAGCATTGGTTTTATCCTCAAAACTAGTGATTCGTCTATGCCGTGTTGTCTGGCCGAGTTATACATGCCGTCAAACATTGAGTTGTCGAAAGCACCGTCAACGTCGATAAAAATGCCTTCTTGTTGAGTGTGCTTTCAATTCTGCACCAGATTCTGGAGTGCACTCGCGCAGGATCTTCTCCGTTGATAGGCGTGATGCATCGCCGACCATTCTTTCGATGGGTCTGACACTATTGGCGAGCGAGTAATCCTCCTTTCCGGTATTCCGGTATAAGGGCCACTCTCACTGTTCGCCAGGAATTCGGTATATAGCCAGTGAAAAAATTGTTACTCATCACCCTAACTTGTTGTATCTGTAGAGTGTTTTTTGCAAGACTTGTCTATATGAACCAGCGTCATTTCTAGTCTCGATATCCCCAAAGTAATTTGGGGAAACGCTTCCTGATATATAGATTTCGGCTATTCCTGATCTCTCAGCGGCAAGTGAGATCGACGTAAAAGAAGAACGAACTGAGTTCTTGGTGAAGTAAAGCTTCCACTAGCATCGCAAAGTTAGAATTCTCTCCTGATATCTAGACTTCCAGAACAAGCCTCTAAGCTTCTAAGATTAGTCAAGACACAACGGCTCGATCAGCATCACCACAGGGGTATGAAGTCCGACGCAGGGAAAGAAAAACACAAACAATCAGCAGGACATAAAATCTGTTCTTACTACTTGAGGCTGAGGGGTAGCCTAACCAGAGAAGTCAATATGGTGGCGGATAGCTGAACGGCCTATAGGTACTCGCATATGGGTTAGCTTGCCAATAACCAATAAATTGTCCCCGAGCAAGAGCGGCAAAAAAGGAGGTTATGACGAAAGTGCAAGTAAATGCCGCCCATAAATCAGCTTCCTGTCCCCTAAGCCAAGGCGTTATACGAGCTTCACCGAGGCCTGAATGGTGCTGGGAACAGAAAATCCATACAGCATCGCTAACGGAGCCCTTCAGATACCTAGTGCCCTCTGGTTTTAATGTAGACTTACCACATTATAGGGGTCTCTGATGTGGCGGAATTTAGAACAGGAAAAAAAAGGACAAAACGCTGGAGTCGAAAGGACAGGGGAAAATCTTTTGAGTAGAAGTTCTGTACTGATGCGATCACCACCGTTAAAAACAAAGGGGGTACGATGCAGAAAAAGAGCAAGGACCTGGGGATGCCGTCTGAGCCATTAAGTGAAAAGACATCCTCGCAGATGTAGTCGAACTTTCACCTAAGAGAAGCGTTAACTAGTAGTTTGACATCCGAATCCAACACGAAAGGCGTGAAGCCACGCAAGCCAGTACCCTGATGGAATTCATCAAGAGGAAAGACAATGTCCCTCACGAGATTAGAAGGCTGGCTACTGCAATACGCAAACACTACAACTGTGTAGTAGATAGCGATACAGTATAGTGTCTAAAGCTGCTCAAACCATCCATCTCATCAGCAACGAGCGAATTGGCCCTTTCTTCTTCTCCGTTTAAGCAACTGCCAGAGCGTGATAAGAATCTCGACAAAAAAGAGCTACTATCTGGGCCAATTATGGAAACCGGAATAGGCTTCGTTCGAGCAAAGGTCAAGGAAGTACAGATCTTCAGTTGTTAAACAGCACCCTTGTGGAATCCCAAGGTATGTTGGATAGGCTCGTGGATGATGCTAGAGGTCGTAGCCCAACAATTATGTCTGGAGAAACGCATGGGGTACTGATTGGGGCAGCACTCGGACTAATAGAGTAGGAGAGGCGTAGCGTCACTAGACGTAACACTGCTTAATACCGGATCCGAACACACCTTTAGCCGAAATGACGTGGGCTCCATAGTTGATATCACCTTTGTAACGAGTTCCCTAGCGAGAGGCACCAAGTAGAGGGTCAGTAATCAATATACCCACACTGGATGGATAGGTCATCCAGTTTGAGGTACAACTGAGGAGAGCGAACCAGGAACGGCCGCCATATGAGGCACAACGAATGGGGTGGAAAATAAGCATACTCAACGAATACCCTCTTACCCTGATCATTGGAGAGTCTACAACAATCGAAGGAACAGCAAATGCGATGCATCCATGGAAGACGTAAACAAATCGCCAGCCACCAGTATACTGGTGGAACCAAGAGATAGTAGGGCTAGTTCTGCGCCTACTCCCAAAATAAGCAAAAATTGGCGGCTTTACGGATTAGTCGTAATGGTGGTTATGAAGCACATGCATCCAAAAACAAGTCTGATGTTAGGTGAAACAAATCTCTCCATCGTCTTAGCGCAAGAAAGGGCACCTGTACGGTATGAACTTTGATATTTTCAATGAATCTACAGTTATTTCGTCTTCAGTGTTGCTAATCAACTAAAATTAAAAAAATTATCAGCAAGCCAGGCGCACCACGAAAAAGGAGAATACGACAGGAATCGCAGCATCTCAACCTGGAGACGTATACTTAGGAGAGTTTCCCATTCCAGGATCTTTATATTACGCTGGGATGGGAGCACTATAAGGGCTAGTTGGGGAATGGTTCACTCTTGAAAATATCATGACGGAATGACAAAACTATCTATGGCGATGCGCGCACCTATCCAACGGCCTAAGAAGGGGTTAAAACTTGACAGTTCTACTCTAACACTGGTGGTAACTCCCCAACATACATCTATCACGTTACTTAGTCTTCTCTTAGCGTTTCCTTCTAGTTTCAAGCTCAGGACCTCGAGCTGGCCTCGGGTATATCATGGTACCACAATCGACTTGATTGATATATTCAATGACACACTATCCGGACCAGCGAGTGACACCAATCTACTCCAGTCTATTGCCTGATATAGGAAGGCCAAGATAGGACGAAAATTTCTCTTTGAAACGTAAATCTCCTATACAACTACGAAAGAATTCTGATGTGTAAATCATAAACAATCCCAACTCACCATATACTTCTCGTCGATCTTAGACATCTTCTCCATAAGTTCTGCCGTTGCACCCTCAACAGCACTGTCCTTTTCCCGTTGCATTTCATGCTTCTTTCGCTGCATTTCCGATTCCTTTTCCTTCAATTCAGCTTGATAGTGTTCCCTCTCGGAGGCAAAATCCTCAGTCATCTTTAATTTTTGTTCATCGAAGGCGGCACGTTCCTCTGCAAGTTGTCGTTCATACCTCTCCCTAATCACGGTACGTTCCTTCTCAATTATCGCCTCTCGATCCTGGGCACACAACTCTCTTATATTATTTTCAATGTGTTCATGCTTTTGTCGTGCTTCTTCGACTGCATCTAACAGTTCCTGCTGATGGGCTCGCTTTAATTCGTTTATTTCCCGCTGATGGTCACAAGTCATTTTATTGATCTCCATTTCGAGCCCTTTAACCGTCAGTTCCTGTGGAATGAAAATTTGTCAAAGAAGCCTGGACATGTGAGTGTATACTGAACATGAACTCACCTTAATCTTTTTCGTATTATCACGCACCCATCGCTCGCGGCGTATTTTCTCACCGGCAAGAGTAGTCTCTTTGACACGTGCCACTTCGGTTTGTAATTTATGCTCCCAAGCCTGATTCTGACTCTCCAGACGACGAGTGAGTGCTGCTACTTTTTCACAAAGTGAACCCTTATCCTTTAGGAGTTGCTCAATGAATCCCTGGTGCCGGGAAACAATTCCTTCAAAATGTTTCTTTTGTTCCCGCAAGCAATTGGCAGTGTTTTGTTTCTCGTTGCGGAGTCCTTTTTGCTTTTCGTTACGAATTTTCATCAGATGCTCTTTGGAGAGTAGCACCGCATTGGCAAGTTCATTGGCACGTAGGCTAAGACTTATTATACGACGAGCTAATTGGTGGTTTGGAAGCATGAGCAGATCTGAAAGTCTAACAAAAAACGAATAAACTCCGATTCAGTGGGAAGGACAAATCCGTCTATACATACTTTGGTACATCCTCGGCAATGTCTGGCTCGACAACGAACTCGATTTGTGAACGATTGGACTCTGGAATAGACCTTCGAGTCTCGAGGAGGGTCTTGTCACAGCTATTTTCTACATCGTCTAAGTAGCAAAGGATTTCCCTGAAAATTGAGTGTCAAAAGAAATGTTTAATGTTGTAAGATGGCCCGCCTACCTATACTTATCGGGAGACTCCACGTTGTTTGAAGCAGAAGAAACTGATGATGGTTCTCGCTCCATAGACTCCGTCTGGGTTATGCCGTTTAGTTTTAAGTCGGTGACGTCAGGAGCTTTCTCTGCAAAGTTGTCTAGATGAAAGAAACATGAGAAATGATGTATTATAGTTCCGAATATTTAAGGTGTCCCTCCTACCCTTCCTTTTGTCTTCTTCGATCTCCTTAATAACAGATACAATTTCCTCATAAGTAGAATCATCCTGGGAGTACTCGTCCGACTTCGAGCCTTGTGAACTCTCCTGCACCGATGACTCTTCATCTTCGTCAATGCTGTCCTTCGAAAGCTTCTCAAGATCTTCAGTTGGTCGGCTAGCTGGAACCTGAATCGACATCCAACTATCAATTTTGTCCAACTGGAACTCGTCCAAGTTTGAATCATCTCTGGAGACCCTCAGCGATGAGGTTTTGGTTTTACCCACACGATGTGGCACCCTTCGCTCAGTAGTTTCGTTTCCAGAAGCAGATTTGGATCTCTGTCTGTCTTTCGTCGCAGAAGGAGGTCGAAAATTTGGCCGTTTTTTGGTTGGAACAACTGGAGTGGCAGCAACTTTCAAATAGTTATTGATGACAGATTCACTGGAGACAGCATCTGATGGGTTCACAGGAAGAACCAGGTTTCGCTTGGCTTGTTTGTACATCTCAATGGTTGAGTTCTTGCTGTTGACATCGGAAAAATTGTTCTGTTTCTCCAGTCGCGGATAGTGACTCAGTGATGGCAGTGGTTCCATGTTATTTAACTGGGTGTTCTTTGGCTCCAAGTCTTGAAGAATATTCTTAACTATGGAAGTGCATTCTGAAGACTGTTCGCCAATGGCATTTTTATATTGCCGAATGACGTCGTTCTCCTGCGGTGGGGACTCACGATTATTTGACTTTTCAAACGAACACGAAGGCTTGTTGGTGTATTCACATTTTTGTGGTGAGTCCTGAACACTGGCAGTGGATGAGCTGCGAGTACTGCAAGAGCAATTTTCAGAAGGACACTTTGGATATTCAAAAGTTTCTGCTTGAACTTCACTACTGACACCGAAGTGAACTGATTTTTTTGCTCCATAGGAGAAGTAGGATTGTTTATCGTTGTCGCAGTCACTTAGGACATCGATATCTTGCGTTTCAGGTGATTTGCTGAATGACACACGACCCGGCAAATCAGGCTTCTTTGTGTGCCAGGAGTCCGAGGATGGGCATGATTTCTCTTTACAAATGTTGGAATCCACTCGGGGAGGATTTGAATTCATCTTCTGAGGAAGCTCGTATACTGGTGACCTTTTGAAAAATTCGAATAAATTATTCAAAACAATATCCCCCTTAACTCACCTTGAAGAGGCTGTAAAGTCACCGTCCTGGCTGCTTGCGTCTAAAGAATCCCTTCGAGTTCTGCTTAAATTGTTGAAACTACCACTCTTCCGAGACGTACTTGCCTCTGAATGCTGGTCTTCTGATTGGTCCTTACAGAGCCAGGAACGTTTAATTGGTTCTTCCAGTAGAAGTTTCAATAGATTCGATGATGAAACTGATAGATACCGTTTCTAGGAAAGTGGGACATACCCTCATACCCCTTTAAAATTGCGCAATTTGTCTTTTTCAACACACTTACATTTTTCACTAACTTTCCACTACACTCTCCCTCCAAGTAGTGTCCACCACCAAAACCCCGTGAAAACTTTGCATCTGCTGACTGTGGTCTTTTCAAAAATGGAGACGTACGTCCACGTCGAAACACCGAAGCCGAACCAGGTCGTTGAAGGGTTGACGTAAACTTCACATTCAGCGATTTCGGCTTATGTCTTGAGACTAAGTTTATCTTTCAATGGAGTGTTAGTTGAATTGGTCAAGTTCTCAAAGCCACCAACACTTACCTGTGATCCTCTCAGACTCAAATCCATACTGAAGCCAAAAACTGATGACAGAAAAGCTTAGAACTTAAAATGTTTCGTCTCTCTTGAGTCGCTAGCTTTTAATTTTTCATTTCAAAAATTCCCTTTTTCTGGGTTATCCTTGCACACATTTGTATTTTCACGACTACTACTATTAACTGGACATGGCACACTATTGAGTGGCAAACTTATTGACGTTTCAAGGGTCGCCTTTGCCTTTGCATTTGCCTTTGCCGTGGACTCACTCAAGCGTTGAGTTGTATCGATTCAGCGTTGTGGTGTGTGTTTAATGTAAACAACCCTCTACTGATAGCTGGCCACAACAAACAGACGCTTTGATGGGCACATATCGGAGTGGACAGGTGTTTTTGTTTCGAATTTTGGTTAACAACCATAAGGGGCTGCCATGGGAGAACCGTATCCACAACAAAAATAAGCACACATGGTATCCGTACGCACGTGGTGGCCAGAAATATTGAAATTTTCCTTTAGGGTTTGTTTTGATGATTCGTGTTAGGTTGGATGAGAGATTTTGAATGGGGAAGGATTTTAGAATTGTTGAGTGTCAATACTTTTAGCATCCATTTGTCAAACGACCACACGAATGATACGGTAGGTTCCCTCAATCACGCTATAGCGTACGCAGGCCATTTAGTGGCGTAAAGGTTTGGTCCAAAAATCGAAGTCATCAATGCTCTTCTGTAGCGTAAAGGGTATTGCGATGATTGGAAATTGAAAATCAATTTTCAAAAATCAGAAACAATAGTAACTAGCAAAATTTGGCTCTCATAGGACATCACGGACTGCTATTGGCAATGAGAAGAGTCGTTATGTGCCTTGGTATCTGCCTCGATCAGTATTTGCATTTTGATAAACGCATGTTATAAATGCTGGTTTAGCTAGAGCCAAGAAGGCCTTAGTGCTGACAAGAAAACCATTTTACAGTAGTCACCCTCACTAAAAGCCTATAACCTTCACTTCCACAATGCTGGATTGAAGGTCTCTCTAATCTCATTTTCAATATCTGCTACAAATACAACTTCTGACAGCCTTACAAGGACTGTTGAAGTCTGCATATAAAAGACATAAAGACATCCAAGAAGCAGGTCTGGTTGGACTATTGCTATTCAATAGAAACCCTCAACGACTCTGCCAGTCCAAGAAATACTCCAACCCATCCTTTCTAAGAAGGTCAGATGGATAATGGACAGAATCCTCTACGGAGACTCTCTAACTCCTTATGAGCACACACTTTCCCGGATGCAGTGATATTAGTGCGAAACCTGGCAGATCTCGGCAAGTACAACTTGCATCCCAGGAAAGCATCTCTGAGGAAAAGATTTCCTGGGCTATTAACAGCTTCACTCCGTTCAAATCTACGGATCCTGACAGCATACTATCTGTCATGCTACAAAGAACGCAAGACCTAATAATACCTTGTCCAGAGTCAATCTTCAGAAGCTGTTTAATACTGAACCACTCTTGGAAACGCGCTCGGTGGTGCTTATACCGAAGATAGGTAAACGCGGGCACCAGTCATCGAAGGATTTCAGGCCAATTAGTCTGAGTCATTCTTTAATCATTCTAGAAGAATCATGGCTATCGAAATCAGAGCACGCCTACCTCAAGGGAAGATCTACAGAAACGGTTCTCCACGAGGTAGTGCGAGTAATCAAAGCAAACAAATCTCTGATTGAGCTGGGCATAGAGGAATTTATTAACCAATGGATAATCCCTATGATCTGAACAAGAACTATTCAGGCAACACTAGGAATCAGTCACTTAACCAAATCCGTCCATAGAGGAAAGCCACAGGGCGGCGTTATTTCTCCTCTACTTTCGCTAATGGTTATGAACAAAATACTGTAATACTGGACAGAGAAGAGGTCAAAGTGGACACGTATGCAGAGAACATGGTGATACTAGTATCAAGGAAGTTTCCCTCCGTGGTAAGTGAAATCATGGAGGCTGCTCTAGACAAGTTGCTCTACACTAGGTCGCAAGTTGTTACCTTGTTGTCAACCCGAGCAAAATTTAACTGATGCTATTCACTACGAAAATCAAAATACTTGATTTTACCCTTCCTTGCCTTGATGGTCAATCGCTCACACTATCCTCTAGGTATCTGGGTATCATGCTAGGCACAAAACTTAACTGGAAGCAAAACATCGAACACGGAGTAAGGAAAGCATATTGCACCTTTTATGCCTGCAGCAAAACCTTAAGAGGCTACAGCTCAAGATGATCTTGTGGGTATACACAGCCTTAGTGCATATAATCCTGACTTACGGGTCCCTAGTATGGTGACCCACATTAAACAACCTCAGAAGTCCAAAAAGGCTCCAAATAACAGCAAGTAAAGGCACGACGGGCGTCCAAGGATGATCTTACTGTGCTCCTACATCTTCTGCCTCTCGACCTACACACGAAAAATACTGCATTTTGCAGCGCAGTCGGACTCAAAAAATCTGGGTGCACGGCCTCATGGCCGCAGCAACATCCTGGTCTCATTACCAAACAGCATGCTCACGTTTCCAACCCACTACATTACACCCAAACTAAACTTCAAGAAAAACTTTCAGGTAGGGTTTCCCACCAGAGAACAAAGACGAAGTAACAAAGGACTTCGACAGGGTCATCTACACCTACGGATCAGTGTGGGGGCCAGTGTCTACTCGAAATCACTGAAATTTTGCCAGTGTCTTTCGGACTTAACTACTGGCAATCCAAGAGGCATGCAAGCAACTCGGGCGTGGCACAACATTGCTATTCTAAAAGCTATCCCAAAGCTGGAGTGCCGGAACGAGCTTGCCAGGTTGGGCGAACGCTTCAGGATCATACTCCTCTGGGTTCCGGGTTCCAGGGCACAGTGACATAAAAGAAACGAGCATGCATATGAACTGGCCAAGCAGGGCTCAGCTCTGCACGGCTCAGCTCTGCACGGCTCATTCACGGCAAGAGTCCGTATCCCGCTAGGATGAATCCACTCATACTTTCTGCAGAAGACCAACCATCAATGGAATGGCTTAACTAATTGCACCATATCAAGGATGATGTGACCGACCTACGATAAAAGTAGAAGAGAAGACCTGCATACTAGGAATCCAGGAACGAAAATAAGAAGTTAACTCTCTCACACTTCCTCTCCAAATGTCCGGCACTAGCAAGATCCAGACTGCGTACACTAAACCAACCATTCTTCGACAACCTTAATGACATCAATGGTAAAGAGATAACGATCCATTTTCTTAACTCCACTCGCTGGATTTAGGCACCGACTGTCTCACATCCTCAATAATACACAGCATCAACAGGTCACATGATTCGTGGTAACAGCAAAGCTCATTCTAGTTCTATTGGAGTCCATGTTGGATCGCCACCTCTACCTACCTCTGTCTATCTCATAAAATATTATCACAACGAGGCCATTTTACGGAGAGCTCGACTAAACAGGATTGCAAAGTTCCTGATGAAGGTGATTCGAAGGTACGTCGCTAAAGCTATCAGCAGCGACAACAACCTGAGTTTTGGGGCTTATTACCCCAACGTTATGTACTGTGAGAACACACTCTGATCCGATGTCATTCTTCCGCCTAAGTCATTCTATATTTGTAGATATGAAAGGATTAGTGCAGACTGCAGAGTAAGGAGTGTATCCCGGTAATATACCACCGCAACTGCAGTGCGAAGGGACAAAACTTCCATCCACATGACGTAAGGATAGAATTATCTAAACTGAAGTCCAAAAAAATAGCTGGATCTGGTATTCAAAGCTGCTATAAATAACCTTATGAAGAGCATGCACCAATTCATTTCTCAGATTTGGTCAGAAGACTGTATGCCTGATGAATGGAATCTCAGCGCCGTATTCCCGATCCACAAAAAATGAGGTCCCCTCTATTGCGTATGAGTCTGAAACCCTTCCTCAACAACTTGTTTGGTCCCTATCTGTGCGGTTTCAAACCAGGGGGGTCCACAATCGACTAAATCTTCACCCTCAAGCCAATTGTGCCAACAACACCGCAGCAGAAATAAATCGAAGAATCACTCTTGCCAATCGCTGTTCCTTTGGGCTAAGAAGGCAATGGAGTAGAAAGGCCCTATCCCGAAAATCTAAGGATACTCCATATAAGACCATGATCATCCCGGTCCTACTTTATGGCACTGACGCATGGACTCTATCGAAAGCGGATGAAGATATGTAAGTCGTTTCGCGAGAAAAATCTTTAGTTTTGGAGGAGAAGATTCAACTACGAAGACGAAGACTGTTCATCAGTCGCCTGAGATAGCTAGGACATGTAGAGCGAATGGATACTAATGCTTCGGCCCGCAGACTCTTCGAATCAAACCCGGAGAGACAACGCAGTAGAAGATCTCACCTTAGGTGGTCCGCACCAGTAGAAGGGAACATCAACCGCCTTGGAGTACGCAAATGGAGGTAATTAACTGCAGAGGCTTGTTAGTTGAGGCCCAGGTTCACCCTGAACTGTAGCACTATTTAAGTAAGTAAGTAACTATCTTGCTTTCGAAAGATTGGTGTAGGTTTAGTTGCACATTTCGTCGAAACATTCCATCAAATCACCAGTGGATTAGCTGCTACGAAAACTATACTACCGGTCATTGGGAAGTGTTGGTCATGCTCCAGAACTTATGTTCTTGTTTATGGTCGAGTGTGTATAGATTCATTGCTCCCGAAGATGCACTGACCAGGAGTTTCAGTTGTTCTCTCCGAGGTGTTTTATCACAGCCCGGACATCATGTAACCTCTGCTATAATCGTATAAGTTCGTAGCGAACTATGACTACATAGATGTGTCCTCGTTCGACAATTTTATGGGGTTACATGTCGATAACTTCGTACTTGCAACACGGCTGTCGGATTTAATGGACATTGAGACCATATTTGTTCTCTATGTCCCTAAGCTGAGCTAATTTCAAACCCCAGATATGCTCCCGTATTCTCAATCTACTTACTTTGGGCGGACTTAGGTTTCATCCCATAGCTCTCCGAATTTATTGCGATTGTCAATTCAAAAAATGTTGCCCTAAAAGCTTTTGTTGGCGGAATTGATCGTATGTTGCACCTCTTACCACAGAATTTCAAGACCAGAAATCAAGGGCGTCTTTTGAGATTGGGTTTCAAGTTTTAGTCCTACTCCTTTACTGAAAGCTTTTTCCGGCATTCTGTCAAATCACATTCATGGCTGGATGCTAAGGAATCATCAAATGACCTGATGACGTTATCAACTAACACACAGGACACAACATTCCTCAAAATAAGGCCGAAACATGCTTGATGCATGCATTGATGCCAGACATGCTGAACTTCTACCGAATAAGCCGAATTAAAGTTTTGAAAAGCATTAGCTTTGTGCTTCAAGATTAGAGTTTTGAACTTTTTTTGTCATGGGGGCATCGATTTGAAGATGATCTTAGCTGGAGCAGAGTTATCCACTCGTTCGATGTGGCCGAGCCAGTATATTCGGCGGATTGTGGCTTCGGATCGGATACTTCCTCTCTATTAGCAATTTTCCCATACGGGACCATTATGGTCTGCTCTCGTAAATACCGTCCAATACTCGACACTATATAGTAGAACCCGCAGGATCAGTGTTTAACAGAGCTTGTATTTCATCTTCCGAGTTAAGAATTTTAAGTGCATTGCCTTAAAAGCTCAAAATATCGCCGGTTTCTAGAAGTAAGGCTTCGCTTAATCTTTCGTAGGATGTCATTCGTGTAGTTGATATTCACTCTGATGGTAAATGGATCAGAATTCGCCTCAAATTCGCCCGGAAATTTGACTACACTTTATTATATTTCAGGCGTAAATGACGACTATCCAGGATCCAAATGATTTAAATATATTTACTGGCCGTTGGATATCCTTAAACAGTAGAAGAATCGGGTTTGCATTGTTTATTCAATTTCCTAGCAAAAAATCTCAAATACTCAGATATGCGAAAGCCATGGTAGATGAGTCAAGTCAAAATATATGTACTCATTTATAACTGCGACCCATGTATGTAGTCTAATCTAAATAGCAGACATTCCAATACAATAAACAATAAACTTGCCATCAAACCGTCATAATAGCAATTATGATCTCCAATCTACCAACTTTCCGCACATACGAGTACTATTCAAAACTCAAAGCGAGTGAATGACACCCAAAATCAACAAAACTATTACGAGTGTCACTTCCTAAACTTGCTTTACAATCCCATGAGCTCCACTCCCATCTTAAGTCCACTGCCCTCTTAAGACAATTCATCGTTCGTCACCGCACCTTCTACGAGTATCCATATTCCCCACGTGATGATTGCCGAAATAAAAATAAAAATAAAAATAAATACTTAACTTTCAATTAGCTTTGATTTGAGCGACATTTCGACGGGGAAGGCGTCATGGCCGTCGCACATGCCGATATTAAATCATTTTCTTTTCATCAATCAACAATTTTGCTGTTTCCGCTCTTTACTCGTAATTACACCAGCCAAAGTCACCTGAATAATATAATCGTTCATGGCACCTGTTCCCCATTTATCGTTATCTCTTCACACGCTCAACAATCAATTAAACGTCAAAAATAAATCGACAAACGAACCATGCCACCATTGACGTTAAAAATGAAACTTCAAATTTCTCCAAGTTGGCAACAAAATGAAAATAAAGAGAAAACATCAGTTATTGTCAATATTTTGGGCGAATTTCATACGTTCACTTTGACGCAATTGACCCTCCATGACAATTAGTACAATATTATGGCATTTTTATTAAATTAAATAAGAAGAAATTATTTACAAAATAATAGCAAACAAGAAGACTTGGCATAACCTGCTCGTAAATGCGCTACAATACTCGCACCAACAATCGGTAAATCAATTTAACCAAATCAAAACTTCAACAATAATACAAATTAATTTATAACAACGGTAATGTTTTTTTTTTCTTTCAATAAAAATAGGAATAACTGTTTTGTTTGCAAAAAAGAAAAAAACAAAAACAAAAGCTATCGCTTTCGCTTTCGATTTCGAATTTGCTTGCACATTTTCACCCTTCAGTTCGGAGGACAGGTGTTACATTGACATCTTCGCTGTCAGCCGTAATGTCAAACTTCAATTTTGACATTTCCTGTATTAGTTCTAAATCTTTGCTGTCAGATTCGACCTGTTGGGTAATTTTGACGGTATCGGGATAGTTGTTTGGTTGCGATGACAATTCTTTGGAGAAAGAAGTAACGGTTTTCAGTTCGAAATTTACATCAGATTGTGGTGCTGGTGTTGCATTTTCGGCATGACCATTTTCCTTTGATTCACTGTTACCATTTGTAAGGCCATTTGGGATCGAAATTTCATCTGGTAATACATCGGCTATGAGGGCTTTAGCAACTTGAATTACTTCAGCTTCCCGCTCTTGTTCCGGTTGTGGTTCTGGTTCTGGTTCAGCTGTTCCATTAGTTGTCACTGTTGCGACCATCTCTTCATTAGGATTAGCTCCATTTTGTACTGGTGTAGGTTTTGGTTCTTCAATCTTAGCCTGACCATTCTCAGTGGGAGTAACACTTTTTAGATCAGCTGCGTCTAGTACGGTGGCTTTTTGGATCTTGCCACTTTCGATGACTGGAAGTTCAAAGTTGTTGGTGGGTGAGGTAGGGGACATCATGACATGTGTGAAGTATCCACTCTTACGATTCTCAAAATCCAAGTTGCTCTCCTTAGCTAGCCGTTCGGCAATCTTTCTCTGTGCCTTTACAAATTCTGGCTCGTCATCATCCTGTGCCGATTTCTCATAAGCCTCGGGTAACTTTGTTCGTCTTAGGACCACCTTGTTGACTTCATTTTCAGTGGAGGCTTTGATATTCGAAGGCTTGATGACTCCATTGAAGGTGGTACTCTTCAGGACGACCTGAGATGCCTCGGGAGTTGGTGGAGTTAGTGGTTCAACCTTTGACTTGGATCGTGTAATGGTGAAGTTTGGCTTGCCATGGCTAAGCATAAGTTTTGTTGCAGGCGACGGTGACTTTTCAGCGATGTTTGCTCCAGGCCGGAGGATTAATTTTGGCTTAGCATCAGACATTATCTGAAAGAAGAAGAAGAAGAATAGAAGTTGTAGAAAGTGATAGGAAAAAACAACATTTAAACAAATAGATTGACTTGCCAACTGAAACAACACCAAGTGCTGATTAAAGCCAATTGACCGTACAAAAATGTCAGCAAGTGTTTTATGACAGCCCTTGCCTGTCTTTGAAGACAAACGATTCTAATTACACATAAGTCTTTATCAAGTGACTTGGCGTCGGTGTTATCTATGGAAAAAAAAAATCAATTGCAGACCATGAAGTGGTTAAAGTTGCGATCGCTTTGATGAGAGAAGTTGCATTCGAATGAGTAACAATTGGCTAAGATACGAGTACGTTTCCCAACAAGCGATAATTAACTTCATTATTCATTCCGTGTGGCGATGAGTCCACGAGACATGCAGGTTACCTAATCATGTGATTGATTTTTTTCAACTCAACCGTGTGTACTAAGTACGAGTATCATCAGAGAGTCATTGGTAATTAGTAAAATTTGCACGTGAAAACATGGCCTGAACTATGAAGGTGATTACATTTTATCTTCAGCGTGAGTTGAACGGGTTTGGTGGATATTTTGATATTTATTGGTCGACTATCAGTTCATTTGGCATTTAAGACGATCGTTTGATTTATGGATGTATCTACGTGTGGTTGGGATATTTTAAAGTAGGCCGTAGAGGCTTTACTCTGATCTTATATCATAGCGCAGATACATAACAATTTCAGTCTGTTGAGTGGAATTGAAAATAACATAAATAAAGATGGATCGGCATGCCACATAAATGGAGTTATTCTTGCGTAGCAAATACAAAAAAACAGCAGCGATCACCCCTACACTTCACACGATCAGGTGCAAAAATTAGAGCTCTTTAAACAAATTTTTTCAACTAGCAATAATCGCACCTCGGTAGAACCTCATTGGTTACGATATCGCCTCTGCGCAAAGCTTCGAGTTGGCACCCTATTTTCATTGGGAGGTTCTTCCCCAGGGAGAATGTAGAGACCACATACCTATTGTAATTCGTTCTCATGAACGGAGACTTAACACCAAATTCACAGCCCGCTTTAAGGAAGAACTCGCCAACTGGAACTTATTTGAAAAAACAACAAAAACTCTAGCACTGACAATTTCGAGAGCCCAAAACACCAACCAGGAAGCCTCAAAAATCAAAAAGATAATTAGAACTGCCGCAGCAAAATCAATCCCTGTAACAAAGAAAAACACCTCAAAAACAAACCCGGTATGGTTTACTCCGGCCATTGCTAATCTGGTCAAAAATAAAAATTTGGCCTGGAAAACAGCTCGAAGGTTTCCAACAACTGAAAACTGCATTGTTTACAGGAGAATTTGCGCTAAATTAAAACGGGAATCAATTCAGTCAAAAAGATCTTCTTAGGAAAAATTCGTCAACTCAATGAACCCAGCGCTAGATATGCGCACTCTGTGGCACAGAATACGATCATTACAATGCTCCAGATCCCACCAAGTGTTTCCATACATGATCCTTGATAATAATAGAGTACAAAACGATCCTGAGATGTTAGCTAATATATTTGGAAAGAAATGGAAAGAGTACAGCGAAGACAACACTTATCCCGAATCCGTCATCGAGGAAAAAAACAATTTCAATCTCTGCGAGCTTCAGATAAATGAGAACCAATATGAACTTCTTAATGAACAAATAACACGACTGGAACTTGACATGACTCTTAGAATGTCCAAGGGCACTACACCAGGGGAGGATAAGATAAGTTATAGGATGGTTCAGCAATGTTCGGATAATCTCAAAGATAGACTCTGTACTCTATACAATAACATTTTAATGACTCAGGTCAAACCAATTCCTAAGGACTCTCGAAATCGGCATAATGTCAATGAGTATCGACCTATCTCGCTGCTTCCCGTTCTCTCCAAAAATTTTTGAAAAAATTATTGCGAGGCGAATAAGTTGGTTTGCAGAGAAAAAGATGAATTCGGGACAACATGCTTTCAGACAGAACAGAGGTGTTCATACACTTATCCACCTGTTAGAGCATAGGCTCACAGAAAACCTTTCAAAAACTAAGCACAACGTAGTCATGTCAACTGATTTACAAAAAGCTTTTGATCGGGTCACATCGACACCTGTTCTTAAGCAGATGTATCTGTGGAGAATTCCACATCAAATCTTAAAAATTATCCTGTCTTTTATGAATGGAAGAACCTTTCGCGTCAATATCGACGGATACAACTCCTCAATATTCAGATTGGAAAATGGAACTCCGCAAGGATCTCCTCTCTCGGTTGTTATATACAACTCCTATATAGATTCGCTAATAGCCGAATTATCACAACCAGAATTAAACCTCGACCTCGTTGGAGTATACGCCGATAATATTTATGTAGCCGCATCTGGAAACCCGCCGACAGTACTCGTAAAATCTATTTTGGAATTTGCAAATGAAGCAATTCATACATGGTGCCAAGGCACAGGTGCAATTGCTCCACCTTCAAAAGTAGATTTGCTACACGTATGCAGAAAAAGATTTGTCAACCAGCTCCGCTGGACATTCGAGGCACTTGCATTTCACCTTCAAAAGAATTGAAAATCCTAGGCGTTACCTTTAGTGGGAATCTTAAATGGAATCTCCATGTCAAAAACATTCTTGACCAATTAAAAAAAAAGAAATAATCTTTTGAAAATGATAATCTCCAAGAAAAAATGACCCCATCTGGAAACAGCCTTGACGATAGCAAAAACCCTTGTTGAAGGAACTTTGCAGCACGGCCTTACCACCTACATGTGGACAACAATAAAAAACTGCAACGCTATCGACGCTGGAATTAATAATTGCTTCCGAACAGCCTCAGGATGCCTTAAATCAACTAAAATCGAAGCTTTACGTGTTGAAACTGGGTATCAGGCTTTTCAAAATTTTGGCAATATAAGATCTGTTAACTTGGTCAGTAAGGCAATATCCGATCAAACACACCCCCTCTATGGTACTGCAAAGGAAATTTTAACTTCACGAGGAAGTAAGCGAAAAAACTCCCTCTCTGCAATTGCTCGAATACTCAGCTTAATAGCTGCTGATAATAGTTCAATAGCATATAGTACACCGCCCTTTAAAAGGAACTTAATACAAATTAATACGGATCTAGCTAAGTTTAAGAAGACGAATACCCCTGTTGAATTGTTTCAAATGCTACACCACGAGATGATAGAAAAAATCGGCGCTGAACATATCTTTTATACAGACGGATCACATAGTGACAGCCATTCGTCTTATGCTGTAGTTAAATGGGAAATAAATGCACAAACACCTTCGATCTGGCAAGGAATTCTACCTAAAGAAGCAGAAAGCTACATTGCAGAATTGGCAGCAATAAATAAGGCCATATCTGTAGCACAAATTTACTCTGGACGTAGTATAATATTGACAGATAACTTAAGCATTCTTAAAAGCCTCAGAAATGAAACCAACAAATGCCCTACACTAGAACGTCTTAGAGGTAATCTAACTGGAGATATCACACTAGCATGGGTACCAGGGCATATCGATATCCAAGGCAATGAAATTGCAGATCTTGGAGCCAAAGATGCTGTAAATTACCCGCTGATTATTGAGTCCCCAAACTTCTACCAATTGACTCGACAAATATTCCGAACACAGCAGAAGCAGGAGCTTGGTGACAGTTGGAAAAATTGTCTTACATTCCTTCAAACACACAACCCCGACAACCATCGTATACCATACAATAATCAGCTTAGCAGGGAAGATTGCATAAGAATACTTCGAGTCAGAGTTGGAAAAACATTATTCTCCACTAAACATCTGTACACTGGCGAGAACCCGGAAGTATGTGAACCCTGTCAGACTGAATTATCTATTTGGCACATATTTGTCAAATGTCCTCTATCACGTCAGATAGACCCGTCACTGGAAAATACACGTATATCACAGCAATTAGCAAATATACTTAACCCCTCAGATTACAACACAATCGAACGAATAAAACTAGCCTTAGATTTTCATAACAAATTCAACGAAATATAATCACTTATGCCTGTTACTATGTAAATTTTTGAAAACTTGTTTGTAAAAATTAATATTATCTGCCCCTTAACTTAACTAATATTTCATTAATTAAATTTGTTTTTTATTAAAGACGGCATCGCTTATGGTTTTATTACCCAGATGTCTTACTAAAATAATTTGTAAATTTATTTGTAAATTATTTGATTAAATAAATAAATAAATAAACAAATTTTTTGTCGTTTGATTCTAAATTGAATTCCAAAATATTCCAGAACTTATTGAGGTGATATAATGAACTTTGTCCATTCATAGAGAAAAAATTCAAAATACAACGTAGCATGGCACGTTGCATACAGTGGTAACTTTAATAAACGTGCACGCTACATCTTCCTTTTGCCGCTTCATTCATTATCGAAACGTTTAATCTAAAAACGTACAGCAGCAGGAATTGTTTTCGTTATTGAAACTGAAAACATCGTCGGAAGATGGAAAGAAGGGAGGAAAAATAAAGATACTTGAACGCTGATTGAAGCACTACAATTAAGTAAGTTGATCACAGTTGCAGTCAATACCTCCTAATCAGAACCAAGTTATCTGCCCGTGGCAACAGTTATATAATATGTATTCATAGTCTAACCCATATTAAAGAGATACTAATCTGTATCATTGTAAATATTAAATGGTAAACAACAATAATGACCACCCATTGGGGATTCCCTATCACCGACCAACGATCACCTATCACCTTTCATCATTACCAATTCAGCTTTCATTCATTTGCCTTAAGATATTGCTGCAATGCAACGAATGACGAATTTTAGTTCTGACGGAATATGCAACAAAGTGACAAGTATAGATAGGTAATCTGACGTCTCAGGTACCACTTTCTCAATTCAACAGAGTTAAGCTGGAAAATCAGTAGAACTATCTAAATGTTTAAGATACTCGTATCTTGAATACATATATTGTCTGAGTCAATGTGAAACTAAAGAGAATCTAGGTAGCCACATGGGTACAGTATTGACCCCTATTGTTACGAGACTAGGTGCTTATGGTATTCCGAACCACTTTATGAGGAAACACATTTCACAATGTGATAGTTCCAGATAGAACAATGACGAGAAGGATTACAATTCCTTACAAGTAACAGAAGTGTTTTCCTGCTTCACCTTATAAAGGCAAAGGCGACACAAGAAACTGTAACAACTCACGAGAGGTTTCTAGATAGCTGACAACACAATATACGGGTCAGTTGAACCTTGTATTTAGCTCATCAATCTATCTATGGGTATTAGAAAGGAATTAGTTAATATGGCATGAACATTTCACAGGATTTTGTAATGGAAATATAATGGATGAATGTTGGAGGGTGTACGAAAAGTATTCGTACGGAGAAAAATCGATAAAGATGGAGATGGGTTTTCCAATAAGGACTTGACAATTTTTTTTTAAATAAAACGCAAACCATTTGAGCTATTTCAAAGACTTCATATTCGGCTTGAAGTACAATCAAAACATTTATGAATCGAACTCGACTTCGTTCATATGGCCACCGCGGGCACGTTTGCAGCGGACCCAATTTTCAACGACTCGGCCACACATGTCGGCCGAAACGGCCGCTATATCGCGTTCAATGTTGGCTCTGGGCTCTTCCAACGTAGTCGGCGTGTTGGCATAAACCAATGACTTAACGTAGCCCCACAGAAAATAGTCAAGCGGCGTTAAATCGAACGAGGCGGTCAATCGACTGGCCCATTTCTGGAGATAACACGCTCACCATACTTACTCTTCAATAAATCGATTGTAGCGTGTACTGTGTGGCTTGTGGCATCATCCTGTTGAAACCACATGTCGTCCAAGTCCATATCTTCCGATTCGGGCCAAAAATAATCGGTGATCATGGCGCGATAACGCTGACCATTCACAGTAACGTGACGTTCGTTATCGTCGATGAAAAAATATGGCCCAATAACGCCGCCGGCATGCAAACCGCACCAAACAGTTATTTTTTGTGGATGAAGTGGTGATTCATGAAGCACATGTGGATTTTCACCCGACCAATAACGCATATTTTGCTTATTGACGAACTCATTGAGCCAAAAATGAGCTTCGTCACTGAAGATCTCTAGAACCCAATCGGAGAACGTACGTCACTTTAAATGGTCCATCGGCTTCAATTCTTGAGTCAGCTTGATCTGGTATGGGTGTAAACCAAGATCCTTACGCAAAATACGCCATAATCTGGTCTGAACGATGCCCAATTCATAAGAACGCCGTGGAATTGACTGATTTGGATCGTTTGCTACGGGCGCCTGAACGGCAGCGATATTTTCGATACTTCGACCAACCCGTTGTCCCACTGACACGGCAACATCGCACAACGAATATGTAGACTCAAATTTTTGCACTAAACTTGTGCACCCAGCTCTATAACTGCCTTTATCAGCGCTTTCTCGACACAGCGCAGACCAAACTTATCAACGATCCTAAGACATTTTATCAATTCGTGAACTACAAAAGAAAATCAGACGGTTATCCCCCCTCTCTCTCGTTCGATAATATATCATCGACCGATCCACAATATTATTGCCAACTATTTTGAAAACTTTTTTAAACAGTCATTTGCAGACAACCTCTTTGTACCCGACTCCATCTATTTCAAACACCTTCCCAATTTCTCTATTAGCTCCTCTCTATCTCAACCTTTTGATCCCTTATCGAAGAAAAGTTACAAAATCTCAGTGATGAATTTGTATCCGATCCAGATGGGCTCCCAGCAATGTTTCTCAAAAAGTGTGCCTCCAATCTTTCGCACCCACTTTCCTCCCTCTTTCATCTGTCCCTCACACAAGGGGAATTCCCCTAAGTTTGGAAGACTCTTTCATAACCCCGGTTCACAAAAAGAGATCAAAGAATGAAGTAACCAACTACCGTCCCATTGTTAAGCTTTCTCACATACTTAAAATGTTCGAAAGTTTCTTATATGAAGTTCTCAGCTTTCAGTGCAAGTCACTTATATCACCCAGTCAGCATGGATTTCTAAAAGGTAGATCAACTACTACAAACTTAGTTGAATTCGTATCCTTTGCGCTTTCATCCCTAGAAAATGGCAACGAAATTGACGTTATTGCTACAGATGTCGCTAAGGCCTTCGATAAAATATCACATCAACTGATCCTTTTTAAATTATCTTCCCTCGGTTTTGACCCCATATTGTTAAAATGGATATCTTCTTATCTGGAGAACCGTTGCTATAGCGTTCGCTTTAGGTCAGCTTTCGCAACCCCGTTTTTAGCCACTTCTGGTGTCCCACAAGGCAGCCATCTAGGTCCCCTCTTTTTTTATTTTAACTATAAACGATCTAAAGAAGATTATCAAACACTGCTCCGTATCCATTTACGCCGATGACACTAAGTTCTCCAAAACTATTTCTTTATCCCAGGACTCTGTTCTCCTTCAAGAAGACCTCGATAGGTTTTCTACTTGGTGTCTAAAAAATTGCTTTGAACTTAATGTCTCCAAATGCCAATCTATGACTTTGTCTCGTAAATCCAATCAATCCACCTCTCGACTTTATTTTCTGCATGACCAACCTGTACCCCAGGTTCAATCCCTTCGTAATCTTGGAATTTTATACGATAGAGAGTTAAACTTCCGTTCGCATATTGATGAGATAAGCCTTAAAGCCAACTCATCGCTCGGTTTTATCGAACGTTGGTCTAAAGAATTTTGCAACCCTTATGTGACAAGGTCACTTTACATTACCCTTGTCCGGCCCCTCCTTGAATATCCCAGCCATGTATGGTCGAGAACATTCAACGTCATTTTCTTCGATTTGCTGTTCGTGGACTACCCTGGAGTGACCCATTTATCTTAACTCCCTATGGCGACCGCCTCAAACTTCTTAACCTGAATACCCTAGAAAAACGCAGAGACATAGCTGCATTCTCTTCATTCATCGATTACTCTCCGGTGATGTAGACTGCGCTTCCCTTTACAATACTATTTCCTTCAACACTAACCCTCGTAATTTACGCTGTCCTCGTCTCTTCTATATCCCAACCCACCCCACCTCGTATGGCTCTAACGAACCAATCTCCCGTATGCTCCGTAAGGTCAACTCAAACCTCCCCCTTTTTGATTTTAACCTGAGCACTTCTCGTCTTAAATTTGATCTCCTCCACCATTCCCTTACTTCCTAACCCCTAACTCTTGTTAGTTTTTAAGTCCTAGTTTTTAAGCTACTTTAAGTTTGTGTTAAGCGAAATAAATGGGGGCCTTAGCCCCCACTAAATTAATTATTGCCTGTCTACTAGGGCGAGAATTACGAGTACGACCGAAAGTTGAAGTTAACATAAAAATGCTATAAAACAGTCTCTTTGTAAGGGCAAAAGCACATTTAGTTCTGGCCAGAGCAGCATCTACACTTTTGCCAAAATACAGAAACTGATCTAGCCAGATCCCAAGGTATCTGACTACATTTCGACAGGCAAGAGGCTGTCCATATTGTCCAATGATAGAGAACTTTCGCCAATTTTTTCTGGTATCCCTAGAGGCTCCAGACAACGGCGTCCTAAAGAGAATGGTTTCCGACTTCTGAAAGTTGATTTTCAACTTCCAGTCATCGCAAAATCGTCTTATCTTATCGAATTCATGCTGCAAGAGAGTATTAATAACCTCGATTTTTGGACCTGTTCTGTACGCTACCAAATCGTCTGCGTACGCAATAGTATGGGGAAGTGAACCTATCAAGTCGCTTGTAAAAATGTTGAATAGGATCGGCGAATTGACCGCGCCTTGCTGAAGACCATTTTTAATTTGAAAAATTCCAACAGAAGTCACATTACCATTCTTCACGATGAACTGTCTGTTGGTTAGCATTGGGCCCCCGCCCAATTATCAAGGCTTCGCCCTTTAATGACGTTGTCTAATAATGAACGGGGGCAGAGCAAAGTACTGGTCTTATCGTAAACATCTTCAGATGACGCTACCGAAGGTTGCTACGATTTGATCAGTCACAAGCTGCCGGTCATAGGTCTTGTTGGCGGCTGGACCACCGGTAGTCCCTACCAGGACTTAAATCACGGTACCATGGGAGTCAGGAGCCCCCCGGATCTCGGTCCGGGCCTGACTTGTTAGAGGTAGGCCCCCTTGTGGTGGCTGTGGTTTAAACCCAAAATCGCGGGTAAGAGTCTTCCTATGGTTTTCCTTTTGGTTTTCCTTGGTTTTCCTTTGGTTGACTCAATGTGGAGTTGCATTAAGTGCTGGGTGCTGCGACCCTAAGAGCAGTAAGAGGTTTTAGGTCGGCCTCGACTCATACCAAGGGTGGAACTTGTGCCGGCAACACAGTTCCGAATTGGTATCAAATAATGATTATCATTGTGAGCGCTGGCAAGGCGTATCCTTGCCCCCATGGATGTATGGGCATCCCGTGGAATAAGGCCGTAAAGGCAGGTGTCCACGAAAATCGAGAGACGTTCTGTTGGTTAGCATATTATAAAGAATGTACAAGAGAGGTTTGCTGATCCGCAGCCTAGTCAGCTTATAGAAAAGACCATCTAACCATACGGTGTCGAAGGCCTTCTCCAAGTCAACAAGGCAGGCACCAGTACATTGTTTTTTGCCTTTATTCCATTGGATATCGGACACCAGTTTAGACGCGGCATGTGAGATATCATGTCCCGCCTTAAAACCGAATTGATTATCCGGAACTATATGTTTGTCCTCAACCCACCTAGACAGAGCTCTATTCATTACCTTTTCAAAAACCTTACTGATATTCGGAAGGAGACTTATCGACCGGAGATTCGCCGGATTGGATATATCCTTTCCCTTTTTGGGAATAGGTTGAACCACCGCCGTTTTCCAATGCGCTGGATAATGTGCATTATTCATTGCATTATTAAACAGGGTGGTGTAAATGTCCACCGCTTCTAGAGGAAGATGTCGAAGCACGATGTTCGGAATACCATCGGTCCCCACTGATTTCTTAGCCCTGATTGTGTCGAAGATCTCACGGAGTTCTTCCCTCGAAATGAATGGGGGTAGGTCACCCTCTCTGGCAATGACATTATTGGCCATATTTTCGTCGCTAAACCGGGTGAAACCAGAGCCCTCGGATCGCCAGTTCCCCATTTCATTTCGAATGCAGAAGTCGTGCACCAAGACGCGATTGTCCAGGTCGTAATTAGGGCCAATGGTATCAGTGGCCTTGTATACTTCCTGGAAAGGCGCCCCTATAGCCTCAACCTTCTCCTGTGGATCCTCGATCACAAAAAAGTCGTCATCATCAGCGGCCTCATTTGGATCAATACCTGCTATTGTCAGTAACCGTTCGTTGTCTGTCGTCCGGGCTATTTTAAGACACTGAAAGTCTATTCTCTTTCATTGTCATCATTAATTAACGAAGTATTCTTGGAGGTAAATTTGTGTCCAGTCTTTTGGAATAAAATCTGATTTTGGCTTGTCTTATTTTTATACGAGCTCTGTTTCTAAACATACGAAAAGTATTCTGGCACTGAGGCAGATCTCTCAGTCTCATAGTTTCATGTATTGCCAAAGTAAACGAGTGGTTGGCTTAATTAGTGGCTCCTTCTTGCAAAATATTTATGTGGGCAGCCGAAGAATGTAAAAAATAAGTCAGCTGCCAATCGATTTGAAAGCTATCGCTCTCGATTTGAAGTCTCTAAATTCAAAACCATTCATAGCAGTTCAAAAAGCAATAAAGACTCAAGCCGAGGTTCGAAGAAGAGGACGAAAGAAATATAATTAGTTTAATGCAAAAACATCAGCAAACTCTTGCGAGGTGATCCAAAATATAAAGGCCTGTAGAATGGTTCAAATCCGACATTACATACAATTACATATTATTGCGACGGTTAATACAAGAAGAAAGAGAATATAGAAATATTCCTTTAGACTACTTTCAGTACATTTCAGAACTTTCAGAACATTTTTCCAAGGAAACATTCAACACTCACTGTACCCGATCTTAAACAGACAACAAGTTGAACCTCTCACCTAACTAGATCTTAATCCAAGCTCACCCTAGGGCTGTAGATACAAGTTATATTTTCGAATTTCGTTCAATTGTGATCGTATTTATACAATCTGTTTCCGTTCCATGTATGCATTCGCTCTCGTATCTTAACTTTTTTGCTATCTGTTATAACCATGGCCCAAGGTGACGATATTTCGTGTTTTTGGATACCCCAGTAGTGGAGTGAAGTGCACGAGCAAGCGCCCTAAAGTCAGGTACGACGAAGGTCGATGGAAGTTCGATTGCCTATTCGAAAATCGTTTCATTTGCTCTCCAATTGTTTACTTCCTCCTTTTATTTATTTTTAATGGAACTCTAACTTCACGAAAAAACCAAACAAATAAACGACGAGTTCGTATTTGCATTGCAAATAAATTTTCTTGGGATGATCTTTAAAACGTAAATTCATTTGCAACAAATTTATGTCAAACAATCTTTAATGAGCTACTTGAATGGAACGTGTTTTGGGTTGGTTGTCTTGTTTATGCCGATTGTCGGCGTTGATTTTTACTTTTAATTAAAAAAAATGCAACTTTGACATTTCAAACAGCATTTTAGAGAGATTGTTGAATGATTGGACTACTTCGAAATCTAACCACGACATTACATTATCTGGGTGACATTGTGGTTTGCCTTGAAGGTGAGGCGTTTTTAAAATAATGCAGAATTTTTAATAAATTATAAATACACTGGTGCAGTCATGGATAACCCCACAGTCAAGAAAAAATTCGGCGCAACATCACAATGAGGAAGAGAATTTTGTATTGTATATCAGTGCTGGCAATTGGAAATCTCACCAGTTCCGGTGAGCTATAAAACGTTGGCATTTACATACGACTATATGGTATGTGTATTATCTATAACAGTTTTGTGTAACACCTTTGTCTTTATTCATGAGGAGACATTTGTTCAAGTGGAAAACCATCAACTAACAACAACATCAACATCAAAGCAACATTTCACTAGGTTTCTAGATTTTAAACTATCGGAAGTTGGAAGATGGACTCCCACCTAAGACCAACCTCCGTACAACATTGATTGGTATTGATCAACTACGGACTCTACGGAACATCTCTAGATGTATCAGAGGAAATCTGAGCTCGTACTTTTCAAATCAGCTGTAGTTGAATACAAATGATTCTGATTCACGTTCTGAGTTGTGCAACGCATGCAATCAATTTGTATGTTGGATTAAGTTATTTTTGTAAAGAAAGATCATCGACATACCTGTCTACTCCAAATCACTGTAGCGTGTTCCAGGAGGAAATTTTGGCGATTAAAGCAGGTCTGTTCTGGCTGAAGAAAAACGTGATATCTGCAAAAGATATCCGCATCTTTTCGGATAGTCAGGCCGCCATCAAGTCCCTGGACTCGATCTCATTATATTCTAAAATCGCCCTTGAATGTCGAACATCTCTCATGGAGATGGCAGAGCAGTTCAACATTCACCTTTGTTGGGTGCCGAGTCACAGAGACATTCCAGGGAACTGCAGAGCCGATGAACTCGCCAAAATTGGAACCACTCTACCTATTCTACCAGAATTCTAAGCAGTTCTTTATGCACCAGGTGGAAAAACTATTTAGATCTATTTGAAGGAGGGTGGAGTCTTGTTGTGAGGAAATGGGTTTAAAAAATTTGGTATCGTCAGCATAGAGAGAAAGTGTTGAGTGTTGAATGAGCCTTTGAAGGTCGTTAATAGTTAGGATGAAGAGGAGTGGACCTAGGTGACTACCTTGAGGAACACCTGAAGTGGCCAAGAAAGGGGCCGATAGGACAGATCTGAAACGAACATTATAAAAACGATTATCCAGGTAAGAAGATATCCATTTAAGCAAAATGGGTTCAAAGCCCAGGACGGACAATTTGAACAGGATTAGTTTATGAGATATCTTGTCAAAAGCTTTACTGAAATCAGTTGTTATAACGTCAACTTCCTTACCATTTTCTAAGGCTGAGAGAACAGAGGACACGAATTCTACGAGGTTAGTGGTAGTTGATCTACCCTTCAGAAAGCCGTGTTGATTGGGGGAGATAAAAGATTTACACTGGAAGCTTAAGGCTTCATGCAAAATACTTTCGAGGAGTTTGGGTATATGGGAAAGTTTAGCTATAGGGCGGTAATTAGTGACTTCGCTCTTTAATCCCTTTTTGTGTATGGGTGTTATGAAAGAGGACTTCCATATCTGTGGAAATTCACCTTGAGAGAGCGATAATCGGAAGAGATTAGCAAGGGGGCGGGAAAAGGTTGAGGAACACTTTTTAAGAAATATGGATGGAAGGCCATCTGGGCCGGGTAAGTATTCATCATTAAGTATTTGTAATTTGTTTTCTATTACTGTATGATCAAAGCTATGAGAAATAGTGGGGCCAATAGGGAAGTTAAGTAGGTATTTGAAATAAGAGGGATCCGGTACGAAGGAATTATCGGCAAAAGATTGCTTAAAAAAAGTAGCAAAAAAGTTAGCTATGGTATGCGGATCAGTTGATGATATATTTTCGTATGAGAGGGATGGAGGAAAACCGTCGGATTTTTTTTTGTAATTAACGAATTGATAGAAAGACTTAGGATCATTTATAAGCCTTGATTGCGCACTATCAAGGTATCGCTGATAGAGAAACTTATAGAGCTGGGCGAATTGAAGGTATGACCCGAGATAGTTTGAATAGTCAACAAAAGAGTTGGACCGGAGGAAAACTGTCCATAATTTGTTTCTTTTGTTACGTAAAGGGCGAAGTTTACGATTATACCACGGGGGGCTCGTAGAAGAGGTCCTGTTACGCGAAAAGGGGACATAGAGAGAAATAGAATTAAGTAATTCTCTGTAGAAAATAGAGAGAGCACTTTTTAGGGGCATATTGGCGAAATCAAAAGAACACTTACTAAGATATGCGTTAATTTTGCGGAAATTCGCTTTATGAAAGTCGTAAGAAGTGGTTGCTGCAGATGGGGTGGGGCGGAAAGGAGAGTGGTGGAAAAGAGAAAGAAGAAGTGGTGGGTGAAAGTTATCAATGGTCGATAGTGGAAGGGGACAGAGCGAGACAGAGGAGTTTATGGGGTCAGTGGTGAAAATGAGGTCTAATTGCCTTCCCATATAGTTGGAGACTCCACTAACTTGGCATAAGCTAGAGTCTGTGAGCTCATCTATGAAGAGAGGGTAGTATAGGTACCAATCGCTACGTGCAAACTAACATTAAAACTGGATGCCAATAAAAGAACAGACCTTAGGTGGACTGCTGGGCAAACATATCTAGCGACCAAACAGATCTGGCCAAAGCTGGATCTGAATCGTTCTAAGTGTCTGATCCTTTTAAATAGGAAACATCTCAGAGCCATAATAGGTGTCATCACTGGACATTGCCTCATAGGCAAGCACGCAGGAAGGCTTGGCGCTTCTACAAACGAATTCTGTAGAAGCTGCATGGACGAGGACGAGTAGGAAACAATCCTCCACCTACTCTGTACATGTCTAGCTCTCTCCCAGAGAAGAAAACTTAATCTAGGAGCTTTCTTGTACAACGACCTAAACGATCTAGAAAATATAGACGTTAACAGTCTCCATTCCATTTAGTTCCATTAGTAAGACGATCATAGATCCACGTGGCATCACAATGGGCTAATAGGCCTAAGTGGGTTGGTACCTACAACAGTCACTCTTACCTAACCTAACCTAACCTACCTGTCTGCTTGCCTTTTCAATAGCTCTTGACCATGACATTCTATGTCTAAATCGGTAAAAGATTCCTTCCGGAAGTAAATCAAGGTTCTGTCTTAGGGCCCATTTTATTTTGCTCCCGTACAACGTTCTCGAATGCCTATATTCACCTTTACACTGGTGATTGGCTTCCAATTTGCAATTGATCGCACAGAAATGGTCTCATTCTTAGTCCCATAAAACAGTTTAGACGATAACTGTCAGTACAGCAAGGAGTGGACTATTATTCCATGACTCAAGCAAATCTTCACAAGTTACTTGCTCCACTATCTTATTTATCGTCCAGCTTTCGGCTGCATAAGACAGGACTGACAAGATTAACGCTTTGTAGAACATGATTTTGACTCTTTGCGTTAGGAGTTTTGACCCAAGTTGCCTTCGTCAAACCTTCACCATTATGTCATTTGTGGAGTTAACATTTGCCCTGAGGTAGGTGAACTCCTTGGCTACCTCAAACTTGTAGCTGTCGATAGTGAAATTTTGTCCTAGGTGGGTGATGTGCGACGGAACGGTTTTTGTTCGAGAGCATATATTTTGTTTTTTCCTCATTCACTCGTTTAGCCTCTTCTTCAATTGCCGTAAAGGCTTCAATTATGGCACGCTAGGAAAGTGTGGTCAATATCATCGGTCATCGGTCATGGCATTATATAGCTCAGTGCGATGGACGCTGTCATATGAGGCTGAAGAGGTGGTATGGTAGCATGTATCGACTTGGTTATCGTTGGCCTTTTTCATGATCTGTCTTAATGTGAAAATTTGGTCTGATGTCGATTTGCCGGGCCGGAAGCCGCGGTGCAGTGCGGGTCTAGACATTCACATAGTAGACTGGATAGGATCTTATAAGCGACGTTAAGTAGGGATATGCCTCGATAGATAGATTTTAATAGAAATAGTGATTAGAAATTGGTCGAAAACAGCACTCTAGCGGTAAAGAGAGGAAGCAGATTAAGAATCTCCGTCAAATTGCTAAAATTATTGACACCTCAAAGACAATGGTCGGAAACGCCTTAAAGCGGCAACAGACAGACAGAAACGTGCGACCGAAAACCTTAAATATCTGCCTCTCTCAAAGAAGGGATATTGCTCTGTATAAAGAAAAACCCTTTTGCCTCATCCACCGCAAAAGCATGGACGTCGACACTTCTACCATTCGCAGGGTGCTTATAGAAAATAATCTTAAAGCAAGCTAGCCTTCTCAACCGCCAGACTTAAACGCAATTGAGAACCTGTGGCGAGAGGTCAAAGCGTCCTATAATAGTGATTTATGTACATTCGTCAAGGTTGCGTGAAAAGCAATTCCACTAAGGACTTGCCGTGGTTGACTTGATACGATGGCCATATCGATTCGATACATTGAATAGATTTTCGGGTTACAAAGTGTCAAAGAATGCATGAAACAGAATTGAGCCAACGATCTTGATACATGACCCAGTCTACAATGTGCACACTGTGGCGCGTCACCGAAAGCAAAACAATGCAGTGTGTATGCATAGCATTGATGGCATAATCCCCATTGACAGCGCACATTGTACGAGTATTCATGTTCAATATTCTGCTTTGTCGGTATTATTGCCGTGTCATCAGTTTATGTTGGCTGTCGTACTGAATTGTATTGTACCATTTGGAATGTTTGGATAATGAGGTATATGTCCACTGCAACATTGGCTGGCTGTCATAAAGAACAAGGGCTATTCAATGAACTGAAGTAGATATATGATAAAATAATTAATTTCGTATGTTATAACATTTTTTTGTTTTATTTCAGTTTACATTCGGAGTAAGTACTCCAAGAATTGGTAGCTGTCCCTATTTTTTTCACAGCCAATTTAAGGAGATATTATTTCTTTTCTTTTTTTTCATTTTTTGTACAATTTTAGGTCACGTTCTTCATTTTCATACTACCGACATGCAAACCAATTAATACAAAATTGAAAACAAAGAGGTTCTGAGCTTCTTGTCGTTTTAAAAAATTCCACTGGGTGTCCCTATTATTTTCTACATCACTGTGCATATGTCAGGAGCATCATTGGTGACGACTACCTATATAGGCTACAACACATCTAGATAAAAGCACATCTAGATACGAGTACTCCCTTAAATTGAAAAATAATTCTAGATGCCAAACTGCAATAAGTTGAAAGAAAAACATTCGTGTTCGCTTAGTACCTTACAATTGTTTGTAGGGCTTCAAAAAAACTACGGTTTTTGTAAGACCAACAGCCCGAAAGTCTGAGTCTGAAGCAAGGCCTCCATAAGAAATGCCACGTATTCGACCTCAGCAAAGTGCAGATAATAGACTCTATAGGAAACTTAAGATCATTAAGAAAAACATTGACAACAGCGATTGGGACCATGCTCAACCAAACCTCTATCCTTTCCAGAGGGAGTGCTGATAAAATCATAAAATCTGTTAATATATAATTTATACAAGAAATTCACTTTCATAATTGCTGCCTGAGCTGGATTGAAGAGTCAGATGGTCCCCAACGAAATAGCTTTATTAGTTGAAATAGCTATTTTAACTGAAATAGCTAAATGGATACAGCAGCCAATCCGTCGTTCAGATTCTAAACTTCACCGCAATGAAATCAAGACTGATAAATAGATAAAAAGGACGTCGGAATGAGATATCTAAACACAAAATGGTTACCCTATCCTAGGCTCCAGGCTATATACAATATCAAACTCGCAAGGAAAAGGTAAATACAACCCACCGTCCTTGCATTTCTGCATGCGTATTTCGTTCTGTAAAAAAATTCATTGATGATCTGGAAGTTCGTAAAGCTTCCATAGATCTATGTACAATGGCAATTACTACCATATGTGCCAGATTTACGGCACGATAAAATCGGCTTCATAAAAAAAGCTTGGTCCCAAAAATGAACATTTCATGTCTGGCATTATCACTGCATATTGTGTATCATACTCGTGTTTAACTGAAGAAGTTTCAGGGACGATGAAGAACTTGAGTGTGTCAGGCAACTGCTTGAACTTCCTACCTATGCCAAGAGGTGAATGAGGACTCTTGGAAGTTAGTTCTTTCATTAAATAGAGGATTTAACCTAAACTGAGTAGAAGAACCTTCTGAGATTTATATCTGGATTAGGTGATCAACAAACGGACGGGTCTGCAAGAAAAGAAGGGCTATTCGGCAATAGTGAGGTTGCCAATATCAAACCACTCCTTTGCAGAGTGAGGGGAGCTATTGAATAACAAAAATCACAAAGACTGCCGATCACAGGTGGTCAAGTCTTGAAGGACACAGGGTATCCAAGGCTCTTTGGTCGCTTTTTGGCGGCAAAATATCTAGTAAGTTAGCAAAATTAAACAGGGATAAGCTTAAGACACTAATAGGAATCCTGACAGGACACTGACTCCGCGAAGAGGATCAAATTGTCAGATACGGATATTTACAGGGTCTGTTGTGATCTGTATGTGATACACATACTGAATTTTTAGGAAAATACTTTTTCGAAAACATAGAGGAAATAGATGGCATAAACTTCAAAGGCCTTCTTGGCTTTTGCAGGGAAATTGGGTGTTTCACCAGGGCGATTGTTTAAGTTTTTGCCCGTTTGGGCCCGTTTTGGTATCTGGTGTTTATGTGATGGCATATCTATCACACCCCTGTTTAACCTAACCTAACCTAATCTTTATATCTGGATTGGTTTTGACCGTTCCGCTCTGCAGCTTTAAATGGGCACATTGAGTTCAAGCGTAGGTCTCAATGGGCAGTGACTTATAGTCACAGAGCATTCCTCTACCCAATCCAATTGAACCCCAGAAAAACCTAGCTGAGTCTGATATTCAAAAAAATGCAACCAGGTTGGAGATTTGCCACCTATTTGCTTCTATCACATTCGGCTTCTAGTTGTAGATACTTTGAATAATTTGGGACTCAGGACATACTCATTCTCCGCTCTAGACAATATAAACTCCTAAAGGCAAGTCATGGCACTGTTCATGCTGCATCGAAACTGATTTCCGATATTCAGTGGAATAAATGCATGTCCTGGTGCCTTAGAGTGACTTTTCTTAGAATATGCCAAAACCTCTACTACAGGGTCTTCCAATAGTGACTTCCGAACTTTGACAAGTTGATAGCGGCCATATTGTTAAAGCTACATCTGTCAAATTGGATGCCATTTATTCAGTCTGTTTTGCCAAATCACCATGAGCGGACATTCGCGTTCAACAACACGGGCAAATGATAAAATTGTTTTATCGAAATGGATGTTCTGTTCGGGCAACGTTCCGCGCGCTTCGCCCATTTTACGGTCGCCATAATCGTCCTACCGAGAGGACTAGTAGCAGTGTGGTGGATAAATTTGAATCCACTGGTTCAGTAAACGAAAAACCAACACCCGTACGTCTACGAAACAAAAGATTTGCCGAAAACATCGGCAGGTGTTCAGGAGAATCCGAGGTCTGCCAAGTTTGGCAGGCCACAACTTGGCGAATTTTGCATCGTGACTTGGGCCTGCACCCTTACAAAATTCAACTGACCCAGGAACTGAAGGTGTGTTTGCTGAATGAGCTCTGGAGCAGTTGGAAACTGCTCATCGGAAAATCATCTTCAGCGATGAGCCCCATTTCTGGAGGAATGGGTACGTCAACAAACAAAATTGACGAATTTGGGACGATACCAATCCACATGAGATCCAAGAGCGTCCAATGCATCCCGAAAAAGTCACTGTTTGGTGTGGATTTTGGGCTGGCGCCGATGACGCCGATCCATATTTCTTTGAGAACGACTGGCCACGTCACGGTCAACGGCGAGCGCTATAGGTCCATAATTACCAACTTCTTTTGGCCTAAATAGGATGATATGGATACCAACGATATGTGGTTTCAACAGGACGGCGATACGTGCAACATAACTCAAGCCATATCTTAAATTCTGCACGAGCGATTCGAGGGCATGGTCATCTCACATAGAGGTGATGTGAACTGGCCACCGAGATCGTGCGATTTGACCCTGTTAGACTTGTGGGGTTTTCTGATGTCGCAGATCTATGCGAAATACGGTAACGTGATTTCGAGGACCGCAAAAAAACAGCCGTTTCCCGATACTGTACAGTATTTAGACTACGAATGACCATGTTCCCTCATGACTGAGCTATAGCTTAAGCAGATGATTTAGTAGCGTACAGATCATGGATCATGTTAACTGAAGATCAATTTCCAAAAGTCAAAAAAAATTCGACTCATCAACCCCATTGGGAAGGGTTTCGAGGGATTCCAGAAATTATTTTGCAAAATTTGTCCATCATTGGACAGCATGAGCTCCCATTGGTGATGAGAAACGCTGGCGTCAATAGGACATCAGCCCTGAAAATTAGACTGTTTCACAACAGTCAACTGGGTTCTAAAATAAAGATCATGTATTACGTGGCTCTAGTCAAGCTGCGGTAGTCCCTTGTGGTTCAATGCAATTTCGTCTTACATGGAAATAATTCCCATGCTTGAGAGCGAATATCTAATAACACCAGAGCCTGAGTAGATGAAATATTATCCCAAAATCATTTTCTACGATAGAGCTCGACTACGAGGGTTGCCAATTACCTGATTAAGGTGATTCCAAAGCACGACGTACGAGCGATGACCAGCCATAATTTCTCTATTTTAGGGGCATATTAAACCAATGAATTGACTTTATCCCGCCGGAGGCATATCTATCGGGTAAGTGCAGGGATAGTTTTCCAGTATTATTCGCCAGCTCGGTACGAGTGAAAAACATCTCATCTACGAAGGGCATGTTGCCAGTGATCAGGAACTCTTCTGAATACCGAAAAGCAGTGCACCGAATTCAAGGGACTTACGGAAAGGGAGCGTTGTGTTTTAGTTATAAGCTAGACTAGGATTAGCTAGTGGTTTTCGTAGAGAGGCCGGAATCGTTGAAGACCTAACAGTGCAAATACACCACATGTTTCTGTTAATAGTAGCGAGTTGACAACTATGCCAGAGGCTGGCTTTAAATCCAGACAGTACCTAGAAAAACAGAGAAAAGAAGTTCCTTCCTCACTGTCCTTTTGGCAGGTATTGAAAGCCCGAAAAGTCAAAATTTCCATGACACTTATGATAAACCTTCTTAACTTATCGCCGTTCGGAGTCGCATGAACAACTCAATGAATGTAAGGGCCAGACTGCAGTCCATATCAGCTGAATCAATTTATTAATTTTTTAATAGGGAATTGCTCAAGGATTTCTTCGGAAACTGTAGTGCGAATTGATATGCCACACAAAAGAAACGTGCCGCGTCAAGACCAGACCAGTATCCGTCTTTTCTTTTTATGACATTGGTAACCTTCTGCTTGATCCGCATATCACGCGGGATTGCGTGTGTTACAAATAAAGATTATTATGATGGCAGGCTTCATGGCCAATAGAAAGTCAAAATGGGGCAATTCATCCAACTCCAAGGCATATCGTAGAAAACTGAAACCAAAATAAATAAACTGAAACCAGAAAGGCTGGTTTCCACTTGAAGACCTACGTGAAAGGTCTAAACCAGCTTGTGCAGCTATACTGTTTGGAAACGTGGGAGTATATCCAAAAACAGGTATTTAAATCCCCGGAATGGCATATGTATTTTTGGAAACAATTTCAGGTACGTATTATATTTCTCTCTAACTTATCTCGTGATAATATTGACAAAATATGAGATACGCTCGTCATAACCTTATCATTCCGACACTTTATGTGAAATTATTTTCCTGCCAATCTATATTACAATGCGACGATGCGATACAATTGAAGTGATTAATTTTATTCGTGTGCACAACAGAAAATTTTTATCTTTATTTAGGTGCAATCTGTCCACACTTTTCGCAAAATTTTGTGACCCAGACGGATAAACCCATATAATTTGAATTATATAAAAGATCTAAGTTTAACTTTCATACGAAAGGAGTTTGATGAATGAGAGTAAGGAATGCGGAATCCATTTCATCCAAATTCCCTTTGGATCTTTCTACATAAGAGGCAGTGCAGAAGTTTGATTTTCGAAAACTTATGCCATTTCAAGTGAAACCTACCTCATGTAGATTTCTTCAAAACTTTAAAAATAAAATCAATTGCACTGTAAGCAGTAATTCAACCTGGCGATAAACGGCAAGATTTCCGTCCACCCGATCATAATGAAGTAAAGATAGCAAATGAAACATCCTAGGACTGGCCTAGCTGGTAGAGAGCATACATCAACTCATTTCTGAAATTTTTTGATTACAACCTCAGTACCGTTTGTCTTATCCACAAAAACAAAACACTGTCCAAACTGAGCCAACTACAGAAACACAAGGTCTTGCCTGTCGTATTGGATGGACGCCTGGCCACGCCAACATTCTTAATACATTAGGAATCTCACAGAGAACATCGATTACACCATACCTGAACTTTGGTTTGACAAAAACTTCCATGTAGGCCTCCCCTCTAGATCATTCTGGGAGGAAAATGCTTTCATGGAGGACAAGTCAATCCATCTCTACACAGATGGATCTAAAACCGATAGCGGAGTTGGTGGCGGTGTTTTCTTAGATAAGCCTCTTTTTCCGCCTTCCAAATCACTGTAGCGTGTTCCAGGAGAAAATTTTGCTCTGTCCTCTGTAAAGGATATTCGCATATTTTCGGATAGTCAGGCCGCCATCAAGTCCCTGGACTCGGTGTCATTATATTCTAAGACCGCCCTTAAATGCCGATCATCTCTCATGGAGATGGCAGAGCAGTTCAACATTCACCTTTGTTGAGTGCCGGGCTACAGAGACATTCCAGGGAACTGCAGAGCCGATGAACTCGCCAAAATTGGAACCACTCTACCTATTCTACCGAAAAAGGGTAGTATAGGTATACCAATCGCTACGTACAAACTAACATTAAAGCTGGATGCCAATAAAAGAACAGACCTTAGGTGGACTGCTGGGCAAACATGTCTAGCGACCAAACAGATCTGGCCAAAGCTGGATCTGAATCGCTCTAAGTGTCTGATCCTTTTAAATAGGAAACATCTCAGCGCCATAATAGGTGTCATTACTGGACACTGCCTCATAGGCAAGCATGCAAGAAGTCTTGGCGCTTTTACAAATGATTTCTGTAGAAGCTGCATGGACGAGGAAGAGGAGGAGACAATCCTCCACCTACTCTGCACATGTCCAGCTCCCTCTCAGAGAAGAAAGCTTCATCTAGGAGCTTTCTTTTACAACGGCCTAAACGATCTAGAAAACATAGACGTTAACAGTCTCAAACTGGTTCCATTAGTAAAAGGATCATAGATCCACGTGGCATCACAATGGGCCAATAGGCCTAAGTGGGTTGGTATTTCCAACAGCCACTTTTACCTAACCTAACCTAACCTACTCTGCAGATTGAGACGAGATAAACAGATAAAATCGCTAGATTTTACAGAATGACGATGGAGAACACTCATTGCTTCTTAGAAGTCGGAAGCGACCCCAATATAGATCTTTGATGACACAAAAAGGGTTTACTGTCATATGTCTTCCTTAACAGCATGTTTGAAAACGTTATACAAAACTTTCTAAAATCTATGCATACACTGATGACATTGATAACAGAAGAAGAACGCAGCAAACTGTCATGATGCAGAATCCGACTGAACCGTACGAAAGACAGTTATTTCTTGGACATAGTTATTGATTTCCCCCCAAATCACTGTTTATTTGCCCTTAAAAGGCGTGTGAGTAATAGGGCCACTACATAAGACTCTATATAAGACTGTAACCATTAAAATTTTGCTCTATTGTGTAGATGCATGGACATGAAGATATGTTGACCATTTTGAACGCAAGAATCTTCAGAGGATTTTCGTTCCCATATGCTGTTGCAGTGAACAAGAACTGCAGTATGGGGTTCCACAAGGTTCAAAAGTTGGCTCTATTCGTTTTATACTGTATACGAATAAAATGCTTCAGTTTTTGAAGAAGAGCACTTCATTTGCCGACGCAGATGGCATGGCAATGATTATTTGTCATCAATCGATTGATGTAAGTCTAATTTTATGAAGTAGGCTAATGGTACCATAACAACGAGCTAGTAATCAACGCATTCAAAACAAACCTCGTGAAAGTACACAGCGTCATTAATCGTACTACAGACCTTTTAGATGTGCTAAAATGTCGGTTAAAAAAGATGTTGACCTTGTTGATACGTACAAATATCTAACCATTTATTCTAAAAATAAAATGTTGAATCAGATATGTGAATAATAGTGTTAAAATATATCTAGGTATACTCGTATTTGAGGCACGGGACAACTCCGGGCAGATATGGTAAAGCTTGTTGCAAGCATATTCTTTAAAATTAACAATTTCGGTTAAAACGAAAGATAAAAGTGAGGCATAGGTGGAAAGGAGAATGTTCTTCAGGCACAGCTTGCTGAGGTAGTAGTCGAAGCGAAGCAGAATATCGTTAACTACACGAAGTATTCTAGACATTGGTCCAAAGTATCCGTAATTCATTCTGTGAAAATTGAGTCGAAAAAGTCGCACAGACCTAAGATTGCATGGGTTGGTGCTAAAAGAAATAAGTTGAAGTAAACATGGACAATCAAGGATGGAAGAGTTCTCAAATCAAGTATCCAACAACTCTCACCGTTCATCAAAGAAGGACTAGTTCGAGTTGGAGGACGAATCGCAAACTCATCATTACCATACGATGCAATGCACCCACTCTTGCTTCCAAAATCGCATCCATTCATTTACACTCTTATTCGACACCATCACTACAGTAACAAACACGCTGGACCTCAAACATTGCACAACATCTTAAGACAACGCTTTTGGATTTTGAACGCAGAAGGAACAATACGAAGAGTCGTTCACCGATGCTTAATGTGTTATCGCAATAAGCCTATTTTAGCTCAACAAACCATATGACAGAGTTACACCATCTCGACCGTTTAACATTACAGGACTCGACTACTGCGGACCACTATATGTCTCACATCGCATCCGAGGACGGGCACCATACAAAACCTATTTGGCAATCTTCGTTTGTTTTACCACGAAGGCCGTCCACATGGAATTAGTATCCGAACTCTCATCATCAGCTTTCATTTTGGCCCTGAAACGGTTTATTGCGCGCAGGGGTAAGTGCACAAAAATTTATTCAGACAATGCTACTAATTTCACAGGAGCAAATCGAGAGCTAATAGAATTGCATACATTATTCATGTCAGAGCAGCACAACGAGATCATTCGCGAAGAATGTCTTCAAGATGGTATTGAATGGAGTTTTATTCCACCACGCTCCCCCAACTTTGGAGGCCTCTGGGAGGCGGCTGTGAAGGTTGCCAAATACCATCTTCGACGAATCGTTGGTCAAGCGGTGCTATCATTTGAAGAGATGACAACAGTTTGCTGCCAAATTGAAGCAGTGATGAACAGCAGGCCTCTCACTCCCATGTCCAGTAATCCCAACGACTTGACCGCCCTCACACCAGGACATTTTCTAGTTGGAACACCGCTCACCAGCATTGCAGAACCTCGCATTGAAACTAGTAACATTAGCAACCTTAAACGATACCAATACCTTCAGTGGATCCAACAAATTTTCTGGCGACGATGGACACATGATTATCTTCAACAACTCCAACTTCGGAAGCAATGGAATTCTTCGCAACCTAATATCCACATCAACGAGCTAGTTCTTTTGAAGGAAGATAACACACCACCTCTTAAATGGCCAATGGGACGAATTATTGAAATCTACCAAGGAAACGATGGAAACATACGCGTGGCTAACGTCAAAACAGCCACAGGTATCTACAAACGCGCGATATCCAAGTTGTGTCCGATACCACTCGAAGCCGAACCTGAACAGACATGCAAAGAAGGTTAAAGTGTTGAAAGCAGGAGCTTTCAAGGCGGGCAGTATGTTGCTGCTCGCAATTAAATATCATTGGTTGTTTTTTGCAAATCACTACAACATCACTCTATGTTTTCCTTTGGTTTTTTTTTTGCACCACAATAGCAATGTCAATGGCACAACCATCACCAAATGCACTTTACACATCAACATCGGTCGCTCCCAAATAGCGGTGGTTGCGACCGAAATATACGAAGATTGTGCTTGCCCTACTAGCACAGAAGACAACATCAACATCATCGACATCGGCCACCCCCAATATGCGAAATATTGTTTGGACAACGAGATGCTCAGTGGTGCCCTTGACACATGTACTTTACTCGTATATCAATCGTGGCTCCCAAGTAGCGGTAGTTGCGACTGAAATCTACGACTTAGTTTTTCTTTCGCTAAACGGTATTTGGGAGATGAAGGCAATTTTACTAGCAGCAAGTGCTATGCATATACTCCACATGCAAGTATAAAAGGCCTAGACGGAGAAGCAAGTGACACAGTCCATTTTTAACTCGTCATCGATCTACATTTCGCCCGTATATTATCGCTTATCGCTGTTTTAAAATAAAAAATAAAACACACTTAAAATTAAATTGGAATTTTGTTCTTTTTTGTTCTTTGACCTTTGCACAAATTTTAGCCAAACATTCGGCTAAAAAGCTAGCCGAATCAACTACCAACTGAGATCTGATGAATAAAAAAAAAAAAAAAGAAAGAAGTAGTAAATTTATAAGTTTCAGCCGATCAGTGTATGGTGATAAGTTTTGGCTCTCATCCCAGGGAAGACCACGTAAAGCAAATCGTAAAAACCTGCATTTGGCAGGTTCTGTCCGGAGGAAGTGAGTCCTGTAGTAGGGTGTCCAAACTTGACTTGCATACTCAAGAGGGCTAACAAAGATTATGTAAAGCGATTTGGAAACATAAGAACTGGAAAACTCCTTAGGCCAGCGCCGCAGGGCAGAGTTGGCTTTTTTCATCGTAATATCATCAGTGTGGGAACAGAAATTGAGTTTCTTATCACAGATAACACCTAAATCACGCAGCTCATTCGCTAAGGGAACAGGCAGATTGAAGGTCAGATTTCAGCGAGGCGAGGGCGCTTACGGGTATAAGTTATAGCCTGACACTTATTCACGTTAAGCCCAAGGAAACTCTTCTGACACCATTGTCAGAATCAAGTCCTGCAGGAACTCCCTTGGAGGACATTTGAATTATATTATATTCCATTCATAATGGCAAAATCCAAACAATACTCGTATATTGAAATAAAAATCTAAATCTAAATCATAAATGGAACCACAAAATGGATACGTACGTATACGTAGAGTGAACATCACTAATTATCAGAATAAATAAGAAAGGACCAACATAACTGACTTGGGGTACCCCAGAAGACGTGCTTATGCCATCATATATGGATTACAACATTGGTTAAAGGAGCGCCACGGGAATGTTTGCTAAATTAAGTGATCATAATACAATTTTCCATGACTTTTCAAACCGATCTGGCTGTGTCCGTACGTCGTTGGAGTAGTAGTAGGGGACTAAATGTTTGACACAATATCTAGACTAACTAGACATTCTTTCCACGGTCAATTCCTGTTAAACTCATTAGCCGACAAGATGCCACAACTGCAGAAGCCAGCTCCTCAATTCGCCGGAACCACTGTCGTCAACGGTGCATTCAAGAAGACCTCCCTGAAGGATTACAAGTCAAAGTACGTTGTACTGTTCTTTTACCCGTTGGACTTCACATTCGTCTGCCCAACTGAGATTATTGCCTTCTCTGACCGTGTAAAGGAAAAATCTCAGTGGCCACTTGGCATCGCTAGATCTCATAATCAAGCCACAGCGATAATTTTTGCGCCATAGACCCAAATTCACCAGTGGGTGAAGTGCATGTGGCACTTAGACTGCAATCACATATCTCCAACATCAATATCACTAATCATAGGTGAAGAATTTTTTGATTTTTTTTTTTTTTTTTGATTTTGCGGCCCGGGTCAATCCCGGACAGATTTATTAAGCTTAGTGCAAGCAAACATATACTTAAAACTAACATTTTCACTTAAAAACTAAAGGGTGGGAGCGGTTAAAGAAAATAAGGACGTGAGGCATAGGTGAGTTTGCTGAGATGGTAGTCGAAGAGAGGCAGTACATCGTTAATTTCGCGAAGCATCCTAGACATTGGCTCCAGGTGTCCGTAATTCGTTCTGTGAAGATTGAGCCGGAAAAGTGGCACAGACCTAAGATTGCATGGGTTGGTGTTAAAAGAAATAATTTGAAGTAAGGAAGGACAATCGATATTACCTACTAAAATTTGATGTATAAAGAGAATGTCGGCAACTTTTCGGCATATAGAAAGGGGTTGTAAATTTATAAGTTTCAGCCGGTCAATGTAAGGTGGTAAGTTTTGGTTATCATCCCAGGGAAGACCACGTAAAGCAAATCGTAAAAACCTGCGTTGAACAGCTTCTATCCGGATGTGAGTTCTGTAGTAGGGTGACCAAACTTGGCTGGCATATTTAAGAAGAGGCCTAACAAAGGTTATGTAAAGAGATTTGGTAACATAAGGATTGGAAAACTCCTTAGACCAGCGCTTGATAAAACCAAGGGCAGAGTTGGCTTTTTTTATTATACTATCAATGTGAGAACGGAAATTGAGTTCCTTGTCGTAGATAACACCTAAATCACGCAACTCATTCACTAAGGGAACAGGCAGATTAAAGATTAGATAGCAACGAGGTGAAGTAGGGAGGCGTTTACGGGTATATGTTATAGCCTGACACTTATTGACGTTAAGCTCAAGAAAATTCTTCTGACACCAAGTACAAAACCTGTCTAGATCTTGCTGCAGAAGTAGGCTGTCTGAGGAAGACGATATATATCTAAATATTTTCATATCATCTGCGTAAACAGATACGTATGAATTTTTAATGATACAAGCAACATCATTAATGGTCAGAATAAATAATAAGGGACCAAGGTGGCTGCCTTGGGGGATACCAGAGTCAGCTTTAATTGGGTCAGAAACCATGGACCTAAATAGAACATAGTAAAGTCGTTCACTTAAATGGGATTGAACCCAAGTTATAAAGTTTATCTGGAAACCAAGAGCCTTTAATTTTAGAAGGATTATATCATGAGCAATTCTATCAAAGGCTTTGCTGAAATCGGTGGCAATCACATCAACTTCATTTCTAGATTCCAGTGCACATAAACTGCTTGATACGAATTCCGTTAAGTTGGTGGTCGTAGATCTGCCTTTGAAAAATCCGTGATGGTTTAGGGAAACAATAGATTTACAATGGAAAAGCATTATGTCATAGATAATGCTCTCAAAAAGCTTAGGTATGCAGGACAACTTAGCAAAGGTTGATGGAAATAATCCCTGGGTGATAGAAAGCTGAAAGAGAGCTGTAAGAGGTTGGGCTAGATGCATTTGACATTTCTTTAAAAATATAGGGGGAAGGTCATCAGGGCCAGCAGAATAATCATCTTTGAGTTTTATTATTTTATCTCTAACTTGCTCTAAGGTTATAGACACCGATTCCAAAGTTGTTTGTGGGCAGCTGTTTAAGTAGGAAAAGTAAGAATGGTCTGGCTCTTGGGAATGGATGGCGAACGCTTGGCCAAAAACGATTGCGAAGATATTTGCAATAATTTGGGGATCGTCCGAGGACCTATCAAGAAAATTGAGGGATGATGGATAGTTATCCGATTTGCTTTTAGTTTTGGTGAACTGAAAGAATCTTTTGGGGTCGGTTGTCATAGAGAGCTTGGCAAAGTACAGAGAAATTTATTTGGGCAGACTGGTAGTAGAAGAATTCGGTGTCGGAACGCGATTTTAAGTAAGAATACCAGAGCTTATTTCTCTTGTTACGAAGAGATCGCAGCTCTTTATTATACCAGGGTGGTGACGATGAGGGATTCCTTTTGGGTAAAAAAGGCACAGATTGGGAGAGACATTTTAAAATTTCGGTATAAAAGGATGCAAGAGCATCGTTAACCGTAAGGTTAGGGTTATTGTAGAGAAAGTTAAAATTGACCATACTGAGGAGGTTGTTCAGTTTGGCGTAGTTAGCTCTATGAAAATTAAAACTGTAAGAATATTCATAGGAAACGGGATTAAGACCATTGTCATATGTCAGCGTAAGAGAAAGGGGAGGGTTCTAACTATCCAACTGAGAAAGCAGATGTTTACTTTCTAAAACGACGCAGTTATCTGTATCAGTGGCGAAGACTAGGTCGAGTTGTCTGCCGATGTTATTGGTGACACCACTTAATTGATATAGACCAGAGTCAGTTAGGCAGTCGATGAAAAGATTTTCTTTATCAGAGGTAGGATTTGTTGCACTGATCAGTCTGAGGCCATAGAAGTTTAGGTAGATTAAAATCACCTAAAAAAATAACAACGTCATTGGGATCAGCAGCATTAAAAATGCAGTCGATTGCATCAACAGCTAGCTGGTAACCTTGAATTGGTTGAGAGAGGCGAATATAGCAGCAACAAATATATACGAGTAGGTTGCGTTTGCAAATAGGAATTCTAGCGCAAACGAATTCGAATAATGCAGTGGACGATTTTTTAAAGGGTCTAGACTCGAGACGAGAGTGTATAGCTAGAAGTACACCACGGCCATATAAATTCTCCTCTTTATCTAGACCATCGTCACGGCGTAAATCGAAGTCTTGGAAAAATAATTCGTTATTCTTAATATCAGGGGTGAGATTGGTTTCAGTGAGGGCAAAGATGTCGTATGGCAGAATCTGCGAATTAAGATATATAGCATAGTTCGTAATCCTCTTACGTTTTGATAATACAGGGACAGATATTTGGGAGGAAAAGTTATCTATCGTTCGACCATAGTACAGAGGCTACAACACAGGTATCTTCGTCCTTTAAAAAAGAAATAATTCCACCAAGGCACAGAAGTAGCAGATCAATTTCTGCAATTTTTTTACGTAACCACCGAGAGCGAAATGGGCTCCATAATTGAAGAAGATCGGCTTTAACCAACCTGGAAGTTATACGGATAAGGAGGGAAATTCAAACTGACATCCTCACACAGCCTATGTTTTCAGTTGTTTTCATATATTTCAGAAACATCACTGTGGCGTAGATTAATTCCGGCATAGCAATGCAAGCGGCTCCCTGAATATTATAATTAGAGCCTTATTCAAAATTGAAAAGGATTTTCGGAGATAAGGATGAATAACATTTGATTTTTCATCGAAAACCGCATCCTCGTTATAAGAGTACTACTACTACTAGTACTACTGCTTTTGTTTTCATTATTTTAAAAACTAGAGACCGGATGTTCTTGGAGGTATACATTACTTTGGATAATCACTGTTGCATCATGTTAGTGAAATTGCAGTGAAAATTGTAACGACAGGAATGGAGTTTCAATCAAAAGAAAAATGGTTTATGGCATGATGTTTTGGACACGACTGAATATTGGCTTCCAGGCGGGTGGCCGTGGCTCAAGTGGTAGTGTGTTGGCTTCCAAGTCGGAAGGTTCGGTGTTCGAATCCCAACCTCGTCCGAAAGACATTCTTTTTTTCAGGCAACTTAATTCTCGTAAGACGAATGGTTGCCTTCGAGTATAATGCAACAACAAGTCCAATTACACTAATAAATTAGTCTCCCCATTAAATGTTGGGTGCCACCCATGGAGCGAAATAACCACTGAGCCCAAAAATCTTTCTTTCTCTCTCTGTCCTATTTTCCTAAAAACTTAACACGTGCTTAGGCATTTTAAGTGTATTAATACCCACTTGAGTGTTAAGTTCTTTAAAAAAAAATAAAAAAAAAGTAAATAGTTTGTAGCTCATCAGGATACACATAAAGACTATACATAGCCCTGCAAGAAGTAGTCGAATGGCGACAAATCGCACGAGGTCAGTGGCCAATTCACTTCTCTATCTCCCGCTGAATGGGTGATGACTTCAGAAATTATTTTATCTGCGTTTCAGTGTATGGGCTGGGAATATAACCCAGACCCCGGGCGTAGTAGTCAAAGAACTTTGAACTGCGTTTCGCGAGATAGGTACGTCTATCCTTTTCGATGTTCTTGCTTGTACAAACATATTTCCAACCAACAAACAAACAAATATGTTATCACCAACTGTTTTCAAACTTACAGAAGTTAATAATTTCCTGAGAAAACTTGTAACTAACAGTATAATAAGTTCCCAGCACTTTTATCAGCATGACGCTTCAAAACAATTTCTTAAACATTTTGCATGCATAATTTACTTAAATAGGAAAAAGGCTAAAAATAAATAAAAGCTTGACATGCGACGTGTCTTACTAGTTATTCATTTATTTCTCAATTTGCAGTCATTATTTATTTGATATTAGAAAGATTAGAGTGAGCTACGAGCGAACTTTATTCAAAGTTATTTCAGCCTAACAGTGTCATAATTGATCAAAGGATTCACGAATGAGACAAAAAATTAAGCTACCTCCAGTGCACAGCAGTTGCAACCTATCACGAGATGCTAAATAACGCAAACAAGAGTGTAATAAAGCCGTAATGGCATCCTATTCACCATCAGCATCAGACCAACAATAAGGAGGATATCAATACCTTGGATGAACATGTTTTAAGTTTGGTCGATAGCAAGCGCAGAACCCTGCAAGCTCGTAACCCAGGTTTTAAGTGCAGCTGTCAACGTGTGTATCACAGAATGCGAAGAATTTACCAATGTTCCTGGTCTCGGTACCACGAAAACCAGCATTAGCAATTCACAGAGCCTATTTAAAAAAAATTAGACTAAATCTTGTGGTCGATTTTGCTCAAGGTTTTCCTTTTTTAAGACGCCCGAGGATAAACTGGAAATATGATATCAAAAAGGATGAAAGAAGACATATGTTACCACAATCTTGTGACACTATTTTGTTGGCAATAATGGGTACACGACAGACACCGGAACTGTACCGTATTTTCAATCGAGTCCTATAATTTCCTATCCAAAAGGAATCCGGCTTATTTTCCATGATTTCTAAGGCAGACGCCTTCACAACAACATATTCCCTCAGCTTTGGAAGAGTCAACAACTAGGTTTTCCCTCGAAAGAAAAGGGACATAGGAGAACTTTTTTTTTTTAAGAACTTAACCCTCAAATGGGTATTATTACACTTAAAATGCCTGAACACGTGTTAAGTTTTTTTAGGAAAATGGGACAGAGTGAGAAAGAAAGATTTTGGGGTCAGTGGTTATTTCGCTCCATATGGGTGGCATCCAACATTTAATGGGGAGACTAAATTTATTAGTGTAATTTGACTTGTTGTTGCATTATACTCGTAGGCAACCATTCGTCTTACGTGAATTAAGTTGCCTGAAAATGTTTTTCAAGCGAGGCTGGGATTCGAACACCGAGCCTTCCGATTTGGAAGCCAATACACTACCACTTGTGCCACGGCCACCCACTTTCGTCCTGTTGTTCTCTTGACACGGTTGGGAAATTCTTCGAGCGGAAATTTGCTAATTAGCTGCTACAATAACTTTCTTTCACTAATTAAAACAGCCGGAATCATTTCGGACCCCAAAGTATCAAATAATTCTGCACCGTAATAACACTGGGCATGAAAACGCGTTAGATTCGGCAAATTTGAAATGTAAAGGGTGTTTTTTTGTCAGAGGCATATAACTTCTAGTAGGATTATCTGTCAAACCAGCTGTCAAACTAGACACTTGTCTTTGACATTTATGTTCAGTATACTTTGTCAAAATACTATACAAAGGCCTACAAATTCGCGTTCTGTGCGCCAAACTTATAGAGCGCCACGCCCAATTTACTCTGCTCATAATCGTCCATCTGAGCAGTTCATACGCAATACTTTGGATCGATTTGTCTCTACATACGCTCTTATGGATAATATTCTTCCAACATGAGCTCATACTGTGCGTACCCAAGAAAACATCGCCTTTGTAGGGTTGACTGTGACCGAGGATCCAAATTCATCGATTCGATGCCATTCCCAGCACCATACACCCGTATAAGATCGACGTTTGCCTCGCATATTCGGTGAATGGGCTGCGAATTAACTGTCAAATCATCTTCAGCGCCGTTGTCGTTGCAAAATTGCCGTTTTTTGAGTGAGTTCAAACCTCACGAGCCTCTCGAAACTCCTTTATATCCCAAAAAAGTTATTGTTTGATGCGGTTTACATGCCGGAGGCATAATTGGAATTTTTTTTCAAAAATGGCGAGCGTTACAGGCAAATGATTCGTTGGGCCCAATTTTCAACGACTCAGCCACACATTTCGGCTGAAACGGCCGCTATTTCGCGTTTAATGTTGGCTCTGAGCTCTTCCTCGTAGTCGGCGTGTTGGCATAAACCAATGACTTAACGTAGCCCCACAGAAAATAGTCCAGCGGAGTTAAATCGCACGAACGAGGCGGCCAATCGACTGGCCCATTTCTTGAGATAACACGCTCACCATACTTACTTTTCAATAAATCGATTGTAGCGTGTGCTGTGTGGCTTGTGGCATCATCCTGTTGAAACCACATGCCGTCCAAGTCCATATCTTCCAATTCGGGCCAAAAATAATCGGTGATCATGGCGCGATAACACTGACCATTCACAGTAACGTGACGATCGTTATCGTCGACGAAAAAATATGGCCCAATAACGCCACCGGCATGCAAACCGTACCAAACAGTTATTTTTTGTGGATGAAGTGGTGATTCATGAAGTACATGTGCATTTTCACTCGACCAATAACGCATATTTTGCTTATTGACGAACACATTGAGCCAAAAATGAGCTTCGTCACTGAAGATGATTTTGCGATGAAATTCATCATCTTGGCGCATCTTCTCCAGAACCCAATCGGAGAACGTACGTCGCTTCAAATGGTCCATCGGCTTCAATTCTTGAGTCAGCTTGATCTTGTATGGGTGTAAACCAGGATCCCTAAGCAAAATGCGCCATAATGTGGTCTGAGCGATGCCCAATTCTTGAGAACGTCGTGGAATTGACTGATTTGGATCGTTTGCTACGGACGCCTGAACGGCAGCGATATTTTCGACACTTCGACCAAACCGTTGTCTCACTGACACGGCAACATCACACAACGAATATGTAGACTCAAATTGTTGCACTAAACTTGTTATTGCCTGTCTACAAGGCGAGAATTACGACCCAAAATTGGAGTTAACGCTCTTAAAGTTGCAGTCACCGACTCCGAATTTCGGTAGAAAATTTTTATAATTTGCAGGCGTTGCTCGTTCGTGTACTTTACCATGATGAAAATGTTGAGAGTACTGAATAAATTGACAGTGACAGTTTGATGATGATTAGATAGAAAGAGTGCGTTTACAAATTAAATTCAAAGTTGTCAAGTCCCTATTGGAAAACCCTTTACTTGATAAAAACTTTTTTGGATACCTCCTACCTATCGACGTTCTCGCAGTGTATTGTAGCTTTCGGTAAGACATGCACCTTGTCACCTAGAAGAGTCCTTTGGATCTATACGGCTATGATAAGACCAATTATATCCTATGCGTTGGTAATCTGGTGGAACAAGCTTTGACGAAAATATGTCACTGCTGCTTTTACCAGATTCGAAAGAATGTCTTGTCTCTTCTGCATAGGTGCTTTTCATAGTACGTATAACCCTGCTCTAGGTTCCGAACCTGCTTTATGACTGCCTAGGTTAAAACTTCTACTTACAGCTGGGATGTCGGTAGAGCAAATGAATGTTTCCCGGCGTCTCGATGAGGTCAGAGTCTTTCCTGTTGTCCTTCTGTAAGAAAAACTGCTTACTACCGTCATGACTTACTGGCCTTTGTAACTTATGTACTCTGCACAAGTGGCACAATATCTTGCAACGCTTGCTGTGAGAGTAATAAACACAGCACGGGCACTATCCGGTTTTTTTTCTGAGCGCTCTGTTGCAACAGAAAACAAAACAGTAGCGTGTGCCACAAGTTTTAGTCTTACACTCGTTGATGTATAAGTAAATGTATTGAAAGAGGTGCACCTAGTAATCCAAAAAGCTGCTTCAATTTATCTGCTTTCAGAATGACATAACCATGGTGGTGGTGGTCGTGTATCGCGTCGTCTACTAGCCAACAGGGGTCCGCATAAGTACATTTTATGGCTAATGCTTATTATCGCAGTAAAAGTCTTATGTAAGTGTACTAAGGAGCGCCAGTGCGTTTCAAACTGTTTTAAACTGTTTCAAACTATGTTATACTCGTTGTATTTTCAATGCTTTCTCTCGTCGATGGTAAACTAAGAACGAAAGGTAGTAGTCGAAGTAGAGCAACCTGGCAAAAATATTAGGATTAATCCCTGAATAGTATATTTTATCTAAATGAGCACCCACTCTTTTAGAAAATGCTTATACAAAACATATGAGTTTGCTCAACGGACCAATTTTGGGAGTGGTGCTCTTTTACAGTTCTGTGAACTTAGGCATCTAGAATTTTGACGTAATGCGCTTAATCCGAGTGGAAAATTTTATTCCGACCTGTGTGGAGGGCAAATTAGTCCTATTCGGGAAGAGACGTGGTCTTAGCAGTTACGAATCCGGTGCTACGACCTAAAGCTTCCTATGCAAAGATAGTTTTCCCATTTTTCTTGGTAAAAAAAAAAATCCATGGACAGGTCCTTATGTTGTATTCCTTCAAATTTTGTTATTTATTGTAGCCACTAGAACTATTCATTATACCAAAGACACTCACCGCTATCATAAAAAAAATCCAATCTTCACCTGGTCTAGGCTCTGAGTTCCCTGAGTTCGAAAAGTTGGATGGCTGACAAACTTACCAAGGAATGTTGTCAGAAATAAAAGATCTGGAGACGAGACTCGTTACAATAAATTATTACTAAGTTCGGATGCGATTAGTAAAACTGCAAGACAGCGAGAACGCTTAGTATCTACCCTGTCCTATCCAAGAGGCAGTCTAAAATAAATAAAATAAATAGGACCAAAACCTAGTCTCTACTGCCTTTGATGTTCGTTTTGTTTTGTTTAGAGGCGATCTAGAATTTCCTCCCGAGCAGCAAGATAAAGAGGAATTTTTTTAAAGGCAGAAGCTTTCAGTTTCTCCGATAGATGTTGACCAATTTAACCGATGAACTTGAAAATTTATAATCGATATCAGATGTCACATTTTTTTACGAGAAGTCCGAGTTGGATTTTCATAAAAATGGACCCACCTGGCTTGAATATTTTTGTGATAGAATAAACCTTCCTTAGTTAAGAGCTCACAAATTAACAACAAGTTGGCAATCTACTAGAAAACAGGGAAAATATTCCAAGACACAGGTCCAACATTTTCAACTTCAATGAACAGTCAATAACAAAGCCTCCCTCATTACTTATATTTATAGCCATTCTTACAGTGTTTCTGTATTCGCATCAAAATTCCTTTTCCAAACACTCCCACCAACATTGTCGAACGTCAAATATGGTACACAAGATGTAGAAACCGAAAAAGGATATTTTGCTAAGTAAAAGACTACAAGAGGTTAGCGTCAATTCAACTTTTCTCTATGCTCCAAAACAAAAACCGAATTTTATGAAGCACTCTAAAAAAGCAGTCATTAGTCATACGCCATACGAAAACCTTTCCGACTGATACTCATATTTTGAGCGCCTCGAAGTAACGATGCTTCGACTATTTAACGGCGGCAACTCACAGAGCCACAATCTACCTTGTCTTCTCTCATAAACAGCAAAGGACCTATTTTCATGATACCACGACTTGGAAGGTGAGGAAAATGATGAGCGAAAAATAGAGCTACTGTTACGTTGACCACTTTTTATATTAAAGAAAGTAATAACTCGTTAAATGAGTCGACCTAATTAAACGTTGCATAAAATTTCATGGACACTAGATGCAGCTGAAAACGAAACTATTACTCGAGACCGAATAATGACACACCGTCATACTTAACTCCCCGTGTGTCCTTCATCGTGTGAAATCATATGAATGGATTAAAAGGTCTCATAGGACAGCCGGCTTCAGTTCATCACCACACAGTTTGCAGCTCATTCTGACGTCTGCTTCTACTCATGCAATCTCCTACCTGTTCTTAGCTATGCTACAGAAACCCTAGCAAATTTCTAACTTGCGTAACTAAAGCGAGTATGCAACTCTTGGCAAAGAATTCAATTATGTGAAAGTCACCAACCTAGGCTTACGTCAATATTCTTTCACTCACTGTACTCGTACTTGCTATCTGAGTACCTGAAGCTACATATAAAAGTAATTATAGCCTTAGAGGTACCTAAAAATTGATAACAATTGTATCGGCTAATCGGTTCATTATTATTTACGAGTATATTGGCTTTGCCTTCAATTGATCGAAATCGACTTTATCCGTCTAAACCAATACACGAGCTGTAGTTTGATTGCAGTTTTTTTTGGTTTTTTTTTCCACAATAGATTAATTTCAAATACGACCACCAACCAAAGATTAATCAACTTGTTTGATTAGGATGTTGTTTCGAATCGAAATCAATCACATGACACCGATCGAAAAGACTGAAGTACGGATACAATGACTGTGAATCCAGATTCGTGACACTAATTGATACATTTCACCTACTACGAGTAAGCCAGGTAAAATTCCCCCAAAAAAAAAACAAAAATTAATAAATAAATACTACTCATTAGAAGTTTCTCAATTAACCACTAAAACAGTTGAACACCGTAGATACACGAACTAGTGGTAAAGATACTCGTACATACGAGTACTCGTATATTACACTCTACACTGCGGTCACGCGGTCACTTATTGCCAATAATCCCAGCGGTTTTATCGAAATGTGGTACACTTGCTTGCACTCGCACTTGTCCTCGTAGTTAAACATCGTAATTAGATACAAAATGGTAGTTCCCCCCTCGCCAAAGTTTTCGGTTAAATTTGCAAAGTAACTTACCGTTTTCTTCGAAAAGGGGAGTTGAAAAAATACTGGGATCTCTGGCTCTCACTCTCTTTTGGGGTGGAATTATGTGATTTTATTTTTGTTGGTAGAACTGCGAGCAACCCTCGTCGTGACTCGTTGATTACTGTGAACGCACGTCTCTGAATCGCTGGCCGAAAATCCGAAAACCAAAAACCCAAAATCGATTTGTTTATCTTTTACCCCTTGGTTGGGAGGGTGCTAAGGGAGCTTTTACTTTTCACTTCGAATACGTAGTAGGAATACGAATGCGAAGACGAATACGAATACGATTTTGTACACTATGATAGTATCTTATCGAGTAGCACTCGAAAATCGCGATACGCAAACTTTGTAACCGATGGAAACACAATAAAGCAATCTATGCTGTTGATTAGATTTCCCGTACAAATTGAAGTCTGAAATGGTGAGCTTTTGTTAAATTTTTATGGTGAACGAAAGAACCACCTGCTAGCGCGATTAGACTGAGAATGAGACATCAGTTGAATATTGCTGGCAATCTGAGCGCTCACATCGCATATCGCACTATGTATTCATACTAGTCGAACACTCGAACACACTAGAGTAAGCGACTTAAATGGCTTAAAAGCTTGACTCGATGTGAGTCTTCTATAGAAAGTGACGTCAGAAATGAAAAAAGCGCTTCGCATATTGGATACAGGTACGAGTAGATGAATCACAGCCCACTGCCTCTAATGAATGATCATCTTGGATGAGCAATTAGTCATAACTCGATTTTGAAGTTATATCTATTGGTAGTAATCGAATCTATGAGGGGTCAAGTGCATCTTTCATCATCTGAGGAGGTCATGACTTTGTATCTAAGACATTGCACTTATTTCTGAGTGCATTCCTTTAGTGCTAATTACATGTCTTATCACCTGTTTACTACTATGTAACTTCCGTCGTGTTTATTTACAAAACAAACATACCTTCCCAGTGTTTCATACAAGATACTGAAAACGGAAAAAGAAAACAATTAACAAACACGTATTTAACGCAGGTATCTATATTATAGCAAACACTTTGTCTAGATGCGTTTGCAATTACATTTTGGGAACTACGAGTATATGACTCGGTGGTGGATGGATTTTCACTTAGAAAATTAGAAAATTGTCTTGTTTTCTATTTACTGACTTTGGCTTTGAACTTGAGCTCTGTGTATTCGGTCCGCTTTGTCGACAGGTATTTTTAAGTTGGAGAGAAAATAAATGACCTCCAAAACAGGTATTCATTGTACATGGAAGCCAGAAAAAAGCGCTAAAGAGCATTGGTGGCGGACTGTTGTAAGTGATTTTCCATTGCGCCTCATTTGTACGTCGTACTTGTATAATGGTAATCAATGATTACACGTGCGATTAGACGTAAGTACTTGGTTGTGTCCTATTTATACTTTAATAGACTTAACATACCATTGATCAAAAAGTTCCCGGAATTTATTCATAAAATTGAAAATACAAGTTTATTCCTTGTCCCCTTCAACGTAACATAATCTTCATCGGCTGCAACACAGTTATGCCAGCGCTTGATCCAATCCTCGAAACATTTTTTATATTTTATCAGTGCTTCCTGCGATTTTTCCATTACTTCCTCTCGGCTGCTGAAACGCGTTCACCGTAGCGGTTTTTTAACTCGATTGAACAGAAAGAAGTCAAAGGAAGCCAAATCAGGTGAATTCGGTGGCTGTTGGATGGTATTTGTTGCAATTTTCGTCAAAAAATTACGAATGATGATGGCCACTGTGTGACGGCGCGTTATCATGGTGCAAAATCCACGAGTTTTCTGCTAACAATTCTGGTCTCTTTCGGCGAATTAATTCACGCAAACGTTTCATAACGCCCAAATAATACTCTTTGTTTACTGTCTGGCCTTCTGGCAAAAATTCATGATGCACTACACCGTTCTAATCCATGAAAACCGTGAGCATTGCCTTCTTTTTTGACTGAAAACGACGTGGTTTTTTGGTCTCGGCTCATTTGGTGAACGCCATTCACTTGCCAGATGTCTGGATTGCGTACCGTACTCATAAACCCACGTCTCGTCTCCAGTAATAATCCTTTTGATGAATGTGGGATCGGATTAAGCCTCGCAAATCATCTCTTTTGCGACGTCAACACCGTCTCTTTTTTGCATGAAATTGAGGTCTTTTGGCACCAACTTTGCTGCTACACGACGGAAACCCAAATCTTCTTCTTCTTTTCCTTTTACTAGCCCTTTCCTCGCTACACGAACTTATGCGTAACGAGTTTCCCATTTTTACTGCATCGCTACTGCTCCGCTTATGGGGTTGGCTAATGGGGTACGCGTCTGCATACTGCTCGGTCCTGTATCGCTTCGGCGGTTAGCCCCAGGCGTTGTTGTGCTTTTGCCATCTGAGCAATCCAGGAGTTCTTTTTCCTACCTAGTTTTCTTTTAGTTGGAGCGACCGTAGTTGATATTGCCTACTTAACGGGATTTTCCGGAGATCTTCTTTGAACGTGGCAATACCAGCTAATTCTATCCAACTCAAGTTGTTCGATTACCGAATTCTTTATGTGTAGACTTCCTTTAATGTGCGTAGATCTAATGCAGTCGCGTTTCGTAACTCCAGTCGACATCCTTAACATTTTCATCTCTGCTGCCGTCATTTTATTTTTAAACGCTTCGTACATTGTCCAGCACTGCGAACCATATGTAAGAGCTGGCCGAACCACCGTGGTGTAAAGTTTTCCCTTCAATTTAAGTGGGAATTTTCGGTCACAGAAGATTCCCGAATTTTCTCGCCATTTCATCTCTGTGCGTTACGTCGTCGTAAACGACGGAAACCCAAATCATTAACCAAAATATCTTGAACGGATCCATAGGCAATGTTCAAGTCCTCCGCTATCTCTCTGATGGTTAATTTGCGGTTATTGCCCAACATTTCTTTTACTCCATCAATTTTTTCGTGGGTTTTCGATGTCGATGGTCTGCCACTGCGTTCATCGTCTTCGATTGACTCACGACCACTTTTGAACCGCTCATGCCACTGGTAAACGACCGTTTTCTTTAGAGAATCGTTGCCGAAACACTTTTCCAACATTTTCAACGTTCGCGCACCATTAAATCCGTTTCTTACGCAAAATTTAATACAAGTTCGTTGTTGCAAATTTAAATCCATTTCTAAAATTGTAAAAAACACACACAGAGATAGATGTACTCTTGGCTACGTAACTTTTGCAAATGTCAGGCTATGACGCTAAGATTTAGAGGGAATGTCAACAACAGGTTTACCAACCTAACAAAACTCAAATTGGAACAATGGGAGCACCACACGGTGGTTATTATTTGATCAAGGTGGTATCTACCTTCAGTTATTTTTTTAATTTTAAACCTCAATTGTGCGACCTTATCTGGAGATATTACCAAGGTCGAAACTCGCATTTGTAACAGGTCATGCTAGTCAACGGAGCTGCTGATACTCCTTAACTGAGCCCTGGTCGTACGAAAAGACTAATCCATGACCTTTTACTCTATTTTGTCCCAACTATAAGACCTTGGTTTTATGATAACAAAGAGATCCTTAAAATTATCCTAGAATCTTTTTTATTTTTTTTTTCTTATTCAAATCATGTATAGGATGTACAATAGCAAAAATCAAGTACAGGATGGCAAAGCCGTCTGCCAGATTGACCATTAAAATAAATTCCATAAATACATTCATTGTGTCTACGTTTCTTAGACATCAGTATCTAACACCAATCTTTCTTATTTATTTTGAATTCAGAAGTTTTCGCTGAGAATTCTGTTTCCGTGTCAGTTAAATAATTGCAGCCGAAGAAGGATCGCCATGTTTCTACTAGGACCGGGCATTTTCCTAGAAAATGAAAGACATCTTCTCTTTCTCTCCGGTTACACAGACTGCATAGGCTGGGAAGATCCTCTCTATGTGGCATATAATTCAATTGTAGAAGTTCGGCCAGAAGTCTCACCATCATCGAGATATGCACCACACTGTTCTCATCTCTGAAGTAGATTCTTGGGCCCAGGTTATGACAAAGCCGTCTGTAAACCACTCTATGGACAGAGCTGGTGGCTTCTTCGATAAACTTCTCTCGAAGTTTCTCATCAACCTCATATACAGCTTAGCTCTCCATTCATTGAGATGTTCAATATGCAAGTCTACCTGCATACCACACCATTGTGCGAGCTCATTCCATTCCGCATACCAGCTGTGTCTTCGCTTAATTACGTAAAGGGCTGCCTTCTTCGGTAGTCTTTCATAGTGTACCTGAGTTTTGAGGGTTTGGATTAATAGTGGAGATAGTCCTGTTTCTAACATTACGGCGTAGTTTGGTGTATTCGAAGGCTGATGGAATATCGTTTTAATAAAAAAAAAAAACCTCAGCAGCTTTTCTACACTTTCATATTGTTTGTATCCCCATACCTGTGACGCATAGAGCATAACTGATTTCGCAGCTGCATCAAAAACACGGAACTTACAGCTACGCGCCATACTTCTGTTGGCAAAACACTTTTTCCAAATAGCTCCAATAGCACTCTTGGCCTTAACAAGTTTCTCACGCAGATGCTTTTCCATACTTAAATATTTTGTAAGGCACACTCCTAGGTATCTAAATTCGTTCAATTATTATTCAATAAGTATTGAATTATAGAACCATCTTTCGCTTATGCCATTTCTTCCACCACCGTTTCTGAAAATCACTATCTTTGATTTGTCGAGGTTAACTTTAAGGTTCAAAGTAATACAGTACCTATACAGTTGGTTGATCATCAATTGGAGCGATTGGGGGGAAGGATGGTCTTTATAATTGTCCCCGAATTCTCTACACCTCCACTAATGCAATCCGTTAGATCCTCTATGAAAAGTGCGAATAGCAGAGGGCTCAGTGCACACCCCTGTAGAACGGCAGACTCTATTTACAACCATTCTGAAATTTCTTCTCCATTTCAAACTGCGGCTATAGTTCCTTGTACAGATTTTGTAAAACTTTTCCAAACTTTGGAAACATCCCAAGTCCATAGAGCTTGTAAATAAGTGCACGTCTATCCGCCGCATCGAATGTCGCCTTAAAATCTATAAGGAAACTGTAAAGTTTTTTCTCGTTTTGAAGGAAGGATTCTCAAATGCTCTTTAGCACAAAAATGTGAATCACCGCAGTTTTTCATCCTCCTTATGCTCGGCCCATGCCATCGCACTTTCTGAATGGCGATGATATCTGCGTGATAGAAGTCAAAGACCTCTGCTAATTGCTCAGCTGCATGTGACCTGTTAAAAGTCCGAACTTTCCACACGCCGATCCGAATGTCGTTGTCCTTTTAACGTTTAAAAGATTCGTTAATAATGAATCCGTTATTATCCAAGGCCATTAGTTGGTTCGTCACATATTTTTAATGCCTTCCGTATAAGGACATTAGCCGAGTGACGGCGTAAGCCTGTATTATGCTACTGGTCAAGCAAGCCCTTGCCATTGCCGGCCTAATCCAATTTATAGGACAGTCAGCAATTTTTCGATCAGTCGCCGTACAGATCCCCAGCTCTAGCCCTTTCTGTTAACCGTGAAACTTCCGGTACTGACTGACTAGCGGTTGAATTGTTCAAGGCAGCGGGAGATGACTTTGTGGAGAGGATGCACCAAATTTCGAAGATGTGATCGTACAAAACTGCATTGTATGACCATTTAGTTTGCGCCAATTGTAGAGGCATAAATCAAAGACTTTGTTTTTGTCTTTTCAGTTAGGAAAGAGTGTAACTCACACTAATGGTTGTTTCTTTTGGATTCAGAAGGCTGACTAACAGAGTCCTCTGTCAGGCAAGAAAAAATAGCGTTCTATAAAACACTGATCTCCAAATCCTCTTGTTTAGCACAGGGGCATGGACTTTATCAAAAAAAGGATTTGTAAACGCACTTGGTTGTTTCGAGGCGATCGACGTCCCTATCTAGATCTGTAAGTGCTATACACCAACATGAATTTATTTAAAAGAGTTGGATGGTTGGCTACTTGCAGCAGATACCAACGCCCCAGTTCTGAAAACGACTTGGCGTACTGAATTGGAAGCAGCTAGCAACAATAAGGCTTGTTGGAGAGTCGTGTTGGTTAAGGCCCAGGTTCATCCCGGGCTGTAACGACACCTAAGAAAGTATGTAGCTTCTTGTTGAGTGGAATGGACACCTCTACTCCACTAACCCCATGCCGTTTTATCGCGGAACATTTGAATGCTACCTAGTTTCTCCGCTTCTAAGCGTACGCACTGTTGTAGTAGTGCATCTGCATTTGAGTGGAGTTTCCCCTTGTGGTATTGAACTTCGTACTGTCCGATCGATCTTGCAATCTGGTTTTCGGGATTCTTGGATCACATCAGCAATTAGTAGAATTTGAATTGGTGAGTGTCTGTCGTCGGAAAGAGCAAAATTTGACATATCTCCATAAGAAGTTTTAACGGACTCCAGTGTGCGAAGAAAATAAAGTTAACAGAGTAGTGATCCATATGTTTCCTTAGTACAGTACACGCTCGTTATAAATATGAAGTTAACGAAGTTATTAGTCTCTTCGTACGAGAAGTGCTTACTCCGCAAGGTAAAATAGCTCAGCCAAATTCTTCACCAGAAACGGAGATAAACGGAAGCAGGAGAGCCCAAAAACTACATCAAAGGACTTAGATAAAACATTGAACATGAACAGAATCATTAACAAATCTGGAATCAAATATTTGGAGGTCATTTGCTTCGTAGGGGATTCAAGCCTGATTTAATATCACCTGTGGACTTCAATTGTTTTTTTGTAACCAAAACTGTAGGTAACGACGATTTATAGTTTTTAAGTAAAGACTACGGTTTCCAGACATCAATTCTTGCTTTTTTCAAATCTGAAGCGTTCTTTGTCGTGTCTTCGATTCCTTACTCATCCATGAAACCTGCAATGTCCGCCACCATATGCGCAATGAAAGACAAAAGTCAATTGTCTTTACACTCCCATTTCGATGGCATAATTCATCCGTCAGCTGCTGCAATTGTCTTTGAAGCAATCACTATGCAAATGGGATCCACCCACTGCACGAGTCTCCTTCTGCCGTGACCTTGGATTTCGAACAAAAAGAGTGACAAATAGCCGACTAACAAGTCAACGGCTGCACCTTCCATCCGTGCAACCAAAACAAACAAAAACTCGCCTTCTTAGAACTTAAACAATTCATTTAATGACTGACACATCAGTTCCAACAATTCGCAGCAGTGTTGTACAATTTCTGACCTCTCCTAATCTTTGGATTGGTCACATCACAAGAAATACTTTCTAATTATGTCCCTGAATGAATTTCGAAAGAAAATCTGTTGGCTTGGGCTCCTCAGACTCTTTCCAGTAGCGCATTATATGTCCCTTTTGCTTCCAAATGTTGATTGACTCTTTAAGCTCCATTTGACCCTACCAAAAATAAACAATTTTAAGCAATGCTCTTACAAACTAATCTCTTGTCCACTTACCTTAATTACCAGCATGTCAATGACTCGAATATCAGTCACATTGCGATGCTTCACAAATTGCTCACGAAGCTTTTCCCGGCATTCTTCCACCGACTTGGGGATGTCGTAGTCCATGACTGTAAAGAGATTAGGGTAGCACTAGAGTTCCAACGTTTACATAACAATTGCAGTAGCACTACATAACCTAGGTGCGACCTACCGATATAAGGCATCTGGCGATACCATGCCTTGTAGAGATTCAAGGCACGTCTTCTAGCTTCCTCACGGTCAACAGAAAGGATTGGACGAACTTGTTGTACGGCCTTTTTTACAGCTTCACGGCCAGCCATCGTTGGAAAATTTCTACTTTTTCAGTTTCCAAAAACAAAAAACTTTTTCGACAGTGACAGCTGATTTGACAGTTGTTTGTGGAAAATGAAATGAAGGTGGAGGTGGTTGAAAGAAGGAAAACGAATATTTGAGAAACTGTGGAATCGAAAATATTTTTGTGATTGTCAATTGTCATACTACGGTGAATTTTGAAACGCAAACCAATGGTTTCATACTATTTCTGCTACATTTCCTTCTTTAAATTAAGAGTCTTCAGTCTGCCTTAATGCTGGGTGAAAGTCATTTTATTTCTTTGCAGGTTGACTCGATGTCGCAATTTACATACGTTAGTACTTCGGATCAAAAAAGTGGTAACTAGCATGACAAATTGAATGAAGAGCAAGCGTATTAAACTAGCAGAAAGGAAGTAACACAGAGTCACAGATTCGACAGCTTTAACGCCACCGAAGGTTGCTACGATTTGACCAGGTGCAAGCTACCGGTCCTGTTGAGTGGCAGGTCCACCGATAGTCCACACGTGGACTTAAAACTTCTGTCTTGGATCGACTTGTTAGAGTTAAGTCCACTAGTGGGAGCGTCACGGTAGCTATGATTTAAACCGTAAACCCCGGAAGGGCCTTGTAGTTGTTTTTGACTCTATGTAGAGTTACAAAAAGTACCGGGTGCCGTCATAAGATCGGAAAGAGGTTTCAAGTCGGCCTCGACTCATACCAAGTGTGGAGTCTCAATACAGGTTCCGCTTTGGTATTACACTACTAATGTGTAATGCTCTGGCCAAGCGAATTCTGACTCTCATAGATGTATTGGCATCCCGTGAATTTAAGTTATTTATTATCAGGTGTTCACGTAAAACACAAGAGACATTCTGATCATATTGCAATTGGCGAAGGTCTAGTACTCTGGACATCCGAACATTTCGAAGAGCCCACATTGACATAGAGAACTACTTTGTAGTAACCAAGGTAACAAGAATGCCGCAAAAGTATCATACTATGAAAAAATTGTATGTTGAACTGCTAGAGCCGTTTCTGAGCGAGTCTCTGAAAACCATCAAGATCAGAAGACTAATGGCAACATTGTAAGTAAGTCATTAGGGAAGCCGCATCTGATATTGCTTGATTTCATCGGAACACAATTGTTAAACCTCTAAAAAATGTGTCGGCAAGCGCATGCAGTAAAACAAGAGGCGGAGTTTGAAAAAGTGCCGTGAACTGTTCATGCACTCTATGAGCAAAAAAGAAAATTAGGAAGCAGAGAAGCGTTTGATCGAAGCCCTGAAGATGTTATTCTGCATATATGATGTACAAAAGTTACACCAAAATCACAATGGGAACGTATAGTGGATTCACAGTCGGTGCTCAAGTTAGAAGGGATTACTTCTGAATATTGTTTAACAGCCAGGACAACCGATACTCCGCTATGAGGCACCATAAACTCCTCAACTTCGTCACTCCACATAACTAAGAGGGCTGCATAGCGTTATCTAAACTAAAGGCTGTAAGTGCCGAATTATTTAAAGCAGCGCGGATTGTTTTGGTAAGGAGCATACACCAACTGATCTGTAAAATATCCTCTAAACTTCACCAAGCGACTAAGGAATCAATCTCCTTGCCATCATGTATAAATTTTATCCAAACGCTATTTCAACAATCTGATAAGCCCAGTGTTTATAGGGACGAGAGTCAAGTTTTGGCATCCCTATCTACCTCATCCATCTATGTAGAATGATAATAAAGATCGATAGCTGCTTTATAAAAGTCCGCAATGACACTATCAAGGAATTCTATGTCAAAAAATGACTTCAGCAATTCGACGCGCTGTCATGTGATTTGTCAACTTCATCCTTTAAAAAATTGTGCGAAACTCACAGTCAAATATGAAAGGTATAACATTTAAAGAGTCTGACCAACATTTGGCATACGCTGACGACATTGACTTAATATTATTTAAATATGTTGCTCAGCAGAAAAGTTTTTCAAGTTATTTTCGATTCCGTCTGCATAAACAGAATTTAGAGAAGAAGATATAGGAACGAGTTGTATGGACTGTAGGTCGGAATGGCTGGAATTCATCGGCTTCGAAGACTAGGACATTTTGAGTGCATCTTAGGTGCCGGGCTCAAGTGGAAGAGAAGATCTTCAGCCAGCTTAGTTGAGTCCGAAGTCCACCTCAGTTAATGTAAGTAAGACGTAGCAGGCAGAAGATCATTAATAAAAACTTAGAAGAGATTCGGAGACAGAATGAAGCTTTGAGGCGAACAAAAGGGCCTCATGCCAAACTCTGTCGAATGCCCTTGTAATATCAAGTGCAACTAACTTGCTTTCACCAGATTGATGTAACTTTAAATTAAATTTTAGGCGAAACATACAGTCAAATTACCAGTGGATCAGTCGCTACGAAAACCGTATTGTGGAGAACGTTGACGAGTTTTCGTGTCTTGAGATATTTCATGGGCTGATTATAATGTATCAGTGTTTCCTTGAGGGAGATTCACCTCTTCAAGGAACGTGTTGGATAAATGCTGTTTTCTATTTACTATGAAAGAGTCCTAAAGCAAAGGACTGATGAAACTTTGATTGATGATTGATTGATGTATATTAACATCTTTAAGTACTCTTGCTACTACATAGTGCGAAATTAAATGTTCGACGCGCTGCAGGGCAGCGTCCATTACAGACAACAGTGTTGAACGCGTGCATATCACTCAGTCTTCTATGCCACGATTAAAATGATGTCTGAGCAACTGAATATTAGTGAAGTAAGCATTTGCAGCATTTTATACTATAATCTGGACAAAACAAGGATTTTGCGATAATGGATGACCAGAAACAACGGATAAAAAATCAGTTCAATGATTAATCGCCTACCATACTCGCTACATCTGGTTGCGAATGAATACTAAAATGAGAACAGAATGCTTTTATGACGTGGAGCTCATTCAGCGAAATGTAACGAGGCACTGCGAAGCGTTCCAGAAAAAGATTTCCCGACAGCCTTCAAAAGACTCTACAACCGGTCAAGAATTTGTATAGATAGAGCAAGGTACGACGTTCAAAATTGAATTATGAGTTTTGTCCTAAATAATTTATTTTTTTTAAATTAACTAATAATTCCTTCTTTAAAACTTTAGTTTATGGGACCTTTCGCTAAACTCTGTATTTTCTTTTACCTCAGAGCCATCACTGATCACAAATTCTATCATGCCAGCCAACGTCAGCGCACAATTTCTCTCAGCTGACTGTCATTTGTATTCAAATCCACTTCATTCCTTCGTTAAATTTCTTGATTCCTCTATCTCACTCTGTCATACTCATACTCCACAAACCCCTACCACAAACGTCAGAAAGTGACGGCAACGGCACATCACCATAAACCGTATTCCCGTCTGACGAGGACGACGGTCGACGTTTCGTTTCCTTTCGTTGTTTTCTCCGTTATCCCTTTGCACTACCAACAGCAAAACAACAAATAAAACTTGAAGTTTCCTTCGAATGTCAACGCGCGAAGAACGTCAAAATTTTTCTACTTTTCTGTTTTTCTCCCGTCGCCGTTCAACGAAAATCTCCAAGTGTCAAGAAAAAAATGCAAATTCGTCTGCAACTGCAACCAACTTTTGCACAAAATCATACGTCAACGTCGTCGCGTTAAACTTTGCATAAACACAAAAAAATTATTTTTTTTTACAAATTTCAATAAAACCACGAAAAAGACAAAAAAAAGGAAACTCTTCCAAAGTGGTAGTCGAAATTCCAGTGAAACTGCCGAACGCATAAAGATAAAGAAAATGAGAAACAACCTCGTCGTCGTTGTAGTCGCTGCCGTTGTCGTTGTCGCTGTCGCTCACTTGACAAAGAAGGGAAAAATGTGAAATTCCTCAAAAAAACGTAAAAACAACAAAAATATCAAATCGTTTTCGTGTTTATTTTGAGTTCTACTAACTAGTCTTTGGAATCGCACTCGGATTGGGTTAGGATCGCCTCGAATCCAACGTCAAATCGCCAGCAATTCCCGAGTTTTGGTTTCCAAAAAAATCGAAAATTCGAATTTTTTTTGTTTAATTTCTCTTTCGTTTGACGGGGAAGGAGAAGCGCAACGTCTGAGATCTTGAATCTGAAATTATAATTAATTCCCCACGATTGGCAGCGCGACTGGAGGGCAGAAAACGCGGATAAGTGGCTCGAATCTGCATTTTTTCCTCTCGATTTTTGGCATAAACTTTTGTGGTTCCTTAATCGGGATTTGGTTTCGAAGATTTATTCGTGTCACCTTTTGCTGTTGTGTCTATGAATTTTGAGAATTCGTAGAGTAGAAGCAGCGGATTAAGGAAGAGGAAGAGAAGATCACGCACTCAAGGTGAGTTTGTGCATTTTTTATTGTTTCTTTATCATTTTGCTGGCTTTTTTATTGTGCAATGGTTTTATGAGTTTAATTAGGCAAATAGGAAGTTAAGAGGTGACTCAGAGGTATTCAATTGCTAGCTGTAAAGTTGCATAGCTGTTAAAAAAATGTACGTGCCACAGCCGCAGCCACAGACAGAGTCTAGTCATAGTCATGACAAAAGGATTGACTTTATGGACGATACATTCCGAATCCATAAAAATCGCCCTCATTCGTGTCGTTTCACTGTGCAAACTGACTCAAAAACCCGTTGACGTTTTTCTTTAATAAATTCGTGAACCGACCGTCCGACAACGAGTTGATAATGCCCGACAAGATCGATGTGTTGAGCTTTGTGCATTTGAGTAGTTCGTTTGCTTTTAAAGCTGGCTATTGTAGTGAAAAAATGTGGCAATCGCTCAAGAACTTTTCTATTTTGTACACATAGGTTAGGTGTATAACCTGCCAGTCAGTCAGCCTACAAGTACGTCCACATGTCACTTGATTTTAACCTTGCATGCAATTGAACTTTCTTTCAATACTAACAAACGAATTACAGAGGAGAAGATGCTGCTCATTTCGTGTGATCACCTGTCCAAACTCCGCTTTTAGGTAAACCAGTTTACTGCCCTTTTGTAGATATCGTAACAGGTGGTTGGTTTAGTTAAAATCCGAACCACATGTTCATTTTGTGAATATTTCAGCTGACAAGGACTGACAGTGGCCATACGTGCGTCTCCACCACAGGGGCAATCTGTTTGTTATTTATTCATTCGACCGCAATGTCTGCATGGTACATTTTGAGTGTCCTTACTTCGGACACCCTAAACCATTTTCATGTGAAAATGAAGGTCTTTGTTGGTTTTTGAGAGACGGGTGGCATCTTTACCTTGCGCTTGGGGTTTCGATTTCATTTTGCTCGCATGTGCTGACTTTCTGAAAACCTTAAACAACTGTTCGTCGGTTTCTTCGTGTTCTCTTATTAACCGCTGAACACCTTATGCTTAATATTTCTGTTACGTATTTGCGTGGTAATGCATTGTCCTGCGCTACTAATGGGGTTGGCTAAATTTGGAGGCCTTAGTCGCTCTATTTTGGATTACTTCGCTATTTAGATCAAGGAGGTTAGGAGTTGGCTGATTTTCTTCGATCTTCTGGAAATTGGGTCTCTAAGGCTTATTGAACCGGGGTATTCGATGACCTTCATTGAATATGGCAAGACCAGTTGATTTGCTCCATCATTCTGGATATTGAGCCTTCTGAGGTGGTGAATCAATAAACCAATTATTCGCTCTACATGTCTTATCCATCTCAGGAAGCTTATGTGTTTTGTTTGTACCAGGATACTTCGTTAAGTGCGCTGGTTTATCTCCTCACCTCCATGCAAATGGAACCAAAAACAACTGTTAAGAATCTTGTGTTCAAAACGACCAAGGAAATTTTCATCCGCCATTGCTAATGTCCACGCTTCTTCCCAATAGAGCGGATCTGGGATGATAAGGGCCTTATATAGAGTCCTCTTAGTGTTTGTCCATAAGAACTGTTACTTTTGTCGTCTTAGACGAAAGAACTAGCGATTGGCTATTGTAAGTTTGTTTGAATTCTGATGGGCTGGCGTTTTTAGAGTTATTAGCGAAGCTGAGACAGACAAAATCCTGAACCATCTGTTTGCAAATTATGACATTCTGTGGGATTCGTAGATGTTCTGCGTTCCTTCATATTTTTTTTCGCTCAGTTTTAGTCATTCAAATGATGCTATTGTCGTAGGCCAAGCAATGTGTCTGGTTTGTTTCCAAAAACTTTTGAGTCAACTGCACTTTGTATGGAAATATGTGAAGGTCCATAAAGTGAACCCACTGGTGATTAATAGCTGAGATCGGCGGCGATACGAGATTTGGATTTTCGGCAACACACTCATCAGCTTTATTGGAACGACATGGACACTGTCTAACGTGGTCCTGGCGACTCGATACGCACGGGTCTGCGTGCTCAATAAAATTTGAGGCCAAACGACGAATTGTGTTGTCGGAAGGCGCAGAACGGCCACGATATTTTCTACGATATGCTCGCTGAGTTAACACAATTGTCCAATCATTTTCAATGTCAAGCGTCACTAATTCGGCGCGTTCTTTTGGTGTAAAGTTATTCATGGTTGAAATTGTACTAATTTGACGTTTTCAAATCGTGCTTACCGAAGCCGATCGGTTGAGAATTGTCAGATGGGGCGCCCTGTATGTTATAATGTTAAAGAAGTCACATTACAGCGCATCACGCAGTCTAAACCCCTTTTTTATATTAGGGTCTCGTTGACTAGTATTCATCATTGGCATTCTGCACAAGCTGATGAGTTGGGAGAGATGCTATGCTTTGTAGAGATCATCTTTAGATGCTGTCATATGCGGGCTTGAAATCAAGAGAATATCGATCTGGACGTCTAAGGTTTACCCTAGGATGTGGTGTAGTGTAAATATTTGGTCAATTGAACTTACGCTGACTAAAACCGCACTTATATCGGAAAATCCGACCGTTAGGTATTGTGTGATACCGCATACAAGTTCTTGTACGCGATATCATGTAGACTTGTGCCTCTTTAGTTGGTGTATTTAAGAGGGTCTCCTTTTTTGTGAATCAGGTATGCGACGCTGAGGTTTCATTCATCAGGCATACTTTTCTCCTGCCCTACCAAGTCATCTTCTGCTCTGTCTTAAATATCTCGGGAGGAAGGCCGCCCGGCCCGCATACTTAAAGTTAGATACTGTTAAATCTACTTCATTTTGGTCAGATGGGCGGTAATCTTTGCTTTCGTCGCATATGCTGAATGGTTTATTCTGCCTGACACCAAAATTTATGTCGTTTTCGTTTACTACGGAATTTGCTTGTCCACTTCGGCAGGTTTCCGTTCGGGTCTTGTTGGCTTGACATGTTCTTTTTACCTTTTGGTTGGACTTCCATTTGTTCCTGGAGTAAATCCTAGTAAATCCATCGCCCGCTTCTTGAAGCTGGTATTCATCCCTCCCCCTTTGCTCGTAGAGCACACGAGCCGCTCCAATTCTTATTTTCAACGCCGTTTCACTGGCGACTTGTCTAGCAATATGCATTTGCACTGCTTTATGATAAGGTGACCGCCGAGTTTCTTTGCTAAAATTGAGATGAGCCTAAGCTGTTTTCAGACGTGGTGTCATGTAGTCAATGCCTTGTGATTATACCGTCGTCTATTTATTTGGGGGGCAGGAGTGTATACTAAAATGACATTAGCGAATATGGGTAACGATTAATGAAGACGGTTACCAGACCATACTGAACGATAATTCCTTTCAATATTCAGGACGGTCCAAATACAAGTCTATTTCAAAAAATTAAATATAATGAACAAAAATCAATTATTTTCGGTATTTTGTGGCTTTATTAGAAAGAACGAACATTCCCGCAGTAGCACACCCTGTCAACTGAATTTTCCAAGACTTTGTTGACTGTTTCTGGCTGTATGTCATGAATGGCTCCGACGATATTCGCTTTGAGGGCTCGAATCGTTTCTGGATTGTCCGCATACCATCGATCTTTAGGGAAACCAACAAAAAGAGTCTAACGGGGTCAAATCGCAGCTGCGAAGTGGCCGATCGACATTGCCAAGGCGGCTGATAACACGATTACCGAACTTACCTCGTAAAAGATAAATTGATTGGTGGACTCTCTAGCATCGCGCGCTTTTGTGCTGAAACCAAAGATCATGATCAAGTCCGTGTCTTTAATTCCAGCCCACAAAAATTCAATAATCATTGCTCTCTACCGCTTACCGTTGACCGAAATTAGTTTCCTGTAGCATTTTCAAAATGAAATGGGCCAATGATGCCACCACTCAAAAGTCTGCGGATGCATTGGCTTCTTGATAATCAGATTTTCCAATCCCTAGATGCGGCACTTTTGTTTATGAACATAACCGCCGAGATGAAATCGCGCTTCGCTAGAAAAAATGATTTTTCGGCCAAATTCGACGTCCAATTCGAGCTGCTGTAAGACTCAATCCGCCAAACGATATTGAAGCGGGTGATCGTTTGCCTTTAATTGCTAAGTCAGTTGGAATTTGTAAGAGAATACTTTGAGATATTTGTGCAAAATTCTCATCAGGCTGCTGCGTGAAATGTTGAGTTGTTGAGATTGATGACAAGTCTATGTTCTTGGATTGAGTCGAACACTCTTAGCGGGGACCGTTAGTGTTGTCCGCAAGCAAGCCAGTCTCTCGAATTTTTGCACAAACTTGCTGTACGCGCGGTGGGTGCTTCATTTCGGCCAACAACTTTTTTTCATGAAACTTACCATTTGGGCAACACAGCACTCACTTTTGAAATAAGTTTGCAATATTTCCCAACGTTGTTCAAGCGTAAACAGATGCATTTCGTTCTGCAGAGATATGATACTGACTGACAGTAAAGGTTTCGAGGGGGAAATAGCTGTCGGCGTCAAAATAACATATGATTCAAAAAGAAACTTGTATTTGGACCACCCGTTATGATTATTATTTAGTCGGACGGGCAGGATGACGCTACATACCATGGAGCAACTTAAAACATCGATTACCTGAAATCACTATTTGACCAGAAGGAAATTTCATGAATTTAACTTGTCATTTGACCGTCGAGATCATGCGATTTGAATAATATTTTCTTTATTAGCACCTGAAGGCATTAATTTCGTGGATAAACCAACGACTATTGACGATTCGGAAGCCAATAATGAGCGATCATGGCACTTTGATTGATTCTTGTGTGATTAAAGGGTTTTTTCAAAAGTCGGGGCTAGATGCTTTTCTGAAAAAAAACATGTAAATGCTCAAATTTTTTCTGGTATTTCTATTTTTATAAAAATATGGCTCTCAAAAATTATGTATGAAAAGTAACATCATTCGAATGTGCAGGTCTACATGCTCTCATACGAACATCAACATTTTCAAGGACTCGCTCACACATTGTCACATTAAATTCATCAATTTTGTCTCAAATGTTGTTTTTCAGCTCTGCTTGAGCTGTTGTTGGCTAATCCACATACACTCTACTTTTACAAACAAAAACCAAAGAAAGTAATCTAGTGGATCGCATGATCGAGGTGGCCAGTTTATGTCATCATTACGTGAAATTAATCGATCTGGAAACCTGGAAATTCGCAATAGCCAATGTTTGCACAAGTTGTGTGACTCGTAGCTCCATCTTATTGGAAATAAAGATCGTCTGTGTCTATTTCTTCAATTTGAAGCCACAAAAAATGTTCAATCACTTGTCTATAGCGCTTTCCACTGAGAGTAACAGCTCTTTTATTTGCATCTTCGAAGAAAATTGGACCAATGATTCCACCAGCAGTAAATTTTCACACCAAACAGTAAATTTTTGTGGATGTAACGTCCCCGGATAGGACAATTTTGTATGTTGATGGTTCCATCCAATGTGTAATGATCTTGCGTGATTGAATTTTGTAAGGGTGCAAATGCAAATCCTTATTTAAAATCTCACAAAAAGTCGATGAATGAGGAATGCCTAGTGCCTGAGAACGTCGTGATATCGATGTTGAAGGTTCTTCAGCGACATTTTGTGATACAGCAGCAATGTTCTCAGTAAAGCATCCACTTTTTGGTCTATAAAACCTTTTTCGATTCTCGAAAGAAGCGGTTTCTTCATATTTTTTCACTAACTTCATTTTTATTTTTTAAGGATGGACCATTTCTTTGAATAACTTTCTACGTAGTCTAGTCACAAATATTTATAAAATTTTTATTCAATCAAAATAGGATACGTTGGCATCTATGACATTCTTGCAACGTGATACAAGGTCAAATATTCCTGTTTCGTAGAAGTGCTGACTTTTTGAGGCAATGTAATCTTCAAAGGCTTTTATGACCTCTGCTCGGTTCCGAAAGACCTTCTGCCGGCAAAATAAATCCAGATTGCCGAAAAGATGGTAATCCGTTGGGGAAATATCAGGAGAGTACGGTGGATGCGGAAGAATTTCAAGTCCCAACTGCAACAGTTTTTGCACTTGTCATGCAAAAGGATCGAACCGTGCATATAGACCAACGCAGGTTGCTTTTCAGTGAATTTGGCATGCAATATATCGATTTCCTCACAATATTTGATAGCGTCTATCGTTCCTCCTGGTTGAAGAAATGCAAAGTGGATTGGACCCTTCGATGTGCACCAAATTGTCACCATAAACTTTTTTGGATGAAGGTCGGGCTTGAAGGTGTGTTTTGGTTTTTCATCTGCATCCAACCACTGCCCAGTTCTTTTACGATTATCGTACAGTATCCACTTTTCATCACTGGTGACTATCCGGTACCAAAACGGTTCGGTTTGGTTTCTTAGTGTAATCGATGGGCAAATTTCCAGACGCCGTAGTTTTTGGGATTCGTTCAGTTCATGGGGTATCCACTTAACGAGTTTATTTACCTTTCCTATAAGAGAAAGGTGTCGACTTATTGTCATTTCGTTTGATCCGCATTCACCGTTGCTCTTAAAACATCGTCGTCAACTAACGCTTCCGGCTTCCCACGAGTTTCATTTTAGAGACTTGCCAATGACGCATTATGTCCCAAGAAGGTTCGAATTTGAACTGGACAGCATGGTAAATAATTCGTAGAAAAAATAACGGTATTTGTAATGAACCCTAAAATTCTTCAAGAAAATTTAACGTTCTAGCACAGATGTTCACTCGAGAACTGAGTGACTTATTTCCGACTGAGCGAAAAGCGGACAACATGGAATGGGGTGACATCGAAAATCGTGTCGTTGTGATCGTCTTATACAAGTGTAATATGGCAAAAGATGATATATTTCGGACCTTGTGATTGCTTTGAATCACTCGCTGTTTTATTTATCGTACTATTAAATTATTCGAGGATACTGGTGGAGTACGTGACCGTCAAAGACCCGACCGCTCTGTGAGAACTCCGGAAGCCATCAAAGTCATGCAAACTTGAATCAGACGCAAACCACTGAGAAAGCAGAGGCTCTTTGTTTAGGGAAATGAACATTTCGCAAAAATCCATGTCGCGCATCATCAAAGGAGACGTGGGACTTAGTGCCTACAAAAGTCACATTGAAGCAAAAACCTAAGCAACTAAAAGCTCTCTTAATGCGGTATGCTAAAAATGTTCACAGACAAATTCTGTTCAAATTTTAATAAGCAAAATGATCGAGTGTATGCTCGCACTTCAAAAGAAGCTTCAGAACATTTTCCAAGGGCTGAAAGAGAACACCGCCCCTCAAATATAATGGTATGGTGGAGAGTGTGCTACGATGGCATAACTAACCTCCATTTTTGTGAAAAAGGAATCCAGACCGAAAGTTTTACCAAACCACGGTTTTGGAAGGCGTGGATATGCCGGTAAGCCGAAAAATGTTTGCAAACAAGCACTGAACATTTCAACAAGATTGTGCTCCAGCCCAAAAGGCGAACACCTTTTACTGGTGCCTGGATGCCGGCAGGAAGCAAGAAGGAGGGGAAAGGAAAATTGTTTTGTAGTGGTTTAAAACTCAGGTGTATTTGGTTTCGATATTAGCTCTCCAGAGGGTGGGAGTCCGAATAGGACGGAGAATTTTTTTTTTCTTCACTCAGAGTGATTCGAAGGTTAGAATTCGCACTAATTTTTTGTGCTTGAAACTCTACAACAGCCAAATCTACGTGTCAGTGCTATGCCTTCACACGCAGAATTTTTCTGTCTGAGTTCCAATTACACAAATGAAAAACTTGAAAGACTTGACAGCTGGTAGTCCGGATCTTAACCCTTTGGATGAACAAGTTGTGATCCGTTTTAGAGGGAATGGCCTGCTCTACTCATCACTGAAATGATGAGTCTTTGAAGCGAGCCCTTATACGCGATGTCGACAACGTAATACGATTGATGATTGGCCAGTACGTCTCAGGTCGTGCTTTAAGGCAAATGGCAGCCATTTCCAATGAAGTCTTCCATAACTTGTAGCTACGGGTTTGGCAAATAAAAAGTATAAATTTGTTTTAAAAAATATCAGCGCGTTTTCATTTAGTGTAAGTTTTGCTTTGTATCAGTATTTATGACTAGACTAGGCACTTCACAAATGTCAAAAATGACATATACTCGTAGGTCTTGTGTGTGAGATATCTGTTAATTTTTTTTTAAAGAACATTTTATGGCAGTAAGCATAAAATACATAACGTAGTTCAAATATCCGCTTCGGCTTTACTTGGTGGCATATATTCGGGAGGTCCAATTTCCGATGACTTTGTTGCGTGAATATGGCTGAATTTGCTGGATGGCGTTCGTTATGTTGACTTTGAGTGCATCAATTGTTTGCAATTTATTCGCATAGATCTGCGATTTAAGATAGCCCCAAAGAAAGAAGTCTAAAATGGTTAAATCGAACGATGTCGGTGGCCAGTTCACATCGCCGAGAAAAGTATGCCCTCAAATCGCTATGGCTTGTCGTCGGTATCCATATCATCTAGTTTAGGTCACAAAAGGTCACGCCAGTTTCGTTTTTGGAAGAAGTACGGACCTACGATTCCGCCAGACTAAATTCCACATCAAACAGTGACTTTCCCGGAATGCCTTTTGTGCTGGTGTATTTCATGTGGATTGGTATCGTCTCAAATCTGAAAATTTTGTTCATCTCCAAGCAGTCGTTCGTCGTCATTTTTAACTTCCTTTAAAACTGCAATTCAATATTTGGTCTAAGTCCAACTGATTCGTAACCTGTTATCTTTTAAGGCCTTTATCCTATCATGCAGAGTTGCTTGAAGAGCTGTCTCTTTATAGCCTGAAGAGGTGTCACGCCGTTGGTTATAGATCTCTGGAAACTCTATCGAACGAATTTTCCAAGTCAGAAAGGTGGAATATAGTTCTTTGTTGTTAATTCATAAACTTTGCATCGCTTTGTATGTCAACCTACCATCCACAAAGCTGAATGGATTACAATGAAGTTTAACAATATTGCGCTGTTGACTGTCTAAAACTCGCTGTTATACGAGTATTTTCATAGTATGCTTTAGCTTCACTGATTGGTAGATCGGTAGTTATTTCAAAGCTCTCCCTCTGCTAGTTGGGCATGAGTCATGAGTTACATCTCCTGACAGAGATTCTGTAAAATTTACAACTTTGTAACCACAGTCATTATATTCATTTAGTGTCGAGAATTGGGACAGTTTTGATGACGGCCAGAGCTCTGGCTGCAAATTGTATACCCTCGTCGTCTTTATGGATTCTAAGAAGCATCTGAAAATTTTACTTTTTAAAATGTTGTGACTGTATGATCATCGAAAAGGGTCGAATTCACACTGCTTGAATGGTTCTCAAGAATGTCAATGAGCAAATAAATAGTCTATTTGTACAGCAGGCAACCTTCCCCCACTTTGTGGACAGTTCTGGTCGATTGGATGTGGAGTAAATTCAATAGTGAAAATGAATCTCCTAGAATGTTAATGTAAGTAGACGAGTAACACCTCCAGTGATGTAGTCTGTAAAAGCGTGATACACAAAGCCAGAAGAAACCGATATAATAGCATTCTTACAGAACCTCTGCTGTTCCTTCATCCGATGGCAAAGGAAAGGTTAATTGGTGTATTTAGATGTCGAGTCAGTTCCATCATTTCATAGGGCTCGTTCGGAGGAAGTATTCAACGTGACAGACTTTAATTTTACCTTAAGCGTAAATCTGACTCTTCAGATCATTCTATAGACTGAGGTAAATGAATGGTTGTCAGGTAACAAACCACCCAGAAAAAGAAATATTACCCTGGAGATCAGTTAACGTCATGAGTTGGTAAGATTTAAATGTTTTATATGTAATGGATTGTTTTATTTTCAGCGTTTTGCTTGGCTTAAGCTCCTGTGTCTATCGATTTGAAGAAATTTTTAACTCTAATCGAAGGTTAGTTCAGTGAGGTTTGGTTGTTGGATGTCATCTTCTAGACCCTTTTTGACACAATAGTAACATGAATTGAGTTTCAATCGTTCGTCACATTATGCGTTGAACACGACATCAGTCATACGGCTTAGCTTCTTCTGGTGTTTCTCATGAGAAACATACTATAGGTCCAATTTAAGGTCACATTTCGAGCATTTGGAATTCTATCTCACCAAAAAAGCGTTAAATTTTAGATTCCAAGGCCTGAATAGTTAGTCAGCTTACACCAGAAGTAATCGAGTCAAACTGCACGATCTCGGTGTCCAAATCACTGGTTTATTTCGTAGTTTATTGTTGTCGCGGTTTCATGGTTTCAGGGGCATCGTGGCACCGTTTTGTTGAAACCACGTGTCGTCCACATCAATATCTTGCAATTTAGGCACAAAAACTTGGATTATCACGTCGTAACCGCATTTTGAAAGAAGAACGATCCAATGATCCAGCCCAAAATCTTCACAAAACAGTGACACATTGTGGTTGCATTTGTTTCTCAACAATCACTCGTGGACTTTCTACCGCTTCTAATTTTTTACCAACATTGCCTTTAGTTCCACCAGCACATATAACCCAAGCGTGCAAATGGTATTTTTCTAGCTTCGCTTCAGATAACATTTGGAATCATAAGACAGAACCTGGTGTTTTATTTTTTTCAAAAGGCTGCTTGTTGGAATTTTCCCTTATACCTGGACCGAAGTAACGCCGACCTTTATATTAGAAGTATGTAAAGCTTCAGATTCCTATAGGACTTGCATCATCTAACACTTAGTTCAAAAGTTCCCGGAATACCCAACGTGTGGCGCTCTCGTTTGACCGTCTGTCCTTGAAAGGTACAACGTTTACATTGATTTCTTTCTTCTTAGCCATTTTTGTAATGGATACAAAAACTGAGCAACGAATTTGCATTCAAATTAATGGCACGAGAACATTGGAAATGTTGAGAAGGTATTTTGGCAACGAGAAGCCGACGTTGTTTTTGGCAGGCCATCGACACCAACAAATGAGGATTATGTCGATTAAATCCAAGATTTACTGGTCGTAAAGCGCAAATCAGAGAGCTAGCAGACATGACCAACCGATTGCGCTTAAGACGTGTCGCTGCAAAACTGGTGCAAAAGGACTTGCTGCCAAAAAAAAAAAAAACAGCGTGTGGAAATTACAAAAGCCATGCTTTCCGAGGCAAACATTCATCAAACGTCTCATTACTGGTGACGAGAGGTAGGTTTATGAGTACGACACGCAAGCTAGATATCAAGTGAGTGAATGGCATGCTCCAACGAAACAGAAAAAACCACGACGTGTTCAGTCAAAAAAGGCAGCTATGCTCACTGTTTTCATGGATTACAATGGTGTTGTGCATAGCATACGTCACGCAATGATGGAAAAGTTGTAAAAAGTTTTGCATGAGATGGCCCCCATTTTTCCAATAACATCTCTTGACAGATGTCATATTTGTGTTCCAGATTGTCTACCATTTAATCGTGGTAAATTATATCCTTCAACAACTTTTGCAAGTCATTCAACATCTTTTAACGAAATTCGCTGTCATTAGTCGTAACGTGCGCTAAATTCAATTTTCGCCCGGCTTAGTAGTCCAAATAGGCGAACAATTGGTCGTTTAATGAAAAATTGGAATCGATTTATTCACTCCATAATGTGGTAGTGCCTGTAAGACAGTGAAACGCCAGAAGTGAAGACATTATTGCGGCTGTACGCCTGTATAAGCTTACTCATGGTTAAAATGGCAAGGGCATGCCCGGCAAGTATAGCCCTATACGCAAGAGATTAAAATATGTGACGTACCAACAAATGGCCTCAGATGAAATGGACTCACTGTTGACGACCCTAGCAAATGTTTAAAGGACAACGACCTTCGGATTTGCACGTGGAATATTCGGAACCTTAAGAGGCCACGTGCAGCCGAACAATCAGCAGAGGCCCTTGACTGCTACTGCGCAGATATCAACGCCATCCCGGAGGTTAAAAAAGTGTGATATATACTACGGTGATTGGGAAAAGAAACAGCGCTTATTCGTGAGCGGGCATATTTGGACAATCCGCACTATAGCGTTTCCACATCTCAATATACACACGCCAACGGGGAAGTTAAATCAAATTATTCACATTGCAATCGACGTATGACATGCCTCCAATATTCTAGACGTCCGAACGTTCCGGGCAGTCAATATTAACTCGGATCACCGCCTTGTTACAGCCAAGTGGCGAATGCGAATTCCCCAAGCGCCACAACCAAGAACAACTACTGTGAGAAGATATAACGTAGAAAAGCTGTAATCGCAGGAGACCCCAGAATCTTCGCCGAACGCGTAACCTGAAATCTATCAACAACGCTGCCAAAGTGCCTTTAGAGACGCCGCAACTAATGTGCTGAGTTTCACCGACCAAGACGAGAATAGATCATTCAACTTAGACGATGATAGCCAAAACATCCGTTCACCTGACTAAAACGAAGTAAGGATAGCAATATCTAAGCTGAAATACAACAAAGCAGCTGCTGGAAATGACTTTGTGGAGAGCATACACCAAATCATTTTTCAGATCTGGTCAGAAAAGTGTATGGTGGAATCTTAGTATCATTTGCCCGATCCACAAAAAGTGACCCCTTCAACTGCGATAACTATAGAGGAATACTCGTAAGTCTTCTCGACATCGCATACAAAATCTTATCTGCCATATTGTGTGAACGTCTGAAATCCTTCGTCGATAAACTGATTGCCCGCTATCAATGCGGTTTCAGACCAGGAAAGTCTTCACACTCCGGCAGATCCTGGAAAAATTGAAGAAGTTCAAATAAGGACTGACAAACAGTCAGTCTTTGTGGATGCATTGATGCTTGGCCGAAGACTTGTGTATTGTGTTTGCTCCAGTGATGTCAATTTTGCTTGTTGACATAGCCGCTGAGCCAAAAATGGGCCCCGTCCGAGAAGATGAGTTTTTGGCCAAAATCCAGATCTCCGGCCAACATTTCCAGTGTCCAATCAGCGAACTCACAGCGTTGTTCATCGTCATTGGGCTTCAATTCTTGCGTCAGCACAATCTTATACAGATGTAGGCCCAAATCCAACCGCAAAATAAGCCGGGTTGACGATGCCCAATTCAGCTGATTAGCGCCGAATCGACTTTTCTGGGTTTTCTTCGATACTGGACACTACGGTGGCTATGTTTTCTTCATTTCGCACCAATCTCAAACTTTTCCACGGTGCGATGAATTTACCAACCATGCTGACGACTGACCTCGCGATAATATTTTTTTATAATTTCCACACGTTTGGCAAACGTAAAACGATGCATGATGAAATGGCAAAGCTTACTGGCCACCCGTTATATGCTGTCAACAGGAACGGACACACAACATCGACGAATTGGACAGAACGTCACAATAGACACCTTTAATTTCGAGGTAGTAAAGGACTTTGTTTACATTGGATCTGCTATGAATTCTGCCAACAACACCTCAGCAGAATTAAAACGAAGCATCACTCTTTCCAATAGCTGTTTCTTTGGGCTAAGCATTCAATTGAGTAGTAAGGCCCTACCAAAAGCGGATGACGGGCTTTGGACGAGAAGATTCAATGCCAAAACTGAGCATCAGTCGTCTGAGATGGCTAGGATATGTAGAGCGAATGGACACAATGTCCGGCCCGCAGAGTCGTGAATCTAACTCGGAGGGACAAAGCAGTAGAGGAAGACCTCACCTTAGTTGGCGCGTACAAGTAGAAGGGGACTTCAACCGACTTGGAGTGCTCAACTGGAGGCAGTAAGCTAAAGATCAGCCTAACTGGAGATACTTGTTAGTCGAGGCCCAGGTTCACCCTGAATTTTAGCGCCTGTATAAGATCTCAAGCGCTAAAGCCAAATAACTGGCTGAGTGGTCTCTATTGAAGAAGATCCGGATTTTCATCGAAAAATCATCCTCAGTGATGAGGCACATTTTGTTCCTGAAGGCCAGGCTGTGTAATGAGGAATATTATTTGGGCGTTACTCATTAGTTATACTCATTAGATTAGTTTGAAGGCGACAACATCAATCTAAATTAATAAACTTGTATTCCTCATTTCAAAAATAAATTCAGGGAAAAGTTTTGTTATGCTCAAAACTCTCGCTAGTAATTTTTTTTCTAAAGAACTCATCAAGAGGCACTTTAAAGCAGGGAATGAACTTATGGTCGTTTCGTATCAAATTGTTTTTACTGTCCAGTATGATGGTACTCGTAGTTCTTCCAATCTAAGAGAATCCACCATAAGCACAAGACTGGCCATACTCTCTTGTGTAGGGAACCTGCTCATTTGATTCAGATTTATTCAAATCTCCTTCGTGACTTGCATATTAGTGTCTATTTCTTAATTCAATCTAGTTTCGGTTTCGAAACGCCTTATTAATTTATTGGAAATTTATTGTATTCGATTCGATTTGAAACAACATCTCTCTCTCTCTCTCTCTTTTAAAATAACAACCTCTATTGGCTCCGTTTTTTATTTAATTAGCAAAGCAAGCAAAATATTGTAGAAAAAAAGAGTTACATACTGAAAGTCGGGTTAAGCAAATTATCAACACTTAATAGTCGTAGAGAGACGACGATAGCTCAGTGTGTACGAAGGGCAGAGGTCATGGAATATTAACGCCAAGGCTGCTTTAGATGTAAGCAAGCTCTATATAGGGTGTTTGCAAAGTCTTTTGAACTATGCCCGGTAGTATCTACATTTCACTGTGTTTACCTCACTTTTTTGTTTTTATACTATGCGCCTTGAGTTTTATCTAATTGGTTGTGATACAAATTGTTGTCAATAAACGAAGATTATAAACGAGAAATTATTCATATTGCCCTTTCGAGTGGTCTTGTCCAAAAGTACCTTTGGGTCTTCGTCGCCCACTGAACTCAATTTATTGTGAAATGTAAATTTGTAGTTTCCAACACTCACGCGCCCATTCATTGTTTCCTCAATTCGTTTATTAGTTCTGATTATGTGATTATGATCGACTGGGAGAATTGCCTGGACCACGCACTCTATTCCACCGCCTGTCCACTTTGGTTTTATTAACGCAACGCCTAAGTGTTTTAAATTAAAAAAGAAAAACCACTTCACCCTCGTGTTCAATTCAGTCAATCCACCTCCGCCACTCAAAAGCTGGTCAGTAGGTGAAACACTATTTCGAAATTTCCTCATTTTTTTAGTTAGAGTTGCTGCAAATGTGAAGCTCTATATGTAGATAGTAAGTGGAGAGGGATATACTCATTCTCGTATCTAGCAACATTATTTTCGCATCGGTTAACTGCATCCAAGCATAGGCTGGTTAAGAGATTTGCATTGAGATTCCTCCAGCGATCTGCAGCAGTAGCAGCGCAGCAACAGTGCTTGGGTTAACTTGGCTTAGCTTGTCTCTGGCGATCATGCAATCACTTCATAACCATTTACTAGCACTTCACTGGAATACTAATTACAGATGAATGTACCAAGTGTGGAGTATCTTTCACCACACGGCAATGATTCATTTGACGGATCTTGTGCTTAGTGTCTTGTCTTTTTATTGCTCTTGGCTATGTGGTTGATTTTTTTTTTGTTTGTTTTATTATTATTAAAGTTGCACTCGTGTTGGTGTGTATTTTCTAAGAAATAGCTATGAATCAGGGCGAACCGAGGAGCAATTAGTAAAAAATTAAAAAAAAAAAATGTCAAAGAGAATAAAAACAAATATTTGCTTCTCATTGCACAACTTGAAGGGGTTGGAATACGAATACGAATACGAACACTCGATTCCTGCTTCTGCTCCTGACCGTACCCAAGCAGTATTGCATTCCATTTGGAGAACCCTTTAGTGGCATTGAACTTTTCCCTAGACGTAGTTGTTTTTTTCGTCGATGTCGATGTCGATGTCGTACGTGTATGTAGAAGGCTCCCCAACCAGAAGGCAAACAACCTGAATCTAGGTCGCTAACAACATGCCAGAAGTGTAGAAAAAAACCAAACAGAACAGCGAAAGGGGGTGGCAAATCCCAAATGGCAAGTGAAGTGAGTTTCTTTTGCGTGGGGTGGTGGTATAATGAATAAAATACGAGTCACGAGCAAATGGATGATTTCCGCCTCTATCCCCGTGTACAAATGCTCGCATTTAGAACTGTGTGGTAGTGGCAGAGAGGCAAACTTGGTGCCTACAAAACTATTTTTTGCAACCTCTCTCATGAGTTGGCTTTAAAGTTTTTGGCAATTGTTTGTCGTTAGCCTAAATCCAATAGATACGAGCACGCTTCTGTATCATGATGTTCTCTAAAAACAAAGAAATTCTTTGCAAATGGGTCGTGTTAGGGGATACCTAACCCTGCGTTGTGACTAAAACCTCTTGTCGTCCTGAATAAGTGCATCAGCTTTTATGTATTTATTTGAAAAAAGGAAAAAAGGATGTCTTTGGGATTCAGCTTCTGGGTTGTGTAAACGACACTGAATATTTCTTAAGGCAAGGAATAAATTGAATGGAGTCTTCCTTTTGTCTGAAAGGATTTTTTTTTTTTTTTTTTTTGGCGAGAAAGTGTCACAGCGCCCTTAGGATGCAGTTAAATGATGCTTTCTTGGAAAGGGTTACAGCTCTCTTTAATACTACATCCTTTTTTTTCTTTTTCTTTGTGCTGCGACAGAGGAATGTACGTTGTAAAGGAGGAAAACTGACAGTAATCGTCGGAAGGAATGGCTTCTTAATGTAGTAGGCAACTACTTGAGTTAATCATCATTTGAAAAGGCGCTTTCAGACGTAAGCTGGAAGAGATGAATGATATAACTGGAATTATGAAGTTATGAATCATCGTTGATATGGGATAAATCTAAATAGACCGTGTTATACTCGCGTTGTTCATTCGTGCCATTGTGTGACCATTGGCACACTAAGTGATCAGCACACTAAAAGAGATCTTTTCTTATTACAGGAAAAATAAAGTCGCCTTAACTAGCATCAACCAATTATCAGTTATAGTTGTTGCATCGCAGATTTATCCTCCTCTTTCCTGACGACTTTGTTTAAAAATCAGACGACGGATTTGGAGGATACACATCTAGTTTGTTGGATGCCTTCAAGTTAGAAAGTTCTTTATAACGAGCTTCTTCATACAAACAACTAGCCCATTGTACTCCTTTTATGTAGCTTTCAATGAAAGATGAGTATTCGCCGTTTTTGCCGACAGCACCACTACCCATTGCATTCACGCCTAAAACCAGCAGTTCAATGCGATCGTAAGCAGAACATCATCACTCTCACTGTAAATTCCGCAAGAGGTGATGTCGCTTATGCCGAGAGAATTTAAGTGCATAGCATAGTGACCTTTTAAGACGCAGTATATGGCACTTCCGAAAGCATTCGTTTTTATGCCAAAAACCTGGGGAGACAGACCATCTTCATCACAAGTGAATCAACTGTCAAAGAAAACCCTAACCCTTTTGTGTTATAACAAGTTCATCGAGAATCTTATTGTGTTGTCTGTGCCCAGACAAAACTCAGTGAATTCAACCTTCCAACTGCGTTCAAAGAAGCCTGGCTTTGTCAAACTAGGTTAGAGTTAAAGTGAGGGTTCAGTAAGGTTTTTCATCTGTTCATTAGAATGTACTCGTAGTAAAGGGTGAGCTAACAGATGGTGTGAATGTTGACTGTCATTTACTGTCATTTGCTGAATTCAATATGGTTGATCTTTTTGACAGATGTCATACAATCTTTGGCAATTTTAGCCTTGGAGTCGTTTACCACGCATTTTTGTTATGCAATCTTATTACAAAAATGGGCGATTTGTAAAAGTAACATTTCTTAAAATTCGTGAATTTTTCGGTCAATATAATCGCCCTAGTGAGTCCGTAATTCATGCAATGGTGAAACGTTATGAAAAAAACTGGTTCGCTATCGGGTCAAACTCCATATCAGCATGCTCGGCCAGCACGTACACAGCAAAATATCACCACTTTGAGCGAAAGCGTTCAAAACCAGCAAGATGAGGCTGGAGAGACAGTTACAGTGAATGGAGAACGTTACCGTATCATGTTGATCGGCTATTTTTTCCAAAATTGAATGAATTGGGTCTGGACGATCTCTGGTTTCAACATGATTGTGCTAGCGTCAATCAATCAATTTATTGAGTACGAAATTTGAAGATCGCATTATTTCCGTTAGAGGAGAAATTGATTGGCCTCCAAGGTCATGTGATTTGACACCTTTCGATTTTGCCAATAGTATTGCCTACGTTTCTACTATCGTCTTTGTCCTTCACCAAGCTACATTCTATAGATAGATTGTTTTTTGGAACCGACTAAAAGATCCGACTACAATATATACCTGGCTCAGATTCTAGCCGAAACCAGTGCAAAGACTTCTTTTGTTTAAGGGTAAGGTGATCTTGGCAGTGCAGCCCATAATATGAATACCAACGGGAGGGAGAGTGTATTAAAAGCAGCAGGGAAAGTTGCCAAGCAGCCGAGACAAACTATTCTTTGGAGTTTGGTGAAAACAACAGCGACGTATTTGCCTTATCTTGAAAGAAAGTCGAAAGCGCCTTAACGATTTACGACGCTACATGCTTAGTCTAAAGAGGTATGCTATCCGACAACATCCAGACACAATCGGCTTTATCCATCTCGTAAAGAGGATGAAAGAAAGAGAACATTCAGAGAACGTTTCTGGTGCACCAATCGTCGATTATGTCCAAGGCTGACTGCGCTTGATTTGACAGGCAGTAGAGCTAAAACTATTGATTCGCTTACGTCTGGTGCCTCATTCCTGACTAAAACTGATGTTTTGCAATAGATATGTACATAGCGTTGTACTACTTGGACCACTTTTAGTTTCGGTGATAGGAGCTGATCTGGTTACATGGGAAGTAAATTTCACCATGAAATACTTGATTTCAAGGAGATAAGGAAGGCAAGACACACTGGTTCAAAACTTTCGATGAGGACTCCGGTTCTGAAAAGTTTCACCTATCTATTCAAGTTGACTTGGACGGTTTCAAGATTGATATCCACAAAATAAATGCTGGTGTGTCACAGGGCTCCGTTCTGTCTCCGACACTCCTTTTCCTTTCCTTTGCTGACGATAGTATTGCCTGCTTTTCATATTTCCTCCCGAACTCATGTCCCCACTCTTCAGCTGTAAAACGGGAACGTCAGCGTATGCTAAGCTTATTAAATTCCGATATACGGCATAAGCAGCATTACTAATTGGGGAACCACAAACTGAGTGGAATGTAAGGCTTCTAATACATAATGCTGCCTGCTGTCGTTGAAGCGAAATTGAAACACCCAGGCGTTATCCATAAACGGCACTTGCATCGTTGAATCCGAAAAACTTTCCATTTTTCATGACTCGGTTCAATATGTGCGGCGTTATTCCGGCAATAGCGTGACGAATGTTGGCCTCGAGCTCGTCCAAAATGGTTGCCTTGTTAACGCAATCTAAGGACTTCCATAGCCCCAGAAAAAATAATCGAGCGGTGTCAAATCGCAAGTTCGCGGCGGCCAATTGATGAACGCTCGCCGTGAGATGGCCCAGTCTACAAATTTCTCCTTCACAACTTCTAGCGTTACGTCACTTGTATGGCATGTAGCGCTGTCTTGTTGGAACCACAGCTCGTTGTCGAGTTCTAATCACAGAAAGTCGGTTAATATCGCTCTAGAACTGAAACTATGGACGGTAACGGTGTCTCCTTCCTCATTTCGAAAGAAATAAGGCCCGATGATGGCGCCATGCCATAAACCGCACCAAACAGTCAATTTTGTGAATGCATTGATGCTTGGCTGAACAATTGTGGATTGTATTTGCTCCAATAATGGCAATTTTGCTTGTCGACATAGCCGCTGAGCCAAAAATGAGCGTTGTCCGAGAAGATAATTTTTTGGCCAAAATCCGGATCCCCGGCCAATATTTCCAGCGCCCAATTACCGAGCTCACGGCATTGTCTATGGTCGTCCGGCTTCAATTTTTGCGTCAGTCCAATCTTATACGGATGTAGGCCCAAATCCAACTGCAAAATAGGCCCAATTCAGCTGGCGATGCCCAATTCAACTGATCGCCGCCGAACCGACATTTCCGGGTCTTCTTCGATACTGACCATAACGGCGGCTATGTTTTCTTCATTTCGCACCAATCTTTGTCTGGTTGGTGGCTTACGATCCAAAAGAGAGTACTCGCGCTCAAACTTTTTCACGAATGCGACGAATTGCTGGCATGACGACCGACCTCACGACGAAGTTCACGTTGCGTGCTTACAACTGAGCCGGAATTTCGATATTTTTTAATAATTTCCGCACGTTCGGCAAGCGTGAGACGATGCATGATGAAATGGCAAACGTTACTAAACATTTTGTCAGCTGAATGTCATTAGTAATTTTGACAGCTGCCGAAACATAACAATTGGGAAAACTATCATTGCTATCTGGTCATCTTATACAGTGACCACATTGCCGATGGCGTCCTCAAAAAAATACGACCCAATCACTCCTCCCGCGTGAACGCCGCACCACACAGTGGCCTTGAATGATGGCTCTTCGTGCATCACACGCGTAGTTGAGATTGAGTAATTCAATGGCTTTACAGTAATTCACACGCGACTGACGGTCAGGGGGGAACATGTGTAAGTCTTTCACTAAATTCGCTGTAGGGTCCGTCTGGTGATGCACGTCTCGGCGATATTCTCGGCAGAAGGAGCAGTCCGGTGGCGGCCACGCCGCCGGAATGTTGGTCAGTTGGCGCGACATGATTAGCAAATCGACGTCGAAATTCACGCTGCGCTAACACCACCGACCGATTATTGATCAAAAGCACAATTATTCCACGCTCTTGCAGAGTATAGCGCTCCATTGTTTCTCTGTTTGTATACTGCAGCTGTCTAGTTCACCAATGTCAAATATGATTGACGTACGACGCCATTTGCAAAAATTATACTATCTTCCGATAGGGTGCCACCTTGTGTGAATAAGCCCAAAATTGGTGTATAATGCCCACATCTGATCAGCTGCTCCTAAAACATAAATGTACCTGCTAGATAGGATTCAAGACCGTGCGATAAAACTTGTATGTGATGCTAATATTACACAATCAATTAACACCCTTAAGCAGCGACGTAATGTCTCCTGCGCTACCTTATTTTATCATTATTTTCATCACCAGTGGTCCAATGAAATTACCAGTAGCATTCCGCCCTTTCAAACCTTAAGCCATAACACCTGTCTCCCTATGAATGCTCATCAGTTTACCCTCAAGCCCAGTTTCGAACGTTCTCTGAAATATCGTGATTTTTTCCTAAGCCCTACCGAGCTCTTTATTTCCTTGTCATTGTAACATTTAGACATTTAAAACCAACGTACATCGGTACCTCTTTGAGGGTACTCATAAATATAAAAAAAATAAAAATTGACCTAACAGATGATAAAGCCTGGAAGTAGACTGGTTCCATTTACATGATAAGTTAAAAAATTGGCATTTGGCTTAGGTTTTAAAAAAGATTTGAGGTATCAAATAGAAAACAAACGCGGTTTTTTGTTTTAAAGGAATTTAAAGACTTGAGGAGGAGAAAAAAAAATATGTCGTCGGCATAGAGAGAGTGAGAAGAGAGTTTAAAAGAAAAGATGAGCACCTAAGAGGCTGCCTTGCGATCCACTAGGAGCGGTCTGAAAAGGGTGTGAGAGGCCGGGGGTAAAGCAAAAGGTATGATTCGACGAGGATCAATTGATGAGTGACAATGGCTTGTAGTAGGTGATCTAGCTTTCAGAAATCCATGTGTGGTTAGGGGTAAAAGAGTTTGGGTATTCATATAGAGAAAGTCAGGCAGTGGGACGATAACTTGTAAATTAATTTCTACCTCCTTGTGTATCGGATTTCCAAACGTGAAAACGTAATAAACGAAATAGGTAACAAATGGAATGACCTGAGAGTTGGAAGAACACAAGTTAAGACCTTCAGTGCCTGTTAGAATGCATCACTAAGTTTTTGTGTAACTTTTTTTCGATGCGAGGTTTAAGGGAGAAAGATAGCTCAAGGAGAAGTTATACTCAGTATTATTTCATATATTCCACGGTTTACCTTAAGATTTCCCAATGATTAAAAATGTAAACCAACCGACTCTGAAGCTTATCGGTCAACCCCAGTACCTCTTCGGAAGGCTAGTATTTCCGTCATTGCTATGCGCGAGAACTGTTTGATATGGATTTTAAATTTTTGACTTGGACCATGTACGGAGAGAAGATTAGAAAATCGGGTCAAATTTCTTCGTAAGTCTCATACGATCTCCGGTTTCGACAATAAGTCCAACTGGCTACAAAGTGAAAAATTGAATAAATGCAGACTATTTATCTAAGTTGCGTTATTTCAGGAAGAGGACGCATCTGACGCGTTTAAATAGTTGTTCCAAGCTAAACCTCTTTGAATACTGTTTATCTAGCAAATAATATTTGTTTCCAGACAACCTTGGCATTGACCTCTTCGAGGTAGAACCCCACCGAACCTTTTGCTGACTATTTACAGCAACAGAACAATTAATCAAAATCATATAACTTAGACATCCGCAAACAACCCAGACATTATTATTAGACAGACCGCAGCCAAAGATGCAGACGTCGTTTCATACTCGTACATAAATCTCACCACTACGTGATCATATCAATGGCCAACAGCCCAATCTCTCATGCTTCCGGATAGATTTACCTCCAAATACCCGTTCGTTCCTTCACTCGATTATGTGTTTTATTTTTTCTTCAGTTTCTGGCTTACTCATGCCTCGTCAAACAATAAATGGGTGCAGGCGCGTTCAACCCAGATACGAGTAAACATTACAATGTCACTCCGTTTGACGTCGCGTTCTCAGGTCAGAATGGGGACTTTGTTATACTCGTACCTACTCGTATACGAGTATATACTCAGTTTGAGGCATTATGTCAGCAACTCAATCGAAGGTAGTTCACCTAAGCCTTTCCCTGAAATTTTGGATCGTAATCTTCTTTGATTGGGGGCATTTCGCAATCTACTTTCTTTTATCTTTACAACTCATAGAAGCATGCCAATTTTACTCGTAAATGCCTTATCGTACCCTGGGTAAGAGCGGGGTCTTCGACAATGCATAATTGGTATGCAAAGCTGGTGAGCTAACTATATGCTAATGTAAGTACCAGTCAGAGACCACAGTCAGTGTCAGCATTATCAATTAGTCACATACAGAGTACAGTGTACGACGTTTGGTGTATGGTGTACTGGTGTACTGGTGTGCACATATGGGCGTAGATTAGAGCTTCTAACAGAAGCAGCGAACGAGCACTTGCAAACGTGTGATGTAACAAAGTTGTCTCCGCTGTGCTGATGCTGCTGTCGTTTTCTGACGATCTGACGCCTGGTTCAACTTCTGTTGTGTTGCTGCTGATCAACTGTATAGAATCTTAATTTGATTTCAACACACACTTGGTCGCAACAACCTTGGAGGAGGGCGGCGATGGCGGGTATCAATAAAAATAAATAAAACGGACGTACGAGTCAATTAATCTACAAAAACTGGCCGTTGAATTAGTCATTCAGCATTTAGTTGTTGCGTTGCGTTCTGTTGTGTTGCTCACATCAGACTATGGACCTCGGAACGTTTTGTGACAGAGGAAGTATTCCGTACCCTCTGACAACAGTTTTAAATTGAACTGAATGCCTTTTATTCTTTTTGTTGAGCTTTCTGTATACGAATACCCCTAAAATGAAAGAGCAGATGTTTTGAATTTATTTTTTCGTTTGAAATGTTTTGACTCCCAACTAAAGTGGACCACCAGGGAGGGGCTTTTGTTATTCTTCTATCCAACAAAGTGGCGCTCCAGTTTAATTTTAGAACAGAAGATAGAGTTACCCATGGGATGATATCATTCAAATTGATTGAGTACGAGTAGATTTCGTGATAAAACTTTTTACGCAATGACAATTATTTTTGTTGCAAAATTTCTTAAGGAAAGTGATAAAGCCGTTGACAGCGAGTATCTATGCTAAATGATGATGAGTGGCGTTTGCGTCAGCAACACAGCTTAGAATTCCAGGAAATGCAAATAGACTTGGAATGCACAATTTTTAAGACATTTGGGGTGTCTATGAATATGACTAGATGTGATAATATGACTGATAACTTACTACCGAAGAGATTCATTCCATTTCGTATGGATGCCACTACATGCGACTGCTCAAACAATTTATTTTATTTATTTATTTCTTACACAAATCCATGAAACAGTCATACAAGGCCCTCAAAATAGGGGTTTGTTTCATCGATGAACTCTTCATTCGACTCAATCGCTTACCGACGAGCCATTTCTTCATGTTTAGAAATAGGAAATAGTCGCAGGGGGCTAAATCTGGAGAATATGCTGGATGAGGGAGCAATTCGTACCCTAATTCATGAAATTTTTTCATTCCGACTGAGGAATTGTGCGCCGGTGCATTGTCCTGGTGGAAGATAACTTTTATCCTCGCCAAATGTGGTTCTCTTTGTTTAAAGTCGGCGTCGAATCGATCAGCATGATAGACTCAGATGACAGTTTTACCCTTTTCAAGGTAATCGATATGAATGACTCCGCGCGCATACCAAAAGACTGTCGCTATGACCTCGTTGGCCGACAGACGCACCTTGGCCTTCTTCGGTTCACCAGGAGAAGTCCACTGTCTCGATTTTTCCTTGGTCTCCGGTGTGTTCTGATGAATCCATATTTCGCCCACGGTTACGAAACGGAGCAAAAACTCGTTCGGATTGTGATTGAATATCGCCAAACACTCCTTTGACGTCGTCAAACGATTGATCAATTGTGAGCAATTAAGGCACCCTTATGAGGGATAGCTTTTTCATATTCAGATATTTTTACAAAACTGGAATCACTGATCTATGTGCTAAGCCTGTAGCCTCTTCTAGTTCGCGCACTTTCACTCGACGATCGTCCATTATCGTACCGTGGATTTTATCGACCATTTCTGGTGTGGTGACCTCAATTGGGCGACCAGAACGTTCGTCTTCACTTGTGCTTGTACGGCCGCACCGAAATTGAGAAAACCAATGATGGATGGCTCCAATCGATGGTGAAGAGTCCCCATAATATTTTTCAAGCTTTTGTCTGATGTGCGCGATGTTTTTTTGCCCAAAAAACAGTGTTTAATGAGTTTATTTTCGATTTTTACGAAAATTCTCTTAGTTGTCTGTTTCAAACGGCTGTCACAACAAAACTATTTGACAGATCTGTCTGAAAATTTGGGTGCGTTCTTTTGAAAGATTCTTCTTGACAAGCAGAATTGAGGTGGCAACGCTATCTGTTTTAATTGTGACCAGATAAGAACAATAGGAATATTTTTTTTTAATAAAACAACAACGACGTGAGATATAAAATTGATTCTATATTTTGAAGCTACGTTCATGCCATTATGTGTGGAATAGCATTTTTGATGACTCGGTCCAATATCTGCGGCGTTATTCCGGCCATAGCGTGTCAAATGCTGGCCTCGAGCTCGTCCAAAGTGGTTAGCTTGTTAATGTAAACTAAGGACTTGTAGCCCAGAAAAAATAATCACACATGGTCGCGGCGGCCAATTGATGAACGCTGGCCGTGAGATGGCCCAGTCGCCAAATTTCTCCTTCACAATTTCGAGCGTTGCGTCACTTGTATGGCATGTAGTGCCGTCTTGTTGGAACCACAGATATATATACGAGGGGCGTTCAATATATTCTCGGTATCGATATGAAGGAAAATGCGAATTCAATTTAAATTGTTTTTATTTTTCAATATAATCTCCCCTAACATCAATGCATTTGTTACATCTTGAGATAAGCTTATTTAAACCCTCAAAAAAATAAATTTCCTCTTTCTCTGCAAAACACCAATTTATTGCCGACTTGAGTTCTTCATCATCCGAAAATCTTTTTCCACGAAGACATTTTTTCAAATCCGGAAACAGGAAATAATCACTAGGGGCAAGGTCTGGACTATAGGGTGGGTGTTGGATTTCTTCGAAACCACAATCTCGCGCAGCAGCCATGGAAACTCGCGCCGTGTGAACAGGAGCGTTGTCATGAAGAAGCAACACACCCGCTGCGAGTTTACCCCGTCTTTTCTTTTTAATTTCCTCCCGCAAATTATGCAAAGTTGAAGCGTAGGATGTGGCGTTGCTGGTTCCACCTTTTTTTTGTACTCAATGAGCAAGATTCCCTTTGAGTCCCAAAAAACTGTGGCCATGAGCTTCCCGGCAAACGGAGTGACTTTGAACTTCTTCGGGGGTCTGTTCCTTTTTTATGCCACTGCATGGACTCTTGTTTGCTTTCAGGGTCATAGTGGTGGACCCATGTTTCGTCCCCAGTAACAATTCGATCCATAACACCGTCCGCGTTCTCACTACACATCTCCAAAAGCTCTCTACAGCATGCGATTCTCACTTTTTTCTGAGGCGCTGTGAGCATTCGTGGCACCCACCTTGCACTGACCTTTGAAAGGTTAAGATGGTCATGAAGAGTGGTGTGAATGGTACTAATTGAAAGCTTGGTGATCTCTGCCATCATTTTCACCTTTATTCGGGCATCCTCAAGAACAAGTTTTTCGACTTCTTTGATGCTTTCTCCCGTACAAGCAGTAGCCGGGGCGCCGGAGCGGGGTCGTCTTCAATGCTCTCTCTGCCTCTCTTGAACTCACTTGACCACTTTTGCACAGTTGATAATGAAGGTGCGGAACCCTGGTAAACAGCCACTATCTCTTCATGAATAGTTTTCTGACTTTTTCCTTGCTTAGTGAGAAATTTAATTACAGCGCGATGCTCAATTTTCACCATCATCGTCTCAGTTGCCGTTATGATTCTGTTTAATTAGAGATAAAACGCGAATTAATAATCACATTTATATGAAATCTTACATGAATGCACTAAAATAATAGTATTACTTGATAAATAAGTCAATTTATATATACAACCACAGCTTCACCCCGATACCGAGAATATGTTGAACGCCCCTCGTAAGTTGCAATATGGAATCGCTTGTTGAGGAGGTGCATATTTGAATAAAATTCAACCCTTGTTAACCTTGCAGAAATATGTAGTAAAAATAATATGTCGTATGCCTGGCAGACATCCTAGTTATCCTTTGTTCTGTGACCTGAACATTCTTCCAGTGCGTCATTAATATTGTTTTAAGGTTTTAAAAGCTTTCTTTCTGAGGTCTGGTTTAATTTCATCTCATAATCTACGTGGAAACTTGTCTAATAAACGGTTTTCTAATAGGGACAACTTTGAATTTAATTTGTCAGCAAACTCAACATTTTCATCATGGTAAAGTACACGAACGAGCAACGTCTGCAAATTATAAAAATTTTCTACCGAAATTCGGATTCGGTGACTGCAACTTTTAGAGCGTTAACTTCAATTTTCGGTCGTAATTCTCGCCCTAGTAGACAGGCAGTAACAAGTTTAGTGCAAAAATTTGAGTTTACATATTCGTTGTGTGATGTTGCCGTGTCAGTGAGACAACGGGTTGGTCGAAGTGTCGAAAATATCGCTGCCGTTCAGGCGTCCGTAGCAAACGATCCAAATCAGTCAATTGAACGGCGTTCTCAAGAATTGGGCATCGCTCAGACCACATTATGACGTATTTTGCGTAAGGATCTTGATTTACACCCATACAAGATCAAGCTGACTCAAGAATTGAAGCCGATGGACCATTTGAAGCGACGTACGTTCTCCAATTGGGTTCTGGAGAAGATGCGCCAAGATGATGAATTTCATCGCAAAATCATCTTCAGTGACGAAGCTCATTTTTGGCTCAATGGGTTCGTCAGTAAGCAAAATATGCGTTATTGGTCGGGTGAAAATCCACATGTGCTTCATGAATCACCACTTCATCCACAAAAAATAACTGTTTGGTGCGGTTTGCATGCCGGCGGCGTTATTGGGCCATATTTTTTCGTCGACGATAACGATCGTCACGTTACTGTGAATGGTCAGCGTTATCGCGCCATGATCACCGATTATTTTTGGCCCGAATTGGAAGATATGGACTTGAACGACATGTGGTTTCAACAGGATGATGCCACAAGTCACACAGCACACGCTACAATCGATTTATTGAAGAGTAAGTATGGTGAGCGTGTTATCTCAAGAAATGGGCCAGACAATTGGCCGCCTCGTTCGTGCGATTTAACGCCGTTTGACTATTTTCTGTGGGGCTACGTTAAGTCATTGGTTTATGCCAACACGTCGACGACGTTGGAAGAGCTCAGAGCCAACATTGAACGCGAAATAGCGGCGGTTTCCGCCGAAATGTGTGGCCGAGTCCTTGTCGTTGAAAATTGGGTCCAACGAATCGACCGCTGCAAACGTGCCCGCGGTGGCCATATGAACGAAGTCGAGTTCCATTTATAAATGATTTGATTGTACTTCAAGCCGATAATAAAGTTTTTGAAATATCTCAAATGGTTTGCGTTTTATTTAAAAAAAAAGTTGTCAAGTCCTTATTGGAAAACCCGATATAAGAATTCGATGTTTTTGGAAAATCGATTTTTTCAAAAAGTAAATGTGTGTGGCCCCTTTAAGTAGTCTGCAGAAGTTTCTTAATACCGCTGTCTCTGACTCTGGCTATCACTCGGCTTCTTTGCCTTCCTTAGGTTACCGCTGTTTGGGATTGGTATTCCTAAAATGCTTTTTTACTTTCTGATGAACCTTCATTATTTCAGCTAAAGCACCTCTCAATATCCACGTTAAAGCGCTTCCCGTGGTTTTCGTTGTTTCTTTCGGAGCAGTTAGGGATTTTCCCTTTTTCTCTGCTTGTACAGCTCACAAGTTATTGTCATCCTCTTGGGCAGAGCAGATATTTATGCATCTTGTTTTTCTGCATTTCGTCGCCAACACATGTGTTTTTGTGGAGACCAAATCCAACCCATAATCGTAGAGTCGGCTTTTTTGATGGCCCTCTGTCAGTGGGTGACAGAGAGATTTTGATTTCGTTTCATTTATTCATCCGTATTCTTTGTTCGCATAAGATACATGCATGTATATCATCTTTTAAAAATAGAACAAGCTTATAACACGAATTCACTTTAAATAACTTACATACTCGTACATAGATCTAATTTATAAGAGATAAAATAGAGAAAGGGAAAGAAAAGAAAAATAGTTAGATAGATTTATACAAGCGAAGGGGAAGAATTTCATTAAGAAGAATTTTCAGTGAAATATTTAAAAACTTTTTTATTGAAAGTACTCATGCGTTTGATACGAGTATCTAAGGGTAAGTTATTCCAGAACTGGATCGCTTGAACAAAAACAAAAACAATTAAATTTAAGGTTCTCTGATTTTCTGATGTTTTCATAGATATGTTCTGGTTCTTTGTTTATTAGTATCTTGTGCAATAACAAAATGGTACGACAGTTCATAAGACTAGTTAGGGAACATCCGGTTATCTGTTTAGTGTAGGCGGAAATGAATTCATGTCTTCTGACTCTGCTAGACTCATGGTACATATTTGTAAAAATTTCACAGCCGTAGAGAATGAAAGGAAATGGAATAATTGTTGGGAGATATTTTGCGGTGGAACTTAGTCCGCGGAGGGCTCCATAAATTGTGGATGCTGTTTTGTTTATATGAACGTTCCAATTAAGGTTACTACACGGGTAAAGTCCAAGATTCTTTATATTAACAACACATTTCACAGGAATATGATCATCGCATTTAATTTGTTAGTTCCTGACTTTGGTACATGGGCATCGTCAGCGTATATATGGTGATTTCATTCCACTTTTAGACAAGGTTAGTTCAGTGCAACCGGTCACAATTCAAATATTATCGAGTCTCTGCTGCAGTCGGACTCAGCATTTTCTTCGTAAAAGCAGAAATCTCCAGACAATAAGTCATTTTTACAAATTTTCATCTCTCTACACAGACTCAGACGAATTCGAAGAAATGGCACCTCATGATAGAAACTATTCATCAAGCGGCATGGACGTGGTTGTTATCATGACCGTGGAAGCCGAGGTGACGCAAGTGGTGGTGATGGAATTCGCAATGAACGCATAGTAAAACGTCGGAATAACGACCGTCGTTGTGGTGGAGGCGGTGGCTCCGGAATGAGTACTAACAATCGCAATAGCGGTCGCGATTTAGAACTCTTTAACGTTGAATGGTCCAATTTGTAATCATTCAAGAACCATTTCTATCAAGAGCACGCTAATGTAGCCAATCGTTCGCTAAAAGAGGTACAAAGGTATCGTGAAGCGAATGAGATTAGAGTTCGCGGTAACACACCGAATCACGTTTAGGATTTCGCTGAACTTCAGTTGTCCGATTATGTCGGTAAAGAGATCAAGCGTATTAAAACCCAAGGCCGGTCCATTGCCTCGAGCGGTTCGGATCTTGTCAGTATTGCCAAGACTGGGTCCGGGATACATCCTTCCAGCTATTGTACGTACACCTTAACAACCAAAAACCACTGAAACGTGGCGATGGATCTATTGCTTTGGTTCTAACACCCACAGGTAAATTGGCAGAACAAATTCAGCAAGTAATCACAGAGTGGAAAAGCCAAAGATTTACATTGTCATTGCCACATCTGGCCGATTGATTGATTTCTTCGCCTCTGGAATAACAAATCTACGTCGCTGCACATATCTTATACTCGATGAAACCGATCGCATGATGGACATGGGTTTCGAGCCGCAGATTCGCAAAATCCTTACACAAATTCGCTCCGATAAACAAATGCTCATGCGGAGTGCAACATGGCCTCATGATGCCAAACAGTGGATTTCCTCGGCAACTACGTACAAATCAATATTGGCTCAGTGGAACTCTTCGCTAATCAAAATATCAAACAGGTCCTGCGACGACCACGATAAGGAAGAGAATCGATTGAGAATCCCGCAAGATGATCACCTTTCTCGAGACTAAGAAACATTGTCGATACGTTTCTTGGTTCGTTACATTCGTAGTTTCAGTGTTCGTTGCGCGACTATGTATTGGGCAGTTTTCGTTCGTGAAAATTCAACTTTTTGGTTGCCACAAATGTGACAGCTCGTGGCTTGGATATCGATGACATAAAATATGTAATCAGCTTTGGCTATCCACATTCATCGAAGGACTGAATTCATCATATTGAACGTTCAGGACGTTCAGAAACCAAAGGCCCATCATATGCATTCTTCACAAAGAACAATGCTCGGCATTCCAAGGCAATTGCTGACGTACCTAGAGAGGCTAATCAAGAAATTTCGCCAACCGTTGAACAGATGATGCAATTCGTAAAGCGTTGAGAAATATCAGCTTTTTTTCAGTTTTCAATGCATTTTATTTTCTTAATCACTAACTCTTACATACTAACAAAAAATGCTTAAATGCTAGCTTACAATTACTTAACAATCTTCTACTAACTTACTGGCCCCACACAGGCACTCTAAGCTAATCTAAATTCTTATATCTATGTCTTTCGACTTCATTTACATTTTATTTATAAATGTTTATTTTGTATACTTAATCATTTGTAAACACGTGAACAAAAGGGGTCCGAGGACAGAACCTTGAGGAACTCCTGCAAAAACTCTAAGAAGAGATGATTTTTAATTTTTCTGAAAAACGTACTGCGGTCTATTACTTATTGTAGATACTATGTGAAAAGTAACCTCCTTGGAAATGAAAAAAAAATGTTTTTTAAATGTTTTTTTTATTTTATTCAATATAGTCCCCTCTTAGCTTGATACACTTATTATTATTCCAGCGATTTTCCAACTTCTTGATCCCGTCCGAAAAGTAATTTTCCGGAAGGTCTGCTAAATACTCCTCCGTGGCGTCGATGATTTCTTCGCGTGAGCTGAATTTTTTATTGATGAACCATCTTTTGAGGTTTGACAGCAATTGGAGCTGTAAATCATTGATTTTAGCCGTGGTTGCGATGCTCTTGCAAAAACAAATTTTTTTTTCGCTTCATGTGAGGCCGTTTTGCAGCGATTTCGGCCTTCAATCGCTCCAATAATGCACAGTAATACTCGCTGTTGATGGTTTTTCCTTTTTTGAGGTACATAGTCCACGAAGAGTATGCCATGACAATCGTAGAAAACCGATGCCATAACCTTTCCAACCCATCGAGCTTCCCTCGGCCGCTTCGGAGCACTTGTGCCGGCTTCAGTCCATTGCCGGGCACTCATTCTGTTCTCTGGTGTGTAATAGTGGATCCAAGTTTCATCAACAGTTACCAATCGACGACAAAAGTCCGCCCGATTCCGCATCAGCAAGTCCAAACACTCTTTCGAAGTGCTCTTGCGTTCGTGTTTTTGGTCAAGAGTGAGCATGCGCGCCACCCAGCGGCAGGATAACTTTTTCATATGCAGAATATTGCCCAAAATATGGCGTGTGCGCTCAGTACTAATCTTTGTGGTATTTGCTAGCTCGCGCACCTTCACTTTCCGGTCAGCCAACACCATTTCATGTATTTTTTTGACATTGTCGGCAGTGGAGTTGCGGCCACCACGAAACTCTCGAAACCAATGTTTGACGGTGTAATTTGACGGAGCATTAGCCCCATAATATTTATCCAACTTTTCTTTCGTTTCTTTCGCCGCTCAAAAAATAATGTTTTATGAGAGAACGAAAATCGTTTTTATCCATACTCAACATGATGCCAAACACGTCAACAACAATCAGCTGTCAAAACAAAACTAAAGACAGTATCGCACCGAAATTTGGCATGTCTGCCTAAATATGAACGGACTTCAAGGCACCATAACCTTTTTTTGCAGTAGCAGCGCATTCTGGCGGTCAAGGAGGTTACTTTTCACCCCACCTAGTACAATGAACTGTCGAGCTGGAACTGGTAATTTTTTTTTTTTTTTTTAAACAGAATCGCATGGCTGATGCAATCGAAGGACTTTGATAAGAAAGACAATTGATCCCAACATGCTACTATCCAAACCGGAACGTAGATCTTCACAAATTTTCAAGAATTCCATAGCAGTACAGGATAGGCCATAATGATGACCCTATCGGAAAGTGCCATAGATTTTACAAATGGCGTCAAATGCCAATTCGGTTTCGACATTTTTGAAGCAAACATAATTAGAATTTGTGTGAATAAGCAATGGAACGCTATACTCCTGAAGAACGCGAAATAATCGTCACGATGTGTTCGATGAACAATTCGTCTGTGATTTTGGCGCATTGATGAGGCCCATTACCACCCATGTGAATACGTTAACAAACAAAATTTTCGGTTCTGGGGCACAGAAAATCCGTGAGTAATGCACGAAGAGTCATTACATCCACTCAAAGTCACTGGGAGTTTTTTTTTTTTTTTGAGAACGGTGAGTGCCCAACGGTCACTGGATGGCGAGCGCTACAGAGCTATAATCAATGAATTGTTCATTCCTCAATTGGATGAATTTGGACTGGAGGACATGTGGTTCCAGCAGTAGAGAACAACGGCCAACTGAACTGAACTTTGTACGAAAACCGGACTATTAATTAGTTATCATTTTACCAGCATCGAGATGGGTTTTAATTTGTTTCCTGTCTATTGTTTCAAAAACTTACTCCAAAATAGCGATAGGACGGTATTCTGTAGCAATTTGGTTTGATGTTTTTGGAAGAGCCATCTCTTTCGTAATTTTCCAGTGCTCTGGAAAAGTTGAACCTGATTTAACACTTAATATTGTGTTACCAACAAGAATATCATAAAGTACTCGTAAGTTCCTAGCTTCAGTTAGGTCACATACTTCCTGGGTAATCCATGGTAACTTTACTTTAGTTGATTTAGATGTACTCGTATATGTATGTATGTTACAGGAGCATGTTTGTTAAAAAGCGAGATAATTTTGTCCTGAGAATTCATCATTTTTGCTGTAAATCGGCCTCCAATTCAAGCACTGTCAGTCATTCAAATTGATTGATTCAAAACTCATACTTCTATTGTCAGGAAGATCATATCATGGAAAGAAATATCAGGTGCGAATACCTTGTCATAGTGTAATATCAGGTCAGGATCAGACGCTAAAGCAAAGTCAAGTAGTATTGGGACAAAATGTGTCGGTGATTCAACCATTTCTTTGAAAATTTTATTATTCTTCGCTAAAATGTTCACATGTCTTTCAAAAGTCTATAACTAGCTCCATCAGGCGCCATGTATCCGCAACCAGCCAGACACTTTCTTCAAAATCGGTTGGCTCTCATTTTTTTTTTTACAATTTGGAAGTTATAGCATTTTTTTAGTGTAAATTGCTGCACCTCCTGCCTGTTTTCGATGGCGGTCACTCCGAAAAAGTCTCATGCTTTGTAAGTTAAACAAATTATCACACATTCTTGGCCCTAACCAGGTTTCCGAGACCCATATAAGATCAACCATGCCATCCTTAAACACACATCTAAGACTATCAATTTGATTTCTTAAGGTTTGAACATTTAAATGGCAAACGTTTGTCTTTTTTTTTTGTTTGGAAAATTAAAAAATACTGAACACCTAAGTATCTGCGGGTCTTTTGAGATTTTAATTACCCGACATCAATTTTTACCAATGTGTTTGCCCGATGTTGTAATGTTTCAGATTATCCGCATACCTTCACTTCAGCTAGTTAGTGATCCGTACCGACGGTTACTGCTCGGAAGATTCGGGCATTAAAAATCCTGGAGGCCTATCTGTTTATGAATATTAAGTTGCAGAAAATGCGTGCATATAATCTGCAACAAAATTGATCACATCTCAGTCAGTCAGTTGCCAGACACGGTGTCATGTTCGCTCGGATTTCCGGCTATGCTACCAAGAACGCTCTTTTTTCCTATTTTTGGAGATGACATTCACATTTTTTCCTTCAAGAATACTTAGAATATAGAAACCAAACCGAGCTACGAGTACAATCTTAGGTGGATCTGACTCCCTACTAAGAATTTCCTCCAGCTGTCCTGGCGCTCGTAACAAATTTTAAAGTCAACTATCTTGATGAGTCTTCTGATCCAAAAATGGTCCTTCTATATTTCTCTTTGTTGTAACGATGAAACTTGGTATTAGAAGCATTATAAGCTGTCGCCAGTTTTCGAGTCAAGTACTCTCGATTTGACTCACATTACGTGTAAATACAAAAATATGAACGTTGAAAGTGTACGCTTTCCCCTGACAAGCTATAGTGACTTAATTACAATAATAATAATAAATTAAAAACTGACTCATCGTTGCCCATAAATTGTTGACGCTCCTACAAAAGTGCAAACTAGCTCCGTAATTCAATTAAAACCACAACCTGCCTTCCTATCTCACGTTCGAAAAAATTGATATTGAATACTCGTATCTGTCTAATCGTTACCCCTCGCCCTCCTGATTTATAACCAAATTAAATATTATTTTGCGGTTTTGTTATTCGATTATGCCTTCATCTACGAGTATGTGTCCCTTCCTGATTCAGCACTCTAAATGTGCTGGTGTCTATTGTTAGATTTGGTTCAGAAAGAGAGATTCGATTACAAACCCAATGAAAAGCTTAGCTGGCAACACCTTTGCGGTGTTATAAAAACAAAAACAAAAATCTATATCTTATCCGCGTTACGTTTAGATACACTAAATAGTAAAGCTTGTGATAAGATATCGCCGCATACCAGTTAAGACGATTTGTTACGGCGCTACCTGACATTGCTTTGTGAAAAGATTTTAAGATAGTCTCGCATCAATTTTGAATTTCTAGAAGCTTGGTGGATTTGGATTTGCAGTCGACCCTCGTAGAACCTTCTTTCGCTATTTAGGACAATGCCTTTGAATCACTCACATAAGGACAACGTGACAATTAAGCAACGCCAGACTTTTGTAGCTTGTACTGAGGTTGTCAATGCTCGTAAATCACTTGAAAATGACAGTCGCTGCTGATAATTCGCCCACAATAAACACCACCACCTCCGATGACATTTTATTAAAAGGATGACGAAGCTTCCACTCTGTGGCAGCCACTGCATGTCAATTAAGCGCCGTGGTAAAACGTTCATATGCGCTCAACCCCGCTTTGGTCAAGTTGACACAACGCGGTGATACACGCGCTATCTTTAATGGTGCTTTGTCTAAATTTTGACATTGGCTTTTATCGTTTACAGGGCAAATACGGCGAAACTTATTGCTTTTGTTGCCTTTGTGTGCTTTTAATTTTACTTATTTCTTTATCGTCATTTTCATGCGCACAGAGATTATAACAGTTTTTTTTTTTTGTTAAATATTTTGAATTAGTCAGCTTAAATTCTTTAGAGTGCTGACACAGACTTTGCAGACAGGTGTCGGGAGAAAGCAGGATGTTAACAATTTCCACCAAGTTATTGATTTATTTAATTTTGTAATGGTAAGCCAGAGTAGTACGTATAATAGGATTATCTAACATTTTCAAAACAGGGAGTGAACCTTTGCCAAAAATCTTTTAATCACCACCTTTAATGGATATGAGACGACATATCCCATTCGTAAAACTCCTTCTATGTGGAAGAGATAAAAATTCACAAAAATTTATTCCACATAGAAGGCATACATGTTCGGATCATTCCACTTCCTGTCTCAAAAAATTTAGTTCACTGCTTTGATTAACTTAGATTTTTTCAACAGTATCTATGGAGCCGTGGGAGAGTTCGCAGAACATTAGGCCAAAGATCTGGGTTCGATTCCCAGGTTATACACCGAAAAACGAAAAAAAAAATAGTCTTTCAACAGTCCTTGTGAAAAAATCTCACATTCTCTCAACATTTAAAGTCGAAAATAACCCATCGGTCCTGCTCTGTATAATAACAAGAAGAACAACACATTGAATGGAGAAACTGCACTCGAGTGTGGTGTCATCAATTTTTGTGTTCTCTGATCTCAGGCAAAGATATAGTCCTCTTATTCTTGTTTCTCAGTCTTTCGCAGATGAACGGCAGATGAGATATCGGCGACAAGAGAGAGACTTCTGGATGGATTCGTTTACGTATAGTCTGTCGGCAATCGGCGTGTCATGCTATCTGTCAACTATTCTGATATGAAACCCAACTGTCAATGGGGGCCCTAACCGAGGAATCATGCAGTCCTCCACTTGCGCCACATCCGAGATCGGTTTTGGAGCTATCCGTAAAGACATCCTTCACCTTCCTTTCCTGGCTCAGATTCTGGACACAGGGAAAGCCGATTTCGTATTTTCGCGGCAACAGGAGTTCTGGTGTCATTGCATCAGATGGCATGTCCATAAAATCAAATGGATAGCAATTTTGATATAACAACCCATGATAGAGAAACCCCCGTCTTGGATTATTTTTGTGAAAACTCATCCGGACAATCGAGGTGTGATTGGTCTTACCATAGCCTTGTAGATCCAAAGAACTCATCTCGAAGACAAGCTCCTTGTCCTTTAAACTTGCCTGATAGCCACCAGAGCCTTGGAGCATTTCGAGTTTACATATTTAGTCCAAAGGTATTTTTTACCTAGACACTTGGCTTGATTAGAAAAATGGATATTCAAGCCTTTAAACACTGGATGGGTTAGACCAGCCGGGTTACTCGTTCTCGTAAAGACAAAAATCTCAATTTTGACAAGATTGACTGAAAGCCCATTTCTAGTGCGCCAATTGCCGATCACGCATGGGCCGCCTGTGATTTAAAGCAGTCAGTCGCTAGGCGCAATCTTGCGGACAGTACACCTTCTCATCTGAATATATGTACTTAAACCATTGAGAGCGTTAGAAAATGAGTCGACCAACACGCACTATAGCAGTGGAGACAAGAAGCCGCCGTACGGGCAACCCCTGTTTACTCATCCATCACATGTTGGCCGCAGTCTGCATCCACATTCATGGTGCACCAGCATTACTCTTATCCACATTCGTCAATGCCGATGAAAATGCACAAAGCCTATTCCATCTTGTTGATCTATCTTAATTCTACCCTCAGCTTCGCAGGATCTATCTTAATAACTACGTTGCTCCTTGAACAGAGAATGCGTTTACAAAGTACGAGTATTTTGTTGGCATTAAGTTCGACAATTGTATCCACGCTCTTCAACATCAAAAGTTTGAAGCTCTGTTCCGATTTTTCATATAAAGCCTAGGAATCCGGTTTCTATGCCAGGGGCAGGCTATCAATGGGTTTCTCTTCAAAGTTGCCAACAGCCGATATACTCTCCTGCCAACTTGAGAAAGTGAATTTTATTGCAAGGTATGCCTCGAAATGAAGGTACGAGTGCCTTCGCATCGTTTAGTGCCATATCGTCCGTCATATGTCAGCATAGTCCTGGTATTAAAGGTGTGCTGTCATATGAACACCTCGACTTTCCTCTGTCAGTGCAGCATTGAGTATATTATTAGTAATAACTACCCAATACCAGCAAATCTTTTGTTACACGTAATGAACACATCCACTCCAACTTGACGACTATTTGACAAGTGACATTTATGCAAAGTTCCAGCGTAAAAAGTTTTTAACGTCAGTTCTTCGCATTCGTGGAAGGCGCTCGCTCGAAAATCGTGTTTTCGTAGTTGACCTGCAAGAACGCGGCTACGAAAAAGGCAAAATCTTTCGAATTTCGGCCACTGAAAACCACTCGAAATTTTGTGTATCGTACCGTGAAGTTGTTTGAAGACACTGGTGGAATAGTCGACCGTGCAAAATTCGGCCGTCCGCGCAATGTGCGAACGTCAGAAGTTATCAAAGCCGTGGAAAATCGAATTCATCGAAATCCGCAGAAAATCATGTCTCGGGCAACGGACATTAGCAAGAACAGCATGTCGCGCATCTTAAAATGTGATTTGAGACTCAGTGCATACAAGAGACTACTCACAGAAGCATTGAAACAGAAACGTAAGTCAAAATTGAAAGCCTTGATTCGCCAATATGCGAAGAACAGTCACCGACGAATTCTTTTTACTGCCGAGAAAATGTTCATCGTTGAAGAATCGTTCAACAAATATAACGATCGAGTGTATGCTCTGTCACCACGACATCCGTCTGAACTCGTTCAACGTGGCCATCACTCAGCTTTTGTGATGGTTTGGTGGGAAGTCACCGAGCTCCATTTCTGCGAGAAAGGTGTCAAAACATCGGCGAAAGTATATCAAACGGACGTTTTAGAAAGTGTTGTGCAGCCCCTCAACAAAACACTATTCGCAAATAAGTCGTGGCCTTTCAAAAAAACTGCCTTTTTTTTTTTTTTTGAAGTCGCGCTCAAGGGGTTAAAGTGCCCTTAAAATGTTTGCACACGCGCGGGAGGGAAGAAAAATAGGTACCGATGTACGTTGGCTTTAAATGTCTGAATATATAAGGACTAGGAAATAGAGAGCTCGGCAGGGCATTCCAAAAGCGAGTTGTTCGACTAAGGAATGAATCACGATATTTCAGAGTACGTCCGAGAGTGGGGTTGAGGGTATACTGATTAGCATTCATAGCGAGACGGGTGTTACGGTTAAAGGTTTGAAGGGGCGGAATGCTCCTGGCGATTTCAATGGAGCACTGATGGTGGTAATAGCGATAAAACAAAATGAGACACGAAACATTTCGTCGGTGTTCGAGGATGTCCATTGACTGGTGATGTTAGCATCATCTATGAGTTTTATCGCACGTTTTTGGATCCTATCTATCAAGTGAAAAGTGGTCTTAGGGGCATCTGACCAGATGTGGGCGTTGTACTCCCGTTTTGGGAGGATAAACGCCTTCTATATTAAAGCCAGCTGAAAGGGGGTGAAATATTTCTTACATCGCTTGAGGAAACCTAGACATTTCGCAGCATTTTAGGCGACATCGAATATGTGGTCATTCCAACGTAAGTTGTCATTGACACGTATATCGAGGATGGAAAGTTTTTCGGTTTCGACGATGCAAGTGCCATTCATGGATAATGGCTGGGTGTTTAAATTTCGCTTTAACGACAGCAGACAGTATTGTGTTTTGGAAGGATTAAATTCCACTCTGTTGGTGGTTCCCCAATTAGATATGCTGTCAATATCAATGGGCTTAAAATACGCTGCCGTTCCCGTTCTACATCGGAAGAGCAGGGACGTGAGTTCGGAAACGAATATGAAAAGCAGAGAGTACTGTCGTTAGCAAAGGGATATATTGGATTAGAAGTGACAGACAAGAGATCATTGATAAAAATTAAAAAGTGTGTCGGAGACAGAACGGTTCCAGCTCATACGATAAAAACAACTCAAACGTTCCGAATTTCATTTCCACGGATGATTGGCCATCTAGTAGTAGCCCAGACCTCAATCCATTAGACTACAAAATTATGGTCCGTTCTGGAGACTATGGTTTGCACTATACGACATCAAGGTAACGTGAAAAGTAACCTCCTTGACCGCCAGAATGCGCTGCTTCTCCAAAAATGTTATGGTGCCTTGAAGTCTTTAGTTTTGTTTTGACAGCTGATTGTTGTTGACGTGTTTGGCATCATGTTGAGTATGGATAAAAACGATTTTCGTTCTCTCATAAAACATTATTTTTTGAGAGGCAAAACGGCGAAGGAAACGAAAGAAAAGTTGGATAAATATTATGGGGCTAATGCTCCGTCAGATTACACCGTCAAATATTAGTTTCGAGAGTGGCCCCAACTCCACTACCGATCAAGTCTGCAGCGGCAAGCCCTCCGATGTGGTTACGGAGGACAATGTCAAAAAAAAATACATGAAATGGTGTTGGCTGACCGGAAAGTGAAGGTACGCGAGCTAGCAGATACCACAAAGATTAGTACTGAGCGCACACGCCATATCTTGGGCAATATTCTGCATATGAAAAAGTTTTCCTGTCGCTGGGTGCCGCGCATGCTCACTGCTGACCAAAACACGAACGCGAGAGTACTTCGAAAGAGTGTTTGGACTTGCTGGTGCGGAATCGGGCGGACTGTTGATGAAACTTGGATCTACTATTACACACCAGAGAACAGAATCAGTGCCCGGCCATGGACTGAAGCCGGCACGGTTTTCTAGGATTGTCATGGCATACTCTTCGTGGATTACTTCGAAAAAGGAAAAACCATCAACAGAGAGTATTACTGTGCATTACTGGAGCGATTGAAGGCCGAAATCGTTGCACAACGGCCTCACATGCAGCGAAAAAAAATTTTGTTTTTTCAAGACAATGCGCCGGCGCACAAGAGCATCGCAACCACGACTAAAATCAATGACTTACGGCTCCAATTGCTGTCGCATCCACCGTATTCGTCCGATTTGGCTCCCTTGGACTATTACTCGTATCTCTTCCCAAACCTCAAAAGATGGCTCATCAATAAAAAATTCAACGCACGCTAGGAAATCATCGACGCCACGGAGTACTATTTTGCAGACCTTCCAGAAAATTATCATAAAATTAGTATATGAAAGCTCCAATTTTCGAGAAAAAATACTTACGACTTACTGACTGCTAAGAGTTTGTAATACTTAAGCCTCTTCCAGTTCCAGGTTGTTTGCTTTTAGCAACAACAACTTTTCAAAATTGTCGTCCGAAAGAAGTCCCCGCCTAGGAATATTTAAAATGTTGGCAAATGAAAATTATCGCTCAACGGCAGCAGATGAGGGAAGAGGTGTGTTGTATTTTAGAAATGTTGCCTTTAAATGTGGGAATCTATTTAACATATCCATCGAAGTTGATGGATTTGCAAGATACGCAAAATAATCATTATCTGTTGCATATTCAAACAAAGTGTTGGCAGAAGTTGAAGCTTGTGATAATTCTTCTGAAAGTTTAATTACAGTAAATTTATGCAATTATGTTTAATGTATGAAGCTTAGCTTTGTCGCTCAAAATAAGCTTTCTCCACACTACGAAAACAATGTCAGTAATAAACAATATCAAAATATGTAAAATTATTTTTTGTTTACAGTGTTAGTGTAATTAATTAATTTAATGCCCCGGACAAGGGCATAGTACAGATGCCACAATGACATCATGGACATCCCGTGTTAAATTAAAGTAATTAAAAAATCACTGGACCAGAGCATCATCTAACTTCGTAACCACATCCAAGTCCATAGTCTTCAAATTGTTATTTACTCTGATTTTTCGAAGCCTAGACCTTAGGCAGTTGCTAGTGAAGGAACAAATATCCGTATATCATTCCTTTCTGAGTTTGCAAGAAATCGACTGCTTCAGAAAGAGGTAGCAAAAGCTGTGCAGTGCATATACCACCTTGATCAAATAGAAAATTAGAAATACAAGTTTATTCATCTAAATCTATATTGTCCCCTTCAAAGTAATCCCCATCGACTGCAACACAGTTATGCCAGCGCTTGATCCAATCCTCGAAACATTTTTTATATTCGGTTTTCGGTATGTCCATCAGTGCTTCCTGCGATTTTTCCATTACTTCCTCTCGGCTGCTGAAACGCGTTCACCGTAGTGGTTTTTTAACTCGATTGAACAGAAAGAAGTCCCAGGGAGCCAAATCAGGTGAATTAGGTGGCTGTTGGATGGTATTTGTTGCATTTTTCGTCAAGAAATTACGAATAATGATGGCACTGTGCGACGGTGCGTTATCATGGTGCAAAATCCACGAGTTTTCTGCCCAATATTCTGGTCTATTTCGGCGAATTGCTTCACCCAAACGTCTAATAACGCCCAAATAATACTCTTTGTTTACTGTCTGGCCTTCTGGCAAAAATTCATGATGCACTACACCGTTGTAATCCGTGAAAACCGTGAGCATTGCCTTCTTTTTTGACTGAAAACGACGTGTTTTTTTTGGTTTCGGCTCATTTGGTGAACGCCATTCCCTTGTCTGATGTCTAGATTCTTGTCGTACTTATAAACGTCTCGTCTCCAGTAATGATCCTTTTGATGAATGTGGGATCGGATTCAGCCTCGCAGCCTCTTTTGCGACGTCAACACGGTCTCTTTCTTGCACGAAATTGAGGTCTTTTGGCACCAACTTTGCTGCTACACGACGGAAACCGAAATTATTAACCAAAATGTCTTGGACGGATCCATAGGCAATGTTCAAGTCTTCCGCTATCTCTCTGATGGTTAATTTGCGGTTATTGACCAACATTTCTTTTACTCCATAAATTTTTTCGTCGGTTTTCGATGTCATCATCTTCGATTGCCTCTCGACCATTTTTGAACCGCTCGAGCCACTGGAAAACGACTGTTTTCTTTAGAGAATCGTTGCCGAAACACTTTTCCAATATTTCCAACGTTCGCGCACCATTAAATCCGTTTTTTGCGCAAAATTTAATACAAGTTCGTTGTTGGAAATTTAAATCCATTTCTAAAATTAAACAGAGATAGATGTACTCTTAGCTACGTAACTTTTACAAATGTCAAGCTATGACGCTAAGATTTAGAGGGAATGTCAACAACAGATTTACCAACTTAACAATAAAAACGGAACTCAAATCGGAACAATCAATGGGAGCGCCACACGGTGGTTGATCAAGGTGGTGGTATGTACGTATGTAATGTATAGGGTTTTCCAATAAGGACTTGACAACTTTTTTTTTAAATAAAACGCAAGCCATTTGAGGTATTGCAAAAACTTTATTATTGGCTTGAAGTACAATCAAAACGTTTATGAATGGAACTCGACCTCGTTCATATGGCCACCGCGGGCACGTTTGCAGCGGTCGATTCGTTGGACCCAATTTTCAACGACTCGGCCACACATTTCGGCCGAAACGGCCGCTATTTCGCGTTCAGTGTCAGCTCTGAGCTCTTCCAACGTCGCCGGCGTTCAATAAATCGATTGTAGCGTGTGCTGTGTGGCTTGTGGCATCATCCTGTTGAAACCACGTGTCGTCCAAGTTCATATCTTCTAATTCGGGCCAAAAATAATCGGTGATCATGGCGCGATAACGCTGACCATTCACAGTAACGTGACGATCGTTATCGTCGACGAAAAAATATGGCCCAATAACGCCGCCGGCATGCAAACCGCACCAAACAGTTATTTTTTGTGGATGAAGTGGTGATTCATGAAGCACATGTGGATTTTCACCCGACCAATAACGCATATTTTGCTTATTGACGAATCCATTGAGCCAAAAATTAGCTTCGTCACTGAAGATCTCCAGAACCCAATCGGAGAACGTACGTCGCTTCAAATGGTCCATCGGCTTCAATACTTGAGTCAGCTTGATCTTGTATGGGTGTAAACCAAGATCCTTACGCAAAATACGCCATAATGTGGTCTGAGCGATGCCCAATTCTTGAGAACGCCGTGGAATTGACTGATTTGGATCATTTGCTACGGACGCCTAAACGGCAGCGATATTTTCAACACTTCGACCAACCCGTTGTCTCACTGACACGGCAACATCACACAACGAATATGTAGACTCAAATTTTTGCACTAAACTTGTTATTGCCTGTCTACTACGGCGAGAATTACGACCGAAAATTGGGGTTAAAGTTGCAGTCACCGACTCCAAATTTCGGTAGACAATTTGTATAATTTGCAGACGTTGCTCGTTCGTGGACTTTACCATGATGAAAATGTTGAGTTTACTGAATAATTGACAGTGACTGTTTGATAATTAGTGAAAGAGTGCATTCACAAATTAAATTCAAAATTGTCAAGTCCCTATCGGAAAACCTTTTACTTTTGCCGATGTTTTCACTCCTTTCTCGCAAAAATAGAGCTTGGTAATGCCATCGTAGCACACTCCCCACCATACCATTACAGACGCGGGATGGTGGCCTCTTTGAACCCTCGGGATGAGTTGGGACGCTTCTCTGAATGACCGAGCATACACACGATCGTTCTGCTTATTGAACGATTCTTCTACGGTGAAGATTTTCTCGTCAGTAAACAGAATTTGTCTGTGAGCGTTCTTCGCGTACCGGCTGAGTAACGCTTTCGAACTTCGCTTGTGTTTTTCCTTCAATGCGGCCATGGGCAGGTGTCCAGTGTGTCGCTTGTACGCGCTGAGTCCTAAATCTTCTTTGATAATGCGAGACATGGATTTTTGCGAAATTTGCATTGCCCGGATCTTTGACGGTCTCGTACTCCACCAGTATCCTCAAACAACTTCACAGCATGATGCACAAAATTGCGAGTGATTCCAAGCGGTCGCAACATCCTAAATATATCGCCTTTTTCCATGTAACATTTAAGTAGGCCAACTACAACAATACGATTTTCGATGTCGCCCCATTCCATGATTGTAGGCGATTTATGTCAAAAACTTTTTACGTCACAATGAAGCATAAATATCAACTGTCAAATCGCAATCAATACGAAATGGATGCGCCCAGTGTTGCATTCGTAATGGGTGAGTTCAGTTGTGTACCAGTATTTATGACTTGACTAGGTACTATGTAGATATACATATGTGAATGCAAATATTGCCATCAAAAAAAATTAAATGAAAACAAAAGAATGCAAAAGAATGAATGAATTCAATAATGAATGCATTCTATTGATTGCAACGACAACGAAAGACGACTCACTGCTATAGATTCGTTCACATTGTTGCGGTCCTTCCCATCTTGAATCGTGTCATGCCGGTGGGATAAAAATCATTTTCCTCGCGTTTTTGAAGAGTAAAGAACACGAGACAATTTGAGCCAAAGAAACGTATTCTACTTTCCAAGAACTGAATCCAATCGAACACCTAATCACTCACTAAAACTGCCCTAACAATTATACCTATACATGAGTTCACCTCTTCTCTTCTGTTTGACTTTTTCTTGGAACTCTGTCTAACTGTGCGTTGATTATTATTCAATAAGAAATCGTTTACTCAGAAAAGCCTCTTGACTTTCCGACAATATTGCTCGCGTGACTCACTGACGCACAAACCTTTTTTTGCATAAATCGAACCGCCACATCTTCTGAGGTGATTCAGTGAAACCTGATTGTGTCGCAACAAGAACACCAAGAACCACACACAATAAAACCACCATAAAATGCGAGTGAACACTTAATTCAATTTGCAAAGCAGAGAGTCACTTCGATAATAACCTAGGGTGATTCACCCTGCCCCAGATAAGATAAGATTCCGAGTCGAGTGGTAAGCCTAAGCATTTCTCTTCCCTCTATCACCAATTAAATAAGCAATTTTATCATTTTCACTTTTTTTTTTTTTAATTTACTGCAGATACTACGAGTATGTATAATTAGCAGAACTTGTGTCAATGTGATCTCAAAACAAAATAAGGTGTACGACATTGTTACACTCTGTGTCGGACCGTTGTCACTTTGTTTATTTGTTGGCCAAGTGAACTAAATTTCCGCCGCATTAGAATAGAAAGGAAAATTGGGCAAGAGGTCAAACAGAAAATGAGCCGCAAGCCAAGTCAAACAACTGCAAATACCGTTGTATTCGATTACGACATTTCTCTTATCGATTGAAAAGTTTAAGTGTAGACTACGAGTACGTGTAGGAAGAGACAGAAATGAAAGGAAATTTGCATTTTGTTCTTGAGTTTCTCAAAAAGTCGAAAAGCCAAACTCGAAGAACTCCCGTACAACAAAATTCCCATGCTAATTTAGTCGAAGGAAAGTGGTTTTGATCGTTTTCAATTCCAGTGATAACCAGTTCTTTTCTGTTTTTGCTGTTCGTTTGGTGTCAGTTATTTGTTGGTTGTTTGTTCTGAAGGTAGATCTACGAGTATGACGTTGATTATGAACTTATTGACCAAAACAGCAAAAAAAGAAAAAGCCCTGATATTTGATATTTGTTGCTGGGTTAAGTGGTTGCTATGCTTTGTTTGTTTGTTATTGTTTTGGTAAAAAAAAAAAAAAAAATATTGTGTTAATTATTTTGTCGTCCATCAAGACTAGTAGAACAATGGAACGTGAAGGTTAGGGAAGATTTCTGTTATTTATTTCTTTGAAATACTTTCGTTTGTTTTTGTTTTCAATCGAAGCGAAATTTTTTTCTTAACTCATTTAAATATGGTATACCCGAATGGAGGAAGATCGGACAGAAGTCTTACTTAATTAGACGGGATGGTGGAATTGTCACTTTCGAAATTCAGAGTTCGATGCCACGTGCCATTTAAACGCACTTGCCATACGGGCGCATATGTACAACCTTGAAACGAGATAATTTTATGCTGATCACGTCGTCTGTTCCGCTTAACCGGAATGAAGTAGATAAATCATGTTTGTAGAAGATATGTAGATTGTTAATAAGATTAAGATTAAGATTAAGATTGAGCCTGCGATTAAGTTGGAATGCCATTTTTGCCCATATATCGCTAATTCCACTGGTCTACATATATGTATTTAACAACTGATGAAGCACGCTCACCGTAAAACAAAAGTTTCAGATAACAAATTGCTACAAACCTCTAAAGTCGGTTCTTATCTTAAATTGTTTTACGATAACAGTGATCAAGAATGGAAGCAACAAAGTTTCACAGTCAACTTAGATTTGCGATTGCCATCTACTGAGACTACGGAGCTAGTGTTTACTTCTCTATTTTTTGTCTACGATCCTGGCGAGTATCTTGTTATAATATTTGAAGCAGGATAGTACTGCCTATCGGATGTGGTTGCGGACAAAGTTTACGCCGATATCAACTATTTCTTTCGATTTCTCTATAGCGGTGTTTTCTAATAATGTTTCTCTCGATTTGCATGAGCCAATTGATTTGGAAATAGAAAAAGGTCAGTCAGGTTGGAACCTCACACAACACTGGGCACTAGAAGGGCCTGGGGGGATTTAAATCCAATTGAAACCAAAAAAGTGTCCATTCTAAGAAAGCGGTTTGAAAAAAAAAACGATGGCTCTTGGAAGACCTCAAGTGCTGAATCACTCACCCTGCTACTAGACACCAACTATACAGGTAGCTCCCTATTCACGACCAGTAGAAACCTTAGTAGGACTACTCCTCCGCGACTAAAATTCTCGGTCTGATTACAAGAGAAGAGCTGCTCAGAGCGCTGCATAGCTTCAAACCATACGAGTCTGCTGTGCCAGACGCTGTAATACTTGCCGAGCCACAAATTTCCTCAGATATCATCCTGCCAACGTTAGAGATCCACATTCCCTTGCCATGGAGAGAAGTTAAAGTATTTTTCATTCCCAAAACCGGAAAATGTTTTTAAGTTGTCCTAAAGGACCTCAGATCTATAATTCTGTCATATTTCCTGCAGAAAACACAAAAACGACTGATTGATAAATGTACATATACGATCTAGAATTGACCCACAACTTCTGTCTACGGCTCAACGTGCCTACTGTGAAGAAAAGTTGATGGAAACGGCCTACATTCACTGGCTAGCCACATCGAACAATCCCTACATTATAGAGAGTACATAATCGTTGCATTCTTGAACATAGAGGGTGCCTTTAACAACGTCAACACATCCGCAATCACAACTGCACTGTCATCTCTGAAGGTAGATGACTCACTTGGGAAATTGATCAGTCTTATGCTAAATAGCAGAATAATCAACTACACATTGGGTGGGAGTTCTGCTAAGAGGTTTGTCAGCTGAGGTATTCTTTCACCCCTTCTATGGAATTCAGTGCTCAACGAACTGCTGATATACCTGGAAGCGGTTGCCTATGCGGATGACGTTTTATTGCCGTCTCAGGAAAGCATCTCAATCCTATTAACGAACTCTTACAGAAAAATCTGAACAGACCCATTTACCGGATCACTGTCTGATAAAACTGATCTTGTCCACTTTTCCAGGAAATATAAAATTCTAAAAAACTAAACTGGAAACCTAATATTCAAGAAACAGTAAGAAAGGCCTATTCAAACCATTGGGAATAAATGGGACTCTCATCCTCGCATTACCCACTGACTATACGTCTCGGTTATAAGACCCATACTCACCTACGGGGTGGTTGTCTGGTGGACAGACTTAGACAATGCATTCAAACTAAGCAAAGTGCAAAGGACAGCATGTCTGTGTATAAGCGGAACCTTACATACTACTGTTTCCGCACTGGATATTTTGTTTCACTTAACATTCATCGCTAACGCATCACAGTGGATAAATAAACTATTTGGCCACGCTAATAGTCTTAACACACCAGGAATACTTCCAGAGAACATCGACTATATTTTGCCCCAACATTGGTTTGAGAAAAACTTTCATGTAAGCCTAGATCTTTCTGGGAGGAAGATGCTTTCATGGACGACAAGCCAATCCATTGCTACACAGATCGATACAAGACTAAGCCTTTCATCCCGCCTTCCAAATCACTGTACCTGAGTCCTGTCTTGGCTGAAGAAAAACGTGATATCTACAAAGGATATCCGCACCTTTTCGGATAGTCAGATCACATTCATATCCCTGAACTCATTCTCACAAAATTCTAAAACCGCCCTTGTACATTGATTGCCGATCATCTTTCAGAGAGATGGCAGAGCAGTTCAACATTCACCCATGTTTCAACCAGACCAGAAATATTCCAGGAAATTGTAGGGCCGACAAACTTTTCAAAATTGGAGCAACTCTACCTATCCTATCTGAAGAGGGTATCATTGGTATACCAGATGCTGGATGTCTAGCGACCAAACAAATCTGCCCTAAGCTAGATTTGAATCACTCTAAGGGATTGATCTTTCAAAATAGGAAACATGTAAGCGCTATCATAGGACACTATCTTATAGGCAACCGTGCAAGACGGCTTGGCATTTTTACAAACCACTTCTGCAGAATCTGCATGGACGAGTAGCTCTCTCCCAAAGAAGAAAACTCCACTTAAGCGATTTAAACAATATGGACGTAAACAATCTCCTACTTTTCGTCAGAAGCTCAAATCGGTTCCAAGAATAGGAGGATCATAGATCCTCGTGGGGCATCACAATGCACTAATAGGCTTAAGTGGGTTGGTTTTTCCAAAAGCCACTCTAACCCAATCTAACATAACCTACCTCGTGTTCGCGCTACACCGAAGCCAGAATGATGAATCCATACAGTATTTCATAAAATTATTATTCCAGCGAATCTGAAAGACTGTCAGCTACCACCTTTTTAATCATGATAACCTTTCTGAACACATAATTCGCGTTCAATATTTTAAAGATCTTTGGGGCAAGTCGAGATCTTGCCTAACACATTCCCGTGGAAAGGAGATATTGTGCTCCATAAATAATCCCCGCGTTTCCACTTTATAAAGCAATAAAGGTTTCAGAGATATCTCAACAATTGTTCGTTTTATTCAAAAAATAAATCCTGCACCTGTTGTTGAAATACCCTTCACATGTTTGAAAACTATTGCACAATTCACAGAGATCTATTGTAATTTACCTTACTATTGAAAGTCCATGAGGACGATTCCTACAGAACCTACTTTACCTTATTCGGAGCCGATTCGCCTGGAAAAATCCATGGTTTTGATTGTCTCTTGGTCTTTGGCGTTGATGAAGGACTCTAAAGAACTCCTGCAGATTTCGCTTAAAGAGCTCCGAACACAACTTCGAAGGTGTCAGCCGTATAATGATATAATGTAAAATTAAAGCCCGCAACCCTCAAAATCATAACTCGATGGTGTTGTGCAGTGATCAAATTACGAGTATTCGACTACTGTGCAACAGGGTGTGGGCTCAAATTTTCCGACCAATGGCAAACCAGATAATCCAGGCAAAGAAGATGAACTGGCAAGACACAGACGACGTATAATTTCTTCGAAATATTGAAATCCAGGCACCAGCAAAAATTTTAAACCATTTTATTTTTTTTTTTTATACTGAGCGCGCGCTCAAGGGGTTTGAGTACCCTTAAAGTGATTGTACATAGCGCGGGCAAAGGAAATTTAGGGAGGAAGAAAAGAGAGGTACCGATGTACATTGTTTTTAAAGGTTTGCAAGTTATAACGACCAGGAAATACAGAGATCGGCAGGGCATTCCATAAGCGAGTTGTACGGCTTAGGAACGAATCACGATATTTTAGAGTACGTCCGAAAATGGGCTTCAGGGTATACTGATGAGCATTCATAGCGAGACGGGTGTTACGGTTGAAAGTTTGAATGGGCGGAATGCTACTGGCGATTTCAGTGGAGCACTGGTGGTGGAAATAGCGATAAAACAAAGTGAGACACGAGGCATTTCGTCGGTGTTCGAGGGTGTCCATTGACTGACTGATATTAGTATCATCAATAAGTTTTATCGCACGGTTTTGAATCCTATCTAGCAGGTGCAGAGATATTTTAGGAGCACCTGACCAGATGTGGGAGTTGTACTCCAATTTTGGGCGGATGAATGCCTTATATATTGAGGCCAGATCAGAGGTGGTAAAATATTTCTTACATCGCTTGGGGAAACCTAGACATTTCGCAGCATTTTTGGCGACATCAAATATGTGGTCATTCCAACGTAAGTTGTCATTGACACACATACCGAGAATGGAAAGTTTTTCGGTTTCGACGATGCACGTGCCATTCATAGATAATGGCTGGGTGTTTAAATTTCGCTTTAAAGACAGCAGACAGCATTGTGTTTTGGAAGCATTAAATTCCACTCTATTGATAGTTCCCCAATTGGTTATGCTGTTAATATCCGAATTTAATGAGCTTAGCATACGCTGCCGTTCTCGTACTACAGCCGAAGAGCAGGGCCGTGAGTCCGGGAACGAATATGAAAAGGAGAGAGTACTGTCATCAGCAAAGGAATATATTGGATTAGAAGTAGCAGACAAGAGATCGTTAATGAAAATTAAAAATAGTGTCGGTGACAGAACAGAGCCCTGGGGCACACCATTTATTTTGTGAATATCAGACTTGAAACCGTCCAAGACAACTTGAATTGAACGTTCCGAAAGGTAATTTCTAATCCATTGAAGAAGAGAGTCGTCGATCCCAAATGCACGCATTTTCGACAAAAGAGCCTGATGCCAAACTCTGTCAAATGCCTTAGAAATATCAAGTGCAACTATCTTGCTTTCGATAGATTGATGTACGCTTTGGTTCCACTTTTCGGTGAGACATGCCATCAAATCACCAGTGGACCTGTTGCTACGAAAACCATAGTGCCGGTCATTGAGAAGTTTTCGTGTTTCGAGATATTTCATGAGCTGACGATTTATCAGTGTTTCCATGACCTTGAAAAGAAGGGACGTAAGTGCAATGGGTCTGTAGGAGGAGAGAGAAGATGATTCGCCTTTTTTAGGGACGGGCTGGACAAATGCTGTTTTCCATCTGCTCGGGAAGAGTCCTAAAGTGTAGGATTGATGAAAAAGCTTACGCAGTGGTTTTGCCAGCGAGGAAGAACACCTCTTCAGAAGAAGGGGAGATATACCATCTGGACCAGCGGATTTATGTATGTTGAGATCTTATAGTACTCTTGCTACTACACGGGTGCGAAAGTAGATTCGTCCCATTGAAGATTCGACGCACTCAAGTGTAGGCGGAGACAAAGCACAATCTGGGAGTGTTGAGCTGGCCGCAAAGTGTGCAGCAAGCAGATTGGCCTTATCCAAAGAGCTGACAGCTGGAATGTCATTGTAAATGAGCGTTGGGATGGAGGATGAGGCGGAATTTCTAATGTTTTTGATGAACGACCAACAATTTTTACTGCCTTTGGGACATTGCAGTATTTTTTGCCTCAGTTTTTGGTCGTATTGGAATTTCGCACGCTTAAGAAAGGCGTTGCAGTCATTTTTGGCTCGTTTGAACTTTTTTCGGTTTTCCTCTGTCGGGTTGGTCTTGTAGGACCGAAAAAACATTTCTCTAACCCTGACGGCCTCTTTACAGCTCGAGTCGTACCATGCCTTTTCTTTTGGTTTAGTACTCTTCATCCGATGAGGAATAAAGGATCTCATTCCAAAGAGAATGGTGTCTGTAATCATATCAGCAGCGGCATCCACGTCGTTATCGAGGAAGCATAACGACCAGTTAAAATTCCTAAAGAAGCTGTTAAGACCGCTCCAGTTGGCTTTCTCGTATTGCCACACGGTTCTTTTAGGAATTTTTTCTCTAACTGTGTGGTCGGTGTTCCAGAAATTAGCTGATATGACACAATGGTCCGACGAGCCTAGAGGGGAGAGCACATCAATGGTGTACTTATCAGGGTGAGAAGTTAAAAACAAGTCCAGGGTGTTGGCGGTATGACTGTCAACTTCTGGTATTCGCGTGGGCTCATTTACAAGCTGCGTTAGGTTGTTTTCCGCAGCGAAAATCTCAACACACCGTCCTTCGGGTGTTGTCTGTCCAGAATGTCGAAGCCACCCAGAATTGTGTATATTGAAGTCGCCCGTAATAACGATTTCAGTATGAGGATACAGGGATACAATTCTTTGAATGGAGTCAGACAGCGCATCAAACTCGTTAAAGGTTGAATTGCTGTCCAGTTTGGGGCTTCTATAAATAAAGCAGTAGTGGATAATTTGCTTACGGAGATGGAATTTTAACCACATGAAGTTGAATTCCGGATGGGAACATGGATCACATTGTGGTGGAGTTTGGTAAGCTACATCACTACGCACATAAATGGCGAGACCTCGGTGAGAGAAGAATAATGGCACTAGTTCGTAGCCATGTAGCTTCAGATCAGAATGATCTGAGAGGTGTGGGCGGGGATCTACCTGTGTTTCACTAAGTGCCAAAACAGCTGGTCTGTACTTACAGACGTGGACGTACGCAGAAAAGTGATTACTTTTTAGCCCGCGTATATTGGCTACGTCTACCCTGAATTCCCTAGTCATAATCACAGATAAACACAGAAAACACAAACACCGACGATACTAAGCAAGGCTGCGAAGTGGAAATTCTGACGTTGGTTTACCGAATCAAATTGTTGTAGGTGTTATGCCCTTACAACAATATGAAACAGTGCACCAACAAAATTTTCACTCACAACCCGCTATCCATCAGTTGTTACATACACTCCAAGGCCAAGAGAAGATGGAATCTTCTGTGCATTGGCAATAAAAGGAAGAATGGGTTTACGGAACAAAGAATCCTGCATCCACAAAGATCAGTGTAGATCCATTGCTATGACGCATGGGCAAGACCTAGTATCTATGAACAAGTACGAGTATTATATGAATTTTTAGCAATTCCGAGGCGTTTACGAGCTTCATTTGCGCCGAGTTTTATTTGCTTTGCATGATGTCTCAGAATGTTATATCCCGAAAGGGATATTGTTCTTATTCAAGATTCTTTCGGTTTTCTGTTTGTTGTAGAGGGGTCACAATTTCTTGCATGTGAAACAGGAGCCAAGCACACTCCATCTCCTGCTTGCATGTATGTATTTCTTAGTACACCTCTGTGTCCGGGAACCTGCAGCTCTTCGTGACTGCGATTGACATCTTTCGATTTTTTGCTCGCATTGTCAATGAAAATATCAACGTGTGATGATGCCATCATTGCAACCTTCTTAACAGCAATTGTTTTTGGAAGTACCTGGGCTTGAAACACCTAGATGTAGTTAGAGCGTTTGATTGAACCGGATAGTCCAACAACTTTGGGTTGTTGCCGATCTCAACACCAGTATCTACCTTGGCCCATCCAGATGAAGATCTCTTGTATAATTATCTAGCGCTACCAAGCCTTAATAAGACTCTTGGGCTAATATTTCCCAGCTAAGGGATGCCTGTCAAAAGGCCAAACTAATTGCACAACCGAATTGTATAACTGTAACCGCGTATACACGGCGAGTATGAAATACTTAGGTACAAAGTTGCTAAGAACCAGTAGTAAAAACTATTAACCAAGTTGGTCGGCGTGACGCAGTGGTTCAGTTGGTCAGTTATTACGTCAGTGATTTGGGTTCAATTCCAAGGTAATACACCGAAAAACAGCAAAAAGAAATCGAACGTTATCACTCCTTTGCAGATTCCCGAAAGTGAAAATTTCTGCGTAAGAAACGATCTCTCATTCTGTCGCCGTTCGAAATCGGCAAAAAAAAAACACCATAACAGCGTACAACATGACGAAGCCAGCAACATAGTGAATCATAGTGAATGGAGAGAGAGATTTGGTCATAGCCCAGACTGGACTGTCTAGTTGTTAATTTATTACTGTTATTTTTTTTAAATAACGTATCAGATAGTCTGTTGTATATTTATACTCCTTTCTTCTCTCATACTGAGCCTTCTCCTTTTCACGAACAATCATACTATCAAATGGAAGGTATTCGGATTTCGTAATTGAAAAAATACTTCCTGCTATTGATTGGCGGTTCCGAAGTTGGTCGACAGTCACTAAGTGCAGCTGGATTGCACTATGTCAGGATAGTTCGATGAAGTAACCAGTGCAGTCTTGAATAGTTCAGGCTTCTCCAACAAACGAAAATTTGACTCATTTTGTATGTGAACATGATATAGAAGTTTTGTGGTAGATTGTCTCACATTATATCCACCTTAACTAAGACAAAGCACGATTAAGTAACCTTTTCGTAGAAAGTTCCATTAGTTATTGATGCTACAATATATTGGGACGACCTCTGTTTAGACGCATATAGTCCTTTCGAAAACTAGAAGCCGGACCAAGATGTGCTTATTTTGTATCTTAATTTAACATTCCCCTACTGCTAAACCTATTATGGGTGGCCAAAACACAAGGATATCATTCATGTGGCTGCATCGGCTAGTTTGGCAGTAGCGCATCCTGCCAACCCAATTTTTCAAGACCTTGTTGACTGCTTCGAGCTCTATCTCACAAATGGATCGGACGAAAAGCTTGAATCGTTTCTAGATTTTCTGCGTAACATCGATTTTAAGGCCACCCCACAAAAAAAGCCAAAATTTCGAGGGGGAAAGAGCTGTTAGTGTAAAAATACCATATGATTCAAAAAGAAACAACCCTGTATACAGCTGTAGTGAACTTCTTAGTCCGCTCAAATATCGTAGGTTTCCCACCGCCTTATCCGTGAGTACAACACTAATTTCACGCAAGTCCATATAATCAAGACGGGGCATTTTGTTTTGGTTTTTCGGTGACGCTTCATCTAAAGGGTGACTAGATAAGTACGATAGGAAAAAGCATTTAAATAAAACAACAACGGAGTGAAATATAAAATTGATTCTGGCTCTATTTTGAAGCTACGTTCATGCCGTTATGTGTGGAGTGGCAAATCAATCATTCAAATGGTCGCCTCGGCTTCGCCGGCAGTGCTTCAAGCGGTCAGTTCAATTTTTGAAGACTTGGTCCAATATGTGCGGCGTTATTCCGACAATAGCGTGTCGAATGTTGAACTCGAGCTCGGCCAAAGTGGTTGGCTTCTTAATGTAAACTATGGAGATAGGCTTAAAAAGGAAAGAGGTCAGCAAATTCTATAATAGCGCGAAGCTTTTTAGAAGCGACAGTACATGGAATGAGTACTACGAATGTAAGAAACAATTCAAGTACCTAGTAAGAAAGTCAAAAAGGGCTTCATGTCAGAAGTACTGCGAATCTATCGCGGTAATAGACGAGATTTCGAGGTTACGCAAAGTGCTTGGTATGCTACAGCACAGCACAGGGAAAATACTTAAATATTTTAAGCGAATTAAGGATGTGGCCCTGAAGATGATCGGCACTTGGACAAAAAGCTGTGGTCTCAATGTCAACCAACGGAGTGGAACTGTCCCTTTCGGATAGCGATTCTGAACAAAAAACTGATCTGGAATCTTAACCTAACGGAAAGAATCAAAAAGGCATATAATGCTCTTTTTATCTGCAAAAGAACAATAGGAAAAAGTTGGGGCTTAAAACCATACTTACATACGGCGTACTAGTATGGCAACAAACAAGAAAATGATTTAAATTAGTTCAAAGAACGGCTTCCATAGCCATTACAGGTGCGCTCCGTACCACCCCTACGCCATCAGTAGACAGCTTTTTGCACTTAATACCGCTTGATTTACAGATCAAAAAACTGGCTGGCATCATTGCGATACGACTCACTAATCTGCGTTACTTTAAGAGCAGTAGTTTCGGACACGATCCTAACGGAGCTACTGCCAGGCAATACAAGACTAACGGATGAAATTCCTTCCTTGGTCGATGATGATATAATCTATTCGGAGAGGGAGGACTGGGAAAAGAATGCAATAATCAGGTCAAATGAAATTGCAATTTTCACAGATGGCTCAAAAACAGAGGAAGTAACAGGCTCTGGTGTCTTCTCAGAAGACCCAGAATTAAGAGTGTCTATAAGACTATCGGACGGTAGCAGTGTTTTCCAATCAGAGGTTCGGCTGCCCTTAGGGCGGCTGAGCTAATGCAGATGAGATCGGTATTCGAAAGAGATATCGCTATCTACATCGATAGCCAGGCAGCACTCAAGGCAATGGAATCAACAGTGCTCAAGGCACTATGCAGTCAGAACCGTGCTGGTTGAACAATGAACAAGCGGAGGACCTTGCAAGAAAAGGAGGGCTACTCGACAATAGTGAGGTTGCTAATATCAAACCACCCCTTTGCATAGTGGGGGCACTGTCAAGGAAAAAATCACAAAGACTGCCAACCTAAGGTGGTCAAGTCTTGAAGGACACAGGCTATCAAAGGCTCTTTGGCCTCTTTTCGACGACAAAAGATCTAGGAAGTTAACTAAACTAAACAGGGATAACCTTAGGACAGTAATAGGAATTCTGACAGAACACTGTCTCCTGCGGCAGCGCGCAAAGAGACTCAAATTGTTAGATACGGATATCTGCAGATTCTGTGGTGATCTGCAAGCTGTCGAGGACATAACACACATACTGTGTGAATGCGAGGCAGTATCGCGGAGTCGAGGAACATTTTTAGGGAAATACTTTTTCGAAAACCTAGAGGATATAGATGGCATGAACTTCAAAGGCCTTCTTGGCTTTTGCCAGAAAATTAGGTGTTTCACCAGGGCGATTGTTTAGGTTTTTGCCATTTGAAGGTAAATTCAATTGGTTCCACAGGGACAGCGATGGGTCCGTTTTGGTGCCTAGTGTCTGTGTGATGGCATATCCATCACACTCCTGTTTAACCTAACCTAACCTAATCTAATGTAAACTAAGGACTTGATGTAGCCCCAGAGAAAATAATCGAATGGTGTCAAATCGCATGATCGCGGCGGCCAATTGATGAACACTCGCCGTGAGATGACCCAGTCGCCAAATTTCTCCTTTACAACTTCGAGCGTTGCGCCGCTTGAATGGCATGTAGCGGCATGCTGTTGGAACCATAGCTCTGATATATCGATGTTGTCGAGCTCTGATCACAGAAAGTCGGTTAACATCGCTCTATACCTGAGACCATTGACGGTAGCGGTGCCTCCTTCCTCATTTCGAAAGAAATAAGGTCTGATGATGCCGCCATGGCATAAACCGCACCAATTTTGTGGATGCATTGATGCTTGGCCCAACACTTGTGGATTGTGTTTGCTCCAATAATGGCGAATTTTGTTTGTTGACATAGCCGCTGAGCCAAAAATGGGCCCCGTTCGAGAAAATGATTTTTTGGCCAAAATTCGAATCTCCGGCCAACATTTCCAGCGCCTAATTAGCGAACTCACGGCGTTGTCTATGGTCATCTGGCTTCAATTCTTGCGTCAGCACAATCTTATACTGATGTAGGTCCAAATCCAACCGCGGCTATGTTTTCTTCACTTCGTACTCGCGCTTGAACTTTTTCACGGTGCGACGAATTGCCTGCATGACGTCCGACCTCACGACGAAATTCAAGTTGCGTAATTACAACTGAGCCGGAATTTCGATTTTTTTTAATAATTTCCGCACGTTCGGCAAGTGTAAGACGATGCATGATGAAATGGCAAACCTTACTGACTATTTTGACAGCTATATGACATTGTTAACTTTGACAGCTGCTGGAACATAACAATTGGAAAAACTATCATTGCGATCTGGTCACCCTATAGAATCTGCAAAAAAACTAAGACTAAAACTGCAACCTTTCATTTATGTAAAGGGTTATGACAGATTATTGTGCAAAAGATCTCTCAAAGTGTTTGCCCATAATATATCGCCTTGTCAATTTTGATTACAAACCTTGCTTTACAAAATTGAAATAGCTTATTATAGTCGCTTTCTGTTGATAACACTATCTCTTGATAACAGCTGGCTTGGTAGTTCAGACATAGAATTATTTATTCATTCGTCATGTCTGGCGACCCTTTGGGAGAATTTTAATTATATTGCAATTAATAAAGTCAATTATCAAGGACATGATTCATTGGATGTGATCATCAACCCTGCCACTGAAATTTCTTCATATCTTAGATCTTAGGTCACTGCACCATTTGAGTTTTAGTATGTCATCGGCATTGGTCAAGATAAATTTCGAAACCACACACTCAAGCAAATAGGGTTTTTATTTATATGACATCACATTCTTCTATATCACAATGAATTCAGTAACCTAAGTGAACTTCCCTCTTTGTGAATCAAGTCTATCCTAAATGTACAGCAACCTTAGAGATCCTTTAATCATAAGAAATGTCTATGAATAGAGTCAGTTTATTATTTCATTAAGCTCAAATCAATAACCTCTGTAAAGTAGCAAAAAGGAATGTTGACATTCTGACAACTGTTGTGTGTAATAACTGATTGCTCCTGCAAATATCTCACAAGACACCATAAATGTTTTGTTGATTCGCTGTCACGGATATACTCGGTGCAAACAAAATCTCCAACAAGTCACCAACTCTCCATCTCTGAGATAATAAAATAAATCACACTTGAACTCTAAGGTATTACAAAGTTGCAAGCGATAGCGTTAGTGCGGCAGCATCCAGTTTCCGGCGCATGACTGGCTAAACAAATCCATCACTGGCCACCACAGGCATTTCAAATCATATGTCACACACATAAGGTGTGTTTGCACTCTAAACACGTTACAGCCGACCGAAAACCAAAAAGAAATCGAAAGTCCATTAGTCCATTCCACTGTCAACTCTCCACCACCAACCACTATCGGCCGCCTGTCCGGCCATCGGCATGAACATCTTCTTTTCGTTTCTCATTTCTGTTTCCCTGGGTTGCCGCTTGAATGCAAATTGCGAAAATAAAAATAAATAATAGAAAACAAACTCTAAACAGCCCATGAATACCATCAATACCATCGATACCATGAATACTGCTGTATTGTACTATTGTACGTACCTAACCAAATGAACAATGCTAGCAGCGCAATGCGAACGGATAGATGGCCATGATGAATTTCAATCATCGGTCACATCGGCAACAGGTGAAATGTTTTGGTTTTTTTTTCTTCCCCTTTTCCACCCCACCTTTCAATTTTTCTATCCGTCCATTGAAGCACGAAAATTATGTAAAAAAAAAACGAGAAAATTGAGATAACCGTTAAATAGGAGGAGTACGAGTGCGGTGGTTACAAAATTTTAAATTCAATATCTATATCGATTACATCATCGATAACATGAGCAAAATGTTCTCTTCAACAAAGGTTTTAGGTAGTGGGTGGTCGAATTTGGATTTAACCACTAACGTGTGCCTTTATTTGCTCTCGTGGATATTAAAAGCCTTCCGCCGGAAATTGTGCCCATTACTCAGTTGTTTGAATTTACTATCGATTGTTCAAATTCGCAAATGATGAAAGCCTCGTCCTGTCTCGAAATGACGTGCGAGTTTAGCTGACGTAGGTAACTATTTTTCTTCTGAAAAAAAACAAGAAAAAACCGAGAGGTTCCAGTTTTTGGGGCTGTTCCATCAATTGTCAGCTGAATAAATGTTTACGAAATGACAAATCTCGGTAATAGCGATTACGATTATTCGCTGCATATCGGTTAAATGACGCTGACTCATTCGTTCGAAAGAGCTTTTTTTTCATAAAAAAAAGTTTCAGGTTTTCTCAGATCGAAAAACCGCAGTTTAGTCATCATACAATACTCTACTTCAATGTAGCCAAGGCCTCGGAGAACTCGGTTTTATACTCGTTCGATACTTCGTCTTCGTCTTCGCCTCCACCACCAGAATTGAGCTCTGTTTAGACATTGAGACTGTGACGACAAGTCACACAGTGTGCTATATTGTGGTGATCTGTTCAGCGTCAAAACGTGTTGACGACGACGGCGATGATGTTCGTTTGTTGGTTTGTTCGATGATTCCATCGTACACTCTCTGACTCTGAGAGTGCACCGACAGAGCAATGCGATCAGATTTGATTTAACAGTTGAACGGTGTAGAGTAGCTCGAACGATTTGTCTGCACTCAATCGGAAGTGGAGTAGTGATCTACTTTGATTATTCCTAATTAATTCAGCAAACAGTTGGTCATTACTATTGTGCGTCTAGATTTTGCAGTGTTTTTATTTTTTTTAAAAAAGCTTTTCTTTATTTTTAACGACTTGTTTTGTGTATGTAAAAAATGGGAGCACCGAAAACGAAAAAGGTTGTTTATTTTGTTTTAACATTTGCAAAGTACGTTTTTTTTTGTTGTGTGTATTTTTTTATGTATGACCTTTTTATTGGAGAAGTGTGCTAAAGTTTGTTTATACAATTGTGCCTGTCTTTATTGGCTGATTGGCCTTTGATTGTTTAACACACAGAAGAATGTGATCATGAAATTCCGCCTTAACAAAGGCCAGTTCAAATTGGAAACTTAAAATTGAATTCAAAAATGGTAAAAACTGCCTTAGAATTTAAACGTGTCATTAATTGTTTTTAAGATCGTTTTCAATAAATCAGCGGATTGTTGGTACAAAACTCGGAACAATGACTGTTTGCTCTTATTGACCCTTCTGCCTCGCCCTAGAGGTGGCTCAATCAAGTTTGAAATGAAATTTCGGTGGTTTCTACCAAAATCTGGTCAGTTAGTGACCTTCAATTCTGAAAAACGTCCTCCATACAGAGTACTTTTTCAAATTGTTTGTCTTTTCGGCATAAAACCAGCTAAGTTGTTTATTTCTTAAAATTTGCAATAAAAAAAAAATAGCTCACCGGTTTCAGGCTCTATATCATCACAACGTCTATACGTTCGCCTTTCATTGATGCAGTCTTTAGTGAAATATTCGAAAGTTATTCTTGGAAATATTTCTTTTAGCAATGGCGACAGGAATTGAGCTTGAACCATGTTATGAGAAATGACACTTAACATTATGCTTTGAATACGACTTCAGGCATGTGGTTTCCTCGGTCCAATTTTTGGGCCATTCTTTAAAGCATTGGGGGCTCTATCTCACCAATTACGTCCTTTGAAGATTATCAATAATATACCAAAGGCTTAACACACCCCACAAGAAGAGGGTCAAATCGCACCATCTCGGAGAACAACCCACTGTACCCTTCGGCAATATAATTTTGTCGTTGAATCGAGTGCTCAGTAAGTCAGTGCCATCAATATTGATGACTGAATATTCACTCATCATTGTAACAAAAGTTGTGCATTGACTGTAACCCGAGCGATGGCACCACCACCACCACCGTGAAGACCACACCAAACTGCACTTTCGTAGATGTAGTTGAGTCTCGTGAGTTTTGTGTATTTGTTTTATGCTTGTTCGAAAAGTCTTTAAACCACAACGACTTTTCGATAAAAATAAGGGATGACTTCAAGCTGCTCAAGAGCCCCAAGTTGAACTCCCGTTGCAAACCATGACGTCCTGGTTTTAATTCATGGACCAGCTGAATCATATACATGTAGGCTGAGACTTTTTTCGCAAAATTTTCCACATAGTGGACAGACAAAGGCCAAAATGTTGCGATCGACACCGAATGACAGATTTGAATCTTCCGCCGTACTTTCACTCACAGTGAATGCAGTTCTTTCTGCACACACATTACGTTGCGCATTGCTGGCTTTGCGTCATGTAGACTGTACAAGTATGTGGTAAAACATTTTTCCACAGCACGACGAATAGCGGACTCAATTGGTCGATTATGAGGACCAAGCATACCACGTAATTTCCTACACGTTTCGCGAATTGCAGACCAATTTTCCAAACAATACCGAACAAAAATGTCGAGAGCATAATTTGAAAGTTATCATGTTGCACATTTACGAACTTTTGATAAAATTGTTCATCACATTTTGGCATATTTGTCGCTTTGTTTAACGGAATAGAGGAGCATTGGCATGAACATTCTCACTTTCCAACGACGGTCGTTTGAAAATCCGGACCCAAAAAGGTATAGTGTGTCAAGATCCAGTCGAACTTGGAGGCCGAAAGAAATACACTCAATACGCAAACTCTTGGTCTCACTTACGAGGTGATCCAAAATAGAGTGGCCTGTAAAATGCTTCGAGCTACAAAAGTAGTGTTTACTTGTCATCCATTCAAATTTAAACCCTGCATTTGTCCTCTTGCTACCGTTCACTTCGATTATCAAATAAGTTTTCCTTCATCGACAATTTTTGTATTCTCAGCTTCAATAAAATGTAACAATCTCTTGGCGAAATACGAGTAACCACGTTACAACTGGCCTACCTTCAAACGCCTGATTCGCTGCGGAACATTCTTAGAAAAGTTTGCCTGAATGTCGCTTTCGATTGATCCTTGTTTGCTCTTATACAAAGAACCTTGCTTGCACGTCTTACTATAGAGGTTATGAATCCAAAAAGGATTCCGTGTATTTACTTTTCTGACCTTCTGCCCATCACAGTGTTACAACAGTCGAATGTTGTAATTTTTGTGAACACAGCGCTTGAGGCTTTCATTATCTGTATTTGCTGCAAAGCATGACCAAAACCAGATTTTAAAACACAAATCCTCTTTAGAAGACATGAGTTGAAGGATGGTAAACAACAGAATTAGAAAGATTCCCGTGCGAGCTATACGAATACCAAAATTCATTTTTTGTTCTTGCAAGGAATCTTATCTTGAGCCGGAGATTTGCTCTTCATTAACTGATCATCCTAGTCCATTCACTCGATGCAGTTTGTGAATAAAGTAGTCTTTGTATCTAAGCTTCCTCGACAACATTCACGAGGTATTTCTACAGCTCATAGTGTTCGCTGTGGTATGCGGAGAAATGTTCTTCTTTCGAACTACCCCAATATATGGTCTTCGAACTGGCAGAATGAGAGCTTTAATGAGGATGAGAATGCACACAGAGAGCATGTAAAAGTTCTAAACCCAACTTGTTGTTTCGTCAAATAAACGATTTGCGTGCTAACATTCACTCCGAGGTGCATAAGAGAAATTTGTCTGTCCAAAACCTTGTTTTTGGCTTATTCTCTTTCTATCTTTCCGTTTTTTTTTTAATTGCTCACCGATGATTTTGATGCCGTTAGCATAATCAAATTGCTAGGCGCACTTGTTGCCAAAAGTCCAACACCATATGTGTCCCAGCACTAAATTGAGAAATACACATAAGAGTGCATTCCTTGTCAAGATCACGGCAGAATTGATTGAGATTTTGCGTGATCATGAAATCAGTTATCAACCTCTAGAGCTGCAGGCGATAAATAGGCAGCCCTAAAGACCATGATTCGATGTTAAAACTTGAAATTAATAACCCTTCTCAAAGATTTATCTGGACAGTTTTCGATTTGTCGAGCTGGAAGCGTGTAATACTGGTAAATGCCAGTGGATGCAATGGTAAAGGATTTTAGCATACAAATGACGGTTTTTCTTATAAATGGGACATATGAATCATTCACCTATGATTGGTAGTATACCAAAGTTAGAGCTATAGCTCTGTATAACTGCTCAATTTATTTGTCGCATCCGATTGGCTTATTGTTTTTAAGTGTCCTCATAATAATGTTTTTCTTACCGCTCTTTCTCTACTTCATGTACACAAAACATCTGCTTGAAATGCTGTGCAAGGTTCGGTGTTTAAACATGATCAACCTGCGTTCTGAGCTCAAATCCAGCGGTTTAGCTTCCTTTTGCAAATTTAAATTGTTCGTATTACTGCTCTTCTCGATTTTCTTGAGCTTAAACCCTGCAGTGGTTTCTTTTTTCCCCAAAGAATTTGTCCGTTTGTCTTCTTCTGATTCAGTACTCTAACTTCCATGTTCTGGTTGTACGTACGAGTATGTACATCCTTCATCGTATCTGTAGTACAGTTTTTATTTCTTTGGGAGTGGTTGCGAAGTTGTCTCGGCTACCTACTTCATTGATGACTATGCAGCACTGGATCCGCGGTTCGTCAGCACTTGTGTTGGCCGAAATTATACACCAGTGATCCTTTCTCTCTTATTTGACAGCATAAACATATTAAGATAAATAGATTAAGAGTATTCCTCATTGGAATGCGCTTAGACCAGTTGTAAGTCCATTGCTCATTCCGATGACATTGTTACGTCTGGAATCGGAAAGATTTCTTAATAAATTTGAGAAAGAGATCATTTAGGTCTCGGAACTTGTAACTACCTACGGATTGCATTCTGATGCGTGTCAAGGCAGCTCAATTGTAGAGTAAGTCCTAAACAGATTGCCCTGCAGGGAATCGAGCATGCCCATTTCACTAGCTAAGCAGTTTTGTGGCAAGTTCGAGTGTCCCGGTACCCAACAGTGTGCCTATTCATATCGTTGAGAAATGCGCGGCAACCTTTAAACCTTCTCGAATTTATGCTGTTCGAACTTAAGGATCTGATCGCTACTTCACTGTCGATTCATGCTAAGCCAAGTAGCTCGGGTTGAAAGACGAAACAATATGTGCTAACACCTTCAGCTGTCTTAAGGCCATCTGTGAACACAGAAATAGACTTACTGAGAAAGAATTCTCGTTGTCTATATTCGTTTCAGATGATCGAAGTATACATTGATCTCAGTTGCTTTAAACAGTTGAGCCCCAATAAAATGCTTGCCGACGTCATGTCCGAATTGAATACGATACATGAACTCTCTACTTTTCATTTTAACGAGTATAATCAAGCTATTGCCTGTATTAAAAAATTCAAGGGTGTTAAATTAACAAGAAACGGAAGGATTGCCTGTTGATATACCCCCAGAGATAACGCAGTGGCTCTTTTTTATCTGATTTTATCAATGACTGTCTGTCAGTGAATTCTTTTTTAGTTGTATATCAATCTCTTGTTCTCTATGTTAAAATTTCTGTTAAAATGCAATTAAATAACCGTATTCATCATTCTGTCTACACAAACTAAGCTCTTCATCATAAAAGACCTTTTCTCATGGCAATTTTCTTTTATTTAAACGACGCGACAATGGCTTTTCTCCCCCCCTAAAGTTACTCTCATTATTATGCGCCTTGCTTGCGTAAATTCTGCAAAATAAAAAACAAACAAACAGAAAAACTTCCTCTCCACTCGTACAATTTAATTTTTATAAAACAAACAACAATCACACAGCAATGTCTGAACACCGATAAACACGTTTTCATATACTCGCTTCGCGTTGTTTCATCTAGAAGAACGCATAAATAGCCGCATTAAATTATATCTCAAAATAAATAAAGAACGATGGTTTCGTTTCGTTTGTTGCCCCCCCTTCTTACCCGAGATGAAGATCGTGCCTCACACACGCACTCTATAAATCGTTCCATGTAGAGAGAACATCAAGGTCAAGATGAGGATTCTTGATCACACAGCACTTATGCTGTAGCCGTAGCTGTAGCCGTAGCCATACTCGTAGATCGGCCATTGACATGAAAATTTATCTCTCCATGCAAGTGGCTTACATTTGTTTTTTGCTCTAATGAGGGCGGATATACTCGTACTTATAGAGAATAATCTTCTAACGCCTAAAGGTATTGTCCTAAAACAGAGTGAACCACGATCTATTTTTGGGCAGAACAAAAATAAATTTACAACGACCCACGCTTGATCACAAGGAATTAATTGACCCAAGATGTGGGTTGTCTTTTTAGAGAGACACGTTGTAGATACTAATCTGTAAACTACAGAAAAATTACGAAAAGTAGCCCGTTTTTAGTGATTTGTAGCAAATATATGAAAATTTGGAAAAAAAAGAAAAACCCTAAAATGTTTCTTTTTTTTCATTTTAAGATGGCAATTCCGCCACCACCAGGACCACCGCCGCCGCCAGGTCCACCTCCACCACCAACAATGGGTGGCTTGAAACTTGGTGCCGCTACAGGTGGTGGAGATATGAGATCGGCCCTCCTGCAATCAATCCAAAAGGGGACCAAACTTAAAAAGGCTGTCACGGTGGACAAAAGTGGACCTGCCTTATCAGGAAAGGTAAAATGAATATTCATTCTGCCCCTACATACGAGTAAATATGTTTGTTTTTCTGTTTTAGATAATTAATGAGTCTGCACCAAAATCAGGAACAACAATTACTGCCTCACCCAAAAGAACTAACAGCAACTTAGTTGCCAATGGTGGAACAAAATTAGGTGGCCTCTTTGAAGGCTTGTCATCGATGCCAAAATTAAAACCTGTCAATGGAGCACGAAGTTCACCGTCTTCCACACGATCGAACACATCGCAACAACAACAGCAACAGCAGTCTGAAACACCTACAACAACAACGAATAGTCCACCCTCATCGAATGGACCATTGGACTTTAACGCTGAACTCACCAAGCATTTAACGCTAAAGAGACAAAAACAGCAGATAAACGCCACAGAAGCAAATTTAAGGACAAATCGTGGACCACCACCACAACCTCCAGCTGGGCCACCGAAGAATCTTTCATCTGTAAGTAGCATGTTTTCCCATGTCTTGTCCCATTAAATAAATTCTATCCTAAAACGTATCCACTCAGAGAGAGAGAATGTTTATTTATCCATACTCAGCGGGTGCAAAGCTATTTTTATTATCATTTCATACCCACAGTGACAGTGTAGTATGTGTTGCGTAGTAGTAGGGGGTGGTTTAGCATTTTGTTGTTGATTTTGATTTTGATTTTTTTTTTCTCTTGTTTTTGGACATCTCCTACTTTGTGTGTGGGTTAGAGAATTTTACAAATTTACTGTGACGTCATGTAATAATAAATATCTATACATGAAGATGTACTGCCTGCCTGTTGAACCTTTTCAATGATGCTCCCTCTTTATGTGACATCAAAATTGTTTGCCTGTCATGTGTGGCTTTTAAATTTAAAAAAAAGTCTGCAGGAGGTTCATGGGTTTTTGCATGTTTGACGGCATGAGTTAGAATTCCGAGAAAAGTAAGAATTTTACCAACCACTTTCCGGTAAATTTAAGATGAATTTTTGAGAAAAAATTATATGAACAGGAAGATGCACTGATGACTTTTCGGAAGTATTGTAGTTTGAACAATGAGCAATGACCAGTTCCACATGTTTTTACGAGTAAATGCCAATTTACACAACTTTTGTTGTTGGTTTCTCCTCATGTGTGAGTCATGTTATGTGCATTGTTTTGCATAAGAATATTGGAATGTTTGTACTTGCTCTAAGAAATCAGAGGTAGAGATTTGAATCATCAAATGCTGTTTTCCATGAATTTTTTACTTAGACTTAGGGATGCAATGCTGGTACAAATGGGGAAGTCTATTTTCTGGATCTCTAAGCAGCGAAGAACTACAATTTCCATCTTTAACGAGTTGTTTGGACTTAAAAAGGAACAATTGCTGCAATTCTGTTTTCTATTCTGTTAATTTGAAGCCGGAATGACGAGTCTAACATTTTTCAAGTCTGTCTTACGCAATGGCTAAGGCGCTGATCAGTTCAAGGAAATAAAAGATAGCTAGTAAAGGGTATTTCACTAAGCGCATCCTATCTTTAAATTTAAATAAAACAAAGTGTGTGTGATCTCACATCGAAATCATCGAAATTTTTTATTCCGTTTAAAGGCCTATCCATATGCCATTATGTATGGAATATAACATCGTTCAAATGTCCGATTTTGCATAACTCTGGCGCATAAATCAGGGTGAATTCGACCGATGGCACGGATTATGTTCGCTTTGAGAGCCGCTGTGGTTTGTGGCTTATTCGCATAGACCTGCGACTTCAGAAAACCCCACGAGAAAAAGCCTAACGTGAGGTGACCATACCTTCAAATCGCTTGTGCAGAATTTCCAATGTGGCGTGAGCTGTGTGGCACGTAACGTCGTCCTGTTGAAATCACATGTCGTTGGTGTCCATATCACCCAATTCAGGCCAAAAGAAGTTGGTACCGCTCACCGTTGACGGTGATGGCCTGGCCAACGTCGTTCTCAAAGAAATATGGATCAATGACTCCCCCATCCAGTCCAAAATCCACACCAAACAGTGACTTTTTCGGGATGCATTGGACGCTCTTGCATCTCATGTGGATTAGTATCGTCCCAAATTCTACAATTTTGTTTATTGACGTACCTGTTCATCTGGAAATGGGCCTCATCGCTGAAAATGATTTTTCGATGAAAATTAGGGTCAGTTTACAACTGCTCCAGAGCCCATTCAGCAAACACACGCCGTTGTCTATGGTCGTTTACCTTCAGATCCTGGGTCAGTTGAATTTTGTACGGATGCAGGCCAAAGTCACGACGCATAATTCGCCAAGTTGTGGTCTGCGAAAAGCCGAGCTCTTGTGAGCGATGCGAAATCGACCGCCTCGAATTCTCATGCACACTCTCCCGTACAGCGGCGATGTTTTCGGCGGATCTGGCGTTTCGTCGACGTACGGGTGTTGTTTACTGAATCAGTGGACTCAAATCTATCCACCACACTGCGAATAGTCCTCTCTATAGGACGATTATGGCGACCGTAAAATGGAACGGAACGTTGCTCGAACAGAACAACTATTTTGATAAACCAATTGTGTCATTTGCACGTGTTGTTGAACGCTATGTCCGTCCATGGTGATTTGGCAAAACAGACTGAATAAATGTCAGCCAATTTGAAGGAAGACCCTGTAGAAACCATACGATTCCTTACGTCTAATGCTGCGGCAAATGGATAGTTGAGTACAAAAAAGAAAAACCGGCCTGCATGTTGACAATCCAGAAATATATCCATTTAGCGGCTAAGGTCTCTGCGGTATATAATTTCTTTTACAATAGTTCATTTTGTTTTTTTTTTTATCGAATTCACATGCAGTGCGTATTATGCGCATAAGATGGTAGATGGTTCCTTGACATGTTGCCATATGGTTCAAACTTATTTTAAAAATCGATCTTCAATTCGCGAAACATGTAGAAAGGTAGGTGATTTTCTTGGTCCTCATAACCGCCTATTGAGCTCGCTATTAGTCGTGTTGTGGATAGCTAACAACGAGCCAATGTTATATGCGTGAAACGGTAACCGTTTTCAATAAAAGTGGACTGGAAAATCCGGGAAATTGTCAATTGTCCAGACGAAATTTGTGGAAATTTTTTTTGAAAAGAAGCAGGAACTAAAACCTCGAGACCAAGCGACGGAAGTTCATGGATTGTACTCTTGAGTGTCTTGAAGTGGACTCTCAATTTTATCGAAAATAAAGGAATGGGTTTATGAGCAAGCAAAATTGCCGTTGAGACAAATCCAGAGGGACTCGTGGGACTCAATTCCACCTGCAAAGTGTGCACTGTTTCGCGTGGTCTATACGCTGGTGTCATCATCGGTCCTTTTTTTGTTTTTAAATGTGACCGGACCACAACACTGTGAACAATAAGTGGTTCCAAATGGAGAGCGACACGTGATATTGACCACCGAGATCTTTAGGTTTGACGCCACTCGCCAGTCGTTGGCGTATGTAGATAAACTTCAAATTATACAGCCAATATTCAGCACGTTATTGCTGATAAAAAGGTCCAATTGCTCGAAACGGGGGCTCAAAATGGGACCGACAGGATTCGCTTCGCCAAAACCAACCGAGCAAGCCATATGCCTGAAGTCGTGTTCAACATAATGTCATGAACAGTTCTTCAGCTTGAGTAAAGATTTTTGATTCAAACCAATTCCTGTGTATGTGTAGCTCCTAAAAAATAGCCTTGATTAGGCTATGCAGTTACAAAGTTTTTTTAAATATTAAACCGAACTAATCAATGTATATAGCCAGGGGCAAAATAAACATTTTTAAGCATTTCGCTTTGTTAAGTGATGCTTCCCACTTACTGTTGGCTTATCAAAATCACTGACTCTTTAGTTATAAAGAAGTTGCAATTTGAACTTTCCTTTAGAGCATATCTTTGTGTCTGTACTATGACTTAAGAGGTGTTGCATAACTTCTAAAGCGAATGAGCACTTTCTTCTCATAGACGTACAATTTATCAACTGTTTTGTAGTTTAAGTATGCATCTTTCCATTTGCTTTCATTCCGAAGCTCTTTTATAAATTACGAAATGGCCTTTTTCGGTTCAGCATCCATTCAATTTCCTTCTTCTTTTTATATGCAATCAACCAGTTAAACGTTCTCACATCAGACTTGTTTTAAGAAATGCAAATGAATAGCCCAATTATTGTTCATTTAACTATGATTTTATAGATCGCATACATAACTAAACCGAAGACGTTATAGTTTAATAACACAACATCATTATTTCCTGCTTTGTGATAGAGAAAATAAAAATGTTTTCCACTTCATTTCTGCATGTTCAAAGGACAGAACATTACAAACATCTACCCTCATGTGTTGAATAAATATGTGTGGGCATCATAACAATATCAACCACCTTCTGTCCATATAAAGATGAAACTTTATACATATTTTCGTTTCATAACTTCAGTCGTAACAAAGAGAGATGTATTGTGGTACATCGTGTACAATAGAATAGCAGCAGGCAGACCGCTTCGCCAGATGATACTCCCACACCCGAATCAAACCACAACACAGTGCTGTAAATAACTTTTAACACGATGCACATACAATCAAATATAAAATGACTACAAGATGATGTTTACTTTGCACGCCAATGAGTTTCAATTAAATTTGTTCGCTCTCGATTTTCTGCTAATTTTCCACTGCTGATGGTTTTGTTTTTTTGTTTTATTCTCCCCCTACATGACCAATAGAGCACTTCCGATTCAGTATTGGAGAAGAGTAATTTGAATTCACAGCGATCAAGTCCAATAGTTGGAGGAGGAACCGTAGGCAGTAATGCGAAGGCTTCCTCACCTACATTATCGGAGGGCAGCAGCAGCAGTGGAAGTAATAAAATTACCACCAGCATCTCAGTGAGAAAGAACGCTGCCAACTTAAAGTAAGTGGAAAATCATTGCAATTCAATGACATGTTAATGTGATTTTCTATAATTTTATATTTTTTCCCCCAGTTTATCACTAGGAAGTAGTCAAGGTTTTGTAAATAGCATGAGTAGTCAAACAAAAACATCATCAACATTATCATTGTCGTCGTCGACATCCAGCACATCCACAGTAATAACACAACGACCAAGTGGTTTAGCGCCAAATAAATCAAGCCTTTTCGGTGCAGTCAGCGGCAGTAGATCACCAACACCGGGATCGCCGGCATTAAGTGGTGTAAATACAGCAGCAGCACCACCACCACCGCCACCAACATCGTTGGGGAATAAATTCGCACCAAATCATGGAAAACCGAATTTTGCACCCAAACCTCCGGGTATCCAGCAACTAGCGGCAGCTTCAAATGGGAAATCGATAGTAGCTCGTCATCATAGTATGAAATCGCCAAGGTAGGTGAATTGGAAGTAAATGGAATTAAATGATACGAAATGTGTCTACATGCTCGTACCCTTAAAAACCCCACCTCGATTATGTCATACCTTTCTAAATTGTTCAATGAAATTATTTTAGATCTCCACCAATTGCGCCACCTGGTGGGCCTGTCTTCCCAACCACTCAAGCGTTTGCCACCATGCGCACCCCTTTGCAATTGTGTCAATCACAGGAAACAATCAGCGTTCGGCAAGCCCCAAATCCACCTATCGGTAAGTACTAAAGCTGAACTATTGTTTAACCCAAATTTAGCCGACTTACTTGCGTATCTTTCTCATGAATCTATTTTATAGGCCGCCCAACAGTCGCTCCACCAAAACCACCCGCTGTCAAACCACCGCCACCACCTACTCCAGCTAGAAGTGTGTCCAACACGAACCTAAATAATCTTTCATTGAACACAACACAGAGTAACTCGATTTCTAGCTCTAATCTTACACCGAATGTATCCTCGTTGAGAGAACTCATGAGATCGAGTCAAAACAATGTGTCCACAATGGGAACGGCGCCAAATAATTCACCGCCACCGAAAGCGAACTCTCCCGTCACGAATAGGGCACCAGTAGTCAGCCAACAACAACTGAATGGAGCACCACCACTACCTCCGCATAGGACATGCCCAGCACCACCTCCTCCACAGCGACAGTCATCAACTAATAATGTAAGTAGCTTTTCCTTATCATTATTTTCGGGATAAGAATAACAAAAAAAAAAACATTATTGAACACGAATACGTCAAAAGAAATAAGTCGTCGAAAAGTTCTCTCCCTCTCTTGGCAAACTGCATCCTGGTATAGCACATGAAAGTTGTATTCTCGTGCATTGACCCAGTTTTATTTTATTTTTTTTTTTTATTTGATTTAAGAGAGTGCGAATGTTTGGAATTACAAAGAGAATTGGCTATCGGTGTTGCTGAGGTGAGGGAGTAGGGGGAAATGATGAATCACGTCTACTTACTATTCGTAGATATAGTAAAATATTGTGTTTTTACATGTATCGAACGGAAGACTTTGTTTTTAAAACAATTTAGTTTGCTGGTCTTGTCTTTGTATAAAAAAGGTTTTTGTAAAAATTATTCACCAGCGAATAAGACTGTCCTTTATGGCATGGTCTTCTGTTACCAGTCACTTAATTTGTACTTCTAAATACGGAAAAGCTATTGCACACCAAAATATATAAAGCTCGCGTTTTGACCTTAATATTAAACCTAAGTAGAAAGAAGAAAGAGGAGCGCTTTTAATCAGATAAGATCCTGGCCAGAGAGTGCCATTTCTTCGCCCCTAAAAGTGATGGTGTTCTAAAAATAATGTCGGATCAGTTGATGACAGAAACACATTTGTCCAATTAATGAAGTCACTTAGGCGTAAAGTAGCAGAAATTCTGCATGACATCTTCGTCTGGATAGAGTTCAGCCTACATCTGCACAATGTCTTGCGTATTCTAATTTAAAGCAGATTTTGGATGTGGATGACTAGCATTGGAGAATCTTTTTGGTAGAAATGAAGTCAGTGATTGTGATTGACGTGAAATTATCTGTGTTCGACACATTGGTCACGACGCAGTAGTCAAATCAGGTCACTTGCTGATCCATTCAAAAGAGGCTTCGTAAGAAACAAGATTCATACAGTCCAGAGTAGGAAAACTTCCTACCGATTTTTTTAAGTGCGTCCTCGAGCTTACAGTGTCAAAGGAATTTTTTTTCGCATGCAAACAATGACTTATGTATGTTGAATAACTCCTCTATTTTTCAGACATTACCACATTCAGAATTTTTCGAGAAATCCTTTGAGCTTCAATGCGATAGTCCCTTAAGTAATTCTTCAAACCTTTTCCTATTCGATCAATTTTGTTACTTTTTTCCTCACCTTGAGTGGCCACTTTCATGTGGCGTCATTTGTTAACAGTTAAAGGATATCCCTTCAGTCAGCACAGTCTTATAAGGTGAATGTAATGTTTGTAATTTTATTTCACACGTAGAGGGGCGCACGATTTTTGCTGGCCTTCAGCCGGAGTGTGGTGAACTTTCCATAGGCGGAAAATGTCGCTTTCGAATGTACGTGACTAGTAGCTAACAAACTTAATCAATGCGTAAAGCCCCCTCATGAATTTACTAAATATTCAAAATTTAAGCTTCATGTGCATAGTAATTGGCTGAAGTCCCTTTCCACTTGATCCCACCATCTAAGGCGAAGTCTTCTCTTAGCGCGTTGCCTTTCCGGATTGGACTGAAAGACGTTACCCTCCGAGTTAGATAAACTGAGGAAAGCAAACTAACCAGTTGGTGTAATTTAACTAGTGGTTATGTTCTAGGAAACTTCTCATTTTACATGATTTCAGTAGACGAAAAAAAAACGGAAAGTCTTTAGGGCACGGCATGGAATCGCACGTACACCGTCCGATTTGGAAGCCACTGCCACCAAAAAACTACGGCCACCCACATGGTGAGACAAGAAAACAAAATAGAACTGGAATAAATCCTGGTGGAATATGGTATATGAGCAAGGACCTGAAGCCTAAGCCCAGAAGCTTTTGCGCGAGTATGTACGAGTATATGGGTTTGTTTTAAATATTTTTTGGCAAACTATCATGGGAAGACTCACGCCTCAGTAACGATTGCGTATCGTGTAAATCTGTTTCGAAAATTCGAATAATCGACTGAATAAGAAGCTATTCGCCGGCCACTTCGAAATTAAGTCCGGTTCCGCTTTACGTTCAATAAAGATCGTTACCTTCAAATATAAATTATATTGGTCTGAACCACCATCGAACGGACAATTATTGGGTATACAGAGATATGCAGGGTCGACAGAAAATAATTGCGACATTCAACTGCAAAAACATTACCAAATAGCGCGGCCTGTTCATTGATAAGACTACCGAGCTCTTCAAAGTTTCAAGCGATGATTTGGTAAGGAGCAAACACCAACTCATCTGTAAAATATGGTCGGACGAAAGTATGCCCGATGAATGGAACCTTAACATTGTTTCTTTGATCCTCAAGGAAGGATACCCTTTGATCTGCGCCAACTAAAGAGTCATCAGTCTCTTTAAAAGCAGTTCGTCAACAACCTGATTGGTCCATATCAATGTGACTTTAGTCCAGGAAAGTCCACCATCGTCCAAATATTCACATTACCGCGGATCTTGGAAAAAACCCATGAACTCCAAATTGATACAAACCACCTATTCAACGACTTTAAGGCCGCGTATGACAGCATCTTTAGAGACAAGCTATAATACAGAGCAATGGTTAGCTTTGGCATTCCTGTACCCTGCTCTATCAAGGTGGTTAAAGAACTCACCGAAACCTTTGATGTAAAATCGCTACCATGCGATTTCTTTAACATCATTCTTGAAAGAATAGTGCAAAACTCACCCTCCAACACATGAGGCACAATCTTTCAAAAGTCCGTCCAATTACTCGCATACGCCGATGATATTGACATAATCGGAAGAAAGCAACGTGTTGTCAGTGGCGTTTTCGCGAGTACTGAGACCGAAGCAACGAAGATGGGTTTAACAGTCCACGGGGGCAAGACCAAGTATATGTTATCAACCAAAAAGTACACCCAACACCGAAGTCTCAGATAGAACGTCACCCCCGACAGATATAACTTTAAGATAGTTAAGGACTTCGTTTACCTAGGCTCCACTATCGATTCACACAACGGCATCAGCGCTGAGATCAAACGAAGTATAACTCTTGCTAATCGCTGATTCTTCGGGCTAAGAAGGCAATTGACTAGCAAAGCATAACAAAAGTGAACCTACATAAGACCTTAATAATCCCAGTCTTGCTCTAAGGCGCAAAGTCATGGGCTTTATCAAAAATGGATGAGGGTGGTCTTGGCTGTTGTGAGAGGTCTCATCGGTGGAGGAGGGGATACAATGACGAACTGTACGGGCTTTACAATGACATCGACTTAGCCAGAAGAGTGAAGGTCCAACGAATGAGTTGGCTGGTTCATATGGATGGACACAAATGCTCCGGTGCAAATAGTTTTCGAACCCGCCATCGATAGACAGCGTAGTAGAGGATGACTGTGACTCAGGTTGTAAAGTGTAAAGGGACCTCGACGAACTTAGCGTGCGAAACTCGAGGCAGCTAGATAAAGATGGAGCTTGCTGGAGACGCTTATTGGTTGGGTCCCAGGTCCACTTCGGACTGTAGCGCCACTTTTAGTAAGTAAGTAAGAACCACTTTGTAGCTTCAGCAGGATGGCGCTACGTCTGATACAGGAACTCAAACCATCGATTTATTGATATCACAATTTGGGAAGAAGTTGGTTTCGCGAAATGAATCTGTCAGTTGGCTCCCGTGGGGCTTAACACCTCTTGGTAGCCAATATTATGAATGTAATTCGCGAGATTCAAGGCGAATTATTCGAAAAAGTAGTCACAAATTGGACTGATAGGAAGTCATTTGTAAAACGTACAATATTTAGGGTGGTCGTATGCCTAAAACTGTATACAAACATTAAATGCCAACAAAATGGCGATCATTTAACTGATTTCTGTGTATTTTACTTCGATTAAAAGTTTTCAAGCATAGGGTGTATGTAGAGCCATATTGTGGGAATGTTAGAAAAACGCCTGATAGTTTTCTTTCAACTTCCTTATCGTTACGCCGACTTCTTTTCTGTGTATGTGAACCACCTTATCCAATGAAATCAGTCGAAGTACTGCACCCCATTCTGCTATGAATTCCCATCAATTCACCATTAAGCTCAACTAGAACATCTTCCTGAACTCTGCATTTCCCATTTGCAACTAGTGTGCGTTGGTGCCTCATATTTGCTGCTACCTCTTTTTTTTTGGTATCTGAAACCTTTTGAACCCCTATCGGTTGTTTAAAAAATCCTTCAACAAAGAGTTGATCATTTTATGATGCCAAATCTTGATCGACCATAGGCGTTAAAACATTTTTGTTCCAGTTATCGACTATGGTCTGATTAAAAAAAAGTACTCTCTACGATTTCTCACAAAAATAAACATTTTAGAGCTGGCGTATGGTTAAGCTCATTCTTATTTGACTTTCCCTACTTGCAAAATGAATGATTCATTGTGTTAAAAATGTTATAACTCACTGCATCCACAATGTGCTTCTAAATAAGGACACTAGTAAAGGACACTTTGCCCTTATTTTCGAGATAGAATTCTCGACCAAACTTTTCTCGACAAACGTTTCGCCCAGAACAAACATCAAGATTACGAGTAGGCTGCCAAATCACAGTTAGTCAGAATATGCATGAATTGTAACCAAGAAATAGGGAAATTCTTTGGGTTGGGAGTGTTGTCGTTTCTTTGACTAATACAGTAACAAAAGCTTATACTTTTGAAGCTTTACTCATGGTATCATGCCTTTTTAGTTGTCATTAAAAAGTTGTATGCATGCAAACTTAATTTGTTGACAAAAGTTCTCGCATATGAAACCAAAATGACTTGTAATCAATGGCTAAATGCGGGCGCAATTCTATAAGCTACTCCAAATGTTTACAGAGGCGACACAGACCAGAAATATTTATTTTACCAGTTTATGACAGCTTGTATCTTTATATTTGGACATTCCCGCATGTTACATCCAGAAGACTGATAATCACATCTACAAAGATATTGAACAAAACATTGATGCCGACTCTCAGAAGACATCACTTACAAACACCGGTTCAAAAGAAAATTTTTCAAAAACTAGTCTGTTTGTTCGCTTTTATTGAGTTTTCCACTTTTCTCCTTTAATACCTTTTATAACTTTTGCTATAATTACCATAACACCCGCATCCTACAAGAGGTAACCGTTAAAGCTCCTGAAAACAAACCAACTCAGCAACACAGCACTACATCCTACATCCAGATGAGAAGAAAAATACGAGTATAAACTGCGAAGGTATTATTCGTACATGTCTCTCTGTTTAGCTTTGTACACTCTTTCACTACCCTTAACGTACTCTCTTTCTCTTTCGCCAAAAAGGGGGATTCTATTGATTTTATCAGAAGAGTTTTCGACTGGTCTGCACGTTAAAGAAATGACAACTGCCAGGTCGCAGTGTTTATTTCACTTTCAGAACGTGAAAATGTCGTCCTCGCTTAAATATCGTTATACCCAAAAGGTGTAAATTTGTAATTTGTAATATTTAAATTAAATTTAAAGACGTTCTTGTGTAACCCTGAAAAGTTACGAATTAAGGTGAAGGCAAAGTGAATAAAATAAAAAATGCGATCCAAAAAGGTAAACAAAGTTGAACGTGCTACATGGTTTGTAGTATTGTGAGTGCTGAATGATAGTGGATTATGTGAAGGGTTGAAAATTGTGAGGATATGCGGGTATAAAATGTAAAGTGCCTTGTTGCCTAAGGACAGCCCTCATTGGTTCAAGGTCTTTGGAAAATGACAAATTTAAAAGCTTTTCGTTGTTTTTTTTTGTTTTTCCATTTTTTTAGTCGATAGTTGGCTTTACGTAAAGGTAAATATGAGATGAAGAAAATGGCGCGTTTTCTTTACCTATCGATGGCTCGAAAATCCACCGGAAACAAAGGGTAATTGAATGGAAAAGTCTCCTTTTTGGTTTGTTTCCTCAAGGGTCTGTGTAGGTGTTTTTGGGTAAAACCAATTTTACTTTGTATATATGTACGTAGTTGGGTATTATAACGGAATTTTCGTAATTGGTTTCCACTTCGTCTTCAAGTAGTGAATTTATAGTGATTGAATTTTGAACAAGGTCGATATTATTTTCGTCTTGTGAGGTACATATGTGAAGAATGTCAAAGTGTGTTCATGTCATTCTGACCTCGTTATTTCAAAGTGACAAATTTAGTAGCGCGACTTCACAGTATTGGCAGAAACATTAGATCACGGCGTTGCTGTCATTATGCGGTAAACGCCGTGAGTCAGATTTTAGTGGTTTCAAATGAAATATGTCGGAAAACTCTGGGATGTAGTTGTCATTTGACCTGTATAATGCATTTAATTTCGAAGAAATCAAATATTTCATACAATACAATGTGTAACGGTTAGTGGCTTCATGCAAAAGTTTTTGTCGTTATGTATTATTCATGGGGTATGCACAATTGGTTTTCAAATTGGTAACCTGAACGTTCACTTTTCCCAAAAATATTTGTACCAATTTCAAGACTTTCCTTTTAGCCTGAAGCTATAACATGCAAAATGCAATCAAGGACAGGGAGTTTGAGCAATCAGTATCAAGGTCATAAATTATAACTAGATTAGTAGATGCAAACAAGAGATATCGTGGCGTCACTAGCATCATAGTGTTATTGTTGAAGAATACTCGCAACTACTGGAGGATAGTTTAAGCACAGTGTGGTTTTAGGGAACAATGTATAGAAGAAAAGCAAGCGATGATTAGTTGTTGGTTGGCTGATGACAATTTCACTGGATATAATGTGCACACTAGCTTCCACATTCGGGATTTGCATACCCAGACGGAAGAAGTGCTTTTAACAAGCATACGTCTTGAAGGCCACATACAGGCAAGTAACGTTGAAGTCAGTAGCAAAATTAAAAGTAAAAACTGCAAATAAAACCAATCACTTCAAAATAGCACGGTTTACTATTAACCATTTCTCAATCAGTAAGCTAAAATTCTAAGGTTATGAACTGGGTGTAATCAGTGTCGAATGGGTAGTGTAAGGCATTGAAAACTGAGAAGATTAAAGCGCTGGTTCCTCTCACCATGCTGTCACCCCAACCTGCTGGCTTATAGTCCGAAAACTTCGTAGTAGTGTCAGAATCCCATGTTTGAAGTGTGGAATTATATCGTCATCAAAACTAGCAGCAAATAAAACTGGAGTTGGCTGGTTATTCCACTATTTTCCGCTGCTTTTGGTATTGCTATCCCAAACTGCTAGATTATAGGGCTTAATTCCTATTTGGTATTGAGAATTATGGACAACACGTATTCCCCTGTGCTCATTACGAAGAAGCACAGTATGGTGCAACCATCATGATAAGTCATGTTATTACCGACGACATGGCAAAGGTTTTTATATTCCTCCCCCTAAGAAGCAGTCTAAACTATGGCTGGCAGTGACTAATCAGGATTTTGGGACCAGAGAAAAAGGTCACGTAAGGTCCTTGGATCACTATAAAACAGCCTACAATTCTGAGATCATTAGCTTGTAATGTGGGATGGAGCGGCTTAGAATGCTGGTATTACTAAGGAGCCACGCTCTTTATCATACTTGTTAATGTCTCAAACTCCTTGCTTATGGTGCTAAAATCATGTGCTGGTTATAACAAAATCTTGGTTTCCAATTGCTATTGGTTCCAATATCTTGCGGTTTTTACAAGTGATATCAACATCATGTGCTGCTCGCTCAAGCTCACAAGATTAACCTGTGTTTGGATATCGAATTTTAGAAAACTGTTTGTTTCGTTAAAAGTCATCGTGTAACAACTTTTTAAAAAAGCCGGCGTCTTGTGCTATTTACTGACTTACTAGTTGTTTTGCTCGAAAGCAAATTGCTATTGTACATGCTAATGATCTCGGTGTCCTGCGCTACATATAACAACATGCTGTGTTGTCCCATCATCCAACTCTGCTTGATCCTGGTCCCAGCGCCCTATTATATTTATTTAAGATTTAAGTATATTATTCTTGTATAGCTGTGAGGCCACTATGCCGATTATTTGCCAATGTTTCAGCATTTCCTCCATTGTTAATAGTTTAATTACGGTGCCATCATTCAGGGATAATTGCTAGATGTGCCAACTTACACTTGGTTTGGTCGAAAGTTCAATAGTGTTTTTAGTAGTGGTCCTGGTACCCAGCAGTCGTTTCTAACCATGACAGTAGCAAGTAGAACAGTTCTAACACTCTGCTAACCTTTCTTCAGCGCTACTACTAGATAGAACTGCTGATGGAGTGGTTCCCTTGTTATTGTGGAAAATGCTTCGAATAGCCATTGTCATATCACGTTGCAATTTCAAGTTAATTTCACGACGCTCCATTTGCGGTTTATGTGTCAGCTGTTCAGCTAGATGCTTCATAAATGAAAATCTGCTTTCAATCTTTTGACATTGAGACTGAGTAGACAACCTCACGACATAGCAATTTGAGGCGGAAATGTCAAACATTCGGTAAAATATAGCCGAGTGCGACGACTCATGGAGTAATTTGAACACCTCTGGTCGAGTAGATCCACTCCAATTTTGGTTTGGTTACTTGGTTTGGTTTCTTGGTAGTATCATCAACATTTGGCATGTGGTGCATACTCGACAGAGTGATCACTGCTTTATTCTGCTTTGGCACATACACTGGTGATCACTAGGATGAGGCCATACATTTTGCAATCGATTTTCACTTTTTATACGTGTTGGAAATTTTGTACCCGGAAAATAAGGGGTAAATAAGAAACGACCCAAGATCAAATAGTGAACTTCTTGAAAATCGTATAAAAAGATGCGCCACTAGAATGAGGCCATTGCGAATATTTCGTTGCAGGCGTTCACATAAGCGATTTTTTTCAAAGTTTTGTTAAGAAAATTTAAAAAAGCGTTGAAAAGAACTGTTTTATTTAGTTAAAAAAATGGGTTCCGGAAAGACTTTGACAGCGACAGAAAGAGGAAAAATAGATGCTTTCAATGAGTTAGGACTCTCAGGCCGAAAAATTGCAAGAAGGCCTAATAGAAGTAAAACTGCTGTAAACAGATATCTTGCGGATCCACAACACTAAGGGAAAAATCAAAAAGGACGCACGGCAGAAGCAACAACATCGCGAGAAAAGCGGTTAATTCTACAGCTTGCCTCAAATTCTACTCTACCAGCGACTAAAATAAGGGCCAACAGCGGAGTATCAGCCAGCATAGCAACGATACGAAGGATAACACGAAAAAGTGGTACTATACAGAGAAGAAAACTTAAAAAGAAACCTCTTTTGAGGCAAGTACACAAGGAACATCGAATGAATTTTGCGGAAGAACATGTCGCTAGAAGCAGTGAATGAAAATGCGTTGTCTTTTCGGATGAAAAAAAGTTTAACTTGGACAGCCGCGATGGTTAAAACTTTTATTTCCATGATCTAAGGAAGGAGGAGCTTATCTTGGCAAGACATCACAGCCGTACATTAGATGTAATGGTGTGGGGGGCTATTACCTACTATGGCACAATCGAGTTGGAGTTTTTGTCCACAACAATAAACGGAAACAACTACAAATGTTTGCTGGAACGGTCATTTCCAAAAGTGAAAACCATTTTCGGACCCCTGCCTTGGATATTTCAACAAGACAATGCCCCCATCCACACTTCCAGGGTTTTTAGAAGTTGGATTCGATCAGAAGACGTGGAACTTTTGCCATGGCCGCCCTATTCACCGGACTTAAACATAATCGAAGATGTTTGGGCATGGTTATCTCGTAAAGTGTATGAAGGCGGCAGACAATTTGAAGACAAGAACACTTTAATCGAAGCTATTCGTGATGCCTGGGCCCAAATTTCTCTTGATTATTTAAAAAAAACTGGATGATTGTATTCCAAACCGTCTTATAGAGGTCATATCGAAAAATGGCGGGCATACTCATTATTAATATAGACAAACGTAATAAATAAATGTTTTAAAACCATAAAATGTGAACATTTTATTAATTTTTTCCTTTCTTTCGAAAATTTTGCATGTGGCCTCATCCTAGTGACGCATCGAGTAGTTCATTGTTTGGTCTTGAGAAATTCCAACGGTCGTTTCTTATTTAGCCTTTAATTGTATGACTTCCTGTTGAGAAAATATGTATCTGTTCACAGGTAGTAGAAGATTCCGGGTACGAAATCTTTATACGTATAAAGAGTGAAAATCGATTGCAAAATGTATGGCCTCATCCTAGTGATCGCCAGTGTATGATAATATAGTGATGTCTTTAGTGAAACCAAAAACCGTCGAATCAACGTCAATTCTGTGACGAGCTGGCAACAATTCAACCTGTTAGTTGTTTCTTTCTTAGGAAATCAAATAGCTCAACAGAAGTGTACCTATTGTCAATAGTATCCAATCCAATTGTCTTTTGGATTTTTAGATTGGGGGTATAAAACGCATTACAGCTTGATTTGGTTTCTTCTGTCGCTAATATTCAGGGGGTAAGTTCAGTCCATCCGAATCTTTGTCTTGGTATATATATGCATTGAAAAGGTATCCCGATCTTGCATCTGTAAGACATTGAATTTTGATGCCACATTTTGCCGGTTTCTCTGGCATGAACATTTTGAACCTGCATCTTCCTCGAAATGCGAGCAACATTTGATCAATACATGCACAGGTGCCGATTGCAAAAATAGCTTGACATTGGTCAATAAAAGAGTTGAAGAGCTCAGTAATAGGTGCGGATGCATCATTTTCTCAACGTACTGATCTAGTCGCCAAGACATCAAAACGTTGAGTTTTCAACAATACTTCAAACATGTTCTTGCTCATGTTTCCCGTCCAGTGCCATCTGTACAGTTCGGTCTGATTTCTCTTATCTTCACATGAGTGTCATGAAAGATTTTTCAAACATTTCGTCAGTAAAAAATGCTGCCAAATATCCAGCGGAGAAGGCGAAGTATTTAGTTCATTGCGATATACTGGTTCTATACCTTCCCTCTCCTGCACTTTAGCTTTCTTGATCAAAGTGGGGCGGCCAAAATAATTCTTCCTGGGTCTCGGTTGCCGTTGAGATAAAGGCATATCATCTTCAGATGATAATTCTTGCTCATCAGGTTAAGTTGAAGTTACATCAATTTTGAGAGGAGCATTTTCGTTATTTTCCAATTCATTTGTGTCTTCGCATTCTGAGTCTGACTCACAACTTTCTTCTAACACGTGCTCTATTCCTTCATCGGCCTCAACATCGTTTGGTATATTTTCGTCATCTGACAGATCTTGTTCCAACCACCGCTGGATGTTTCCGTCATTTAAAGCCATTATCAACTAAAACAATAAAAAAACACGAATGTCATGTAACCGCCTAACAGGGGTCTCTTCGACGAACGGCAACAGTTTTTTTTTTTTTACTTACCAGACACAAACGCGCTCACGTCCGGCACTTAGGGGCGCGAGGAAAAGGTACAAGAACGAACACGTTTATACGAAGCTCAGGCGCATTAATATTCACTCCTAAAAATTAATCCGGGTCTGTGAGACGTACGAGGGGCGTTCAATATATTCTCGGTATCGATATGAAGGAAAATGCGAATTCAATTTAAATTGTTTTTATTTTTCAATATAATCTCCCCTAACATCAATGCATTTGTTACATCTTGAGATAAGCTTTTTTAAACCCTCAAAAAAATAAATTTCCTCTTTCTCTGCAAAATACCCATTTATTGCCGACTTGAGTTCTTCATCATCCGAAAATATTTTCCACGAAGACATTTTTTCAAATCCGGAAACAGGAAATAATCACTAGGGGCAAGGTCTGGACTATAGGGTGGGTGTTGGATTTCTTCGAAACCAGCAGCAGCCTTGGAAACTCGCGCCGTGTGAACAGGAGCGTTGTCATGAAGAAGCAACACACCCGCTGCGAGTTTACCCCGTCTTTTCTTTTTCATTTCCTCCCGCAAATTATGCAAAGTGGAAGCGTAGGATGTGGCGTTGATGGTTTCACCTTTTTTTTTTGTACTCAATGAGCAAGATTCCCTTTGAGTCCCAAAAAACTGGGGCCATGAGCTTCCCGGCAGACGGAGTGACTTTGAACTCCTTCGGGGGGTCTGTTCCTTTTTTATGCCACTGCATGGACTCTTGTTTGCTTTCAGGGTCATAGTGGTGGACCCATGTTTCGTCCCCAGTAACAATTCGATCCATAACACCGTCCGCGTTCTCACTACACATCTCCAAAACCTCTCTACAGCATGCGATTCTCACTTTTTTCTGAGGCGCTGTGAGCATTCGTGGCACCCACCTTGCACTGACCTTTGAAAGGTTAAGATGGTCATGAAGAATGGTGTGAATGGTACCAATTGAAAGCTTGGTGATCTCTGCCATCATTTTCACCTTTATTCGGGCATCCTCAAGAACAAGTTTTTCGACTTCTTTGATGCTTTCTCCCGTACAAGCAGTAGCCGGACGCCGGAGCGGGGGTCGTCTTCAATGCTCTCTCTGCCTCTCTTGAACTCCCTTGACCACTTTTGCACAGTTGATAATGAAGGTGCGGAACCCTGGTAAACAGCCACCATCTCTTCATGAATAGTTTTTTGACTTTTTCCTTGCTTAGTGAGAAATTTAATTACAGCGCGATGCTCAATTTTCACCATCATCGTCTCAGTTGCCATTATGATTCTGTTTAACTAGAGATAAAACGCGAATTAATAATCACATTTATATGAAATTTTACATGAATGCACTAAAATAATAATATTACTTGATAAATAAGTCAATTTATATATACAACCACAGCTTCACCCCGATACCGAGACTATGTTGAACGCCCCTCGTATGCTAGGTGGTTAAGGGCTAACACTACATATTTATTTTATTTATATTTTATTTTTGATTTCTTTACAGACGGGCGCACCGCCAGTGCCGCCACAAAGGCACTCTTCAATGCGCACTTCTTCGATAACCCCAGCTACGGCCAGTTCCATCAATATCCCGAACAATGCCAACAATTACAATCAGAGCAGCACGAACAACTCTGTTGTCAGTCGACTGGTGGTGGACTTAGAATCGAAATTTGCGAAACGATTTCACAATGTCACCGAGTTCCCGGCTCCGCCACCATTCTTAAATATCCAAAAAATGTATCCTAGTCGTAATGCAGTTAAAGCAACAAACGGTATGTAAAATAGAAAAAATGAAAAAAGGGAAATACCACATCCAATACGAGCAAAGCAAACATTAACGAAACAAAGAACTACGTAGAAACTAGAAATAGAAATAGAAATAGAACATGTATCCAAAAAATACTAAGGAAATAACACAGTTAATCTATTAGTCTCTAGCCTCTATTTTGCTCTTTCGCTTTTAAATATATCGTTACTCGTTATTTTTATTATAAATATAATATTTTACTTGTTATTTAATAATACGTTTTATATGTTTACTTATATAATTATTATTATGATTTTTTTTTACTAGAATTAGCAGAACAAAATGAAATGATTTATTTTTAGTTACAATATTTTCTTTCGGTTAACCACCCAAAAAGAACTAATGTTTTGTATAAAAAAAAATTTCTTACTATTTTTATTATATTGTAGATTTTTTTTTTTCTAAGAAGCCTGTTTATTTTTTGTCTAAAAAAAATGCAAGAGGAAGATCTTCTTTTTTTATAAAAAGTTATATTCAATTTATGCGTATGAATACGAGTATCTACATTAGTTTTTGTTTTTTTTTTCTTGAACTTTTATTTTTATTTTATTCATTTACTTGTTAACATTTAACAAAGCATGCTTTATACATTAAAAAAAGAATAAATAAACAAATAAAAATAAAACTGAATAGATAAATAAATTAAAAATGGTATAACAATAAATATTCATTCAGAAAATAAGATGGAAATACACACTCATTTGCATTTTGTTATTTTTTTGTTTGTTACTCTCTCTCTCTCTCTCTCGCTTCGTTTGTTGTCAGTGATTATTTTGTTATTCGTTTTTAGGTTTTTTTTTTTCCTTCGTAAGCATGGGCATTTTGTTTCATTTCATTTGTAGTCATTTTCTTCGTTTTTTATTTAGAATTTGTATTGACGTCAGGGATTGCTTTGGAAGTGGAAGAAAGCGAAATGATGTCTTGTTGTCTTTAAGATTGAAAAAATTATAATTTTCATAAGGTTGCAGTTAAGCAAAGTCCCTCTATTCTGAGAGTGAAAACTTAGATGAAAAACGTCTTAAATTTAGGTAGAACCGACGTCCTTAGAGGAAAACGTACGAGTAGTATTGTGGAACAATAAAATTGAAGTTAAATTGTTTCATGCATCTTTCACTGTAGATTTATTCGTCTTTTTCTAATCGTTGAAACATGTACTTGTTTACATAAATGGGCGCTACCATCCGGGGTGGACCAGGGCCTTAACCAATGGGTCCCTCCAGTTACGCTCGCCAAGTTGGTTGAAGTCCTCTCATCTTCTGGGTTGTTCCTCCGTATTGGAATCGAAGTCTCTTCAGAGCGGTTGTCCAAATACAAATTTATTTTCAAAAATCACAAAATTCAATTATTTTCGGTGTGTTATGGTTTTATTAGAAAGAGCGAAGATTCCCATTAGTTACAGAATACGATTTCATTCATCTGGCTGCTTCGGCTGGCTCCGCAGTAGCGCATCCTGTCAACCCAATTTTCCAAGACCTTGTTGATAGTTTCTGGATCTATCTCTGGGTCTGTTTCTAGATTGTCCGCATAACACCGATCTTTAAGGGTACCCGTATAAAAAACGTCTAATGGGGTCAAATCGTAGCCCCGAGGCGGCCAATTGACATCGTCAAGGCGGCTGATAATACGATTACCGAACTTAGCGTGCAAAAACTCGATTGGTTGAACCGCTGTGTGACATCGCTCGCCATCGTGTTGAAAGGAAATATCGTCCAAGTCTATGTCTTCAATTTCAGCCCACAAAAATTCGGTAATCATGGCTCTGTAGCGCTCAGCGTTGACCGAAATGGCGTTTCCATCAGCATTTTCGAAATAAAATGGGCCAATGATACCACCGACCCCAAAATCTGCACCAAACTGTCGCTCTTTGCAGATGCAGTGGGGGTTTTCCGTTCCCCAAATGCGGCAATTTTGTTTGTTAACATAGCTGCTCACATGAAAATTCGGCCGAATTCGAAATCTAATTCGAGCTGCTGTAAGGTGGAACTAAGGTCGGTTGTCTTCAATTACTGAGTCAATTGGACTTTGTAAAGGAATAATCCGAGATCTTTGTGCAAAATTGTCATCAAGCTGGTACGTGAAATGTTGAGTTGTTGAGATCGATGGCGAGTCGATGTTCCTGGATTGAGTCGAACAGTCCCGGCAGCAGTCGGTGCATACCGTACAATGACAGGGACCATGAGTGTTGTCCGCAAGCAAGCCAGTCTCACAAACTTTTTGCACAAACTTGCGTACAGCAGCCGCGGTGGGTGTTTCATTTTGGCCAAAACTTGTTTTCAATAGACAATCACTTTCGAAATAAGTTTGCAATAACCCGTTGCTCTATCGTCCCGTTGACGGTGTTGACGTATTGCCGGAAATAACCGTCCTATACAATCCGTCGCATACCTATGTTGACAGGAGACAGCTGATGACATTTTGTTATTGCTAAGAGTTTTCTCTTCATTTTCTCAATGCTTCCAGCAATTAATGTACTTACTCTCAATTTGTGAATGAGTTAACTTTGGATGTGTGAACGAACAACAGATCAACGGATTGAAAAAGTAGAAAGTAAACCTACTTTATCCGTCAAAGTTCATACAGTACGTCTGTTGGTTGTGGGCATTATATCTAGCTTCCAATTAAAAATCACGGAGCAACAGATCGACGAGTTCTATCGGTCTTGACAAAACTTTCTTAGGCCAAAGAAACAGCGATTTGCAAGCATAACTCTTCGTTTTATTTTTGATAAGGTTTCAATATCAAAGTTAATTTTGGCAAAATCCTTAACCACCTCAAAATTTTAGCTGTCTATCGTAACATGTTGTAGATTCCTTCTTGTACGTCCCTTCCGGTTACAATACAATAGCATTTTGCTATTGATATCAATGTAATCAGCACAAGTGGTTGCACAGAATTTTGCAATATTTCACCTCTGATGTTGGTTTGCAAGTTTAACAATTCTTCCAAGTATGCTGCTAAAGAACTGACATTGCAGTGCCTCACGTTATATTAACCTTTTTTGACACCAAAGGCCTCAGTAAAATTGATTTCGACCTCCATTCTTCACAATGTTATGAGTTTGGCAGGGATACCAAATTTAGTCTTTAAAGACAATATGATATGCGGACTTCAAATCGATAAAAAGTGCCTTAGTGTGAAAATTTAGTCAGTTGAGAACTTACCGGGCCTAAAATCACATTGATGGGGACCAATCAATTCATTTACAAATAAGTTCAGACGCTAAGACAATACGGCAGACAAGAATTTATACACCACATTAAAGAGACATGCCTGCATACTGCATACTTTTTTTCGACCAAATCTTTGAAATGATTTGGGGTGCATTGTCTCTACCAATCCATCTCCAGCTGGCTTCATACTGCGTCGCTTGTAATGGTTGGTTAAATTTTCTGACTTTAGTTCCATTCCAAGTGGCGCTCTATTTTGGATCACCTCGTTAGTGAGGCCAACAATTTGCTGATCTTTTTGCATTTGAGTAATGCAATTAATTTTACATCGGAAGCTAGAAGTTGTGTTTCTATTGTTTTTTTCTGCAAAAATAGCAAAACAAGCTGATTCCCCTAGCCTGAAGCCCTCTTAATGTGGGGTTTTCCGCGCATATCCGTACCTCAGATCATTTTGTCTGTCATTTTTCCTTAATACATATTTAATATATTAAAGCCGGATGTATCATTGTCGTGCATAACAAGTTTAAACGGCATTTCCATGTCATAATATACTGCGGAGTTTCCGCGCCATTTAAGCCACTCCACTGCGTGTTAATTCTATGTGCAACAATGTCACCAGAATTTGCTCGATGATATTTGAATTTGTTCGCACTTTATCCTTCTAAATATATGTCGGGAGTTGGGTTTGCAATTTCGGAATAATGCCAAAACAGATATTCGATTTTGCTCGTAGTGCGACAGATTCGCGGGCCGTTATCTGCTAACGCCTTTACCCAATTATTAAAAGTTTTATAAGAGTCGCTGCTTATTATAGCGCTATCATCGGCAAAACGAAGAGAAGTTGCTCCGGACTCCTACTTCAATAGAAAATCTTCTAAAAAAACAAACGCATTTTGTACACTGCCTTGGTGTATTCCAAGTTTAACTTCGAGTTCCATGTTTTTTCCGACTGTGCATTTAACTTTCGTTTTTCCATCACCGTAAAATCGCATATTTCTGGGAATGCGGTCGAACGATTTTTCCAAATCGATGAAGACAGTATGCAGATCCTTTGAAGTTTCGTGATATTTTTCCATCACTATCCGTAAGCTTTGAATCTCGTAATATGTCGACCTGCCTCCCACAACATTGACTGCCATTCAGTTTAATAATATTTCGTTATCGACAATCTAGAACTCTCTCGTATATGTAGAGAGGTCGCGATGTTTTCACAGAATATTGTAGGCAGAATATTCGCCATCGTATTGGATTATTCTAATTGACATCATTTGCTGTTGATTAAGTGAAAAGTTTTTTGCGGTAGAAATGCAGTGAGAATCGAAGTCTACAACAGATGTCAACATTTTTCAATCAATTGATCGACGGTCTCACCTGTACTAAGTGTTGTGCAACAACTAGAGTTGAATGAAATTTCTCTTCCACGAAGCGCATATCTACCTCTGATTGTATATGTACGTATTTCCCATGTACCATATCTATATTGATATTAGTCCGCCTGGGAGGCTTGCGAAACTTTAAATACGCAAGTATATAGTTACCCTTCATTCAGTGTATTTTCTCTGTCGTGCGTTTGGTTAAATGAACAGCGGACGTCACATGTGGGATGATTGTATATTTCTGTTAAGATCATTAATTGCTAACATACTTTACTACTTTTTGTCGCTGATGATTACCTCACGACTTGTACTCCAATTGGAAAATCAGTTTCATTGCTACTTATTTTGATTTCTGCTCCAGGCTGATGTTTCATGGAATTCGGGTAGTTTAAAAGTTTCGGATCCCATTTTAAGATATGCATGGTTGCATTTAAGGCGAAAGATCAACTCTGATTTAGTTTCTGTTTGCAGAATACTGAATCTGTCTAACGTTGTGGATTCTAAAACATTCTGTCATCGTGCCATGTAGTCCGTTGAAGAAGGATGTGCTATTATACTAAATCACTGCTTCACTTCATTTCATTATGACTTTCGTTATGACCTGACTATATTGTACAATAGTTGTCGATAAAAGTCTCTAATATCTCTATATATGATATTAACTTCTTGTAATACACTTTCTTGAGTTAGTTAGTCCACATAATAATGTAAATTTAAATCGATCGACGTAGAGTTTGAAGAAGTAGAGCCTGTGAAGCTTCTAAAGTTTGAACATATAGATTTGTTCTGTCTTCTTTTTTTCAGAAAAGAACTGTCATAGACCATCGAAAGCTAATTTTGTTTAACAAGCCAACATTTCTTTGTTTACATATTAACTATATTATCCTTATCCTGATAAGGTTTCATTAGTTTTTATTTTACTTCATCGACAAAGGAAGGCGTACGATTGAATTGTAAAGTTGTTTAGAGTAGTTTCTCCCCGCTTAAACTTTTGCGTTTAGCAGATAGTCCTTTCTTAAGCGTTCCTTGTCAATGTAGTCTACTTCTTAGCCTAGTAGATAGTGGAATGTGGAAAACTATTTTCCTGCTTTGATCTGCTCTTTGTTTTGTTCTTTTTTTCAATATATTTCCTCGACAGGCTAAGTACATGCCACTTACACGTTTCAAAGAATGGTTACAGATGGATTTTCTCGCAGTTAAAACGAGCTTTTCTTAGAACTCTTGCGTCCCTCCGAAACTGATTATGTATATGATAAAAGGTTAAATGGATCTGCGCAGTTATTGTTAATAATTTTTCAGAAAAGCGGTGTAAAATACAACGATGTTTGCAACCGGAATCCGATGTATTACTATCTATCCAATAGTGATCTCCAACCCTTCTTAAAGCTTGTAGCCTGATTACAGTGATCCATATCGAGTTCGAAATATGAAATTTGCAACTTAAATCCCCAACAATTATGGCTTATCGGTGAACAACAGCTCAAATTTGTACTTTACACCAAGCTATAGCTATAGCTACCCCCCTTTATATATACTCTTGTTATTATTTGTTTTAATTATATTTCTTCACCGATTCATTTGTAAATTTGTTTTCTTATTTCAATTTTTTTTAAGCATCTGAACGTTGCCGCAAGTTTTGTATTGCATTTTGTCTTTTTCACCTTTTCTCGAGCGCACTACAAAATTGGAAAATTCTTTCAAAATTTACTTCTTTTCTCATTTTCTTACGAACAAACAATTTTTTCTTCCTAAACTTTCTTCAAAAAAAAAAAAAAAATAGCGCCACCGGCACCTTCAGCACCATCAGAAGCACCACGGAAAGCAAGAGCTCCAGCACCTCCAATTCAAGCTAAATTGAACGCCTATGCACAACAACAAATGGAAAATCAGCAATGGTAAACGTAAGATTAACAAAAAATCCTTTCAACCAATACACATACATACATACAATGAAATAGTAACAATCAGGCGACCAAACTTTAAGTTTAAATTTAAAATTATAACTCAAACGAGCTTCAGTGAATTTAATTTTCAAGATTCTAAGGGCAATATACATGGTAAACAACATAAAATTACAGAATACCTATACAACAGTATACCAGCACAATTATGGAAAAATATAAATAAATAATTATAATTAGCTACATATACGAAAATATATACATACAAATTGTTTATGTTAAGCGATATATTGTAGAAATAGGAAAATTGGCATTTTCTTACGTTATACATATATGCATGTGTATTTCTAAGTTCCTAAACCTGTAGCCTGAAAAATTGTGTTTTCGTTTAATGCTTGTAGGCCCAATGGACAAATATAGCTCCAGACAGGTACAACCCTCAGAATTTGAATTATTTACTTTTATGTTCTTACACTTACTCGTACCCATTCTGGTTCCGATTTGATTTCAATTCGATTTAAGTATATCTTAAGCTCATAGGATTGGTAAACTTCGAGATTCTATTAGGACGGTGCCAACATGGGGTTATTGTTAATAGCATCAGTAGACTTGATTTTTGAATGATGGTTCAAAATAACCTTATAAAGAATAAGACCACCAAGAAGGAATTTAAGCCTTTGAACCTGAAGGATCATATTTACAGGGAAAATATACGGAAAAAAACTTTATCACTTATTCAGCTTCAATTTACTGCCTTACATATTTAGAAACATTTATCTAGCGATATTTTCTTGAGATATAGGGAGTCTTTTAGAGCACCCAAGCTTATAAGTGCCTGTCCTCGTTCATAGGATTTTTTAAGTGAGAAGCGTGATACCCAGATCATTTTTCAAATGGAAAGTGACCCAATGTGAAGGAAGCGACTAAAAAACAAAAGCGGTAATCCATCTTGTCGATTTTGTCTACTATGTACTAAAGATATAAGTTATTGTCTTAGGTTCTGAGGTCATCCCCGGACAGGTTTATTAAATCTTATTACGAGCACGCTTAGATTCTAGACTTAAAACTGGTAAAATTAACTTAAATCTTAACTATAGGAGGAGCAGAACGAGATGACATTTTTTACGTATAACTTCCTGGAAGATTCTAGACATTGGTTCAAGCGGCTATCAATATTGCCAGCTAAAAACTGATGAAAGAAAGAGTACCATATATCGGCAACTTTTCAGAGAGAGGCTGTAAGACTGGAAGTTTTAGTCGATCAGTGTATCAATCATGTCATCAGATCCGGGAAGTCCTCGTAAAACTAATCGGAAAAACCTACTTTGAACAGCTTCTACCCGGAGAATGTGTGTTGTCTAATAAGGTGACCAGACTTGGCTAGCGTATTCATGAATAGGGCGGACAAATGTTATGTAAAGGGTTGGAGAATTCCTTGGACCATCGTTTGATTAAGTCAAGAGCGGAGTAACGAAGGATCTGGAAGGCGCTTATGATTTTATGTTATTGTTGACGTAGAGCTACAGGAAATTCATTTTGCTCCAAGTAGAAAATCTAACCAGATCAGTGGAAAACAATTAGCGGGTGATGAGATATGTCGCAATATACTCGTACATATAGGATATAAGAACTTTTGATAATAGAGTCGACATCATTAATTGTTAGAATGAATAATAAGGGCCCAAGATGGCTACCTTGAGGTACTCCAGAATGCTGCTTTATGGATTTAGAAACCATCGACCTAAATGGAACATTGTAATGTCCATCTTCTGAGTAGCATTTAGTCCATATTATAAAACTTGATTAAAAGCCTAGAGGCTTCAGTTTGAGCAGAATGATTTTATGAGAGGTTTTATCAAAGATTTTGCTGAAATCGGTAGGCGATTACACCAACTTCTACCCCGTGTTCTGTAGCGCACAAAGTATTTGACATGAATTCGGTAAGGTTAGTAGTTGCAGTAGATCGACCTTTGTTCATTTTGCGAAAAGATAGACTTACAATGAGAAAACATTGAGTTATAAATGATGCTCTCAAACAGCTTAGATATGGAGGAGAGCTTAGCCATGGGTTGATAATTAGAGATTTCGTCCTTCACGTCTTTTCTGTGGAGAGGAATTATTTAAGAATTCTTCCAAATCATGGGAAAGATTCCTTTGGAGATGGAAAGCTGAAGGAGAGTTTTAGGGCGTTGAGTTAAATAGTTCGCATATTTTTTTCAATTGTATGCAGGTCCAGTGGAGTATTCGTAGTCATCACAGTGAGATTTTCTATTTTCTTACATACTGTTCTAAAGTTATATTAATTGATTCCAACATTGTTTGCGATCAGTTAATATGTGTAAGTACGAAAAGTAAAGATAGTTAAGTTCTCGGATATGATTGACGAACACCTAACTGAAGAAGTCAGCAAGAAGATTTGCAATTATGACTCTTGGGGATCAGCAGGCAGAGGCTGTGTCAGAGAGCTTCAGGGAAGTTGGGTAGCGACATATCAGACTTTCTTTTGATGTTGATAAATTGAAAGAAACGCTTGGGAACGGTCATGAGGATGTGGCGCATTCGGTTCAAATAACTATGGTAAAGAGATTTTAAATCAGCAATTGAGCGAGATCTAAGATGAGTGTACCATAGCTTATTTCTTTTATTGCGAAGTGAGCGGAGTTTTTTGTTGTATTGTAGCAAGGTGGTGAAACTGGTACAGATTCATTTAGGCATTTAAAAATCTCTGTGTAATCGGAAGTTAAGGGTTATCTCTGAAATTGGAATTACTTAGAAGATTATTTACAATAGTTTACCATAGTTTGCCCTATGAAAGTTAAAGCTTGAAGACTATTCGTAGGGAATAATTTGTTGACCTTATCATATGAAAAAGCGAGAGATCGGTAGTAACTATTATACCTAATTTAAAAAGAAGGTGGTTGCTTTCTGAAAAGATGCAGTTATCTGTATCAGTTGTAAAGGCAAGGTCGAGTTCTCTACCAATGCAGTTGGTGACTTCACTTAATTTATATATCTTTTTCAATGTTGATCAACTGAGCCCACTGTAGCTTTGGCAAGTTAAAGTCGCCCAAAAAAATTTACAGCTAGCTTGTATCGATGGTTTGGTTGGGTTGGGTGGACGGATGTAACAGCAACATATGTAAAGATTACGCTTTGAAATAGGAACTCTGGGGCAGACAAATTCAAAGTATGATGTCTAGATGAAACACAGAGATACCGATAGTCGTTTATGTAACTAAATAAGTTATAACCAAGAGGAAAATTGTCGCTCGAGACTGTCTGGTTGTAAAAGTCAGAAAATATGACGCCAATGTGCGAGTCTAAGTATGAACACCAGCTTTTTTTTTGTATTTATAATCAAAGGATATCTAATTTATTTCTGAGTGAGTGAGTTAGAGATTGATTCCTTACCAAAGAGGACAAAAAGGAGTTTTTGGTACCGCAACTACAGCTGTTTCCCGGGATCAAAAACAGAACACAATTTCGGCAAGACTCCACTCCACATACAGCTGGCATACCCTGGGCACCTCGGTCACCGGACCTTACACCGTGCGACTTTTTTTTATGGGAATACCTTAAGTCGGGGTCTTACAGCAACAATCCATGAAAAATTCAGACCCTATTAATTTAGAGAACAGAAAGTTTAGCTAATCCTCAACGTTCCAGTTCTGCCTTTCTTTAGCCCAGAACGTTTGGCTATGGCTAATGGCTTTTTCGCTGGTGTCCTTGCTAGCAAACCCAGCAAATAAAATACAACCAAGCTTCAAGTAAATGACTCAAATTTGTTTGTTCGAATCTGCAATGCTGGAAGAACAATTATGCCAAAATGAAATGGTAAATCAGAATCAACGACGAAGCCATAGGAATAGATGACAACTTAGACTAATTATAATCAAAACAACTAAGAAGCCTTTTTACTGGAGATTTGTATACCGACGATTTTAAGAGAATGGTGTTGCAACTATAACATTACTACTATTTGTATAATACTACAAAAGATCTCCGGTTGGACAATTTCTTTTTCTTTTACTTTTTTACTCTTCATATTAGTTGCATTCCACGCTGTCTTGGGTATAAAATAGATATCTCTCCAGTCAATAATCGTTCGAAAACATACCTAAAATACTTTCAATATCTATCTTGGTGGCCAACCACTATCCGTTTTTCACCGGAATTTTCTAGGTATGTAGACTGTCGTTGAAGTACAATGACTCTCATAATTGATCACATGTTTTCAAAAATAACAAAGTTTTCTTATAAAATAAAATAAAATTTTGTGAGTTAGACTTACTTTAAGACTTCATTTTTGTGTGGCCTCCTTTAGCGGATAAAACACCTTTAACTCTTCTTGGCATGGAGTTTACTAAATTTGTGCATACCTCTGGTGGAATATTATCCCACTCAGTCTGAACTCTGGACCATAATTCGTCCAGTGTCTTAGCCGCAGCACTATACTTAGACAGTTGCCTTTTAATGTAGCCCCAAAGGTGTTCTATTGGGTTTAAGTCTGGAGATTGAGGGGGCCACTCCAAAACTTGAAACCCATGACATTCTAGCCAATCTTTTCTGATTTTGGCTGTGTGTTTGGGATCGTTATCATGTTGAAACGTAACGTCCAAAACCGATTTATCCCATTTTTGTAGACTAGGTTCTAGGCAAAATGTCAAAATGTCTGTGTACATCTGAGCGGTCATCCGTCCCTTGATTCTCTTGCACATGCCTACACCATGAGATGTCATGCACCTCCAAAGCATAAGGCTACCTCCACCAAATTTGACCGTTTCTTTAACAAGCCTCTTTGAAAGTTGTTGTCCCTTCTTCTTCCATAACCATTCGCGGCCGTCTGAACCAAATCGGTTTATTTTGGTCTCATCTGACCAAATAATCTTAGCCCAGTCCTCTTCTGTGTATAATTTGTATTTATTAGCTAACGCTTTTCGGAGAGCCATGTGCCGTTTTGTTAGTAGAGGCTTTTTGACTTTAGCTCTACCCTTCAGGCCAGCTTTTCGAAGCACTCTTCTTACAGTTTCAGCACTAAAAGCAACATTACTCGTATCATTGGCTAATAATGAGTGTTGAACTTCAACAGCATTACTACACTGTCCAGAAAGTACTTGTCGTACAAGTTCTCTTTGACAAGGCTGGGATAGGATTTGTTTTCTTCCACTTGGGTTTGTTTTAATCTCCAAGCTTAGTGTTTTTCTTAGTTCGCTGATGAAGCCTAAGAACATTTAGATTTTTTTGAGATTTCTCGATGACTTAGCCTTTTTTTAAGTCGTTTTCTTTACGTCGGGTTTTATTGCTCTCATCCTGTAAGTCCTTCTCTTTTAAAACTTGATAATTTGATCAACAAGTGGAAAAACCGTAATTTATTAATTTAAATCACACCTACAAATGCTGTAATTTATTTACCTATTTACACTTGGAAATTAATTTTTGTAATACAATAAGTTCTTTACCTTTTAATTACATGAATATCAAAACTCACAAAATTTATCATATTGAAAGTCTAATTAAACCGGCTGTAGATCTCCTTTGCAGCACAATACTTTTCCGATAACTGCAAAAAAATTGCCAGTTGCGTAAATAGCAGACTTTAACATATAAGTAATCGAGTAACGGAACTTAATAACGGCGAGATAAGAGTGCAACGCAGAAATATGAAACATGTGATCAATTATGGGAGTCACTGTATATTAGGTATTCTGCCATGGCTGAGATGTCAAACAAAGTGGTAAAATGTCGCTAGAGACCAACGAGTTTTCCCCCTCTTTGTGGTATGTTGGAGCAGCACTGTATTCACATGTTGTCTAGTTGAATCTCAGTGCATGGACCATTGCTAGGTCGTAGGAGCATTCAACCCAAATCAAAATTCAATAAAATACACTTCTGTCTCCATTGACGCTTGATTTTCTTCAAAGTTAAAAAAATTGGTCATTTCATGGTATGAGTTGTTTGAGGACTCTTGAGCAAAGTAAAGAAATTTCCCTGTACAACTAGAACCTATACAACCCGCTCGCTTTAGCTCATGTGTCTCGTATTCCCTGCCCTTCCATTGCAAATTTACCCATTCAGCAGATAAAAAGTTGAGGCATCGCAAGTCCACAAAATCTTCATACCATATTTTACTGGCTTTGAATGTATAATATATGCGATGAGATCAATATCTCATAATATGTACATCAAATGGACACTCAGATTTTAGTCCTGTATCAGTGATGCATGATTCTCAAAAGAAATGAAGGAACAAAAGTTCTGGAATTGGTTGACAGACATGATAAAGAGGATAAGCAATTTATTTCCAAAAGTTTGCTTGTTTTCTTGATCGATATTTCCCATCAAAAATAAAATTAAAAAAAAAAAACTGTCAATTCTACTTCAGTAACAGGGTACTTTTAAAGGTTATACTAACAAAGAAATGCATTATGCAGATTTTCTGCTGAACTAACTTAGTGAAACTGTATTACCCTTCTGTTCGTAAATGTCAACATATCGTCATACTTGCGCATCTTTGTTAGGCATTTCAATTGTTGTTACAGAAAGGTTTAAAGATTTTAGTGCGGAGTAGTTTTGTGTTTTTTGAAGATGAAAGATATAAGAAGTATTGAAATAAGATGTAGTAGAAATAAATAACCTTTTTCTTTTAAGAAAACAAATTTCAGATTAGACTGAATACTAATTTTTTTTTTTTGCACTGACATGACGTTTTTGAACGCAAAACAAATGAACATTGTACTGCGCACTGTTTGCGTTAAAGAACACACGACGAAAAATCTGCAATTGGAGTAGGGTCGAAATGCGAACATTTATGAACGGCCTTTTTGGTAAGATTTGCGGCGTTGCATTTACGATAAAATTCGTTAGCTGTTTTCTTAGCAAACCTAAAAATGTGGTCTCTAATGAACAGACAAAGAAATGCGCCTATCTTTTGGTAATTGGATTAGGCCCTATTAAACATTCTTTTCACATGAGTCACGCCCGGCTTCATTCGAATCAGATTCGACAGACAAAATATTACAATATAGGTATATTCCGAAAATACTCTTGCTTTCCTTCAGGAAACAACCTAATCCCGGAGAAAAATAAATCCACTATTTTTGCGAATATGTATAACGAAAATCCAAGATACTTATACTCGTACAAGCTGGCTGATAAATGTTGCTAAATTAAGAAACTCAAATAACTTTCCTTTTAATTCATAAAATCTATTTTTTTTAGTGCACTTTGGTTTTAAAGAATAATTGGATCTAAATAGCCTCCAAGCTTGTGGCGGGAATTGCCTCAATTATCATTCGAATCGATTGTACTAACTCGTCCAAATTTATTTGTTTTGTTTTATACATTTCCTTTTTGCAATAACCCCACAAGAATAAAGGTGCGGTCAGGTCGTAACACTTTTAGAATACCTTGAAACCAGTTTGTTTGCGAATTTTTGCATGATAAGCGCCCGGCTATGTGAGAAGTGCACCATCTTAGGTTAGGTTAGGTAAGAGTGGCTGTTGGAAATACCAACCCATTTAGGCCTATTGGCCCATTGTGATGCCACGTGGATCTATGATCTTCTTACTACTGGAACCAGTTTGAGCTTATAATAAAGCGTAGGAGACTGTTAACGTCTATTTTTTCTAAATCGTTTAGGTCGTTGTAGAAGAAAGCTCCTAAATGAAGCTTCCTTCTCTGAGAGAGAGCTGGGCATGTGCAGAGTAGGTGGGGGATTGTCTCCTCCTCTTCCTCGTCCATGCAGCTTCTACAGAAATCATTAGTAAAAGCGCCAAGCCTTCTTGCGTGCTTGCCTATGAGGCAGTGTCCGGTAATGACACCTATTATGGCGCTGAGATGTTTCCTATCTAAAAGGATCAGAAACTTAGATCGACTCAGATCCAGCCTTGGCCAGATCTGTTTGGTCGCTAGACATGTTTGTCCAGCAGTCCACCTAAGGTCTGTTCTTTTATTGGCATCTAGCTTTAGTGTTAGTTTGCACGTAGCGATTGGTATACCTATACTACCTTTGTCCGGTAGGATAGGTAGAGTGGTTACAATTTTGGCGAGTTCGTCGGCTCTGCAGTTCCCTGGAATGTCTCTGTGGCCCAGCACCCAACAAAGGTGAATGTTGAACTGCTCTGCCATCTCCATGAGAGATGATCGGCATTCAAGGGCGGTTTTAGAATATAATGAGACCGAGTTCAGGGACTTGATGGCGGCCTGACTATCCGAAAATATGCGGATATCCTTTGCAGATATCACGTTTTTCTTCAGCCAGGACAGAGCTTCTTTAATCGCCAAAATTTCCGCCTGGAACACGCTACAGTGATTTGGAAGGCGGAAAGAGAGGCTTAGATTTAGCTTATCTGAGAAAACACCGCCACCAACTCCACTATCGGTTTTAGATCCATCTGTGTAGAGATGGATTGACTTGTCCTCCATGAAAGCATCCTCCTCCCAGAATGATCTAGAGGGGAAGCTTACATGGAAGTTTTTGTCAAACCAAAGTTCAGGTATGGTGTAATCGGTGTTCTCTGTGAGGATTCCTAATGTATTAAGAATATTGGCGTGGCCAGATGAATTATTTGTCCACTGTTTAGTCGCTTTAAGACGAAAGCACCATCTTAGTGAAACCACAAATAGTTGAAAGGTATTCTCTTTAAACATAGCTCTGAAAAGACACATTCATTTAACATCTTACATTCCCGGTATCCATTGACCGTGGGACTACGAAAAGGTAGAACCAAGCAACGCAGCATCTCTGAGTATTTGTCGCTCTGTATTTGATTATAATTATTAAAATTCGGTCAAAATGTGCCTTGTCAGACATAAAAATGCAGTTTAATACGTTTTCGTCTTCTTCCACCATTTGAAATATTTTCTGGCAATATTTCAAGCGAATCGTCAAGATTCCTGGGCTCACTGACTCTTTTACTTAGGTTCTCGTGTACAATTTCTGGAGATGGATCCCTGCTCTCTCCAACTATTCCCCAGTTGTGCTGATTTCTCTTCGACCGTTCTTCGTCAAGTTTTTCTATGTCGGCCCACTCGTCGTCTCTCTGTGTGAGAGGGTTCCATTTCATCGCTTGACTCGCAATGCACTCGTGACCTTTACGAAGCGTATGACCAGTCGTAGCTTGGTCTTTAAGCTAAGTACTAAAGATGTTTCTCCATATTTTGGACAGCCCTCCCGATTCAACTGGTTATATCTAGTTCAGTCCCGCCATCAGTAGAGACAATACCCCCAAGATATTGAAAATTTTCTACCCTCTCAACTGGTTGTCCAGAAATCTCTACTTGGTTATATGAAGAAGTTCCAAGGCTGATCCTTTTTGTTTTTGTCATTTGATGGATATCCATGACCCTATGAGAGAGTAAGCATACGTCGTCCGCGTAGTCCAGGTGTTTGAGGTGTGATTGCAAAGTCCTCCATTTCCATTCGACAAAGCTGCACGCAGTACATCACTTATCACCAACAGGGACAGTATTGGTGACAGTATACAGCCCTGCCTAACCTCGCTTTGAATTTCAAACTCCTCTGACAATCTTCCTTTATGACATGACATTTGGATCCATCATATGTATTTTGGTGGGTACAAAGGCCCCCATTTATTCGGCTTAACACAAGCTATAACTTAAAATTAAACTTAAACGTAAACTTAAAACTAAGGTTGGTTGGAGTGGTGAAGGAGAATGGATTTGAGGTAGGAAGTGGTGCGACCGAAGTGAAAGACGGTAGGGTTTGAATTAATTTTTCGTAGCAACGGGAGATTGGTTCGTTCGCGCCATAGGGGGTGGGGTAGGTTGATAGATACAAAAGACGAGGGTACGTAGATTACTAGGGTTAGTGTTGAGGAAAATAGAGTTGTGTTGTGAAGAGACACGCATTTAAAGTGACCTGAAAGGAGTCGATGAATGAAGAGAAAGTAGGCTGCATCTCTGCGTTCCTCAAGGGTGTTTAAATTAATAAGGTTTACACGGTTTTGATGGGAGAGCAGAACAAAAGGATCATCACAGGGCATACATCGAAGAGCAAATCGTGGAAAACGGAGCTTGAAAATAGCAATCAAAATCAAAATAATATCAAAGTCTTGATACTAACAATCAATTCATCTGGGATGCCCCTCCTGCTCAAAGCAAGTCAGATAAATTCTCAGGGCTCAGTTTGCTTGTTTTTGTATAGAAATAAGTTCAAATCTATGTGCGTGCAGAACTGTCCCATTTGAGCAGATAAGTTGCTTGTGCTTGTCGAAACAGAACGGTTGACTTGTACGTCAGCATCTACAGCAGCAATCGTTTTCTGTGTCCGAAGTATGAAATCTTGATGATAAAGCCTTCTTGTGATATATATTACAGTTCATCTGTTCGGAGCAGTGCCGCCAGATACGCGCCTAAGCTTTATTTGAACCGAAATTGCCATGCACCGCACACAATCTTAATTCCAGTTTCTCATTCCAATTGATCATTTTCCTTAAATTTAAAGAGCAGTCTGTAGAATAAAAAAAAATAGTACCGATTTATTACAGAGAAAAAGTTGTTACCCTTTTATTTTAATAGAGCGTGGGATTCATGGTTTTGAAAACCATAAAGAAAGACCACAATAAAATAAAAACGTGCGGTAGTTGAATACGAAAATATGTGGACGTTCTCGTGAACTAAAAACCTACATGTAAACAGCTGCCACAGAACAATGTCTAACGTTTCTACCTCTATTCATATTTAAATAGAAATGGCTGCAATTATGAGGTTAGAGCTACAGTGGCCACAAACAATAACCGCTTAACTCGAGTTAGGACAAAATTAGGTTAAGGGCACCACCGTGTTCAGCATGTTTAAATCTACTTCCACTTAATTATGACTGTTTCTTTTTTTTAAACAGAAGTTATTCCACAAAAAACCTAGTAACCTAAGTAATTTTTTTAAAATACTGTTTTGGCAAAGCAGTTTAACTCGTAATAATTATAATGAAAAGCCGACTTAGGCGGTTATGACTTGTGGCCACAGTTAAATAATGGGCATAATGCCCAACTTATCAGACTTTATTTTTTTTAAATAAACAACTACATACAATTGTACTCAATACAAGACGGTCAATTCAAATTTAAATTCGCCCTTAGATTGTTATACGAGTACTTGCTTCTTCAAACAAATAAATTAACACAGAAACAAAAACTCTTAAACAAAATTAAAATATTAAATAGATTTCATAAACAGCCATAGTAGAGCTCCACGTTATGTAAACTTACATAGGTATACTTGTATACTCTGTAAAATAATTCAATGAAAGCACAATTTTAACAATTGTAGTTGTAACAATTTTAACGTATCTCTGTGTAAAATATTTTGTAAATAAAACTATCGTATCGTTGGTCTTGTAAAATAATTATAAAATAAAACAAGAAAAGTGTAAACGTATACAAACTAAACTTTTTGCACAAAAGCATTAATTAAATTTAGAAATCGTAAGGTTAAGTTAGTTAAAATTTTAGTAAAAAAAAAGATAATAATTTTATTTAAATAGTAACATGTAGTCAAAGATCGATATTAGGAATTACTTCCAAAAGGAACATATTACAACATGAATGTGTATTTATATTTTGTTCTACTATTCTAGTTTGTTTGTTTGTTGATTTTGGAAAATTGTGATAAGCAGATATACAATATGCATAATAATAAGTGAGATAGTATTCTCGCAAAATTTAAACAATAAACTGCGTTTTCTTTTTTAATTGTTTCTTCCGGAAAAAAAAACACTACTCAACATTTTATTGTATAAATGTAAAAAACAAAAACAGTAAATAAAAAAGAAATGTTTTCTAACTAAATGTGTACACTTTATTACCTTCAAAATTGTCTTTGCCCGGTGTAACAAATGGTTTGAGATGAAAGAATGTTAGAAAGCACGGCAACAAGCTTTCAGATTGTTGAAACTAATTTGAAAAACCACAGCAAACAACTTTAAAGAGCTCTATGTAGAAGACAATAAAATTGCAAAACTGTTTGCAAGCATAAACGAAACTCATGAGGGAAGTTTGGAAAGTCATACAAGCTATTAACGCATTTATGCCCATTGTTGCGTTAACGCAACAAAAAACATAGTATGCCTTTTCGATTTTTAAATTTTTGAATTTGTCAAGAAATTCAATTTTGGTAGTGCTATTATACATTCAAAATAGTAGACTTTGCGTTTCGCGTTACTTCAAAGTTTTCTGTATATAAAGGGTCCGCCATCTAACGTTTTTTTTTTTCAACTAATGCTTATTTCGTGAATGGTAATACTTGGCTCACGTCTGATTTGACAGATAATTAGTTTTATCCTTCCGGTTAATAATGGAAAATAACTTCATTCAAATGGCTGCCTCGGCTGGCCATGCAGAAGCCTACACGATCGGTCCAATTTTTAAGCACATTATCGATTGTGTGCAGCTGTATTTCACCAATGGCTTCACGAATATTGTCCGTTTTGGGTGTATCGGCCTTTCAATGTATGCGTGCGGGTTTTCTGTGCCCCAAATGCGACAATTTTGCTTGTTTATATACCCGCCAAGATCAAAATGAGCTTCATCTGAAAAGATGATTTTTTTTGGCAAAATCGGCATCTTTTCTAAGTCGATCGCAGGCAATATTTCCCAGCATTGTTCAAGCGTATACACAACCATATTCGTTCAGCGGAAGGATAAAACTAATTATCTGTCAAATCAGACATGAGCTAAGTGTTACCATTCACGAAATAAGCACTAGTTGAAAAAAAAAACGTTAGATGGCGGACCCTTTATATAGTTAATTTCTAAAGAAAAAAAATTAAAGTTGTTTGTGAAAATGGCATGGTAAGTACAAGAAATGAATAAAAGTTTATATTAACCCTGTGGATAATTGAAACTACATGAACATAAGTATAATAAAATAGAAACTTGGTTAAAACAAGAAATAATGTTATTATTACAAGAAGAATAAGGATGTTGCGTAAGCGCATCAATGGGATGTTCAAGTGTATCACTTTTTTTTTCATGTAGGAATAAAAGTCTTACTGTTGGGGAAATTTTGGAGTTTATGGAAATTTAACTCAAGATGATGATGTTCCGGATGAAGTTATTATAACTCCTCCAGAGGATGGATATATAACAGATGAAGAGTCAGGAGATGAGGAAAATGAAGATGCAAATAGACTGGGAAGTAGGCAACTTATGTCGAAAGGAGAAATGCTATTTCATGGGGACGGTAGAGCAGATGTTCTTTCAAGCACATCCAAAACTCCTACCCAAGAGAGATACAGAATTCCTCAGAAGTGGAAACGTGGCGACGAGGATAACCTTGATTTAAGAACTATTGTTCACCACAATGGGTTTTCAGATATGAGTTATCCGAAGCCTTTAACTTTATCTTCGAAGAGCCATCCTGTTGATTTTGATTGTCGAAAAAACAAAAGCGTATTCATTTATAAGAAGGAATAAGACACTCCAAATTGATAGAAATGAAATATATATTGTACATTTATCGGAATCCTTATAATAAGCGGATATACGAGGGGCGTTCAACATATTCTCGGTATTGGGGTGAAGCTGTGGTTGTGTATATAAATTGACTTATTTATGAAGTAACACTATTATTTTAGTGCATTCATGTAAAATTTCATATAAATGTGATTATTAATTCGCGTTTTATCTCTAGTTAAACAGAATCATAATGGCAACTGAGACGATGATGGTGAAAATTGAGCATCGCGCTGTAATTAAATTTCTCACTAAGCAAGGAAAAAGTCAAAAAACTATTCATGAAGAGATGGTGGCTGTTTACCAGGGTTCCGCACCTTCATTATCAACTGTGCAAAAGTGGTCAAGTGAGTTCAAGAGAGGCAGAGATAGCATTGAAGACGACCCCCGCTCCGGCTACTGCTTGTACGGGAGAAAGCATCAAAGAAGTCGAAAAACTTGTTCTTGAGGATGCCCGAATAAAGGTGAAAATGATGGCAGAGATCACCAAGCTTTCAATTGGTACCATTCACACCATTCTTCATGACCATCTTAACCTTTCAAAGGTCAGTGCAAGGTGGGTGCCACGAATGCTCACAGCGCCTCAGAAAAAAGTGAGAATCGCATGCTGTAGAGAGCTTTTGGAGATGTATAGTGAGAACGCGGACGGTGTTATGGATCGAATTGTTACTGGGGACGAAACATGGGTCCACCACTATGACCCTGAAAGCAAACAAGAGTCCATGCAGTGGCATAAAAAAGGAACAGACCCCCCGAAGAAGTTCAAAGTCACTCCGTCTGCCGGGAAGCTCATGGCCACAGTTTTTTGGGACTCAAAGGGAATCTTGCTCATTGAGTACAAAAAAAAAGGTGAAACCATCAACGCCACATCCTACGCTTCCACTTTGCATAATTTGCGGGAGGAAATTAAAAAGAAAAGACGGGGTAAACTCGCAGCGGGTGTGTTGCTTCTTCATGACAACGCTCCTGTTCACACGGCGCGAGTTTCCAAGGCTGCTGCGCGAGATTGTGGTTTCGAAGAAATCCAACACCCACCCTATAGTCCAGACCTTGCCCCTAGTGATTATTTCCTGTTTCCGGATTTGAAAAAATGTCTTCGTGGAAAAAGATTTTCGGATGATGAAGAACTCAAGTCGGCAATAAATATGTATTTTGCAGAGAATATTTTGCCTTCTTCAATGGACAGGTTGAGTAATGTAAGTGTGTTACAATGTAGCTTTTATTTTTTTTTCAAACATTTGTAATATCTAATAGATTCGACCTTTAATTGATCACCTAAATAAAATGTTTTTGCAATACTGTCCGATCGAAAGCAATATATCTGTTGAAGAATCGATGATACCCTATTTCGGCAAACATAGTTGCAAGCAGTTTCTTAGGAACAAGCCCGTAAGATTTGGATACAAAGCTTGGGTAGCTGCTTTGAAGTACGGATACTGTCTTGAGTTTGATATATACCAAGGGAAGAAACAGGATAGAGATCCTCTTTTAGGATTAGGAAAATCGGTGGTTCTGAACTTTAGGAAAACGATCGCTAAAGAATTCCCCTCCTTACAATTTTCATTCTTTTTTGATAACTTTTTCTCAAGTCCGGATCTTTTACACAAACTTTCGCTAATGAGATTCCGTGGGACAGGCACTTTGCGTGAAAACCGGTTAAAAAATATAGAACTAGAAGAAAAGAAGGAATTTTTAAAGAAAGATCGAGGTAATTTCACTTCGTACTACGATAAAGGAACTGGTCAAATTTTAACGAGGTGGAAGGACAAAAAGTTAGTAACTATGGTATCCAATGTGTACGGCACTCATCCCATAAAGAGTGCAAAAAGGTTTTCATTTGCTGAAAAAAGGAAGGTGGATATCCCTCAACCAAATGTCAACTATGAGTATAACTCTCATATGGGCGGTGTTGATTTATTTGCTAGACGAGCACATGTCGTGCTACCGAATTGGATTTCGAGGCAATAAATGGTACACATCCGTTGTTATGTGGATGATTGATGTCGCTGTTGTGAATGCGTGGTCTGTAAGCAAAAGTTTGCGGGAAAAGTTTAGACCAACTTGAATTCAGGAGGCAGCTGACAATTGGTCTATTGAAAAAAAATATGGCTACTCACCTGTCGGAAGTGGAAGACCGAAGACTCAGGATTCACAAGAAAAGAGCAAAGGACAACATCTTATTGTCACAGGAGGTAAAATGATATATATTTAATTTTTAATGATTTCCGTGATTACAGAAAATAATTGCAGGACTCAATAGAAAACGTTGTCGCGTATGCAAATCGCAGACAAATAAAATATGTAGTCAATGCAACGTTGCATTGCACGACAAATGTTTTGTGCAATTTCATTCTATTCCTAACTAATTTAAAGTTCAATAATTCCATTTGTAAAATAAAAATAAATTAAATATATATAAAAAAAAATTCACTAATGTTGTTGTTTACCCATTGATGCGTTAACGCAACATTCTAAAAACACTTATATCTCATTTCATCAAGGAAAAAGATATTTTGTTGCTTATTTACTCAATTTAAATGTATTCCCACCTATATTAAGGGAAATAAAATAATATATTGGGAAAAAAATAATTTGGGCACAACTGGCTGGGTTAACAGTCAGTCTTTCCGAGGCTTTACTCTTGCTCTTCTCTTAACCCCATTAATAACCAATGATTATCGAGATAATAATAAGACTAACTGATATGATAAGCCGTTGCAAGATCTAAGTTAAATACGAGTAAAGCTCCTGGAGTGAATTCCATTTGAACTAGGGATGTAACGAATCTTTATCGCCGATTATTTAACAGCCGATACCAGACAGTTGACGTTTCGCCATTTCACTCTCACTCGTTCCTAAACAAAAATTCTATCCCATATTAAACAGTTCGAAAAACGCGCGAAACTACGTGGCTATACGGCAGTGTTTGCTGAGCATTGTATTTTTTCGCACGTGGTGGTTCACCTCGCCTATCGGTTTTGTCAGTCTAATGGTAGAAACACACTATTGTGTCGTGTCGTTTCGTGACGCGTCATAAGCATATCGGTTTCATGCAGTTAGTATGGTTAGAGACACATTATTGCAGTGTGTTGTGTCGCAACCCTATGTGTTGTGTCGTGGATCGATCGAAACCGATAGCGTCAGAGAGCTCGTGGGGGGTTCTGATACGTCACAACACAACACACAAGTATATTTCCAGTTCTGTCGTGGATGTGCACTCTTCAAAACAAAGTTAAAAGTAAAAAACAATTTTGTTGCTACTGATTCGATTGATACTGTTCAAAATAACGTCAGAGTGCGTCCCGACACGACACATTAGTGATTCTCTTTATTTATACAGTGATTTGAGGAGTGTTTAAATTGTTTAAATACTTTAAATAAAATGGCGACGCCTTTAAAACGTACAAGTTCAATTTGGAATCATTTTCAAATAAAACAGGATGATGACATAAAGGCGACTTGTTTGTACTGCAATGTCAGCGTTTCTCGTGGTAGTAACGCGGTTTCATCCAAGGGCTACACGACAACAAACGTGTGGACACACGTAAAGCGCTGTCATGAAAAAGAGTTGGAATACTACGCCCCATCTACCTCAAAGACCGACAGTTGTCCGCCACTTAAAAAACAAGCAACTTTAGAACACATTTTGGAAAAAAGTGTTATGTACGATACTGAAGACCCTAGAGCAAAAGCGGTCACACAAGCAATAGCTGAACAACTATGTATAGACAGAGCCGTTTTGTTTAGTTAATAATCAGGGGTTTAAACGCACTATTAAACAGTTGTGCCTAAAATACAAAATGGTTTCCCGTCCCCATATTTCCGAAAATGTGATACCAGATATGTACTGTCGTGTAAAAAACAAAATAAAAGATCTATTGCAAGACCTTCCCCATATAGTTGTCTCGACTGATTTATGGACGAGCGACGCTGCTTCATCCGTTAATGATTTTATAAGTCTGACAACTCATGGACTAGATAAGAATTTCAAACTCAAGACCTACTACCTAGGGGTATTCCCTTTTGAGGGCAAAAAGCATAGCCCAAAACTTACGTCAATTGTTTCAAGATTGGAGCATCAACGAACAGGTATGAGCTGTGGTGACAGATACTGCACCGAACATGGGCCTTGCTGGAAAAATAGTGGGTATAGAACGTATCAGATGTATGGCGTACTCTATACAATAAGTGGTGAAGAATGCGATAATCGAGGAAGAGAAAATAGATGACATGATTAAAAAGGCGAGATCTACGAAGGTTGCCTGAAAAGATTCCGACCGCAACGTACATATAGCGGCACTCGTCAATAAAAGCTAGTGAATGCTAGTTTTGCATCTTTTGACAGTTGCTTACCGAAGTTTCAGTCATTTTAGACGAGCAGTTTTTAGTTGACAGTCGTTTGAGTGAGTCCATGTGAGTGTTTTTTGCGAAAATGGAAAAAATTGATTATCGAGCTGTTATTAAATTCTTGTTTTTGAAAGGCAATACGCCTACGCAAATCAAAAATGAGTTGGACTCTGTATATGGGGACTCTGCACCATCATTTACCACAGTGAAATTTTGGACAGCTGAATTTAAACGTGACCGTAAGAGCTTGAATGATGAACGGTCGGGACGTCCAAAAACTGTAACCACTGACGATAACATTAATAAAGTTCACCAAATGGTGTTAGACGACCGCCGAATTAAAGTGAGAGAGATAATAGAGGTTATGAAAATGCCCAAAGAACGTGTTTGTTACATATTAAATCAAGTTTTAGCTGTCCGCGCGTTGGGTGCCGCGTTTGCTTACGTTAGACCAAAAACGTGTTCGAATGAACATTTCCAACGCTCTGTTGGCGCAATAAATTCGAGTTTTGGCGCCGATTAATTACTGTAGATGAAACAAAAATTCAGTCAAAATAGTGGACAGTAAAGGGCGAGACGGCTCCAAACAAAAAAAAAATGTTTTTTCGGCTGGGAATCGATTATCTTCAAAAAGGAAAAACCATTACAGGAGCATATTACGTATCATTACTTAACAAGCTGAAGGCAGAAATTGCGGAAAAAAGGCCACATTTGCAGAAAATGAAAATCCTGTTTCACCAAGACAACGCGCCGTCTCACACCTCAGCGGTTGCCATGGCGAAAATCCATGAATTACGGTTTGAACTGCTTGACCATCCGCCTTATTCAAGAGATCTAGTCCCAAGCGATTTCTTTTTGTTCCCTCATCTAAAAACTGCACTCGGAGGACAGAGATTTTAGTCAAATCAGGAGGCAATCACCTTCGTGAACAATTATTTTGCAGAGAAAAACGCCAAGTACTATTTGGACGGGTTAGAGAGATGGGAGCATCGCTGGGAGAAGTGTGTAGAGTTATAAGGAGACTATGTAGAAAAATAAAAAAAAAATTTGGAGAAAAAATGTCTTGTATCATTTTTCGGTCGGAAAATTTTCAGACAACCCTCGTATAATTGGCCACTTCAGTCACTCAACATCACGTCGCAAAATCCTCACGGAAATCCAAAACACTCACAACTTTCCTTATCACGTGCTTATCCAGGATGTCAGTACTCGCTGGGATTCTACACTTCAGGCGCTTAGAAGGCTTAAAGAACAGCACGTTGCAATTCAAGCTTCATGTACCTCATGTGAAATTTAGAACAGAATTGGCTACAAAAGAGTGGGTATTGCTGGAACAAGCTATGTCGACCTTGACATATTTTGAAGAAGCTACAAAATCTATAAGTGAAGAGTCTGCTTGCTTGTCTGACGCTATACCTCTAATTAACAGTTTGCTAAGAGTTTTAGAACAGGTCGAGGATCAACAGATTGCACATAACAGTGACAATTATAGCCCACAATATTCTACTTTTGTTATTTGGAGAGTGAGGAGTCATCTATTTTAGCAACAACATTAGATCCACGCTACAAATTGCGTACATTCGCTCTACAAACTACATGAATTCTGGCGAAAACAAAGTTTTGTTAATTACAAGTTTATTTCAAATACAAACAGGGATAATATAGTTAATGTGCATCAGAGTTGTAAAAGAATTAAATCATTTACGAATTTAATTCATTTGATTTATGTCCAAGAATTTTTAACTCATGACTTCACGGAAAGACTTCAACTTCAAAATGTGAAATCACCATTCATTTTGAAGTCATTGATTGGTAATTCATTTCAGTTGTCAAAATTACCAATGTCATCCAACCGTCAAAATATTCAAGGTTTGCATGCATGCATCATTTTACGCTTGCCTTGATAAAAATTATTATCGGAATTCCGGCTCAGTTGTGAATACTCAACGTGAATTTGATCGAGAGTTTGAGCGTGAGTACACTGGTTTGGATCTTAAGCCACTAACCAACCAGACAGAGATTGGTGCAAAATGAAGAAAACATAGCCGCCATAGCGGCCAGTATCGAAGAAAACCCAGAAATGTCAATTCGGTGCCGATCAGCTAAATTGGGCATCGCCAGAGAGTCAACCGTACAACCAAAGACAACGCCGTGAGTTGAATAATTGGGCACTTGAAATGTTGACCAAAAAATTATCTTCTCGGACGAGGCCCATTTTTGCCTCAGCGGCTATGTCAATAAGCAAAATTGCCATCATTGTAGCGAACACAATCCACAAGTGTTCGTCCAATCATCAATGCATCCACAAAATTGACTGTTTGATGCGGTTTATGGCATATCGGCATCATCGGACCTTATTTCTTTTGAAATTAGGAAGGAGACACCATTACCGTCGATGGTCTCAGGTAAAGAACGATGTTAACCGTCTTTCTGTGATCAGAATGCTACATAATGCTACATGCTACACAAGCGACGTAACCCTCGAAGTTGTGAAGGAGAAATTTGGCGACTAGGTCATCTCACAGCGATTTGACACCACTCAATTATTTTCTCTGGTGCTACGTCAAGTTCATAGTCTACGCTAGCAAACCAACCACTTTGTACGAGCTCGAGGCCCATACATCATAAATGTTGAGAGTAATGGGAACTAGATGGCCACGCCAATTACGTCCGTATAAAGGTTGGCTGACCTGGCTTACAACACTCTTACTCACTTACTTCTTGGCAGTGACGAGGCGAACATCGTTTTCTTTTATATGATATTTACTTCAATTAATAAAGTTATATTCGTCTCAAAAATATTTATTTTCTTGTTTGTCTTGTTAGCAGGACATAACAATAAACAATCCTTAAATAGTTCGTAATGATTGGATAAGGGTTCTAGAAGATAATGGGTTACGAATCAGCCGTACTACGAGTAAGATCGAGTATCTGTTTCGCCATTTTTCGAATCTGCAATCAACCATCAATGAAATTGTGATGAAGATGTCGTGCAGTATTCTGTGTCATAAAGATCCTGCTTAAATTTAATATTTTCTTATACACGACAGGCCTACGTCTGGCTTTAACGTACGCATCGCAATGTCGAACTATGCACTTGAAATATGAAGTAAAATTAACAACGACGGAAATGAAAATGCTACGAATGTCAGCGGGTGTAACAAAGCGTGATCTAATAAGTACTGCCATTCGCAAAAGTGGACAAACCTCAGGCTGAGCAAATTATCTGGTTTTGCCATGTTCAACTAAGGTCGTCGGAAAATCTGGTCCAAAAAGCAATAGAGGCACAATTCCCAGCCGAGCTTTGTTGGATGAACGGGGCCGAAATAAAAATAACTGCACCAGTCAAATGCGAAAACCATCAGCAGACTTTTGTCCTCGGCAATGAGATGATCCAAAATAAAGCGACCCCTAGAATGGTTCTAAGTTTCACAAATTCAGCCAACCACACAAGCGGTAACAAGTTGTTATTATACTGAAACGTAGCGAATGATATTTGAATTTATTCACCTCAAATTTTTAACCGGAAATCACTTTTCTGTCATTAAAATGTAGTGTCATCAGCAAAGGTTTTACGACAGATGATTATGACATTTGATAAAGTGACTTTTTGTTTTTGTTTATCTGAAAATTTTCTTGCAAACACAACAAAATGCTTAACTCGATGATAAAGGAACATCAAGCCAAGCAAGCAAAAAGAAAAGAAGAACAAGGTAAGTAGAAATATAAAATTAAATTTCGATTTATGAAAAACTTGGTCACTTCTTTGTGAATCAGAAATTCGACGTAAAGAAGCGATTGAATCATCAAATGAACTAACACAAGCACTTGTCGACCACTTGAACGTTGGGTAAGTTATCGACTACTCGTTATGAAGATAAACACATTGACCGGCGTTTAATTGGTATTCTATTTAGGGTTGCTCAAGCTTATTTAAACCAGAAGCGACTCGATGCTGAAGCAAAGCAATTACATGTGGGTGCAACAAATTTCGCCAAGCAAACTCACCAATGGCTGCAACTAATCGATAATTTCAGCAGCGCACTTAAGGTGAGTCAAACGTTAAGTTTATTTTTTGTCTACCACTAAAAGTGACAATTGGCACTGTCGAAAGTTAAGAACTTGTGTTGTTACTTCAATGGATGAAACCAGTTAACCGAGTGGCTAAGAATTTGGTTAAATATATCATGTTCGTCTGGTAATTGTCTGTTTTAGTTGTCGCTGAAGAAAAGTCGAAGTAGAGCGGCTCCTTCATGTGAAAATATTCGTATTAACATTTTTTTGTGTGACATGCATAAAACATAGTGTTGCTTTAGCAAATTTACAGCAGAAAACAGAAAATTACTTCAGATTTTCTCTATCATCCATAGATTTTCCGCTATAAAATATTGTGTTTTGTACTGAATCTAAATCTATATCAATAGATTACTTAAAAATGTTTTTGCAAATGTTTTACGGATATTTTGTCCCTGTGGCATCTCGGAGTAATGTCCAACAGTAATCAGCAAGCATAGTAGGGCTCTATTTGTATTGGTATCGCTTTTCCATTGTTGCAACATCCTGGTGGAACCTCTCTCCATCTTCGTCGTTTACTGCACTCAAATTCGCCGGAAAGAAATCCATAAAGTGAAGTTTTAGTGACATGTTACTTCTCATTTCCTTGTAAGCAATTCAGTTACAAGATCTCTGAAATTTTCGGTTTTCACATTTCCAAGAAAATTTGTCACAACAGTTTTAAAAGCTTTCCATGCTCATAGTTCAACATCACTTCAGATACCCTCTACCGGTCCGATCTAGAGCTTTAACGAAATTTTTCATTAAACCCAATTTGATATGGAGCCGTGGTACAAATACGTTTTTACCATCAATCACTCGTAATACTTTTTACACCTGGAGTTAGTGCTCCGTGGTGGCCATTCTTTTTGTATATAATGACAACTTCGTGCACGGCTATCCCATTGTCGATTTCCTGTTCGAATTACATATCATCATTAGTTGAATCACTGGCACCACGATTCTGGTGGTTTTGCAATAGGATATTCTTCACTAAGTTCGACAGCCCGTAAAACTGATGGTAAATTGGGATGCTGCATGGTATGCTTGGACTTCTTGTACGTTAGTGAGACAAAAGTAACAATCTGTGGCATGGTCTTTCGGTTATCTCCACACTATGGATATTGCGCATATGACGTTTTGTACCTTTCAACCAACTTGTTAACAATGGTGTACAAGTTTTACCACATATGTGAGGAGGCCATGATTTATCTTGATCTCCTATTTTAGCTCCAAAATAAAGTTCATAAGCCTTTCTCGTTCTCATTGAAAATCTGACTAACTTCATTCGATAATAGTCCAGAAACCTTTTTCTATAGCCTCATGTGATCACGAAATTGATAGAGCGTACCTGTGTGGTCTGAACTCCAGCGATAAATACCCCCACTTGCTTTAAAAGCTTCACTTATTTGCTGTATCGTATTACCTTGCTTTTAAGGCTGCACTTATTTGTTCAAGCTATGATATAACATCCTGTATATACTGAGACTCCCTGATTGAATTACAGTTCACATGAAAATCGCACGTTTCCTTTGAGTCGATAGCTATCATCGCTGCTGGAAGTACGAATACTTCTGCAACATGTCCAATGTTTATTTGTTTTGTTTTATACATATATGAATGTGTGTACATAAGATGTAGAATTTGTTCGATTTATAGCGCTGGCATAACTTGGCAAGCACTTAATTGAGGCTCCGGCTAATCCCGGGCAGATTTATTTTGGTTAATGCAAACAAGAACTTAAAAAAAATCAAAAATTTGCGAGCTCCTATACGATGTGAGAGAGGACGAGAAGCATATGTCTCTATATAAAAGCATATTGTCTAATAGAGTATATATATCCATTCAGTGAGGAACAGATTCAAGAGCTACAGTAGAGCGAGAGGGTCAATGTTACCAGTTTAAAGCTGATTAACAAAGAGTAGGTCAACAACTTCGCGGCATATTATAAGGGCAATACAAATAAGTCTATGTATTTATTGTCACTCCAAGGAGTCCTCTAACGCGTGGTGTAATAGAACGACCCAACTTAACTGGCCCACTTAAGGAGAGGCCAATCAAAAGTAAGGCCAGCTTGACGAAATCGAAAGCTGAGTTGTCTTGTGTTATGATGTTATTTATTTTTTTTTTTATAATTTACGCGCGCCTAAGAGGTTGCGATACCGTTTTACTGTTGTCATGGCGCGGGTAGAAAGATAGAAGGAGGAGAAAGGAAAACATTGTTGTGATGTAGTGGTTTGAAACTCAGGTATATTTGGTTTCGGTATAATCTCTCCGGGGGTGGGTATCCGAACAGGACGGAGAGTTTTTTCTTCACTCGGAATTATTCGAAGGTTATCAATTTTCACGCTTGTTTTGTGCTTGAAACTCTACAACAGCCAAATCTAAATGTCAGTGTTATGCCTTCACACGCAGATTTTTCTGACTGAGTTCCAATTACACAAATGAAAAACTTGTCATGAGTAGGATTCGAACCTTGACCCCCCGAGTGAGAAGCGATTGCTAGTACCACCGCCACCCCCCAATATGTAGGAAGTTCAGCTCGTAGATAACACAAATCAACGAATTTCCTTTATTATGGGAACAAGTTCATTATTAATACAGCATGACTGAAGCATTGTTGTAGGACGTTTTCGAGTTTATGTTATAGCTTGTCATTTGGTGACGTTCATTTCGAGGAATAGGTGGAAAAGACTTTGTGCTGCTGAACGATTATTTTTGTATTCAGTGCTTTGGTACTGATCAATCACAAAATTATCTTTTTGGCATGAAGTTGTGGATAGTTATTGATTTTTATTATTTTATTCAAACAATGAGACCACCGTAGAGATCAGGAGTAGTATTACTCTTGTTAATCGATGTTGCTTTCGACTAGTACCCCGTTTATATGACAGCACAATGCGCATTGGTTCAATTCGCTCTTATAAACATCACTTCAAACCACATTGAACATTTGAAACCGAATTGAAATATCATATAAACACTTTTAAATCGCATTGAAAAATTTTACTCTCTCGCGCTCTCATTATTCTTCCATTATCGGGCAAGTAATCAGTTGTGTATTTAAAATGTGGGATTGCAAACGAAATATTTGGGAAGACAACGAAATAAGAACAATGTATCAGTGTTGCCAACACCCAACCATGACTTCCGACGGGAGTTCGCGGATTTTTATCAAAAAATCCAATTTAGTGACGAGGCTCACTTGCGAGGCAAGCAAGCAAAACTACGGACTCATGAGATTGAATTGTGTCCAGAGTTTGATGTCAACTTTACTCTTGTGGCATCACCAGTCCAAAAGTGAGGATGTTTCTTCGAAAATATGGACGATATTGATCCGGAAGATATGTGGTTCCAGCCTGATAACGCTGGTGGCGTACACTGTCTATGAAATCAATGACTTATAGAGGATTCAATCCATCGACAACACTAAACACCGCTGGTGACTCCCTAGGGGACCAGAATGTTACTCCTTGTTAGGAAAACTTGCCTCTGTCTTTCAAGGGGAGATATTCAAAGCTACGTTGTGGACCATCTCTTGGTTTCTTTTTGAATCATGACTGACAGCTCTTATGAGTTCAAGAAATTGACAGAAACTCAGTATCACATTTTCGTGGTACAAAATGGATCGATTTATGCTTGCTCAACGGTGGAAAATATTGCAGAGTTACTCGTACTTCCAAAGCGGATGCTTTGAAAATGGAATTTCGGTCGAAATAATGCACCAACTGCAGCTCGTGTACGCAAGTTTGTGAGAAAGTTCGGGAGACTAGTTTGCTGATTTATAACCGAACATATTTCCGTATCCTGTGCGGTCAATGGAATATATTGCAGCTGTTGCCAAAAGTGTTCACCTAAACCCGAGAACCTCAACGCGCCATCTCAGCAACTGAACATCAGTGGCACTAGCCTAAGGAGAATTTTGCGTAAAGATCTCGGATTATTCGCTTACAAGGTCCAATTGACTCAGAAATTGAACCAAAACGACCACCGGCTTCGTTATCTTTTCTCTGTTTTAGCTTAAGAGCAACTCGAAATTGACGACAATTTTGCTCAAAAAGGCGAACTTCCATCTTGGCGGCTATGTAAACAAGCAAAATTGCTGTATTTGAGGCTCGAAAAATCCGCACATAGACATAGAGAAGCCAATCCATCTTGAACGTGTGACTGTTTTGAGTGGCGTCATTATTGGCCCATTATTCTTCCGAGACGAGAATGAAAGAAGCGTTACTGTCAATAGAGAGCACTACCGAGTCATGATTTGGACTTGGGTGAACTATGGTTTCAGCAAGATGGGGCTACGTGCCATATAAGCCGTCTAACAGTCGATTTATTGCATGCCAAGTTGAATAATTTCAGAACAGAAGGCTTAATTCACTGAGTCTTGTCCGAGTTTCAAGTCACATTGGGTCACGGAAAATGAAATTGCCGAAGAACTCACTAAGGAAAAGCTCAGAGAAGTGTCAGTTCAATCAGCTGTTTGTTAAACTTCTCTCAATTTTCTCTCGCTCATTTTGGATAATTTCATATAAACACCAGCATTTCTACGGGTATTGAACCAATGCGGATTGCTTCAATGCGCATTGAGCTATCATATAAACGGGGTGTACGGAGGCAACTGAAAAATAAGAGCTTCTTACAAATAACAAAGAAAACACTGTATAGGGGCCCTTGTCATCCCTCTATGTAGGACGTGAAACATGAACTTTGTCTATTAGGTTGTACCACACGGAATCTCTGATTTTGGAGTAAACATTTACAAGCCAATATAATTTGTTTATGAATTTTTATTTAAACAAAGTACGACCTGTTGGCATCTATGACTCTCGTTCAATGTGATTCAAGGTCAAATACTCATCTTTTGTAAGACTCCTGACTTTTTTTACGTAATGAAGCCCTCAAAAATTTGTATGGGCTCTACTCGGTTTCGGAAGATTTTCTGCCGGCAAAGTGACTCCAGACTGCGGAATAGGTAATAGTCCATTGGAGAAACATCAGAAGAGTACGGTTGATTGAGAAGAATCTCAAATCCCAAGTTTAGCAGTTTTTGCACCGTTATGTAGCCTGGCATTGTCATGCAAATGAATTGGACCATGGCTATTGATAAACACAAGCTGCGCTGCATCAATTTACTCACAAAACTTGAAGACGTTTATCGTTTTTCTTGGTTGAAGAAATGAAAAGTGGATTGGTACTTCCGATGTCCAACAGATTGTGACCATAAACTTTTCTGTTTTCCATCTGTATCCAACCACTGATCAGGTCTTTTACGGTCGTCTTACAGAAACAACTTTTCTTCGCAGGTGTTTAGGAACAGATTTCCAGTCGCTGTATTGGTGCGCCCGTTTACCGCCACATCCTCAAGTGCGTCATTAATTTCTCGCTTTTAAAGACAAATACTGTCCCAGTTAAAATTCCTAAGGGAAAAGAGTCCGAGTTTTAATTTCCGACAGCACGTTAAATTCAATGAACTTGTAACGAACCCTAAAAGTCTTAGACGTTAAACACATGTACGAGTACCACTTCTTTATCTTAAAGTCAACGAAAATACACTTGGTTGCTTCGAGAGAAGAGTAATATTTTCGGTGCCGTTTGCAAAAACACAATTAGTAGAAAATACGAGTATAACAACAAACATTTTTCGTCAAAAAATTACGAATAATAATGGTTACCACGGTCTCTTTTATGCATGAAATTGAAGTCTTTTGGCACCAACTTTGCTGCTACACGACGGAAACCCAAATCAGTAGCCAAAATGTCTTGTCCTCAGCTATCTCTCTGATGGTTAATTTGCGCTTATTGACCAACATTTCTTTTACTCCATCAATGTTTTCGTCGGTTTCCGATGTCGATGGTCTGCCACTGCGTTCATCATATTCGACTGACTCACGACCACTTTTGAGCCGCTCGTGCCACTGGTAAACGACCGTTTTCTTTAGAGAATCATTGCCGAAACACTTTTCCAACATTTCCGACGTTCGCGCAGGTTCGTTGTTGCAACTTTAAATCTAAATTGTAAAAAACCGCCAACACACACAGAAATAGATGTACTATTGGCTACGTAACTTTTGCAAATGTCAAGCTATGATTTAGAGGGAATATCAACAACAGATGTACCCACTTAACAAAAAAAAAACAGAACTCAAATCGGAACAATGGGAGCGCCACACGGTGGTTATCCCGGGAACTTTTTGATCAAAGTGGTATTTTGACGCACAATTGCTGTGACCTCCAAAATTGCTGTGAGCTCTTCGTCTATTAGTATCCCAGCTAAGTATTAGATTAGATTACGCGTATGTAGCCTTATCACTGCGGCCAGGTTAGAGCTCTCCCATGGTGCCTGAAATTTTAATCAATTCTGCTAATCTTTGTTGATGTCTTTTGCTATTCCCATAGTCATAAGGTGTTTTTTGACTTTGCAGTGATCGGTTAGGAATCCGGTTACTACGTTTTTTTTATAATTTGCGCGCGCTCAAGGGATTTTAGTACCTTTGAACCCTAGAAAGCTGTAGGAGTCTTTTGAGTGAAGGGGTTTATAAAAGTTGTCTTGCCTGTTATCTTCACTTTCCGTCCAGTACTGGAATGCCTTTGTTTTTAACCAGTTATTTATATACGAGGGGCGTTCAATATATTCTCGGTATCGATATGAAGGAAAATGCAAATTCAATTTAAATAGTTTTTATTTTTCAATATAATCTCCCCTAACATCAATGCATTTGTTACATCTTGAGATAAGCTTTTTTAAACCCTCAAAAAATTAAATTTCCTCTTTCTCTGCAAAATACCCATTTATTGCCGACTTGAGTTCTTCATCATCCGAAAATCTTTTTCCACGAAGACATTTTTTCAAATCCGGAAACAGGAAATAATCACTAGGGGCAAGGTCTGGACTATAGGGTGGGTGTTGGATTTCTTCGAAACCACAATCTCGCGCAGCAGCCTTGGAAACTCGCGCCGTGTGAACAGGAGCGTTGTCATGAAGAAGCAACACACCCGCTGCGAGTTTACCCCGTCTTTTCTTTTTAATTTCCTCCCGCAAATTATGCAAAGTGGAAGCGTAGGATGTGGCGTTGATGGTTTCACCTTTTTTTTTTGTACTCAATGAGCAAGATTCCCTTTGAGTCCCAAAAAACTGTGGCCATGAGCTTCCCGACAGACGGAGTGACTTTGAACTTCTTCGGGGGGTCTGTTCCTTTTTTATGCCACTGCATGGGCTCTTGTTTGCTTTCAGGGTCATAGTGGTGGACCCATGTTTCGTCCCCAGTAACAATTCGATCCATAACACCGTCCGCGTTCTCACTACACATCTCCAAAAGCTCTCTACAGTATGCGATTCTCACTTTTTTCTGAGGCGCTGTGAGTATTCGTGGCACCCACCTTGCACTGACCTTTGAAAGGTTAAGATGGTCATGAAGAATGGTGTGAATGGTACCAATTGAAAGCTTGGTGATCTCTGCCATCATTTTCACCTTTATTCGGGCATCCTCAAGAACAAGTTTTTCGACTTCTTTGATGCTTTCTCCCGTACAAGCAGTAGCCGGGGCGCCGGAGCGGGGGTCGTCTTCAATGCTTTCTCTGCCTCTCTTGAACTCACTTGACCACTTTTGCACAGTTGATAATGAAGGTGCGGAACCCTGGTAAACAGCCACCATCTCTTCATGAATAGTTTTTTGACTTTTTCCTTGCTTAGTGAGAAATTTAATTACAGCGCGATGCTCAATTTTCACCATCATCGTCTCAGATGCCATTATGATTCTGTTTAACTAGAGATAAAACGCGAATTAATAATCACATTTATATGAAATTACATGACTGCACTAAAATAATAGTATTACTTGATAAATAAGTCAATTTACATATACAACCACAGCTTCACCCCGATACCGAGAATATGTTGAACGCCCCTCGTACATAGCTTTTTATGGAGCTGATTGGTAACCCGCAAAACGGTTGTGGCAACATGAATGTTGAGGCCGAACTTTTTCTTGCTAATTCGTCCGCTCTTTCATTACCATCATAACAAATGAGATCTGGGTGTACCCAGATTAAATGAACTCTGTTCGTGCTGGCTAGTGTTTTAAAATGTATAATGCAGTCCCGGAAGATTTTCGAAGCTATCTTAGCCTGATAGCTTTTTTGTCAAAAAAATGTTCTTGTTTGTAGCAGATCTGTTTAAACTTTCCCTATTGAGAATTGCGTGTACCTCAGCTTGAAATACAGAGATGCTACGGTCTATACTCGCGAACAGTGAAGTATGTATTGGTTAGTTTCTCCGTATATGTCTGCGCCAACTTCTGTTCTGTTCTGCCAACTTCGTCTGTTTTGGATCCGTTGGTGTACCATGCCAGTGAATAAACAAGAGTTTATTCTGTTCACAGTTCTGTCGATCAGGGAATGCAACATTGAAGTTATGGTTGAAGCTGTACTGACAATTGTCTGTAAGAGTAATTTTCAATAGTTCATTTCTCTTGAGTTGAAGTAAAAGCTCCGGATGAACTATTTTGGACTCTTTTTCATCCACTGAGATATGCATGTAGGCGTTAGCCAAGCATCTTTCTGTATGTAAAAATACAAACATCTAATGCTGCGGTGGGTGCTGTTATCATTGCACCCACATAGGCATCCCTTTAAAGTTTTTTATTCCAGCCCGTGTTGACTTTCGCTTAGCTTCATGCCACCACATTGGCAATGCATAAGTGACTATATGTCTAGCAATTGCTGTGTACATCCACAGTGACCTTTTTGGATAAGGCACCATTGTTTACTCAGTAGACTTTTGCTGGAGCATGGTGAGATACTAGCTTTTTCTGTGGTTTGATATTCAAGTTTCACTTCGCTTGAAAACTGCCAACCTTCTTGCACCAGTTAGAAACAAGGTAGAGTGCCTTTTGTAGGAGTTCCGAAATAGTTTCTTCTAATTTGCCTCTGATAAGCATCGCAATGTCATCAGCGTATCTCTGCACATAAAAGCCGTCGTTGCTGAATGTGTTTAGCACTTCATTTATTATGATGGACCGTATCAGGGTAGAGAGAACACCAAATTGCGGCAACTCTTCGCAGTGATAACGCTGATTCTGTCACTGCATAATGGAACTTTGATATTTTTACCGTTAAGCATGTGCTCTATCCAGTTACATGTACTCCTGTGTTTTGTATGGCATCTGTATATCTGGGTGAGTTCGGTGTTGTCAAAAGCTTCTTTGATTACAAGAAAGTAACCCCCGCAATTTTTTTTTTCTCTGAGGGATTTCTCAATTTTGTTGGTGAGTTCCTGAAGGTCATGTGTTGTCGATTTTTCTGCTTGGTTGTCATATTGATGTTTAGGAAGTGGGTTCCTATATAGTGGAGCATCACTATTATGTGTATCAAGTATTTTTTCCATTGTTTTAAGGAACAATATTTCCAAATCCAGGTGAGGCTTATTGGTCTTTATGTATTGGGTAAATCAGTTGGTCTACTGCCGTTACCTCTTTTCAACTTTTTGGTATGTAACCCCAGGAATAACTGGTTCTGAAAAAGTTTATCAGAAGTGGGGTTACTAGCATAATAATACCTTTTTAGAGAGGTGCTGCGAAGATTCCGTCTTCAGCCAGGGGCTTCAAATGGGCCCAATGAATTGATGGTCTTTAAAAAAAAATTTCCTTTGACCCCTTCCAGTAGTCTCTGGTTAGTCTATTGGTCTTGCTCTGGAGACGATTATCGGGAACAATGGATATGGTGCTTGAATTCGGGAAACGGGTTTCGACTAAGAGACCCCTTTCCATATAGGTACCATTTGGTTTCTTTCATTAATTTTTTACTAAATAAAAAAAAATATGATTTTGCGTGATGGAAATCTTTATTTGGACCTTTACAATTGTTTCTGATAAGTGGAAAAGATGATATCGGCCAAGTGGCTGCCGCCAGTGTTGATACACATTTGTGCCCGTTTTATTGCATTTTCCATGACTTCCCGCAAGATTTCCGCTGATAACTGTTCGCATTCCTGTCGAATATACTCTATAAGGGCTGCGATTGTCTGAGGCTTGTTGGCATAAACCCGCGACTTCAAATAGCCCTAAAGAAAGAAGTCTGGGATGGTTAAATCGGGCGAACTTGCTGGCCATGCCAAATCGCCAAAACGGGAGATTACGCGACCAGGAAACGCTTCCTTCACAATATCCCTTGTGGCTCGTGCTGTGTGTTACCAAGCCCCGTTCATCCAATTCCGGCAGTAAGAAGTCGTTTATCATGGCGCTGTAGACTTCGCAAGTAACAGTAACCGTATTTTCGATGCCGTCCTCAAAAAAATATGGCCCAATCACTCCTCCCGCGTGAACGCCGCACCACACAGTGTGTATCGTCGTGCATCACACGTGGAAACGAAGCGTTTGTTTATTGACGTAACCGCTTAAATGGAAATGCTGCTCGTCCCTCATGATGATTTTCGACACAAAATCGTCGTCTTCGTTGTTGCGATTGATGATGGCTTTACAGTAATTCACACGCAACTGACGGTCAGGAGGCATTAACTGAAGCACTTTGTACGGAAACATGTGTAAGTCTTTCACTAAAATTCGCTATAGGGTCCCGTCTGGTGATGCTCAATTGCGTGGCCCGTCTTCTGGTTGATGTTTCTTCGTTCTCAGTGGCATCGGCAGCTACAGCCGCGACAACCACTCCGGTGGCGGCCACGCCTTGCATGGTAGTAGTAGAGTAGCTAAGCTAAGCGCCGGGGAATGTTTGCCCAGTTGGCGCGACATGATTATTGGTCAAAAATATCGACACAATTATTCCACACTCTTGCGGATTATAGCGCTCTAGTCCTTGTCTGTTTGTATACTGCAGTTGTCTAGTTCACAAATGTCAAATATGATTGACGTACGACGCCATTTGTAAATCATCTTCCGATAGGGTGATTAATTTTGTAATATATGACGGTTTCAAGGTATTCAGCTCATTCTGCATCGCGTTTCGCCCTGTTAAGTGCGTTTTCATTTGGCGAGTTTATTATATTCCACCGTGGAGTAGAGTGGAGTAGGCAGATTTAGTTGCAGCATTGAGCCTTTCGCGGCCAAGTTCTAGGCTAGTTGGGACACACCAACCTGTGGATCTCCAAGTATATTCACCTTATCAACAAATCCGCATTCAAACAATTCAACCTGTTCGTCTCCCATTTCATGGTCTACTACGGGTCGATTCATATTCGTTACACCTTTACGAAAAGGTACAGACCCTTGTTCACATTCACCTCCGAACCAATGTCACGATTGATGCCATGAAAACAAAAAACTCAACTCCCTATTTAGGACGAGTCCTTTCGCACCTCTTTTATTTAAGGAAGTACGTTTTGGCTTAATAAAATTAGTACTGGTAATAATTAAATCGTTTGTTTCCCCCACGTCTCTTAATCTTACAAATATTCACCATAAAACCTAAGCTCTCCTATAGCCTTTAACAAAGGAAAAACTATGCTAACCCTTGTCTTTTTTTTAGGAACTCGGAGACGTGGAAAATTGGGCGCGCAGCATCGAAACCGACATGCAAACAATTCAAGGCACCCTAGAAATTGCGTACAAAACTTCGCGACAACCCGTAACATCATCATCAGAAGCATACAAACCTTGACTTTCGATTGTTCTAATGGAAACAATCCACATTTATTTGAGTTTTTATTTCTAATTTTTTTTGTTTTGTTTTTTGTTTATGTTACAATTAATATTTAAAATTAAAAAAGGCGACCAAATTTGTCTGCGACATTTTTTAATGCTATACCATGTCAGCATTTATTGTTATTGTTTTGTTGTTGTTTTTTTTATTTATTTACTGAAATGAATTTAATTCTCTGCATGCCCCCACAGGGTTCTGTTGTAAAAAAAAAAAAAAGTTAAATCTAAAGCGCAACGTTTCAGGGCATAAAACGAACGCTGGAGACAAATATTTTTGTAAGGACATATTTCTACACTACTTCATTCTCTGTGTGTGTATTTGTTTGTTTATTTTTTTTTGTTTTTTTTTTTTTGAGGATGATAATGGACATTCACTTCATTTATTTTCTACCTCTGGGTAAATAAAAAAATGATAAACGAGAGAGAGAGAGCGGAAGAGAAATTATAATGATCAAATAAAATTTAAAGTTATTAGCCATAAAAAGAAGATACCGCTAAGGTACAAGTTTTTAAAAAAATAAACTCAAATTAATTCAATTCTATAAGGTCACATTAAATTAAAAGATAAAATCAAAGTAGTGATAATAAAAGTTAAATGAACGAAGAGCCAGAAACATTTATAAAGAAGAGCGAAAACGAAAAGATTTAACTTCTTGTTATGATAAATATATGATGATGTTGATGATTCAGCAGCGGTGTATTACAATTTGAGAACTAGTAGCGTGCGCGTCCTGTAAAAAAATAAAATAAAATTCCAAAGTGTTTATGGGTTTTGAAGAGAGGGGAAAAAAAATTATTTCTTACGTGGAGTAAAGGACCTACTCCGACTGCGTTCGTAGCGTCGCCTTCTATCGCGGTATGGGGAGCCAGACCTTCGGCGACCGCGGTAATCATCTCGGTAGCGATCGTGATATTCTCTATCTTTGTAGGATCTAGAAACGAAAAAACAAATGAAAAAAAAAATACGTCGCGGATAAAATTAAATCTGCAATCAACATCGGACAGTTTTGGATTAAAACTTCGTACTTGGTCTAAGGGAGATGAGATTCGAGTAGATTATATGAGAGGTTGGACTTGGGACTCTTATCACTGCTGCCTGGTAAGACCTATTGTGTGTGTTATACTCGAATTTGTATTCATTCATTGTTAAGAAAATTAGTCTTTGAGCGGCGGACTGTCAGTAGTTTCTTCTGCAAGATAAGGTTTACCTAGTAGACGTAGACGTGTTCTGTTCGGGACAGAACAGAAAAATGTTGACCACTAAAAAGCCATTAATAAAAGTGAAATGAAACACACTTCAACAACGCATTGAAGCTGCTCAAATTCGCTGCAAAAACAATGAAATTTTCACTAGGACAATTCGAAAAGTTCAAAGTTTTCTCGTTCGGCGTGAAGCACCTCCTCGCTCAGCAATTATTAATTCGTGATGTAAAGAGTCGAAACCATGCTCGTCACGCAGTAACAACTAGGAATATTACATCTGTAGCTCGAAATGTGGCCAAAAAGCCACATCAATCTAAGGATTTGGACAAAACGCAAACGACACTCTACCGAATTTTAAGTTGAGTCATAAGCCTATGCATTGTATCCGAAATGCTACGCAGCACTCTGGTCACATTTCGTAGAAATGTAGAGTAGAAAATGCCAGATCCGGCGAATATTGGAGGTGATTGGCCACAGAAATTGATATTTTACCCAACAACTAGATTACCAATAATGACGAACTCGTAGGAGCATTATTGTGAATCAAGAACCAGTTGTCTGTGCATTTAAATTCCGGATGCAACCGCAGTACCCTTTTCAAAAGTTGCTCAGACCGTGACTCGTGGATGAGAAGGCAGAGCGACGTGTTCAATATTCTCGTCCGTAATAGAAATGGTCGGGCGCCGCTCTCGAGGATCGTCTTCTGACCGTTTGAAACCTTTAAATATCATCCACATAGTTTGCTCCCACTCAAACACTCATCATCATCCGAAATGTTCAATATTTGCGGTTGTGGTTTTAAATAATTTAATGACAGCTCTTTATTCTCGTGACACGACAATACAAGCATTTCAAACGAATACTGTTAGCTTCTAACTAAATCAAGTTGAATTTATTGGAATAACTAAAAATAGAACGAACAAACCAACGTACTTCCAAGAGCAAAACAGCTACTTTGGGGCTTAGAAAATCCAAGAAACATGTTACTGTTTGGTGCGGCTTTGGACCGAAAGATAAGAAGGGGAGTGTTTTTGCCTTTACCGTGAATCGATTGCGCAATCGAACCTTCAGGTATGTATATATGCAATGTTTGTTTTCAACAAGACCAGGCTACGTACCCTACATGTAAGTGGCAAAACAACTGCTCGTTGCGAGAAGTTTCCCGGTCTAACCTCAATTAACATAGCTATAGGATGTTCTCTGATCAATTTCTGTGATCTATTACTTAAAGATGATGTTGAAGTTTTTAGTCCTTTTAAAGGAGATGGTTGGCAAGAAGTGCTTGGCTAGTAATAAAGTGCCTTGATTTTCACCCATTGATGCGGCAAATCGTTGTCTGGCTAGTTCATCTGTTTTTTCCAATGCCGTCATAACAGTGGTATCACTCCTGGCAAGTAAATTACATTAATTGACCGTCGAGGGAATGTAGATGTTCTTGTTTGAGATAGTCCTGTTCAGGTTCTCTCTGATGGACGCATCACAGCTTGATGTACAGAGGTGCTTCTGTTCATGCTTACATACAGGCAACGTTTGGTAGTCTCTTAAAATACTCCTGCTCAAATTCGTTCCTTTGCTTTCGATCCATCGGCGTACCATACTAGTGCAGCTTTAAAATACAGGGTGCACCATATTTTATGTCGGTGGGTAAACATTGAATAACTTTGACATTTATCAACCAATTGACTTAAGTATACATGCTTTTGAAACGTCAATTCAGTAAAATTTTAACCATGAATCGCTTCACACCGAAACAACACTCTGAAATAGTGACGCTGTACGAGTACATTGAAAATAGTCGTTCAATTGTGTTAACTCAACGTGCATATTGTCGAAAATACCGTGGCCAACAAGAACCGCCTGACAACACTATTCGTCGTTTTGTTGAGCACGGGACAGTGGGAGATCGTCGACATGCCGCTCATCAATGTCCAAGACGTTCCAATGAACTCATTGAAGCGGTAAGAGAGTGTTGCCGATATGTGTCGTATCAGTGGAACAACCTTGCGGCGCATTTTGAAGAATGATTTGCATTTGTTTCCTCATAAAGTGCAATTAACTCAAAGAATATTGCCGACAGACCGTCCACGTCGCTTGAACGCCCAAACAGTCGCTCGAATGGTTGACACTGAACTTGATTTTTGGAAGCAAATTTTGATGACCGACGAGACCCATTTCACACTTTCTGGCGCCGTTAACAAGCAAAATTGCCGCCTTTGGGGAATGGAGAATCCACACGGGATCCATGTAATACCATTGCATGACCAAAAAGTGACTGATCATTGGGCCATTTTTCTTCAGAGTATGGGAATCGATGTCTGTGGATATTGGCTCATTATGTCTGCTCACAAATGTGTGAAAAACGTTTGGACGGCAAACCTTTGCAGGTTCTGCAACGAAAATTCCCTGGACGTGTGCTGTCAAAAAAGGCAACATTGACTAGCCACCCAGATCTCCCGATTTGACCGCTCCGGACTTCTTTTTGTGGGGTTATTTGAAAAGCAAAGTGTACGCCAGCAAACCTCAGACCATTGACGAGCTCAAGGCAAACGTTCGTGCCGAGATCATCGCTATACCGTCCGAGATGCTCGAAAAAGTGATGGAAAACGCAGCAAAATAGGCGGCCACTTGATTGATGTTATATTCAAAAACTAGCCCGAATAAATTGTAAGGGACCAAATGAAATAAAAATACCCCATATATGCAAATCGGTGTTTTTTTTTTTAAGTTATTCAATATTCACATACCGACATAAATGATAGCGCACCCTGTAGGTATGTTTGTTGTGTTCCCAGTTTATTTGTTCTAGAAATGTAACCTTAAACTTATGGCTGAAGTTTTATCTCTTCAGACAGTTGTCCGTAAGAATATTTACTAGTAGTTCATTGCTTTCGAATTCCTGAACAAGGCTCGGAGGAATTAGTATGGAACCTCACTGAAATTGGCTTGTAGGCGTTAACCTTTATGTGAAGGTTAATGTGAGGGTGAAACTACGTAAAATCAGTCGTTGCACTATTTAATTAGTAGCAAGTTAGCATAAGAGTTCACCATAAAAACTTGACAGCACATATATATATTTGACCTTTAATGGCAGCTCATCTTTTGGTTGGGGAACAAATTTGTTTTGAAAAAATGTTGTTGGCAAATAATTGGCACTGCTGAAAATTCATTGGAAAGTTCATCGCAAACGAAGAAAATAGGATTTGGAAGCACTGAGCACTGTACGTGGCGTATATAAATTGAACTGATTTTTCCGAGTGTAGCATGTAACATCGTTTCCTCTTTCTAGACGTGTCAGCTTTGTTGTCATCCCAATTCTTTGCTGCAGATGGCATTATTTCGTAAAATGTACGTAAAATGTGAAGTGTAACTAATGCCATTGCAAAATTTCTGGTCTTGCTTTGTGCTTTTTAGGTGCATTCCAATTTGGATATGTTTTCATCCAAATCACATAGGTATGCAGCTATACCCGTAGCATCAATGAGGTTGTGGAAAATCACAATGGGCCACCTGTTTGACTTTCATCTGACTGAAAATGCATGGCACATCTGATCCAAAGTGTCAACCGCCTCTTTAGTTGAGTTGTAAAACAAATTAACTTCTGGTTCGTTTTTGTTGTTGATGTGCATTGTTTTGGTAAGAACAAAACGTAACTCACTAATGATATTTTTTTCTTGAACCCAAATAAACTTGGCCCCAGATCCCTGCTGTTATTGGGAAGAAATTCTTTTGGAATACTCCTGCTCAATAATTGATTTGCCAGATGATATGATGTAAAAAAAATTATCTTTTACATCGGTTCGACCCAGAGTAGCACTCGGAAAGCATCAACACCACATTCTTGGGTTGATTACAATTCCGTTCCTACCCAAGGTAAGGAATACCAAACAAGGGATAAGATGCAGAGCTATCACATATCCACTAGATCTTCAAGCCACATTTATCCGGCCTTGAAGGGATGTATTGTTTGAATTGCACTCTACCCCGAAAGGGGACCAGTTGCTTATCAATTGTCAGGTTCTTACCAGACACATACATCTTCTTCAAATTTGACATAACGGAGTTCCAGAGTTCCCTTATTGGTGAAAATATGTCTCTCTTTCGTCTATCTGATCTAGTTGACGTGTGATCGAATTGTAAATGTTGCGAAATTTTGGCGAACCGATTCTTTGACATTGTTGCCCTGAACACTGAATGGACATGAACTTCATCCCAGATGTCTGTAAAATCAAAAATGCCTTTTTTTAGTGCCCGCGTAAATAAGCAGTCCAATGAAACTTCTTATTAACTGGAGTACAAATAATCTGAACTGAATTCTGCAATAATTACTCGTACTTGTGTTCTGATGGCACCTGGTGCAAAGCGAAAAAAAAATTAACGGACTCGCGTTAGTAACCATGACAATTCAATGCCCCTTGGAATAAAACAAAACACTTTGAACACAAGGCATTCTTTTCCGTGTATTCTATTATTGTTGCAATACAGGTACTGTGAGACAACACCTAGGTGGACTAAGTTGGTAAATAATGATGGCGGTATATGTTTGCTACAGTAATGCATTCTTAACTTCTTTTTTTTCATTTCTACGAAATGTTTCCTTAGGGAAACAAAGTCAATGAGTGCGAATGGGATTGCTTTTCAAAAATTTGTGAAAATTACTCTCCGCCCCACAGGGGGGACGGATTAGAGTTAACACATCATCCGCTGGTGCAAAAAAAACGCGGCTTTCACTTCGGCTAAACGTTACTAGGCTTTTGGTTTTCTAGTGAATGACTTCACTCTGTATAATAGTTCTTAGGTTGGTTCGCAAATTTAGTCAATAATACAAGCAGATCAGTAGTAATACAGATGCGTGGGAGAATTATGTAGCATTAGATGTATTTACTCATACTTCAAAGGTTATTAGACGTAGCGAAACTATTACCCGCGCTGTGTCCAAGCATTTTAAGGGTACTCAAATCCCTTGAGCGCACGCAAATTATAAAAAATAATAATTTCAGTCAACATTAAAACGAATACGCAGTTAACTGGTTAAGGGGCGGAAAGTTAGAAGAAGGAGAAAGGAAAACATTGTTGTGATATAGTGGTTTGAAACTCAGGTATATTTGGTTTCGATGTTGGCTCTCCGGGGGTGGGAATCCGAATAGGACGGAGAGTTTTTTCTTCACTCGGAATGATTCGAAGGTTATCAATTTTCACGCTACAACAGCCAAATCTACATGTCAGTGTTATGCCTTCACACGCAAATTTTTCTGACTGCGTTCCAATTACACAAATGAAAAACTTGTCATGAGTAGGATTTGAACCTTGACCCTCCGATTGAGAAGCGATTGCTAGTACCACTACACTACGGCCACCCCCAATTGCGTCAAAGCATTATTGCAAAATCTCATCAAGAACCAGATTGTTAACTCAGGAGGAATGAGCCGCATTTGATTTAATCTGATGTATTCATACGAAAGAGAGCACTTTCTACTCTCATTGTTATCCGGCATTAGTGGTTTTGTAAATGCCCAACTAGCAGGATGTGTTACGAGTAGATCTGGTTAACGGTTCGTCGTTGATTTATAGAAACTCTTAACTAGTGAAACTTATGTATGACTGTTAAGAAGAACTCACCTTGTTGGTCGGCCCATATAGACACCCGGTGTGGGGGTATGAGGTCTCTGTGTAATTGAATAATCTACTCTTATACGACGTCCATCAATTTCCATTCCTGTGGTGGCATCTTTTGCTACTTTTGCATCACCCAATTCATCAAAGTATACAAAGCAAAAACCTCTGGAGCGCCCAGTCTGCAAATGGAAAAAGAAAAAAAAAGAAAAAAATTAATATTATCGATTAGTGGTTGTTATTTCAAGTAACTCGTGTGATGCCTGTTTCATTTAAGATACAAAAATAACGACATCTGTAATTGTTGTTTCATATATGTTCACATATAACACAATATCGATTGAGAAATCATGGAACGTCTATATTTAACTAACATGAGCATGTATAATCTGCTGGGAATTACTAGAGTAGAAGGAAAATTAGAGTACTCTGAATTGAAGACCAGTGCCAAGAAATGATGGAGCGATTATAACGAATATCGAGATTTACATATATGGAACTCCACCACAGAGTTCCTCGGGTCCCCAGCGCAGGATGAAAAAGGAGGAGAGGAATCGCTAGCACTATTGATATTCTACGATATGTTGAGACGGACAGCTTTGTCGGAGGAGCTCCCAAGATGGAGTGAATAGCGATGTCAGAGGAAGATCCAGCGATGATATTCTGGCTCTTCATGTTTGAAGTTATGCCATTGGGCTACTCTCCCAACGTGGTAAAACACTATATATTGTGAAGCCACAAGCAGCCTTGGATGTGGATGGACTTATTGTTCATGACCGCAGTAAACGAAAAACGGATGACTTTCGACCATTTCACTGCCATTTAAGGAAGTAGGACAGCATTAGCCGGACAAAAAAGGAATGGAAATCTTTGATATCTACTACTTTTTTTTATAGACAGCAGAAGCGCAGCGTTTCTTTGGATGTGGATATGTTACCGGAGAAAGACTAAGGCAAGAAGTCTCGAGCTTCAGGTATTAGTTGGAATGGCCGGCTACAATCCGCAACAAAAATAGCTTCTGCGAGCTCCTCGATCAGACTTATAAGCAAACTCCTAAGCTAGTTAGGAAAGGAGAGCACCGTTGGAAAACATAGCCTACATATTAGCTCTGAAAACAGATTCAAGGTCTTATAATCTGCATGTCCGAACGCTTCGAGGAGCCACCAACATGGCTGTAGCCGAGAACACCGAAGCAGTATTATGAGCAAATTTGACGTCGAACGGCTACAACCGTAAGAGGCCTTTTCTGATCGACTGCCAAAGCCTTTCTGAAGACCAGTAGCAACATTTCCAGCAATCAATTAGAGACACTGTATTAGATGTGCTGGATTTCATCCAACGAAGTGTGTCGACAAGCGCGTGCAGCGAAACAACAGGCATACTATAGAAGAACCGCGTAAAGAAGATGGGAGGAACATCTGATTTTCCGTAAGGAAAAAACATTACGGAAGCGCTCGATCGTGATCATACAGAGATACCATACTTCTGCCGAAGTTATATTTTGAAGTTCAACCAAAATGTGAAAACAACCTGTCAATGACACAAATATTGAACCAAAGTATGCAAAGATTAGGGTAAGAGTCACAGTCAGTGCTGAAAATTTGGAGGGATTAATTCTACAAACTGTTTAAGGTCAAAGACGACAAACAACCCCGTTTCAGGCAGAATGAACCATCCAACTTGGACGATAATAAATAACTTCGTCTACTCGACCAAAGAGCTGTGGATAGCGATATCTAAACTAAAGACATCAAATCTGCAGACCCTTCAAATCAATTGTTTTTTGCTGGTGGCCAGCCAAGTGGAAAGCCAAAACAACGAGGTCGTCACAAATGTCATATCAAAATCGCCGGTTGTAAGGTTATTCAGCATTTTTGGGAACATAAATGGACAGGCCGCTAACCATACCGAACTTCAATGAAACTACAAAAAGTTTCCCATATTCTGTAACGCCACGCGCCTTTTACACAAGCAAATCCGATCCACTCGAATACCTGAGTCGATTCATTCATCTCAACGGAAAACTTTTGAATACAGAAAACCCAACGTTTTATTGGAGACGAGGGTAAAAGAGCCAAGAGGATCCTAAACGAAACAGCCTATCGAATCGCTATGGGATGGCTATCTTGTCAGCGAAGATCCTGCCTTCGCAGAACAGCATTCCCGACAGATTATAAACTACGTCGAGAAAGGTGGTTAAGATCGAGATAACTTCGGACGAACTAGTCACCAGCTGCACAGGATATTTACAATTTGGAGTAATAGAAGTGTGGAATAGGAATAGGAGTCGCTGCCATCGCGATTTTTCAAATAGTGGCAACTTTGGTGGGCTGAGTCTAGTCGAGCCAGCAATTTTAAAAGCAGTCAACAGCCAACGGCCGACAGCGTGCAGCTACATATTTTCACGGATGCCAGCGAAAATGGGTTTGCAGTTGTGGGTTCTGCAAGAAGATGATGCAAGCTGCACTAATGGGAAGCTGTTTGCAAAGCTTGAAAAGGACACATCGTCAAGTAACAAATCTCAAGGTCGGACATTGGAGCAACTCTAAAACTACCATTTTGTAAATTGAAAAGAAAAAGCGAACATATCACATAAGCCATTCGTCGGGAACAGGATCGCAGGAATGGTAGAAATATTAGATTGACGTGGCTTCCTACGGAATTCAATACTGCTGATGACGCCGTCAGAGCTTCCAACCTTCCACACTTTTCGCAATTGCCACCTTCGTTCGCCATTCAAATTATCAAATTATCCAGAATTGAACTTCTTCCGTCGGTGAGAGTTGCTTGAGAAACTGCACTCTTTGATGTACGTCGCATTCAAGCCGAGTTATTGTCAAAAGGAAGTGAGTGGATTTTTAGTTGTCCGTTAAACCTCAGCCAAAGTGGCTGTTGGTGAAGAAAGTGATCCTCTTGAGGGTAGAAAGTTGAGGCCCCTCGAAGTTTGCTGATAGAGATGTTTGTAGAAAAATACCTTCTGAAGGACGTGGATTCTCAAGCATTTGCTAGTATTAACTAAGTCACTCACAAATAGAAGTGTCATATAAAGAGGGTTGGTTTGACTGGGAATGTGCGTCAGCAAGGAAAAAAGCTCTAACTAGCCTCGTAAGAAAACCAGGTCGCATTTATGCGAAAAACATGTATCGGCAGACAAACAAATCTTTCAAGACACGCAGCACCTGATGACAATACCAGAGAGCGCCGTTTCTTTATCGACCTAACATTCACAAGAGGCACACAAAGAGCACACATCAAAGCTTGCCAGCTGCTTAATCTACTTTCAACCATCAGTAGATTGCAGTTTGCACTTCCATACCAGGAAGTCGATGTACCTCCCAGCTTTTGAAGTAATATCATCTTCCCGATATCTAAAAAAGGAGACCACACCGACCCAAGCAACTACAGTCATTTTCTTCCTGAATGGCATTACGAACATTTTCACGGGGATAATAATTCTGGAGCTGCTGACTGACTGGGTAGAGTCAAATAATCTTCTCAGTGAATTCCAAGCTGAATTCAGAAGAAACATTTCGACAGTAAGATAACATCTTTACCCTGACCTTTCCTTTCTATTTGATTTTCTATGTGCAGTTCACTGTGCTGGTATCCAAATATCAAAAATGTGAATACTGATGTGAACAGAGAAGCAGTGGCTAGGTGCAGGCTCGCTCACACTGAGGTGAATAGAGAAGCTGTGGCTCGGTAGGAGCCTGCTCACCCTGAGGTACATAGAGCGTGCGTCACAGACTAGTAGAAAGGAAGCGACGTTTTTAGAAGATTAAGGCTCACTCCGGCATGGCATATGTTATCGACACAGAGTAAGAAAGCGACAGCACCGTGGCCTTGGGTTCCATGACCAACAAACAACGCCGAGTGCTAACAGCCATGCCTGCTGTTCCGTGAGGTTAGAGGACCGACATCTTTTGAAGACTTAAAAACTGTGAATGGTATCATCGATCCAACATTTCAGCCTGCATGTAAGATTCTTGGATTGCTCGAAGACGAAAAGCATTGGGACAGTACATTAAAGTAAGCTGCATTGTGTGATTCTGTTAATGTTAATTACCTGCCAACCCTCTTATCCTTTTAGTCTTTGGGAGGAATACAAAGACAGTCTGCGAGATAGTGCGCAAGTGCTCTTAGACGAAGTGCAATACGCAATACATGTGCTTGTTATTGATCGAGCATGCAGTGTTAGCACAAGCAGGGCAAATCTTGGGACAATACGGATTGCCTCAAACAAAAATATCTGCAGCAATTTTCGGTAGTCGAAAATATCTGAGGGAGATCAATTATGACCCCGGTGCCCTGAGAGAATTGCTGCGCGATTGTAAACTTATAGTTTGAGACGAAAGCACAGTGGCGCATAAAGGGGGTTTCAAAGCACTAAACAGAACCCTAAAAGATATCAGTGGAGTCACCGTGTTGTTAGCTGGAGACTTCCGTCAGACTCTGCCGATAGTGCTGAGTGGAACTCTAGCTGACGAAGTTGCATTAAGGCCTCGAATCTTTGGACCTTAATAAAAAAAACTCGGAATTAAGAAAAACATGCAGGCGCACTTGAAGGGCGATGTTTGCGCTGGAAAATTCTCCGATCTCCTCATTAAAACAGAAAACGGAGAATATCCGGAAACTGAGGGCAAGATTACAATTCCACCAGATCTTGCCTCAGTTGTGTCGACCGTTGACGACCTAATAGCCCGAATACGTCCAGATGTCCACAAAATACACAGCAAATCCACTGAGCGGCTGGGCCAACGTGCGATTCTAACAAATAAGAACGATCAGGCTTCGGACATTAAATGACACTTTGTTGAAGTCATTCGAAGGTGCAGAATTCCAGTACAAATCTGTGGACACTGTAGTTCCTACGGATGATGCTATTCACTATCCTGTGGAGTGCCGGCTCAGTTGTAAGTCCGCAACGTGAATTTCGTCGTGAGGCCGGTCGTCATCATTTCTTCAATGTGCAGGCAATTCATCGAACCGTGGAAAAGTTTGAGCGTGAATACACTCTTTTGGATCTTAAGCTACCAACCAAACAGAGAAAACAGAAAACATAGCCACCGTGGCGGCCAGTACCTAAAAATGTCGATTCGGCGCCGATCAGCTGAATTGGGCACGGCTAGAGACTCAACCTCCCTTATTTTGCGGTCGTTTTTAGGCCTACATCCGTATAAGATTGGGCTGAAGCAAGAATAGAAGCCGACAATCATAGAGAACGCCGTGAGATTGCTAATTGGGCACTGGAAATGTTGGCCGGAGATCCGTATTTTCTTCTCCGACGAGGCCCATTTTTGACTCAGTTGCTATGCCAACAAGCAAAATTGCCATTATTGGAGCGAACTCAATCCACAAGTGTTCGGCCAAGCGTCAATGCATCCACAAAATTGACTGTTTGGTGCGATTTATGGCATGGCGGCATCGGACCTTATTTCTTTCTAAATGAGGAAGGAGACTCCGTTACCGTCAATGATATCAGGTATAGAGCGATGTTAACCGTCTTTCTGTGGTCAGAGCTTGACACTAGTGTCTAATTTTTAACGTAAACCACGTATCATAGAGACTTATGTTTACGGGATGCCCATACATCCATGGGGGCAAGGATACGCCTTGCAATCGCTCTGCCGCCTTCCTGGGATACCAATTCGAAACTGTGTTGCCGGCACAAGTTACTGCTTGTTGTTTTATTTAATTTTTTTGTCCTATCGTTCCTATCTGGTCATCGTATAATTTCTTATTATTTATAGTAGCCGTTAGGAAAGGGTTGACTTATAAAGACGGACAGGGCTCGGGTTAGGATTTTTATGTTGGTAGATCCAGATAGAACCAGGTGGTCTCAAGTCCACCACTGAAAGAAGGGCACATTTTTTTCGAACACAATTGCAGGAATATCGACACCAACTCACACACGGAAAAAAGCGCGAAAAAGACAAAATGTCATAGCAAACGAAAAACAAAAAACTTTTGCCAATAAATTTGAAGATTTCCACTCTCACACATGAATAGACGATATACTGCGGACTTTTAATCTTCTATTTAGCCCACACAGAACGCAGCAATACAATTAATCAAGCCAATCCCAATCGATACTACGAAGGCAGTAACTTCAAACACTTTGAATGGGGGATAGAAAAGGAGAACACACATTCTTTCCTCAGTGACATAATCAATAGTTGTGATATTCGCAGTCGCACACATGAGCTACGCTAATTACAAGTGTACGCCATATTTGCACGCGCAAATTAATTAACACTCACTCACAATTTCAAAAGGTAAATGGCGCAAATGTACTTGTGTTCCGAAAAGCCTTTCGCGGAGCACTATAACCTCTAGTGCTCCCCTCATAATTCTCGGATATTCTCTAGCCAAGAACGGAAACAAATCAGAACATCTAGATTTGAACGTTGTTCTGCTTCTGTTTGGCAAATGGATAAGTAACAACAACTGTTTATCTAACTCACCTTAGCATCTATCACAACTTGAATGCGCTCGATTCGTCCATATTTTGTGAATATATCGCGAATTTTGTGTTCATCTGTGTAAATGCTCAAGCCGAAGACACCAAGGCATCGACTCTGCAGTGGTTTCTCCTGCAAACAAAACAAATTACAACTGCAAAACCCGTGTTAATCATGACAGCGCACTTACCCGTGTACCGAGACGTCGTTTGGAGCCATAAGTACGAGAGCTACGAGAACGCGATCTACGCCTATCCCTTGGCGAGTGCGACCTTTTTAAAATGGGAAGGTTAAGAAAATTTTGATTATTTTTGTTTGTTTGTTTAATTTGTCTCTTGAAAAAAGAAGTTGTTTTGTTTTTTGTTTTTGGGTTGTGTTTTGCTTGATGTTTTCGAGTATTTTTCTGAATTGGCTTTTGGAAAATGTGACTAGAAATACTGTTTTAAGTTTTTTTTTTTTTTTTTTTACAAATAATCTATTTCGGACGAGAAGTAGGAGAGAAGAAGTTCTTGAATTTGCAACACACTTTGGCTGTGAATGTTTGGAACCATTTCAGAATGGAAATTGAAAAGAAAGCAAAAGCAAAAGCACCATTTGCAGGCGCACACTTACCTCGAACGGCTACGGCTATCGGATGGACGAGTGGCTTTTCGACGCGGTGGGGACGGAGGAGTCCTTGATCTAGACCGGCTACGTGAATAACTTGGTGATTTTCTATCATAAAAACAAAAAAAAAACAGAGAAAAGGCGGTTTAAATGTTGACATGCACGTGTGTACAATAGATAGTGCTACTTACCTTCTTCCATTCTTTCGGACAGGTGACCTGCTGATGCTACGGCTGGCGCTGCGCGGTGTCTGTAACAAAGTTAGGTTAGGAACGATTTGCATACTTTTTTCTTTCTTTCTTCGTCTTCGCCAACTAGTTATGGTTTTGTTGTTCTTTTTTTTTTCCTTGCTCTCGTCTGCTACTTGATGGTTATTTATAGAATCGGCAAAGCAGCGATTTTATTTGCAATATAACCAACTTGTCGCTCACAAATATTTAATCAATATCAATTGAAGCAAAACACAACAATAAACAAATTAAAATGCGAAAATTGAAATCTTCTGGGGACCACTCATTTCCATGGCGTTGCTGTTTGGGCCAAGTAAACAAGCTTGCCACAGAAAAGGTACAAAAAAAATTAAAAAAAATAAACGCGAAAAACTGCACAATTCGCGGAAAATTGAAGAACAAATTCGCACCAAAACGAGTTGGGAAAATGAATTATTTTTTTTCTCTTCTGTTTTTAGTCAAAGCTAAATTGTGAATTGTGAATTTACCATACGTCTGTTCATTTTCTCCGGCATGTAAGTTCCTAATTGTGTGGTTCTGTTGGGTGAAATGTTTTTGGAGAAACAATTCGGCAGATGGCTCGGGGATTTTCGCTTCTTAATTTTTAGACCAATTCTATGTGTATTATTGTTTGGTGTAGAAATGCCGATGATGAGGAAATAAACTGGCAACGGGTTGTATTGAGTATCACATGAAAAATGGAAACCTCCTTGCGCACTTGATGCGACGAAAAAAAAAAATTAAAAAAAAGGTACAACAAAATGCCGAACGAAGATCAAATGTTGCAGGGCTGACAACTGCGAGGATTTAATTAGAGGATGACGATGAGTGTGTTCAGGAGGGAGAAGAGGAAAATTCCAGAATATTGGTGGAATTGGTGGGAAATTATTTGTTGGGTGATTTTTTTTTTCTTATTTTTCGAGTTTCAAAGCAAAAATAGAAATTATAATACCTACCTACATAATCGATAATTTGATAAAATTTCACGAATATGAAATTTCAATGAATATTGGGGCTTTCATGCATACACTAAATTCAGGGTGTCAGAGGAAAACAATATTAGTTTGTACCACACGAAATGTCCCATCTTGGAGAAAAAATTTAAAAGCCAATATAAATTCTTTACTTACATACATAGATGGTGCTGTAGCCTGGGTTGTACAGGGCCTCAGATATCATGCCTCTCCAAGTAGTGTTAGATGGTTGAGTTCTCTTTCCACTTCTACGCTACACCTAAACTAAGGTCTTCCTTTACTGCGTTGTTCCTCTGAGTTGCAGTCGGTAACTTCCGGGCCAGGACACTGGTCGGGTTTTCAGGTCAGCATCGCTGTACAGCCCGTGAAGTTCGAATGGACTTCGAATGGAGTTCGATTTCAAAACCAAACATGAATCCGTTTAGTTCCTCTCTAGAGATGCTTTCTTATGCGACTCTGACAGCGTTGAATTCTTGAGTTTTTTTTTTCAAGAAGGCGTAATGCGAAAATTTCATCTATGGTGGTCTTGCCTTGCGTAAATTCGCACTGATAGAGGCTGGTGACACTGTTTACGAAGCGTCTTAGGGGTTCACATTATACCTCAGACAGGATTTTATAGGTTATGTTGTTACAGTACAGCAAATCGCCCTTATCTTTCCCTTCGGACAAGCAGTCTCTTTCCCAGTAAGAGGAACGTGTGTAAGAAAAAATACGTTGGAGGACGGAAAGTTAAACAGGTTGGCAGTTAAGACATTGGGTCCAGCAGTTTTGTTAGACTTAGGCTTGGAAATGACTGTCCTGACTTGATCTTGGTCGGGTGGACGGAAATGTTTTTCGCCTTTGTCTATGTTGGATGGTCTATGTTTCTAAGGCCTCGATCGAGTCCTTCACGTGCTCTTTCTTCTGTCATCTAAAGAACATTTGTTCTTCCTTCCTTTCTGGTCAAAGAGCCTGCGAGCCTCACTCGCTCATTTGTGCAAGGCCGCTCGGGGTTTTCTGTCTGATTGATTGCTCTTCTTTGTTGGGTTGAGTAGAAAACCCAGCACATCAGACGTGGCTTCTTTGATTGCTCTTTGGTAGTGATGCCACGGACTTTCTACATTAGATATTCCGATTGTTGCTGTTCGAGGTTGAACTTCCTCGCAATGGTTCAGTGGCTTTGGGCTGTTACGGATATCGGAGTTCCTATTTTAGCTACAACAAGGTGGATGGTCCGAGTCGATATTAGCTGATCGGAACGTTTGAACATCCAAAACACTGAACGAGTTCCTTGAGTGCATTGGGTCGATCGCAATATGGTCGACTTGATTGACGGTTTGTTGATGAGAATTCAACCAGATCTCTTGTACCTTGTGGCACCGTCTGCCGGCTATACTTTCATTACGTCATATCATAAAATGGATACCCTGTGTCGATTTCCAGAGATGATGGCGTTGAGGCTGTACTTTTGCAGTGTATTACCAAAGATGCCCTCTTTGCCTCTTTGAGTTCATTGTCCATTAATCGTTTGCCAGGGTCGTCAACAATGAATCCGTTATTATCCGAGGCTATTAGCTGGTGCGTTACAATTTTTTTCTCCTCCGTATAGGGCTGCGAGTCCTGTGGCGGTGTGGGCCAGTACTGGTCGAAGTTGCATTCGCCATTTTAGCCTGCATGAATAAGGATTTACTCATTGTGCTCCCGGAGAGGCACTAAGAGGTAGGGCAAGTACTACGTTTTGAACTTCATTGTTGCGCTGTTGGTCTAATCCAAGTAATAGAACAGTTCGTGTATGTCTGAGATACAGTGTATGAATAAGTTTTAATCCGATTCCACTCTCCATATTGAACAAACCTCGTTAGTTTCGAATTCCTAATACCCTATATGCTTCTAACGGCGGACTGAAATACTCAATTTTATCGTTGATTGTCACCTTTGAATAAGGCATTATTCGGTTTATGGCCGGTCCATTCACTAGAGCGGGATTTGTCAAACTTCTGCGCTGAATGGTCCACAGGCCTTCAGCTTTGTTTTTGTAATTTTGTATAGGATTAACAAATCACCCAAGTAGACTACAGTTTTCTGAATAAGTAAGTGTATTGGTCCGTGCGTGCCTGCTGTAACCCATCTAACCCATAGGCTTGCTCCCTGCTTTAATATTCCGACATTCAACAACAAATCCGTTCAGACACACATTCTTTACATCAATGTGGTTTGTCGGAAGATCAATAAAAATCCATCATTCTCAAGCATCTTGGCATACTCTTCTTGCATTGCTTAATTCCAGAACCATACATTCGACCCGCTAAATGAATCTTCAACAAAGACAGGATCAGCGGAATTAGTTGTCACATCCAAGAAAGTACGTGGCATAATCCTTAAATGTCTCTGCTTTCGCTGTTCTATTTGATGGTCTCTGTGGTTGGTTCCAGAGCAGCATTCTACAGCATACTTTGTGCAGTATTCGAACGGTTTGAGCCGAAGAGCAAGACTTCTTCCGAACAATACGTCTCGCAAATTGTATTTTAATAAACAAGGACAACTCTCCACAAATTGGATTAACTCAAATTCGGGTTAAAGTGAAGGTGAATGGTTCGGCACAATTGTACTTTCTGGAGCTCTGGAGCTCCATTAACAGGGGATACGATCAAAAAAACTCGATCAAAACAACGTGAACCAATTTCTCCTCATAGTGAATGTGACTATTAAAAGAAGGCAATTATCCTCATCATCAATGTCTGTTATACGGAGTAGAGGAATAGACACTCGCTGAAGCGGAAGAAAGCCCTCCGTAAATCCCTACAAAATAAAGCCTATGGCGCACTATCGCGGAACTATGGCGCAGCCCATCTCACCTATTCATCGGGCCGCAGTTTGACCTATCCTCCCCCATGTCCATTCATGGACATGGCATATATTGGGACAACTGTCAGACAACATCCCACTTCCTGGGAAATTGCCCTGATTTAATACGCTTTAGAAAGTAATCCATGAGCAGTTGCCCCTTCCGTATATGTTCATGTCCGAATTCGACGACAACAATGATAAATTATCACAAGCTGGAATATCAGAACACCTGATTAGGTACATTTGACACTTTGTTCACCTGCTTCTACTTGAGTATATTTTCAAATTTTACTTATAACAACCTTGCCCTCATCAATCTAGTCATAAACCAAAATCCATACCTGAAAGAACTTTAATCCTCCTTTTTCTCACTTTACTCACAATGTAACGTCACCTCTAGTCAAAATTGTTTTTCTCAATTTTTTTCAATGTCCATCAGTTGCCTAACCTGAATACAATGACTAGCGCTTGTCCGTCCCCACTTATATTCCGCATTCACATATTGACACACAAGTCAACTGTTTTTTTGTACGAAATTTTGAAAGAAAAGAAAGAAAAAACCAAAAAGAAAGACTCAAAGACATCGCAAAAGAAAACACGAGAACTTCACAAAGAAATCCACGAAAATTTCACTCCTTCAATTAAAGGAAAATTTTTGTAGAAAATTCAATTTGTAATCGCTAAACCGTGACACACAAGTTAAAAAGTTGAAAAGCAGTCGACGACACACAATGGCCGGTGCTACGAAAATCGAACGAGCGCAAGAACTTTCCACTCGCAGTCCCGAGCACGGCATCGACTTTCTTAATAAAATCGTCCGTGAACAAGAAGTCGCCGAGAATAATGAAGAACTCATCCGGGTCAAGGAGCAGGGCATTATGCAGCTGGGCGAGCTCTACAAACAGGAAGGTAAGGCTAAGGAGCTTGCTGACCTTATTAAGGTAACCAGACCGTTCCTGAGTTTGATAAGCAAGGCAAAGGCTGCCAAGCTGGTTAGGTCTTTGGTTGATTTATTCTTGGATATGGAAGCTGGTACTGGCATTGAAGTGCAATTGTGCAAAGATTGCATCGAATGGGCTAAACAAGAGAAGCGCACTTTCTTGCGGCAGTCATTGGAAGCTCGTCTGATTGCGTTGTACTTTGACACAGGATTGTATACAGAAGCCTTGCAGTTGGGCTCACAGCTTCTAAAGGAGTTGAAGAAGTTGGATGACAAAAATTTGCTCGTGGAGGTGCAATTGTTGGAGTCAAAGACGTACCATGCATTGAGTAACTTGCCGAAGGCTAGAGCAGCCCTAACATCAGCTCGAACTACTGCGAATGCGATTTATTGTCCACCAAAGGTTCAAGGCGCTTTGGATCTGCAATCGGGCATTCTGCATGCAGCCGATGAGCGGGATTTCAAGACTGGATTCTCGTATTTCTATGAGGCGTTCGAGGGTTTTGATAGTGTTGACGCTGCTAGGGCATTGACCGCTTTGAAATATATGTTGCTGTGCAAAATCATGCTGGGACACTCGGACGATGTTAATCAAATCATCAGTGGGAAGTTGGTAAGTTGAAGAGAGGAGTTGAAGTCGTTATTTCTTTGTTTACAATTGATGTTGGGGCATTTGCAGGCCATCACCTACTCTGGCAGAGACATTGATGCGATGAAGTCCGTGGCTGCGGCCTCGCACAAACGATCTTTGGCTGATTTTCAGCAGGCGCTTAGGGACTACAAGAAGGAATTGGCCGATGATGTCATTGTGCAGGCACATTTGGGTACATTGTACGACACAATGCTGGAACAGAATCTTTGCAGAATCATCGAGCCGTATTCGAGAGTGCAGGTGAGTTCTAAAAATAGATTCGCTGACTAAGCAACGACGTAGAAGTATGAGTTTTATGATTTTTGTTTTGCTGCTCTGAGCTGTATTGTCATTTTCGTTGTTGTTTTCGTTTGTCTGAAGGTTGTTTCTTCTTTGTTTGTGTGTGGATTTCTGACTTTTTTAAGCAGTGGAGGCAGAGAAGGAACATAGAATCGCTTCAAGTAAGTCGTTGATAGAATGACTGTTTGGAGAAATGTCAGTTATTCACTGACAAGGACTGTATCTACGAGTGGTTACATCCTTGTGTTGTAAAGTCTGTACACTTTTGAGTAAGACATATTCTCTAAAGCGAGTGCATCTTCATTGTGGCAATATTGCGCTGAATCGCTTTTGGCTTATTGCCACAGGCGGGTGACTCGACATAATCGCCACAAAAGTCGTCTAAATATGTGGAATCATTCGACTTTGGCGGGAAATGAATGTCTAATGAGGTCCTTAAGGTTGCCTCATCTCTTTTGCGACCAAGTGTGTTGGGAATAATATTCCTTGGAGTTCAAGTAAAATAGCCATGTTGTAAATTTAACCTATTGACGGCCTTCAATTTGCGCTTTTCCGCTTGCAATGCGTAATCAAAGATCGTGAGTGCGTTGCTTTTGGCGACTAAGAAGCCCACTAGGCAAACCTACGGCGTAATAAATGAAAGTTTTAAAAATGGAAGCGCAGAATTCGAGGAGCGGAGGTCTACCAAAGGACAATTTTTCGTACATCCTGCGGAGATTGAACTGTGATTTTCTTTTATTTCAATTTCGCACAGATTGTTAGTTAAAGACCATAATCCAAGAGCCCTAATCGATTTCTCGATATGGCCATCTTTTGACTGTTCATGAATGCGGTGCACGCTAACCGTAGGCTGGATTGTGGTATTTTGAGCCATTCTCGGCAAATATCTTTTTTCAGCGCGTCCAAACTTTCATTAATTGTCGTGCTGACTCTGGCTCGCAAAACACTCGAAGCACAGAAGTAGTTGTTCGCCTGTGATCAAGTGCGGGACGCTGTTTTTCTGCGATTCTATGTTCACTTTGGCTTTTTGAGACGGTGCAGAGTCTTGTATGAACCTGGATGCTGTCGATTCGAACTGTTTATGTTCTCAGAGCTTCAATGCTCCTTGCAGCACTCTTTCCCGATATTTAAGGCCAAGAATACCAGTTGCATGCAACTTTCTGCCGACATTGTGGCTGACGCTATTACTGAATGTGGTTTTTCGCTTTTTCCGAACGCTCAAATTGTCATAATTTTTCCGTTATGGTTGTCTTGTAAGGTTCTATCAGAAGCGGATGCGCCGTTTTTATACCACAACTCACATGACCAGCCAGCTCGGTCTTTATCTAGCTGCTTGCAGATTTGCAAGCTGCGGTACGCTTCCACTCGTGTGGAAGTCGAGGTCTTCCTCTACGGCGCTGTGCCTCGGGTGCGGATTCGAAAACTTTTCGTACCGGTGTCCACCCGCTCTACATGACCCAGCCACCCAACCCAGTAGTTGAACCTTCACTCTTCCAGCTAAGTCGATGTCGCTGTACAGCCCATATAGTTCGTCGTTGTATCTCATCCTCCACTCACCATCAATGCAGACGGGACCGAAAATCACCCGAACAATTTTCCTCTCAAAGCAGCCAAGGGCACCCTCATCCATTTTTGATAAAGTCCATGCTGCTGCGCCATAGAGGAAGACTTCCGGTTATGTCAATGTCATCGACGTATGCGAGTAATCGGATGGACTTTTGAAACATTGTGCTTTTTGTGTTGTGTTGTCTTGTCTAAATCCTTTTTTGACATCAAAGGTACGTTTTCGGTGAGTTCCTTACCCACCTTGATGGATCAGCGTGTATTCTCCATGGTCATCCTGCACATACGGACGAGTTTGGCGGGGATATCAAAACTAGATATTGCGGCCTTAAAATCGACGAATAGGTGTGTGTCAATTTGCAGCTCACGGTTCTTTTCCAAGATCTGCCGTAGTGTGATTGACGGTTATTGACGGACGGCTTCAGGCGTTCACACAATACGGGGAAGAGGATCTTGTAAGGAATGTTAGAAGACTGATGCCTCTGTAGTTGGCGCAGTTCTGAGGGTGTCTTTCTTGAGGATCGGACAAACAATTCTGAGATTCCATTTATCGGGTATATTTTCATCCGGCTATGGTTTACATATGCTCGCTTTGAAGAACTTGCTAGTCAGACCGTCCGCTGCAGCAGCCTTGTTGGACTTAAGCTTAGATATGCATGGCTATTTTCACTTCGTCTCGGTATCGACTATGACTCTACTACTATGTTCCCCTGTTCGCCTCTACAGAGTTTGTATCCGTGGCAAGTTTGTTGTTACTTTTTGGTAAAACTTCCGAATCTCATTCCTGGAGAAGCATCTCTTAATTTCTTCGACGGCGCGCTTCCCATGTCCCTTTTTTTTCCTCCTGAGAAGCCGGTGTTCGTCTCTCCTCTTCAGTTCGTAGAGTTCATGAACAGCCTCAGTCCTTCTATCCAGTGCCGCTTTGTATGCCTCTTGCTTAGCTGCATGTGCTTGCTGGCACTTGTCCTCAAATCAGGGATTTCATTGTGGTGGCGGGGTGAAACCCAGCACATCAGAGGCGGCATCCCTTGCCATTGCCATTGGAACTTCCTCACGGTATTAGCTTGCCTATGCGATGTTCGGTATATCCTCATCTGTACATTGCCTAAAACAAGGTAGTTGTCCGAGTCGCTGTTGGCCGCTCGGAACGTTCGGGCATCCATAATACTGGAGGAGTGTCTTGCGTCAATCGCAATGTCGTCGATCTGGTTGAGGGTTGATTGATCAGGAGTTCTCCAACTCCTCTTGTGAATATTGAGATGTAAGAACCGCGTGCTAACTACTACAATGTTTCGCCTCGCGGCAAAGTCGATTAACCTGAATCCGTTATCGGAGGTGGTGTCGTGCAGGCTATATCTTCCGACAGTACTCATCTTTCTCCTCTGTGGGGACGTGATCGCATATTTAGTCTTAATACTGATTGTTACGAGGCGCTCGTTCAAAACCGGAACTTCTTGCTTAAGTCTTCCTCTAATAACAAATCCGCATCCAAATAAGCGCTGCTTTTGCCGTCAGTAACAACTGCCGTAGTAGATGTCGCAGTTTTTCATCCTCTTTTTGTCCGGCCCATCCCATCACATTTCATCCAAGGACAGTGATGAAGGAGCCAAGGGCCTCCTAACATTCCACGTGCAGATCCGAATTTCGTTGTCCTTGTTTCGTTTGCAGGGGTTGTCAACAGTAGATCCGTCCGTATGGGAGGCTTGTTGTTGCTTCGTAACTTAACTTTCTTTTTATGGCTACCCCTAGGACGAGTGGTCGGTTAGACCGAAGGCAATAAATCGTTCAGGGATGTGAGCGCTGCCGTTGGTCCATTAAGGGTTCATCCGCCCGGATAAGGCCTTGCTTGTCTTTTTTCGGGATTTTATTTCACGTTTGATTCCATCTGGGGAATTTATCCACTGAAAGGGTTATTGTGCTGCTATTTTTGTCTGCTGGTCAGCCCTCGCACTTATGAGTTTGGCAAGTCAAGCAAAGATGAACAGCGACCCACTTCGTTACCACTGGATGTCGCTAGGTGGGCACCTCTCAGTACCTATCTATCAGAGATGTTCTTCTACGCATGTGTAATCACTGCGCAAGCTTTTCCAACAATTCGACTCTTTCAGACTGCTTTCAATTGTCTCAACGAAAACTGGAACAATCTGGCGAAAGCAAGATAGTTGCATTTAATATTTCAAAGGCATTTGCTAGCATTTGGGATCCACGAATCTTGTGTTCAATGGTCTGATATCCACAAAAACAACGTTGATGTACCGCAGACCTCTGTTCTGTTTCTGACATACTTTAATTTTTAATAATGATCCCTCATGCAGTCAGGTCGAATCACAAGTAGGGGGGACAAATTCGAACTCATGATCTGAAATTTGTTGCGATTTTGTTCAGGAAAAATGTGAGAGGCGATCGAATGCCTAACTTTGAAGGGGGAGCTGCACTGCATAAAGACGAAGACGACACGAGAAATTGTAACCCATATTGTGTTGTCGATTCTAGACAGTCGACAATACAATATTATTAATTGCAATAGCATTTCGACGCAGAGATCTCTTATGAACGGCGCTCAGATCTCAAGATGTACGAGAGAAATATATAAGAATGAAAAGCGATATGTACGATGACGTTAAAACTAAAGTCAAGCTCGGAGGATATAAAGCTTTTTAGTGTCATGCTAGATTTCTACTGAAGCAACACATTGACGAGTCCAGAACGACTTCCTTTCTTTTCGTTCAATATAACGCTATTATAAGCAACGACGTGACAGCACTTCAGGCAACACTTAACATTAGATAAAGGCGCAATAAGGCAGTCGAATCAGTCGTATTAGGAACGAATATCTATTGTTATTTTCTGAACCCACAAGCTCAACTCTTGACATCTATTTAAGTGGAGTAATCGTGTCAAAAAGCGAAAGGTGTAAATATTTAGACGCTATCGCTAACAACGAAGGAAATTGGGATGTTGATGGTGCGCATAGGGTTAGGATGCGAAAATTTTGTCTTCGTATTTTGCCACAAAAAAATTTAAGGATTTGTTATACACGACACTTGTACGTCCAGCTTTAACATTCTCATCGCAATGTTGTGCGATGTACGCGAAGTACAAAGGAAAAATGACAGCGCGAACCGCGGAAGTCCTCATATTAAAAGAAGAAGAAAAAGATCTATGATGTCTTATCTGATACTTCTAATCCAATATATTCCTTTGCTGAGGACAGTATTTTCTGCTACTTGGCTGTAAATCTGGAACGGCAGCGTAGGCTAATCTCATTAAATTGCATATTGCTTTCAAAACACAGTGCTGTCCGTAAAATTGAAAGTTAAATATTCAGTCTATTTTTCATTGGGACAATTCTACGTTTCCTTAAGCGATGCAAGAAAAACTTTACTCCGTCTGATCAGCCTCAATGCATAAGGAATTGATTCGCCCAAAATTGAAGCACAATGCCCACCTCGACTCGGAATTTACCGAAGAGGAAACAGACAACTTTTAGAGAAGCCACAACATTTGACGAAAGAAGTCTGTTGTGTCCTCTTCAGAGTAGCAAAGTGCGATGCAATTTAACCGGATTTAAAAAGCGGAACATGCGAAACATCCGTTGGAAAAACACATGCTAAACAGGTTTATTTCATGACAGAAAAATTCCGTGATAAGTAGAAACTTAGTTAAAGTATCAAACTTATGGATTGAAGGTTTGTTGCAAGCGCATGCAATCCTCATATTGCCAAAGAAGATTTACCCCTTCCATCAGCTGAACAAAATAGTATATCCCTAAGCCCACTTTCTGATGTACTCTGAAATATCTAGTCATTATAACCTGCAGAGATACAAAACAAATTTTAGCACCGAGGATAAAACTGCCAACATTTTCCGCCAACCCAAAAGGTTCACAGGTTTAGAATATTTTAAGGAGGTTGGCTGAAACCTTTCTGACATAACAAAGAAACAAGACATTTTTCCTTCGAATTAATTTTTATTTTTCTATCATACATAGCCTCCTTGTAAGTCTGCACATTTCCCAGCAATGCTCCCATCACTTCAACCCGTTCAAGTAGTACTTGTCGTCTTTATCTGCAAATAGTTGTTTACGAAGGTGATGACCTTCTTATTCGATGAAAATGTCTGGCTTCCGCAGTTTTTAGCCTAGAGAACAAAGAAAAATCGCTTGAGGCTAGATCCGTTGACCAAGGAGTGTGGTAACGTTTTAGTCAACGGCCTCGTCACACTGAAAGCATAATTCGTAAATTTTCGCCATGGCAACTGCTGACGTGTGTAGGACGGCCCATTATCTTGGTGAAACAATATTTTTTTCTGCTAATGTTGCCGTTTTTCCGCCATTTCTCTCTCAGCTTATCAAGTAATGAAGTGTAGTATGCTCCTGCAATTGTTTTTCCTTTTTTAAGATAATCGATTAGGACAACTCCACTTTCCCAACCGAAGGAACAGCCCTTGCCTTTTTTGGAGCCAATGCCATGTTCGCAGTTTACTGTTTTGACTGTGTTTTTGTTTCTGGAGTATAATGGTATATGCAAGATTTATTGCGCCTAAACTGCGCCAACAAAGCGTTGGAAATTTTCATTCGAACACGTTTTTGGTCCGGGGTAAGCAAACTCGAGGCTTAACACGTGCTTTGAACATGTTCGTCGCTACTGCTATCTCTCTAGCCTTAATTCGACGGTTGTCTAGAGCCTTTTGGTGGGGCGATATTATCGTCAGTGCTTACAATTTTTGGCCGTCCCAAACGTTCATCGTTACCTAAGCTGGTTACGACACCTTTAAATTCACCTGTCCAAAATTTTACGGTGTTCAAATCGTCTTTAATTTGCGTTGGCATATTATCCGTCAAATAATTTTTTATGACAGCTCCATTTTTCCATTTTCACAAAAACACTCTCTCAAACGGTTGACAAACAATAATTGCACGTCTAAAATGGCTGAAATTTTTCAGAGTACCTTACAAAGCATGCGCAAACACATTCCCATTTTCTTGACGAGTGCTCCATCTTCATGTTGAGGTCTGACTTACAAGAAAACCCTCGTGCTTTGTCAATCATGAGAAATTCTTTGAACCAAACTTAAGACCATGCCGATACGGAAAATACTGTTGACTGTGGTTTGAAGCTTAGGTTAGGTTAGGTTAAACAATCGCCCTGGTGAAACACCCAATTTCTCTGTAAAAGCCAAGAAGGCCTTTGAAGTGCGTGCCGTCTATTTCCTTTAGGGTTTCGAACAAGTATTTCCCTAAAAATTTTCTTCGACTACGCGATATTGTCTCCCATTCACACAGTATGTGTGTTATGTCCACAACAGCTTACGATCACCGCAGAATCTGCAAATATCCGTATCTGACAATTTGAGTGTCTTTGCATGTTGCCGCAGGAGACAGTGTCCTGTCAGGATTCCTATTACTTTCCTAAGCTTATCCCTGTTTAGTTTTATTAATTTCACAGATCTTTTGTCGTCGAAAAGAGGCCAAAGAGCCGTTGATACCCTGTGTCCCTCAAGACTTGACCACCTTAGTTGGGTTGGCAGTCTTTGTGATTTTTTCCTCGATAGTGCTCCGCACAATGCAAAGGGATAGTTTGATGTTGGTAACCTCACTATTGTCGAGTAGCCCTCCTTTTCTTGCAAGCTCGTCCGCTTGTTCATTTCTTTTAATACCACAGTGTCCTGGCACCCAACACAGTCTTACCCGGTTTTGACTGCATAGTGCTTTGAGCACTGTGCTACAGCCCCTGACTATATCAGAGTTGACATTGGTTGATTCCATTTGATTCCGATGATTGAGTGCGGCCTGGCTATCGATGTAGATAGCGATATCTCTTTCGGATACCGAGCTCAGACGCCCTGAGGACAGCCAGAACCTCTGATTCTAAGACACTACTTTCGTCCGGTAGCTATGAAGCTTACTCGGATTGTTAGGCTTTGTTAGTAGAAGAAAACTTGTCGTACTAGTCTTGGCCTTATGGAGGTTTTCTTTGTTTACCATCGAGAAGTCCTTTTATTTTTTTTTTATATAATACAATTTCAATAATTTTTGCCTCGTTTTCCACTTTCAGGTTTCACACGTTGCCGAATGCATTAAGCTTCCAATGCCTCAAGTAGAAAAGAAATTGTCACAAATGATTCTGGACAAGAAATTCAGCGGTATCCTCGATCAAGGTGAGGGCGTACTTATCGTATTCGAAGAAACCACCGTCGACAAGACCTACGAGCGTGTTCTAGAAACAATTCAAAGTATGGGCAAAGTTGTCGACACACTCTATCAGAAGGCCAAGAAGCTCTCATAGACATAACCAACATTATTGCCGGTTAATTTTTCTAATTAAACAGTAAAAGAAAGAGAATTTTTATTTTGTTTATTCTGGTATATTATCGAATTCTGTTACATCTATAGATTAACAAATAACCTTCTTCCTATACCACTTCCTTTCCTATGTCTTTATTTACTCCCCCCCCCCCCCCCTCTCCACCGACCATCTGTAACAATATATATTCATAATTAATTTTTTTTTCGTCAAATAAACGATTTAAATGACCTCTTACATCAAACTCTATTATAGTTTTCCAACGATTTTCCGTTTTTCAAATTGAAGAATTCAAAATTATCTCTCATAAAGTATGTTTTTGGCTAAAGGTTTACATAAAAATTATCATTATAAAACAAACAAACAAAAAAGAAAATATAGAAAAAGGAAAAAAAAAACAAAAAAAGATTAACAGCAAAATGAACAGAAAGGTCTTTTATTTGTGGGTAAAATGAAGCAGGGTAGGCTTGTTGACTGCTTTGATCAGTGGCAACATATTTTCCACAGTCTCTTTGAATACATTATGAAATTACAGCGTAACCTGGTAACAGTAATCGTTTTCTTCCAAAATAAATGAGATTCTGAATCCAGGATTCAGACGAGAGTCTGGATGAAAATGAGGATCCGCTTTGAAGTAAAAGCTATATCTTCTTATTTAATGAACAGTTGAAACCTGTAGAGCGTATAATTACATCCAATGCTACATTTATCTTCTACATATCTGCATCGCTCCTGCGTCGCTTGTGGGGTTAGTTAAAACCATTCTAGAGGCCGCTCTATTTTGGATCACCTTGACAATGATGCCACGAGTTTGCTAATGTTTTTGGCTAATGAACTTTGGCTGGATGTTAGCCTCTGTTTCCTAATGTTTCCTACACATCAATTGTGCTTATTTTACCTCCAAGTGGTAACCATCGGGTACTGGTTGATGTCCATTCAGACTCGACTTGCTAGATTTAAATAGCAACACTATTAACGGGACAGCGGATGAATTCCTCATATGGAATCAACGGTGTGGTAAAATCCCAGAATAAAACAAATGACGCCTTATCCGGGCTACTCCGACATACTTGGAGCTCAGGCCGGTAAGGATTTCCGAGACAGTCAAGGTCTTAGAAAAGAGATGGTGGCGGATGAGCCCTTAATAGACCAACGGCAGCGCTCACATCCCCAAACGGGTTACTGGCTTCCGTCTAACTGACCCCTCGTCCTAGGGGTATGTATAATGGAACTGACCCTCTAGGTTGGGGGTTGTGCCGCCGGAGTAACTGAAGGGCCATGGACAAAAAAACTAAGTTATGAAACAACAACAAGCATCGGATACGGATCCACTATTGACAACCCCTGCAAAGGAAACAAGGACAACGAACTTCGGATCTGTACGTAGAACGCTGGATCCCTTAATAGCCCATGTGCAGCCAGGAGGGCCTGGACTGTTGCAAAATAGATATAACTGCCATCTAAGAAATGCGATGGGATGGATCGGACAAAAAGAGGATGCAAAACTACGGCGATTGTTGTCGACGGTAAAAGTAGCGCCTATTTGGATGCGGATTTCTTGTTGGAGGTAGACTTATGCAAGAAGTCTTGAGTTTCTGGAGAGAGAAAGAGCATCTTTAGTAGTACTGTCGGAAGGTATAGCCTGGACGATACCGGAAACGATAACGGATTCACGCTAATCGACTTCGCGGCGGGGCGAAATATTGTAGATAAAAAGCAGTTTCCACATCCCGATATTCACAAGTTGAGTTGGAGAACTCCTGATCAATCAACCGTCCAAAAGATTGACCACATTGCGATTGACGCAAGAAAGTACGGCTACGTATATCTCGAACATTGCAAAGGTAAGCTAATACTGTGACAAAGTTCGACGTCGGACGGCTACAATCGTAAGAGATCGCCAAATCCTATTCCAATTGAGTCTCCCTTAATCGTTTCGAAGACCAACGGTAATGAAACAATGAAACATCTGATTTGAGGACGAGGGCCGGCAATCACATGCAACAACGCAAGATTCATACAAAGCGGCACTACAGAGAAGGACTAGAGCTGTTCACTAGCTCTACGAACAGAAGAGAAGAGATGAACACCGGCTTCTCAGGAGGAAGAAGAAGTGACATGAGAAAGGCGCGGTCGAAGAAATTGAGAGATGCTTCTCCAGGAATGAGATTCGGTAGTTTTACCAAAAGCTACAAAAAAACTTGCCATGGATACAAACTCTGAACCGTAATCTGTTTGGTTCGATGACGAACCAAATACCGCTGTCAGGCTGAATGAATCTTTCAACTTGGACGATGTAGACCAACAATTCCGTCCACCTGACTTGGATGTAGTGAAGATAGCCATACATATCTAAGCTTAAGTCCAACAAAGCTACTGGAGCGGACGCAGCTCTTCACAGTGAGCATCTGTAAAATATGGCTGTACAAAAATACACCCGATGAATGGAGCCTCAGCATTGTTTATCCGATCCTTAAGAAAGAGACCCTCAGAACTGCGCAAACTACAGAGGCATCAGTCTTCTAATATTTTCTACAAGATCCTCTTTCCCGTATTGTGTGAACTCCTGGCACCGTTCGTCAACAACCTGATTGGTCCATATCACATATCATATTCCTGACTTTAAGCCTGGAAAGACCATCACTGACTGAATATTCACACTATCATATACACGTCAACACAAGAAGCACTATTTTTCAAGAGTCCGTCCAATTAATCGCATACGCCTATGATATTGACATAATTGGAAGAAAGCAGCGTGATGTTAGTGGCACTTTCGCGAGTATTGTGGCAGAAGCGGCGAAGGTGGGTTTCACGGTCAATGGGGCAGGACCAAGTATATGCTCTCAACCAGAGAGAACAGAACGTTAATCTCGACAGATAGAACTCTGAGGTAGTTAAGCACTTTATCTATCTATTAAATCAGACCAGCGCCAGGTACCAGAGTTTTTCATGTCTGCGTCCGTAGAAGAATGGAAATCTGGTAGTAAGATTTTCTGGCCCTCCAAATGTCACTAGAAACTTCTTCATATTGTTGTCATTTAGACCATTGTGTCCACACGATGGCAGGATTGAGTCTGGCGGCCGATAACGAGTTTGGAACCACAAACAAAAAAAGAACAACATGAATTTAGGAGCTCAATAGTGTCAGGAGCTCAGCCACTCAGAGTAAATACCAGTGGTGTAGAGCCCTGTGGTGATAACTGAGAAGGTTCGTGTATCCCAACAACAAGATTTCCTAGTTCCTTCTTGCTATATGCCGACCAAATGGTCTTAGCTATTGCGCACGTGTTATGGTGGACCCTAGGTGCAATTGACAGAAAGAAGAGCTTGTGAACTATGCCCTTACATCCAGCACAGGGTCACCTCAATGGTTTATGCATGAAATTCTTGCAGTTTCCCGAAATTCTTGGTCTGATTATTATTGGGGAGTCCAAGTGTTAACAGCTACCCTATTGTTAGCGTGCACCTGCACCACCAATGGCTTCACCTTCAATAGTTCTATTGACTGTGGACAGATTATGGAGCTTCGACAGACGGAAGGGCTTGTGAGTTATGCAAGGCCGACCCCTTTCTCGCTAATTATTCGTCTTTTCACTGGCTCGAGTATCCATATGCCCTGATACTCAGCAGAGGGTTACCATGCTCTGGACTACATGATAATCAGAGCATTAACGGGTGCCTAGGTTAATTGCGACCTCCCGGCGATGTCATTTTCAATAATAACTATTGTGGTCATTATAAAACTGCCTTTAAGATAGTGTATCCTTCCTATGGTTTCGTAGTCGGCCCTATCTTCCCTTGCCTATGCCTATTTTCGAACTATTGATGTAGAAATCCAGTTCCACTATGACTAGGTTTGTCTATTAAGTGTTTGGCTTTGGTGATACCATAATGACATAGGCAGAACGAAATTCGAATTTCCTGTTTCATAAGACTGCGGGAGTTAGAAGATTTGGCCTGGCTACCTGAAAGCATCATAAGGCGCCATAAAAAGGGTTCTTAGCGAAGAGTATTTGTTCAAAACTCTCCTCCTTTTGGTTTATTGACTAAAAGAACGGTCAACAAAGTTATTTCATTCAATTATCGTACATATTGGCATCCATGTAGTCATGTAGTAACAAATACGTGTCCAATTATGACTACGTATACTTATCCTTCCATTCTTTGCTTACAACAGATCAATATCTACAAGCTACATCCTCCCACTTGTTGAATATTAATTCGAAGACAAACAAAGTTCACCATAAATTCATGGTCTTCTTCATGTACAGGTTCCGGCTAAATTCTGACAATATTCCATTTATATTCATTAATGCACGTATTCAGGTAGGTAGTCGGTTCTATAAATGATCCTAGGGAGACTCACTTACATTTCTAAATCAAGAATTTATTTCATCGTCTTTTTTTGATTTATGAATGAGCGTCGGAGTCATTAATTTCCTCCTCGACCCAATTTTCCAATAATATTGCATACACACGTATGGCTAGAGATGGGTGGACGAACGAAAAGGACCTATTCCACATGTCTGATGGCCATTTCATTTAGGTATCGTCTTTAACATAAAGCTCCAATTTTTTATCCTCATGAAGTAATCATTGGCTAATGGCCAAACTTGGCCATAATAAAATAGCTGAGCATTCGGTGAGAGAAAACAGCCATTTCTGAACGGTGGAGCTTTCTTAATTTAATTTTGCGCATGACTCAAGTTCCATGCATCTCAATAATGATTTGGCTGGTGTTGGTGTCAAGCTTTTCTTTTGACTGCCTTTTGAATTGAGTGGAAAATGGCAATGTGATGGGCTTAAAAGGAAGGAAGGAAAGTTGACTTCGGTGACAGACATTCACTTCGCAGATGAATAAACATCAATTGCAGTAACATACAAATTTGCAATAGGAGTTTTAAAGGACCATTATTCACAACTAACAGGTGGTTCGAAAAGTCACGAGACTAGCAGATAAAAACACTTTTTTTTTTTACCAAATTTCGACTTTATTCATTAACGTAGTGTCCTTCTAGAGTTATACGATCATTCCACCGCCGCTCTAACATTTCCATGCCTTTCATATAAATAGAACGATTTCTCCAGTTCACCGACCACCTCTTCATTGGACCCATATCTCTTTCCGGCGAGCATTTTTTGGAGGTTTGTGAATAGGTAATAGTATCCATGTTGCAGTCACCACCGCATGCGAAAATTCTTTTTATTTCACTGAAACAGCTCTAAATAGCGCTCTGAATCGCCAAGACCGCGGTCTCGCCATTTATGTGCGTAGTGATGTAGCTTACCAAACTCCACCACAATGTGATCCATGTTCCAATCCGAAATTCAACTTCATGTGGTTCAAATTCCATCTCCGTAAGCAAATTATACACTACTGCTTTATTTATAGAAGCCCATTGATACACCATTGATGTGCTCTCCCCTCTAGGCTCGTCGGACCATTGTGTCATATCAGCTAATTTCTCGTACACCGACCACTCAGTTAGAGAAAAAATTCCTAAAAGAACCGTATGGCAATACGAGAAAGCCAACTGGAGCGGTCTTAACAGCTTCTTTAGGAATTTTAACTGATCGTTATGCTTCCTCGATAACGACGTGGATGCCGCTGCTGATATAATTACAGACACCATTCTCTTTGGAATGAGATCCTTTATTCCTCATCGGATGAAGAGTATCAAACCAAAAGAAAAGGCATGGTACGACTCGAGCTGTAAAGAGGCCGTCAGGGTTAGAGAAATGTTTTTTCGGTCCTTCAAGATCAATCCGACAGAGGAAAACCGAAAAAAGTTCAAACAAGCCAGAAATGACTGCAACGCCTTTCTTAAGCGTGTAAAATTCCAATATGACCAAAAACTGAGGCAAAAAATACTGCAATGTCCCAAAGGCAGTAACAATTTTTGGTCGTTGGTCAAAAACATTAGAAATTCCGCCTCATCCTCCATCCCAACGCTTATTTACAATGACATTCCAGCTGTCAGCTCTTTGGATAAGGCCAATCTGCTTGCTGCACACTTTGCGGCCAGCTCAACACTCCCAGATTGTGCTTTGTCTCCGCCTACACTTGAGTGCGTCGAATCTTCAATGGGACGAATCTACTTTCGCACTCGTGTAGTAGCAAGAGTACTTAAAGATCCCAACATACATAAATCCGCTGGTCCAGATGGTATATCTCCCCTTCTTCTGAAGAGGTGTTCTTCCTCGCTGGCAAAACCACTGCGTAAGCTTTTTCATCAATCCTACTAGGAATCTTTAGGACTCTTCCCGAGCAGATGGAAAACAGCATTTGTCCAGCCCCTCCCTAAAAAAGGCGAATATTCTTCCCTCACTTCACACAGACCCATTGCACTTACGTCCCTTCTTTCCAAGGTCATGGAAACACTGATAAATCGTCAGCTCATGAAATATCTCGAAACACGAAAACTTCTCAATGACCGGCAGTACGGTTTTCGTAGCAACAGGTCCACTGGTGATTTGATGGCATGTCTCACCGAAAAGTGGAACCAAAGCGTACATCAATCTGGCGAAAGCAAGATAGTTGCACTTGATATTTCTAAGGCATTTGACAGAGTTTGGCATCAGGCTCTTTTGTCGAAAATGCGTGCATTTGGGATCGACGACTCTCTTCTTCAATGGATTAGAAATTACCTTTCGGAACGTTCAATTTAAGTTGTCTTGGACGGTTTCAAGTCTGATATTCACAAAATAAATGCTGGTGTGCCCCAGGGCTCTGTTCTGTCACCGACACTCTTTTTAATTTTCATTAACGATCTCTTGTCTGCTACTTCTAATCCAATATATTCCTTTGCTGATGACAGTACTCTCTGCTTTTCATATTCGTTCCCGGACTCACGGCCCTGCTCTTCGGCTGTAGTACGAGAACGGCAGCGTATGCTAAGCTAATTAAATTCCGATATCAACAGCATAACCAATTGGGGAACTAGCAATAGAGTGGAATTTAATGCTTCCAAAACACAATGCTGTCTGCTGTCTTTAAAGCGAAATTTAAACACCCAGCCATTATCTATGAATGGCACTTGCATCGTCGAAACCGAAAAACTTTCCATTCTCGGTATGTGTGTCAATGACAACTTACGCTGGAATGACCACATATTCGATATCGCCAAAAATGCTGCGAAATGTCTAGGTTTCCTCAAGCGATGTAAGAAATATTTTACCCCCTCTGATCTGGCCTCAATATATAAGGCATTCATCCGCCCAAAATTGGAGTACAACTCCCACATCTGGTCAGGTGCTCCTAAAACATCTCTGCACCTGCTAGATAGGATTCAAAACCGTGCGATAAAACTTATTGACGATACTAATATCAGTCAATCAATGGACACCCTCGAACACCGACGAAATGTCTCGTGTCTCACTTTGTTTTATCGCTATTTCCACCACCAGTGCTCCACTGAAATCGCCAGTAGCATTCCGCCCATTCAAACTTTCAACCGTAACACCCGTCTCACTCATCAATGCTCATCAGTATACCCTCAAGCCCATTTTCGGACGTACTCTAAAATACGAGTTTCGTGATTCGTTCCTAAGCCGTACAACTCGCTTATGGAATGCCCTGCCGATCTCTGTATTTCCTGGTCGTTATAACTTGCAAACATTTAAAAACAATGTACATCGGTACCTCTCTTTTCTTCCTCCCTAAATTTCCTTTGCCCGCACTGTGTACAATCACCTTAAGGGTACTCAAACCCCTTAAGCACGCGCTCATTATAAAAAAAAAAAAAAAAAAAAGACGTTGTTGGTTTTGTTCCAAACGCGGTACCCACTTCGAACAGGGCTCTCGCATACCCAAATACTCGTGCAAAACATGATGTACGCGGTCTACTGGTGTCTTTACGGAGTCAGCTATTTGTTCAAAACGATTTTGTGGATTTTTTTGATCTTTTCCGGAGTAACAACCTCATTTGAGCGCGCAGAGCGTTCAGAAAGAAAACATAATTTTAAGGAGACAAAGGTAATGCTATCTTCCGCAGGCACAGAAAGTCGAAGTCGAAGTGGAACTTTGAAACCAAAGAAAGGGAAAACCAGGAAAACGTGCATCTGTCAACCGACCAACCAATAAGTAGTAAGTACTTCCATTGACAGGGCGCGTGCGTGTCGAAATCTATGTGTCAGTTTCGAAACTTTTCGAACCACTCGTTATATTCTTCGTTATCGCACTCAAGTTTTTATGTACTTATATAGGTCTTTTATTCGGTGATTTTGTGTAAGCCGCCAAGTAGGCTTGTGCTTCTTTCCACTTGAGCTTACGAATAGACTAAAAGGCTCTTTCGGATGAAGTGCCGGAATCCTTTCGCTCAAGATTTTCTAGCTGAATTGTTCTCTTTTTTGCTCTTTTTTTTCAAATTCTGAGAAGATTTTCTGTTAAAGCAACTCAAGGAACTATTTCATTTGCATTTGATTAATTTTATACTTCTGTATCGTAGAGCAGGACTGGAACTATAAGGATCCTACAGAAAGCTCTCCTGTGTGAAAGGGACTTACTTTTTGGAAAGCTTTCTCCATGTCGTTCGTTTTGGCTAGTACGAGTATATACAGGGTGAGCTCTTTGGAGGTTCGGTATAGAAATGGCTGCTTCAAAAAGTGATTTTTTTTTGTAGCCCTTTTTCAAGCATTTGCGGAGACACAAAGTCCGCTAACATCCACCGATACCGCTTGCAGCACTGTCTCTAACAGCTTCATTGGAACGACGCAGATACTGTCTGACGTATTCCTGGTGTTTCGCTACAGACCCGTGCTCAAGAAAATTCGAGGCCAAATGAAGAATTGTGTTGTTGGAAGGCGCAGATATTATTTTCAATGTAAAGTGTCACAGTTTCGGCGGATTCTTTCGGTGTAAAGTTATTCCTGATTGAAATTGTACTAAATTGTCGTTTCTAAATCGTGCATACTGAAGGCGATCTGAAGCTCCAGACGGCGTACCCTGTGCTTTGCTGATAACTCTCTGGTTTCTATCCAAGCTATCAGTCTCAAAGCTCCGCACTGTCATTTAAGGATGATGTTAAAGTCGATACTGAGGTTATAGAAAACCCATATCTTAAACTGCGGCAACAACTCAAATTTTAATGGTAAGCAGAATGAACAATCCCACTTGGACGTTGGTAGTCAAGAGATCCACTTGCCTAATCCATAAGAAAGGAGACCAATTATCCACGTCAATTATAGGGTCATCAGTGTCCTTAACGTCGTATATAAGGTCTTATTTGCGATCTTGTGTGAACGCCTGAAGCCAATTATCATCGATTTGATTGGGTGCTATCAGTACCGTTTGAGATGAGGAAATCCCCCAATCGACAAAATGTTCACACCCCTGGAGATCCTGAAAAAAATGTTAATGCCTAATATGACAGCATCTATGGGGACGAGCTATACAGAGCAATTTTAGGACTTTATATCCCTGCCATGTACCGCTGCTCCATAAAGGTCGGAAACAATATCTCCGAGACTTTTGATGGCAGAAAAGGATTTAGGCAATGTGACGCACTGATATGTAACTTTTTCAGTATCGTACTCGAGAGAATTGTACGAAGCTCGCAAGCAAACACTAGAGGCAACATTTTCAAAAAAATCTGTAGAACAACTTACATACGCTGATGAGATTGGCAGAACTAGGCGAGCTGTCACTAGTGAGTTCGGAAGTATTGGAACAAATTTTATTTAGTATATTTGTGAATGAGGGCAAAACTCAACAACATCGGCGAATTAGACAGAATGTCACAATAAATAGCTATAACTTTGAGGTTTAATCTCATCAGGAATCAAACGATGGAAGAGTTACTTTTGCTAATTGCTGTTTCTTCGTATCAAGAAGGCAAATGAGTAATAAGGTCTTGTCAAGAAACACAAAGGAGACTCTATGTAAGACTCTGCCTTATGGTGTAGAAGCACGGATGTTAGCGATGGTCAATGAAGATATCCTTTGCCGATTTTAATGCAAAATTCTTCGAGTGATATTTGGTCCCATTTGGGGAGCTGAACATTGACATTGACGTGGTCAGAAAAGCGCACATTAGTTTCCTAAGTAGGACATGTAGAGTGAAGGAAAACCAATGCTCCAGGCCGCAAAGTCTTAAATTTTAACCTGGAAGGACAACGCATTAGAGGAAGACCTCGCCTTAGGTGGTGCGCATAATTGAATGGAGACGTCAACTAATTTGCAGTGCGCAACTGGAGGAAGTTAGGACTAATTGGAGAAGCCTATTGGTTGATGCACTCCAGACTGTAACGCCATCTAGTAAGTGAGTTAAAGAAATGACAATTTATAATCTTGTGGGAAGACTAATTTACACTAAAAATGTTGGTGGTGTCATTACTCACAGGCGGACCAAAATGACTTATGGTATGGCGTAACAAGACATCACTCTATACATATGTATGAGCCCTTAAAAGGGCTCATGGTGGTGTGTAATGATTTGAAATTTGGTGGTAAGTCCACCATAACACTCATAACACTCCTGAGGATCGGTTAACCAATGCTAAGAATCTATTCATCAGACGCACTTTTGTCTGAGCATGTTTCACAGATGACTTTGTTTATGCTCCTTAACATTTGTTTGTCTGCTCAAGCAGCTTTATGAAAATTTGATTCCGAGCATCATTTCTGAAATGCTCCTCTATCTCTCTCTTCGTTATTTCGAAGTGAAACCTATCGCTTCCTAAAAATTTCATCATTGAACCTAAACTGGCATATAGGTCTTCTAGAAAGTTTTTCTGATAGTCCATCTGACAAGGCTCAAGCAGTATCTAGCGACTGCACTCGTTGGACATCAGATTTTTTCACTGTGCTACGTCTGTGTTACAGTCCGGGATGTCCATATTCATGACAGTCGAATATATTTGACCCTTTGTCTATTGGGATAACAACTGATCAACAGCTCATAGCTCATCTCAGACGCTGTTTGTCGCTTCGTGTACTGAATTTTTATTCATCCCGAAGGCAAAGATCCATACTTGGAGAACAGGTACTTTTAAGGATAGTGCCAGTAGACGACTACGGTTTTTTGAACGCCTTGTTAGTTCCGTAGAAACTCCTCCACCACAATTTTTATTTCGACACTTTTGCTAAATGCCGAAGAATTCTTAACCTGATGTCCGTAATGTCCAAGGTGCTCCAATGAGAGTACCGCTGAATCGATCTTTAACGTTGTCGTTGGTTCCATCTAGAGGAATTCATCTATCGAAGCGCCCGCCCGACTAAGTCAAGTATTATTCCGCTGTTTCCTCCCCATTTCCTTAAATGTTTTCTGATCATAGCCGCGGGTTGGCGTAACTAGGCATCATTGCCAGATGGCCATTGCATGTTGGGCTTGGTGGTTTTGAAAGTAGCTTTCTTCGCTATGCACAATTTTTTTTGTCTTTGGAGTTATCTTCTAGAGCAGTTCAATGGAGAGTCTTCTCTGGTGTTGCATTCTTGAGTTTGGCGTACAATGAGTACAGAAAAGGGGCCACCTCGACGGACATCTAAAACGGATATCTAAAAAAAAGTCTGGAGGAAATTTGAGCCTCTCTTAATATCGTTCTGAATGATAAGGATTCCTGCAGTCCTATACAATGTGTGATCAACTCAACTTGTTTTCAAGAAACTAAAGTTGTAACGTGTATCTTCATATACATTATGACCATAACAGCGTGCTTCTCTTGGTAAATTCCGTTGGCAAACATCCTTTTGCTTGTCATGTGCTTCCTCTTTTATGTACATATTGTGTTACTCTAGCAAACTGGTTTTGGAAAATCCTTGAAGTAACGACTGGGTTATTTGCCTACACAAACAAACACATTATCTACCACCATCCCCCACCCCATAAAAAACAACGCACTTTTCTGCTCAAACTAATTCGACATTAAGAAAAAAAAGCTTCAAACAACTCAAAGCTCTCACCACATGCTCTCGGAAATCTAATCACAGCCATAGGAAAAACACTTTCACAAACACCCATTCACACACCAATACACAAAAGACTTTCATGCTTACTCAGCCAAGAGGGTGAACGAAATTTTTCAATGCATTACATTACAAAATCGATAGCATGATGGCGCTACTGCTTTTATACAGTTGGTCGTCAGGAAAGTAGTCACCTAGAGAACCACACAAAATTGTCTCAATTCTATCGATTCGTTTGTCCAAAAAACTTTTGGAAATTGTGCAAATCTATTCCCCCCCTCAATATAAAGAAATTGTAAAAAACAAATCCTTCCAAGGATATTCAATTCAATTTTGATATCTCTCCATTGTGCTAGTGTTGCAGAAAATGTTCCGAAACCAAGTGCTGTAGTCCATGTGAGTTTAGTTTTCATTTTAAAATTGTGAAAAAAGCTTAATCCTTTCGAGAAGAAGAAAAGAAAAATATGACAAAAATGTGCATAATATGTTAACAGTTGAAGGGATATTCAAATTGCAATCAAACGGATACACCTATCTAGTGAGTATGCCATTTTTTTCCAATCCAAAGAGGTGATTTCCTTTTTTTTCGTTTAAAATAGACAAAAAAAAAAAAAACGAGTACCACATATTCGTCAGGGTCAATGGAGAATGTATCTACTCTCCCATAAATGTCCTTAGGTGTATACACGAGAGTCATTTTATGTACAAAAAAAAGGAAAGAAACACAAATAAAAGTAAAAAAATAAAGGGAACAAAAAACACGATTCCCGGATTACGAATAGGATACACACATAAGCACTCTTCTACAACTAATTGTATTCGTGTAATTTATGTTGTTGAACGAAGGATTGGGAGGGTGGTGTCCTACACAATATCAATGGCATCCCACCAAGAGGGTTAATTCTCATTTACAATCATTTGTGCTCTCAATCCATTAATCTTGTTTCGCCTGTACTCGTAGACATTTGAAGTCATTGAGGCCTTTCATTATTCTCGACAAGGGTATTCTTGTGAGGAAAATCATCCGTCTTCGACGGCGGATCCAGCCGCGATGATGATGTTAAACAGTGCGTGCGACATAAAATTACCTCGCTCAAGTGTCCTTACTTACTCGTAGGATCGTAAAAAGGTCTTGGTGGAGGGTTTTTCTCTTTTCTTTTCCATTGACAGCAATCGATTTCCATTTCTTCGTGTGACACATCAACATCATCATCTGGCATTCGATTTATCGAAAAAAAAGAAAGAAACGGAAAGCCACCACGACGACAACACAATGTGAGTAAGGGTTGGGGTTGTACAAACCCCTATACTGAGGTTAGTCTGACAAGTGAATTATTCGAAGCAAAAATAGAGGAAAAAAAAAACGGTGTGGCCCTCCCTTTTCCATATCATCTTGACATTGATGAGAGATTTAAGGATCCTTCGGCACAATTTAAGTAAAAGTGTTAATGACAGTCGAAATTTTGATTACTTGTCCGTAGCTCTAGAAAAAGATGTGTACGGGTACCAGGAGAGAGCACAAAAAAAAAAAAAAATAACGAATTTGGGTATACAGCATCTTAAGGCTGTCGGATGGAGTCTTCAAGAATGCTCGAATTCGTCCTCGAAATTCCTTCACACATTTAAAAGGTCCCGGTATGAGTATAATGTTGCTGGTTGGAGTGAGGGACATTTAAATGGAAATTGCAATTTTTATGAGACTTTGGTTTGCTGGTTTCCAACAAGTAGTAGGGGGGTTCCCTTTTTTTAGATTTTTTTTTTTTTTTGTAGGGATTAGCTGGGAAGATTATATTAAAGAAAGAAGCTCCTCCTTCATGTAGAGACAGACAATTTCATTTTTAGGCGAGCACTTCTGGTATCTGTAGGAGATGAGATGACCTAATGAGTTTCATCTGACATCCACCAACAATCATTGAATGAATGAAGGACTTATCATACTTAAATCTACTGTTCAAATTGGGTTATGTGATGTAAGAGAAGTCGAAAAGTTAAATGTACATGTACAAATGTACATATATGAATAGGAAACTTCCCTTCGTCTAATCTGTATCAAGGTTATGCTGTTATACAATTAATTGTGTATCTTACTTCTCAATTCAATTTATATTTATATTTAGGGAGGTCTTGGTTCAATAGGGTTTATTAGGCTGTCCTTCCTATTTTTTCTGTGAATTTCTCCTTTTTTAAGGAGGCTATTTCATTGTTATGTCCTTAAAATAAAAGACGTCATTGTGCCTCTGTGGCCGACTGTCGTTACTACAGTGGTTACATAATGGTTCCAGTGTTCTATTTATAAATAGTTGTGACGAGCAACGTTAATGAAAATCTCATCAAACAGCAGCAGAATCTTAACACTTATTACTCTATTGTTGTCCTACCTTTTACGTAGAAGATACCTCAATCAATTTTCTGAACTACTGTAATATCTTTCTTCTTTTGTAAGCCCTCTTCAGGTTTTTTATTAAATGCCTCAACGAGGTAAAAAGATAGTCCTATTAAGGATGTACTAGCCGTCGTGGTACAGCTGGGCCAGATACTTCAACATTTTAACCAAAGACCGCATCCTACTCTTACATTTGAAGCCGCTACCAGGTCCAGACGAACCAGAACTATAAACAACCAACGTATGCAGCTAGCTCGATCCCCTATCGGTTGCCTCCGTGTTTGCATGCCGAGTTAGCCGAGGTTATAAATTAACGAAACCATGACACAATAGATGGAAAACTTTCCCTTCCAAAAGCGATTTTTCACGAATTGTGGTTTGTGAAGAACGGCTTACCTACTTAGTTAAGGTGGCGCTACAGTCCGGGATGGACGTTCAATTCAAGCCTGATATTCACAAATAAATGCAGGTGTGCCCCAAGGCTCCGTTCTGTCTCCGACAGTTTTTTTAATTTTCATCAACGATGTCTTGTCTGTTACTTTTAATCCAATATATTCTTTTGCTGATGACAGTACTTTCTGCTTTTCATATTACTTCCCTTGCTCACGTTCCTGCTCTTCGGCTGTAGAATGGGAACGGCAGCGTATGTTATGCTCATTAAATTCCGATATTAACAGCATAACCATCAACAGAGTGGAATTTAGTGACTCCAAAATAAAGTCATTAAAGCGAAATTTAAATTCCCAGCCATTACCCATGAATAATTCTTGCATCGCTGAAACCGAAAAACTTTCCATCCTCGGTATGTGTGTCAATGACAACTTACGTTGGAATGATCACATATTCGATGTCGTCAAAAATGCTGCGAAATGTCTAGGTTTCTCATAGGTGATGCTAGTATCACAGCCTCGAACAATGATGAAATGTCTCGTGCCTCACTTTGTTCTATTGCTATTCCCAACACCAGTGCTCCATAGAAATCGCCAGTAGCATTCCACAACTTCAAACCTTCAACCGCTGTGTGCAAGCATTTTAAGGGTACTTAAATCCCTTGAGCGTACGGAAGTTATAAAAAAAACCGTCTCCAACCAGCACGACCTTTAGCCAGCGGCCTCCAGTTTTGCACTATAAGTTGGCTGAAGTGCTGTTCCACTTACGTCCGCCACCTGAGTCGCTGTATTCCTCTACTGCGCTATCCCTCGGGGACGGATTCGAAGACTTGCCGAACCGAAGCATTGATGTACATCCATTTCAGTCGTTGGACCTTCATTCTTCTGGCTAAGTCGATTTCGCTGTACGGCCCGTAAAATTCGTCGTTGTATCTCCTCTTCCACTCACCGTCTATGCAGGCGGGACCGAAAATCACATGAAATCCAAGCAGTTTAGAGCATCCTTATCCATTTTTGAAAAATTCCATATGGAATCGGATTATTAAGATCTTATACATATAAGGTCACTTTTGTTGTTCGGGAGAGGGCTTTGCTAACCCAAAGAAGCGGCGATTGGCAAAAGTTAGTAGTCATTTGATCTCAGCGCTAGTGTAGTTGTCTGAATTGATAGCGGAGCCTAGGTAGACAAAGTCCTTAACTACCTCACTGTAGAAGGTGACATTCTGTCTGGGACGTCGGTGTTAAGTATCCTTTCTTGTAGATAGCATGTACTTGGTCTTGCCCTGATTGACCGTTGAACTCATCTGATTGACATTACACTCCTTTCTTCCTTTATGGCAATATCATCGGCGTATGCGAGTAATTGGACGGATTTTTGAAAGGTTGTACCTCTTGTGTTGGCGCGTGAGTTGAAATCAAAGGTTTCGGTGAGTTCTTTACTGATCTTGATGGAGCAGCGTATATTCTACATCGTCATCCTGGACAAACGAACGAGTTCGGTAGTGATGCCAAAGCTAGACATTGCTCTGTATAGTTCATCTCTATAGATGCTGTTATACGCGGCCTTAAAATCGATGAATAGGTAGTGCGTATCGATTTGGAGTTCATGGGTTTTTTCCAAGATGTACCGTATCGCGAATATTTGGTCGATGGTGGACTAATATGGACCAATCAGGTTGTTGACGGACGGCTTCAAGGGTTCGCACAATAGACTGATGCCTCTGTAGTTGCCTCTGTAGATCGGACAAACAATGCTGAGGTTCCATTCATTGGGCATACTTTCGTCTGATCATATTTTATAGATGGGTTGGTGTATGGTGTTACCAAGCCGCTCCAGCGGCTTTGTTGTACTTAAGCTTAGATATGGCTATCCTCACTTCATCCAGGTCAAACCGGTGTTTGTCTCTCCTCTTCTGCTCATAGAGTTCGTGAGCAGCTCTAGTTCTTCTATGCAGTGTCGCTTTATATGCATCTTGCTTGGGTGAATGTGTTTGCCAGCCCTCGTCGGCTGAAGCCCAGCACATCAGAGGTGGCATCTCTGGTGGCTTTATGGCAATGTTCCCACTGGTCTTCGATACTTGATGCTGGCGCCAGAGGGCCTCTTAAGAGATTAAGGGAGACTCGATTGGAATAGGATTTGACGATCTCTTACGATTGTAGTCGTCCGACGTCGAACTTCCTCACAGTATTAGCTTGCCTTTGCGATGTTCGAGATATCCGTAATCGATGTTGGTCCCTCGGAACGTTTGGACATCCATAATACTGATTGTCATAGATTGACATTTGGAGACATCAAGCTCTAAGTAATGTTTTAGACACCAAGTGGAAAACCTATCAAGGTCTTCTTGAAGGAGAATAGAGTCTTGGAGTGAAGAAATAGTTTTGGAGAACTTAATGCCGTCGGCGTGAATGAATGTTTAATAATCCTCTTAAGTCGCAAATGAGTCTACATTTTGGCTTGTTGTGTATTCATGTGCAATTTGTGTTAAAAAAATGAACAGATGACTCAATGGAATTCGCTTTATTTTTTTGTTTTTAGCTTTTATCCACACACATTTTGAAATGCATGGATCAACATACAATATTTAAATTTAACTTCACAAACGAAATATTTTTTATATTTTCTGAAGATAACTGGGATCTGTGTCCGCTTAATATTATTTTTAGCGCAGAAAATGATCGCTCCACGCTTACTTGTGTTGCAGGCACTCTGTGCACAACATTTGCCAATCTTTTTAAAGTATGCAGTTAGAATTTTTTTCCTTCCCAATATCTAACGATATTTTCATCGACATCGATATCTCGTTATAAGCTCGCACAACATCTTCCATGACCAATTCTTCGTCATCATCGTCAGAGGAGTTGTCAACTAACAAATCTTTTAGAGTTGAACAATTTTGAATTGACAATTCATCTACATTCAACGCGCAGTTATTTTCTGCAAAAGATTCCTCAGATGAGATCAGGGCATGCACGGAAGTTGTTGGCTGAGAAGAAGTATTGACCTACAGCAGAAATGTACACGTTTGTACTATAAAACTAAAGAATATGAGAATGTCAATGAAACAATGCTTTACTTTTTTTAAAGATCTTATTAGAAACACGAGTTTTTTAAGATGCTTAATGGCCAATCCCTTTTTGTCAGATGATAACAATCTCCGAAATCGTGGATCGAGGTATAACGCCGCATATACGATATGGTATCATTTTCTAAAATCATTGATTCCCTGGCTTCCAAATAACTTAATAAAACGAGGCTTATTTCACTGTTTCTGGCTTTTATTTGCAATTTAAGTTCAAGCCAGAACTTGTAAAAGTCTCCTAAAATAAGTTGCTTTTTTTGAAGTTGAAATGTGGTTATGTGAAGCGGTCTTAAGACTTCAAAAACTTCCTTGATTTTGTGCAAGCCGTCTTCACTTAACTGTTTCAAAGGTTGCAGATATTGGGGCAACGCTGTCCATTGAAGGAATCTGTTCAATATTTCGTACGTCGAACTCCACCGTGTTGACACGTCTAACACAGGTTTTCCTAATCTTGGTACTACATGTCTTCAAAAAAAAAAAAAAATGTAACGTTGTTTACTTCAGAGTTCTGTTTTGCAGAAGAAAGTTCAAATACGAAATTTATCGAAATGTTTGCGTCCTTAAAAGCTTTACAATACTACGAACGCGATCAACGAATTCGAAATTGTAATTTCGTAAAAAATCTTTTAACTCAGTCATTTACACCAGTTAAGACACGAATGTTACTTGCTAGGACATTCGTATATTACCGATTTACGGGTGTGAACTTTTTTGTAGGTGCAACCATGTAAGTAAAAGAAAGCTCAATGTGGCGTTTAACAGCACTGTACGCTATGTCTTTGGGATACGAAGATATGATAGATTGTCTGGTTTTTCTGAAGGAAACGACTAAACTTGACGAAAGTCAAAGAAGAACTAAAAACTGTTTATTGAATGCAATGTCAAAATAGAGTTAATAATATGATAAAGTGCAGTTAGATCCACAGTAGGAATCAAAAAGTGTACAAAAATTTGACTGGAAGAGACAAAAGGTTTAAAAATTACACCGCGAGGTAAAGACCTCTATCTTCTGAGCGGCTGGAAAGTAAATTCGATCGATATCCCTTGGTATTTTCCGCAACTCCCACAAAAACACCTTGCAGTGACTTTGCGTTCCACTTCTTTCGCTTTTGTTAAGGTATATGGGCATAACACTCTTCACCAAAAATTCTCATTTCTGATAAATTTAAGTTTTGTTTTTTACCAGTCCAAAGATCCCATGCACATTTCTCTGGATAGCACCTAGGTGCAGTTTTATTTTTTTATAAAGATTATTTGCGTATATCATTGTTCGCCAGGCGTCAACAAGTGTACGTATTTCCCTCTCCGCCCTGCCATTAATACGGTACTGACGTTTGATGAACGACAAGGTTTGCTTTTAAAACGTCTTTAACCTCTGAATTTACGAATTCAAGTCCATTGTCCGTCCGAAGCGCTTTCACAGAAAACCCAATTTCCATTTTCACTTTTTGCAGAAAATCTTTAACGCAGTCCAAAACATTTGTTTTTTCTTTGATAGAATACACGATACGATAACGAGAAAAATCATCTTTAAAAACAAGAAGGTACATACTTCGACACACCGAACGACGTATTTTGCATTGGACCACACAAATCTGCGTGCACCAACTCGCCTACGGACTTCGCCCTGCTTTCACCATTCTTAAAAGGTTTTCTGTGAGACTTACCTGCAGCACATGCATCACAAAAAATTTTTTCACGTAAACTAAATTTTGATGTCGGAGAGCTTCATGCCAAAATTGAATGGATTCCATTTTTTTGCTTAGGTTCACTTGCCTACTTAATTCGACTTTAAACATCATTTTAAACATAGACGCCTGTCTAACTCCCACTGCTACAGTTTTCCCGTTACTCAAAAATTGACACTGATTCTTGTCAGAAATCAATTTTAGATTTTTGTCCAGAGACGCGTTTGATGAAAAAAGATTTAAACTCAAATCCGGCACATACAGCACATTTGAGAGATATTTTGGAATAAATTCTATGTTATTAAACGCGAGCATATTTATATTTCCGAAACTGAGAGCATTTATCGTTTCCAATTTGAACGCACTGAGGATTGTCAAATTTTTTGTAGCTCACTAAACAGTCTTTCCGAAAAGTCATATAGTCTGTTGCAACCAAGTCAAGAAACCAATCATCGGCATTACTAGCGCGATTTTCCCATTTTTCGTCAACTGTTATACTTTTGTACCAGATTAGCACTTCTTGATGGACAGTCTTTTTTCCAGTGACCGGGTTTTTTTTTTTTACAAAGAAAACACTTTCCTGCTGTATGTTTGGATTTACTGGAATTATGGTACTTTACCGCCTTCTTCGCAATCAAAGCACTATTATCCTGATCCTCTTGTACCTGGGTTTGCGACGATAAGCGTGATTCTTCCATGAGAAGACGGGCCGTTAGATTTTCAATTGTCCTGTCTTTCTCTGGCGTCGATTCCCAAGCGGAGTAAAAATGATTGAGTTCGGATGGAAGGGTCATTAAAATTCTAGTCATTAACATTGAATTGGAAATAGCCTCACCGCAATCTTTCAGCTGCTGAACCAAGGATTCCAGCTTTGATATTGTAGTAGCCAGGTCATCTCCCGGATCTCTCTTGAAGCAGTCGTTCGCAAATCTCCGGTGAGAATACACGTCTTTCGGCTTCTCGTAGAGTAAAAAAAAAAAAAACTTAGTTATAAACATAATCAGTTGCAGCTTTGCTAATTGAATCGGTAGCCCAGCGGTTAGCGGCACCAGTCAACAACTCGTGGGGCACCGGTTCGCATCCCGGTTGAAACTTGGAACTTTTTTTTTCTTTTTGTTTTTTTTTTCTCAAATTGTGTGCACATTACATATATATCTAAACCAACAAGCAATAGGAAAACAAAAAAAAAAAAAAAAAAAAATCACGTGATGGATGGTGGAGAGCGCCCCGCTCTTCCCATAACCGTGCCGAAAGCCATCAAAATGAGGAAAAGGTTGAACACCCCTCCTAATCTAAGAAAAAAAAAAAAAGTGCTGTTTTAACAGCTGAAGAAGATAAAGCGGAGGGGGGCACCAACAACTTTGCTGCTCTAGCTTCATCTGAGTCGGAAGACGAAGATGAAGAAATTAACAACATAAAAAGCAGCATAGAAAAGCTGGAAAAAAAGTGCTTGCTATCAAGCAAAAGCAAACTGCGCGCAGACAGAGGGAGCAATCAGAAGTAGAGAGCTCCCTACAACAAAAACAACAAGAGCAGAAACAACAACTGCAGCAACAACAAAACCAGCAGCAGCCGAAACAACAACTGCAGCCAAACCAAAAGCAACAGCAGCAGCTGCAAGCACAACAACAGCTGAAATCACAGCAGCTGAAAAAACAGCAGCAGCTGCAGCAACAACACTAACAACAACAACAACAGCAGCAGCAGCAAAAACAATAACAGCAACAGCAGAAGAAGAAGAAGGAGAAGGTGCCTCCGATCAACACCTATAAACTAGAGGTAAATGCAACCAAGGACCTGTGTAAGTTGGTCATTGGTAACAATTTTAACATTAAGAGATTGGGGAACGATCGTCATGCCATCCACTGTAATACAGTGGAGAGCTACGCGAAAGTGAAAGAGCTCCTAAAGGAAACGACGACGGAGCACTACTCATTCACACCAAAGTGTGAAAAGCGGCAATCGATGCTGCTGAAGGGGTTGGAACCGTCTTCTGATCCTGAGGAGATCCTGGCACTGCTCAAAAAGAAGGAGTGCGAAGGACTCAAGTTTGTGGGGGTAAAGCCATTTACCACAGCTAGAGCAAGGCGGGAGAAACGGAGTCTGCCGTTCTTCCTAGTGCAGCTCAGTCCCGAAAGTCGTCTGGATAGTCTACGGAGTATCAATGTCCTAGACTACCAGGTGATTCACTGGGAAAAATTAAAAAGGAGCGAAGGTGTTCTACAATGCGTTCGCTGCCAGAGGTTCGGGCACGCCGCGTCGAACTGCCAAATGCAGCCTCGATGCGTGAAGTGCGCAAAGAACCACATTTCCGAGGAGTGTGCTCTGGTCAGGGACGGAGTATCCGATAGGACGTAGCTCTCGTGCGTGTTATGTGGGAAAGTAGGACACACCGCAAACTATCGGGGTTGTCCTAAGTTCGCCGACATCAAAAAAGCAAAACTGGCTCCGCAGCAGAGGGTGGAAGTCAAACGTTCACCTGTTAGGTTGCAAACACCAGCCGTCACGTCTCAAATTTCCTACGCCCAAATGGCGTCAGGTAGGGGGGCTACGGTACAGCAACTGTTGCTACTCCAGCGCCAATGCAGAGAATAACGGAAGCGGCACCTAACATGCTGGCCATCTTGCTCGCAATCCAAGGGCAGATGGCTCAGCTGCAGCAGCAAGTACAAGAACAGGCCAAGCGGGTGGACCAGATCTACGCGCTGCTGCCGGGCCTAACGCAACACATGTCGTAATGGGTACGCACATGGTGGAGCAAACTTTGAAGGTCCTTGCGGTGAATGTTAATTCACTGATTAGGATCGAATGAAGAGCCGCGATGTTTAAATTGCTACAAGACCAAACTCCTGACGTGCTTTTCGCTAGCGAAACCAAGTTAACCGATAAGCACAAACTGGAGTACAATAATTATATTGTTAGAAGAAGAAACCGGCCCAGATCCAAACGTGGAGGCGGTGTCGCGATCTTCATTAAAGAAGGTATAAAATTTCACAGAGTGTACAAGGGAGTGTGGCGCAGGTTCCGGGTGTTGGAGGCAGTCGTCGTTTACATCCCGCTCCGCAGTGGAAAGCGGCTGTACTTGGCCTCTGTTTATGCACCGGAGGCTTCCCAATCCACCCTATTCATTACAGAGCTCGACACGCTTTTTCGACTTCTGAGGCTGGAATCGGGGGAGAATTATTTTATAATCGGCGGGGATTTCAGCGCTAGACACAGAGATTGGGGAAATAATTTGCCAAATACTAGAGGGAACCTACTACTCGATTGGTGGGGTCAGCACGATGTCATGTACAGACTCGGTCTTAACGCGACGGATAACCCGTCGTTTCCCAGAGGCGGGTGTTATTTGGATCTACTGCTGTACGATGAACGTATACGACTGACAGGTACGAATTTACAAACGCTAAACTGTCTGCGCACGTTCGTATATGACAGTGACCATTGCGGTTTTAGCACCGAAATTACAGTTCCGAACGAAATTGCGAAATTGGAGGAGTTTGTCCAAAGATATACTTACAACTACAGTAAGACTCGATGGACACGCTTCTCCGCAACCTTGACTAGAGCGCTCTCCTCGGACACGCTCCACCCACCGTCCAATAGGAATTTGTCAAACGAGGGGATCGACAATTACCTAAAACAAATTGACGAGACAATTAAACAAACTATGGACACAATAATACCGCGGTATCGATGTACGACTAATGAAGACCTGTTCCGCAATCCTACTATTGACGCACTGCACCGACAGAAAAGTTGACTTCTGACAAGACTTAAAAACTTAAAAAGACTTAAAGACATAGATATAAGAATTTAGAGTAGCTTAGAGTGCCTGTGTGGGGCCAGGAAGTTAGTATAAGATTGTTAAGTAATTGTAAGCTAGCATTTAAGCATTTTTTGTTAGTATGTAAGAGTTAGTGATTAAGAGAATAAAATGCATCGAAAACTGATCTCTCTTGAAGCTGTAGATAATGTATGTTGGTCTGCGTCTTTTGCTCGTACACCGCTTCCAGCTTCTGCCACATCTGGCGGGAATTAGTGCAATTTACTCGTAGCATATGCGTCAATACTTTTGTCCTTACACTCATGACGATGATTTTTTGCGCCCTCTTGTACAGCCGTTGCCACTCCGCCTTTTTTCCATCTTCCTGTGGTTCCAAGCTTTCACCGCTTACAATATTAAAAAGATCGCTAGCGTCAAGTATGATCTTGACTTGAAATTTCCAAACACTTCACTGAGTTGCATTGGTCAATTTTTCGATCTTAAATAAATCACTGCTTTCCATTTCGTAAAGCTCACCAAACGATAGAATCAATAAACTAGCACCGAAAATTTTCTGCAACTAGCGTTTCGTTTACTGTTTTAATTACCGGTTCATTAGTGGACTTGGGTCTGTTCGCATAACCTGTTGAAGAAAACGACTGAACTCGACGAAAATCAAAGAAGAACTAAAAACTGTTTATTGAATGCAATGTCAAAATAGAGTTAACAATAAGATCAAGTGCAGTTAGATCTACAGTAGGAATCAAAGAGTATACAAACATTTGTTTTTTTTTGTTAATACTGAGAAACATATTTTAACAGTCTGCTTGGTATGCCTTTGGAAAATTATCTTCAACTTCGAAGTGTAACATTACTTTCCGATATTTTGTTAACACGACAGGCACAATTCTGTTTTAAAAGAATTAGTATATGATTCTCGAGTAGGTCCCGTCAATTAATTCATCCTTGTCTTTCCTATTTAACATCCGAGCATCAATTTGTTGTCAATGCCGTCCGTCAGTGGAATTCTCTACCGCGTTACATTCAAGAACCACATAACTCAACAAGCATTAAAAAGATGTTAAAAAAGCATTTTCTAGTAAATTTCTCAATTTAATTTCTAATTGAAGATTTAATTTATGTGTATCAATTAATTCATAAAATCAAAACCTTAACAATGGTTATATTAGCTCTCTCTTGTAAAATACACTTAAGGCAAACTTATAAGATATTGTATCTTATTGCCATTAAGCAAACACAAGTAAATAAATAAATAAATAGCAAAGGGTAGGAGACGCATTAATTACTCATACACCCTGTCAATATTTAATTCAATTCAAACCCGGAAATACTCGTATGAACACAAAGTTGATGTCATTATTTCCGTAGTCCTACACAATGTCCCTATGCGCAAAAAATACCCATTCTGATTCAGATTAAATTCGGATTCAAATTTACGAAGAAAAATGTCCCTTCTATATTTTCAGGATGAAATTTGAATAACAGTTACCTACAATACTACAATACTACAATACTACAATACAAGAACAAAAGAGAACACCTCTTTTGAGAGGAAAACAAAAACCATTGAAACGCAGGGCGACAATCTAACTGCGCTTAAACACAAAAGGAACACCACCGTCCCTAACAGATTGAATTCACTTTACCGAGAAACAACAGACAAAAGGAATTTAATCGTCCGTCCCTGGGATCAAAAGCACTAGACTGTAAATAGGAAAAAGCAACAAAAACGATTCCGTGCATCTCTGACAACTCCCTGACCCAAACCTAAAAGTATCCGCAATGGATCAATATGGCAATGAATATGGCGGTGGAGGAGGCTATGGACAACCAGCTGGTGGTGGTGGCTATGGACAAGCCGGAGGCTATGGACAGGCAGGAGGTTATGACCAACAGTCTGGTAATTATGGCGGAGGTTATACTGATTATGGGCAGAATGCTGGTGTTGGAGGTGGTGTCGGAGGTATACAACAGCCCTATGGAGTAAAAGCTAGACCGAGAGTCGATATTGATGCCGAAGGAGAAGTTGATCCCAATTTGTAAGTCGAGTACATTGTTGTTTTTTTCAAAATATACCTGACATTTGGTTTAATTTATTTTTTAAGATATCCAGAGCCAAAGGAAGCAACGCACAAAATCCGTGGAAGGTCTGATGTTATTGAGATGTTTTTTGGTCCGGTCGATCAGGAGTTGTTGGTGGTGAAGAGCTTTTATTTCTTCTTTTATTCGGCTTTTGGATCTTTGTTCCCACTGATGGGAGTGTATTTTAAACAAATGGGCATGAATCCCGGACAGTGTGGTATACTAATTGGAATGCGTCCATTTGTGGAGTTTCTGTCGGCACCATTTTGGGGATCATACGCTGATAGGTGAGTGCCACAATATAGTTGTCGTTGGTGTGATATGTTTATATCTAATTCCTTTAGATGTAAACAAGGCAAGAAACTCTTGCTTGGATCTTTGACTTGTTGGGTGTTGTTCACATTGCCATTGGGATTTATTCAGCCTGAGGCAGTCAAATGCATTGAATTGAATCACACTCAGTATGTGTTGACCACAACACGGGTGAGGCGAGATGTTGCGCCCTTTGCGGGAATTGAAACTAGCAATAAATTGTTAGAGGAGCAGGTGCATAGTCCTGAGGAACCACATAAGAGGTTGGTATTGGAAGCATTCCGTTTAGTCTGAATTCGGATTTGATTTTTATTTTTAGACAACGTCGTTCATCCTTTCCATACTTCGATGTTGGAATCTCGCCCATTCGAGTAAATTTCGCCTCAAACTACGACGAACAGCATCACAGGGACTATGTTAGTCCCATATTCTCTTCCATGGTCTATCGAACACCGGTAAGAGATTTTTTTATTGTCTAAGGGATTCATTTTCTAAGGTTATGTCTATTTCAGGATATTCAAAAAGCGTTCTTTCTTCTCTTGCTGCTTATTTTGATTGGCGAGTTTTTCAGCGCTCCTGCCATCACTCTGGCTGACTCGGCTGTAATCACTTTACTTGGTGAAGATGCAGACAAATATGGGCACCAACGTATGTTCGGTTCTTTGGGCTGGGGTATTTCCATGTTTTTCGTTGGCATCGCCCTTGATCATTCGACTTCATTTCCCGATCACCCATGTGGTCCGGAACGACAGGAGAAAAACTACACTATTTGCTTTGCCACATTTTCTGTCCTCATGACGTGCGCTATTTTGACAGCTACGCAGATCACCTTCAAATACGATTTTACAGAAATTGAGGAGAAGCCTACAGAGCATGTCGATCCTGGCCGATCTGCGGAGGATGAAATGCAAAATCAACTTGCCGCCCAATTGAACCTTCCATCGCTGGCTGTGAATAGCGGAGTTAGTAACGATGCATCACTCCATCAGCCCAATTTAGGAGCACAATCGAAAATGTTTGCGCAAACAACGAAAGAAATGCCCGAATGGATGTCCGTACTTCAGCATTTTAAGGACTTGAAGTGTGCTTCATTCCTATTCGTAGCTTGGTTTATGGGCTTTGGCATTGGCCTAATATTCACATTCCTCTTTTGGCATTTGCAAGACTACGGTGGATCTCCAACTCTTTTCGGTGTAGCGTCCGTGATAAATCATGTTTCCGAGATATTTGCCTATTTCTTCAGTTTCCGACTTATCACCCAAATTGGACACGTTAAAGTCCTGTGTTTGGGTTTAATTGGAAATGTCCTTCGTTTTCTCTACATTTCTTACCTGAAAAATCCATGGTGGGTGTTACCATTCGAATTAATGCAAGGAATCACACATGCTGCTGTTTGGGCTGCTTCATGCTCCTACATAGCTCACAATACCCCTCAACAATTGAGAGCATCCGCTCAAGGTGTACTCCAAGGCATTCATCATGGCTTGGGACGAGGTTGCGGAGCGATTATTGGTGGCATGTTTGTCACATACTACGGAACTACTGCGACTTTCCGAGGATATGGTGTCATGTGCTTAGTAGTGCTGGCAGCATTCATCTTCATCAATTTTTATAGAAAAGAACAAGGATTCATTTCTGAGATTCCAACCACAGAGGATCCTCATCAGGTTTGATCTGTCAAATTAAATAAAAATATAACACAGTACCTTGTAATAATCCTCTTTCAGGTTGCTGAAGAAACATCGCATTTGGCGCCTCATGGTGTACCTAGTAATCCAATACCTCGCGCATTATCCAACACTAGGCTAAATGAAATGAATCCACAAAATGGAACCGGAAACACATATGGAACTTATCAGACAACCGGTGGTAACTTGGATATTCCTGGAGCGAATCCACGGAATCCATTTGCTCAGTAAAAATGTCCATTCACTCAGATATGTTTTGTTTTTTTTTACTTTAATTTGATTTGAGGTTATGTATTCAAATTTTCATAATTATGCAGAGTTTTTCACAGTTGATTTGCATAGTTAACGGTGTATAATAATTTGCGAAAAATTTAACTAAAAATGGGAAGCAACAAAAGTAAAACTTGTAAACTTAAAACATATCTCCAGTATTGGCCTGCCTGTATAGAATGAGGAAAAAAACAAAAACAAAATATGAACTATATTTATTTTGCTTAATTGTTAAATGGGAAATACATTTAAACGCATTATATACGAGTAGCATGGGTATAGCAGTATTTTACGGTATATAAAGCAGCAAAACTTTAGAGTAAAGCAGATATATACACATTAATATATATATATATAAATACTGTAGTGGAAATGAGGCAAATATATGGTATATAGAAAGTAAATTAGAGTAGAACGAAAACAAATGCAAATGGGATAGCAAATGCAACAAATTTAGGTGAATCGCGCACTTACGAGTAGTTAGCATAGTTTTGGGAAATTTTAGGCCTGTTTAAGGGAATTTTGTAACAAAATGGCTACTAGAAGTTGTACATTTTGATAGTGGAAATAACAAAATGTCCACAAAATGTTTGTTGTTGTGGGGAGGGATACTTTTACAAGTCACGTGGGTTAAAAGGACACTTTAAAACATAAATTAAGGCAGGAGTTTCAAAAAGCTTTACGTAAAAGTTTTTTTTTTTTTTTTTTTCCCCGGCGAGGGCAGGTGAAAATCTTCCATCAGACACTATGAGGATCAGAAGCGCGTGCTCATAGTAGTGTGAGATTCTTACTCACTAAAAACACCTCCCTTCGTTGTTAATTTTAATACCGCAACTAAGTAGAACTTATTAAGCAGTTTTTATTTCATAAGTTAATCACGATTGGTAGGACACTTTCCAATGGAAGACCCTACATATTCCGCTTTCTTAATGCGGTTTCAATTTATCGTGCAAGGTCCAACGGTTTAGTTCGTTGAAGACGGCGTAGTATGTTTCGTTCGTCCAAGATTTCTAGGACTGTATTGTTGATATGGCCGCTTAACCGGACTTTCGTGCGCAGTTCCTGACTTCATCTTCCACGAAAGGAACTCCGAGGTCGCGATGCAGGTCATTATTTCTTATAAACCATGGGGCACGCACAAATTGTCGTAGCACTTTATTTTCAAAAGTTTGTATTATATTTATATTTGATTTCTTAGTACAACCCCAGAGTTGTATACCATAGGTCCACACCGGCTTTAGCACTTGCTTATAAAGAAGCAGCTTGTTTTCTAAGCTTAGCTTGGAATATTTACCAAGTAGCCAGTACATTTCTTTGTATTTGGCCTCTAGTTCTTTTCGTTTCTTTTTAACATGCGTTTTCCATTTAAGCTTCGCGTCAAGTGTCATTCCCAAATACTTAGCTTCGTTTGCAAAGGGGATACACACCGAGTTTATAGAAATGGGCAAGTGATTTATCTTTCTGTAGGTGAAGTCAACATGTACAGATTTTGTCTCATTAAGTGTAATTCGCCAGATCTTTGTCCACTCGTAGACTTTATTTAAAGCAGTCTGAAGTTTCGCCGTTGAGTCTTCTATTGATTCTCCAACCGCTAAGATAGCGGTGTCGTCAGCAAAAGTAGCGAGAACAGTATCCTCGACGTGTGGTATACCTCTTGTATATAAAAGGTACAAAAGTGGGCCCAGTACGCTTCCCTGCGGTACTCCGGCTAGGATATCTTTAAATTTCGAAACATCATTTCCGTATCGAACGCGAAAAATTCTATTTTCAAAATAGCTTGTCAATATACGAGTATTATAAAGCTTTAATGGCAAAATTCGTCGCAGTTTGAACTTCAAACCTTCATGCCATACTTTGTCAAAAGCTTGTGAGACGTCAAGAAATACGCTCGAACAAATCTTTTTTTCTTCCAGGGATTTTTCAATTACGAGTACATCAGTAATTCTATGCACCTGATCAATTGTTGAATGCTTAGTCCGAAATCCAAATTGATGGTTGGGAATAAGATTTTGGTTTTCGATAATTGGGAGAAGACGTTTTAGCAAAATCCTCTCAAAGATTTTCGACAGGATCGGTAGAAGAGAAATGGGTCTGTATGATTTTTTATCGTTTGGAGGTTTTCCTGGTTTTAGTACCATAATGACTTCAGCAACTTTCCACTGACTTGGCACGTATTCAAGCCTCAGAGCCGCGTTAATAATGTGTAAGAGCTTTATAAGTGCTTTTTGAGGTAGCATTTTCAGAACTTCTCCGGTAATAAGGTCATACCCCGGAGCCTTCTTTGGTTTTAATTTCCTTATTACAGTTTTAATTTCAGCAAGAGTTGCATTTGTCATTACAAAATTACTATATGCTATTTCTAAAGAACTGGTGCCGGGTACCAGTGTTGGGCCGTCGGAGGGCTTGAAAACCTCCGCTTTTTCCTTATCCCCCTTAGCCCATTCGTTATTGCCGACCTTGATTGGTGGCGCGGGGATTTTGGGCCTTTTTAAGCATTTTAACGCTTTCCAAAGCGAGTAATTTGTTTCTTTTCCTGCCGTCAGGTTTTGAACATATGTATTTACTTCGGAATTTCTGTAACTTTTAAGAGTCTCCTTGAGCAGATTACAGAGCCAGTTTAGGCGTGTTTTATCCTGCGGCGCTCGAGTTGTTTGCCATCTTTTGCGAGCTTTTCTTTTTTCTCTTATCATATCTTTTACCTAAGGCGGGTAGTTTAAGTTACGTTTAGCAGTGTTTTTTCGTTGACAAGGTGTATTGTTCCACGCAGCACATTGGACTATTTCAACGAAAGAATCCACTTCGATTTCGAGTTCAAGTGCTGCTTTAAGTGAAACGTCTAGTTCTAGGTTATTATTAATCTCATTTCTGAATCCTTCCCAATTAGTATTTCGTCCAGTTAGTCTTAATGGTCCTTGTTTTTTAATAAACGTGACGTTCATTGTCAGTATGACTGGAGAATGATCGGAGGAAAGATCGAAGCTTTCATCAACGTTTATATCCGAGTTACGAATTCCTTTAACAACGAAGAAATCGACAAGATCGGGTATTTTCGTTGTATCTGTTGGCCAATAAGTCGGCTTGCCCGTTGAATAGAAGTCACAATTGTGTTCCATACATGCTTTATAGAGTATTTTACCCTTTTGGGAGACACATCTTGATCCCCAAAAAGTGTGTTTGGCATTGAAATCACCGCCAATCATAAAAGCCGATCCAAGAGAATTGAATATATTTTTAAATATATGTTTTGAAGGCGTAAATCGTGGAGGACAGTAGATGGCTGAAATAGTAAAGGAGTTCCGTACCAATTTTACGCGCACCGCAATTAGTTGTACAGACTCGAGCTCTACTTTTATATCTTCGTTATGCTCAAGAGACTCTTTAATGTATACAGAGGATCCGCCTCTCGCGTTTCCCGAAGGGTGATACGCGTAGTAATCTTTAAAACCTCTAATTTTTGCAGATGACCCATTTTTCAAGTGGGTTTCGGAAATCAAACAAACGTCAATGTCGTTTTTCCTTAGGAATAACTCAAGTTCATAAAGTTTTTCTAAGATTCCGTTTGCATTCCAGGTGAGTACGTTTAATTTTTCCCTTTTCATTTTTTAGGCGAAGGACGTTTTTTATTGAACCTATTTTCAAACTTCTTTAGCTTATCTAAAATAAGTTCATTGATTTTGTTTTGCTGCTCAAGCTGCGCGAGAATAACGGAAAATACTTGGGAAGCAGGATCTCCGGAATCTTTTGCCTTTAGCTTGGTAGCTTCAGCGTATGTAAGTTTTTCCGATGCTTTCTTTTCAACACTGGAATCAATCACTTTCGCCTTGGCGTTTTTAACGATATTTTGAGCAGATCCCGATGTTTTTTCTTTAGTTTTGGGATTCCCTTTTTGTGGCTTAAACAACTTGTCACGTCTATTTTGCAACTCCTTTGCTACTTCACAGCCACGGAAATTTGCTACGTGTTTACCCCTGCAGTTAACACAAGTCGGAGGGGTTTGTTTGCTTACGTTGCATTCTTTGGACAGGTGTTTACCTGCGCATTTTACGCACCGAGGCTCTTTTTGGCAGTAAGCTTGCGTATGGTTAAATTCCTGGCATCGCTTACACTGCGGGATCAGTTTCGAGTTTTTGCGTCGAGGCTCAATTTTAACAATAATGTTGAGGATTGACTTAATATCGTATATTTTTTGGGTATTTTCAGTGTTCTCAAAGGTTAGCATAAAGAGGGGAAGGCTACGTTTAACTGTCATATCCTTTCCTTCAATTTTTTGTTTCTCTCGCTTTTCGATGTTGACGACATCAATGATTTTAAAACCCTTGTTTTTTAAATCACTTACGATATCTTCTTTTGGGCAAGACGGATGCAGTCCTCTGGCGACGACACGAATAGGTCTTTCGCACTTGTTCTCGTATGTGAACCATTGGATTTTTTCGACGCTTAACTTGCGAGAAAGAATGCGTCAGTTGTCAGCGTCCTTGACGTTGACTTTCCATACATTATTATTGCGCGATGTTACTATATAGTCCGATCTCGGCAGGGTCATCAATATGTTTTGGAGTTTCTTGTAATCTGAAACTCCAGTGACATTGATTGGCGGGGGTGTTCGTTGTTTTTCCACTTTGATTTTTTCAGGACTCATGTTATTGTTGCCATTTTTCTTTGATTCATCTCCCTTTGCTTCACGTTGAGAGACGATTTTGGGAGAAGACGCAGCTTTACTCTTTTTTCCGGGACGTTTTTGCAAGATCCAGTCGGTTTCTCGACCTAGCTCTTCTTCATCTGTTTCGTAGATATTTTTAACAGATTCAATAGAGATAACGTCGCTGTTTGACTTTTCCTTGGTTTTCAGTTTTTCCAGTTCTTTTTTAAGATCTTCGCATATCGCTTCCATTTTGGTTAGCCTAGTACGAAGTTCGGTATTTTCGTCTTTCAGGCTATTTATTTTCGCTGAAGTCCATTCTTCGCAAGACGACGTTTTTGGTGTCGTTGGACTTCTTTTGTTATTTTCTTGTTTTGGAGATCTAGGTGGTGGAGATCTCGAAACCCGTGAACTTTTTCCGAACGGGTTGATAAGATGCAATAATTGGCTCGCCCCAGCATAGCTGGTCTGCCACCTGGGGTAATAATTCCATTTGTTTTACTCATTGCATAATTAGTATACACTTCGCGCTCGGTATACGGAGGGTGCATTTTAGTCGCCTCTTACGACAGGCATGCATACCTCGGGTATATTCTAACCCCTACCCGAAGGGGTACGTAAAAGTGATGACCTAAATGGTATTTTAGGACTTCTGCTCAGTTTCGAATTTTGCTTTTTATAAACAGCACTTAACTTTCTAATTCTCTTTCTGGGTACTACGAGTAAGTCTTTGAATATTAGAACTGACGCTATAGTCTTCTATAAGTAGATTTATAGCTTTTTGTTGCTCATTTGTTGGTGAACACAAACAAAATTGATATTGACTTGATGATGTCTCACAAACAAGTGTCTTTATTTTTCATTATAAGAAAACATTACATCTAATGCGAGAAGCTAGCGTGTGACCAAAATTATGAAGATAATAATTTGTGTGTAGCCGTCATCTCTCGCTGCCGCACGGAGCTTTCATCGAATCGATCACGAGAACAGAGTTTCTTTGTATGATGCTTCTTGTATGATGCTTCTTGTTGCACTGTTTGCATGTACGTTTGCTTGGACATTGAGTTTGCTTAGCATGTTGCAAGCAGTTATAACAAAGTTCCGCCTGTTTGATTTGTTTACATCTTTCACTTGGCGTTAAGTTGTTGAATGTTGGGCATTTGTATTTTATGTGATCGCCCTTACATATGCGGCATTGTGTTACTGCCTTGGATCCGACGTGGAAATTACGTATTGTGTGTTTTGCTTCATCCCCACATTTTTGTTGCTTTTTTGCTGGATTCAGAACTTCTAAGGCTTGGTAACGTCTTTCCATGAACTCCAAAAGCGTTTTTAAATCGGGCATTTTATTGGGTTCTGTGAGGCTTTGCTCGAACAAATTTCTGGATTCTAGATCAATTGATTTTGTTATCAGGTGTACAATCATTGGGCCCCATGACGTGGTATTGAAGCCCATATTGTTTAGAGCAGCTAAGCTCTCCTTGATAGCATCCAGAGAATTTTTAATATTATTAGCTGATGTCGAATTTCCCTGATGCCCGGAACTGAGCAGTTTGTCGATGTGAATTGACACAATTTTTCGTTCGTTATTATATCGAGACTTGAGCGTTTCCCAAGCACTCTCGTAGTTCTCACTCGAAAAGGTAAATTGCTGAATTAAATGAAAAGGTTCGCCTTCTAAGTGAGTCCTTAAATATTCCATTTTTTCTGTAGTACTTAGACTACTTTTGTTATGAATTATTGCAACAAACAGATCGTAGAATGATTGCCACTCCAAGTAATTTCCTTTAAACGTAGGAATTTTTATTGGAGGTAGTCTAGACTCTGTTTGCCTTGTTTCTTCTCCTCGGTTTTGTTTGTTAATTTCACCTAGCCTGGTCGCCATTTGATGAAGAAATCGATTTATATCTTGTTTCACACCTTTATAGTCATTGTTAGTGACATACTTCGAATTGAGATCAGCTTCCGTAGTCATGAATTTCTTTGGAATACTGCTCTAAAGTTTCTTCAAATTCTTCAATATTTGATATCACTGCTTCAATTTTTAGTTGTAGTTTTCTTAGTATATGATTTTGGGTTGCTGAGTTTTCCGTTGAACTTGATGAGATAACTGTGCTGGCTTAGTGACTGGAGGAATTATGGCCACCAAGTTGGTTTTTAGTATTTCATATATTTCCTTGACTCAATAATGATGAAGACTTCGGTTTCATCTATTTTGGAATCCATCGCTGTTATTTTTTATTTAATTAATGTTCTGTTTGATTAATTATTAATTATGTTATACCAGTGTTTTAAGCCCTGGTATACGCTTGAAATTCGTGAGATAATGTTAATAATTTTTCTGTTTTCTCTAACCAGTGTTAGTTGCCCTGGTAACGCCTTATGTAGTATTTGTTTTATGTTTTTCACTCGAAGGACCAATGTTTTATCCGTAATTTTCAATTCAAGGGATTCCTTACCGCTGGTGGGGGGAAATCTTTTAAGTGAAACTACTTCGTTGACTCTTAATAACAAAAAGCAATTTTATTTATTGAATAGCTTCAATTTATACAGAAATTTTGCTTACTTTAACAAAAAGAAATTTGTACAGAAAATTTGCTTATTTAACAAAAAAAGAATCAGTATACGAGTACAATTGACACTCGAGCGCGACAGGTAAACGTACTTTTTGTCTATTTAACACTTTACATATTGTGCGGTTGCAACTTGAGTCATTAAATTGTTGTTGTCACAACAAGCAACTCCAAATGTGGTTATGTGCTCGCCACATGGCTCCCCCTCTAATATTTCAGCCGATCAGGTAATTTTACTCGTCGTCCTGAATGCGTCTTGATTGGCTGAACTGATGGTGTTGTCGATTCTGAATGTGCTTCCACAAATGCAGGCTTCAGTACATCGATTGAGATGTTTTTATTTTTTCCATTAATTTTTACCTGAAAGAATTTGTCTTCATGCTTGATTACCTCAAACGGTCCCATGTACGGTGCATGAAGTGGTGTCGTGTGTGTATCAATCCGGATAAACACATGTTTTGCCGTAGTTAGCTTTGGATGGATGAATATCTTCGGCTGGTCATGATATTTTGGCTCGGTTGGGCGTACGAGTAGCTTGCGCTTGAAATTCTTCACAAATTCCACGTCAGTTGCTTTTTATTTGGAATCTGTGAAGAATTGGCCAGGCTAGATTAGCGATTTGCCTAACGTCAATCGGCTTTGATTGCTGAACGAAGACCGAGCAAAATCATAGGTAATTCATCCATCCAATTTTGACTGAACTTCGCTTTGATTTCAAGGAACGATGCCAACGTTCGATCATACCGTGCGTAAATGTTTGCAACCAAGCAACTGATTCAATTGGTTGAATAGCATCGCTTCGAACTGCGTTCCTTGGTCGGTCGATATGCGTTTCGGAACACCAAATCTCGATATCCCACCGAAAATCAGTGCCCTTGCGACGGTATCGGCGGTGATATTTCGTAGTGGAATCGCTTCTGTCCAACGTGTCGCTCTGTCGATGGTGGTGAGTAGATAAGTATATCCTTGTGATTCGGGCAACGGCCCGACTAAATCGATGTTGATGTGGTCGAATCGATCACTTTGTGTGTCATACGGTGTGAGTGGTGACTTCGTGTGCTTGTGTACCTTGGCTCGTTGACACGGTATACAGTGTGTGACGAATTTCTTGCAATCTCTTCTCAAATTTGGCCATACATAACGCTGCTGAACCAACTTTGTCGTGGCGTTGATTCCATGCAATTTATCTATAACTAGATTGCGAAAAGAGTTAGGTACAAAAGGTCTAATAGAATTACCTGACACATCACAAATGATTTGTGTTTTTGTTCCGGGCAATGTCATTGATTTCAACTGAAGTGTTGTTGTCTTGCTTTCCATGAATGACTTCAGCGACTCGTCTGATTTCTGTGCTTCAGCCATCTCGTTGAAATCGATCTCTCCCGTTTCACTTGAATTGATTGCTACAATCCGTGACAAGAAATCGGCGACGACGTTGTCTTTACCAGGAACGCGGATGATTGTTGTGGGGAACTGACGGATGTAATGTACTTGAGCGATTCGTCGTGCATCCACATTTTTCACTTTCAAACTTTGCGTCATGAATGGATACGAAAGTGGTTTGTGGTCAGTGTGAATTTCGAATTTGTGACCATGTCCATCCAAGAGATGCTCAAAGTGTTGTATCGAACGATAAATGGCTAACAATTCTCTGTCAAATGTTGGATATTTCTTTTCAGTATCACTAAGTTTGCGTGAGAAAAAACCTAATGGTTGCGGGGAGTTGCTTGTATTCGTTGAATGCATTTCGTGCGTCATCAGTCCACTTCAATATGGTCATATCTTTCTTTTTGTTACTCGTGATTGGTGCTTGTAAAAGCATTTGAATCGAGGCGGCACTCGGCAAGAAATCGTGGTAAAAATTTATCATCATGGTAAATCGTTTCAAATCTTGCGCAACGATCGGTTCTTTGTATGATAAAATCGCTTCGACATTTTCTGGATTTGGCTTAATGCCTTCGGGTGTGACGATGTGTCCCAAAAATTTTATTTCGTTGACAGCGAATTCACATTTGTCGGCGTTAATGCGTAAACCATAGTCTTTTAGTCGTTGAAGTACCATTCGGATGTGTTCGATGTGCTCTTCATACGTTTCCGATGAGATGAATATGTCGTCGATGAATGCGAAAACAAAATCCAAACCTCTGAGTACTTCGTCGATCAATCGTTGAAAAGCCTGGCACTGGATAACGATCCGGTTTCGTTATTGAATTTAATTTTCTGAAACTTTTGAAATTGACTTTAGTGACATATGCAATGGAGAAGGATAATTCGATGTGGGTGGGCGGCAAATTCCGAGTCGTATCAGTTCGTTGAACTCTTGCTTAGCTACGGCCAATTTTTGTGGGTTTAATCGTCGAGCCTTGCATGCAAATGGTGTTCCATTCGTTTCGATGAAATGTGTGATATTCGCTTTTTCTTTCACCAAAAATGACGGTTGATCATCGAGTAATTCCTTAAATTCAGACAAAAGAAAACTGATTTCATTGTTAGAGTCAATGGTTGTTACCTGAGGTGCTAATGATGACACAATTTCGCCCTTTGAAGATAATCCGGTCATTGGATCAATCAATCGTTTTTGTTTTAGGTCAATTAATAATCCGAATTCCTCCAAAAAATCAGCGCCGATGATTGAGTTTGTTACGTCAGCGACTGTGAAATTCCACCTTGCTGCACACTTTGCGGCCAGCTCAACACTCCCAGATTGTGCTTTACCTCCGCCTACATTTGAGTGCGTCGAATCTTCAATGGGACGAATCTACTTTCGCACTCGTGTAGTAGCAAGAGTATTTAAAGATCTCAACATACATAAATCCGCTGGTCCAGATGGTATATCTCCCCTTCTTCTGAAGAGGTGTTCTTCCTCGCTGGCAAAACCACTGCGTAAGCTTTTTCATCAATCCTACACTTTAGGACTCTTCCCGAGTAGATGGAAAACAGCATTTGTCCAGCCCGTCCCTAAAAAAGGCGAATCATCTTCTCTCTCCTCCTACAGACCCATTGCACTTACGTCCCTTCTTTCCAAGGTCATGGAAACACTGATAAATCGTCAGCTCATGAAATCTCTCGAAACACGAAAACTTTTCAATGACCGGCAGTATGGTCCACTGTTAATTTGATGGCATGTCTCACCGAAAAGTGGAACCAAAGCGTACATCAATCTGGCGAAAGCAAGATAGTTGCACTTGATATTTCTAAGGCATTTGACAGAGTTTGGCATCAGGCTCTTTTGTCGAAAATGCGTGCATTTGGGATCGACGACTCTCTTCTTCAATGGATTAGAAATTACCTTTCGGAACGTTCAATTCAAGTTGTCTTGGACGGTTTCAAGTCTGATATTCACAAAATAAATGCTGGTGTGCCCCAGGGCTCTGTTCTGTCACCGACACTCTTTTTAATTTTCATTAACGATATCTTGTCTGCTACTTCTAATCCAATATATTCCTTTGCTGATGACAGTACTCTCTGCTTTTCATATTCGTTCACGGACTCACGGCCCTGCTCTTCGGCTGTAGTACGAGAAGTGCAGCGTATGCTAAGCTAATTAAATTCCGATATCAACAGCATAACCAATTGGGGAACTATCAATAGAGTGGAATTTAATGCTTCCAAAACACAATGCTGTCTGATGTCTTTAAAGCGAAATTTAAACACCCAGCCATTATCTATGAATGGCACTTGCATCGTCGAAACCGAAAAACTTTCCATTCTCGGTATGTGTGTCAATGACAACTTACGTTGGAATGACCACATATTTGATGTCGTCAAAAATGCTGCGAAATGTCTAGGTTTCCTGAAGCGATTTAAGAAATATTTTACCCCCTCTGATCTGGCCTCAATATATAAGGCATTCATCCCAAAATTGGAGTACAACTCCCACATCTGGTCAGGTGCTCCTAAAACATCTCTGCACCTGCTAGATAGGATTCAAAACCGTGCGATAAAACTTATTGACGATACTAATATCAGTCAATCAATGGACACCCTCGAACACCGACGAAATGTCTCGTGTCTCACTTTGTTTTATCGCTATTTCCACCACCAGTGCTCCACTGAAATCGCCAGTAGCATTCCGCCCATTCAAACTTTCAACCGTAACACCCGTCTCGCTATGAATGCTCATCAGTATATCCTCAAGCCCATTTTCGGACGTACTCTAAAATATCGTGATTCGTTCCTAAGCCGTACAACTCGCTTATGGAATGCCCTGCCGATCTCTGTATTTCCTGGTCGTTATAACTTGCAAACATTTAAAAACAATGTACATCGGTACCTCTCTTTTCTTCCTCCCTAAATTTCCTTTGCCCGCGCTGTGTACAATCACCTTAAGGGTACTCAAACCCCTTGAGCGCGCGCTCATTATAAAAAAAAAAAAAAAAAAAACCTGTATTCGCGTCTCAATCCCAATGAAATTGTCAGCCATCGTTTTCCATAGGTTTGAATTGGTGTGCCATTTGTAGCGTAGCAGTTTGCATATTCTTCGTCGTATTTGTTGTTTGTGTTCCGCCAGCCCTGTCTCAAACGAAATGTTGCTTTCAGTACAGTTCTGTCGGATCCGCAATCGATGAGAAAATTTTGCTCTCTATTAGTGTCGTGTATAAATAGTCGTTTTGTTGCTGGCTGGAGTATCGATAACGTCCATAATCCGCCTACTAGTTTTTTCCAAATGAACATGGTGAACGGCACTTCGTTGCCTGTGCTTTGTATTTGCGATGGTACCAACATACATCGTTCTCGCTCTCTCTCTCTCTTTGCGCTTTTGCTTCTTGTGCGGTTTCGCTGGTGGCATGGTGTTGTATCGCGACAAGATTTACGGTCACCCGAAGCGAACACGTGTTTTGTCAAACGGTTCACTTGTTCTTGCAACAATTGCAACGTTTTATCCAATGAGCTCACCTGACTAATGCTGGAAATAGATGGACGATCCGAAATTTTCCAATTTATCGGATGATGCTGCTAAGACTGTGCGTGTTGTGTGTGGCAACCGTTTTAACCACAATTTCTTCACAAAATCGTCTTGTACACTGCCGGCAGCAAGTGATTTAATCTTGTGTAGCGCTTGAGACGGTTTCATATCCCCCATGGGTTCATTTGAAATCAATCGTTCGAATTTCTCTGTTGCTGATTCTAAAAAAATTGCGATTATTCCTTTTTTTAATTTTTCGTAGTTACCGTTTTCGTATGGTGCCATGATCACATCTTTGACTTTCACTGCCACCGAACTTGGAAGATGCGAAACAGTGTGAAAATATTTGGTTTTGTCTGACATAATTTGTCGCGCTGTGAAATGCGCCTCGGTTATGGCAAACCACAATTCTGGATCTGCTTCGAGGAATGGGCTCAAACGGCACTGATGGCATTTGCTTGTTGTGCATTGTTACTGCCAGACGAACCTTCGCGTTGTGTTTCCATCTGTAGTTTCAATGCAATGAATTCTGTTTGCAATTTGTTGAAATCATCATCGCTGACTGGCATTTTCGCTGATTTGCGTTGGCTTACGATGTGCTTTTGAACTTGCGACCAAATAGCCGGTATTTATGTGCGCTGTTACGTTTTTTGACATCGGGGTCACCAATGTGGAGTTGTGTTTGCTTCCCAAAAATAACCAAAACGTCCAAATCAACGACTATAAAAGTGAATTTCTTACGAATATAACCACACTCACCGTAGTGAAGAAAATTGTGTGTAGCCGTCATCTCTCGCTGCCGCACGGAGCTTTCATCGAATCGAGCATGAGAACAGAGTTTCTTGAGCAACTCCAAATGTGGTTATGTGCTCGCCACAAGCCAATAGCAAATAAGTCAAGCTGTAATGGTGGTAGTCGTGAACATTCATTGACATTCGCTCGCCGTTTGCTTCAGACTCGTTTATAAAATCTTCAACCCTTTTTCTTAGATTAGTGAATTGAGTTTCATCGATACCCTTTATTTCTGGTGGAGCGGCAGCTTCAATTTAGGAATTGCGAGTTGAAATCCAGCTGTTTAGTTTAGCGCTTGGAATGAATGAGTTTGTTACCGTGGTATTGTAAGCGGTTCGACAATTGATGATTGTATTCCCAATTTTCTCTGAGTACAAGGTGTTTTGAATTCGATGACCCCTTTGCCTATCAGCGACATGCTTCTGGTTACTCCTTGGCAAATGAGATGACCTATCCATCGATCCTGTGGTGGAGATTCATTTAGAATACAAGCAGTTAACGCGTCATCCTCATGGTTTAGAAGAGCCATTTCGCAGGTTTTGACGTTTTCCCTCGTGAAGTTGAGTTGGAAGCAGCTGTTCCTTTCTGAAACTATCTTGCAAGATGATAACTCCATTTCAGTAAATCCAAAGAATTTTTCCCTTGCAAGAGTAACTGCTAAGTAGGGCTTTGATATTCTAATCAAGGCGCTTGTGCTGTTGGGAATAATCGGAACTAAAATGAGATTGAACAATTGAAATTCTTGATTGCCTGAAAGTGGTACATACTCGTATAAGCATTTCAAATACGATGGAGTCATTTAAGGTGCGCCCCTTTACTGTTGCCAATTTGAACATGTCTTATACTGACACGCTTGGTAGGCTTAACGTCGATGGAAGGTTTCCTTGAATGAGTTGCAATTGTTGACTGATTACAGTTTTGGATTAATCTTAGCGTGATTAAGGTTAAGTATAACATCAAGAAGAATATCTTGCGTGCGTTCGAAATTTGTCACAACTAGGATTAAGTAAGAAGTCAAAGATGACAAGTGTTGGTTAACGCTGGGAGCATCCTGTGTTTTTTCAATGCCATTAAACGTCTTTGCCAAATAATTGTTCAATGCCTGGAACTGTTGGTGAATTTCGATCGTGTTTCGTTTAAGGATGTTTAAAGTTGAATCTTTTCGTAATACGACCTTGACTTCTTCAAGCAACTTTCTCGCTTCGACATCGTATCTGCTCCTGCCAATAGATCGTCTACGTAAATTTGGTTCCTTATTAATTCCGATGCCCTCTTTTTATCCCCTATAGAGTCATCTGCGAGTTGTACAAGGCACCGTGTTGCCAAATAAGACGCAGAAGCTGGTCGATATGTTAATGTGTTTAGTTTGTAGGTTCTAAGCTGTTTATCGCGCTGAGATCTCCAAAGAATCAACTGAAACGCTTGGTCTTCGGGCCTTACTAGGACTTGACGATACATTTTGCTACGAGTAATATCGGCAGTAAAGGCATATTTGTTCATTCTGAAATTGACGAACAATTGGAAATAAATCCGGTTGAACTGTTGATCCAACACTTAGAATATCGTTAAGAGAAATGCCGGAAGTTGTTTTGGCTGAGCAATTAAATACGACACGAAGAATAGTCGATGAGCTTTCTGGTTTAATAACACTGTGATGGGGAATGTAGAAATGAAGCTCTGGAATCTCATTATCATTTATTGGGCTCATGTGACCCAATGACTCATATTCTGCCATAAAATCCGTGTAAAGACTTCGTAATTTAGTATCTCTCTCTAGTTTTCTTTCTAGCGAAAGAAACCTTTTTCTAGCAGTTTCCCGAGAATTACCTAAATTACGAGGACTTCCTTTGAAAGGTAGACTTATTACAAATTGTCCGTCCATCGAGAATTTTGTTGTCTTCTTAAAGAACTCCTCGCAATCATGTTCTTCAGAGCTAATGGGCTTGATAGGTGCGTCATGACTTTCCGTTTCCCAAAATTTCGCAACCAGTTTGTCCAAGGATGTAGAAGATTTAGTTGTGATAGTGCAAACAGCATGTTGACTTGTCGATCGAACCCCTCCTGCAACTATCCACTCCAGTGTTGTATTCCGAAGCTTAGGTAAATGATTTCATTTCTCCTGACAAAATAAGATCAACAAATATTTGTGCTCCCAACAACATGTCAATTCTTCGATTTGATGAAAATTCTGGATCGGCCAATCGAATGATATCTGAAACGTCCCAGTTCGTCGGCGTCGAATTCATAGCTCGGTTGATAGTCTGTAATGCGAGGTATAATATTTACGTGTATACTAAGATGAATTCCTCGATTCAAACGTGCACGATGTAGCAAATTGCGCCTGTGTGCAATGCCCTCCTATTCCACTTATAGGGGTGTCCGAGCGATACTTTGAAAGTCCTAACGTCTGCACTAGCGATGTGGTTATAAAATGCATCTCGGATCCAGAATCTAGCAACACACGACAAGGCACCCGTATTCCGCACGATGGAATCACATTAACTAATGCTGTAGCTAAATAGATTTGTCGCGGTTTTGACTTGGAACCCACCGATGCATTAACCGATCGACATTCGACCCATTGGCCTAACTGCTGTGGTTGGCTATCTGTTGGTTGACTACTATCAACTGATTTAATTACCTTTTTATGCTGAACTGAGGGTTTGGATTCCCTTTTCCGATGTGTTTCCCATTGCATTCTCGGCAGCCCTGAGACTGACACGAATTTGAAAAATGACCGGATTTTAAACAATTCCGACACGCACGAAGACGTTGCACAGCCTTCTCACGATCTCCACCTGAAAGAGATAAAAATGTTTAACATTTATATATTTTATGACCTGAGTTGCACATAGGACAATCGTCCTTATTTGTTGCCACAGCTGTGACTGGCTTCCTTTTCTCGTCTTTGATGGTCTCTAGGATGAGAAATCGTTTGAGGAATTGCTCCAATGTTGGGCTGTTCCTTGTGTCATCCAAAGACTGCTCGAAAATAGTCCGATTTTCACGATCCAGTTTTTGCAGCGTGATGTGGACGATGATGCGACCCTAGTTCTCGGTTTCAAAACCCAAATTCTGAATAGTTTGCATGGTTTCTTTGAGTGTATCATGGAGCTTTTTAATAGCTGATGCCGACTCCGCGGCAGTAGGCAATCCCAAGAGTCGGGTCAATTGTGCAGATAACAAAAGCCTTTTATTGTCATACCGATCAACCAATGTTTTCCATGCGATTTCATAGTTGTCATCTGTGGCTGAAGATGTTGAATTATATTGTGCGCTTCGCCTGCTACGTTGGCTCTCAGAAAGTACAATTTATGGCGTTAGAAATTGGTTGGTCGTGGATTAACTGTTTAAAAAGGTCATGAAATTGACGCCATTTAAGGTAACAGCCATCGAATTTTGGAAGCTCTCAAAGTCGCGGGAAGGGCCTTCCTTTGGTTGACCCAATGTAGAGTTGCAATAAGTACTGGGAGCTGCGAGCCTAAGAGCAGTAAGAGGTTTCAGGTCAGCCTCGACTCATACCAAGGGTGGAACTTGTGCCGGCAACACAGTTCCGATTTGGTATCTTAGGAATGCGGCAGAATGAATGAATGTATGGGCATCCCGTAAACATATGTCTCCATGACAGGTGGTTTACGTTAAAAATCAGATACTATGACCACACAAGTTCGGCACCTCTTGAAGGCTTTTGTTGTTGAGATGACCAAATCTGTTATCCCTCATATCACTTGTGCTTTTCAAAGCAAACGCCTTCTGGTCACAGTTCTCCACCACAAACAAACCGTCTTCTATGTTGGCATGAAGTATAATGGTACCGTCAGCTCGATGTACAGTGGCATGTTGGTTTTCGAATTTGACTATTAGAATAAAAAACATTTTGAAACAACAAGTCTACATTTTTATATTGAAATTATTGCCTGCCAATCCAATTGTTTCGTTGTGTTGCAGTAAATACGCGAACATCTTTTTATGGTTATTCGCTACACATGTGCTCTGTCGCGCCTATGTACCATGCATTTCTTTTTGGTCTTTTTTCTACTGCTGCGATCATAGTCAATGCTTGTTCTTTTTTTTTCACTTTTTGTATTGGACCTTTTGGGGCGTACGTTTCTTGTAACTTCGTCCATGCTTCTGATGATGTTTTTGCATTTTTTATATCACCCAATTGAGAAGGTTTCACGCTCAATACCACTAATGCAAGCGCCTTCTCATCATCGGCGTCGTATTTTTCTTTCTCAGCAGGGACGGTTAATGATTCTTTTTTCAGATCGCCCTTCACAATTCGCCATAAACCAGCATGAGTTCTCATTCATGGATGCATTCTTTCATTTGGATGCACCACACACCGTAGTTAGACTCCTCTAACTTTTCTATTTGAAAATTATTCATTTTTATAGGTACTGTCTTTTATTATAAGTTTTCACAAATACACTGAGCACTCCTGGAAAGAAAGTCTTTACAGTTTAATGGTTTGAAAAGGAATGAACATAAAAGTGAAACAGTAAAATCAAAAAGAAAATGCTTACATACACAATCAAATGTGTCTTGCACATTGTTAGTGGTTGCCATCTGTTTTCAACATTTTCGAATTGACTGTTGTCTGGCCCATTTTGGCTTTTTAAAATCTTGTCTTGAAGTGTTTTTCTGAAATTTTCTGAATTTTGATTCTCCTGATCAACTTGGAGAGTTGTAAACTTTACCCCAATACAATGACAGATACGAGTGTTAAGTATATCTTCCTTATTGATGAATAGATTCAGGGATTGGTGCTGATCGGTTTATGACTGCTGCTAGTTGGTAAATCCCTTCCACCTATCTCCTCATAGGAAGATGGTGGTTGATTGCTAGGGTCGTTAAAGTACTCCAAGGCAACATTCATATCGTCGACATGCAGCATCTTCAAAATTTTGAAGTTGTTTGTGTGACAGACGCCTCTTAGCCCTGTCTTGCATATTTTGAAGCTTGCCGATTTATACTTCCGCTGCGGCTTCCCATGCCAAGATTCCATACCGTAGCCTTGATTCGGGTGCGTGGTAGAGGCTAACTCTCTTCTATTATGTGACAATCGATGGTAATGCTTAGATATCACTGACGTTTAGAAATTAAATCAATAATCGTTCAAATCTCCGAGAGAAAATAGTGAAGAACAAAAAATTTTCACTTGAAATGACGGCATTGTGGCAACTGCTAGAGAATTAAATAAACAGTACAAACATCTACCTTTCAAATAATACGAGTATGCTATTTACTAACTAGAATATAATAATTGAATCAACGGGCTAAGGAGTGAAACCGCAAAGTATACGTTTCGTTATTGCCAAATAATTTTAAATGCTGTAATAATTGATATCTACTCGTACATAAAGTTGGGGTACCGCTTAAGAAATAAAAATATGTAGAATTATGTTTTCGCTTCAGTTAAACACTGAATCCGAAGAATCTGATTCCTCTTAAAATGAAAGCGTTAATCGATGGAAGGGGTTATTTATTCCTTCTTTAAGAAAAGTTTTTGAAGAAGTTAATCCGCGTTTGCCAGCTAAAGAGGATGTTCTACTGTATGTAGAGGAACTTTGGTTGCAAATTTCATTGACGCTATGTGAGAAGCCAACTCAGGACGTGGAAGAAAAAGTAAAGAAGGCTTTTGCTGCACCAATCCGCTTCAGTCTCCTGGCATTGAACCTAGACGGCAGACAACCAGCAATACCAGCAATAGCAATGGTAGCCTACCAATTTTATCGGATTTAACATTTGGATCAGAGTTACAAAATGCTGTGCCATCTGAGGGAGATCAGAGTCCACCTAGAATAAAGCCAGCTTCATCCCAAGCAGTAACTGTTGAATCTTTTTCTGTTTTCGCAACTGTAAACATACCTGAAAAGAATATTAGTTCTTGGAATCAACATTTGGCCAATCACAGCCAAGCAATAGGAAGCGATAAAGAAGCTGAAGAAATCCATTGGTCTACCGGTGATTTACTATTATTCAATAACTCCTGTTCTGTTTTCCCAACAAAAGGCTTAAGTGTAAATTGTATTTCAAATATTAATCATTGTAATACGGATCTATCTAATTCAACAAATACCACATTGCCAAATTTAAATGGAGAACTATTTCAACCGCAATGTGCGGCAATGGAATTACAAAAGGAGTGTTGTTATCAAATAAGGTTGCAGAGATTTTCGAACATTCTCATCCCAGCTATTCTTTGAGCCAAGGATTATGCCATGAGACGTCGCGGTCGTTCTGCTGTTGGCTGACCAGTGGTGATGATGCAATGTTGGACGGTTTTAGTGATTGACTTGTTAGTTTTGTCGTTGGCCAGTATGAATTCGTTGACGAGGGTAGTATATGGTTCAGGGCCACTGACAGTCAATAGTTTTGATAACAAGAACCTCGCCGGGAACGGTTAAAGATTTCGTCTTGTCGATGACACGTCTGGCTTTCAGGTCAATCACTAATCCAAAGTGAGCAAGCAAGTCTGCGCCGATTATAGCTGTCTTCACGTCGGCAATGATGAAAGGCCAAGTGATGGCTCGCCGGAGGCCAAGGTTGAGGGTCAGAGTCTTCTCGCCGTAGGTGGGTATAGGTATGTTGTTAGCAGCTAACAATGTAATCTCTCCCCTGTTGAATTTGCAGCCGCTTGACCGAGGCAAAACGCTTATTGTTGAGCCTGAATCAAGCAAGAATTTTTGGTTAGTCTCCTTATCAAAAACGTAAAGGCGGTATTCTTTTTTGATTCCATAACTGTTGCTAACCGCCTTAGTGAACAACCGCTCCTCTAGTTTTTTTGCTGGTAATTGCAAGGTTGTCTGCAATTACGTGCTGCGTTGCCGAATTTCTGGTGGAAGTAGCAACTTTGTGGGCTGGCTCGGGGAGTAGATTTTCTTGAGACCGGGCTCTTAGATCTTGAATGCACCCGTGTTTGCGATCTGCTGTTGTGAAGTTTTGTCGAAAGGGTTTGTACCAGTGTAGTTAACGAAGCTAAGGAGGACAATGGTCTCAGTGTTGTCGGTTGAAAAGACGGCATGAGCGGACATAGTGTCGACGATTTTATCCGCTATTTCGGCCAATGCTGTGAGGTCGACGCCAAGGCTGGCAGATAGGATTCCACGCACGTGATTTGGCATATGCGCCATCCATAGCGTGGAAAGCATGTCATCTGGTACGTTCTCTCCCGCCAACCTTCTCATCTCCCTGAGAAGACTCGAGGGACGTCTGTCGCCCAGCTCAAGTGATGTCATGAGCCTATTGAGCTGTCTCTCCTTAGACTCCGTGAACCTATTTAAAATTTGTTTTTTTAAATTCTATGTACATGTCCTTACTTGGAGTTCTTTGCACAAGGTCCGACACTTCATTAAGGATCTCAGGGTCCAATGCTGCTATGATGACGTTGTAGCGACTGTTGTCTGAGGTGATGCGGTTGATTTGGAATTGTGCCTCAACTTGCACAAATCACAGCGCTGGATTAGCCTTCCAGAATGCAGGAATCCTCAGATTTTTCACGGCTAATACTTCTGCTTCTGATGGAGCAGCAGATGAACTACCCGATGCATTGTCTGCGTTTATTGCCTCCTGGTGTTGCATCATCAATTTCTTGAAGAACTAAGAATTTGTTTTTTTTGGTTTGATCACGTCGGGGTCACTACTTATAGGCTCTGTTGGCACTATTCTCTAAACTTTATTTAACTATCTAAAAAAATACAAAAACTTATCGCCTTTGACGGTTGCACCAGGAAAGACAAAGAACAATTTTTTCACACAAACGAAAGTAAGAAAAGGAATTGAAACACCTCTCTCTCTTTAGCGACGGATGCGAAGCGTGGTGGCGATTGCTGGAACTTGTCTTTAACAACCCTGGTTCTATTGTTCACCAGTAGAGCTCTGTTTCATCTAATCTTTATATTACAATCTTTTCTGCTTAATTTGGGAGGAGGAAGGTCTTGTGTTTTGGTTTTTAGTTGAGGAGTAGGTAGAGAGGAACTTTCCTGATACTAGAATTTCCTCATCATCCACGTACGCAACCACCTAAAACCTCTCCCTTTCCACAATCACTAACAAGTTTTTCATAACTATAAGACATAAGAGATGTGAGATTACTCCTCTCTGAGGAGTTCCATTATTCACGGTCTTTGTCACACTACTGTGTCCAAGTGTTGCATGAATAATCTTAATTTTAAGCATAGATATAACCCATTTTTTAATGCAATAGTCTACGCCTAGGGTGCAAGGGATTCCAAAATAGTCTACACCTAAGAAAATAACTACGGTGTATCCTTTGTAGTGTACAATTTTTATGCTTTGTGTAGAGCCGTCTCCGTGGATTTACCTTTAAGATAGGTGAGTTGAGATTAAGATAATTTTAATTCCCATAATGTGTTCACGTGTCTTAAATACAGAAGTCCCTCGCGGCTTGATGCTCTCGCCGACCCACACTTAGCATAAAAACTACTTGAACTTGCCTCCAGGAATGTTGCATGTGGTTCAATGAAATACAGCTTTTGAAGATAATTGCCAACCAAGGGACTGCTGTGTCTAGCTAGTTTTGTAACATAATGAGAAAACTACCATCAAAATCTGGGGATTTATAGAGAGAGAAGCTATTGGTGATCCAAGAAATTCCCAGGGAGTATGCAATTCCCTGTCGGTAAAAAAATGCTGTGTGCTATTATGACTACGGCCAGGGAAGTGAGTATTCGTTTAGAGTTCTAGGGATTCCGTAGTTGAAGTTGCCCAGCTTCCTTCTGTTGGCTTCAGAAGGGATGGGCAGCAATTGCCTTTGATAAAACCATACATAGGTAAAATTTTCTTGCAGATGCCTTAGTGCTTAGAGTGCCTCTTAGTGCTTTCAATGGCATATGGTTTGTAAAATTTGTATTGATAACAGAAGCTAAAGATCACTTTGGCTCGAGCTTGGACATATCCTCATTTCACCATACAGGAAGTTTCTTTTCACCGCTGCTGAAAAGGGAATGCAGCTTTCAAGTCAACGTCAAATGCTTGTTCAAGCGTATATACTCTAGCATCTAGACCAGGATCTGATTTAATTTGGCATGAAGGTATGTTCTTAAGCTTAGTCACCTGAACTAAAGTTTATGTTTGTGGAATTTCTATTTCACGGTAATTTCGATTTTAAAATCTAATTCGATGAGAATTCAATTGTGGTCTAAGAAAAATTCGAGATTGACCCTAAGGGTATCGCAAATATTAATGTATCTGTCCTCTTAAGAAAACAAAATTCTGAAAAACAATCCTAGTTTTTCAATTCGTGTCAAACAACAGCATTTTAAACATTTAACAAATACGAGTATCTTGGATAAAAACCCGCCCTACCCTTCCCTTTAAACATAAGGCCATTTTGTTAGAATTCCCTCAAGGAATACTGTAAAGTTCCCAAACCTAGAATATGTATTAACAAAAAACGTTTTGAAAAAAATTAAAACATAAAAAATATAAAACAAAAAACTAACGAATAAAAATTCAAAAACAGAGAAAAAGAAAAAAAATTGCGAAAAAGGAAATCCAGGGTTCGCTTCTAGTAGCGAAATTTTTCAAATTAACTTATAAGTATTATCCAAGTGTCATTTTGCTACCAAAAAAAAAAACTCTATATATTTTTTATAAGTTCATTTTCGTAATATACTTTGCATACATTCAACTTAAAAAAACAAAAAAAAACAAGCAATACTCATTTTAAATGGCTGGAAAGATAGGAATTCGCCTTTCATCTTCACCAGCGGTGAAGAATTTTAACTTAGTTTTATCCAAAAGGAAATTTTAAATGCTAATTGAGCGCTTTTTTAAATGTAATTGTTAATATTTTTGAAATGGTGTAACGCCAATCAAAACCTTCATAATGATAACTCGAAACATAATGTTCATATTGATAGATATATTTTTTTTTCTAAAATCTAAATTGTAATTAACTATAAAATATACATACAAAACAAAAATAAATATACATATATATATATATATATATTAACATAAGTATTATTGTATCATAAATATACTATAAACAAAGTAAAGAAAAATTATTACTAGTTGTACCTATAAAAGAAAGGAGAAAAAGTAAAAAAAAAAAAAAAAAAAAAACCACAACAGATATTATATTCGTAATCAGTCCGCCTCATTCCAATCAGCCTACGAAATCAATCAATCTACATACAAAAAGTATAAAAAAAACGATAAGTAAAAATATTAAATAAAATATATTTATTATATAACATATTACCGACGTTTATAATGGGAATAATCAGACAACAAAATATATAAATAAGAAAAGCTAAAATATCTGAATACAAAGAAAGACTAAACACTAAGAACAAATTGATTTTTATTCATTAAAAATGAAAAACAAAAACAAAAACAAAAACCAACTGAAAACATTTGAATTTTCCCTAATCAAATTCATATAGTTAATATAATTGATATTATGTAAAAGAATTAAAATAAAAAAAAATTGTTATTTATTATTTATAGTTAATTAAACAAAAAAAAAGAAGAAATGTTTTACTATACGTATATTGTACAGCACCGTTTATTGTATAATGAAGCAAAAAAAGGCAAACCAAAATGCACTAAGAATAATGTTAAATAAAATAAATAAACTATATTATAAATATTATGTGATGTTTCTATTTTATTTATTTTTCTTTTTCTTTAGTGAGCTATTTTTTGAAGAAATTAAAGCCCTCAGACTTAAAAGGCCCATACCCAAGGGAAGTTCGATTCTCAACTTGAATCCCCTTTTAGACTCGGAGGAAATATTACGCGTAGGAGGTCGCCTAGGCAGGCAACAAGGTTCGGGCTGTAAACACCAGCAACCCGAACATGTTTCCGCAAATCAATAAACTATTTCGGAGAAAAAAACAAAACGACCTTCAGTGTCTTAAAATAGCCCGGACAACAGACAACGAACGGTTACTGACAATAGCAGGTATTGATCCAAATGAAGCCGCTGACGATGACGACTTCTTTGTGATCGAGGATCCACAGGAGAAGGTTGAGGCCATTGGGGCGACTTTCCAGGAAGTATACAAGGCCACTGATACAACTGGCCCTAATTACGACCTGGACAGTCGCGTCTTTGTGCACGACTTCTGCGTTCGAAATGAAATAGAGAACTGGCGATCCGAGGGCTCTGGTTTCACCCGGTTTAGCGACGAAAATATGGCAAATAACGTCATTGCCAGAGAGGGTGGCCTACCTCCATTCATTTCGAAGGAAGGACTCCATGAGATCTTCGACACAATCAGGGCTAAGAAGTCAGTGGGGACCGATGGTATTCCGAATATCGTGCTTCGACATCTTCCTCTAGAAGCGGTGGACATTTACACCATCCTGTTTAATAATGCAATGAATAATGCACATTATCCAGCGCATTGGAAAACGGCGGTGGTTCAACCTATCCCCAAAAAGGGAAAGGATATATCCAATCCGGCGAATCTCCGGTCGATAAGTCTCCTTCCGAATATCAGTAAGGTTTTTGAGAAAATAATCAATAGAGCTCTGTCTAGGTGGGTTGAGGACAAACATATAGTTCCGGATAATCAATTCGGTTTTAAGGCGGGACATGATATCTCACATGCCGCGTCTAAACTGGTGTCCGATATCCAATGGAATAAAGGCAAAAAACAATGCACTGGTGCCTGCCTTGTTGACTTGGAGAAGGCCTTCGACACCGTATGGTTAGAGGGCCTTTTCTATAAGCTGACTAGGCTGGGGATCAGTAAACCACTCTTGTACATTCTTTATAATATGCTAACCAACAGACAGTTCATCGTGAAGAATGGTGATGTGACTTCTGTTGGAATATTTCAAATTAAAAATGGTCTTCAGCAAGGCGCGGTCAATTCGCCGATCCAATTCAATATTTATACAAGCGACTTGATAGGTTCACTTCCCCATACTATTGCGTACGCAGACGATTTGGTAGCGTACAGAACAGGTCCAAAAATCGAGGTCATTAATACTCTCTTGCAGCGTGACTTCGATAAGATAAGACGATTTTGCGATGACTGGAAGTTGAAAATCAACTTTCAGAAGTCGGAAACCATTCTCTTTAGGACGCCGTTGTCTGGAGCCTCTAGGGATACCAGAAAAAATTGGAGAAAGTTCTCGATTATTGGACAACACGGACAGCCTCTTGCCTGTCGAAATGTAGTCAGATACCTTGGAATCTGGCTGGATCAGTTTCTGTATTTTGGCAAAAATGTAGATGCTGCTCTGGCCAGAGCTAAAGGTGCTTTTGCCCTTACAAAGAGACTGTTTTATAGCAGCCAACTCGATGCGGGGGTAAAGGTAATCTGCTACATGGCCCTTATTAGGCCCATGCTGGTATTTGGTTGTCCTGTGTGGTTCAATGTACGAGCAAGCTTAATGGAAAAGATTCGGGTGTTTGAGAGGGCTTGTCTTCGCTTGTACAGAACACCAGAGTCGGAGTACAAGAAATTTTATCCTAATGAGGTCCTTTACAATAGGGCGAACCTAATACGAGTGGACAACTTCGTAATTAAGCTGACTCGAAGGCACATTGCAAGAGCAATGACCTCGATGAATAACCTGATATCTGGGGCTTACTACCCCAATTACCTTTACCACGAGAGTGTGCGATCTGACGGCTTCGTTCCACCGGAAGCATTCCTCTACTTGGATCAGAAAGGGTTGATCCAGGATAGATCAGTGGTCCCGTTAATCTTCCATGTCGCTCGGACAGCTGGGGACAGGCGACTCAACTACAACAGAGACGTCGCACATAACAGTGTGGATCGACTCAGGTTCAGTAGGGCGGTGGGGAATCGCTATAAGAGGGATGTCGTTCGGCAGCACCAGCATTTCTGGTGGTTGAATGATGGAGAAGATGCTTCGTCGTCGTTTCCGTCAATTACGGACCAGCCTCACTAATGAGGCAGAGCTGACCAATCTATTTGCCCAGTAAATAGCGATGGCCAGCTTACATAGGTTTAGGTTAGCATTTAAGAAATATATACATATACTGGTGTATATAAAGGTATATACTAGTATATGTATATTATTGTGCATAATGTCTTTGTGTCTGTATGTGTGTATTGTGTATATAGGTTAAGTGCCACCAACATGCACGATTCGCAACACCCGAATGTTCGATGCCAGGAGTGCGCCTACGTACTAATCCACACCACTACGTCCTTCAACCACTCTCCCCGCGGGACTGCCGTTAGGTATTACTTCGCAGGGCTGGTTAGCAGATCATGCTATTCTTCTTGTATTTGCTTCTTCAGCTCTTCTAATTTTTTCAATTCTTCTTAGCTCATTTTGCACAATTGTCACAAATGTGCCGATTTCCATCCAATTTTCCTCCGACTGCAACATTTGGTCTATGAGTAGTATTGGACTGGGCAGATTAATTCTCCACTGCGAAAAACGTCGGCAATGAAATATGGCGTATCTTCCTCCTCGTTTGAGCATTCTGGGCACAAAGGGGAGCTATCGTGTCCGAATCGGTGCAAGTATTTACGATAGCCGCCGTGACCAGATAGGAACTGCGTAAGGTGGTAGTTGTTATCCCCATGTGCTCGTTTTGTCCAGGTCTCGATGTCCGGGATCAACTTGTAGGTCCATCTGCCTTTTGTACTATTTTCCCACCTGGCTTGCCAGAGGGCTGCTGAGACCGCTCGCTCTTCTCCTGGGGTTCTTCTATTATAAATTCTCAACATCTCGTCCGCGAGAATGTCGATCGGAATCATTCCTGCTATCACGAAGGCTGCTTCATCTGAGATTGTTCGAAATCCACAGATCGCTCTTAATGCACTGAGCCTGTATGCGGACAACAGATTTCTCTTGTTTGCTTTTATGGCGAGTGCTCCCGCCCAGACCGGAGCAGCGTATAAGAGGACTGAGCTGACTACTCTAGATAGGAGAATCCTCCTGGCATATCCAGGTCCACCAATGTTTGGTAGTATTCTAGAGAGAGCTCCTTGCAGCAGTAAAGCCTTGTTACTGGAGTACTCTATATGTGCTTTGAACTGTAATCTGTTATCAAGTATTACTCCCAGGTATTTGATTGATTCTTTCGATCGGATTATTTGATGTCCCACCCGTATATTGGTGTATTCCACAATTCTTCTACTGGTAATTAAGACGGCTTCCGTTTTATGGTCCGCTAATTCTAGACCGGCGGATACTAGCCAGTCTTTGATGCGAATAATCGCTACATTTGTGGCAGCCTCTATCTCCTTTATTTCTTTTGCCACCGTAACGACGGCAATGTCGTCTGCAAATCCGATTACTTGAACTCCTCTCGGCAACATAAGCCTTAGCACTCCGTCATACATAATGTTCCATAGGAGTGGACCGAGTACTGATCCTTGTGGAACCCCAGCTGAAACGCTGTAGTATTTCAACCCTTCGTCAGTTTCATACCTCAGTTTTCTGTTGGTAAAGTAATTTTCTATTATCCTCAGTAAGTAGTATGGCGTATTCATTGCCGAGTTAAAGGCATTTTTGATGTCTAGAGTCACCACTAAGCAATATTTCTTTGTACCATACCGCCATCTTTCTCCTTGTATCGCTTCGGCCGCAATGTCGACCACAGTTTTTATGGCTTGAACAGTAGACCGCGATTTTCTAAACCCAAACTGCAAGTCTGATAGTGCTCCTCTCTCTTCTGCTACCGCGAGCAGTCTAGCATATATTATCCGTTCCAATATCTTTCCCATTGTGTCTAGAAGGCATATTGGACGATACGAGGACGGTTCCCCAGGTGGCTTGTTTCCCTTTGGAAGCAAGACTAGGTGTTGTAGTTTCCAAGCATCCGGGAAAACTCCTTCTTCAAGACATTTTTGAATTGTTTCCATAAACATGTCTGGGCGCTTATGGATAGCTGCTTTTAGTGCCTTATTTGGTATGCCATCAGGTCCCGGCGCTTTATTGTCGCCTATCTTCCTGCATGCGTTCATGAGTTCATCAGCTGTGACTATTGGAATGTCCTCCGTGTTGGACTCCCTAACGATATGGTACATAGTAGATGTACTTCGGGGGAAAAGGTGTTCTACTATGGAGCTTAGGATTGCTGGACATGTTATTTGCGGCGACCTGCTGCCCTTTATCTTTGTCATGACGATCCTGTACCCCAAGGGTTTATGTCGGCTTCTTCACAAAGTTTTTTAAAACATCTTGTCTTGCTCTCCCTGATTGCCTTTTTTAAGTCGCGTCTTGCTTTTTTAAAGACAATAAGGTGTTCTTCAAAGCGATCTCTTCCCCTAGATCTTTGGACTTTGCGTCGGGCTTTTAAGCACTTTGCTCTAAGCTTTTTTATTTCCTCATTCCACCAGTAGCATGGTGTTCCTCCTCTAGTACCCGTTCTTCTGGGCATTGATGCATCGCACGCAGTAGTGAGAATGCGGACGAGTTGTTGTATACAGGCTTCAGCTGTTCCGCTTTGAATTATGTTTCCGGTATTTATCATTTCTTCGAACGCCTCCAGGTCGAAGTTTGTGTCCTTCCATCTTGGGCCCTTTCGTTTAGCGCGTTGCACGGTACTCTTCTCCTTCGTTTCAAATATTATTGCTTGATGATCACTGTGCGTGTATTCTTCGCTGACTCGCCATTTTATGTTTCGTAAGAGGGAGTTGCTAACGAGCGTAATGTCGATAATCGAGCCCGTTCCTGCCTTACGATATGTGTTTGCACGACCTTGGTTTGCAATGCCTATGTTAAGGGTTGCAAAACTTTCTAGCAGACTACGGCCTCTGGCGTTTGTAAGTCTGCTACCCCACTCCGTTGCCCATGCATTAAAGTCGCCGCCGATAACCACAGGGGTTCCACCACGAACGTCGGCGGATAGGTTGTCTAGCATTGCCTGGTACTCGTTAATGGTCCAGCTTGGACGTGCATAGCAGCTGTAAAAATATATGCCATTTATTTTGGCCCGTGCAAAGCCCTCCGTAAGTCCGTTAGTTTCTTGAAAGGCATGCCTTCCACATATCCATATAGCAGCGTGCTTTGTCCTATCGCAGATCCATATATTGCTGTCCAGAGTTTTATACGGTTCACTTATCAGAATAACGTCCGCTTTTTCTTCTCTAGCCGTTTGTGTCAGGATATCCTGTGCAATTCTACAGTGATTTAAGTTAATCTGTATTATCTTCATGTTTTCTTGTTGATGATGGCCTTCCTAAAAACCAGACACTTGCTGCTTCCGGCTACATGCTTCGAATCGTTTGGGTGTTCTTTTCGACAGAACATGCATGATGGCTCCTTATCGCAGTTCTTTGCTATGTGGCCTTCCGTTCCACACCTTCTACATAGCTTGGAGCGGTCCTCACTGCTTTTGCAATGCTTGGCTATATGCCCAAATTCAAGACATTTGAAGCATTTTTGGAGAAGCGTTCGTTCTCGAATGCGACAAATAACCCATCCAATTTTTACCTTTCCTGCATCTAACAGTTTCTTTGCCAGTCCGACGGGAAGTCCGATTGTTGCTGTTTGGGTTCCACCGTACGCTTTTCGCAAGGATAATATGTCTGCTGGTTGTAGTTCCACCCCGAGTTGAGTCCTTATTGCCTCGCAAATGTAACTTCGTCGAGACGTCTTTCAGCTCGATGGTAGTGCGATGTGTGAGTGTCCTTACACTCGCTCGCTCTCCTAAAACCTCGCCAATGACACTCATAAACTCTTCTGTCTTGTTTCCATGTTCCTTGAGCTGTATTAGGAGCTCTCCTTTCTGGGTCCTTCTTATCCTGGATACCTCTTTTCCAATAGCTTCTAGTTTGGGGTCTGCTTTTACGCTACGAAGAATCTCCGCGTAACCTCAAAGGGGTATATAGCAGTATTTGTGTGTCTTTCGACAAAGGCCATCCACATCGAGTTAGTCAGCGATCTAACAGCAGCAGCGTTCATAGCAGCATACAGACGATTTGTCTCAAGACGAGGATATTGCGGAAATATGTTTAGCGACTGCGGGCGCAAATAATGAGCTTAGGAAAGACAGCAAATTTATTTCTTCAGAATGGTCAGCGGAAGTGTCAAGGAGCTTGTCATCACTAAACACATCGTGGCACTTCAACTCGCCATCATCGCCACACTTCGGAGGTCTATGGGACGCAGGAGTCAAATCCATAAAACACCATCTTAAGAGAACAATTGGCTCATCAAAACTAACGTTCGAGGAATATGCGACGGTCCTCGCACAAATCGAGGCGTGCCTCAACTCCAGGCCGTTGTGTCCTATGACGTCTGACCCAGAAGATCTGTCTGTTTTAACACCTGGTCATTTTCTCATCGGAACCGCCCTGCGTGCACTTCCGGAAAGAAACCTTCTCGACAACAAAATAAATCACCTTGACAGATGGAGATACTTGCAACGGCTCGCTCAAGAGTTTTGGAAGCAATGGAGTTCAGCATATCTCCACCTACTCCAACATCGTTCAAAATGGCTTCAAAAGCAGCCAAACATAAAAATAGGAGACATTGTTCTTGTGAAAGAAGATAACCTACCACCAACATCATGGTTACTTGGGCGGGTGCAAGAGTTGCATGCTGGTGCGGATGGTCTGACGCGCGTGGTGACCATAAAGACAAGTACGTCGAACATAAAACGCCCAATCGCGAAAATATCCCCTTTGCCGATTTCAAACACTCTAAACGACCCATGAAAGCCCTTCGCGTAAAAATAGACCCGACAAAAAATTCCCATCGCGTAAAAAACAAAACTTCGTTCCACAAACACACTCAACTTCATGAACCTTTTAAACCTATGAACTTTAAACTTTATGAACTTTTTAAACAAAAATGAACAGTAAAAACTAGTTAAATGAATTCTTTAAACCAATAGAACAATAATATGTGACAGAAGGCAAATATTAGATAATTTTGTTGTATAATATCTACGAGTAATACTTTCCTTCTTTTGCATGGCCGGAGCTAACCATCCCTAAGATCCAGGTATCTGAATTGATGAAGACAGCCAGAACACAAGGCTTTAATGACGCACGCAGCTCATCCAGCACGCAGCTCATCCAGCTCGCAGTTCATCTTCCACCACATCATGTCAGCTGAAGGCGGGGGAGCATGTTGGTTCCCAACAAACAGGACTAGCTATCCGATAACTAGTCCAAACAATAATCACAGCCACTTTGCCAACAATAAATAAAGAACTCAAAACGAAACTACACAATTTAAAACACAGCCATCTTGCCAACAATAAATAAACAAATCAAGTGTCAACTGTCAAGGTGGCTATGTCAATGAGATTGATGAGCTGTCCTTCTCTCCTGAGGCGGAAGCATGGGGCATTAATAAGCACATCCAACAAACATATGTGTGCTATGTGTGATTATCAAAGTAGTAGTAGTAAATACATCAATGTATTCTATGTCAATTGTTAAGGAGTATAAATGTATTAAAACAGCATGTAAAAGGTAGACTAGTAAGTGGTAAGGTCATCGACCATGAACAATGTAAAAGAACAGCTGATAGGTTTCCTCTTAAAGACCAACAGACTGTTCTTCATTCTTGTATATACATCAGCCGAGACAAGCCAATAAATTAATTAATTATAACGACTGAACATTGCACGCCTTTTTTTTACTTTATTTCAAACCATAAATTCTTCCTGACGACACCTCAGTCAGGAACAGCCGATCAATAGTCAGATAGGGGTTAACTGTCAGGTAAAGGTTAGGTTAGGTCAGGTTAAACAGAGGTGTGATGGATATGCCATCACACAGACATTAGGCACCAAAACGGGCTCATCGCGATCCCTGTGCAACCAGGTGAATTTGTCTTCAAAGGGCAAAAACTTAAACAATCTCCCTGGTGAAACATCCACTTTCTTTGCAAAATCCACCAAGAATGCCTTTGAAATCGTGCCGTCTATTCCCTCTAAGTTTTCGAACAAGTATAGAATTTTTCCAATAGGGACTGGACAACTTTGAATTTAATTTGTGAACGCACTCTCTCTATCTAATCATCATCAAACTGTCACTGTCAATTTATTCAGTAAACTCAACATTTTCATGATGGTAAAGTACACGAATGAGCAACGTGTGTAAATTATAAAAATTTTCTACCGAAATTCGGAGTCGGTGATTGCAAATTTAAGAGCGTTTACTCCAATTTCGGTCGTAATTCTCGCCCTAGTAGATAGGCAATAACAAGTTTAGTTCAAAAATTTGAGTCTACATATTCGTTGTGTGATGTTGCCGTGTTAGTGAGACAACGGGTTGGTCGAAGTGTTGAAAATATCGCTGCCGTTTAGGCGTCCGTAGCAAACGATCCAAATCAGTCAATTCTACGGCGTTTTCAAGAATTGGGCATCGCTCAGACGTATTATGGCGTATTTTGCGTAAGGATCTTGGTTTACACCCATACAAGATCAAGCTGACTCAAGAATTGATGCCGATCGAAGCAACGTACGTTCTCCGATTGGGTTCTGGAGAAGATGCGCCAAGATAATGAATTTCATCGAAAATTCATCTTCAGTGACGAAGCTCATTTTTGGCTCAATGGGTTCGTCAAAATAAGCAGAATATGCGTTATTGGTCGGGTGAAAATCCACATGTGCTTCATGAGTCACCAGTTCATCCTCAAAAAATAACTGTTTGGTGCGGTTTGCATGCCGGCGGCGTTATTGGGCCATATTTTTTCGTCCACGATAACGATCGTCACGTTACTGTGAATGGTCAGCGTTATCGCACCATGATCACCGATTATTTTTGGTCCGAATTGGAAGATATGGACTTGGACGACATGTGGTTTCAACAGGATACAATACAGCATACGCTACAATCGATTTATTGAAGAGTAAGTATGGTGAGCGTGTTATCTCAAGAAATGGGCCAGTCGATTGGCCGCCTCGTTCGTGCGATTTAACGCCGCTTGGCTATTTTCTGTGGGACTACGTTAAGTCATTGGCTTATGCCAACACGCCGACGACGTTGAAAGAGCTCAGAGCCAACATTGAACGCGAAATAGCGGCCGTTTCGGCCGAAATGTGTGGCCAAGTCGTTGAAAATTGGGTTTATTTAAAAAGAAAGTTGTCAAGTCCTTATTGGAAAACTCTATATTTCCCTAACATTTTTTTGACTACGCGATATTGCCTCGCATTTACACAGTATGTGTGTTATGTCCTCAATAGCTCGACCACCGCAGAATAGGCAAGTATCCGTATTTGGCAATTTGAGTCTCTTTGCGTGTTGCCGCAGAAAACAGTGTCCTGTTAGAATTCCTATTACTGTCCTAAGCTTATCTCTGTTTAATTTTATTAACTTTCTAGCTCTTTTGCCGTCAAAAAGCGGCTAAAGACCCTTGGATACCCTGCGTCCCTCAAGACTTGACCACCTTAGGATGGCAGTCTTTGTGATTTTTTCCTCAATAGTGCCCCTCAAAAGGGGTGGTTTGATATTGGCAACCTCACTATTGTCGAGAAGCCCTCCTTTTCTTACAAGCTCGTCCGTTTGTTCATTTCTTTTAATACCGCAGTACCTGGCACTTAGCACAGTCTTACCCGGTTCTGACTGCATAGTGCGACACAGCCCCTGACTATATGAGAGTTGACAATGCTTGGTTTCATTTGATTTCGTTAATTGAGTGCGGCCTGGCTATCGATGTATATCGATCTCATCTGCATTAGCTCAGCCGCCCTGAGGACAGCCAGAACCTCTGAATGGAAGACACTGCTTGGGTCCGGTAGGCTTATAGACACTCTTAGCTCGGGGTTTTCTGAGAAGATACCAGAACCTGTTTTTGAGCCATTTGTGAAAATTGCAATTTCTAGCTGGTTATTGCATTTTTTGGCAGTCTTCCCTCTCCGGATATATATAGAAGTCGACCAAGGAAGGAATTTCATCCGTTAGACTTGTATTGCCTGGCTGTAGCTCCGTTAAGACCGTGTCCGAAACTACTGTTCTTGAAGTAACGCAGATTAGTGAGTCCTATCGCAATGTTGCCAGCAAGTTTTTTGATCTGTAAATCAAGTGGTGGAAGTATGGAAGCCGTTCTTTGAATCGCCGCTCATTTTCCATAAATCGTTTTCTTGTTTGTTGCTTTCCACCTAGTGCGCCCTATGTAAGCCTGGGTCTTATCACCACCGTATACAGCCAGTGTACAACATATCAGGTTTTAAAGGCCAATTTTAGAATTATATAGGCAAATATTTGATTATTTCCGCTACATTAGGATCCGTTGCCAGACTAGAGACTGCCAAAGACTCTTACTGGCTGGCATCGGCTTACCTTGGCCACGACCAAGTGGGCCCTCTCCCTGGTGATAACCTAGAAAGGTTAGTACTGGAAGCGGGAAGGCAAAAAACTGGCCTCATAATCGGATGCGATGCTAACGCACATCATACGGTATGGGGCAGTACCGACATCAATGATAGAGGTGAGTCACTTTAAAACTATTTTTTAAGTACTAACCTCTTAATTTGCAATATTGGCAATGAGCCCACTTTTATAACAAAAAACCGACAAGAAGTGTTAGATATTACTCTTGTCTCCGACAGCATCACCCAAAGGCTAACAAACTGGATGGTATCGTTTGAACACTTCCGGAATTACCGGAAAACTGATTGGACAAAATACAGAGGAATACTGTCGGAAACGATATCCTCTAAACTATCAAGTCCCCCGCGTGACACCAATGAGCTCGACATGAAAGTCAGGGAATTTACTCTGACTCTCAATCTATGGCCGCTTCCTGCCCTCTTATTCAACCAAGAGGCAAGAAAAAGCCACATTGGTGGACATCGGCACTGGGACTGCTCAGAAACGCCTGCAGAAAATTTTTCAACGCAGCAAAAAGCACAAGAAAAGTGACCGACTGGGACTCATATAAAGAATCCCTCAAATTATACAAAAAAAGAACTGAGGAAGGCAAAGCGACAATCCTGGAGGTCATTCTGCGACAAAGTTACAGAAACCTCTGAGGCTTCGCGGCTAAGAAAAATCCTCTCCACAAATCCTATGATGCCCAGCTGTTTGAAAAAAACCGATGGCTCTTGGACAACCTCAAGTGATGAATCACTCAACCTGCTTCTGGACACCCACTTTCCAGGTAGCTCGCAACTCGCGGCCAGTAGCAGCCCAAACAAGCCTACTGCAACCGTGACCAAAATTCATGGTCTGATTACGAGAGACAAACTGCTCTGGGCGCTGCATAGCTTCAAACCATACAAGTCTGCTGGTCTGGATGGTATTATACCTGCCGAGCTACAGAGATCCTCAGATATTATTCTGTCTGTGCTAGAAAATATTATGAGGAGCTGTGTAGAACTGATCCACATTCCACTGTCATGGAGAGAAGTCAATGTAGTATTCATTCCCAAAGCCGGAAAATGTTCTCATGTTGTCCCAGAGGACCTCAGGCCTATAAGTCTATCATCTTTCCTTTTGAAAACTCTAGAACGACTGAATGATATCCATATTCGAGCTAAAGTTGATCCAAGACTTCCGTCAATGGCTCAACATGCCTACAGTAAAGGAAAGTCGGTGGAAACGGCACTGCACTAGCCACTAGCCACAACGAACTATCACTACAATATAAATTGTACACAATGGTTGCTTTCCTGGACATAGAGGGCGCCTTTAACAACGTCAATACATCCGCAATCACTACTGCGCTGTCAACTCTGCAGGTAGACGACTCGCTTGGAGAGTTGATCAGCCTTATGCTAAAAAGCGGGATAATCAACTCCAAACTGAGTGAGACTTCTGCTAAATAATGCGTTAGCGGAGGTACGCCGCAAGGCGGTGTCCCCTCCCGCCTTCTCTAGAACTTAGTAGTTATAAACTACTGATATACCTGGAAGCCATATGACGTTGCTATAACCGTCTCAGGTAAGCATCTCAATACCATTAAAGAACTCCTTCAAGTAAATCTCAATAGATTAACCCGCTGGGCGGATCGCTGTGGATTGGGAATAAACCCCCACAAAACTGATCTGGTCCTCTTTTCCAGGAAATATAAAATTCCAACCGTAGACCCTCCTTCAATTAACGGTACCAGTTAGGTATTTTCCGATACAGCCAAATATCTGAGTTTAATTTTTGAGAGGAAACTAAACTGGAAACCTAACATTCAGGGAAGAGTCAAGGAAGCTGTAGTAACTTTATTGCCTTGCAAAAAAGCCATTGTGAATAAATGGGGCCTTCAATCTCGCATAACCCACTGGCTATATATCTCGGTCATAAGACAGATACCTACTTACGGGGTGGTCGTTTGGTGGACGGCCTTAGAAAATTCAGTCAACTGCATTAAACAAAGCAGAGTCCAAAGAACAGCATGTCCTACGTTCTACTCCCTCCGCGACATTAGATATTCTGTTTCACTGTATACCCCTCGATATCTTCAGCATCCAAGTAGCTGCGTCTACACTGTCAACAAATAATTTATTTGGCCACGCTAATATTCTTAATATACTAGGAATCCTCAAAGAAAATATCGATTACACTATATCCGAACTTTGGTTTGACAAAGACTTCCATGCAAGCTTCCTCTCTAGATCTTTTCGGAAGGGATCTAGCTACACAGCTACACAGATGGATCTAGCTAAATCTAAGTCTAACCTTCCGTCTTCCAAATCACTGTAGCGTGTTCCAGGCAGAAATTTTTTCGAGTGAAGAAGCTCTATCCGTGATATCTGCAAAGGATATCCACATCTTCTCAGCAGGCCGCTATCAAGTCCCTGGACTCAGTCTCATTAAATTCAAAAACCGCCCTTGAATGCCGATCATCTCTTACGGAGATGGCAGGGCAGTTCAACATTCACCTCTGTTGGGTGCTGTGCACAGAGATGCTACAGGGAATTAAAGGGCAGACGAACTCGCCAAAATTGAGACCACTCTACCTTTTCTATGTCTCCTACGCTTCATCGTAAGCTCAAATTGGTTCCATTAGTAAGAGGATCCTAGAATCATGTGGCGTCACAATGGCCCAATAGGCCTCATACCTACCTACCTACCTACCTACCTACCTACCTACCTACCTACTGCCTCCAAGATTGGGGGCAGCATGATAAGTATAACATATCTTACAATGTACTACTTTTCTTCTTTTCTCCAGAACTCCTTTCCATAAAAGTTATCTCAAGACAAAGTTGACTTCCTATCGACGGGTCCACAGAATGAGAGTCAACTTCCTTTCTATTCATTGGATTGCAGTTTTTTTTGTGTTCTCTTCCTACTTCGAACTTCAACACAATGTACTTTCTAGTTTCAATTTCTCTACGTTGACACATAAGGACATACCATATAAATCAAACAAACATAACGTGCCATTGGCAACATATGACTCTGAGTATGGAGTACAAGAACTGCACTCCCAGAGACGCAGCATCCTCCAGCTACTGAAAAACATTGCAAACTTTTGATTCTGCTTCTCACATTCACATCCGTCGCGTATTTCATTTTCTGACACAAAAGAAAAACTAAAAAAAATCCACCAAACTTTTATGACAACAAAAACACTCAAATGAAACAGAACCTTACCGAACCGAAACGAACAAAATATACGACCAGTACGATGAAGAGGACCATCCCAAGCACGCCTCTTTATGAATCACGTTCTCTGAATTTCCATTTCATTCATATGCGTCCACACTGAAAAGAAGCAAAGCAAGACAAAAAAAAAATGTCCCCAAACGACAGCAAAAACAAGTCCAAAAGGGTTTCGAAGCTCGCCTTTCTTGACAAAGTTTAACCTAGTTCCCTTCGTTCTCTCATATCACGTTTCTCCATTCTTATTGATTTTCATTCATTTTTTTCTTCTCTCTTCCAATTTCCTCAATTCCCTCACATGGGCATTACAATTCACCAGGGTAAAAAAAGTTCGACTTCTTTCAAGACAAGGAACACAGAATTCTTTAGAAATTCTACCCACGAACAGTGATTCCTTGTCCCCAACTCCAATGCCAACTGACAATAGCTCTTAATTACTTGGATTGCTTCTCCTTCTTTGGAAAACTAAAAACCAATTTGAAGTCCATAAAAATCATGCTTCGTCCAGCTTATGGGTTTATGTGTCGCCTAGGAGTATCCTGGTGGTCTTCTCCGACAAACTCTTTTCGGATAAAGTTAAACAAAAGTTCTGTGACTAAGCACACTTTGGGCCACTTTTTGCACCGAATGAGAGCAGGATGAGTTATTAGTTTCACGCTAACACCATTGGTGCCACCTGTTGATGAGGACTCTCTGTTTACACGAGACGTGTTACTCAGTATTCCATAGCCGACAACGACTACCAACAACCGACATCTTCAACATGGTAATAAGCTGAATGAATGAATACACGGCAGCAGGTTGTTCTTTAGAGTAGGCGGCATACTCGTAAATGGCCCGACGAAGGGTTGGGGTGTTGTCCTCTTTTGTTTTTCGGCGTGTTCTGCGATAAAACATACAATGGGGTAATTAAAAAGTTGAATGGTGTAATTAGACCAGGATGCGGTTGGTGAGTTAAGTGAATGCTTTATGGCGAGTTAAGAGGCGCTTGTTTGGGGATTTTCAATGCTGATGAAGTAAGGAAACAATGAATCAGGTACAGGCCCTTTGGCAGTTAAATAACGTGATTTAAAAAAAAAATGTATGTTGAGAGATATAGATTCACTTTTGATAGAGCAGAAGATAATGGTATTACAAGGATTTTAGTTATGACCAAATTTGCGTCAACACTTTCTTTGGAGGCATTTTAATCGTACTCGTAATATAACCACAGAGGGGATGAACTTAGGGAGTTGCCCTAACAAGTTTTAAGTATCATACTAGTAAGGAACACCGGACACTATGTTTTCGTTTATGCAGACGAATGTCGGTGTTTCTATGTCGGGCATTTGGCAACCGGTGGACAGTTCAGCTTTGCGATCGGAGGACTTCTAACTTTGTCAGTGCCAAATCAGCAAATTCATGGAACATCAATGGAGGCCTCACACGTTTGGTGTCGTACAGATCACGGTGGATGTATTCCTATATTATGCCGTGGTCATTACTTGCTCTTCTCGGAAGATCTGGATACGAGTACCTCTTTCCTCTTTCAGAATATTTTAACTCATCTACTCGTAAATTGGACAAACCGCTTACTGGTTGAATATACATCTGTATCACGAAATGATATCATCATATTGTAAAATGTTTGTGTGGGTACAAATGATAGAACTTATTCTTTTCAATTCAAATCCCTTTATTCAGTACAGTTACAATTCACTATTTAATTGTTTCTCTCCGTACAATCCAATTTCTCAACCGCTTATACTTTTCTTATCTTTTACTTAAACCACTTAATCACTTCTCCTAATTAACACTTCAAATTACACTTTAAAACTGATTTGCATACCTTTGGGATGCTGGTATTTATACTCGAATGACATACTTCGAGAACAATCCTCGCCATTCACGTACTCGTTCACCTCTTTGGGCTCCGTCGGTGGGGATCCGAATTTTGCTTCACTTGGCAACCGAATTGTTTGACCAAATAAGATCTCGGATGGTGTGTGCCCTGTTGAGCTATGGGGATTTCGGTAGGCCATTAAGAAGAGGGGTATATGTCGATCCCAATCCCGCTGGCAGTTGCTGACAACCTTAGATAGATGCTCATTCAAGGTCCGATTGAATCGCTCGACCATTCCATCAGATTGAGGGTGTAGTGGCGTTGTCCTCGTCTTTCTTATTCTCAAATATTGGCATATTTCCTGGAAGACTTTTGATTCAAAGTTTCGCCCTTGATCAGAGTGCACCTCCATTGGGACCCCAAATCTGCTCACCCAGTTGTTGACTATCTGTTCGGCTACGGTCTTAGCCTCTTGATTTGGGATGGCAAACACTTCCGGCCACTTACTGAAGTAATCCATGACTACGAGAGTATATCGGTTTCCATTAAAGGTTTCGGGAAACGGCCCAGCGATGTCGATGGCTATTTGTTCGAAAGGTGCTCCGACATTGTATTGTTGCATTTGTCCACGTGGCTTTACTTTTGGACCCTTGGTAGCTGCACATCTTATGCACTTTTTGCACCAATTCTCGACATCTTGTTTAGCGCTTAGCCAATAGAAACGTTCCCTTACCTTTTCCAACGTCTTGTTTATTCCCAAATGGCCTCCTGAGATTCCGTCATGTATTTCATGGAGTACTTGGCTGACTCTGGACCGTGGCACAATCTGCACTTTCCCATTTTCTCTTCAGCAATCCATCTTGCACAAAAAGCGAGTCCCACTGTGCCCAGTATGCCTTCAGAGTTTGGCTCCGATCTGATATCTGCTGCCAGCTTGGTCTTTCCTCGTGTTCTTTCCAGGCCGATATTGGTTCGATGTCATTGTCTGCCTGTTGGGAAGAACGGATTTCGTCTATACTCCAACCCTCTATTGGCTCAGTCCTGATCGTTTCGATAGTTGCCTGTTCTTTCGCTTCTTTACCACTGACTACTTCTGCTGGGAGGCTTTCATTGCATTGTTTTACCTGTGAGACTGGGATAATTACCCTGGAGTCGACTCCTGCTACAGACTTCTGCCCCGCGAAGTAAGCATTTCCTAACTGATGGCTTCTGGAAATTTGACCGGTTTCTTGGTAACCGTTTCTGCTGGTTTTTCTTTCTATTTGCCTATAACCTCAGTGCAGGCAGCCTTCTCGTCGTACTGGTTCTTTACAATGCCCTTCCAGATGTCCTACTTTATCGCAGCGCATCCTTCGTCTCTCCCGCGGGATATTTCGTTGCATAGTAGTTGGTCTTGAGCAGGAGCATTCACCAGATACTATTTCCCTGACGAAATGCATTCCTTTGGAAGCCTGATTGGATGCTTCCATCGCCAGAGCGAAGGCAAGTGCTTCAGCAAGGGTTCTTTTCCCGGCCATCCTTACTGCTGATTGTAGCTTCAAATCTGCAATTCCCCTGATGAATGCGTCCTTTGCCATTTCGTCGATTATTTCTTGGCCTGCGGTGGGATATGACAAATGTGCCAGTCTACTCACGTCTGCTTGGAGCTGTTGCAGTGTTTCTCCTCGTTGTTGCATACGGCCTTGCAATTGAACCTTGTAAACTTCCCGCATGTGGCTATCCCCAAACCGTTTCTCCATAGCCTGCACTAAAGCCATATAGTCTCTATTCTTTTCGATATCGATTGTTTGTAACAATTCTGCCGCAGGACCGCGTAAGGCCATTGCTAGGGCAAAGCACTTTTCCTCATTGTCCCAGTCGTTTGCACAGGCAGCCATTTCAAACTGCTTCTTATAAGTAGACCATGAAGTCTGGCCATCGAATGAGGGAGGCTTCAACTCTTTTCTCCTTGAACCGCTTAAAGAACATTTTCGCAGTTTCTGTTTTCGCACTGTGTCGAGCTCTTTTGCCAGTTGCTCAACTTTGCTGTCCATTTGTTCGAATTTTTCGCCAACATTCTTCTCTATTCTTTCAAATTTGATATCGATTTCTTCGAACTTTTGGTGTAGAACGTTATTTTGTTCTTCCAGTTTTTGTTCTAGACTATTCTTTTGTTCGTCGATTTTTTGTTCAATGCTGCTCTTCTGCTCGTCTAGATTTTTCTTTTGTTCATCCAGCTTTTGTTCGAGACTATTCTTTTGTTCTTCCAGATTTTTCTTTTGTTGGTCGAGACTGTTTTTCTGTTCGTCCATTTTTAACAAGAGGAGTTGCATCATCGCAGAAATATCACTGCCGGTACTTGTCTGTTCATCCTCGTCAACCTCAAAGGAGTATGCATCAGGATCATGTCCCTCGTTGTTCAAAGCCTCCTGAAGTCGGAGCACCAGGTCACTTTTTCCTCCACTGGCTGGCGCTGAGGCTTCTCTTGTTCAACTCGGATTTGAGTTGGACGAGCGTCAACTGCAATAGTTTTCGACCCATTCTAGCTTTTTCAAATAGTCAGAAAACACAGGGTTTTTTTTTTTTTTTTTTACACACAATAAGTCCTATCCCACTTCTGACAATATGTATACTTGTATATATAATATATATTTCGAGAGCTTGGCAGCACTGTAAGAGTAGTTCCCGATGTAGTTGGTTTTGAATGTTTGAAGATTATAATGGTCAGGAAATAAAGAGCAGGGCACTTTATAAGCGAGATGTATGGCTTAAGAAAGAATCACGATATGTCAATGTAGGTAACAAAAGTGGGCTTGAGGGTAAACTGGTTAGAAGTTTGAAAGAGCGGAATGCTACTGGAAATTTTAAAGGAGCACTGGCCCAAGTCCACCCTAGACTGTAGCGCCACTGGTAAAGTACTGGTGATGAAAATAGCGATAGAGCAAGGTGAGACAGGAGACATTTCGTTGGTGTTCAACGTTGTCAATTGATGTTTTAGGAGCACGTAACCAAATACGGGCATTGTACTCCAATTTTGGGCTGATGAATGCTTTATATATTGAGGCCAGATCAGAGGGGGAAAAGTGTTTCTTACATCGTTTGATGTAACCTATACATTTAAGATGTCCCAGTGCTGATGCGTATTTTTCTTGCCGCTAGGGGGAATAAGAGGACAGGAAGCAGCCATTGCCTGATTGAAAGTCAGGGTGAAATCTTTGACTTTCATGTCAAGCTCGTTGGTGTTACGCGGGGGACTTAAGAGTTCAGACGAACATTTGTCTGTATTTTTCCCAATCCGTTTTCCAATAATTCCGGAATGGTAGTTGTTGGGGATGAGCATCGTTCAGATCTGGAAAAGAGTATTCAGAAGTTCGTTATCATTTGAGTGATGTTTTCGGAGATAAGTGTGACATTTAGCACTTCTTGTCCGATTTTAGTTGTGAAGGTGGGATCATTGCAAACAATGAGGTTAGTACTTATAGTGTATTGAAAAAGTGATTATATCTTTGGTGTCGGTATTGCCAGATAGCGTGTGATGTACGTTGACATCGCACCCGATGATGAGGCCAGTTTGCCGTATCCCAGCTTCCGAGACTATTCTTTCTAAGTAGTCACCAGCAAGAGGGTCCACATAGTCGTGGCGAAGATATACCAATGTTAGCTAGTAAGTGATTTTGACAGTTTCCAACGGTTATGTCCGGGTCGGAAGTAAGAGTACATTAAGGCTACGTTTCACTAATATGCAGACTCTGATCTTACCTTTGTATTTTGTATATATATATTCGGTTCCTGGATTAGGATGATATCTTCTGCGTCGCTATAAATTTCAGGAAATGATATTGACGATTAAATATCTGAGGCTGTGTTTTCTGCTTCGTTTAAAGGAGGAGGACGTTGCCTACTAGCATCCAGCTCATCTTTTTTGTAAAGGCTTAGGGTTATAGCTTCGAATCCGAAGCGAATCATGCCTTTAGTCTGCGCCAGAGGGTTAAGGGATTTCTTATTGATTACAATTAATGTGCATCTATATAGGCCCCTTAATTCCTCCATCTTCGCAATTTTCCAGTCATGAGTGGGAAGAGTCGAAATACTGGGGAGGAGGGTTCGGCTGTGATCCAGGTGGGAGTTCTAGGTTTGCTAGGGATACCATATTCTCAAGCTTTGCACCCGCCAAGACCTCTCCTAATCCATCTTTGGCTTTTGTGAAAATTATCGAATAAGCGATAAGTTTGAAGTGGTACCAGCCAGCATCGCTTGTGATGAGAGGTGGTCCGGAGTTCTCCCGCACCTTTCAGGTGCTATTGATCCATCGGCGTTGTTTTTATCGATAACCGTGATCTTTTAGGACTTTGCTGATAGACTTCGGAGATATGACGTTGAAAGGGCCTGTGAAAGAATGCTAGGGTTTTGATAATGCGTGAAGCATTTCGGCGGCGGGAAGACAGTGCCCAACCACAAACTAGCTGCTGCTGAGGGTGAAGGAAGTGGTAGGTACAGTCTTGCCACTCATTAAAAGTTTAGAGTTTACCTCGCTGCATTTGCCTTTAGAAGGTGCACAATGATTTGCCACAGATTTGCCTCTGCTAGGCGTTGCAATAGCCTTGCCGGGAGTCTTAATTTCCCTCAATTTGGATGGTATGCTGACAGCAGATTTTGTCTTTACAATTCGATACTTAGATTGAGTTCTAAGCCGGTGTCAGCCGAGGCGAGATGATGCGAAAACGGTCGACTTTATGCACCGCCCGTGAAAGAACTTGAGCACCAACGGCATTAGGCTTTGGGCGAAGCCAGATATCAAACAGATATCAGCTCAGAGATATGTTGTGAAGTAACAAACTTACCCCAGAAAATGAAACGACAGACAATGAATTTCAGCTATATACGTAGAATGAATAACTAGAAAAGGCCATCAACCGACAAGACGGTCCGATCAAAAGATGGAGGAGGATAAGCAGCGCCTGTTTGGATGTGTGTTTTACATCAGAGGAAGACTTAGCCAAAAGGTCTAGCACTTCAGGCATTGGAGCTTATTAAAGTGCGGATCAAGGCTATATTTGCTAACATAAGTCTGGTATGCGTCCAAGCCTCACAGATAATAAATGATGACTTTCCCAAAATTTCCTCTACCAGCTCCTCGACGTTGAGATCATCGTCGCTTAAGATTGTTGATTTTGAATCTAATTTGGCGGCACAGTTTGTAAACGAAAGCACTTGATTCTGGCTCTTATAATGGATTCTGGTTAATCGATTTGGTGGCCAGGTGAAATCATTGCTGTCACAAGTTTCTTACATCTTAACACTCATAAAGGAGCGTAACGGTCACTTGATGAAAAAAAACCTTATCGCCGAAACCAATACCTCTTTCTTCTGCTCTCCGGTCTCTGTCTCCCCTTTCTTTCCCCAAATGTTTGCTCATCGTGTCCAAGTCTCGCGCCTCTGAACTCAAAATACTTTCGATTATATCTTGCACAGAGGGGATCTTGTCAAAGATTGTTCTGTTGTAAAGAAGCTTCGACGGCAACTTACCGGTTGTACTATGTGGTGTAACGAAATTTTGTGCTTCCTTTTATAATCTGCACCCTTTTCGTGGGCAATTTGAAGCCGCTTCAGAATAGATCGATTCATGTTCTCCACCTCACCGTTCGCCTGTAGCCAATAGAGGGGCGAGCTGGTTAATTCAATATTGTTGGCTTCACAATAGGCTTTGAATTCGCTGCTAACGAATTGCCGATCGTTGTCCGCCTTTATCGACTTAGGATAGCCTAGACAAAATTTCCTCCAAAAATGACAAAAATGAAATCGTGGTTTGGTAATGGCCCCAACAAGTCATTGCCAAGGTCCGCCTGGGAATGCATGTCGTTGCATGGGAACTGGTCGGGGTGGTTTTGAAACTAGTAGACATTCACAACTTCACGAATGACTCTACTTCCATGCCCATTAGCGGCCACCATACTTTTGACCGAAGTCTGCGCTTCATGACGGTTTTTCCTGGATGGCTTTCATACCCTAGGTCTAGTACTCTTTGTCGTAATGCCGCTGGTATAACAATTCGGGCACCGCGTAAGAGAATGTTCACCAGGGTGCACAATTTTAACCGAAATGGGAAGAATTTTTTTTCAGCTTTGGTCGTCCAATCGTCACTCTTTACACTTTTTACTGCTTCTACAAGTTCTTGATCCGTGTCGTTTACCATCTCGCTTATTGTAAGTGCGTGGGGAACCGTATTTTCGATCACTGCACAGACGCTGTACTCACAATGGGTGTCAAACGAGTCAGTTTCTTCAATTTGGCACAATCTTGATAACGAATCGGCTATGTTCAATTTACCCGCCTGATATATTACTTTAAACTTAAAGAATTTAAGTCGCAGGACCCATCTTTCAATCCGTGCTGGATTCTTTGATGCCGGTTTGAAAATGGCCTCTAGGGGCTTATGGTCAGTCACAAGCTCAAAAGTTATTCCTGCGAGATAGTAATAAAAGCGTTCTACAGCCCAAACGAACGCCAGGCTTTCCTTTTCAGTTTGTGAATATCTCCTCTCTACAGTAGAGAAGTTCTTGCTGGCAAATGAAATGACTTGAGGGTTTACATCTTGAAATTGCAACAGGACTGCACCCAATGCGATTGGGGACGTTTTTTTTTATAAGAAGACTCCATAATGGTTCTGTAGCGTCTGCCATATCCGGAATGAACTTTCCTAGATATGTCACAAGGCCTAAAAAGTTTCTCATTTTCTCCTTGGTGTTTGGCGGTCGGAACTCCAGAATCGTTGTCACTTTGTCAGGATCTGCGCTAATCCCAGTTGCACCAAGTACATGACCCAAGAACTTAAGCTCTTGAACTCTCCAGCTACGTTTATCTTTGTTGAGTATAACGTTCATGTTCTTAAAAATGTTCAAAACTGCGCTCAATTGCTTGTCATGCTGTTTCTCGGTGAGTCCAAAGACAATAACGTCATCCAAATAATTCAGGACATTTCGACAAGAAGCCAGCATTTTTTCCATTGTCCTGTTGGGACAATGTTGTACCGGAATATCCCTTTATGAGTGATGAACGTTATAATTTCACGACTATCCACCGTTAGTTCTAACTGGTGGTATGCGTTCTTAAGATCCAACCGAGAGAAATATCGAGCACCTTTGAGTTTGGTCATGAAGGAGTCAAACGTGGGGAGCGGGTAGTTTTCCCGGAGTATTGCTTGGTTTGCACGACGAATAACCGAAAATCTTCCTTCTTCTTAAACACTATTACAATAGGCGAGATCCATGAAGTCGGTTCGTACACAGGTTCGATGATGTCATCTTCAACTGCCTCCTTTAGTCTACGTTCGACTTTTTCCTCCAACGCAGATGGAGTACGACGTAGAGGTTGTTGTATCGGCTTGACTGACTCATCTATCGATAGTTGAACCTGTATATCTTTTACTTTTGGGTATGGTCGATGTTCTTCAAGATGATTAATGTCAACCCTAGAACGATGCTTATCACGCTTATGGGAGCTTCAAAATCTGATATCATTTCAAGCAGATCTTTACCTGCATACGCTCTGAACCGCTTTGGTGATTTCTTTCGGGTGTTCAGCAATACTATCGAATTGTTATATAATTGTTCCCAATCTTTTTCCCCTATAAGATTGAATAGTGACCCTGAATCTATAAGCATCGCCAACAGAGCAAACAATTTTCCCACTTGATGGTTCGCCTAGCTCTTCCGTTATTTTGAAGCAGTCAAGTCCCCACGATCCCTTTCCCCTTTGGTCACCTTTTTCTCTTCCTTTTCTTCTTCTATAAACCTTATATTTGACTGTCACAACCTTTCGAGCTCCACCTGTCTTCAAATTTTATTCCTTCGTTTATCTGTTTTAGTCCTACATCTTCCGGCGAAATGTCCCACAAACCCACACTTATTGCATTTGACATTTCTGGCCGGGCTGCCACTACTCTCTCTAAAATTACCTAATCACCCACATCTCTGTCATTCTCTGCCATGGTTTGAATATTTCTCCTTTTGAGCAGAGAAAATGTTATTGATCCCACTCGACGATGGTGTATGGGCCATAGTTTCCGTCTGGCTTGCGATTTGCTCATGTACTGAGCTCAAGTGGTAGTGGACTGGCTTCCAAATCGGAAGGTTCGGTATTCGAATCCCAGCCTCGCCTGTCAACGAAAATCAAGTATGATGAGTAGTTGACTAAAAATCAATAACAAGCCAACCTCCACTAAGAATTTAGTCTCCCCATTAATTGTTGGATGTCACCTACGGAACGAAATAACCGCTGAGCCCGACCATTTTTCTTTCTCTCTCTATCCCATCCTCGTCTAACTCGCGTAGCCGAAGTTGTGTGGAGGATTTTTTTTTTTTTGGTTGCGCCAATGGATGTGGTAATCTTCATAGATGCGGTAGCCCGTGCCACCAACATGCACGATTCGCAACACCCGAATGTTCGATGCCAGGAGTGCGCCTACGTACTAATCCACACCCTTACGACCTTCAACCACTCTCCCCGCGGAACAGCCTGAAGCATTTGGTGAGGGTCTTTCGAACGCGAATACGGCAATTTACCCAGCGGACTTTGACTTTACCGGATTCCAGCAATTTGTTCTCTGCTGGTAGGCCCACTGTCGCGATCTGCGTGCCTCCGTAGCCCTTCCTAAGACTGAGCACATTTCCTTCGACAACTCCAATGTTGTACTGCGCTTTGATTGCATCGCAGATGTCACTTCTGGTGGTGACTTCGTCAAGGTCTTTGATTTCAATCGTGGATCTCTGCACTAAAGTGCGGATTTCCGCTTCTGCGTCAAGATTTTCGCCGATTTTACTCCTGAATTCTTCGGTTCTGTCACCAGATTCGCGCAGCTGGAACAACAGGTCTCCTTTCTGGGTTCTCCTAATCTTTGTAACCGATTCACCCAGGTTATGGAGTTTGGGGTCCCCTTTGACCCTGCGAAGTATCTCGGCATATGAAAATTCACCCTTGCTTGCCACCACGATTGCGTCAGGTCGCGTTTTTTCGCGCGCAGGCTTTCTCGGCTTCTTTTTGGGAACTTTCAACCAGGCGCTGTCGTCGCCCTTGGACAGTTCTTTGCTCGCCGTCCTAGCGGTTATTTGATCATTTGTGGCCTGCTCATTCACTGTCGATTTGGCGGGCTTCTGGGATGGGCCTTCATTCTCTTTCCGGCATTGCTTTGATTTTGGGGCACCACTTTGCCACGTGATGCCTTCTTCGCTTCGACTAAGGGCGGTGACTTCGGCGGGCGTTTCGAGCTCGGCGACTCTATAGGCTCTAGTCTTCGTTTGGGCCCCGAAATCACCTTAAGCCATGGGGATGTTTGGGAGGTGTTTTCTTTGCTGATAACTTTCTTGGGCTTGCTATCACGCATATAGAGCGTTTTGATGCTTTCTATTGCATCCCGCATTGGTTGGTGAATTGATCGCCTTTTACCATCCTCCAGCATTTCCACTAGGGCTTTTATTTGTTCCCCTAATTTGTGAAACACGGAGGGCTGGTTATTCGGATCCAGCACCATCGACGCATTTCTTTGAGGCGCCGCTTCTCCATCAGGACTCCTCTGGGGCGATGGCGGCTGTCTAGCCGGAGATCTTCTCACCATCGAGCTCTTCCGGAATGGGTTCTCTCCGTTGATCTCATTCTCCTGGTTTTGTTGATGTTGATGTTGTTTATTTGTGTTCATTTTTGTTGGGTCCCCACTCAAAGCCGCTGTCAATGCTCGGGTGTGTAGTCACCTAGCGATCCCATGGTTATCTATGCACGCAGTGAGGCCATGCAAGGGTTGACACAGACCCTTATGGGGTTATATGCCAGAGCCGGATCGGTGCTAACCAGGAATGTTACATCTGGACCTACACCACCAACTTAATGGCGACGAAACATTGAACGTACTTTGAGGCCTGCCAGGGTTTTAACGGGACGGGGTCGTTCACAGCATTAGCCTGAAAGCCATTTCAACAGGATTTCACTCCTGCTTACTCAGGTAACAGAATACTGCGAACGTCAGCCTATATGTCAATCATTCTAAAGATTTGATTCCAGTATACCATAATTACGACCTTACTGGGCTCAGTCGTAATGCCTAAAAGGCAGTGATGAAATTGGAGTGTCCACTGGTAGGTACCAATGGAGCTATCGCATCGTGGGTGTGGAGAGTGCAGTATGTAGTGGAGTGATGTGTGGTGTGAGCGTAAACCTGCGTGTCAGCTCAGAGCTCGTTCTCGCTGACAGGTCGCCACAGGAGCAAACAGACTATCGGCCGAATTTTTTAAAGCAGCTGGGAATAATTTGGTAAGAAGTACATTCAAATTGTAGAATATTAACGGATGAAAGGATGTCTGATTCTCAAGAACGGACGAATTAGAAGAAGAAGAATTAGCCTCCTTAATATCGTAGACGTACGAAGACCGTACTATGCGAACGATTGAAACCTTATACCAACAATCTGATAGGTCCAGGTCCAGTGTTAGGGCTTGTGAGTCTACCATCAAATCGGTACGTCAAAAAAGAATTTAGACTAGGTGACGCACTGTCATGTGATTCCTTGAACAGTACATGCTACTTGATAGAACTCACAGACCAATAGACACATGATGACGACATTGACGTTTAAAACGAAGAAGGAACGAAATGCAATTGTTGGATCATTTCGCTTTAACAGAATTGCACAAGAAGATGTAACCACAAACTGTAATGGCTGACATGTTCAGAAAGCCTAGAATGAACATTACGGAAGGATAATGGGGTGAAGTAAGACCTCACCTTAGGTGCCGGCCGAAAGTGGAAAGGTACCTTAGACAGCCTTGTGTGCGCAACCACAGGCGCTAAATGAAGAGAGCAGTTGGTTGTGGCCTAGTGTAGTGACACCTAAAGTCAAGCCAAAGAAGGATGTCACAAAAGATTTATGAGGTCTAAGAATTTTCTGAAGAATTTTTCATAGCACTTCTCTCTTATAGCTCCAAGAAAAATATGTGCGTACCATCTTGTGCAAAAAAAGAGCAGAATGCGGTCCATATACAACATATTTTCCGAGACTAATTCCGACCAAATACTCGTATTCATCAAACGTATCATCTCTGGTGACAGACCGTGGTTTATGACTACCACATGCAAACCAGACATTAAGCGAGTGAATGACGTCCTCCAAATGACACACGACCGAAGAAACCGCGTCGTTTTCAACCAAAAATATGCTCCCATCTCATGGTATTTCCCAACTCTGGCACAACATGCCCATTTCATTTGATTCCGTCTGAAATAATTGAGCTGTGAGCTTCTCAGAAATGAAATTGAGTTTATCCAGGCGCTTCAGATTCCCATATTAATTTTAGCTCTTCAGCCTCGCTTTTAGATAAACAGACTTTGTATGCCCTTTCCACGTGGAGTTGCTATCCTCTTTAACTTTAATTTCAGTTTCAAGTATCATACAAAATCCTGCCAGTGCAAATAATAATTTATTTAATCCATCGGCTGCTTATAGTCAAATTAAACAGTCCCCGGGGCATTCTTTAAAGTGATTGATTAAACACCGATTAAATTACAATTTTGTTGTTATTTTTTTAAATTCTCTCCATTTGTTGCATATTTGTTGAGCAGTTCAACAATAAAATTGCACTGCTTCCACACTGACAATTAATCGAATAAATCAAAATGTATTTGCATCTACAGTGAACGGCGTGAGTGTCCATGACAAATTAAAAAAAAAAAAAAAATTCGTGGTATGCGTGCAAAATAAATTATTTTTCCGAATCATTTGACTCGCAAAATTCACATTAATTATCGGAAGCATCACAATATCGATGGTCGGTTGGGCTTTTTTCTCGTTTGCCTTCTTTTTTCCACCCCGAGTGTCGCTTCAATAAATGGATCAACAATCACAGGGAAACCAATCAAACCCCAATTTTAGCCAGAACTCAAATTTCTGTCAGATAAATTCGTATGCTAGCCAATGGGCAGTGAAATCCACTCATGCCAGGGATGATCGAATAAATTTTTATCGGATCTCGATTCCACACAGGATACAGTGCAATTCGCGGTAGTGTGCGTTTTAGCACTTTAATTGAGATCTGGACAGCCAGGCCAATGTCAATCTTAATCCAATAATGGATACGGCAGGTGGAATGCTGCAAATTGCATTTGTGAGTCATCACTCTGCCGGCGTTAGAATTGGTTATGGGAACACTGGGTGTAGGGTTGCCAACTCTTATTATACATTTTCAAAGTCATTTCGCATTTTTAAAACCGTCTCAGTTTCTTTGAATGCAATCTTTTTGAAAGGACTTTCTTACTTAGATCACGCCAAAGTCCGGAAGGGTCTTGGTTTCAACCGATGAGTGTCCTTAGGTCTTTGGCGAGCTACCTCTGGTTGCGTACATCAAGTTGACTGGGGCCACTTTGAACTTATCTGTGCCTCATATTTTTATTTATTATTTATTTATTTATTTAATTATTTTCTTATGATACAATACAATTCAATATATAATACATATTTATAATTCATGTCACGGGGGGGAAAAAAAATAAGAAAATAAAAAAAGCTGGTGACATTCCATATTTTAATTTAAAAAATAAAATAGAGTCGAATGAAACTTCAATGGACATATGTATAATAAAAGATAAGTTTTAGGTGGGGTGACCCTCAAAAAGCAACTTCATAAAAAATTAAGTAAGAAGTTAGTTCATAGAAAATGTAAATCAAAACGCAAACAAAAGTAATTGCTTAGATCAGCAGTATCAAAATAATAAAAGCAAAATATATAATTATACCAGAATATCAGAAATTAGAGATTCTAAAACACCAAAATTAAAACCAAAAAGCCACATTTTAGCGCATTTCATAAACGTTCCGGGTATTGATATTGCCCTGATCGACTGTGGGAGTTTATTAAACAACCGATAAGATAAAACAGAAAAGAAATTACGATACGCAGTGGTGCGGAAAAAAGGTACAGATAACATGTTAGAGAGGTTTCCCCGTAAATTATAATTTGAAATAAGACGAAAGTTACGGTTACCAGACTTCATGAAAAACGTTTTTAACACTTTAAAACAATACAAGTGGCGAACTGGAAGAATTTTTTGGTCGCAGAACAAAGGAAAGCTTGGATATCTACAAGGTTTATGGAAAATTTTTCTTAAAATGAATTTCTGTAAAATCAGCAACGGCTGTATTTTATTTAGGTATATACCTCCCCAACAAGTAATTCCGTATTGCAGCTTAGAATGGAAAATTCCATAGTAAATTATCTTTAACAGCTTATTTGAGCATAAATTACGCAAATAGTAAAAATGTCTATGTGTGCATCGAAAGTATTTTCTCAATGAGTCTGTGTGATTCAAAAAACTCATTCTAGAATCAAGGGTGAGCCCCAGGTACTTAAAGTCGTCAACTATCTCAATTAAAAAAAGCATTTATCACTACAGTTTAGACTACTACAAAAAGTGGGAGATGGAGACGAACAATTACAGTTAGATAGTTTGTATTTTTCACACTCAGGTGCGTGAAAATACACATTTGCCTCCAATTTTTGAGCAGAAGATAAGTTAAAAAAACATCATTTTAGTTTTTGGGCTTATAACTAAATTATGTTTTGCAAACCAGTGTCTCAATAGATTTAGATCCCAATTGAAATCAAAAATCAGGTCCAAAGGACAGTTCAGACCATAAGAGAAGCCTATGTCATCCGCAAATGCAGTAGGTGAACCTTTAAAATTCAGATCAAATAGCGAATTGATATAAATTATAAATAGGATTGGACCTAAAACAGAGCCTTGAGGTACACCCAGTTTCAAGAACTTAATTTCGCTCCTAATTTCAACTATCTTAACTCTCTGCGACCTATTTTCCAGATATGACCTGAACCAATTAAGGATGAATCCACGGAAACCAGCGATTTCCAGTGTTCTCAACAACAAATTGTGGTTAACCATATCGAAAGCTTTGGTTATATCAATAAATAAACCAGCCGTACATTTTTTTCTATCGAGGTGTGACATTATTTGAGAACAATACTGTAAAAGCGCGTCCTCCGTGGACTTTCCTTTTTGAAATCCAAATTGGACGGGATTAAAGAAATTTGTTTTAGTTAAAAAACTCACTATCCTATTTTTCATTAGTTTTTTAAAAACTTTGCTGAAAGTGGGAAGGAGTGAAATGGGTCTATAGTTGCCGATCTCAGTAGCAGAACCCTTTTTAAACAATGGAATGACGTCTGCGCATTTCAGGCCATCAGGAAAGATTCCCGCAAACACGCAACTATTAAAAATATAAGCCAAGACATCCACTATGAAACATCCAATTTGTTTAAGTGCAATGTTACTAATACCATCAGTACCACACGAATTCGATTTTTTTAAGGTACCAATAACTTTTAATATCTCAAGAGGAGTTATGGGCTGAAAAACAAAACTAGTACATTGCAATGGTTCAGCACAAACTGACGGACAAAGAGAACAATCTAATTGTACTGAGCAAGGTTGTAAGTTGCAGCCTATATTGGAAAAATAGCAATTAAATGCGTCAGCAACAGCACGCTTATCAGACAAATCATAGTCATCGACACGTAAAACAATAGGTTTTTTTGAAAATGTTGATTTATTTAGTATGGTGTTTACTATCTTTCATTCATCTTTCAGGTTCCCCTTTGCTGAGCTGAATTGAGTACGGTAGTAGGTATCTCGACAAATCGGAATCTCCTTTTTAAGTTCAACGCACAATTTCTTATACCTCCTACTTAAACCCAGGTTATCAGGATACTTCTTGCATTTTAATCTGAGTTTATTTTTTTGTATAACTTTCTTTAACAAGAGCCTCGATATCCAAGGTTTAAGTCTTTTTACCAACTTTTTGGAGGGCAGAAATGAGGAACAACTTAAAAAGTGATTTCTTAGACAATCAATAAAAGCTTTATAAGCAGAAGAAGCATCACTACAAGTGTAAACATTCTCCCAATACTCATAAGCCAGCAGGTTTTTAAGCTTCCTGAAGTTCATTTTCCTTTTTCTTTGAGGGGATTCTGAAATTTTATATTTTTTTCTATTTGATATATTTACTAAGAGTCCAGTCAAAGAGTGGTCAGTTATCCCCAAATCATAAATGCATTTTTCACACCCAATGACCGCAATATTTCTAAAACGTCCATAAATATGGTCTAGACAAGTACCCGAAACAGTCCGAGTGGGCTCAATGATAAAGCATGCCAGTCCATGCGAAGTCAGTAATGCCAAGTAACTAGTTACCATTTCATTATTATCCATAATGTTAATATTGAAATCTCCTACAATAATTAGGTTTTTAGAATTTTCCTTTTCTAACAAATCTGAAAACTCTTTTACAAACATTGAAACATTGAACATATGCAATCTATAGACACATAAAAAAACATATATTTCACAATTAATTCTACAGGGAAACCTGTAGAACATCTGCACTCATGAAATCAACACACAAGACATCAATAATCTTGTAGTTTTCTTTAATAAAACACCCAACACCACCAGCAGCGTAGTTTTCATTAGTATTAGCAAAGAAATTAAAACCGGGAATAGAATAATCGTTTTTTTCAAAGTTGTATATCCAAATTTCGGACACAAAAACAATATCCGAAGTGCACGCAAAAGAATCAAGATGTGTGACAAGAATTGAGAAGTTTTCTCTCAAGCTTCTGATATTCTGGTGAACAATGACAAGTTTATTATTACAATAGGAGCTATTCATAAAAATATTATCACAATTTGTACTACAAGGAATAGGACGAGGTCTTACTATACTGCGTTATCATTGAAATTGAAGGAGAGTCATTTCATGTTTTAGCCACCTTAAGTGACAGATTCATACTCTTCGTCGTACGTCATTAATACCCTCCTCGAAGGTACGAACGTCAACGCAAATGGAACTAAAAATCACTCAAAGCATCTTGGGTTCGAAATGACAAAGGATATCTTCGTCTGCCTTCGCTAACTTTACTTACTTAGATGGCACTTCAGCTCCGATAGACCAGGGCCTTAGATAACATTGCTCTCCTGCTAGCGCACGAGTCGCTCAGGTCTCTGGGGAAAACAACTTGACCCAGCTTGTAAATGAGCCCAAGTGAATACATGACTTTAAAAGCCATACCGCCAACACCTTGTACTTGTTTCTAAACTCACAAGGTCGATGTGCTATCCCTTCTAGGCCAGTCGGAGCACTGTGTCATCTGAGAAAAGATTCCTAACAGAACCAAAGCCAATTGGAGTGAGCTTAACAACTTCTTTAGGAATATTAGCTTGTCGTTATATATGTATGTTCCCCGATAATGACGTGGATGACGCTATTGATTTGGTCACAGAAACTATTCTCTTCGGAATGAGTGGATTGTGCGACTCGAGCTGTAAAGAGTGGCTTGTGGGTGGCCGTGGCTCAAGTGGTAGTGTATTGACTTGCAAATCGGAAGGCTCGGTGTTAGAATACCAGCCTCGCCCGAAAGACATTTTCAGGCAACTTAATTCACATAAGACGAATGGTTGCCTCTAATATAATAACAAGTCCATAAAATGTTGGATGCAACCCATGGAGCCCAAAAATCTTTCTCTCTCTCTGTCCTATTTTCCTAAAAACTTAACACGTGCTCAGGCATTTTAAGTGTAATAAAATAGCTACTTGAGTGTTAAGTTCTTAAAAAAAAAAGAGGCTGTCAGGGTTAGAGGTATGTTATTTGGTCTTACTGAGGAGAGCCTAAGAAAGGTCAAACGACTTTCCTAAGCGTGTACAATTTACGACAAAAACTGAGGCAAAAAATATTACAATGTCCCAAACAAAACATTAGAAATCCTGCATTATCCTCCACCCCAACTCTCATTTACAATGACATTCCAACTGTCAGATCTTTGGACAAGGCTAATCTGTTTACCGCACACTTTGCGGTTAGCTCAGCACTTCCAAATTGTGCTTTCTCTACGACTTCACTTGGCTGCATCGAATCTTCAAGGGGGCGAATCCACTTTTGTTCTCGTGTAGTAGCAAGGGTGCTTAACGATTTTAACATTTACAAATCTACTGGTCCAGATGGTATATTTCCCCTTCTTCTGACGAGGTGTTCTTCCTCGCTGGTAAAACCACTGCGTAAGCTTTTTCATCAATCCTACTAGGAATCTTTAGGACTCTTCCCGAGCAGATGGAAAACAGCATTTGTCCAGCCCCTCCCTAAAAAAGGCGAATATTCTTCCCTCACTTCACACAGACCCATTGCACTTACGTCCCTTCTTTCCAAGGTCATCGAAACGCTGATAAACCGTCAGCTAATGAAATATCTCGAAATGCGAAAACTTCTTAATGACCGGCGGCACGGTTTTCGTAGCAACAAGTCCACTGGTGATCTGATGGCATGTCTCACCGGAAAGTTGAACCAAAGCATACATCAATCAGGCGAAAGCAAGACATAGTTGCAGTTGATATTTCTAAGGCAATTAACAGAGTTTGGCATCAGGCTCCTACGTGGTTTTGGGGTCCACGACTCTCTTCTTCAATGGATTAGAAATTACCCTTCGGAAGTCTGATATTCACAAAATAAATGCTGGCATGCCACAGGGCTCCGTGCTGCCTCCGAAACTCTTTTTAATTTTCATCAACCATCTCTTGTCTGCTACTTCTAGTACAACATATTCCCTTGCTGATGACCGTACTCTGTGCTTTCCATATTCGTTCCCGGACTCATGTCCCTGCTCTTCGGCTGTAGAATGGAATGGCAGCATACATTAAGTTCATTAAATTCCGATATTAGTAACATAACCAATTGGAGATCTAATGCGTCCATAACACAATGCTGTCTGCTGCCGTTGAAGCGCTATTTAAACACCCAGTCACCATCCATGAGTGGCACTTGCATCGTCGAAATTGAACAACTTTCCATTCTCGGTATGTGTGTCAATGATAACCTACGTTGGAACGACCACATATTCGGTATCATCAAAAATTCTGCGAAATGTCTAGGTTTCCTGTAACTATATAAGAAATACTTTTCGCCCTCTGATCAGGCTGGAATATATAATGCATTTGTTCGCCCAAAATTGGATTCCAAACCGTGCGATAAAACTCATAGGTGACGCCAATATTGCTCAGACAATTGACCCGGTCTTTTGTCTCACCTTGTCTCATTGCCCTTTTCACCACTAGTAGCATTCCGCGTTTTCCTTTTCACACTAGTAGCATATCGTTATACTTTCCTAAGCTGTACATCTCGTTTATGGAATGCCCTGGTTAGTCATTGTAACTTGCAAACATTTAAGACCAACGTACATTTGTACTTCTCTTTTCTTCCTCCCTAAGTTTCCTTCGCTCTCGCTATGTCTAAACCCCTTGTACGCGCGTTAATTATAAAAAAAAAGTTTGTGTGCGCCAACTAAGATCAGGTCGTCTTCTACTGCATTGTCCCTGTGGGTTGGAGTCGAAAACCTTCAGGGCAGGGACGCTGGGAAGCCGGGTTATCCGAACTTTTTTGACAAGGTCGGAATCGCTGTACAGCCCTTAAAATTCGGTATTGAAACGCCTTTTCCATTCTCCATCGACGCAAACGGAACCGAATTCTGCCCGAAGAACTTTTCTCTCGAAGCTTTCGAGAGCGTTTTCATACGCTTTCGTCAGAGTCCACACTTCTGCACCGTAAGTTAGAACTGGAATGATCAGTGTCTTGTGTAATGTCTTTCTAACTTTCATGCAGCACTTCTATATGTTAATTTCACTGAAATTTTTCAATCCCTTTGGTACAATCCCCATCAGAGCCTAGTATCTAAAGGCTGATGCAAGCGTAGGCCGGACACTCACAGAGGAATAGGTTCGCAGTGTCATCGTCATACTCACAACAAGCATTGCAGGATGTGGTGTCACCTATGCCTAGAACTATAAAATGTTGAGTAAAAGCTTAGTGTCTCGTTGCGGTGCCATTAAGCAGTCATTCTTTCCACTGAGAAGCAGCGGGATAGTCGCTGATATCTTAGAAATTTTCCGAAATATTCATTTGGTCCACCAAAGTCCTGGTCTTGAAGTCCTTACCGAGAACGGTAACTTTTATAATGCAAGTTCGAGTCATCGGTAATCTCATTTCCAAAAAGTCATTATGATCTTCGACCCAAACAAATAAGTCTCGGCGAATTCAGCCTTTCGACTGTGTTCATAGAAACTTTTTGAATTTGGAACTATCCCGAACCCATCTCGGTTATCTCCGCTTGAAAGAAGGACGCACGTTTTCCTAACGAGGAGTAAAATCCAGTCCTTCGGAAAAACTCCAGCCTCAAGATCCTACTACATTATTTTACTCTAGCCGAAACCAATCCAGGGCAGAGAGAAAGTCGGTCCCGTAATTCGGCACTGACCAGACCTAAAAGTCAATCGACGCGCAAGGTCACCGAAATTCCAGTGCGTTTTGTACCAAAGGCCACTTCTCTTAAACAGAAAATGCTTTTTTAACTGAGAGTGCAGCCCATGATTTGATGATTTGAGTATCAAGGAGAGGCTGCCTTGTAGTCACAGGAAGTAAAAGATCCTAAGATTCTGAGAAGAACCTAGGTGAGATGTCGAACTAAGAGCTAAGTACTTTCAAGCTGGACGTTAAACGGTTAGACATATGGAGGTCATCCAAAAAGATTTTACGCCAAGGGACACTTGCAATAATCCACCCATGGTCTTTTCGACCGCGGTCGGGGTTCGGATTCAGGAGACCCCCCGCCGATTCAAGAGTCGATAGATCACACGATTCCAATGACCCTTGCGGCTTCTTCTGCGACACGTTCTGTAGGTTGGGCTGAAACGATGGAGAGAGTACCGGAAGTTCTGCCTGTTGTATCGTAGTTAAACTCCGTCAGAATAGGCAGTAAGTTGGTCAGAATGTTCTTTTTGGCGGCATGTCCCTTGAAACCGAAAAAGTCGGACGGTCTTCAGAAAAGGCGCACTCTAAAAGACGAGAAGAAGACGCCCCAAAATGACGACACGTATTGTCGAAGGTGCGAGTGCTGAAAATCCCATTCCTCCAGCGGCGATAGAGAGAAAAAAAAAACAGATCGGCTGAAGTGATAATTACTGAAACTAAGCAAGCTCTTAGAACTGAACGGGCCGAACGTTTCTGGCACTCCCTCTGTTGATGAGTTTTCCACGCACCATGCCTTGATGAAAGCAGTGCTGCAACTAACAACGGGTGCGGTTCAAACAGCCGGAAATCGAATGATACGCCCAAACTCATCGACAAAAACGAAACCAACAACTTCCAACATATTGCTATGCTAATGCGCAGAACACTGTTTGGGGCAACAACAAATGTAGCGTGAGAGGCAATCATCTACTGGATTTTATACCATCGTTTGACCTGATTGTCTGCAATGCTGGCTCCCAGGAACCCAAATACTTAGCTTCGCTTCGGAGAAACGGATTGTGATGTCTTTAAGCACAATATAGCGTCATACTAGTCAGCTTCCCGATACTTTTAAATATACCAACCTCAGTCTTGTATGGATTGACCGAAAGCCTATTTCTAGTGCACTAATTGTCTAGGTCTGCTTGCACTTTAGAACAGATAGTCGCTAGGCAGTACCTAACTGACAGTACTGCTCTAAACACCTGAGCGTATATGAACGTTAAGACTTTTGAAAGTTTTAAGCAATGAGTCGACCTACATGCACCATAGCAGTGGAGATGTAACACGACTTGTGGTCAATTTCTGTTTTTCCATGCCATCATGTCAGAGTCCTATTCACCATGTCGATGAAAATTCCGATCGCGTATATGCACTTGTCGAGTGCGCCTTCAGTTCTGCCCAACCGATTTTGAAGCGAAGTCATGAAGGATTCTCCGCGTTGGTACGCATATTGCATCTTGGACAGAGGATGCATTCGCAAAGCATTTTAACGCACGTGGAGCTCGACCGTTCTCTTCATGCTGTTCAAAAACTCAGACCATACTCGTATGAATATTGCTGCCCATAGCCTTGTAGTAGCAGTAGAGAGCAGCTACAGTTATCCTAGTAACCTCAGTTGTATTTTATTTTCATGTAAGCTTTCAATCTAACCCGGTTAGATAGGATCGATACTATAGACATCGAGTAGCAACGGACTAGCGCCGGTCGACTTTACGGCGGGAAAAACGTTTCCGGTACTAAGCGCCTCAACATTTACAAAGGTGCAGATGTCAATCGGGTAGATCTAAACATCGATTTGGACCACTTCTAGGCAAGGTACAGGCGCGGATATCTTACGCTCCACAACATCAGCGAAATTCGATCCGAAAATTCGACATCGGACGGTTTCATCATAGGTTAGGTTAGGTAAGAGTGGCTGTTGGAAATACCAACCCACTTAGGCCTATTGGCCCATTGTGATGCCACGTGGATCTATGATCTTCTTACTACTGGAACCAGTTTGAGCTTATAATAAAGCGTAGGAGACTGTTAACGTCTATTTTTTCTAGATCGTTTAGGTCGTTGTAGAAGAAAGCTCCTAGATGAAGCTTCCTTCTCTGAGAGAGAGCTGGGCATGTACAGAGTAGGTGGGGGATTGTCTCATCCTCTTCCTCGTCCATGCAGCTTCTACAGAATTCGTTAGTAAAAGCGCCAAGCCTTCTTGCATGCTTGCCTATGAGGCAGTGTCCGGTAATGGCACCTATTATGGCGCTAAGATGTTTCCTATCTAAAAGGATCAGACACTTAGATCGACTCAGATCCAGCCTTGGCCAGATCTACCTTTGTCCGGTACGATAGGTAGAGTGGTTCCAATTTTGGCGAGTTCATCGGCTCTGCAGTTCCCTGGAATGTCTCTGTGGCCCGGCACCCAACAGAGGTGAATGTTGAACTGCTCTGCCATCTCCATGAGAGATGATCGGCATTCAAGGGCAGTTTTAGAACACAATGAGACCGAGTCCAGGGACTTGATGGCGGCCTGACTATCCGAAAATATGCGGATATCCTTTGCAGATATCACGTTTTTCTTCAGCCAGGACAGAGCTTCTTTAATCGCCAAAATTTCCGCCTGGAACACGCTACAGTGATTTGGAAGGCGGAAAGAGAGGCTTAGATTTAGCTTATCTGAGAAAACACCGCCACCAACTCCGCTGTCGGTTTTAGATCCATCTGTGTAGAGATGGATTGACTTGTCCTCCATGAAAGCATCCTCCTCCCAGAATGATCTAGAGGGGAAGCTTACATGGAAGTTTTTGTCAAACCAAAGTTCAGGTATGGTGTAATCGGTGTTCTCTGTGAGGATTCCTAATGTATTAAGAATGTTGGCGTGGCCAAATGAATTATTTGTCCACTGTTTAGTCGCTTTAAGGCGAATAGCTGCAGTCGCAGCTACTTGCTTGCTAAAAATGTCGAGGGGTGTCAAGTGAAGCAGAATATCTAATGCCGCAGAGGGGGTAGACCGCAAGGCTCCGTTTGTGCATAGACATGCTGTTCTTTGGACTCTGCTTAATTTAATGCGGTTGACTGCATTTTCCAAGGCCGTCCACCAGACAACCACCCCGTAAGTGAGTATCGGTCTTATGACCGAGATGTATAGCCAGTGGGTTATGCGAGGTTGAAGGCCCCATTTGTTCCCAATGGCTTTCTTGCAAGAGAATAAAGCTATTGTAGCTTTATTGACTCTTTCTTGAATGTTAGGTTTCCAGTTTAGTTTCCTGTCAAAAATGAGACCCAGATATTTTGCTGTATCGGAGAAAGCTAGACTGGTACCGTTTATTGAAGGAGGGTCTATGATTGGAATTTTATATTTCCTAGAAAAGAGGACAAGATCAGTTTTATGGGGGTTTATTCCCAATCCACAGCGATCTGCCCAGCAGGTTAATCTGTTAAGATTTACTTGGAGGAGTTCTTTAATGGTATTTAGATGTTTTCCTGAGACGGCTATGGCAACGTCATCCGCATAGGCAATCGCTCTGCTACCACCCGCTTCCAGGTATATCAGTAGTTCGTTAACCACTAAGTTCCAGAGAAGGGGGGAGAGGACACCGCCTTGCGGCGTACCCCTACTGACATATCTTTTAGCAGAAGTCTCACCCAGTTTGGAGTTGATTATCCTGCTTATTAGCATTAGATTAATCAGCTCCCCAAGTGAGCCGTCTACCTGCAGAGTTGACAGCGCAGTCGTGATTGCGGATGTGTTGATGTTGTTAAAGGCGCCCTCTATGTCTAGGAAAGCAACCATTGTGTACTCCTTATATTGTAGGGATCGTTCGATGTGGCTAGTCAGAGAGTGCAAAGCCGTTTCCACCGACTTTCCTTTACAGTAGGCATGTTGAGCCGTAGACAGAAGTCTTGGATCAACTTTAGCTCGAATATGGATATCAATCAGTCGTTCTAAAGTTTTCAGAAGGAATGATGATAGACTTATAGGTCTGAGGTCCTTTGGGACCACATGAGAACATTTTCCAGCTTTGGGAATGAATACTACATTGACTTCTCTCCATAACAGTGGAATGTGGATAAGTTCTACACAGCTCCTCATAATATTTTCCAACACTGGTAGAATAATATCTGAGGATCTCTGTAGCTCGGCAGGTATAATACCGTCCGAACCAGCAGACTTGTATGGTTTGAAGCTATGCAGCGCCCAGAGCAGTTTGTCTCTCGTAGTCAGACTATGAATTTTGGTCACGGTTGCAGTAGGCCTGTTTGGGCTGCTACTGGCCGCGAGTTGGGAGCTACCTGGAAAGTGGGTGTCCAGAAGCAGGTTGAGTGATTCATCACTTGAGGTTGTCCAAGAGCCATCGGTTTTTTTCAAACAGCTGGGCATCATAGGATTTGTGGAGAGGATTTTTCTTAGCCGCGATGCCTCAGAGGTTTCTGTAATTTTGTCGCAGAATGACCTCCAGGATTGTCGCTTTGCCTTCCTCAGTTCTTTTTTGTATAATTTGAGGGATTCTTTATATGAATCCCAGTCGGTCACTTTTCTTGTGCTTTTTGCTGCGTTGAAAAGTTTTCTGCAGGCGTTTCTGAGCAGTCCCAGTGCCGATGTCCACCAATGTGGCTTTTTCTTGCCTCTTGGTTGAATAAGAGGGCATGAAACGGCCATAGCCTTATTGAGAGTCAGAGTAAATTCCCTGACTTTCATGTCGAGCTCATTGGTGTCACGCGGGGGACTTGATAGTTTAGAGGATATCGTTTCCGACAGTATTCCTCTGTATTTTGTCCAATCAGTTTTCCGGTAGTTCCGGAAGTGTTCAGACGATACCATCCAGTTTGTTAGCCTTTGGGTGATGCTGTCGGAGACAAGAGTAATATCTAACACTTCTTGTCGGTTTTTTGTTATAAAAGTGGGCTCATTGCCAATATTGCAAATTAAGAGGTTAGTACTTAAAATATAGTCTAAAAGTGACCCACCTCTATCATTGATGTCGGTACTGCCCCATACCGTATGATGTGCGTTAGCGTCGCATCCGATTATGAGGCCAGTTTTTTGCCTTCCCGCTTCCAGTACCACCCTTTCTAGGTTATCACCAGGGAGAGGGCCCACTTGGTCGTGGCCAAGGTAAGCCGATGCCAGCCAGTAAGAGTCTTTGGCAGTCTCTAGTCTGGCAGCGGTTAGGTCGGGATCACTGAGGTTGGGAAGTAGAAATAAATTAAGGCTACGTTTCACTAATATACAAGTTCTAATCTTACCTTTGTCTCTTGTATAGAGCGGAACGTATGAGGGTGTCCTAAGTCCACGAACCACGCCTTCTGCAATCCATGGTTCCTGGATTAGAATTATGTCTTCTGCGCTTTTGGAAAGACGCAGAATGAGTGCGGCCGAAGCCTTTTTTGAGTGGTGGAGATTAATCTGGAGAAACCGTATCATTGCTACAGTCTTCCAGAGTCGCCTCCACCACGGTGTTGTTGAGGTCCTCCGATTCTGAAGATGTGCCCAAGAGCTCATCTTCTATCTCTGATCGTGTAGAACCTCTAATTGCTTCGCCATCGGTTTCCATCATTAGAGACCGCAAAAAATTTTATCGATTGTGTGTCTCAGCGACGCCGTAGCTATCATGTTGTCAGGAATGCTGTTGGGTTACATCGGTCCTCCATGACGAAACTGCCTGTTTTGACACGATGACAATGTTACTATTGCCTCTTTGATTCTTGGAGCAAGTTTGTTATTTGTAGTTAGCCTGGGACTCCTTAAATAATGAGGTCACTTGCAGGATACTGATCCCTATTGGTTAGACTACTTCAAACTAATACCATAATTGACTCCAGAATGTGCATCAATCTACCTCTGGATCACTTCGGATAGTTTTAAGACTCAGTTGTGTATCACTTTCAACACAAACCTGACACTATGGCAACTCTGCCTTCAAATCGACAAATTCAAATGTTGGCGGCGGGATTCGTATGAAAAATTGTTGCTAGCTCAGCGTTGGGGGGATCAGAGGGTAGGTAAACATGGTGTGTAGTCAAATATGTGTGATAAACCACTTTGATTGCGGCGCTCTATTAACGACGTATCTACACAATTCAATTACCCTCTAGGTCAAACCGAATATTCGGATTAGACTGTTGCGTATGCAAATACACTCGTCTGATGACACCAAACAACATCTCTTTGTGGCAATTTTAAATTAAAGGTGTCAAGCACAAAGTCACAACAGTCAGCGCCAGAGTTCGAGTAATCCTTTCGCCTTTCAATAGCCGTAAGGATGAAAATCAGATTTCCTTGAAGCGGTGATTACATTTTTTTATTGCCCTCTGCAAAGAACTCTTTATCTGTTGCGGGTTTGGATGGATAGTGTAAATATTTTTCTTAAAATGGTGGGAAGGAGCAAAATTGTCATCGGCCATTCATCATCGTCGTCGTTATGACAGAGATGCCTGGTCGTCGTCGGTTGTCGGCTGTTGGCTGTTGGCTGTTGGCTGTCGCCTGTCAGAGTGATATCGTATAAGTGTACACAAGCAGTCACCTGCACTATAGTCAACTGACGTCACAAATACACAGCCACAGGCATATGCAATTAATCACCTTGCCCGTTGGTTGGTTTCTGCTTATGTCGGTACTCGCATGAACGACAGCACCGTCGTCGTCGGTGGTGGGGGTGAAATTGCAGCGAATAAATGTAATTTAGTTTTTTTTAATTAAATGCCGTGGATATCTGATTAAATGCCCAACGGAACTTCGTTTGAGTAGTGGGTGCGAGAACACATACGAATGCACTGCACACAGAAACATAGATTACACACGGCACCGACACTTGAGCGAAAGGATATCTGTTTGACTTGTTTAATTACATTTTTTTTTGCGTTCAATTGCAAGTGGGTGGTTAGATACTATGGGTGGCTGTGGATGGTTGCTTCTGGATATATTTACCACAAGGTTGGTTTTTTGCCACTTTTTTTGGCGAATTTTTATTCGAGCTGAAAGCTTCTTGTTTTTAGAGCACTTACATGGAATTGCGATTCTTTTTTTCCGATTTTTTGTGCGTTTTTGTGGTTTTAATTGCATTTCACTAGAACAGGACATAGTGTGTGTTGGCAGATAACTTACGGCTGATGCAGCTTTAGGTTAGAATGGATGGCTTTAAAAGCTAAAGCTGGACTTAGGAGAGGTTTACTTGGACTTTTTAACTTCCTGATAGGGAAGTCCTTGCATTCACCCCGAAAATCGAAAATGAAAATTTGGTGATATGGTTTACGGCTTATGGTGTCTATACTGTTTTTGAGAGTAATCTTCACAGATACCAGTAGCCTGGGTTACCAGCAAGAACGATTCGCTAGCCTAATTGCTCGATTCCAGGAATACGGCTACATAATAAACCACACTCTACACACTTCGACCACGGCCATTAGGTATTACTTCGCGCTATATCTTCTGCACGTCTTATTCTTTCGATTCTTCACACCTTTTTTCTTCTGACAGCAAAATTTGACCAATCATTAACTACGGGTTTGGCATGTCAGTTGTCCATCCCAGAAAGCAATCTGGGCAAAAAGGTGAACTAACGTGGTCGAAGCGGTGCAGATATTTTCTATACCCACCGTGACCAGTTACAGTTTCCATGCCATCGGTTTGTCCAAACGTCTGAGGGCAGGATCAATCTGTAGGTCCATCTGCCCTTCGTAGTGGTATTCCACCGAGCTTACCATCTGGCCATTGAAGTAACTCCTTCTTGTTTCTTGATCGTTTTGGCGCCCACCGGCTCCTGGTTACTAAAAGTTCTCTTATTATTGTAAGCCCCATCACACCATTTCACCACACAAAAAATAAGTTCGCACCATACATCACACCACCATCGAATGACATCCCACAACCACACCTTCATCGGACAACCACGGCCGACAGTAGCAAAGTACAATTCATTAAGGACAGCAGGCAGTTAACTGGTTTCGGAGGAGGTGGATGTCAAGTCATTGGAAAGGCGTATGTAGAAATTGAAGTGGACAGGCTGAAGAGCTGGTGCGAGTTGCTAGTGGTGCCAGATCATAGCCAACCCTATCCACTAATTATTGGACGCACGCTGTTGGATCAACCGCAGGTAAAGATCGAAAAGTCGTACCAGAAACTGTAAATTAGTGACAACGTAGCAGAGAGTCGAGATCAAGCACTTGCTACCCAAGCATAAGAGCTCGGAGGAGGAAATTTTATTAGCGGAATTAGACGTTGAAGAGTTGGGCAGGTGAATAAATTGAAACTACAAAAGTTAGTGAACGAGTACGAATTGGGCGAATATAAGGGGGAAGATTTCAGTATCGAACTGCAAACCGAAAAACCCATTTGTATTCAACCATATCGAGTGCCGTTTGCGAAAAGGAGTATTATCAAGGATAAAGTAGATGAGTTGTTGCAGCAAGGGGTAATACAACCATCTAAGTCGGACTAATGCTCCCCGATCGGGTTAACGAAAAAAAAAGACGGAACTGATCGATTCTGCATAGATTACAGGGCACTAAATGCGGCAACAATAAAGAGGAAGTTTCTGATGCCGATAGTGGAGGAGGTACTTGCATCCCTTGCGGAGAACACATTCTTTACATCGGAGTCGCCGATCAAAGCCGTAAATACACCGCTTTTGCATCTGAAGATGGTTTGTTCGAGTTTACGAGGATGCCTTTTGGCCTAGTGAGTGCACCTGCTGCATTTCAGGCGTGCATGAATCAAGTCAAAGCCCGCATGCCCACAGGGAATATCGCTGTCTACCTTGACGATATAATCATTCCGAGCAAAACAGTCGACGAAGGCTTCCAGAAGTTGGAGCGATTCCTCAAGGTGCTAAAGGGGTATGGACTAACTCTCAACATGAAAAAGTGCGCCTTTCTGAAAACCAACCTAGAGTTCCTAGGGCACTATGTAACTGCAGATGGAATCAAACCAAGCCAGAGGAAGACAGTTGCCATAAGAGAGTTCCAGTTCAGTTTTTTTTTCAGTTTTTATGCATTTTTATTTTTTACCTTAAATTACTCTTATATGCTAAACAAAAAACGCTTAAAAATTAGCTTAAATTACTTACAAATAATCTTATTCTAACTTAATGGCCCCATGCGGGCACTCTAAGTTAAACCTAACACTTAAACTATGTCTTTCGACGAATCTTACAGTCTACTTTTATTTCTATTCTATTCTAAAACTAAGAAAATAAATTTTAATCAAAAACTTAGTATATGGACCTTTTTTAATTTTTTATAAAACTTAAAACTAAAAGCCTACAAACTACCTAAAAATAAATCTTAATCTACTTAACCTACTTACATCTAACACAAACATAGACATACATAAATATATATATACATAATATGTATATACATAATATATAAATACATGCATATATATATTTTTTTTTTAATTTTTTTTTTTTGGTTTTTATATTTTTTTTTTTTCTTAAAATCTAACTTAAACCTACCTAAAACTATGTAAGCCGGCCATGGCTAAAACAAAAAAAAAAAAAAAATTAGGCTGGCCCACTTTGCTTCACATGAAGCTACATATCACTGAAGGAGTTCGACGACGAAGCATCTTCCCCTTCAACAAGCCACCAAAAGTTTTGGTGCTGCTGAGCAACATCCCTCATGTCGCGACTCCCTACCGCCCTACTGAACCGGAGACGCTCCGCACTGCCATGTGCGACGTCTCTGTCGTAGTTGAGTCGCCTGTCCGCAGCTGTTCGAGCAACGTGGAAGATTAGCGGCACCGCCAATCTGTCCTGGATCAGACCCTTGCTATCTAGATAGAGAAACGCTTCTGGAGGAATAAAGCCGTCAAAGCGAACTCTCTCGTGATACATATAATTGGGGTAGAAAGCCCCGGAGATCAGGTTGTTCGATGAGGTCATTGCTCTTGCAATGTGCCTTCGAGTCAGCTTAATTACGAAGTTGTCCACTCGTATTAGGTTCGCCCTATTGTATAAGACCTCATTAGGATAGAATTTTATGTACTCAGACTCTGGTGTTCTGTATAAGCGAAGACAAGTCCTAAGACAAGCCCTCTCAAACACCCGAATCCTTTCCAATAAACTTGCTCTCACGTTGAACCACACGGGACATCCAAATACAAGCATAGGCCTGATAAGGGCCATGTAGCAGATAACCTTCACCCCCGCATCGAGTTGGCTGTTATAAAACAGTCTCTTTGTAAGGGCAAAAGCACCTCTGGCTCTGGCCAGAGCAACATCTATATGTTTGTTAAAATACAGATATTGATCTAGCCAGATCCCAAGGTATCTGACTACATTTCGACAAGCGAGTGGCTGTCCGTGTTGTCCGAGGATAGAAAACTTTCGCCAATTCTTTCTGGTATCCCTAGAGGCCCCAGACAAAGGCGTTCTAAACAGAATGGTTTCCGATTCTGGAAGTTGATCTTCAACTTCCAGTCATCGCAATATCTCTTAATTTTGTCGAAGTCACGCTGCAAAGTGTATTAATGACCTCAATCTTTGGACCCGATCTGTACGCGATTATGTCGTCTGCGTACGCTATGGCATGGTGAAGTGAACCTATCAGATCACTCGTGTAAATGTTGAATAGGATCGGCGAATTTACCGCACCTTGTTGCAGACCGTTTTTAATGTTAAATGTTCCAGCAGAAGTCACATCGCCATTCTTCACGATGAACTGTCTACTGGAGAGCATATCAAAAAGAATATACAGCAGTGGTTTACTAATGCCCAACCTGTCCAGCTTGAAAAAGAGTCCTTCTAACCATACGGTATCGAAGGCCTTCTCCAAGTCAATCAGGCAGGCACCAGTGCACTGTTTCTTGCCTTTGTTCCATTGGATATCAGAAACCAGTTTCGACGCAGCATGAATGATATCATGTCCCGCCTTGAAACCGAACTGATTATCCGGAATTATATGTTTGTCCTCAACCCACTTAGTCAGGACTCTATTGATCACCTTCTCGAAAACCTTACTGATGCTTGGAAGAAGACTGATAGATCGGAGATTCGCCGGATTGGAAGTGTCTTTATCCCTTTTGGGGATGGGATGTACCACCGCAGTTTTCCAATGCGCTGGATAATGTGCATTATTCATTGCATTATTAAACAGGGTGGTATAAATGTTCACCGCTTCTAGAGGGAGATGTCGAAGCACAATGTTCGGTATTTCATCGGTTCCCACTGATTTCTTACTTCTAAGTGATTCGAAGATCGTTTGGAGCTCTTCCTTCGAAATGAACGGGGGTAGTACCCTATCGTTGGTGATGACATTATTTGCCATATTCTCGTCACTGAACTGGGTGAAACCCGAGCTCTCGAATCGCCAATTCACAATTTCATTTCGAAGATAGCAATTGTGCACAAGGACTCGATTCTCCAGATCGTGGTTTTCGCCAATGCTAACATTCGGCTTGTACACTTCCTGGAAAGTCGCTCCTATAGCCTCCACTTGCTCCTGCGGATCCTCGATCACAAAGAAGTTGTCATCATCAACAGCCTCATTTGGATCTATGCCTGCTGCTACAAGTATTTGTTCGTTGTTCGTCGTTCGGGCGATCTTAAGACATGGAAAGTCGTTCCGATTATTTCTCCGAAAGATTTTATTTATTTGCGGGAACATATTCGGGTTGCTGGTGTTTACAGCCCGAATTTTATTGTTCCAATACAAACTTACAGATGCTCTGTAATTTTCCTTTATTAATGTTTGGAGGTTTTTAATCGACGACTTCAGTGCCATGACCTCCGGGTTATGTCTGTCAGTAAACTGTCTGTATAAGGTTTTTAGTCTTGACAGTAGTCTACTTTTATGTCGGTGCAGTGCGTCAATAGTTGCGTTGCGGAATAAGTCTTCTTCGTCAGTGTGTTGGTACCGAGGTATCGTTTTGTCCATTGTTCGTTTGATTGTCTCGTCCATTAGTCTTAGATACCTGTCAATTTCCTCGTTAGACAGATTTCTGTTGGACGGTGGGTAGAGCGAATTCGAGGAGAGTGCTCTAGTCAGTGTTCTGGTGAAGTGTGTCCAACGCACCCTACTATAATTGTAGGAATGCCTTTGAACAAACTCATCCAATTCCGCAATTTCGTTGGGAACAGTTATTTCGGTGCTGAGACCGCAATGGTCACTGTCATACACGAAAGTGCGTAGACAGTTTGTAGTTTGTTGGTTAGTGCATGTCAGTTGTATTCGTGAGTCGAACAGCAGAAGATCCAAATAAGACCCGTGTCTGGGAAACGACGGACTATCCGTCGCCTTAAGCCCGAGTCGATACATCACACTGTGCTGACCCCACCAATTAAATAGTAGGTTCCCTCTAGTATTTGGTGTATTATTTCCCCAATCAGTATGTTTGGCGTTGAAATCTCCGCCGATAATAAAATAATTCTCCTCCAATTCCAGCCTCAGGAATCGAAAAAGCGTCTCGAGCTCTGAGGTGAATAAAGTGGATTGAGTAGCCTTAGGTGCATAGACAGACACCATGTACAACCGCTTTCCACTACGGAGGGGGATATACACGATGCATGCTTCCAGCACCTGGAACCTACGTACTACACCACTGTATACTCTTTTAAAACGTATACCTTTTCGTACGAAAATTGCAACGCCACCTCCCTGAATGGAGTTGGGTCGGTTTCTCCGTACTATTTTGTATCTTTTGTGCCTCATTTTGTGTCTTTTGGTAAGCTTAGTTTCGCTAACCAAAAGCACATCAGGGGCTTGGTCTTTAAGCAACTTAAATAGTGCGGCTCGTCTTTCGAGCCTAATCAGTGAATTCACATTCACAGCAAGGATCTTCAGGGTTTGCTCCGCCACGTACGTACCCATTACGGCAAAAGGTGCGTTAGGCCAGGCAGCAGTGAGTATACTTGATCCACCCGCGCGGTCTGTTCAGTTAAATGACGTTGTAGCTGAGCCATCTGCCCTTGGATAGAGAGCAAAATAGCTAGCATGTCAGGTACTGGTTCAGCTGCTCTGGGCGCTGGGGCCTGAGAAGCAACCTTCGCTTGCTGTACCGTATTTCCCCTACCTGCCGCCATATGGGCGTAGGTAATATGGGGAGTAACGGCTGGAGTTTGCAAATGCACGGGTGGACGTTTAACTTCCACTTTCTGCTGCCGGGCCAGATTTATTCTTTTGATGTACTGGAATTTGGGACAACCCCGATAATTTGCGGTGTGTCCCGTGTTCCTACATAAAGCACAAGAGAGTTGGCTTTTTTCAGACGCTCCGTCCTTACCCAGAGGGCATTCCTCGGACTTGTGGTTCTTTCCGCACTTCACGCATCGAGGCTGCATTTCGCAGTTCGACGCGGCGTGCCCGAACCTTTGGCAGCGAACACATTGTAGAATGTTTTCGCTCCTCTTTAATTTCTCCCAATGTACAACCTGGTAGTCTAGGACTTTAATACTCCTTAGACCATCCAGATTGCTGGTGGGACTTAGTTGGACCAGGAAAATCGGCAGTTGCCGCTTCTCCCTTTTGGCTCTAGCCGTGACAAACGGCTTGACCCCCACGAATTTGAGCCCTTCGCACTCTTTCTCTTTCAGCAGTGCAAGGAGCTCCTCCGGATCAGACGACGGTTCTAACCCCCTCAGCAGCATTGTTTGCAGCTTGTTTCACGTGCAAAGTTTCCCGAAATAACTGCTTCCTCGGCTGATGTTTTTGCGTCATCCGCTGATCCCGCTATTGGGGGAGCGGAGCGCTCACTTCTATCCATCGCCTGCTTTTATCTACTTGTTAACACTTTTACTGCACGTGTTTTATTAGATAAAAAAAAAAAAAAAAAAAAACAAGAAAAAAGTCTTTCCCCCGACGGGACTCGAGAACTCGCGCCACTTTGGTTGCGAGCACACACCACTACCACTGGGCTAACTGACCCTTTATAAAACGTCGTCAAATACTGTTTTGCACGTAATATATATATATTTATTTATTTTATTATTATTTATTTTTTTTTTTTTTCCTTTGTTCTCGAAAAAAGCCGAAACACGTTAATACTTCACGACGGTCTGTGAGCGACTGATAAGAGAGTTCCCGACGCTAAAAGATGTACGCGGAGTGAGGCAATTCTTGGGTCTAACTGGATTTTTCACTTAATGCTATGGTAGCAGCACCTCTAACCGACTTGTTGACAGATGAAATGCAGTTCGAATGGACAGATCGACAGGAAGAGGCGTTTAGGGCCCTGAAGGATGCAATTGCCAACCCCCCAGTATTAGCGCCCTCATGAAGTACACACAGACGCTCAAGGACTCGCAGGTATACTGCTACAGCGGTCCAAGGAGGACAACAACTGCGGCCAGTAGCGTATTATAGTCGCAAAGTAACGGAGAATGAGGGTAAATATCACACCTATGAGCTAGAGGTATTGGCTGTGATAGAAAGCCTGGAAAGATACAGAGTATACTTACTTGGACGTGAATTCAAGGTAGTTACCGACTGCGAAGCCATCGTAGCTACGCAAAACAAAGTTAAGATGATTCCGCGGATATCCAGGCGGTGGCTTAAAATACAGGAATTCAATTTTAAAACTATTCATCAGCCGGGGAAGCGAGCAACGTACGTAGATGCGCTAAGCCGCCAACCAGTCGAGGAGCATCAGGCACCAGAAGAAGCATCTACTCTGGTCCTCAACATAAATATCTCGGACGAGGACTGGATAGCCAGCATGAAATGGCAAGATCCAGATCTGCGCCACATTATAAACGTCATCCAGAAGAAACAAGCGATCAAGCAATTACAAAGGGAGTAAGTACTCAGTCAGGGGAAACCGGCTGTTCCGGCGAATAGGCGAAGACGAGAAATGGCTAGTACCAAAAGCAACCAGATGGCAAATCCTAAAACTATGCCATGATGACTGTGGGCACTTTGCAGAAGTAAAGACGATACAGCGAATACAAAATACCTACTGGTTCCCAAATATGAGGCGGTTTGTGAAGGGATACATCAGATCATGTGTAGAATGCGCATATGCCAAGAGAAAGGGGGGAATGGCTGGAGGAGACCTACATACTGCAGAAAGGGTTCCCACTCCATTCCATACGGTACACATAGACTACCTGGGGCCCTTCGTGACTACGCACTCGCACCGGTGGATAATTTCACTAAATATGTAATACTAAAGGCAGTGAAAGCAGCAACTACTAAGTGTGTCTTAAATGTGTTAACTGAGGTATCTGCGTATTTTGGAGCCCCGGAAAGACTGATAAGTGATCGAGGCACAGCATTTGCGGCTAAAGAATTTGAGAAATTTTGTGAGACAATCTGCTAGTATCATCTAAAAGTTTTATCGCACGGTTTTGAATCCTATCTAGCAGGTGCGGAGATGTTTTAGGAGCATTGTACTCCAATTTTGGGCGGATGAATGCCTCATATGTTGAGGCCAGATCAGTGGGGGCAAAATATAGGCTTTTCCAATAGGAACTTGACAAATTTGAATTTAATTTGTGAACGCACTCTTTTACTAATCATCAAACTGTCACTGTCAATTAATTCAGTAAACTCAACATCAAACTTTTGATCATGGTAAAGTACACGAACGAGCAACGTCTGCAGTTTATAAAAATTTTCTATCGAAATTCGGAATCGGTGACTGCAACTTTAAGAGCGTTAACTCCAATTTTCGGTCGTAATTCTCGCTCTAGTAGACAGGCAATAACAAGTTTAGTGCAAAAATTTGAGTCTACATATTCATTGTGTGATGTTGCCGTGTCAGTGAGACAACGGGTTGGTCGAAGTGTCGAAAATATCGCTGCCGTTCAGGCGTCCGTAGCAAACGATCCAAATCAGTCAATTCTATACAAGAAAGGAGATCCTAGACCTTGCAAATACTAGAAAGATGTAATTATATTAACTGCCAATGAATTTCAGCATCTTTCACCGAGTTCAAGATCGTATGGGAAAGCATTCATCGTACGAAGGTCGACAAATTGATGACAGTCTGAAAAAACTGATTCAATTATGTCATTCAACGCCGACAAATGTGCTGTGAGGTTTGGAAATTTTGTCTTGTGACTATTTTATTAGGTGCGCAACTAAGTTCTCTTCTGTCAATAGATGGCTCCAGCAGTAAGTGCTGATCGATTTTGACATATCCAAAGCGTCATGAACCAAGCTTAGACATATGGTAAATAAACCTTCATATACTCGTACAAATAATATTTATTTGCGAGAAGTGTTGATTTTCTTCTTTCACTCGAAGAAAATGGCGGCTGAAGAGCATCGAGAGCTCAAAAAAGTTTACGGAGATGCTGCTCTAAGTGAAACAACGTGCGTTGATTGATTCCGTCGCTTCAAAGACGGTGATTTCGATGTCGACGACCGTCCGCGAGAAGGAAGGCCAAAATAACTCGAAGACACTGAATTGGAGGCATTGCTCGATGAGGATCCGTGCCAAATACAAGAAGAGTTTGCTTCAGTGTTAGTAGTTACGCACCAAGCCATTTTCAGGCGATTGCATGCATTGGGAATGATTCAAAAACAAGGAACTTGGGATCCTTATGATTTGAAGCCAAGGGATGTTGAGCGTCGTTGTTTCATAACTGGTCCAGCGTTCAAAACGGAAGGGTTTTCTTTATCCCATCATGACGGGTGATGAAAAATGAATTCATTACATCAACTCAAAGAGAATAAAGTCATTGGGACTGCCCGGTCATGTTTCTACGTCGTCGGCTTGGCCGAATATTCACGCTGCGAAGGTTATGCTGTGTATTTGGTGGGACCAGGTCGGTGTTATTTATTATGCAGTGTTGAAACCCAATGAAACCATCACTGGGGAACAGTATCAACTTCAATTAATGCGATTGAGTCGAGCACTGCGCGAAAAACGTCCACAATACCAGCAGAGGCACGAAAAAGTGATTCCTTGCCAAACCCCTTAAAACCTATCTGGAAACGCTCAAATGGGAAATCGTACCCGACCCGCCATATTCCCCAGATATTGCACCGTCCGATTATTATAATACTTGCTCCGCTCGATGGCACATGGCCTGACTAATCAGCAGTTCCGCTCATATGGAGATATCAAAAAATGTCTTGATTCGTGGATAGCCTCAAAAGATGAAGACTTTTACTGCTAGAAAGATGGGAAAAAGTTGTAGCCAGCGATGGGCAGTACTGTGAATGATTATTTGCAACCATTCTTTCACAGTAAAGTTGCATACAAAAAATAGCGATAACTTATTTGCGCACCTAATAAGTATGCGTCTTCGGTAAGGAGTTGCGTTCTCTTATGCCTTCTTCAATTAAATTCTGACACAGATAGTGCGGAGAATAGGTGTTTACATGAAAAGGATGATTTACTATTTACTTTTGTGTAACTAGTCGTTGTTACTATAATTTGGCCTTGAAATTTGTCTCAAAAGTCCTCACTAGAAAGGCCAAGATGGTGCTTGACATTGATTCTGCCGCGCAATGATGCCGATGGTTAGCAGAAAGGCAGAAATGATACTGGCTGTGTGGATTACAAGGCATAACCGACAATTCTATAAGCAATGCATAGGCGGTGATGTTGTCCGAAAAGCTAAGAGATGAAAAATAAATCAAGAAAATGAAAATAGAGTTTTTAAATTCCATCTGTAAGGAAAACCGAAACTTCGCTTCAGTTATCAAGCAATCTGAAGGCTGTGACTCAAGTGAGAGTGTATCGGCATCAAATATACGACTATGATACTGAATTTTTGACGAGTACCATCGGGCTCTGACTAGATTTAAATTCAGAAACGGAACGTAGTCGACTTAAGGAACAATAAAATGTTAGGTGCTGATTTCAACAGTAAACATCATCACCAACTTATCCATTCGAGATTTGTGCAACTATGATACGCATTTACGCATTGGGAAGAGCATGTAAAATGAGTGGGACATGTTTTTCTACATTAAAGTACTAAAGACTTAAAAAATAACTCTTTAAGTCACAATAAACTTCGACATTACCACATCGAAAACATCAATTCGAACGCCGTTTTCAGACATATTGCAGCAAAAATTCAAGGAATCCGATTGACTATATATTACCTCATTATAGTCCACTCTTTTGGGAGAGGGAAAAGAATGCGATCCTCTTACAAACAACAGCACACAAAAAAAAAGAAAGGATTTAACAGTACCAAAGCCAAATCCGAGTGTCCTTTAACCTCACTCACACATCCATAATGAAGCACATGTAACCTCTTCGTACATATTTTCCTTTCGTTAACCTCCCGTTCAAATTGAATTTCCATCTAAATAGCTTCTCGGTCGCATATCAGTTCAAATATTCAGGGAAACCTCATATTCAAGGCAATAACATCATCTCCGCTCCAACACTGGATACACCAGGGACAGATAAAACTCCAAATACACACAAGAGCCATTCTAACAAAGAGTAGTCTCCAATACCAACTCATTCCAGCCAAACAGACCGAATAAGAGACTAAATTAGGGCAACTTAAACCTACGAATTTAACCCCCAAAAAAAAAATGAAGAAAATATAAAAAAAGAAGAGAAACCGAAAATTATTGCAGTACCCGCATTCTTCCATAAATACGAACATGCTCGTATAAGCGAACCAAGCCCAACACCCCAACCAGGTCAGGATCGAAGAAAATAAATGAAAACACTAAATTAAGGGATGCGCCACCCGGATTTTCACCCTGAAACCGACAAAGAATAACACCACCATCCTCATCTCTCCACCCGAATCCCCATCCTGGCTTGACTTGTCTCGGATTGGCCGGAGTACGCAAGCAAGCTACGTAGCACCATCTGATACTGATGGGTAGCAGTTAATACACTTAATGACCTCGATGATTTTATTGATGAGGCAACACATGGCACTGATGTGGAGAGATTTTTCTCTCTTCTCGGAGGAATCACTGCGATGCTTACCCTGTTTCGGAGGAGTCCTGCTTTCGACTGGGAAAAAAAAAAATTATGTGGGTTGCGCGATATGAACAATATGAACCCATGACTGGGGATCCCATTGAAAATGATCATATTTGTCACATCATTTTCAAAAAGGGGATTTTCACTTTCCAAATTAACTGTGAAGAGTTCGCAATTGATTTTGTGTTACGGCTTTTGGCTACAGCTTACTTCAAATCACCTGTTGTGCGTAGTAGATGTCGGTTGACTCGATTCGAATGGATACAAAATAGAGATTGAATTTCGAAAAGCCCAGATATCTATCTATCTATATCTAGAAACTTATCAAACTTATGGCTACCACTTTTACTAGATTTGTTTGCCCAATATTTTCGGAGATATGCGTGGATCATGTAGTTATTTTGGTGCAGAATTGTTTTACTTAAGCTTAGTAGCCCCTTAGATGTGTGGCTAATTAATGGAAGTCGTATCTTCTAATATTGCGCAAAAGACCGTTGTAATCGAGGCGGCCGTTACAAAAATTGAAAAGAAAATGCGTGTCGTAAGTACTCTTAAAAGCTGGAAGAAATCATTGAGGATCATTCTACCAACTATCTCATACATCTATTGCAACACTAAAGGGAAGAAGTCGAGAGAAGGTGTATCTCTTGCCGCAATCCGGTGGGAGTCAAGTTCTAGGGAGGTACCACAGCACATCTATTCTCCTCAAGTCATTCCCAGTAGTAGTAGTCCCAAAGTCAATCTTCTCTCTTCAAGTTGCAGACAATGAGTGCTGTCTTAAGAGCCCCTACAGTATATGAAAAGAAGGTTTATTCTAACCCGAAAGCACCTGATCTTTTCCAATTTAAAGTCAATTCGGTGAAACTCATGCTGATATATGATGCGGATGAGTGTGGTGCAAAAGAGTTTAAGGCAACACAACACAACACGCTAGATAGAGTGCAATACAAAAGTTTTCTGGAGCATCTAACGTTAAGCCCATGTCGCAGCTTCTTTTCTTTCGACAACCGGGCTCTGAAACGGGTTTCGATCTGAAAATGAATATGTGGCAAACCTTAATAATATCGAAACACGGTCAATGCGCAAAGATAAACTGTAGGATGTAGGTGCGGCCGATACAGCATAAAGACACTTAAACACGATATGTTGTGTAGCAATTAGCAGCCTGAACTAATAAAGTAGAGCAGGAAAGCTCCGATGGGACATTAACTCCCATCATATACAATGGGGTAGCATGGATACAAACTCCCTTCACAAATCATGCTTCGAAAAACAAAGCAGGCTGCGATACCGCCCAGCAATATCCACCCAAAAGACTTCAGGCCCATAAGCCTAACACCATACATTTCAAAAACTAAGGACCCAACCCCAAGACAATCCTTCATCCAAGAATCTCCTAGATCCAAAGCTATCGTCAGACCCATCTTAACCTACGGCAGGTTAGTATGGCGGCAATCGACAAATAAAACTAGCAACCTTAGGTTAAGGACAAAAGTACAGAGTATTGCTTGTATAGCATGTAGAAGGCACGACTCATGCCATGAGAGTGACGCCAACGACGTCTGAACCTAGATATATCACGGATGGGTTAAAGATGGAGATAGGAACCGGCGCCGGGATCATCTCTGATCATTAAGATGCTCACGGCGCCTACCGGACTACAGGAGTACCCTCCACGCTGAGATATTGGCTGTAGCGGAAGCAGTCAAATGTGTTTCAATAAATGCAATATCCCGCGACGCCATCGCGGCAGTAACTTAACGCTCTTTGCGTTCAACATAAGGTTACGGTATGCTGGGTCCCTGGACACAAAGGAGTCACAGGCAATGAGCATATACACGAGCTAGCTCGAAAAGGATCCTCCCTAGAAAGGGAACTGACAGATCAAGGTATCAAACTTCCGCCTTGAGAATACAAGTGAAGAGAACAATAGAAATAAAATCCATTGAACAGTGGAAAAACCTTCCAAACTACGAGACCTCAAGACAACTATGGCCGGAACTAAAAAATAATTAAGATTCTCTTGAGAAGCAGAGCTAAACTATCTACACTTGTTGGATTGCTCACAGAGGCCATAATCTTCTGGGGGCGCAAGCAATAAAGCAGCGCTTGCTCGGCAATCGAGGACACTCCCCACTTTTTGTGCCATTGTTCCAGCCTCAGTAATTTGAGACAAAGAACTTTAGGAAATTGTTACTTCCACGAATTCTCAGAACTAGCTGCTGCTTCAATTACATCTCTTTTCAGATGCGTGACGGAAAGGATAACTAGGAACTGCAATCAAATCCTTATGCCTTTCTAATTCCTCCACCCGGGTATCACAATGGGTCTACACAGACCTAAGTTTGAAGAGGTCTAGAATGAGCTCGGCTCCAGATACCTCATCTATCCGCCAATTTAATCTGACTTAACAGTTGACAACCCCAACAAACAACAAACGGGGAATGTTCCAAACCTTAATAGTCCGCCTTAAGCTGCCACAAAGCTGATAGGAAGGATGGAAGACTTTGACATCTACTATGGTGATTGCTATAGAGAGAAGTAGAAAGCGCCCGTTTGGATGTGGATTTTTCATCAGAGGAATGTTTAGACAAGTCGTCTTGAGCTTTAGGCATATAAGCGAGTTTCTGATTAAAACCCACAACAGGGCTCAATTTGTCAATATAAGCCAGTTAATGTAAGCCCGCAAAAGATGGCCTTGCCATGATGCACTATACATTCAGAACTGGGTGAGACTGTGCTGGGTACCAGAACACTGCAGTATTAGAGGAAATGAACAAGCGGATGAGCTTGCAAGAAAAGGAGGGCTACTCGACAATAATGAGCTTGCCAACATGAAACCACCCCTTTGCATAGTGAGGAGCACTATCGATGAAAAAATCACAAAGACTGCCAACCTAAGGTGGTCAAGTCTTGAAGTCTTGACACATGGAATCCAAGGCTCTCTGACCACTTTTTGACAGCAAAAGATCTAGTAAGTTAATAAAATTAAACAGGGATAAGATTAGGACAGTAAGAGGAATACTGACAGGACACTGTCTCCTGCGGCAACACACAAAGTGACTCAAATTTTCAGATACGGATATCTGAAGATTCTGCGGAGATCTGCAAGCTTTTGAGGACATAATATACATACTGTATGAATTCGAGGCAATATTGCGTAGAAAATGTTTGGGGAAATAGACGACAAGAACTTCAAAGGCCTTCATGGCTTTTGCAAGAAAATTGAGTGTTTCACCAATGAGATTGTTTAGGTTTTTGCCATTTGTAGATAAATTCAACTGGTTCCACAGGGATCGTGATTAGCCCGTTCTGGTGCTTGTTGTCTGTGTAATGGGATATTCATTATACGAGTACCCCTTTTTTAACCTAACCACATTGTCACGCCAAACTTATAAATATAAAAGGTCCGCCATCTAACGTTTTTTTTTTTCAACTAGTGCTTATTTCGTGAATGGTAACACTTAGCTCATATCTGATTTGACAGATCATTGGTTTTATCCTTCCGCTGAAAGAATATGGTTGTGTATACGCTTGAACTACGCTTCGCTAAGCGGGCCTGCGATCGACTTAGAGAAGATGCCGATTTTGCCAAAAAAATCATCTTTTCAGATGAAGCTCATTTTGATTATGGCGGGTATGTAAACAAGCAAAATTGTCGCATTTGGGGCACAGAAAACCCGCACGCATACATTGAAAAGCCGATACACCCAAAACGAGTCACTGTTTGGTGCGGATTTTGGTCCAGAGGCATAATTGGGCCATTTTTCTTCGAAAATGAGCAAGGAATGGCCGTTACAGTCAATGGCGATCATTATCGGGCCATGTTGAACGAATTTTTGTTCACAAAAATTGAAGAGGAGGATATTGGCAACATTTGGTTTCAACAGGACGTGCCACACAGCCGAAGCTGTGTTTTGCGCCCTGTTTTTGAAGATCGCATTATCAGCCGCAGAGCTGATGTCGTTTGGCCACCTCGGAGCTGCGATTTGACACCGTTGGACTATTATTTGTGGGGTGCCGTAAAAGATAAGTGTTACGCCGACAAGCCAGAGACAATTGACGCTTTAAAGGACAATATTCGTCAAGCCATTGGTGAAATACAGCTGCACACAATCGAAAATTGGACCGATCGTGTAGGCTACTGCATGGCCAGCCGAGGCAGCCATTTGAATGAAATTATTTTCCATTATTAACCGGAAGGATAAAAATAATTATCTGTCAAATTAGACATGAGGTAAGTGTTACCATTCACGAAATAAGCACGTTAGATGGCGGACCCTTTATATTCAGATATAATATTTCGAAACGTCGCTGTTTTTGTGATGTTTTTTTTATCATTATCCGAAAGCTTTGAATCGCTTCATATGTCGACCTGCCTCTCACAAAGCGGCATTGACAGTACTGGAGTTTAATAATATTGTTCGCTCGACTCTCTAGAACTCCCTCGTATATTTTCATAGCATGCGACATTAGTTTCACCGATCGGTAGTTGTTGCAAATTCTCGTGTCGCTGTTGCCTTTATACAGTGGTCGGCCGAGTGAATAGCACTGCGCGGGAATTCTTCATTTATTTAGGAACGCGTTAAAGTTCACTGCAAATTTCGTTGTTTTCACCTGCTTGCCATCAATATATTTCGCCAGAATTTCCTGTGACTTTTACTGCAATGTGGTGCAATCTGTGTCTCGACGTTGCGATTCTTCTAGTGCTCGACGCCTAATTATGGGTTGAAACAATGCTTCAAAGCAATATTCATAGCCTAATCAACACGCACTCTATTCTTTAAAGCTGTTCCTTACCGCCATTTTCGTCTCATTAATCCACGGCCACGTGAAGCTGGCCTTTTCAAAGATCGAGCGGAGTTTCGCACTTTTCTTACATTTTTCATCGAAGATGCTGCACATACTGTGCTCGTTTAATTCATGTTCTTGGTGTATTGCATTTTGGAGTCATTCATGGGAATTCAGAGCCTATTTCCTTGTTTAAATTGTGCCAGTTTATTTGGTAGGCAGGAGCCGGTTTTTCTGGGAAAGTAAGATTTTACGAGTTCAGTTGGCAGGTAGTAGTTTCGTAGTAGTACACGCTTTCGTAGCGATCCTCGTTCCTGACAATTCGCCGCTTACTGATTTAAAAGCGAATTGTATCGATTTTAGGTTGCCGTAATCCATTTTCTAGTTCAAAATTTTTGCGCGTCATTATGCCTGCATTCGAGCTTGCCTATACCAAATTATTCCTGCAAAGTACGAGTATCATATTGCCCCGGATATCGTCGAGCCCTGGCAGAAGTATTACATTCACCATTGGATTACTGCTCCGCTGTACAGAAGAAGTGAGCTGTACGTTCACTTCCATGTGGCGCTGATATGTGTGAATTTATATCCGTCTTGAAGTCTTGAAGTCTCCAGATGGGGGATGACTAGCCACATATTCAAATGCGCTTAAGTGGAATAATTTGTTACCCTAATGTGGATAATTATACTTCTTTTAATTAAGTTTCCGTCCCAGTCAGACCATGGGTGGCATACCCACCCATTTTAAAAGCATTCTCCCGTTCGGTTCAAGGTTAAAAAAAAAGTCCTCTAAAACTACAGTCCTTGATTCCTTAAGTAGATTGGACTTTCAAGTAAAATTAAACTTCCACTTTTAGTTCCGAAGGTGACCACTTTTGAGGGAAATAAACTTCTCACTGCCAACTTTAGGAGGAAACCTTGGTTACGATTTCAATTTAATCTGCCCTCTCCATTCCGGATATTAAGAAAAAAACTGTCCTCCATTAAGTCGAGAGTTTGAGATTTTTTTTTTTTTGTGAATAAAACCCCAAACCACTAAAGCGGTCAATTACAAACGATATCCGTTGGATGCCACTGCAGCACCACATGCCGTTTGGGTTGCAATTTAAAATTCACCGCCGCCTGGTGTAAACACTTTTTCTCCATTTCATTTTAATGTTCCGGATGTTCCGGATATTCAGGATATACAGGGATAATATTCATGGCATGTAGTGTTGAATATTTGCATTCCAAACTAACCTACCAAACTATGTACTCATATGTGTATATCGCCACTTAACACCCAATATCCGTTTCATTCAGAAAATATTTATCCATATATCTAATTCTATCGAAGACCTCTCTGATGGTAGTCAAAGAGTATCCGTATATGCATCCCTTCATCCGGCTGGGGCCATTCACACTCTCTACAAGACGCAATAAAATTAAATGGAATAAGATATGAGCCATCTCCTTGAACGGCACTTGAAAAGTGGCACTGGCATAGTTGGAGCAACCACGTTCAATGTGTTTGCTCCCTCATCCACCCACGTGCAGTTTTGATGCACTTAAGAGTAAAAGCTGGCTCCAGAGACCAACTGACTGACTACCATCAGCATGAAGTTTAAATATACGAGTGAGTGCGCGTACAGTGTAACGGAGGGATATTAGTTAAAGGATAGAAAGATCGTTGTGATTCCTTGGTGGTGTATGTGGGATAATGCGACTTCTTATGAGTCCTTGACGTCTGACTGACTGACACGAATACGTGTCACATGAAAATCTTGAATAAGTTGCTGGTGTCCGTGATGAATGAGCTTCATGATGATAATAACGATGACGATGACGATGACGATGAAGATGAACATGAAGACAATGGCAAGACGTTGGGAATAAGGAGCAACTTTGTTCGGGTTCACATCGCGGTTACTTTAGGGGACCTAAAGAATAGAACGTCATTGTGGCATCTTCCTTGAAATGCCTTTCAATCGTGTTAGTTTGAATTCGAGAATAAAGAGGCTTTTGGTTCCTTTAATGGGTTCTAATGAGCTTCATTTATTTTTGACTTGGAATGGCGTGTGTGAGTTTGTATCACATTAATAGTGATTGTAGCTACTTATGGTGGGCCACGTGGCTAGTGGTGGGGTGTTGAAGAATGAGATGCTCCTTACTGAGGGAAGAGACATTTAAATATGCTTGTAGTCTTAGACAAGGCCAAGGAAATAGAGACTGTTTGAAATATTAGTGGTTTGGGTTGTGGGAATTGTGTGTTACAAATTCCTACATGTTGTCCAGAAGGGCTTAGTTTCATAAAAAGAAAAATATCCCTAGTTCATGAGACATCAAGATGAGAATAGGATCCTATATGTATGGCCACAGGAATGAATGTCGCACCGCTCCCTTATGGACTTAAACAATAACTCCTTTTGTCGAGGACAAAGTTTCGTTTCTCAAAGAAGACTTAATCTCTTCTCCACCATTAGATGTTTCAATGGATTCCAGAGTCGAGGGAAATCTCAGTGGTATGCAACCAATATTTAGCCACTCCTTCTCAACCACGTCGGTATTCAAAAGTGAAAGTCCTGATCAAATCTGTAGTCTACAAAAGAAGAATGACAAGCACATCGCGCAAAAAGTGAAGGAGTGAAAAATCGTTTAATTATCTTGCAATTTACCGCTTGTCTTCCTTCCTATAGGGTTGCCAGTGACAAAGGAAGAAGGGGACAAACAATTGAATATAAAATGAATGGGATATCCTTGAATTTTGTACTATACATGACAGCGGTGATATTGTTGAATATAGTTGCTACAGTCAAGGTTGGTGATTTATCTATTCCAATGCCATCCTTTTTCTCATAACATCTTAAGTTTTGGAGCTCATCAATGAAAAGGAGAAGACGTAGGAGACATGAACACGTCTTAGATAGAAGAAACGTAAAGCCAGTTCCTGGCATAAACAAAATCTATTTTGTCTACTCCGTCCAATTTAAAAGCCAAAAGGCCCATTAGTGTCTTGCAGGCCAATGGTGCTAAGAAGGCAATCAGTAGGTAGTCTTTTCTTATCAGGACACTTACCACAAATTCTTAGCCAAGATGTCGTGATTTGGTGGTTTAAGACAGGTTATGATTCGTAATAGCCAGTCATAAGCCAAAGATTCCATAGTGGTCTTTTCGCCAACCATAAGCAAGTCAACGGCGACTTTTGCTGACAGAATTTAATTTTTTATAAGGAAACCAGAGAACAGCAACAGTTTTGCATCAGTCGAGAAAATAAACTGACAAAATTTAAATAAGAAAGCTCCAACTCCTCAAATAGGCTTCTCTCGACGATGATCCAGCCGTTTGAGCTGAATTTTCCTGCGATCCACGTTTTCATGATGGAAAATAAAAAGAACTCGCAGGAAACCAAGTCGATTGAGTATAGGCAGCAATTCGTACCATAATCAACGCAATTTGGACGGGCCGACCGCTTTCTCATACTTAACCTAGCACGACTCATATTACGAACCTCTCCAACGGTTTTCTCAATAATCATGTCTGTCGTAGATAAAAAATAGATGTACGAGCATATCTAAATTCGTTGAACCGAGGGTCCCCATCAACAGCGTCCTACATAATTTTAATTCTTCGAATTATCGATTGATATTGCTCTTTTGCCGTTGCATCGAAAAACACCAAACAAATGGCTACTGATCCAAAACTTATAGCATGAACTAATCTGAAATATTGAATGGCATCGTTTGCAAGGATGGTAGTACTCGCCACCTTTCCTTGAAAACTTGAAAACGCTTACTTATTGATCCATGCTCGTAAGTAATGAAACATGGTGATGGAGCCATTAGACTCATCTCTGAGTCATTTGCCTGATATTATTTTCCTTTCCGAAATTTGGATTTTCGATGAAGAATCTTCTGAATATAAAATACCTAATTACATATTTGAGCCGAATTGCAATAATTCCTATTCAGCTGGAGGTGTTGCAGTATTTTATAGAAGTGATCTACTAGATTGCGAAATTAAAAAGTGGAATTTGGATAGTGCAGACATAATAAGTGTTTCTTGCAAAATCTCTGGCTTACCCTATTGCTTTATATGTGTATATAGATTACACAAATGTACAATAAGAACTTTTTTGGAAGAATTGTCGGTATTTTTGGTATCTCAAACTAGTAAAAATTTAATACTTATTGGTGATTTGAATATTAACATCCTGTCTGAAACAGCTGATACTGATCATTACTTGACAATTTTATCATCTTTCGGGTTGGATTCTGCTTTGGCACAACCTACACGCTATAGGTCCTGCTTAGATCACATATTTATAAGGCTGCATAGAAGCAATAGTGTTAACTATAAAACAATGGTCTATGATCTAAATATTACGGATCACAGTTGAACATTGGGAAGACGTTTATTCTGCACAGGATCCCTCTTGTGCTTTTAATCTATTCCTTGAAAAGCTCCAATCTTATATTTCAATAAGTAGTCAGAATACTTTCAATAAAACCAACAATTTTAAACGCATTAAGCAATGGATGACCTTTTCCCTACTTAATAAAATCAAAAAGAAAAAAGAGCTGTACCGTAAAGTTAAAAAGCATCCTAACAACATCAGGCTTAAAAAATTCTACGATAGATTCTGTTTAAAGATGAAAATTGAAATCTCACGTCGTAAAGATTCTTACTTTACTAATAAACTGGCTAGGAATGCTGGTAGTTCTAAAAAGGAGTGGTCAGTCGTAAATGAAATTTTAAATAGAACTACTATTAATAGTGATATATCCATAAAAAGTAATAATTCAATGATTTCTGAGCCTGTGGAAGTCGCAACGTTATTCAACAAGTTTTTTACTGGTACTAAATTTTCCGAAGACTTCGCATTAAGCAATAGTCCAACTCTAAATTCTTTTAATTTATGTCATATGCATTCTCAACCAGCAACTTTTGCTTTCAATGAATTTACTGCATTTGAAATCCACAAAATCATAATGACACCTAAAACAACGAGTTCGCCTGGCTTTGATCAGATTTCTTGTTCTGTTTTAAAAAACATTTCATTTCAAATATCTGACGTTCTGAGTTTTATTTTCAACCTCAGTGTTCAAAAGGGCATCTTCCCGGATTCACTGAAGAAAGCGATAGTAATACCCCTTCACAAAATGGGTAATACTTTTGAGCTTGATAACTACCGCCCTATTTCACTACTATCAGTTTTTTCAAAAATTATTGAAAAAGGTATTAAATCTAGGATTGTCTCTTTCTTACTCGTAGATAAAATTCATTTTTTTAGCATTTCACAGTTCGGCTTCAGAAGTGGGAAATCTACAGAAGATGCTTTATTGAAACTTACTGCTGAATTATATAACAGTTTAAACATATCAGAAATCCCAGCCGCCCTGTTTATAGATATTACGAAGGCGTTTGATATGGTGGATCACACAATATTATTAGACAAATTATACAAAGCGGGTTTTAGAGGTCTTATTTATTCTTGGTTCTCATCATATCTTACAAATCGTAAGCAAATGGTAAAGATCCAAAATCAGCTTAGTTCTCCGAAAGTAATCAATACTGGTGTGCCACAAGGTTCTGTTTTGAGCCCCATTTTATTTTTGATATATGTTAATTTCCTCTTTATTCAACCTTTTAAAGGCAAAATCACATCATTTGCTGATGATACAGCGCTTTCGTATTCCAATAATAATTATCTCGATCTTTTTTTCGACGTCAATCATGATTTGGATTTATTGCGAAGATGGGTTACATCCCACAAATTGGTCATAAGCAAAAAAACGAAATTTATGATTTTTAATATTCTGAGTGTCACCTGCGAGGATTTTCCTTTACACTACCATGCACCCAGTTGTAGACGCTTTAGCTTAGACTATGGTTGCAATTCTTTTCCATTTAACAATAGTTTAAATTGCAGTAATACATGTTTTAAAATAGAATGTGTTGACAACTTTAAGTATTTAGGAGTAATATTGGACAAGAGACTTTATTGGAAAGACCATACTCTGTACCTTAAAAAGTACCTTAATTGCGTTGTAAGGCAACTTTATCACCTTAGCCTGTATTGTCGACTGCCTACTTTAAAGTTGGTATATAATGGTCTTTTACAGTCTAAGCTGCAGTACGCATTGGGTGTTGGGGTGGTACACATCTTAATAAAATACAACTTTTACTCTTAAAGCAAAAACATGCAATCAAAATAATGTGTAAAGTGAATCGTAGAACTCCTAGCTTCGAATTATTCAAAAGTCTCGAAATCCTTCCAATAAGGCATCTTTACTGCTACAAAGTTTTGAAAATATTTTTTTTAAAGTCCGGGTTTTATGCTGTTCGACTCGATGAAAATTATAATTTTCGAGTCAATACCAGAAATTTTGCAATCATTCCGACAATCCATAAAACACATTATACGCGTTTTTATTCTGTAACTGCACTCCGTCTTTTTAATGCATTACCGGCAAACCTTAGATGTGAGAGAGTGAAAGCTGTTTTTCTTAAAAATACAAAGAAGTGGGTATTCTCTTTTGACCATTCTACTATAAATAATTTAATATAAATTAATGTATAATAAATACAATTTTACTCTATTGCTGTACATCATGTACATGTATCATCACTTTTTTACTATTACTATATTTTCTTTTTTACTTTTTACATCTTTATTTGTTTTCTTTTTATGAGTTTATTTTATTGTATTTCCCCATCGATAAATTTTTTAAATAATTTATTGTATTTCGAAATGACAGGTACATTCACCTCTTGTTATTCAACAACAGATTGTACCTAACTATTTCATGCAAAATGTATTCCATTATAATATACACTGTAATTTAGTATAAGTTTTGTTATGAAATAAAGAAGAAGAAAAAAAAAAGAAAAATGGAGGAAACGTTGCAAATAATAGGCGAAAAAATTGGTACCACAGCACATGCAATAGCAATAGAGGCACTGTGTCGGGAACTGAGGAAGGTACCCTCACAAGCGATAAGCAACAACGAAGCATGGTTGAGGGAGCTACTATTTTCAAAATTGCGGCATAATGAAAAAAAAGAAAACTCGTAAGAGGTTATATCGCCGAAATAAATTTAAGATGCCCTGCTCATCATGGCATGAAGAACAACGAAGTTTGCAATAGATGGCAAGAATACTTTGAAGCGTTATTAAATGAAGTATTTACGTGCAGTACCATTAGACGATACATTGCCTAATAAGAGGAAGGAGACATTTTTTTTCCACTGTATAAAGGCAAAGCCGTCACGAGAAATTGCAACATTTACTGGTGGCGCTACAGTTCGGAGTGAACCTGGGCCTTAACTAACAAGCCTCTGGAGTTAGTCTTGTCTGCCTAACTAACCGCCTCCAGTTGTGCACCCAAAGTCGGCTGAGGTCCCCTTTTTCCTCTGTGCGCGCCACCTACGAATAAAGTAACGTCTTCTTCTACTGGCGTTGTCCCTGCGGGTTAGTTTCTAAGACTCTGCAGGCCGGAGCATTGATGTCCATTCCCTCTACATGCCCTAGCAATCTCAGGCGACTGATACACAGTTTTCTGACTATTAGAGTTTGTTTAGATTTTCGGGAAAGAGCCTTACTCAATTGCCTTCTTAGCCCAAATAAACACTCTTGTCTATAGTGATTCTTCGTTTTATTTCTGCTGAAGTTGATGGAGCAGCAAGCGTCATCAGTCATCATTCTGTACAGACGAACGATTTTTGGCAGGGATGCCGAAACTAGATAGACCTCTGTACAGCTCGTCTCTGTAAATGCTGTCACATGCGGACTTAAAAACGATGAAAAGATGGTAGGTATCGATTTGGACTTCTTGAGTTTATTCCAGAATGTGCCGGAGTGTGAAGAAAACTGCACTGATAGGGATCAATCAGGTTGTTGGCGAAGGGTTTCAGAAGCTGGCAAAATATTGTTGCGAAATCAGATTTAGAATCTGAAAAATATAAAAGCGGAATGGATCCGAAAAAAGTCGTGCCAGAAAGGAAGACAAATCCTTCAAACTCAAGTGAATCGTCATCATTACGGACAATGCTGCAGGAATATATGGCAAGCCAAAGTCAGCTTTGGGAACGGAAGCTATCCGAATGGAAACAAGAGCTTGCGTCTCGGAACTTGGAGATCGAAAAGAAGATGGAGAAGTTAGAACGGACGGTGAGCTGTCTTTCTTTTACCAATGCTGTCAACAAGGGACTGCATTCGTTGCCCAAATATCGTTCGAACAGTGTTACCGGCAATAAAGGTGACCAAAACGTAGCAGCAAGGGGACAAGCTACCGATTTTCATCACATCGAGATGGAGATGACACCGATGACGGCTAAAGCTTTACCGAAGGAGCCTAGTATTCCAACCACTGCATCGGGTTTTAATGCATCTCAATCTTTCTCCGGACGGCCGGTGGCCGTACAGCCGTTCGATGGTACCGGTTCGTGGACAGATTAATAACTGCAATTTGAGATTGCCGCAAGATGTGATAGTTGGACACCTAAAGAAAAAGCAAACTTGTTAGCGTTAGCGATGCAGTTAAGAGGAGAAGCACTTTCGGTATTGAGCGCTTTACCTGTGGACTGTAACCCAGACTACGGAGCATTAGTCAGTTTATTGCGGCAGCGATTCTGCGAAAATAGCAGATCTAGCTTCACACAGCTGCGATGTCGGGTGCAGGCGCCCAAAGAGAGTTTCTCCGAATTTGCCGAATTTTCATGGTCAGCCAGTTTATACAGGGACTGAGGGATGACTCCATTCAGGATTTAATAACTGTCGGACGTCATTCCTGTACGACATTTGCTGGACATCCAGGAAGAGCAGAAGCTACCAGTCGATATCCTTTATCCACTTCCACGAACCGTTATGGACTTCACCAAATGGCCAACATTTTTTGCCGTACCCAGTCAAACTGCTGAGGTCGAACAACTAATCCATAACATTTTCTGTAGATTCGGAGTACTGCATTTCATCCATTCGGACCAAGGAAGAAATTTTGAATCGGAAGTGTTCCGTAAGACTATGGAGGTGTTGGGCAGTCAAAAGACTCGAACCACACCATTACGCCCTCAATCTGACGGAATGGTAGAACTGTTCAACCGAACGCTGCTTGACTACTTAGCAAAGTTTGTCAGCCCTTATCAAACAGACTGTGATCTGTTTTTACAACCAGTTTTACTGGCTTATCGCGCAGCAGAGCACGAATCAACAGGATTCTCACCAGCTATGTTGAACTTTGGAAGAGAACTGAAACTGCTGATCGATGTGCTGTTCGGATCGCCAAACGTATGCGACCGAGTTAAGAAGACGTCTGCTGAAGGTACACGAGGTAGCGCGAACAAACTTAAAAATAACATCTTGTCTACAGAATCCAAGTACCTGGTGAAAGAAAACAAAAAGTGGTACACGTGAATCGACTCACACCGTCCGTTAACTTACCTACAACTCAGTCGGAGCTTTATGTCTTAAGCAGGGGGTAGTGTTGTGAAATCAGATTTAGAATCTGAAAAACCTAAAAAAGAAAGAAACAAAAATGAAAAGAAAACAACTCCTACCAATGCGTACTTCACGTTTTGTTTACGCACTCGATTTTGACAGCTTGATGAGGTGTTCTGTTTGTTGGACACGGTTTCGTATTCAAGATGGCAAAAGATCAAGTTGTCAGCCATAGAGATAAGAAGAAGAAGAGAGACCACCACATGAAAAGGAAGAAGAAAAATGAACAAAGTCAACGAAGAAAATAGTTACCGTTTCCTGTGATGTATAACTTCCCCAACCATGAGTGGTCTGCGAACGAGCGGTGCATTTAAAGACGTCACAACGGATGCACGAAAACTGGAGACCTTCAAACAGAAGAAAAACAGCGGGACAAACAGAAAAGGATCGAGGCATATAAAACGGACAGAAGACTGGGAAGAAGAAAATGTTACGAGTTAAAAGTCCAAGCAAAAGGGACATTCAAGACAAATTAAAATTGAACGAAATAAAGAAAGTTTCATTTTAATCTCTGATTAAATTTCTCTTGTTTTCGTTCGGTTATATTAGGTCAGGGTGAATTTCGTTACAATATGGAAAAATATGATCTTGCAGCCAATGCTAAGGAGACTAATACCTCTACAGTTGGCGCATTAGAGGTGGTCGCCTTTTTTGTGGGTCGGGCGAACGATGACGAGATTCCATTCATCAGGCATACACTCCTCACACCAGATTTGAGAAATGAGTCATTTCCAGCAGCTTTGCATACCTCATCCGATAAGCCGTCAAGTCCAGCTGCTACAAGATTTCCTTGTAGTCTTCTAGACTTGATACGGTCTTTTTAACTGCTGGCAAAACTTCCGTATATTATTCCTGGTGTACAATCTCTCCATATGTTCGATCGCGCGCTTCTCTTGCTCTTTTTTCTTCTTCTGGAGAAGCCAATATTTTTCCCGTCTCTTCTGCTCGTAGAGCTCCCGAGTAGATCTTCTCCTTCGCTGCAGTACCGCTTTGTAGGCTTCTTGTTTTGCTGCGTGTGTTTGATGGTGGTCGGATGAAACCCAGCACATCAGTTCCGACGCCTCTGATGGCATATTGGCAGCGTTGTCATTGGTCTTCGGTACTTGATTGAAAGTTGTTGAGAGATTTTGGGATATGCGACTACGATTGCAGCTTTTCCACCTTGTATCCTCCCACAATACTTCTTAGTCGTTGTGGGGCTTGGAAAATTCACACGGTGGTGATCCAAGTCAATGTTGGCCGCCCGGAACGTTTGGACGTCTAGAATACTGGAGGTATACCTTACGTTTATTGTAGTGCGATCCATTTGATTTAGAGTTTAATGTTCCGGACACCACCATGCCCCTTTTTGTGTGTTGAGATGGGAAAACGGTGGGCCAATAAGATTAAGTCCGTTGCAAGACGTGGTGTAGTGTAGGCTTTGCTTATCAAAGATGTATACCTAGGTGTCGCCGCGGATCTGGCAAATCCGCGTCGGAATAAGCGCTGTTTCCTTTCCCTATAGGAATCACCACATAATATTTATGTTACAGTCCTTCATCTTCCTTATGTCTGGCCCATCCTATTGCACTTCCTGGATAGCGGTGATATCTAAGTGATAGCAGTCAAGGGTCTTTGCTAATTGCTCGGCAGTACGTAGCCTGTTAAGGGTCCCATCATTCCATGTGCAGATCCAAAGGTCGTTGGTCGTTTAAACGTTTACAAGCGTTGTCAACAGTGAAACCATTGTTATCCAAGGCCATTAGTTGAGGTCTCTAGCCATTCTATAAGACCCCTACCATTTCAGTCCTGTTTAATGGAATTGGAAGTATTAATGGAAAAGTGGAGCTATACGGGTTGAAAAGCGACATCATCTTACAAAAAAAGAAAAATATGCCGAAGACAAGTTAAGCACATGGACGTCCATGGAGTTGTTGAGAGATTTCGGGATACGAGTTCGGTGAATATTTTGGCGGCCTCTTGCGATTGTAGCTTTCCTACGTTATACCTCCTCGCAGTTATACCTCCTCGCTTGGGAAATTAACATTCGCACCTTGGCTGCAACAAGGTGGTGATCCGAGTCAATGTTGGCTGGCGAAGCGTTTGGACGTCTAGAATACTGGAGGAATGACTTACATCTATCGGCCATTACCAATCTGATTTAGTTTGGGATAATATGGAGACCACCAGGTTCCCTTGTGTATAATGTGTACATTTTGTCGGGGAGCTCGTAAAAATATTCTTTGTAGGCATCGTCCTTGCCTTGCGTAGAGGCATAAGCGCATATTAGGCTTACGTTAGCGAATTTAGCCTTGATGCGAATTATCATTCTACGCCCGCTCACGACTTCTTGCCTAAACCTGCCGTATAAGCAAATCCGTATTTGAGTAAGAGGTGTTTCATTATTATTATTATTGGCCCGGGTCTACCCCGGACAACTTTATTAAGCTTATTAACAAGCCAAACTTAAAACTAGACTTAAAAACTAACAAAGATATACTTAACCTAATGGGGCGAGGAGAAATGGTGGACGGGGGAGATGTTAAGGGAGTGGCATATTGAGCAGCGCTGTTTTTATTTCTTGTTTGCTGCTATTTAGGTCAAAGACTTCGGCGTAGTTGTTCGTTATACGCAACATTCTGGATATGGGTCCAAAGTGACCGTAGTTGGTGCGGTGAGTTCGGATCAGGAAGAGTGGGACAGATCTTAGATTACGGGGATTGGGAGTGAATGCAATATTTTGGGTTATTGTCGAGCAGTCAATATTTCCAGTCAGTAACAGCGACTTCAGGACGTTTTTTTTAGGGTATGAATGCTAATTAGTTTTAGCCTATTTTCATAGGGGGGTAATCCATATGGATCGGCCCAGGGTAGACCACGAAATGCAAAACGGATAAACCTGCGTTGGACTGCTTCTATTCTTTGAATGTGGGTTAGTTTATAGGGTGACCAAACTTGGCTGCAATATTCGAGAAGAGGCCTTACAAAAGTAATGTACAGGGACTTTGTAACGTAAGGGTTGGAAAATTCTTTTGACCAGCGTTTGATAAAGCCGAGTGAAGAGTTAGCTTTATTTCTAATGCTGTCAATATGTGAGTCGAAATTCAATTCTCTATCACAAATTATACCTAGATCCCGTACTTGGGTAGTGGAAGGAATAGGCTCATCGCAGATGATGTAGTTCCTTGGAGGGGGAGGTAGACGTTTACGGCAATAAGTTATCGCTTGGCATTTGCTGACATTAAGCTCCAAAAAGTTTTGCTTGCACCATAATGGGAGTCAGAAGGCAATGAGATGACTTTGGAAATTCTCATGTCATCAGCGAAAATAGAAAGATTAGAGTTCGTTAAAATGAGATTTATATCATTAATTGTGAGGATAAAGATGATTGGACCAAGGTGACTACCCTGAGGGACACCAGATGTTGCTTTAATGGGTTCGGATATTGAAGATCTGAAGATGACCCTGTATTCTCGGTCTTCTAAATAGGATTTGGTCCATGCCACAAAATGAGGGGAAAAGCCAAGTTTTTTTAGTTTAAAGATGATAAGTTGGTGAGAAATTTTATCGAATGCCTTGCTGAAATCTGTGGAATTTGAATCGACTTCGTCACCGTCTTCTAAAGCACGAAGCGTCCTAGAGACGAACTCTGTTAGGTTAGTGGTCGTTGATTTACGTACCTTTCATGAAGCCGTGCTGATTTGTGCAGATAGTTGGCCTACAGTACGGAAGCAGTTGTTGATAGACTATGCTTTCAAAAAGTTTGGGTATGCAAGAGAGTTTTGCTATGGGCCTATAATTATCGACTTCGGCCTTACTTCCTTTTTTATGAATAGGGATGATGTAAGATTCCTTCCATAGAAAAGGGAAAGTACCTGTTGAGACAGACAAGTTAAATAGGGCAGCAAGAGGAGGACCGAGATGGGTAACACACTCTTTCATTACAATAGCCGGAATTCCATCAGGGCCGGACGAGAAATCATCTTTAAGTTTGGCAATGTTTTCAGATACCAAAGTTGTTGTTATATTCCGTGAAATGGCTGACGTCTCAGGATAGTTTCTCATATAGCTAAAGTAGATAGGATCGGGTTCAGCTGTTTTCTGAGGAAAGGATTTGTTAAAATGAAAGGCAAACAAATTTGCAATGGTTTTTGGGTCGGCAGAAGATTCACTAAGAAATTTAAGAGTAGATGGCTAGCCTTCTGACTTTCTTTTGGTATTAATAAACTGGTAGAAGCGTTTAGGGTCCGAGACTAAGCTAAATTGCATGCGGTAGAGGTACTCAAGGTAAAAAGACTCACAAAGTTCAGAAAAACGATTATATACCAATCGATAATTACTGTAGTCGGAATCTTTTCCCTATAGCAATCAACATAGTATATGTCACAGTTCCTCATCCTCCTTATGTTCTGCCCATTCCACCGCACTTCCTGGATGGCGGTGATGTCTATACGTGGCCTGTTATTGGTCCAAACATTCCGCGTGCAGTTCCGAAGGTCGTTGTTCTTTAAGCGTTTGCTAGGGCCGTCAACAGTGAGTTCAGTTTTATCCGAGGCCCTTAATTGGTTCGTCACATACCATGTCTATTAGCCTTCTAAACAAAGGATCGTCAACCATGTTACTATGCTTAAGGCAACTTTAAGTCGAACTATCATGGACGGGAGTGAGAATTCGATAGAGCGGAGAAAAGAGCGAAAAATTGTCAACAATCGTAAGTATCTCGGAGATGTGATCTTGCCTTTTGGTTTTTGATATTTCATAGTGCTGTCAAGGAACGACGAGTTCCTTTTTTGTTGAGTTCGTCAATTGTTCAGGAGTATTATCCTATTTGCCCTGAAGTCATCCAAGTTTCCATTCACGGATTGGCAAACTTGGTCTCTGATGGTTCCTTTATCCTTTTTTTTGCCATTGAAGATATTTTCCCATTGGACTTTCATCATTTCTATAAAAACGAGCTTTACAACCAACCTCCATCATCACAGCTATTATCATTCTCATCAACAGCATTGTCACTATTCTTATGTTCGTTTTGCCAATAGAGGAATAGGAAGAAAGAGCTGAAAAAACCCTGAACCGAAAGTGGTACTAAAAGCCGAGGGAATGAAGAACAAAGGAAAGAAAGCACTATGTCTAGGGGGTAACAATAGAAGGACTCCCAGTGACAATAATACATCATTAGTTGTTTCAAAATTCACCATCGATTCAACACTCGAGAATGGATTCCTGGTAATAAGGCGAAAAATGTTCCAACATCTGCACGCGATGTTAGTTCAGATTAAGTGGATTCCTCAAAGGACACAAAGTTGATAGAGAGAGAGACGACAACGAGGACAGAAGAAGAAAAGAAAAGAACAAAAAAAGAAAAAGAAAAAGAGAAAAGGAATCTCTGAAGACAAAGGGGATAATGTATCCGTAGCTGGAACTAGAGCGCAGCACGGTAGAAGAAGAACAATGCTTCGGAAGTGGAGGCATCTTCAGGAGCATATAGTTGGACTATTAATCACCAGACTTACGAATAGTGCTGGATTCTCTACTGTCGATAGTGAGTGCTATGGAATATGGAATGCACTTTAGCAGGAAGAGCTTTCCTCTTAACCACGTTTGACTGTAAGAAATGGCTTCAATTTCATTTCGTCTTTTGGCTTTTGGTGGTGTTTCTATCCCCCTGCATCGATCCTACACCCCCGATCCTGAATTCAAACTGAGCGTTGGAAAACAAGAAAAACTCATTTAGAATGATTTATTTTGGACAGCAAGCGAGGGTTGAATAGAAGTAGAAGGAGTACTCCTAGGTATTCGATTTGTGTGAGAGTTTGTATTCAAGAACTTGGATTTCGGATGCTGAATTTCGGAAGCTGAATTTCGAATGCTGGATTCTGGATGCTAGATTCCCCAAAGGAATGCGATTTGAGCGCATTGTGTGTGTCTTCAATGGTATTCGGGAAGTTCGATTGATGCGTTCAGATGTTAAGAAGATGAAGCTAACGAAAAGATGTTGTACGTGACATGATGAGAAATGAGAGTGGATGGGTTGTGGAATAGATTTGCATAGCTGTGGCCTGACGATGAAACAATAGGTTTGGGAGTGCTTAATGAGCAAAATGGAGCACTTTGAACATTACTGCAGTGACAAGATTTGTTGCAGTTACAGATGGAAATAATATCCCAGAGATCTCAAGTGCGTTAGAAGTAATTTCCAACGGCAATGAGAGAAGGCAGATACTGATGGAAATTGGATATATAGTATTACTCGTACTTCTGCTGACTTGATTAGTAATTGTGATGCGCAGTGACATGGATGTTTTGTTATCGTGGGGATGGATTCCTTTAAAATTTTCTATCTTCTGGGAGTTTTTTGTTTAGCAACCGCCTATGAGTCATTTTAATCAGCCTGATTGAATTAAAAGACTGGAAGGTGGAGTAGGTGCTAAGTAGGAATCGCTTTTTCAGTACCCGCACCGAAGAACAAAGCATGGTCAGACTCTGGTATCGTAATAATTGTTAAGAAAAAAAGTACCTACGATGGGCGTTCAATATATTCTCGGTATCGATATGAAGGGAAATGCGAATTCAATTTAAATTGTTTTTATTTTTCAATATAATCTCCCCTAACATCAATGCATTTGTTACATCTTGAGATAAGCTTTTTTAAACCCTCAAAAAAATAAATTTCCTCTTACTCTGCAAAATACCCATTTATTGCCGACTTGAGTTCTTCATCATCCGAAAATCTTTTTCCACGAAGACATTTTTTCAAATCCGGAAACAGGAAATAATCACTAGGGGCAAGGTCTGGACTATAGGGTGGGTGTTGGATTTCTTCGAAACCACAATCTCGCGCAGCAGCCTTGGAAACTCGCGCCGTGTGAACAGGAGCGTTGTCATAAAGAAGTAACACACAATTATGCAAAGTGGAAGCGTAGGATGTGGCGTTGATGGTTTCACCTTTTTTTTTGTACTCAATGAGCAAGATTCCCGTTGAGTCCCAAAAAACTGTGGCCATGAGCTTCCCGACAGACGGAGTGACTTTGAACTTCTTCGGGGGGTCTGTTCCTTTTTTATGCCACTGCATGGGCTCTTGTTTGCTTTCAGGGTCATAATGGTGGACCCATGTTTCGTCCCCAGTAACAATTCGATCCATAACACCATCCGCGTTCTCACTACACATCTCCAAAAGCTCTCTACACCATGCGATTCTCACTTTTTTCTGAGGCGCTGTGAGCATTCGTGGCACCCACCTTGCACTGACCTTTGAAAGGTTAAGATGGTCATGAAGAATGGTGTGAATGGTACGAATTGAAAGCTTGGTGATCTCTGCCATCATTTTCACCTTTATTCGGGCATCCTCAAGAACAAGTTTTTCGACTTCTTTGATGCTTTCTCCCGTACAAGCAGTAGCCGGGGCGCCGGAGCGGGGGTCGTCTTTAATGGTCTCTCTGCCTCTCTTGAACTCACTTGACCACTTTTGCACAGTTGATAATGAAGGTGCGGAACCCTGGTAAACAGCCACCATCTCTTCATGAATAGTTTTTTGACTTTTTCCTTGCTTAGTGAGAAATTTAATTACAGCGCGATGCTCAATTTTCACCATCATCGTCTCAGTTGCCATTATGATTCTGTTTAACTAGAGATAAAACGCGAATTAATAATCACAATTATATGAAATTTTACATGAATGCACTAAAATAATAGTATTACTTGATAAATAAGTCAATTTATATATATAACCATAGCTTCACCCCGATACCGAGAATATGTTGAACGCCCCCTCGTAGTATAGAGAGAGTTTGTGTTTGATGTTGTCAGCTAGTTTTTTGACGATATCGTTCTCTTAAGAGGGTGTTGTCTGCCTTCAACGTTGAAAGTTCAATGTGCATTTCTAGGATTTTGTTTTTAAACTCGCTCAAGATATCATCCATCTTCGAAGTGATTCGATCCTCTGCTTCTTTTAGCAAAATCATCATTTGCCTCGTAATACTCTTTTCCATCGATGCAAGCTCCACGGTCAGTGACCTGGATAATTTTCACGCGTTGCGGGTGATGGGCTTACTGGTGGGCGTATTATTTCCGTTGACGGACATTGTAGGCAAAGAGAGTAAATAACTGCAGCAGGAAAAAATCAATGCAAAGTTTGACAAAACTCGCGAAATTAAATTAAAATGGCAAGAAGTAACGATTTCGAGAATCAATTGCACTTCTTCTTCTTTTCCTTTTACTAGCCCTTTTCTCGCTACACGAACTTATGCATAACGAGTTTCCCATTTTTACTGCATCGCTACTGCTCCGCTTACGGGGTTGGCTAATGTCGCAGATCGCAGAACGCGTCTGCATACTGCTCGGTCCTGTATCGCTTCGGCGGTTAGCCCCAGGCGTTGTTGTGCATTTGCCATCTGAGCAATCCAGGAATTCTTTTTCCTACCTAGTTTTCTTTTAGTACGAGCGACCGTAGTTGATATTGCCTTCTTAACGGCATTTTCCGGAGATCTTCTTTGAACGTGGCAATACCAGCTAATTCTATCCGACTCAAGTTGTTCGATTACCGAATTCTTTATGTGTAGACTTCCTCTAATGTGCGTAGATCTAATGCAGTCGCGTTTCGTAACTCCAGTCGACATCCTTAACATTTTTATCTCTGCTGCCGTTATTTTATTTTTAAACGCTTCGTATATTGTCCAGCACGTATATTGTTCCCTTCGTATATTGTTCCCTTCAATTTAAGTGGAAATTTTCGGTCACAGAAGATTCCCGAATTTTCTCGCCATTTCATCCACCCCACGCTTACTCTGTGCCTTACGTCGTCGTCACATTTCGCTTCTACGTTAACGATTGATCCTAAGTACTTGAACCTAGTGGTTTTCGGAAGAACTATTCCGTCCAACATTATATCTGGAATAGGTCGCAGTGGATCCGAAAATGGGCAGGTCAAATGTTCCGTCTTTGAGCGACTTATTTTAAACCCGTTTTTTCTCTAGCGCGTCTTTCCATTTACTTAGGACGTTTTGTAAATCTACGACATTATCGCTTAGAATAACTGCGTCGTCGGCGAAGAGAATCGATGTTACATTTGCTTCGTGCAAGCAATCTTTCAAAAGATAGTCTAGAACCACGTTAAAGAGGAAAGGGCTAAGAACGCTTCCTTGATGCACTCCGACATTTACCGGAAATTCAATCGTAAGTCCGGCGGTACATTTAACAGCAGTTTTGACGTTTCCATACATGTCTTGTGTCATTCGTATATACGTTTCCGGTACCTTTTGATACCTCAACGCGGTCCATATGAGATCTCTAGGCACACGATCGAATGATTTTTCTAGATCAATAAATACTCGTACCATGTGCAGATCTTTTGACGAATCCCCATGTTTTTCCATTAATATTCGCAAGCTTTGGATTGCGTCCACCGTCGATCTTCCTTCCACGAATCCACACTGGCTATCGTCGAGCTTTATGATTTTGCGAAGACGTTCGTTTAAAACTCTTTCAGCGATTTTCATCGTGTGTGACATCAGCTTGATTGAGCGGTAGTTGTTGCATTCTCGCGTGTCGCCTTTGCCTTTGTATAACGGAACCAAAAAGCTACTTCTCCATTGATTCGGCATAGTTTGTCCGCATTTTATTTTATTCAAGAGTTTCGACAGCCATTCACTGCCGATACATTCCATCTTCGACCAAAACTGTGATGGGATGTTGTCTGGTCCAGCCGCTTTCCCGCGTTTCCTTTTTCCGATAGCTATACGTATTTCTTCTGTTGAAAAGTCAGCAACTTCTTCTTCGAATGGATCAGCTGCAGGGACGCGATCACGTGGAAACTGTTTGTTAAGTAGGTCCTTACAATATTCAAGCCACCTATCACAGATGTCCTTTTCGTTTGTTAGTAAGTGCCCGTAGGAGTCTTTAATGTATTTTGGCGACGTTATTTCCATCGCATTTTTTCGCCTTTGCGCAGCGAGTTTAAAAATATTTGGCACTTTACTATTGTACGACGTTTGAACTTCTTGAATAGCTTGTCTTCTATCTGCCGATCGTGAGGATATTTGTTCCAAGTCCTGGTAAAGGTTTTCCGCTGCTGCTGCTCGGGTTTGGGCCAGGACTCTCTTTGTAACGTTTTTAAGTCGCTCATATTCAAGTGCAAGTCGAGACTTTTCGATATCGTTGCTCCGATCACATTTTGTCCACGCTTGAAATGCTTGCTTCTTGTCGGTCACAACTCGTTTGGTTTCGTCATTCCACCACCATGTTTCTTTCTCGATGTGATGATGTCCTGATATCGTTCCTAGAAGGGACTTTGCGTGTGGCATGTATGCCTCGTGCATGCTGTTCCACATTTCTTGAGGGCTAAGTGAGTCTGCGATAACGTTTATATTAAGAAGTACTTCTTTAGCGCGTGGAATAAATCTTGTGCCTCGTTCTTTCGATAAGTTATACCACCGGATTTTAGGCTTTCTAACAGGCTCTCGTGTTTTTGGTGGTTCCGCTGTGAAGAATTCTGTAATGAGCAGCCGGTGTTGGGTAACTAGCGATTCTCCAAGGATTACCTTGCAGTCCTTGACACTGTTTCTCATCGATCTTTTGCAAAGTTGATAGTCTATTTGTGTTTGGTGGCCTCCGCTGCTATAGGTGATAAGATGTCGTTGATGTTTTATAAACGTCGTATTTAAAACAGTGAGACCGTGGGCTCCGCCTACGAAAAGCATCTCCTCGATGGGTATATTTCTGAGTAAATCTGACCAAAATTTATCCTTTTCCGATTGATCGCAACCGTTTTGTGGGGCGTACGCGCTAACAATGTTCCACATTTCATTGTTTATAATGAGTTTTACACTCATCAAGCGGTCGCTTTTTTTTGAAATACCAACGATATTATTAAGAAGACTTGCCGCGACAATAACACCGACACCGTTTCGTCTATTGACCGTTCCATGGTAGACCATCTTAAATGACTTAGTTTTTAAATCAATGCACCCAACATGCTAGCCATCTTGCTCGCAATCCAAGGGCAAATGGCTCAGCTGCAAAAGCAGGTGCAAGAACAGGCCAAGCGGGTGGACCAGATCTACGCGCTGCTGCCGGGCCTAACGCAACACATGCCGTAATGGGTAAGCACATGGTGGAGCAAACTTTGAAGGTCCTTGCGGTGAATGTTAATTCACTGATTAGGATTGAACGAAGAGCCGCGATGTTTAAATTGCTACAAGACCAAACTCCTGATGTGCTTTTCGATAGCGAAACCAAGCTAACCGATAAGCACAAACTGGAGTACAATAATTACATCGTTAGAAGAAGAAACCGGCCCAGATCCAAACGTGGAGGCGGTGTCGCGATCTTCATTAAAGAAGGTATAAAATTTCACAGAGTGTACAAGGGCTTGTTGTGCAGGTTCCGGGTGTTGGAGGCAGTCGTCGTTTACATCCCGCTCCGCAGTGGAAAGCGGCTGTACTTGGCCTCTGTTTATGCACCTGAGGCTTCACAATCCACCCTATTCATTACAGAGCTCGACACGCTTTTTCGACATCTGAGGCTGGAATCGGGGGAGAATTATTTTATAATCGGCGGGGATTTCAACGCTAGACATAGAGATTGGGGAAATAATTTGCCAAATACTAGAGGGAACCTACTACTCGATTGGTGGGGTCAGCACGATGTCATGTACAGACTCGGTCTTAAAGCGACGGATAACCCGTCGTTTCCCAGAGGCGGATCTTATTTGGATCTACTGCTGTACGATGAACGCATACGACTGACAGGTACGAATTTACAAACATTAAACTGTCTGCGCACATTCGTGTGCGGTTTTAGCACCGAAATTACGGTTCCCAACGAAATTGTCGTCGATTAAAAATGTGCAAAAGTTAATAAAAGAAAATTACAGAATTGCTGTAAGCTCATATTGGAACAACAAGGTTCAGGCTGTAAACACCAGCAACCCGAACATGTTTCCGCAAATCAATAAACTATTTCGGAGAAAAAAACAAAACGACCTTCAGTGTCTTAAAATAGCCCGGACAACAGAAAACGAACGGTTACTGACAATAGCAGGTATTGATCCAAATGAAGCCGCTGACGATGACGACTTCTTTGTGATCGAGGATCCGCAGGAGAAGGTTGAGACCAGGAAGTATACAAGCCATTGATACCATTGGCCCTAATTGCGACCTGGACAGTCGCGTCTTGGTGCAAGACATTTAACATTTATACAAGCGACTTGATAGGTTCACTTCCCCATACTATTGCGTAGGCAGACGATTTGGTAGCGTACAGAACAGGTCCAAAAATCGAGGTCATTAATACTCTCTTGCAGCGTGACTTCGATAAGATAAGACGATTTTGCGATGACTGGAAGTTAAAAATCAACTTTCAGAAGTCGGAAACCATTCTCTTTAGGACGCCGTTGTCTGGAGCCTCTAGGGATACCAGAAAAAATTGGCGAAAGTTCTCGATCATTGGACAGCACGGACAGCCTCTTGCCTGTCGAAATGTAGTCAGGTACCTTGGGATCTGGCTAGATCAGTTTCTGTATTTTGGCAAAAATGTAGATGCTGCTCTGGCCAGAGCTAAAGGTGCTTTTGCCCTTACAAAGAGACTGTTTTATAGCAGCCAACTCGATGTGAGGGTAAAGGTAATCTGCTACATGGCCCTTATTAGGCCCATGCTGGTATTTGGTTGTCCCGTGTGGTTCAATGTACGAGCAAGCTTAATGGAAAAGATTCGGGTGTTTGAGACGGCTTGCCTTAGACAAGCCTCGCTTGTACAGAACACCAGAGTCGGAGTACAAGAAATTTTATCCTAATGAGGTCCTTTACAATAGGGCGAACCTAATACGAGTGGACAACTTCGTAATTAAGCTGACTCGAAGGCACATTGCAAGAGCAATGACCTCGATGAATAACCTGATATCTGGGGCTTACTACCCCAATTACCTTTACCACGAGAGTGCGCGATCTGACGGCTTCGTTCCACCGGAAGCATTCCTCTACCTAGATCAGAAAGGGTTGATCCAGCGGTCCCGTTAATCTTCCATGTCGCTCGGACAGCTGGGGACAGGCGACTCAACTACAACAGAGACGTCGCACATGGCAGTGTGACTTTTGGCATAAAACACAGATTTTTTGATAAAAAAATTATTTTATTTTTCAACGTAGTCTCCCTTGAGCTCTATACACTTTGTCCAACGCTTCTCCAATTGTTTTATTCCTTCCAAAAAAAATGATTTGTCGAGGTCCTCAAAATAGGCCTTTGTTTGCGAGATGACTTCATCATTGGAGTCAAATCTTTTTCCACCAAGCCATTTCTTCAGGTTTGGGAACAAGAAGTAGTCGCTCGGAGCCAAATCTGGAGAATAGGGTGGATGAGGGAGCAATTCATAGCCCAATTCATGGATTTTTGCCATGGCAATTGCACATGTGTGCACCCTTGCATTGTCTTGGTTTTTTGATTTTTTTTCGCAAGAAATTAGTGAGTAGACTGATAAAAATAGCTGTCAAACACAAACTAACTGACCCAGCAAGTTTAAATTTTGACGGGAGTCAACTGACAGATGCCTGTTGACAGGAGCAGTGTTGCTGTTTCAGTAAAGAGGTCAGAAATTCAAAAAGTCACGGACTTATTGACCCGCCCTCGTATGCATGTATTGGTGTATACAAAGGTATATACATGTATAATATATGTATAATATTGTGTATAATGTCTATGTGTGTGTATGTGTTAATTGTGTATGTAGGTTAGGTAGACTAAGGCTTATTTTAAGTTAGATATTAAGTTTTTATAAAAAATAAAAAATTATGTCCATACGCTAAGTTTTTGTTAACAATATTTTTTCTTAGCTTTAAGTATAGTAAATAAATATCCATAAAGAAAATGTTAATAAATTCGAAAGATATAGTATAAGAATTTAGAGTAGCTTAGAGTGCCTGTGTGGGGCCAGTAAGTTAGTATAAGATTGTTAAGTAATTTTAAGCTAGCATTTAAGCATGTTAGTATGTAAGAGTTCTTGATTAGAAAATAAAATGCGTTTAAAACTAAACTAGTTTTAAATCAAGAAAACGCGCTTTATTTCCGGTATTACACCACTTCGTTTCCTGAACGCACATGATATATAGAGTTCTGCGACGCATTATTGCTTCCATCTCCAAGCTTTTTGAGGTCATCGATCCAAAGTTTGGTAAAATTTAGAAACTTCATTTTGCCCGCCCCCGGAATCCGTCGGGCTCTGACACAAGCATTTCTGCTTGCCCTGGGATCACCCGAATGCGTGGCAAGCGTGGTGCCCAGCGGGGTAGTGCTACAATTTGCGATCATTTCCATGAAGTTTTTTTTTTTTTTTGTACTTTCGTACGAGATTGATTTGACACACGTATGCTCAATTGAAGTTAGTTGACTTTGCTTTTATCCCACCGGTAGTCGCCAGACGTGGGAACCCACTGATTGCAATCAATTGCACTGACAACCGAGGAAATCCGTTCCTTAACTTTCGAGTAGTATCGCGGATAAATATTTCGAAGCAGTAAACTTAGTAATCAATTTTTAATTGGAGCGCCAATTGAAGTCAACTTACTCACTAGATACCATACTCATTGTCGTGGTCAATGCAAAGACAATTACAACTATCAGAATTACGAGTAAGTATGGAAACATTTGAATTAATACTTAAATCATTAAATTCATTATGAGGATCGGCAATTAAATTATCATTTAAACTTCTTTCGAACATGATTTTGAAAGGAAATGTATAGATAGATAGATATTTATTTTATTTTCATAGTTAAACATTTACATTCATTTTCTATTGATTTAGCACAGCTTACACAGAGATATGATTATTAAAATCTTACTACTGAAAGATACATTTGGTTTTTAAATGCTTTATCTATTAACAAATATGTTTGGAGGAAAAACTATAGGAAAAAACCTCCATGTAATGGACCAAAATATATGAAACTTTTAAGTTTCAGAAACTATATTATCACAGGAAAAATAAATAAATAAATAATAAATAATAAATAATAGATAATATAATATAAATAAATAAATAATGAATTCGATGACTAAACAAATACATACTCGTATGCAAAATAATAATTTAATAAATGAATACAAATTTGAAAAATGAGTAAATAAGTAAAACAAAATTAATTAATGTGTCAGATAAGTAGATAAATAACAAATAAACAAGTTAGAGTGGTGTAAGCTCAGTAACTAGTGTATTTTCGACGAGTAAACATTTCGTGAAAAACTTCTCATTGAGAATTTCGATTCTTTTGGCAACTTTAATAACGCCAGCTTTTTCGTGTAGTACTCGTATCATTGTTGAAAAGTCCCAGGGTAAATTCAACATCAATTTCAAAATTTTGTTCTGTGCTATTTGAAGTTTTTTTTATATGTGTTTTGGCACAGTTACCCCATACAGGAGATCCATAAGTAATCAACGCTTGAAAGATTACCTTAAACATTATTATTTTGTTTTTATGATTCAACATCGATTTCCGATTAATCAATGGATACAGCATTTTCGTGACGATGTTTAACTTATTTAAAGCATTTTTGATATATATACCAAAAGTTAATTTCTGATCCAAGTAAACCCCGAGGTACTTGATAGAACCAGCCCATGGTATATCGAGGTTATTAATTTTTAGGGTATTATGAGGAAAATGGCAAGGTGATCTTTTTCTTGTAAAAAAGATTGATTGACATTTATCCGCATTGATTTTTACTTTCCAATGTTTAAAGTATTCATATATACATATTCAAATAATTTGCAATGACTGATCCATTTGTATGCGACGCATACAAAGCTAAGTCATCAGCATACAAAGCTACTTGGCAGTTGGGAATGACAGGAAAGTCAGATATAAATATATTAAATAGAGTTGGTGCCAGAACCGATCCTTGGGGAACACCAGCTGGCACAACTTTAGGGGAAGAGACTGAACCGGCTAATGGAACTGAAAAAGTTCGATCGCTCAAAAAATTTTTTATGATTTTTGTAAGGTACATAGGACAACCAAAGTTTATGAGTTTGTAGATTAAACCGTCATGCCAAACAGAGTCAAAAGCTTTTTCTAAATCCAGCAATACAAGACCAGTCGATTTTTTTCCTTCAAAGCTTTGTTTTACTTCCCTGCAAATTCTTAATACCTGATGAAAAGTACCATGACGTTCACGGAAACCAAACTGCATTTTAGGTGCAATGTCACTATTTTTCAGAAAAACGTCCAATTTGAGTTTTATAAGTTTTTCTAATAATTTGCTGCATCCGTTGAGCAAGCTAATGGGTCTATAGCTGTTAGCGTTGCGTGGATCTTTTCCGGGCTTGAGCAAAGGAAATACTCGTACTTTAGCTTTTTTCCAGTTTATTGGAAAATAACTTAATTTAAAACAAGCATTATACGAGTAAATGGATCGGAGAAATTTTATTGCACAAAGGGGGAGATTTTTAATGGTTGGCGTGGGCGTATTTCAAGACAAAAACGTATCGATCTCAATCACGACTTGCGCGAATTAATTCGAATCAACGATATCTTTCTCATAGGAGGGGATCTCAACTGTAGGCATAGGAATTGGGGTTGCTTACGAGCAAATGCATGGGGTAACATTCTTGCTGGCCTGCATTCAAGACACCCATTTCATATAATATTTCCTCCATACCCAACCTACATGCCATCGAACCAACGTACCAACCCGTCAACCTTAGACCTATTTCTTACGAATATGTCAGAACTCTTTACACAACCTAATGTGATAAATGATCTAAGCTCAAACCATTTACCAGTAAAATGTAGTACTGTTTTGTCCCCAATTCAGTCAAACAATCTATTTTTCAATTACCAGAAAGCTAACTGGAACTTATTTAAAAATAAAATGCGCCTCAAATTAACAAACTGGCAGGAAATCTTGCCTGAAGAAGTAAATCCGAAACAAATCGACGAAGGTGTGAGTTATTTCACAGACTCGGTACTGGAGTGTATTAACCATTCTGTACCTAAAAAAGTTAATCGATGGAACAAAACAGATGTGTTCCCGCGTCATATTTTAGAAACTATAAAAATCAGAAATTTTGCTAGGTCGAGATGGACAAGAACTAGAGACAATATATTCTTGATACTAGTCAAAACCTTAACAGCAAGAATTAAAAAACTTATTTTGATTTTCAGAAACCAAAAATGGAATTTTAAACTCCAAGGCTTAGAAAAACAGAGCAAACCCTTCTGGAACATCGTGAAGGTTATTAAACAAAAAAATCACACTATCCCTAGTCTACTAGGTTCTACTTTCGAATGAAGAAAAGGCTAACGCTCTAGCAAAAGTGTTCTATACGAACCACTCAATTGGTAGAAACATAAGCAGCAGCGAAGAAAACTTAGTGCAACAGACCATAGGGCTCATAAACTCCCAAGCATTTACGATAGATGAAGGCGAATGCATATCAGCAGAAGATATAGAAACTGTCATAATGAACTTAAAAAACTCCAAGTCCCCAGGTTTAGATGGAATAAAAAATGTGTTTTTAAAAAACCTCCCAAAACGCGGCATACAATTCTTGAAACTCCTCTTTAACTGCTGTATAAAACAAGGTTACTATCCCAAAATATGGAAAACGTCCAAAATAATACCCATTCCCAAGCCAGGAAAAAACGCACGTCTGGCTAGTAGTTATCGTCCCATAAGCTTACTAAGCTCAGTGAGTAAATGTTTCGAAAAAATTATCAAAACTAAATTAGCAACACATGTAGGTATGTACAATATACTACCTCCGCAACAATTTGGCTTCAGGCCACACCATTCCACAGTGCATCAAATTCATCGCATCACGAAACATATCAAGGATAATTTAGCTGTAGGGAAAAGTACTGGTATGATCCTTCTGGACGTAGAGAAAGCGTTCGATACAGTTTGGCATGAGGGTTTGCTTCACAAGCTTCACAATCTTAATTTTCCGCTGTACTTAATAAAAATTATACACTCCTTTTTGTCTGGCAGGAAATACATAGTCTATGTAAATAATTACAGTTCAGAAAGTTTCTCAATTGATGCGGGAGTACCTCAAGGCTCAGTATTTGCACCAATCCTTTACAACATTTTTACACACGACTTTCCATCACTGAACACATATGAAGCTGCAATCTTTGCGGATGACACTTGCATTTATGCTTCAGATTCATTAGGTTGTAACATAGTAACCAAATTGCAATCTGGAGCAAATGAAGTTGAAACATATGTCAATAAATGGAAGATTACATTAAACGCTTCAAAGACTCAAGCTGTCTTTTTTACACGAAAAAGAAAAGCCTGTTTCTTACCAAGCAACAAAATTATACTAAACAGCATTCAAACAGATTGGAAATCAAGTACCAAGTATCTTCGGGTGCACTTAGATAAAACACTTACCTTTAGTCTTCATGTCCAAGAAACCATTAAAAAGATTAACCTGGCTATAAAAATATTATACCCATTTATTAATCGAAAATCAAATATGAGTTCTGAAAATAAACTTGTTATTTTCAAAGCAATTTTCCAGCCAATTATGTTTTATGGTTCACCTGTGTGGGGTAAATGTGCAAAAAGCCACATCAGAAAATTGCAAGTAGCCCAAAATAAGTTACTGAAAATGATTCTTAACCTGCCTTGGGATTTTTCGACCGATGATCTCCATTTAACTTCAAAAATCGAAAAAGTTCCTATTAGATTACATAAATTATTCGAGCGCTATCGCCGGTCTTGCAGCTCAGCTGACAACCACTTGATTTCAAGTCTACTGAACGAATCGTAATATATTTATCATACCTGTCATATATTTAATCGATTATTTATTTATCTGTACAATTATTGATTTGCGTATATATTTGTTCTATTTATTATTCATTTATTTATTTATTTATTTATACATTCATACATACATATATATATATATATTTACTTATTTATTTATTTATTTATTCATCTCGTTATTTAATTATTTATTTATTCATTTCGTTAATAATTAATTTGTTTATTTATTTATTTATTTATTTATATTTTGTATATTTATCCTTAGAAGTGTTTTAATTGTAATTAATAAATAACTCGTGTTTGAATATTTCAATTGTTAAACCTTATGTTGAATGTTACTTGAAATCAAGCATAACACCACCACCCCCTTTATTTCTTTGTAAGTCCAATTTGTAAAGAGGTTTTTCATCAGCTTTTCCTCTGAATATAAGTCAAAGATACTCGTATGTTACACATTTTTCAAGAAGTATATATATTGTCAGTAGTAAGGTTACAATAACCAAATCTCTGTTAATTGTGCAATAGTAGTTTTTAAGAAATATGTAATTTATGCTGCAAATTATAATAAAATGAAAATTTAAAAAGTTATTTATGCCATCGAAGCCAGGAGATTTCTTGAGCTTCAAATTGGAAATGAGAAACTCAATATCATCTACGCTAATAAGCTCTTCGGAAGGGAATGTTGGATTTACTCCGTTAAATAATGAGATCTCACTATTAACCACAGATTGCTTTCGAGAAGTAGTATTTCGACTTACTAAGTGATTTTTTAGGAAGACATCGGCAAGAAGCTCAGATTTTCCCGCACCATCAATAATCAATGTATAAATGTATAAAAATAAAAAAAACTAATCAACTTCCAATTTGGAGAAGTCCTCAAAAGAATTAATTTTTATTGTTCTGTCGCCCTCCTTTTCTCTGATAAGAACAGATGATTCTCTTACCCAAATATATTTGCATTTGACTTCGTATAATTGGTGAGACTGTCATTGATGAAAATCTTGCTGCTGTTGTTATTGTTGCTGCTACTGCCATTGTTGTTGTTTGGTTGACCGCCGAAAATATGCGATGAAGTTCTTCGTTTGTATAAGGGCTTATACGTGCAGTTTTCAGTGGCCATTACAAGAAGGTATGAATAACAACCAACAGGACTCGGCGGCGTACTACGCGGTTTTCAAACTACGCTACTATTGTATGAATCGTATGCCAATAAATCCAAAAACTCAATGAGCTGTACCAAGTTGTGGCTGAAGCTAAAAAAGCAAAACCGCAGCGACTATGTTACTTTGGCTCACTCCAATTGTGAGAATGAATAGCAGCACTCCAGTCTAGGGGATTCTCAGCGGCTGCTGGAAGTCTTCTGACACCAAAGACACAAATTCTTGCTTGTGGGTGATCCTGCTCTTCAGGGTTTTAGTCCTCAGTTAGTTTGGCCTTTCTGTCAAACGGTTGGATTTAATTACTCCTGAAGGCCCTTTCATAAATTCCTGTTCTCAATGTCACTGATCACCAATTACCTTTTTTCTATCAATTAAAAATGGCTCTCCACAAAAAAAAAAAAAAAAAAAAAAAAACCCGTCCTTGAACTAATTCAATAAAACCAGCCTCGTTCAAGTCCCACAGTATCCATAGTCACCTCACCACAAACCTTGGCATCATCTCGTTCCATTTCAATTCAAATCCTGCCAGCAAACTAATTCGTTTCGAAGCTTTATAATTGAGTTGTTTAATGATTCCATTTCGATTGGCATTTGGTAAGTGAATCTCATCTCAGAACAGTTCCCTCCCCTTAGCATCGTTTTCCAAAATTGAAAAAGAAAAGTGAGGAAAAAGAACAAAAACTGCCTATCACGAGATTTCCGATAGTCTAAATGAATAATTTGTTATCCCTCTCTGAATAGAAAATTGAAAATGTCAATAAGATACAAGACGACACGACCGTAGCCTGATTGGAAAAGTCATCGCAAATTCACTTCGACAAAATTACTTTGCGGTCGAGACGAAACTGGTGAGCAGACAAACGGGTTGGGGGACTAAAATACTCGTACGTACAACGGGGAAAGAACAAAGTGGCTTCTTTTACCTGGGAAAAGGACAGAGACAGAGATGGTTGAATAATTGAAACTTGAATTGCAATCTGAAGATGAAATCGAATTAAAACTGAGTAATTGCATAAGAGGTGGTTAAGACGGGAGCGGATTTGACAGGCGTATGTACTGGCCTTTATGCTATTGTTAAGGTGAGAAGCCAACACAACATGATGGGGATCAGAATTCCTCGTTAAGATATTCCCGAAATGCTTCTTTATTCGAGATATGACTCTCCGTGACGGTCCGGAGTTGACTAAGGACTTGTCACTTCCACCTACTATGATATATTGAATAGTGAGATGGGACCTACCGTATTTACCGACTCCGAATGCAGTGAAAGAGAATGGTGCTTTCGTAGGCAGAAGTTTTTACTCGTGACATCAATTTTGGTTTTTTTTTTGGTTTTCAGTGTGTGGCCTAGGAATTGAACTCCAACCTTTTGACGTAGAAGTCGAAGAGTTTAATTGCATCGCCACGCAGGTCAGAATGTGGACCCATCAGGGTATGGGCGTTTGCCTGATTGATTTTAACAATATCCTTCTTGGACCTTGTAATGTGGGTATGCTGAAATCTTTGCAATATTTGATTTACAATATGCTTCAGGGAAAGCACTCATTGTCAAATGTGGCAACGACACTCCGGCTGATTTCTCCGATATTGTGTAACATTAACCCGAGTGATCTGATAGGTTTCCTCAAATATGATTCAGTGAATGCAGGTGGTGGAGTCTCATTGAATGAAGACTTTTTGGATGGAGAAATATTAAAAGAAGAAATATTAAAAGTTATATGCCTTCGTCGTTCATTTCCGTGCGCCTTTTCACTTCTTCGCCCGTACAGTTCGTTGTATCTCCCCCGCCACTCACCGAAAAACACCCGAAGAATTTTCCTCTCAAAGCAGCCAAGAGCACCCTGATCTATTTTTGATAAAGTCCATGCCTCTGCGTTATAGGGCAGGACTCGCATTATTAGAATCTTTTACAGGGTCACTGTTGGTTGTTAATTGCCTTCTTAGCTCAACGAAACAGCGGTTGGCAAGAGTTATTCTTCGCTTAGTCTCAGCGCTGAATTGATAGCGGAACTTAGGTAGACAAAGTCCTTAGCTATCTCATAGTTATATCTGTAGAGGGTGACCTTTTGTCCGAGACGTATGCGTTGGTTGTCCTTTCTGGTCTTGCCTTCGTTGACCGTAAAACCCATCTGAATCCGCCTGAATACTCGCGAAAGCGCCACTGACATTACGCTACTTTATTCCGATTATGTCAATATCATCGGCATATGTGAGTAACTGGACGGACTTTTAAAATATTCTGCCTCTGTTATTGGAGCGTAAGTTTTTCACTATTCTTTCAAGAATGATGTAAAGAAGTTGCATGACTACCCATCACCTTGTGTAAACCCTTTTTTGACATCAAATGTCTCGGTGAGTTCTTTACCGACCTTGATGGAGCAGAGTGCATTCTCTATCGTCATCTTGCAAAACCGAATGATTTTGGCAGGGATGCCAAAACTGGACATTGCTCTGTATAGCTCGTCTCTATAGATGCTGTTATACGCGGCCTTAAAATCGATGAATAGGTGGTGTGCATAGATTTGGTGTGAATATTTGGCCGGTGCAAGACTTACCTGGCCTGAAGCCACACTGATGTGGACTAATCAGGTTGTTGACGAACGGCTTCAGGCGTAGGCGATGTTAAGAAGACTGTTACCTCTGCAGTTGGCGCAGTTCAGAGGGTCTCCTTTCTTGAAGATCGAACAAATAATTTTGAGGTTCCATTCATTGTGCATACTTTTGTCCGACCATATTCTACAGATGAGTTGGTGTATACTCCTTACCAAGTCATCGCCTGCGGCTTTGAAGAGTTCGGCAGTCAGGCAGTAAACTCCAGCAGATTTGTTGGACTTAAGCTTAGATATGGGATCATTTCATCTAGGTCGAGTGGATGGAATTTCTGGCCTACATCGTCCAGGTTGAAAGGTTGATTGTGCCCGACTGCGCTATTTGATTCGTCATCGCCTCTATGCATCTACAGAAATGGAAAGACCAAATCCTTATCATCGACTGCGACTTTACAGATTTTGGTTCGGTGTTTGTGTCCCTTTTACCTTTTGGTAAAACTTCCAAATCTCATTCCTCGGCATAGCTGGCGGCATAGGACCTCTTAAGAAATTAAGGGAGAATCGATCGAAAATGAATGTGGCGATCTATTGCGATTGTAGCCGTCTGACATCAAACTTCCTTTCAGCATTAGTTTGCCTTTGCTATGTTCAGGATATTCGCAATCATACTGTCAAGATAATGGCCCAGCCGATGTTGGCCCCTCGTTTGGACATCCATCATACTGAAGGAGTGTCTGGCCTGGTCAATCTGGTTCAAGGTTGATTGTTCAGGAGTTCTCCAAGTCTCCTAATGAATAACGAGATGCGGAAACCACGTGCTAGTTACGACAATTTTGCGCCCCGCCGCAAAGTCGATTAGCCTGAGCTACCGTTGGTGTCGTTATCTTGCTCTTCTGTTGGTGCGTGCGCCCATATAAGGCTAATGTCGCCAAATTTAGCCTTATACGGATTGTTACGAAGCGTCGGAAACTCAAGACTTCTTGCTTAATTCTGCCTCTAGCAACAAATCCGCATCGAAATATGTGCTACTTGTACCGTCGATAATATCCTCTTTTTGTCAGACCCATCCCATCGCAGTTCTTAGGTGGCGGCAACATCTGCTTTGCAGCAGTTCAGGGCCTCCGCTAATTATTCGACTGCGGATGTCTTATTAAGTCACCTAACACTCTTCGTGCAGATCCGTAGTTTGTTGTTCTAGTTTCGTTTGCAGTTGTTGTCAGCAGTAAATCCGTCCGTATCGGAGGCTTGTTGTTGCTTCGTAACTTAAGTTTTCTTTCTATGGCGGGGCAGTTACTCAAAAATGTCGGAGTAGTCCGCATAACGACTTATCTGCTTTACTCCGGAATTTTACTTCACCGTTTGTAGTGCTGCTGTTTTTGTTTGCAAGTCGAGTCCGGATGGACATCGACCAGTACCCAATGGTTAGCACTTGGAGGACGCGATAGACGTGTAGAAACAGTTATAACACTGGTTATCGCCAACTTGTCACCTTTCAGTGCCTACCCTATTATTACAGCACATAATTTACCGGATACCAGACTATAAGTACTAAAATATTTTCTCTACAGGACTCTTTACGATGATGTTTAAGGTCAATGAAAGCACCGTGCAAAGAAATGCCAAGCCTTTCAACGGCATCAGAGAAGGAATATCGATTGTCGGCAGTGTTATCCCTTGAAACCAGTTAAACTCTCGGAACTCAAACTGCACCGTTTTCATAATCCTAGAGCAGGAGAAAGAAAGATTCTGGAATTCCCTTTGTCTATGGCTTTTTTCGTGCACGATGTCCAGATGAAACCGCTGCTGCAACAAGCAAAGGTTGCAGTTCCAGTGGACGGAAATTAAACAAAGTGGTCAGACCAATTGATGAAACAAAATTATCGGTGGGTTTACCTCACAGGATGCCTAGATAAAATCGACGCTAAGGCCAACAATGGTCGTAGTTCTGATAGATGAAAGTCACTAGATGCGGTCAAATTCACCATAAAAAACAATTCTGGCGGTGGTTGCTCCAACGTTCGCTGCTGTTCGATGGACTGATTTTGGGGGTCACGGTAAAATCCACCTCCAAGGAAATCCAGAAACACCAAAGAGGAGGAGATCGGGTTACCTATAAGGGTGGTGCTATCTCTGTTGCTTCGAATTGAACGAAACATCGAAGGGAAGTGTTCCATGGAGCAAACTCTTAAACTCTAAACCCATATCCAACCCAGGACCCTGGACTTAACACTAAGAAGCGGGAAATCTATTCTCACACGAAGATAAAGGATCGGAGAAAACGAGGACAGCTCTTCTCTCACTGTGGTCTTAGACAGCATTCAATTTGGTCCCTATCTGCGGACGAAGGGTTCATCTTCACTTTATTTCCAAATGAGTGCAGACAAGAGAAAACTTTAGCACTTCTATTAGGAGGCTCTCTGTGTTGACTGTAAAACTTCACATAATACCCATACAGGAACCATGGGTGTAGAGTAAACGCATTTGTGGTTTCGGATATTTAAGGAGCTTCACATCACTGTATTACGAGCGATCAGGAAGATTTTTTGTGCTGATTACCGGCTGGAGTGTACTTTTGGAGTTTTTCATGTCACACTATAGGTACATCGATTTCAGAATCCGATGTGACATCACAAAAGAACCGACTAGACATGCTTTACTGAGGAGCTCAGAAATGCTCTGCCTTAGCACAGAACGAAAAAGAAGAAAGAGGAAGCTGTTCAGAATCTGACTCTGGTCTTATGGACATACGAGTATGCATCGGACAGTGAAACCATAACTTCCATTACAGTGGAGGTACAAATCTTACTTTTTTAGTGTTTAGGAATGGTTTTGACCAGAATATGAGTCTGGAAAGGAATGTGGTCGAGTCTTCAAGAGGATGGCTGGTGTCATATGGGTGACGACAAACTTTGATTTCACTCCTCGTAAGGAAAGTTTACACCTGTCTTTGGAGTAGAGTTATATTGTACACAACCCTAAAGACATTGGAAAGAATCAGTTTAAACCTCTTACCACTCACAAGCTAGCTCGCAGAAACTCGTAGGAGTTCTGAGTTTATTGAGTCTCTGTTGAGGTCCTCTGATGACAATAAGATCGCGGAAAATGATAACGCTGGTGAGCAATGAAGGCGCAGAGCAGGGTTCCTCAAGACTCGAATCTACATTAAGTCAGCCTGGGTTCCTGGGTTCATAGTTACAGATCCAGGCATCTTCAGAGGTCAGCGGCTTTTCTACTTCTATATAAAAAAGACAGTATATCGTCTCAGTAAGGATGCAATCCAAAGCTGGCAACCTTTCTAACAGTGTGTATTTCGCCGGCACCTAGAGCCAAAGACTAGTGGCAACACAAATGAATGAGCTGCAAAGGCCATAATTCTAAACAGGCTGCCCATGAGCCATTCTTTTCGAGGAAGGTAGAAACAACGACGTTTAAGGAGAAAGAAAAGATGCAGAAGAAATAATGAGTAGATAGTCGGCCAGTGCTGATGCTGTTTATCACAAAGTATGGTTATGATGTGGATCATGTACAGATTAATCTGCAAAATCTGAAATCAGAATCTTTTGCCCAACTCAATAGGTAGAAGAATGACCTGAAATATGCCAACTGTATAGGCACCGGTGTCCATTATTCATTGAGGAAGCCAACAAGACACATATCAAAGAGATGAGCTGTGTCATATTGTTTCTAATATGAGTCCAGCTACTTTCAGCTACTTGTCTCTGTGGCGACAATCAGAGACGCTCAGTCTTATGTGCAGGGTAGTAACCAACTAAAGAGTGACCAGATAAGAACGAAAACAACGGTGTGAGATAGAAAATTGATTCTGGCCATTATGTGTGGAATAGCACATCATACAAATAGCCGCCTCAGCTTCGCTGGCAGTGCTTCAAGCGCGTCCAATTTTTGATGACTCGGTCCAATATATGCGGCATTATTACGGCAATAGCGTGTCGAGTGTTGGCCTCGAGCTCGTCCAAAATGGTTAGCTTGTTAGCGTAGACTAATGACTTGACAAGAAGCCCCAGAGAAAATAATGGAATGGTGTTAAATCGCGTGATTGTGGCGGCTAATTGATGAACTTTCGCCGTGAGATGACCCAGCCACCAAATTTCTCCTTTAAAACTTCGAGCGTTGCGTCGCTTGTATGGCATGTAGCGCTAACTTATTGAAACCATAGCTCGGATATATCGATGCTGTCGAGCTCTGACTACAGAAAGTCAGTTAACATTGCTCTATACCTGACGGTAAACAGTCAATTTTGTGGGTATATTAATGCTTGGCCGAACACTTGTGGATTGGGCTCGCTCCAATAATGGCTATTTTGCTTGTTGACATAGCCACAGAGCCAAAAATGGGCCTCGTCCATGAAGATGATTTGTTGGCCAAAATTCGGATCTTCGGCCAGCATTTCCAGCGCCCAATTAGCCGAACTCATGACGTTGTCTATGGTCGTTCGTCTTCAATTCTTGCGTCAGCATAGTCTTATACGGATGGAGGCCCAAATCCAACCGCAAAATAAGTCGGTTTGACTCAGCTAATCGGCACTGAATCGAAATTTCTGGGTCTTTTTCGATACTCGCCGCTACGGCTGGTTGGTGGCTTAAGATCCAAAAAAGTGTACTCACGTTCAAACTTTTCCACGGTGCGACGAATTACCTGTATACTGAACCCGTGATGACGACCGACTTTACGGCGAAATTCACCTTGCACCCTTTACTACAGCGAATTTGACTACTATAATATTTATTGATATTTATTTCAATTCTCTTTTTAACACACTAATGGAGCACGCTTGATTGTTCAGTCAGCAGTCGGCGGAAGAGTGTCTATTCCCTTGGTTGTCAAAACTAATACTGTGAATGTCTAACTGTGGTCTACGTTCCCTGTGCATGATATACTACATCCTCCCGGGCTTACTGAACGATCAGTGCGCTTTACAAACTTTTCCTTACGATGCTAAGCGTGCATTTCTGTTTCTTAATTAATAATACATTTGTGTATATTTTCTGTTACATTTCATACGTACTAACAATATTTAAGTACTAAAAATATTTGATTCCTTTTCGCTTTCTTGTGCTTCTTCGAAGCGGAACATTTCCAGAATCACCAGTCTTCTGGGCTTCTACTGGTATATCTTTACTATTTTTTGGCTTATGATACGGTTTAGGAATAATCGTATAACTTGGATTAAACGTACATTTGATTGGAATTTTCTTTAATTGATTAATATGTACTATTCTATATTGTGAACCAATTTGAATAATATATCTGATAGTACTTAAGATCTTTTTGATTTTACAAGGGAGCCAATTTCTGATTTCCTTCACATGATTTTTATACAGGCATTCCTCCCCCTCTCTATATGTTGCTTTTGTACATTTTTTTTTAATTACAAGTATCATTTTTAAATTTCTTTATAATGCTAATTTTACATTTGTTTCTATTTTGCTTATTTTTTGAATTTAGACTATCTAACAATATTCTAGGTTTATACGAAAAGATCAGTTCGGATGGAGTTTCATTGGATAGAGAATTTGGAGAGTTACGATGATTCAAAAGAAATAAATCAATTTTTTCTTGCAGTGGCAAACTTGATCTCGAACCCAATGGAAATTTTTTTAATACAGTTTTAGCTATTCGCACATGTCGCTCCGCTACACCATTCGATTGGGGATGATACCCCGGGCTGTGTGATAATTTAATTTTACAACTAGAACAAAATTGTTTAAAGCTAAATGAAGAGAACGGTGGACCATTGTCAGTCACAATCTCTGTCTATTATTTGTCTATTATTTGTCTATTACGCTACCAGCCGATGTTCCATTCATAATGATAACACTTAAAAAGCGACTAAATGCATCTACCACGAGTAGCAGTGTTTTCCCTTCGAAATAGAAAAAATCGAGATGTACTCTTTCGAATGGATAAGAGCATTTAGGCCAGCTTGACATAACCTCTTCCTTTGGTGTAACTGAAGTTACTTCACAAATATTGCATGTTTCTACAAACCATTTTAGGCCACCAAACATACGACCGACACATTTTTTTCATTAGCACTGTTCCATTATGGTTGCTATGTATTGCCCTAAGTACCTCACTTTTTAAATTGGCTGGAATGACTATTCTGTCTCTATAAAAAATACATCCATCATCTGTACTAAGCTGATCTCTAACTGTGCGGTATTTTAAAATTTTCAATTCTACCGTATTAGACCATCTTCGTTAACATACCTGTATAACTTCGATAATTCCCTATCTTTATTTGTCCCCTCTTTTATCATATCCCTATTTACTGGTAATTTTTTAAAGAAATTTATAGAATTTATGCAATTGCTTTCAACTTCAGTATTAGCCGTAATTGGCAATCTTGATAACGCATCTACATGCGCTAAATCCTTTGCGGGTCTATGTTTGATGGTATAGTTGAACATAGAAAGCGTGATAGCCCATCTCTGTAAGCTGGCGACCGCAACAGATGGAGTCCCTTTTACAGGGTTGAATATCTCCTTCAAAGCCTGATTGTCCGTATATATCACAAACGGATTCCCGTATATATACTTAAAGAATTTTTTCACGGCAAACATGACTGCCAGGGCTTCCCTGTGCAATTGAGAGTAGTTCCTTTCCGCGACTGAAAGAGTACTACTTGCGAATAAAACCGGCTTCCCAACTCCATCAACGACATGCAACAACACTGCCGCCACCCCTTGTGGACTATATTTTTATATTTATATTTGTGGATTCAAAGGCTTAAGTCTAACAGCAACAACAATAAACGATATTTTAATTCGGAAGGAAATGTCTCCTGCTGCTTATCCTTTTTTTTCCTCCTACTCGAAACAGTGAATTTGTGGTGCGCGCACCAATAGATGGAATTACAATACAAATATATTCGAATAGATTGTTTTTGTTTAAACATACATGTAAATCGCATTAATTATTAAAAATAAAACTTAAAAGAGAGAGAGATGCGTTGTGTTGGTGATAACGGGGGATTAGTATGTTGTTACTCCCTTACTGTGGCTTGCGGAAAGACTTGCCGGCGTATTTAGCAGCAGCGCCGAGCTCCTCTTCGATACGAAGAATTTGATTGTACTTCGCCAAACGTTCTGAACGGCATGGAGCTCTAGTCTTGATTTGTCCGGTGCTAAGACCGACGACCAAGTCAGCAATGAATGTGTCCTCAGTTTCGCCGGACCTGTGCGATACCATGGTGCCCCAACCGTTGCTCTTGGCAAGCAAATGTGCTTTGATCGATTCGGTGACGGTACCGATTTGATTGACCTTCAACAGCAGTCAATTGCAGGCCTTCTTCTCGACAGCGGTGGCAATGCGTTTGGGATTGGTGACAGTCAAATCATCGCCGACAATTTGGATTGGTGTATTGGCAGTCATGTTGGTCCAGGCATCCCAATGATCCTGATCGAAGGGATCTTCAATGCTGGTGATGGGGAATTCCTTGATAAATTCTTGGTACAAGTTGGTCAATTTGTCGGGAGTCAACCACAATGACTTGTCGCTGTTGGGGTTCCTGAAGTCCAAATCATATAGACCGTCCTTGTGGAATTCAGAAGCAGCAACATCCCTGCCGATTTCGACTTTGCCGGTGTATCCACCCTTGGCGATGGCATCCTGAATCAAAATCAAAGCTTCCTTGTTGTTCTGAATGTTGGGAGCGAAACCACCCTCATCACCGACAGCGGTGGCATCCAAACCGAACTTATCCTTGATGACCTTCTTCAAGTGATGGTACACTTCAGAGCCGATTTTCATGGCCTCAGTGAAGGAGCTGGCACCAGTTGGCAAAATCATGAATTCCTGCATGGCCAATTTGTTTCCTGCATGACTGCCACCGTTGATGACATTGAAAGCTGGAACTGGCTGAATGATGTTATTGTTGCCAGCCAAATCGACCAAGTGCTTGTACAACGGTATTCCCTTCTTGGCAGCGCCAGCCTTAGCAACAGCCAATGAAATACCCAAGATAGCATTAGCTCCGAACTTAGACCCATCGGTACATCGGTACAGACTAGCATCTGTACTAATAATAATTGGTTGGTTTCTATCATACATCTCTAGTACATTATTTCTCAGAATGAGATTCTTAGAATTTTCGAATTCTGCCTGACACTTTTCGTCCCAAATAAATTTACAACCCTTGTTTAACAAATTATATACATTTCTTAAATTCCCTGAGATATTCGGAACAAACTTCCGATAGTAGTTAATTAGGCCTAAATATGACTGAAGTTCCTTGACATTGGATAGGCATGGGGCTTTTAAAATTGCTTCCACCTTCCACTGACCTAATTTTGGCAAACTACTCGTATATGCCCTAAATACTCAACTGATTTACGCAACATTTTACACTTCGCTACATTAATCTTAATCTTACGTGAATTGAGTCTCGCACACACCTCAAGCAGTTTCGCCCTACACTGAACCTCTGAGTCTCCGCCACCAGTACGCGATCGATAACCGATTGGAATATCGAAGGAGCGCTAGAAACTCCGAAAGGTAAGCGAGTGGACTGATAAAGGCCTTTATTGGTATTTATCGTTAGTAATTCTCTAGAATTACTTGTTAATTCTAACTGCTGGTAGGCTCCTGCTAAATCTAGAACACAAAATGTATTAATGTATGGTATGAGGTAGTGTTCCGTTGCAACGAACTTATTGACGCTGGCTTTACAGTCAATGCATAATCGGACTTCCCCGTTTTGTTTTGGGACGCAAACGATGGGTGATGCCCAACGACTGTGTTTCTTTGCGAAACTATGTATTTTTTGTTGATTAAAATGGACTGTATATAATTTTAACTAGGTTCGTAAAACCGTTTTAAATAAAGAAAATAACGCTAGAGCGGAAAAATGAAACGCACAGTTTTGTATTCTAAAACGTTATAATAAATATTTTATTCTGTTAATGGAATTTATACATTTTTATGTTATGTTTTTGTTTGTTTGTTGTTGTACTATTTGACGTTTGTAGTGTAGACTTTTGTGGATTTTGTTTCTGATATGTTTGTTTGATGTTATCTGTTTTCTTATAAATGGGTTCATTTGATGTCATCGGTTTTTATGCTTCAACAACTGTGTTTCACCGGGACTAGGATACCATTTTTAACTAAACGCTCCAGCTCAATTGAGACAACTTCACGTAATCTAAAGGGCACTGGATATGCCTTACAGAATATAGGATTCCCTGTATTAACTGATTTGGATCATCCGAAACGACATGCGGAAATTTTCTTCTAATTTCTAATACTATATCAGATTGTGATACCTCTTTATGGCATGCATTACTTTCATTTGTATGGTTTATAGATAACTTACTATGGCTTAATATATTCTCCTTCCAATTTGGGATGAATACGTCCAACCACGTTCTTCCAAAAAGCGGAGTAAACGGATAACTATCCACCACCATAATCTCCACATTCTCTACTACCCCTTGAAATTCCACATCAACGACTGCCTTCCCCGCAAATTTAACTTTTGTTTCTGAAATAGTACATACTTCTACTTCACTATTTATAATTTGAATATAAGGAAACTTATCTTTTGAAATTCCTGAAGAGTCATTACCGACATCGCCGCCCCCGTATCGACCTCCATCAACAGCTTTTTCCCATTCGCTCGAATTTCCAACTTTAAGCTGCTCTCCGCTTGTATGTTGTTTATCACTCTCACTGGTTTTAGATACTGGTTTTTGATCCAGACCAACACACGGCTGCATTGTGGCCTTTTTTTTGCATTTGAAACAAACCTAACTCTTAGCCTTGCACTCCTGTTCTTGATGTGTCTTCCCGCAATGCTTACAAGCCTTGTTGCTGCTGCTCTTAGCTATTCCACTCTTCCTCTGCTTCACACGACTACTGTCTCCTCTTTCCTTGACTATATAAACGGAACCTGCACTAGGATGAATCGTTCTCTGCTCCTTCTCCGACATCTCCATACTGATCGCGATCTCGCAGCACTTATCAAATTTTCTGCTGTCGTCTGTTAAAATATTTTGCTGAATGCGATCGCTGCGGAGTCCCACGATGAAGTTATCGGTCAAGGCGTCCTCCAGTGCTAGATTTCTTAGTTCCGCTGCATTCGTAACGGAATCATCAACGAAGTCTCCGAATTAGCATGTTTCTGCAAGATTTCGTAATTTCACGATGAAATCGCTGATTGACTCTCCATCTTCCTGTTTTGCTTTTGCGAGTTTAAACCGTTCTGCTCTTTTATTATATTTTGGAGCATAATGTTTTTCTAATAACGCAATCAATTCAGGAAACGTTTTAGCGCTAGGCAATGTGGGTGCTGATAATGACTTTAACACCTTATACACTTCTGAACCCACTAAAGTAATGAACACTGGTGTCTCAATATCACTTTGAATTTCATTGGCTATGAAATATTGTTGCACACGGTCCTTGTAAGTATGCTGAGAAATCTTCCCCTGGATCGAACTCGTTGATGTTTCCCAGGAACGACATATTTCCCGCAGCTCTAACACTTTTTTTTCCTCGTTGTCGCTCATTGGTTAGACCACATACTTCAACACGTGACGGATTTGATCCGCGTCTTTCTTTCCAATCCTCGAATTTTTTTATTATTTATAATATAATTTGTAATTTATTTGTTTGAAATATTTATTGATATTTATTTCAATTCTCTTTTTAACACACTAATGGAGCACACTTGATTGTTCAGTCAGAAGTCGGCGGAAGAGTGTCTATTCCCTTGGTTGTCAAAACTAATACAGTGAATGTCAAACTGTGGTCTACGTTCCCTGTGCATGATATACTACAACTACCAAAGTGAAGGTCCAGAGAATCTTCGAAACCATTCCAACTTGCTGTGAGTAGTTGGAAGTATTTAAACTAGCTAGGGGATAGAAAAAGCTTAAATCCAGTTTGGCACCAGATTATATTGTTAGTAAACCAAGTCCTAATTCTCCTTTAGAGCCAAAAACCTGACCTCACTTGAAATTATCGAAAGCCAAGCAAGTTTTTAGATCTGAAAAACGCCCTTCTTTCGAATGATGCTTCGAATCCGACCCTGGATGATAAAATAAAATCTGCAAAAGTTAGACGCAACCGACTATCATCAATAGATACAGAAAAAAAAAAACATTAAAAAACGACAATCAAGGATGACTCTGCAGCAATTACGTTTCCGTTTTCAGTTACAAGTGCACCAAACTTCTTGACGTTTTGAGCCGGACAGATGTCATTAATTATTCGGGATCCAAACGGATGGCATCAAATCGCCAGCGAATGTCACAAGGACGATTACAAAAAAAAAAAATCAAACAAGAGGATCTTGCTACTGCGTTACGAGTAGATTGTCACTCGCTTTATTGACCTAATGCATCCTACCAGTGCACAACAATCGATTGCACTTGTAATGGATTGTATTATACTCACACTTGCTAGACTAAATAACAAGTATCCTTACGAGCATTGCGATGGATGAATTATCTTAAGGGATGTCCTGTGAGGGTGGCACAGTAAATACGACGAGTTGGAGTATGTTATCTTAAATTATTCAAATTGCAAAAGCGCGCCATCTATTGTGTTGTATGACATGACTATGATGGTGCATCACCAGCAGTGACAGATTGAATAAGAAGTTGACGTTGAAGTAACGAAAATATCTTTTTCACTGCAAACAGAGGAGTCATCCTAGTCATCGTCATATAGTCGGTGGCAGTCGTCTTACTCCGTTGAGGGATATTTTTCCATGAAATATTGTAGAATTCAATTCAACGGCAAACGATGGAGATTGCGTCTTCATGAAAAATGTACGAATTGATTTCACTTACGAATACGAGCAGTAGACGAAAACGACAACTACGACGACGACGATGATGATGACAAGGACGACTAGGATAACTAAAGTGGGACTAGAAGAACTCTGAAAGACTAGAACGCCAACACGATGACTATCTATAGCAGTAGCATAGCGAACCCGAACTCATTCCTTTCTGCAGGATTTCGAATGATAAGAAAGTGATGTGTTCCTTAGGAATAGTTAGTTTGCCCTCGAATCTCCTCAGGGACTCTGAAAAAGGGTTTCCCCATTTGCTTTGGCCTTTTTCTTATTATTTTATTCTGTAGTGCTTCCCTCTCTCTTCCTGTGAACTGGAACTGTATTTAGAGCATGAAATCAAATACGACCAGGATAAGTTCGTAGCACGAGTACTTATTCTCGCCCTCGTACCTACTCATCCTTGTCGTAGTTTAAGTTTGGAGGAAGTACTCGTATTCAGAAGAGCTGCTGCAAATTTCTATTAAAAATTTACTTCTCCCTGCTCTCTGATAACTATATTCTGGCATGAGGTTTGCGAATGGAAATGGGAATGAGAATGAGGATACGGAAGTAGGATGTAGGAAGTGAAAACCACCAACTACAACCACCACTAGCATTTTGGGAGGACAATTGAATTGGAATTTTGGTTTTAATACAGGAAGTTAGTAGCTGTCAGAGCTCAGGAAGGGAGTTGCTGTTTTTTCCTGAATATTTCATTGAGAATGTTTCAGTCGCTGGAAGGGTGGCAAACTCTCGTTTCGTCTAGCAGATGAATTGGATTGCATTTCACTGCGAAGTACGACTACTACGAGTGGTGTTCGCTTACAATGGTGGAGAAATGAGAAATCGACATGTGAGAGAAGGCTGCCTAGATGGTTTTCGGGTTTTTGGCAGAAGCGAATACATAAATGTTTAATCAAATAGAATCCGGAGGGCGTTATTCCAAACATTGTAGGTGATTTGGATTAGTTTGTGAGCTGTAAATAGGGAAATGCTGTTCACTTTGGTGTTACTGGAGGAAGGAAATACTCGTATATTGTAGATATGCACAGGCATGAGTTTGGTTAATTAGTTAAACAAAATATTCAAAGTTTAAATGGATCTTTGGCACAGAGGATATTGATAACAATTCGAGTCATAGATACTTCTGCAATATCGACACAATGCTGGGTATCCAATCTCTGATAGAGAACCCATGATGAGCAATGTGAGAAACTTGGTCTATAATGTGACACCCGGAGACAAGAAATTAGATCTACACTTCACCAAAGTTGAATACGGACAACAAAATTTCTTATCATAGTTCGTTCACTCAATACACTCGCCATGGAGTGCTGCAAGGTTGGCAACTTAGTCCCCTTGTTTTTGACGATATCCATCTATTTGTAATTTTATCAGATCTAGATATGAGTATCTATGCTGATGACATGGTCATTTGTTAAAAAAAAACCCTGCGGATAGGCGTTAGAATACACCCGCGGTAGGAATGCCTGTCGTAAGAGGCGACTAAAATACATCTGGGCCGGATTCCGTGAGGGGGCGAGTAAACGCCGCCACTCAAATAAGTATCCCATTCTCAAGGCAAGGTGTTATGCCCCCCGTGCTAAGGCCTGAATGGAGCTCGGGATGTAAAATGAATGGCTGTAACATAGCCTTATCGCATTACAGGGGTCTCTGATGCGGTGGACCTCCTTTCTCCCATTCTCATGGGATCTAAATATGGACCCACATAAAAATTAAAAACAAATAATACAAACAACTCGAATAACGCAGTAAACTTAACGAATTTACCGCTGTCGTTTGATCCCTTCTCTAAAAGTTCAAGGTTATCACGAGATCCACCATCAAGATCGAATGTCTCCGGGAAAAGAAGTCCGTCCGAAAAAATGGACTCAGCGAGTAACAAAAGTTTGGTGGAGGAAAACAACACACTCCGTACGAAGCTTTAGCAAATGGAGCTACTTTTTCAAGAGCTTAAAAAAGAAATAGACTTACTCCGAGAAGAATACAAGCCCAAGAAAGCAGCCCACCCCATTCAACTAGTCGCGAATACCACACGGACGAAGAAGAGCTTACACGCGAAACAAATTGGATCCCCAAGAAAAGACCGTCTAAGAAACGTAAAGCTGGTTCTTCACTCGAAGCCGTTCCACATAAGAGTCAGGAGTCACAAAAAAGCAACTCCCAACAAAATTACGTTTCCGCCTCAAATCAACTTTGTTGGGGTTTCAGACTATAACAAGTTGCATTGCTTTCTCTAAATATAAGGTTACATCACTGCGCAACAATATGTGGAGGGTTAACGTCGACGACTCCGATCACTAGCGAGCATTGTCCGATAAAAACACAAGATCGATCCCGCAATGTAAGCGCTGCCAAGGCGTCAATCATACGAAGACTTACTGCCAAAAAGAGCCGCGTATAGCACCCAGTAAACTATCGCGGATGTGAAGTGGCAAAATAACTCCAAAAAAACTCGCGATACGCTTAAAAAACACTTACGCAGAAGCCCGAAAGCAACTACAAATAAACAAAATATTGCTAAAGAAAAGGCGGTGAAAGAAAGAAACTCCGCCGTGCTAAAGTCGAAGGATATACAAATCTTGCGTCGCAAGAAAATAAAAAAATCGGTGTTACGCCAGATCTGGAGGCACACATTTTCTCTTTAATTCTCACGACACTTGAGGAGCAAAGCAGAACAAATAAATTCTTACTTGAAAAATTGAGCAATCTCGAGATAGAAATTCGTAAAACTCGATCTCAAATCAGAATATTAAACAGCTGGTTAAAATATTGACGAGGAACGCAAACAGCCTTATTGAAAAACTCGACGAACTGGAAATGTTCTTACGAAAAGCCAACATTGACATTTTTTAGATTTTCGAGACTCACTAAAGGAAAGTACCTTGTGTGGAACTAAAGGGATACTGTGCTTATCATGATTACCATCCACCAGAAAATGCTAGAGGCGGATACTCACTGTATATTAGAGATTGTATTGAGCATTTTATAAATATGACGATTGAAAGGGATGCAATGCAGTTAAGTGCAGTTCGCGTAAAATATAACCACCTGCACTACCACCTGCCGGTATACAACCTGGAGTTGACTTTTTCTCGAAAGCAAAACCAATATTTTGGCCTTCGGATATAACAAAGACACCCGATCTTGTAGACTTCTTTGCCACAAAGGGAGTAGCCAAAATTTCTACAAACATCGAGGAAAGCTATGATCTTTCTTCAGATCTGGTGAGTAGTCTTTTTGACACTAAGCATATGCTTAATGAACTGGGACGGTTTTAGAAACAACTGCAATGAACATATTGTTCTAAACGTGTCGCTAAAAACATAAAACGAAAAGAAATAGAAGACGAAGTCGACAGATTCATCAAAGTTTTGCAGAACGCTGCCTGGAACAACACTCCCACTAGGAGGAAAGAGGAAGCAAGTGGTGAAATGAAATATCCGACGGAAATAAAAGAATTAGTGAGAAAAAGAGGAGAGTGCGCAACAATCCGGTGCTCCAAAGTATACAACATATTTGAACCACTTATTCAACAAATTGAAAGAAGCAATACGAAATTATAAAATTCGGAATATCTCTACATATTTTGAAGGTCTGACTGCCGAAAAAAATTCAAATTACTCCCTCTGGAAAGCCATGAAAGGAATCAAAAATCCTCAAATGCAATTTCCTCCCATAAGACAAAATAATGGCGAATGGGTAAAAGGAGTTAAAGAGAAGGCGGATTTATTTGCGGAGCACCTAGAAGAAATGTTTAAACCTTTTGATCGACAGGCGTTAACAGGAGGTTCTAGTTATATAATTACGGCACCGGACAAATTTAGAATAAAAACTAGGACCCTACATCAGGCAAATATCTAAACGAAAAAAAGTCCTACAGACCCATATCGCTTCTTCTAAAATATTTGAAAAACTCATATTGAAGTGCTCGCAACCAATCATTGAAGTGGCACGTCTAATTTCTGAGCATCAATTCGGTTTTAGAACTAAGCACTCCACATTTGATCAGGTTTATTGAATTACGAATGAAATTGAGAAAGCCTTAGGGGGGGAAAAGATATGTTATAGCGTTTTTCTTGACGTGTATAGGTATGACACGAAGGCTTGCATTTTAAGCTAAGTCAGGTTCTTCCGAGAGAGCTGTATAAGATTCTGGTATCGTACCTGGAAAACAGAATCTTTCGTGTTAAACATTCCACCGAATACTCGGAATTTAAAGAGGAGATCGCTGCTGGAGTTCCGCAAGGAAGAGTGCTTGGCCCGATATTGTTTTTACTCTATACTCGAGACATACCGGAAGAATCAGGTACCATAGTAGCCATGTTCGCGGACGATACGGCTATTCTAGCTACAGATACTTCAGTCGAGTTAGCTGCTGGTATATCAGAAACCGTGATATCCACAGAGACTTAGGGATAGTTACCGTCGAGCACGATATAATGAACTTTGCTCGAAAACTCCGTATTCGTCTTCATGGACATTATAATAATAAAATATTTCAAATTCTGGACGAGACAAGATGGGTGCGTCGATTACAAAGAACGTGACCGTTCGCTCTGGCGCGATAAGAACTATCCGCATATAACAGCGGTACTAGCAGGTGCTTTTGCTGGAAAGCTACCTACCCCATGCGAATATTATTTGAAACGGAAACTACTTGATAAGACAACTTAGTTGTAGCCGACAAGAAGGGAGGCGTGTTTTAGTGAGTTAGAATCTCACACTACTATGTATGAGCACCGGGTTCATAGGGCCTATGAAGATTTTCACACCTACACACGGAAAAAAAATGTCAGTATCGGCAAAACGTGTTAGAGCTGAACGTCAACAAATCAAGTTATAAGTTATAAGTTGACGGGGAATTAAACTTGTTAACGGAAATTTATTCAAGAGGGGGAAAGTAGAAAGCCAACCGTGTAGATATGGGGGCCCTCCAGTAGACGATGCTCAGCACACTTTCTTTAAGTACGAGGTTATCACGGCTCAGACTGGAGTCAGAGATAGGAAATATCCCTCCAGAAAATATAATCGGAAAAATAACTGCCAACAACAACAGCTGGACCTTTATTGAGTCAGTGATTAAAACAAAGAAGAGGGACGAAAACGTAAATAAACAATCATAAACCGACAAGAAGAGAAGTGCACATGAAAAAGCCCAGGAGGGGAAAGAAAACGACATCACTCTGAAGTAATGCGAAGGCGTTTATGGTGGGTGTGAGTCACTTAGCTCTTGAGGCAGAGTGGAACTGTTTGTCATTCTTCTATTTCTCTCCACCACCCTTTACGCCCAATAAAATAAAATAAAAAATGGTTATAATGCCTTCAGCGCTTAATTTTGGTTTTAATAAAGCTGGTGGAAAGGTAGTGGAAAACCACCTGTCATGGAGACTTATGTTTACGGGTTGCCCCTATATCCATGGGGACAAGGATACGCCTTGCCATTGCTCTGCCGCCTTCCTGAGATACCAATTCAGAACTGTGTTGCCGGCACAAGTTCCACCAATGGTATGAGTCGAGGCTGACCTAAAACCTCTTACTGCTCTTAGTGTCGCAGCACGCAGTATTTATTGCAACTCTACATTGGGTCAAACCAACAGGAAGACCCTTCCGCGACTTTTGGTTTAAACCACAGCCACCATGACGCTCCCACAAGGGGGCCTACCTCTAACAAGTCAGGCCCGGACCGAGATCCGGGGGGCTCCTGACTCCCATGGTACCGTGATTTAAGTCCTGGTAGCGACTACCGGTGGTCCAGCCGCCAACAAGACCTATGACCGGCAACTTCGGTAGCGTCATCTGCAGATTTTTACGAAAAGACCAGTGGAAAAATGGACAGATGTCTCTTGTGTTTTACGTAGGTACCTGCCGTGAAGGCTTAAGCCTACGGTGCGTCTTCGCACAAGATATCAAAACAATGCGTTCATAAGCGCCCTTCGGGTAGTACAAGTACTACCACCAGTACCAGATTCGAAGTCATGTGTAAGGCACGAACTTCTCCTTTGGTGAAGGGTCGAGGCCTATCTAGTACCTTCGCCATTCTATGGGTCATGGCACCCGGTTGCAATGCAACTCCACATCGAATAGACCAGTTGGTTCTATAGCAATTCCATGGTCCAGCACAGGTCGTAACAAACTACAACATATGCTAAGCCATGAGATGTCCACGCTCCATTCGGTCTACTCTCCCCGCGATTTTGGGTATAAACCTACAACCACCACGATTCTTCCACAAGGGGGTCAACTCCTAGGTCAGGCCGGAACCATAGTTCCGGGGGCTCCTGACCTCCCGTGGTACCAGAATATAGCTTCCGGTCAAGCTTCGCAACCTTGAGGTTACTTCCAGTTGGGCACCTCACTGCCCAGGACTGGCGGCCTTGCAACAAAAAATTTCTACAAACTTCCCGCTAGCTGCCTACTGCACTTTCTATTGAATACTTCTTTTGCAAAACTACGGGCTCTTTCGAACCGTACGGTATCAGTGATAATTCCACTGACATCGTAGGTCTTACCATTAAAGGTGATGCCCATAGCCTGCAAGTTCCTTATATCAGCGTAATTGGGACCCTCACATGTAGCCAGTCCTCATAAGTAGCTCCACATGAGCAGCTCGCAACCTCGTTAAGCCCCCTCTTATGCAAGAATGCATTAAGAGAGCCATGCCCGGTCAACAAAAAGCCCAGGCTGAGGTTAAAATTCCCTTCAGGAAAGATTCGCATGGTTAGCACATCCCTTAAGAAGCCGTAAGTAACCCTGCCATTTTCGCTAGCATCCCATCTAGATTGCCATCTCCTCTAGATTGCTCTTTCTCCTAATGCCTCGATTTCGGCCCTAGACTTTCCTTCAAGGATGAGGAAAAATGGACAGCTACGTCTTGAAAAATTTTCTATGATTCTAGCCATTCTGCTTCAAACCTTTACAAAGTACACGCATCTGTTACGTTTCCGATAGCCGCTCTATAACAAGGTAGTAAGGCCGAGTCTTTGTTGATATTCTGGTTGACTTTCTGATTGACTGTTTGCGGGAATAGATTATCGCTTGGCATTTGTTGACATTTGTTTTGCTTGCACCATACCGAAAAACTCATCTTGCAATGAGTCTTAAATCGTTAATCGTAAGGATAAAGATGATTGGTCCAAGGTGACTACCCTGAGGGATACCAGATGTTTATTTAATGGGGTCGGATATTGAAGACCTGAAGATGACTCTGTATTTTCGGTCTTCTAAATAGGAATTGGACGTACCACAAAATGAGAGGGAAAACTCAGAGATGTTATCGAATGCCTTGCTGAAATCTGTGGAAATTGAATCGACTTCATCAAGCGTCTTAGAGACGATAGTTGGCCTACAGTTCGGAAGCAATTGTTGATAGAGTATGCTTTCGAAAAGTTTGGGTGTACAAGAGAGCTGAAATCGCTCTGCTAAAGATCAATACGGCAACAATAAAAAGGATCAGCCTTGGAACTTCCTCATGTCAACAAGTTCTGAACATCCAGTCGAGTTGGTAGAGAATTTTCAATATCTTGGGAATATTGTCGTTTAGAATGCTGTCCAACTCTATTAGCCTAAAGACCAAGCTACGACTGTTCCGCTCCAATGTTGAATCCGTGCTTCTTTATGGGTGCAGCACATGGAAAGTCACACTTGCTGTCACAAGAAAGCTGCAAAGGTGCGTGAATAGAGGTCTGCGAAACATCTTGAGGATTTTCTGGCCCAACCATATCTCTAATGATGAACTTCATGTGAGAACAGGTCAGGAAACCATTGACTCTATCATATGAAGACGTAAGTGGTAGTGGATTGGGCATATGGTCACGAGTGTTTTGCAAGTCAGAGAGGCAGATGAGTGGGCCCACCTAGAAGTACTTGGCGAAGAACGTTCGAAAAGGAATCAGCACAACTAGGAAAGAGTTGGAGAGAGCTGAGATACATCTCCAGAAACCGTATATATTGGCGCGTAGGAGAAGTGGAAACCCTATGCACCGCATGGGGAACCTCATGGACATATTAGGTCCGAGGACCTATGTAAGTAAGTAACTATTATGAGGAATGCCAACAGGTGTTGTGTGAAAACAGTTCCGGATTGCTAGTAAAACACCTCGGCCATAGGGATTATCAGCTCTTTCAACCATCTTTTCGAAAAACGTTGAGATTTAGAGGAAACAGCTCATGGTTTCAAATGTCAGGAATTAGACTTGTTTCAGTAAGAACATAGGAAAATTTTTAGGAGTTGCGTAGATTTTAGAGTGCAAACCTCTAAAATTTGGCATTGTGGACTGGAGGATACAAAATTCAGTTTGTTAGGAACTGAACTGAACTTTTAAGTTTTTAAAATTTGAACGAGTCCTTTGTAAGTGGGAAAGACACTTAGAGTTGACATGAGAAGACAGCGTAGAAAGATCTTTATGAACTTCGTCGGAAGTGATGTTGAAGCTCTCATGGTAGCGAACGAAAATTTGCATAAATTTGTCTGGTTTGATAGGAAGGCCTTCACGTTGAATCGGAACCATAATATTGGTTTTGGCTATGCAAACGGATTTGGGTTTGTTGTGCAAGTAAGCAAGGTAGACCCGAACATTTTCATAAATCCTGAGGTCTCTTAAAGAGATAATGACTGTCCACATTTATGTCCGAAAATTGTTTAGTGAGTTTGACAGTGGATGGAAGGAGTGGGTCAACGTATTTCGGGTGAGAATCTTGGGCAGGGTAATTAAGAGAACGAGCGAATGAAGAAGTGACATGTTGGTCAAGCACCTTGGATCTAGAATCTTGACTATTGAGGAGAGTTGGATCAGGGAGATTGGTAGATGAAGATGAGAAAGAGGTGCTTGGGTTTAGTATATGGAAGCTGATAAAATTAGGATGTTTTCCCAATGGGGCAATGTCAATTGGAACTTGGTTAGAAGGCAAAGGAACAAGGTTAAATGAAACTCTGTTTTGAAACAACTTCAAAGGTTTGGTGGGAGAAGATATAGTGTCAGGATTCCGGTGTTCTTTATAGACGGAGCAAAAGGGGGAAGGTGTGAAGAAAATCTTGGAAAGATTTGGGTCTTAAATGACCAGTGTGGGTCGGGATGTTGATGGGCGTTAGTTGTGGGTGCTAAATTTTCCTTTATTATAATTATCTATCATATCCTTCCGTTGGGTGATGACTATCTTTTTCGAGATGGGTTAGACGTCCATTGATATTGTTCTGCAAAGTGTTCCCTCCGCTATTTTAGAGAAAGGTGATCTTCTTTTTTATATTGGCGTTGAAGTCACTGAGTACCACTATTATAATTCGTGCCCTCTTCGGGAGCTCTATTCGGAAGTTTAGACGCGCTGACACTCAAGTTGCCCCTTTGGACCATGTACTCGTAATATGTGGATCACGTCATCAGAAATACCAAACTGCAGTCGAATAAAGCTGCTGTTACTGACGATTTAAGAACTACATATACCGATATGATCTCATAAAAAGGTAACTGGTCGTAAGAAAAAATATGTACAAAACACACGGCTCAGTTCCCGATGCGATTCTGCCAAATCACTGGACCACACCATCCACACCAGTTCATGGGTCTAACAAAAAAAAAATACAAAAATCTAAATGCGTCATACACAGTGACCTACATCTGAACATTCTCACGTCCAGCAAGTTTCTAAAAATTTACCCAGCTTTTTTCCAAATACGTTATCACGCCAGTGTACTCGTACACATTCTCGTAAACCTAAACGTAGTCGCACCCGGCAGTGATTTGGACCTTAATTACAACTGGACACAACACCGACTGGAAACAACCCATAATCCTACATACATACGAGTACATATGTAGTGAGAGTGTTTTTTTTTTTTTTCAATAATGGTTTTTCGGGATAAGAGAACGAGGAAGTGGATTCCAAGCATGTCCTATTCCCATGGGCTAACTACCGAATGTACATTTTGTTTCCATCAAAACTTATTTGGTTGGCTCCCGGCAACACTTGCAATGAAAACTTTCTCCTACACGTTCCTCTACATTTCAGCTACCCTAGATCCCATGAGCCAGCTAGAGTAACGCTAGAACGCACTTCATTCCGATTTCATTATTACTTCCTTGTACAGAATACACAGCTGAAATGTACTCCAGGCCCATACCATAGCAAACGGAATTGAAAAAAAGAAGAAGAAGAAGCAGAAAAAAAAACAAAACAAAAACAAACACAGAAATTCAGAGACCAAACAATTACGAAAATCTCTATCAAAGGAAGTTTTCCGCTTCGCGTTTTTTAATGCGAGCTCCTCAGAGCGTCTTTGAGCGTCATTCAGTTGGCAATATTGTTCGTGTCGCATTAAAAAAATATTTTACCCGAGAAGTACGAATAGTGTTGCTTTTTCTGTTCCAAGCAAAATATGGACGAGTCCTTAATTTTGATCCACTTGATGGAGGAAAGAAAAATGAAAAAAAAAAAAAAATCTATAGTCCCGTCCTGGTAAAAGTCCTTGTTCGTACGTCGTTCTTCTAACCGTCGAACAGGATCCCCAGGATACGACACAAGGAAGACAAGAATGTTGTACCCATCTGTGAAAATTGCTGCAAAACTTATGAGTTTGTTGTTGGCAAAAGTTTGTTCGCAGTTTTCCATTTTTTGTTGTTGTTGTTTTTTTTTTTTTTTTTTTTTTCATTCCATCATCCTTGGTCCTGCAGACATGAAAGTCTGTAGTGCTTCACTGTGGTACCTCTGACTGCAGAGCGTCAGAAAAGAAGATGATGATAAATCCAACCATCTGCGGTTTTGCATGCATGCATGCGTCAGAATACGCAAGAAAAAGTAAAAGGACGACTGGTTTTGCTTCTCGTCCTCTCAAGGATAAATGAATGTTAATGCAATTTCCCAGATATAGCATCACACCAACCAAACTATCGGTGCGATGCTGGGAGAACGAGGTGAGTTCATTAAATTAGCCCCAGTTGACTGGGTCTAGTGAATCACGATGGGATGAGGACTACTCGTATGTATGTACTCGTACATCTCGGGGATTTGTGCTTGCCGTCTTCTTCTTGTGTGTTGCCATCTGTTTGGAGGGCTTCTCCTTGAAAGGGACCAACATAACCTGGCAGTTGTGTGATGAGTTGCAGGAGGTCTTGATGTGTGATGATGTGTTTAGAATTAAATTAGGAAACTTTTCTAAAAGGAAAGTGTTGTCGGCAAGGATTCTTGAAAAGATGTTCGTTCAAAGTCTGTCGGCTGTTTGTCTGTGAGTTTAATTGGGTAATTATGAATTTTTGTTGCCCTAGCTGTTAGAGGAAGTGTTAATCAGAAGTTGTAGTGGGATGGCTAGGGGTTAATATCCTCCATCTCACATAAGTGAATTTGCTTTTAAGCAATCTGCTTGCCATGGGTTAGCACAACGTTTTCACGAGTTGCCGCAGGAGGTATACAGAGATTCAGATGAGCAGACCAAATTCTTTCTATCTCTTCTCAAAATTTTAAAGATAATTCGACAACTTTATTTCCTTATTTATCTGGCTAGCGATCCTTAGAGGTTCATAGTCTGTGTTAAGGGCTTTGTACTGTAGCGTTTTTGCTAATGTTTGAAATAATCGATGAAAGGATGAGGAGAATAATTGCGATTAACAAAAAAAGACCAAATACAACCTGAGGTTAGAAAAAACACGTTGATTCCTCTTCTAGAAGATGACAGGAACGAGTTGTCAAATTTTAGTGGTGAGCCCCGGTTATGTTCGCAAACTCGTAACACTCTCCCCTCCTGGAGCTGGAGCTACTCCTGTCGAACGCCTTTCTTGCGGGTGCCAGGCACTGAAATTGGTACCTCGATACGGTGTTAGCCGGTTGACATGCACTATCTTGGCCTTGGATCGCGGTGTCTTCTGGATTTTGATTGTGACATCCGTTAAAACCGTCATGACTCTATATGGACCGTCCCAGTCCGATTGAAGTTTGGGACACACACGAAGCCTTCTTCTTGGATTGTAAAGCCACACAAAGTCTCCCATCTGGAATTTAAGAGAGTTTAAATTCAGATCATACCTGGTTTTCATTCGGAGACAAGATCGCTCTAATTCATGTCTAGCTCTGTCGTGAATTTCTGCTAGTTGATTTTGCAGTTCCCGGGCTAGTCCTGTGCAGGGGATGGCTTCCAGTGGGGGTCCAAATATCAAGTCTGGTGGAAGTCGCATGTCTCGTCCAAACAACATTGCAAATGGAGTCTCCTTAATTGACTCCTGAATTGACGAACGGTAGGCCATGGCGAAAAGGGGAAGAAGGTCATCCCAATCGTCCTGTTTATCGTGGACAAATTTGGTAAGGTAATGAAGTATTGTGCGGTTCAGCCGCTCTACCATGCCATCGGATTGAGGATGTAATGGCGTGGACCGAGTTTTCCGAATGCCCATGATTTCCATAATGTTCTGAAATACAGCCGACTCAAAATTACGCCCTTGGTCTGAATGTAGCTCCAATGGCACTCCGTAACGACATAAAACTTGATGCACTAAGATTTTCGCAACGGTGTCGGTTGTTTGGTTTGGCATCGGAAATACCTCAACTCATTTCGAGAAGTAGTCCATCAGTACAAGCACGTACTTATTTCCGTCTCTAGTGGATGGCAGCGGTCCTAACACATGAACAGCCACACGCTGGAATGGTTCGCCAGCTAGATAAACTTGCATGTCCGCCTTCGTTTTGGTTTGCGGCCCTCGTTTTGCAGCGCAGACATCGCATTCAACACAGTAACGCGCAACGTTCTTTCTGGCGCCTATCCAATAAAACCGTGATCTTAGTTTTCCAAATGTTTTATTTGCCCCAAAGTGTCCTCCGGTTGGCGTGTCGTGGTACATTCTTATAAACTCGTTTGAGAGACTTGGAGGAATTATTGGAAGTAAGCGTTGTGGTTGTCGATGTACAGGAGGGGTCCACTTTTTGCATAACAAATTTTCTCGTAGAACTAAGGCAGGAAATTGTGCCCAAAAAGCTTTAATATCGCCAGTTTCTCTTGAGACTTCCTGTCAATTTTGCCTGAGGCCATCCATGACCCACTGCATTAACACCTAAAGAATTTCGCCCTCTTCCTGAGCACGCTTGAGCTTATCAACATCAAAATCACTACTCACCAGCTGAATCAATCCGATTACGTATTTTCCTTCTGGATGAAAACGATTCTCTTTTGATTCAAAGTGATTGCAGTTCAATTCAGCACAAGGGCGACGTGATAGAGCATCCGCATTTAGATATGATTTTCCCGCCCTATGTTGCACCCGGTAATTGTATTGTTGAAGGCGTTCTATCCAGCGCGCTAGTTGCCCTTCAGGTTTTTAAAATGATAACAGCCAGTTTAGCGCCGCATGATCCGTCCGTACCAAGAACTCCCGGCCATAAAGATAAACATGGAAATGTTCGATGGCCTTTACTAAAGCCAGCAGCTCCTTACGGGTGGTACAATAATGACGCTCCGCCTGGTTTAAGGTTCTGCTGAAATACCCAATAACTCGCTCCGTTCCGCTCTGCATCTGAGACAACACAGCTCCCAGACCATAATCGCATGCGTCCAGAACAAATTCTTCACCGGATTGAGCATGCCCCAAAATTGGGGCTGATGTAAGCCGTTCCTTAAGATCGTTAAAAGCCCTTTCACACTGCTCGGTCCATAAAAATGCAGCATTCTTTTCAGTCAAATGGTGCAATGGACGAGCGATGGCAGCAAATTGGGGTACAAACCGCCGATAATAGGTGCACAGTCCAATAAAGCTCCGCAGCTCGGATATATTCGTCGGGGTAGGCCAGTTACGAACAACATCGATCTTCCCGGGGTCGGGTGACACTCCCTCTCCACTAACTATGTGCCCCAGAAAATGGACTTCTTGTTGAAAGAGGTTGCATTTGGATGGACTAAGTTTTAAACCTGAACGCCTTAGACGACTAAAAACAGAACGTCCAAGTAAATTAAGCAAGTTTCCATTGGCAATCCACGCAAAATATTTGACATGAGGCGTTCAAAAGTGGCAGGTGCATTAGTCAGCCCAAAACTCATGACTTTGAACTGCCACAACCCATCTCTTGTTACAAATGCAGTCTTCTCTCTACCTTCGGGGTGTACTTCGACTTGCCAGTATTCAGATTGACAATAACCATACGGAGCCGGCTACGGAATCGTGGGTGTCATCTATGCGGGGCAGTGGGAACGAATCCTTGATGGTGACATAATTTAATCGGCGATAGTCCACACAAAACCTGGTCGACCCATCCGTCTTTTTAACCATCACGATAGGTGAGGACCAAGGACTTGAAGAAGACTCAATAATATCTCGGCGCAGCATATCCTCAATTATTCGTTGAGACACCTCTTGTTTGGCGAGTGGCATCCTACGCGGAGGTTGTTTAAGCGGCTTCGCATCACCAACATCAATTCTATGTTGAACAATGTCGGTCCTGCCTAAATCGTCCGGCCCACTTGAGAAGATATCGGCGTATTCTCGAAGTAAATTTTTGGCGACTAGTCGTTGTGTTGGCGGAAGATGTGTTTGTGAACGTACAATCAAATCCGACAAGAAATCAAGACAAGCCTCCAAATTATCAAGGCTTCGCCCTTTAATGACGTTGTCTAATAATGAACGGGGGCAGAGCAAAGTACTGGTCTTATCGTAAACATCTTCAGATGACGCTACCGAAGGTTGCTACGATTCGATCAGTCACAAGTTGCCGGTCATAGGTCTTGTTGGCGGCTGGACCACCGGTAGTCCCTACCAGGACTTAAATCACAGTACCATGGGAGTCAGGAGCCCCCCGGATCTCGGTGCGGGCCTGACTTGTTAGAGGTAGGCCCCCTTGTGGGAACGTCATGGTGGCTGTGGTTTAAACCCAAAATCGCGGGAAGGGTCTTACCTTGGGTTTTCCCTTGGTTTGACCCAATGTAGAGTTGCAAAAAGTACTGGGTGCTGCGACCCTAAGAGCAGCAAGAGGTTTTAGATCGGCCTCGACTCTTACCAAGGGTGGAACTTGTGCCGGCAACACAGTTCCGAATTGGTATCTGAAACAGTGGAATGACGGTGAGCGATGGCAAGGCGTATCCTTGCTCCTATGGATGTATGGGCATCCCGTGGAATAAGGCCGTAAAGGCAGGTGTCGACGCAAATCGAGAGATGTTCTGTCCCATATCCAGACACTCGACCTCCTCAAAGCGTGCTATATTCGCATTGATTGGTAGAACAACTGAATGATCAGCCAAATTAGCTACTCGAACAAGTACAGCTCCATCTTGTATCTGATTAACCGATTTTCCAATTAACAACTCTTTTGGTAAGTTGCTTCCTATCGGAGAGACGATTCCTTTGAACGACTTGGTTGCAGAAGCAACGGTTTGAATGATTGTTTCGGCTCGTGGGGTTAAGGTGACTTCGTTTGCAGTACGCAGAAAAACAACACGCTGAGTCTCTCCACCTATATCGTTTTGGCAGTTGTGTTGAACTTTGTCTCGCTCACAAGTCAACTGGATATGATGTTTACCAATCTTGATTTGATGTGATGAAAAGTCCAAAACACTCTTCGTAGATTGCAGTACATCGATGCCAAGAATACCCTGGCGGCAGACCGGAAGTGGGATATCGACTACCACCACCTTCACGCGACGTTTCACCCTGCCTAGCTGAAGCATTGTTTGCCACACATCTGAGCTTTGAAATGTGCTGCCACATAATGTTTGAATGTTTATATTTCCAGATTGAAGACGTGCCTTAGATGGAATTATCGATCGGTTTACCAGCGTAATAGACGATCCCGTGTCCACCAACAGTTGACATGGTTGGCTGCCAAGACGTGCTACCACTGTAGATTTGGGGTCGAATACATTGCATCAGCGCTGACCCCTGGTCGCTGACTGCTGATCGTTTCCCGACACAGTTATCGGCTCCATTACGCCACATCCAGTTTCATTTTTTCGGAGGCGTAGGTCCGATTGCCTTTGGGAGCGTAGGTGATGAGTCGTGCGATTATTCGGAGGGATATCTTCATTGATTTCGATGACCCGGGTGTGGTGAATGGGTTGGGATGTAAGTCGAGCAGCTTCAACGGTGACAGCTCTAGACACAGCTTCCGTAAACGTCTTGGGTTTGGCTAGTCTAACGTGCTCTTGGACTTGGACTCTTGGACAGTCCTCAAACACAATTCTAGTTAGCATTTGGATCTCGCTCGCGAATGCACCGAGGTCTTCCTTCTGACGTTGTTGTCTGCAACGAAAATACGCATGAGTAATATGCTTTTCTTGACTAAGAAACCTTAGCTGCAGTGCTGAAGCCAGCTTGTTATAATCGGCACGATCCACGGGATCCAGATTAGACAATACAGCTACGCTTTCGCCGCGCAGCAACGTAGCCAATGTGTGTGCCTTTTAAATTGTTAAATTGTTCCTGATAGTCACGTGACGACTTGTTCTTGTTTAAATGTATTGTACTAGTCGAAGTACATGATTATGCAGAATATGCATATGAACAAGCTGCAAAGGTGTACGTTTAGCAAGGCCACAGTTTTCGAGCAGAAAATATAGTCAAACGTTGAAATCCGAACTCCTTTGACTGTAAAAGCAAAACTAAGTCGATTGGTAGATATCGCTTCAACCGAAACCGACTAAACTCTTAAAGCCAAAGATGGCTTTCACTATTCTCCAGATCTGGGTCAAGGAAATTAAGGATTCTGCCCATTTGGACTGCTGTCATATAAACATGTATTGCAACTAAGAAAATCATTGAGTGTGAAGAGTGAGGGAAGTAGTCCTTCCTTCTAAGAGGTAGGAGATAGCAAAGACAGAACGAGAAAGAAATTGAAGAAAAATGCTTTAAATGACCTCTGACTTATTTCGAGAAGAACTGGAATTGTTCGAATATCAAAAAGTGCTGTGGACGTATATCAGGGCTTGTGCGAAAATGTATAAACTCTCTGTCAAATCCGCTGATTAAAAAGAAGCAAATCAGCCAGATTGGCAACATTCAAAAAATCTGGTGATGAAGACACTCGGTCTCCTGCTCCGAACGGGCTTCACATGCGATCAAAAATGGATCACCCTCAGCCCCTGCTACTGCTATTGCAAGTACACACTAGGATATAAGCCGCCGTGGCTGGTATATATCACCGGTTGAGCTGCCGGATTGATTGTTGATATTTTAATGGCTTCAACTCGAGTTACACGGTACCTATGTTATATGTCCAGCGGTACCCCTTACCTTGAAAAGGATTTTTATTGTTACCTCAGCACTGGTCTATATATGCACCTAACACACAGTAAAAGTAGCCTTTCAGCCGAAAATCAGAAAGTAGCTTATCCAATCGTCAAGATCTTCAGACCCCTCAGATCAAATTTCTCGCTATTCCGCAAAGCGTTGTCTTCTCTCCACTGGCGCTGTTGGCAGCTTGGCCATATGTAGGTGATAATGTTCAGCATGAAAAGAGTTCTAATGATCTTGAAGGCTTTGATATGTTCTATCCTACTCTACGATTCTATAATTTGGTGGAATAAGTGCTCACTTAGATGGCTGGATATTTTACAATTGTAGTTATAGGCACTGACTGGCGTGGAGATGTCATAACATTGACAACACTTCCCTTTTTTTGTATTTTGTGCTTGTCCTGATAGCCACCGGGTACTGGTCCTTTCCAAATGAGCTTGACTTGCCAATTTATACGCCCGAAAATTGACTAAAGGTCAAAAGGAGAACGTTCGTCAGATGAATTCGAGCGATAAATCAGCCGTTGCGTCAACAGTCACTATAGCAAATCCCTTTCATATTAACATATTTGGAACCAACAAGAAATTCTAAGGACTAGTACGAGGGTTAGAAAAAAACTGGTTGTGTGAGAACAAGATGCGGATTACTGACTCCAGAAAATTCGGCTCATTTTGCCCAAGGGATCCTAGATAGGGCCTGTTTGGCGTTGTGTATGAGGCTCACTACTTGGCTACTTACAAACTCTACTGTTGTAAGGCAAACAATTGACTCGGATAAGGATGTATTCACTGATAACAAACCTGCAAAGCGAAGAAGACTATTTCAGTGCTGATTTGTTGTAAGCGGTAGACTACGGTAAGAAGTCTTGAACTTACGGCACGAGAGAGAACGATTTATGATAATCTGTATCAAGGGTCAAGTCGCCACATTAAGCTGATATGCGGTCACGTCCGCAGTAGCAGAAGGTTCTCCCAAGAAATGTTTCTACGAGTTCCTTGTCAAAACCTATGAGTAATATCCTTCTTATTCTATGCGAGGATGCTTAACATCGAACGGCTGCAATATCACTCAATCTCTCGGAAGTGTTCAGCACTTCCTGACCAAATTGTAATGGAGGACTTGGGCGATATCTTTGATACCGAATCCGTATCCACACTGATTCTGTAATTAGAAGAGCTAACTCCGCCACTGGCTTTGTTAAATGAAGGTCCAAAAGTTGTCTGACCCTTAGGTCACAAAATCCCTTTGTTAGGGCACTTATAGTATAGTATAGTCCCCTTACTATGAAAATTATATTCTACGTGTCGAAGCTGTCCAACGAAGATTCCTACGATTCGATTTGCTCAGGCTGCCATGGGATGATCACTGCAACCCCCGCAATTTAAGGTTTGTTGCTCTTTTTCGTTAAAATAATCACCGAACGGCATATGTTTTTAAGTTTTTAAGGAACTACTGTCTCAAACACACGCTCCACTATTACCTCTTGCGACCCTGATCTTCCCAGTCCTTTAGTTGTAGTTTTAGTTCTAGTTTAAGGGCAGTTTGTATTAAACTAAATAAAGCCGGCCTGGGTTGACCCGGGCTTTTTAAATAAACAAGCACCTGGAGCTGATATGCGTGGTGGAGCTGCTAGTTCTAAACTAATCTACACAGCGGAAATATAATCAAATGCCGCAAGGTTAAGTCTTACGTGCGGGAAGTCTTAGCGTACTAAGACCTAGAATGCTACCTGTTGACATGATTGCTGAAGAAATGCTAAGACTATGGTCCACTGGTGATTTGATGGCATATCTCACCGAAAAGTGGAACCGAAGCGTACATCAATCTGGTGAAAGTAAGATAGTTGCACTTGATATTTCTTTTGGGATCTATGACTCTCTTCTTCAATGGATTAGAAATTACCTTTAGGAGCGTGCAACTCAAGTTGTCTTGGATCCAGTATAATATTCACAAAATAAATGTTGGTGTGCCCCAGGGCTCCGTTCTGTCTCCGACACTCTTCTTAATTTTCATTAAAGATCTCCTGTCTGCTACTTCTGATCCAATACATTCCTTTGCTGATAACAATTCTCTCCTTTCTCTTTCTCTTCGGCTGAAAAACGGCGCTGTGCACAAACATTTTAAGGGTACACAAATCCCTTGAGCGCGCAAATTATAAAAAAAGGGAGTATCTGTTTGAACGCAAACACAGCAACTGTGTTGTGAAACTGTCTGGGAAAACGCGGCTCACGCGAGATGAAAGCCTTGCGGGACCAATTTGCAAAGTAGCCCTCTTACGATAATATTGTTGGGTATATGCCTCAAAATCCGAACAACTGAACTAATGTTAGACGGTTAGAACGTCAGTGTAAAGCGAACAGATAAAATACTCGAATCAGTCTTCAAGCTGACCTCCACGAAGTAATGCCTTACGGCACAAATTGATTTAGTCTATTAATGTGATCTTTGATGACGCAACCGCCCGCAACCGTCCGCTTCAGCCTTCTTCAAGGGTTTCAACTTCCAGCGAAAAAAAACAACATCCCAATCAGTATGTGTTTGTTGGCCTAAGAAGGCAATTGAGTAATAAGGCTTCGCCATGGGAGACTAAAGCGACTCTATGTAGAGCTTTTACAATTCCATCCAGACTATGGAAGTATGGACATAAGCGAAAACGAATGGATATATCCTTGGTCGTTTTAAGCGAAAGATTGTTCTAAAGATTGTTGGTCTCGTTGGCGTTGACAGGCCTTGGAGGAAGAGATATAGTGACACCGACTTGGTCAGGAAAGTATACATCACAGTTCTCTGAGATGAATTGGAGATGTACAGCGAATGAATATTGACACGTCGGACGAAGAGTTTTCGACTATAAGGCCGCGGCGGTGGGGCAACGCAATACAGGAAAACCTCGCCTCGCGAGCACAAACAGAACCACACTTGAAGTGTACAACTTTGGAAATCAGCTAAATGCTATGCTTCCTGGAAAGGCTCCTTGATTGAGGCCCCGATCCATCTCGAGCTATAGCGCCATCTATGTAAGTACATTTTAAAGGCAATACGGTACTAGTGATTTCATCAATTTTGGTGGGGGCCATTTATTTTGCTTAATACAAGCTTAAAACTAAGACTTAAACTAATAAAATAAGGTTTAGCTTTTAGTACTAGGGCTTAAAGCTAAGGATGGTGAAGGAGATCGAATTTGAGGGAAAGTGTGCGATTAAAATCGAAAACGGAAAGGTTGGAGTTTACCTTACGCAGCATACGGGAGATTGGTTCGTTAGAGCCATATGTGGTGCGGTGGATAGGTAAATAAAAGAGACGGGTGGAACGTAGATTACGAGGGTTAGTGTTAAAGAAAATGGAGTTGCAAAGAGGCATGCAATCGAGGGTGAATGAACAGGATGTCTGCTGCGTCCCTTCGTTCCTCAAGGGTATTCAGGTTAATGAGTTTGAGATGGTCTCGGTAGGGATGTAAGATTAGAGGATCGTTCCAAGGTAGGCCTCTCAATACGAGATACATGAACTCGTTGAAAGGGACACCACGCATGGCTAGCGTACTCGAGAAGGGGGCGAACGTAAGTGATGTATAGTGATCTGGTCACGTACGGGTTGCAGAATTCTTTGGACCATCTTTTAACGAAGCCGAGTGATGCGTTTGCTTTAGAAATTATCTCATCAATATGCGAGCGGAAATTAAGCTGCCTGTCGCATAATATGCCAAGGTCGCGGATAGATTCAACAAGGGGTATAGGTTGGCCGTTGAGGAGACTTCTTGCAAAAACGTGAGAAAGTAATCGATTGACATTTGGAGACATTGAGTTCTAAGCAGTTCTGGATGCACCAGGTGGAAAAAGTATTTAGATCTATTTGAAGGAGGCTGGAGTCTTGTTGTGAGGAAATGAGTTTACAAAATTTGATATCGTCAGCATAGAGAGAAAGTTTTGAATGTTGAATGAGCATTTGAAGGTCGTTAATAGTTAGGATGAAGAGGAGTGGACCTAGGTGACTACCTTGAGGAACACTTGAAGTGGTCAAGAAAGGGGCCGATATTGCAGTCCTGAATCGAACACTATAAATTTAATTTAATTTTGGTGGGGGCGAATGCCCCCATTTATTCGGCTTAATACAAGCTATAACTTAAAAAATAAACTTAAACTAAAACTTAAAACTAAGGTTGGTTGGAGTGGTGAAGGAGAACAGATTTGAGGTAGGAAGTGGTGCGGTGAAAGTCAAAGACGGTAGGGTTTGAGTTGATTTGACGTAGCATACGGGAGATTGGTTCGTTAGCGCCATAGGGGGTGTGGTTTGTTGGTAGATAGAAGAGTCGAGGGGTACGTAGATTACGAGGGTTAGTGTTGAGGAAAATGGAGTTGTGAAGGGACGCGCATTCAACGTGACCTGAAAGGAGTCGATGAATGCAGAGAAAGTCTGCTGCATCTCTGCGATCTTCAAGGGTGTTTAAGTTGATAAGGTTGAGACGGTTTTGATAGGGGGCAGATTAAAAGGATCGTCCCAGGGCATACCTCGAAGAGCAAATCGAAGAAAACGACGCTGAATGCTTTCAATTCTCGAGATATGAACACGATGATATGGGGACCATACTTGACTGGCGTACTCTAGGAGGGGGCGAACAAAGGTAATATAGAGGGACCTGGTCACCGTTTTACAAAACCTAGTGCAGAGTTGGCTTTGAGGATTATCTCATCCATATGTAAACGGAAGTTGAGCTCGCTATCACACAAAATGCCGAGGTCACGAAGAGATTGTACGGAGGAGATAGGTTGGTTATGGAGAAGATGGAGTCGGGGAGGAGATTGGTTCCGCTTATGTGAGAAGGTGGTGGATTGGCATTTGGCGATGTAAAGTTCCAAAGAATTTTTGAGGCACCAGATCGAAAAACTATCAATATCTTCTTGAAGGAGGAAAGAGTCATGGGGAGAGGAAATGGTTTTGAAAAATTTGGTATCGTCGGCGTAAAGGGAGACAGACGAGTGTTTTATGATCATATCGAGATCATTTATGGTTAATATAAAAAGAAGGGGACCGAGATGGCTGCCTTGTGGAACTCCAGAGGTGGATAACAATGGAGCGGAATGGGCTGACCTAAAACGAACACTGTAAAAACGGTTTTTGAGGTAAGAGGATATCCATTTCAACAGTATGGGTTCAAAGCCGAGTGCACACAATTTAAAGATGATTAATCGATGAGATATTTTATCGAAGGCTTTGCTAAAATCGGTTGCGACTACATCGACTTCATTGCCATTTTCTAGGGCAGAGAGGGCAAAGGATACGAATTCAACGAGATTTGTGGTGGTTGACCTACCCTTTAGGAAACCATGTTGTCTAGGGGAAATAAGCGATTTGCATTGGAAGCTTAGAGCTTTATACAAAATACTTTCGAAGAGTTTGGGTATACGGGAGAGTTTAGCGATAGGACGATAGTTGGTTATTTCATTCTTTGATCCTTTCTTGTAGATCGGGGTTATGAAGGAGGATTTCCAAGCCTGAGGAAATTCTCCTTGTGAAAGGGATAGACGGAAGAGATTAGAAAGGGCAAGCGAAAGAGAGGAAGAACATTTTTTAAGAAATATTGCAGGGAGGACATCTGGGCCGGGTGTGAATTCGTCATTGAGTTGGTGTAATTTATATTCGACATAAGGCAGGTCCAAAATATGAGAGAGAAGTGGACCATTGGAGAAGTTAGGTAGGTAACTAAAATAGGATGGATCTGGTACAAAGGAGTCGTTGGTGAAGGATTGTTTAAAAAAGGTGGCAAATAGGTTGGCATCGTAAAGTTCGGTGAAATGAAGATAAGCACCAAGATAGTTGGAATAGTCGGTAAAGGATCTGGTACCTAGGAAAACAGCTCATAACTTATTTCTCTGATTTCGTAAGGAACGAAGCTTGCGATTATACCAGGGAGGACTAGTAGATGATGTTTTAAGGCGGGAAAACGGAACGTAAAGGCAAAACGAATTAAATATTTCTTTATATAAAATGGATAAGGCGTCATTTATGCTTAGATTGTGAAAGTGAAAGAGGGATCTGCTGAGATATTCACTGATTTTGTGAAAGTTTGCTTTATGAAAGTCGTGGGATGAGAGAGTTGTGGGGGGAGTGGACTGGAATGAAGAGTTATGAAAAAATGAAAGTAGAAGGGGGGGATGGTAGTTATCGATTGTTGAGAGAGATAGGGGACAAAGTGAGACTGAGGAGTTAATTGGGTCTGTTGTGAAAATAAGGTCTAATTGCCTGCCCATATAATTGGATATACCACTGACTTCGCATAGCAGAGTTGGCATTTGAAGCGATGAAAAACGATTGATCATCTGATGGAGTCCACTGTAGCTGAGGAAGATTAAAGTCGCCGAAAATAAGGATATCATCAATAGGGTCTGACAGGTCAATTAAATGATCGATCGCATCAATAACAAATTGGTAAGATTCGATAGGTTGAGCTGGTAGGATGTAGCAACATATAACGTAAAGGGACTTGAGAGGCAGTGATATTTTTATTGCGACAAAGTCGGCTTTAGAGGATGAAGAAATTGTAATGGGAGAAGAGTTAAGGCTGTTGTCCATCGACAGTAGGACGCCTCGACAGGGGGAATCCTTATTATCTAGGTAAGAAAATATCCATTTAAGCAAAATGGGTTCAAAGCCCAGGACGAACAATTTGAACAGGATTAGTTTTGTGAGATATATTGCCAAATGCCTTACTGAAATCACTTGTTATAACGTCAACTTCTTTACCACTTTCTAAGGCTGAGAGAACAGAGGACACGATTTCTACGAGGTTAGTAGTAGTTGATCTACCCTTCAGAAAGCCGTGTTGATTGGGGGGAATAAAAGATTTACACTGAAAGCTTAAGGCTTCATGCAAAATGCTTTCGAGGAGTTTGGGTATATGAGAAAGTGACTTGGCTCTTTAATCCCTTTTTGTGTATGGGTGTTATGAAAGAGGACTTCCATATCTGTGGAAATTCACCTTGAGAGAGCGATAATCGGAAGAGATTTGCAAGGGGGCGGGAAAGAGTTGAGGAACACTTTTTAAGAAATATGGATGGAAGGAAATCTGGGCCGGGTAAGTATTCATCATTAAGTTGTTGTAATTTGTTTTCTGTTAAATAGTGGGGCCAATTGAAATTTTGAAATAAGAGGGATCCGGTTCGAAGGAATTATCGACAAAAGATTGCTTAAAGAAAGCAGCAAAAAAGTTGACTATGGTATGCGGATCGGTTGATGATATGTTTTCGTATGAGAGGGATGGAGGGAAACCGTCAGACTTTTTTTTGTAGTTAGCGAATTGGTAGAAAGACTTAGGATCATTTATAAGCCTTGATTGCGCACTATCAAGGTATCGCTGATAGAGAAACTTATAGAGCTGGGCGAATTGAAGGTATGACCCGACATAGTTTGAATAGTCAGCAAAAGAGTTGGATCGGAGGAAAACTGCCCATAATTTGTTGCTTTTGTTACGTAAAGAGCGAAGTTTACGATTATACCACGGGGGGCTCGTAGAAGAGGTCCTATTACGCGAAAAGAGGACATAGAGAGAAATAGAATTGAATAATTCTCTGTAGAAAATAGAGAGAGCACTTTTTAGGGGTATATTGGCGAAATCAAAAGAACACTCACTAAGATATGCGTTAAGTTTGCGGAAATTCGCTTTATGAAAGTCGTAAGAAGTGGTAGCTGCAGATGGGGTGGGGCGGAAATGAGAGTGGTGGAAAAGAGAAAGAAGAAGTGGCGGGTGAAAGTTATCAATGGTCGATAGTGAAAAGGGACAGAGCGAGACAGACAGAGTTTATGGGGTCAGTGGTGAAAATTAGGTCTAATACCTACCCATATAGTTGGAGACTCCACTAACTTGGCATAAGCTAGAATCTGTGAGCTCATCCAAGGAGAGACATTCTTTACTCGAGATAGGGTTAGCGATAAAAAAAGATTCATCAGATTGAGTCCAGTGCAGCTGAGGTAGATTGAAATCGCGGAATACGATGATATCATCGAGAGGATCAGATAAGTCAATTATTTGATCAATGGCATCGATAGCGAGTTGGTAGCATTCGATTGGTTGGGCCGGTAGGATGTAAAAACACATAATGTACAGAGACCTGCAGGGGAGTGTTATCTTTATTGAAACGTAGTCAAGCTTAGAGGAAGTAGAAACTGCGATTGGTGAAGAGTTTAGGTCATTGCTAACGGCCAATAGGACACCTCGACACGGAGCATCATCATTTGGACGGGTAAGATCATCGTCTCGAAAAACATTGAAACTAGAGAGCGTGAGATTGGCGCAAGACGGCACGGGTCTTAGATCGCAGTCCTCTTACGTTTTGATAGTAAAAGGTAAGAGGAAGGATATTACGAGAGGGCGTAGGAGTAGATGGTCGAAACACTGGCAATGGTAGCACGTTAGGGTCGAAAAAAATTGTCGTTGTCAGCTCTGCTCCGTTGGAGGTGTGAAATCCTTTTTGAGTGCACATAATAACCGAAAGCAGCAAGGTCGTCTGAGACTTTTTGCGGAGACATATTAAAAATCTCGTGGAACTTGATGTATAAGTTCCTCAGACTTGTAAGGTCAGTAGGGAGACCTTCCTGCTGTATTGAGACCATGACGCTTGTTTTAGTTTTCCCTTCATAACAAACTGAGTCTGATTTGCCATGCAGATACGCTAGAAGGAGACGTATATTTTCGTACGTCTTTTTTTCTCTAAGCCCAGAAAGTGCATAACGACATTCTGTTGTGCCAAAAGTTTTTTGGGTTATTTTAACTGTGGGAGGCAGAAGGGAGTCAAAAATTGGGCAGGTGGACGAAGATTTTGAAGGCGGTGCAGGGGTGATTGAAGGGGCATTAGACACCCGTTCAGGTGAGGGATTTATAATATGGGACCTAACGAAATTGGGATATTTAGCTCCGGTTTTAAGGTCAAACAAACTCAAAGGTACGGTTTGTCTCGACAGCATAAGGGCTTTATTTACCACACTAGGCTGTGGTCTAGATGTATTGATGACTCTCCCTTCCTTGTCTTATGGGAAATCTCCTTCCCATATACGCTTAAGGTGTATTCGAGAAAGCAAGTTTCCTTTCAATACAATTCACAAGTCTTGTCTGCAAACACGTGGATGAACTCAGGGAAGTGCTTACTTCAGCTTGCGTTAAGATTGTACTTTATTTTCGACAAGAGAAGCTACCTCAAGTAGTACATTTTTTAAAGATGACAAAGTTCACAGCAGGTTGGCGTTGATGGCAAGTAAGTGATTACTTATCCCCTAACAGATGCAATGCCTTAAATGCGCCATTATTTTTCGGCTGAAGCTAGGAATCGAATATTTCAAAGGAACCTGAAGTAAAATAAGACACTTACTTGTAGAAGTAAGCTCCCAAGGAACTCAATAAACTGTCACAAATAAGCCTGCACATCCCTCTCACGTAATTAACTTTACAAAGATCACTTCCAGTCACGTCGCACTTATGATCAATTAGTGAATGGTGCAGCTCATGCGAATGAAAAAGATGAAAAGCGTTATTATTCCATGAATTTTAATTGAACGACAATTTAAATTTTAACACTTCACCTGACATCATTTACGAGTATCTCTTCCATCAACCATCACCTTCCGACGCGCACTTCATTTAGATCACTACTCGTAGCATCCGCCAAAAATACATGTGTCACCCCTTATAAATGCCTTCGAATGACATCCCGGCCATCAAAAATTAGCGCTTTACAGCTCTCTTTGAAGCGTACATATTCGCAATTCCACCCATCCGCGATGTATCATCTACCTAAACCCGAGTTTATATCAATGCGACTCTAACAGTGCGAAAACACTCTTTCACCTGTGAAACGTGCCCGAGAAAAAACGAAAGCCATCACCTCACATAATAATAAGCCGATGAATATTAATACATGTCAGTGCCATTAATCCGGGCAACATGGTTTGGTTAAACCTTTTTTGCAACCCCAGGCGGTAGGGTAAATTTGCACTGTTGCTTGGTCAATGTGAAATAGAGGAAAATACGTATCATGTTAGTTCAGTTGTTCTTCTCATTCGATTGAGCTCCTTCATTAACCAGATTGACCCTATGACGTATACACAAGGAATTTCTATTTTATGAAGCTGCGTTATCCTTATTTATTTACTGGGCCACAACTAACAAGCCTCTCCAGTTAGCCCGGTCTTTAGCTAACTGCTCCCAGTTGCGCACTCCAAGTCGATTGATGTGCCCTTCTACTTGTGAGCGCCACCTAAGGTAAGGTCTTCCCCCACTGCAGGCGGGAGCATTGGTGTCCATTCGCTCTATATGTGTTAGCCATCTCAGGTGACAGATGCGCAGGTTTCTGATTAGGTTGATGTCGCCGTACAGCTCGTATAGTTTGTCGTTGGATCTTCTCCTCCAAACGACTGAGGGTATCTGCTTCCGTTTTCGATAGGATCCATGTTTTGGCGCCGTAAAGTAGAACTGTAATGATCAAAGTCTTATATAGAGTCTCCTTAGTTTTACGGGTTAGGGCCATACTGCTCAATTACCTTCTTAGCCTAAAGAAACAGCGATTGGTAAGAGTGATTTTTCGCTTTGTTTCTCCTGAGGTGTAGCTGGCAGAATTCATCGCAGAGCCAAGGCAGACAAAGTCGTTTACTACCTCTAAATCGTAGCTGTTGATTGTCACGTTCCATCCAATTCGACGATGTTGTGTGTCCCTTTTTGTTAAGAGCACATACTTGAGTTTGCCCTTATTTACCGCTCCATCTTGGCAGCTTCCGTAACGCACCGGTGACAGGCAGCTGAGTTCTGTGCACAGACTTTTGAAAGATTGTGCATCCACTGTTCGCTTATGAGTTCCGGATAATTCTTTCAAGCAAAATGTTAAAGAAGTCACGTGACAGAGTGTCACGTTGTCTAAAACCTTTTTGACATCAAAGGACTCGGTGAAGTCGTAACCGACCTTGACGGAGCAGCGAGCGTTTTCAATCGCCATTCTGCACAGACGGACGGCCATGCCAGGAATGTCAAAACTGGACATGGCTCTATATACTCGTAGCTCGGCTCCATAAATGCTGTCATATGCGGCCTGAAAATTAATGAAAGATGGTGGGATTTGGAGTTCTTGAGTTTTTTCCAGGATCTGCCGGAGTGTGGAGATTTATGAACTTTGCTGCTCTGAAGTCGCTATTATAGGGGCGAACAAGGTATGTTATAGGGTTTTCCCATAAGGACTTGATAACTTTTTTTTTAAATAAAAGGCAAACCATTTGAGATATTTCAAAAAATTTATTATCGGCTTGAAGTACAATCAAAACATTTAGGAATGGAACACGACTTCGTTCATATGGCCACCGCGGGCAAGTTTGCAGCGGTCGATTCGTTGGACCCAATTTTTAACGACTCGGCCACACATTTTGGCCGAAACGGCTGCCATTTCTCGTTCAATGTTGGCTCTGAGCTCTTCCAACGACGTCGGCGTGTTGGCATAAACTAATGACCTACCGTAGCCCCACAGAAAATAGTCAAGCGGCGTTAAATCGCACGAACGAGGCGGCCAATCGACTGGCCCATGTCGAGATAACACGCTCACCATACTTACTCTTCAATAAATCGATTGTAGCGTGTGCTGTGTGGCTGTTGAAACCACATATCATCCAAGTCCATATCTTCCAATTCGGGCCAAAAATAATCGGTGATCATGGCGCGATAACGCTGACCATTCACAGTAACGTGACGATCGTTATCGTCGACGAAAAACTATGGCCCAATAACGCCGCCGGCATGCAAACCGCACCAAACAGTTATTTTTTGTGGATGAAGTGGTGATTCATGAAGCACATGTGGATTTTCACCCGACCACTAACGCATATTTTGCTTATTGACGAAGCCATTGAGCCAAAAATGAGCTTCGTCACTGAAGATGATTTTGCGATGAAATTCATCAACTTCGCGCATCTTCTAAAGAACCCAATCGGAGAACGTACGTCGCTTCAAATGCTCCATCGGCTTCAATTCTTGAGTCAGCTTGATCTTGTACAGCTGTAAACCAAGATCCTTACGCAAAATACGCCATAATGTGGTCTGAGCGATGCCCAATTCTTGAGAACGCCGTGGAATTGACTGATTTGGATCGTTTGCTACGGACGCCTGAACGGCACCGATATTTTCGACACTTCGACCAACCCATTGTCTCACTGACACGCCAACAGCACACAACGAATATGTAGACTCAAAGTTTTGCACTAAACTTGTTATTGCCTGTCTACTAGGGCGAGAATTACGACCGAAAATTAGAGTTAACGCTCTTAAAGTTGCAGTCACCGACTCCGAATTTCGGTAGAAAATTTTTATAATTTGCAGACGTTGCTCGTTCGTGTACTTTACCATGGTGAAAATGTTGAGTTTACTGAACAAATTGACAGTGACAGTTTGATGATTAGTGAAAGAGTGCGTTCACAAATTAAATTCAAAGTTGTCAAGTCTCTATTGGAAAACCCTTTATATGGCAGACAAGTTCTTGCTCCTGATGTTGAGTAGACTTACGTCTCTATAGTCGCGCAGTTGAAGGGGTTTCATTTCTCAGATCTGTGTATGCTCTCCACAAAGCTTTGAATACCTTGGCCGGTAAATCGTCACATCCAGTTGATTTGTTGGATTGTAGCTTGGGTATTGCTATTCTTACTTCGTTCTGGTTAGGTGGACGGAAGTTTTGGCTATCATCGTCTAAGTTGAATGATCTACTCTGGGGCTTCTTTGTTTTTACAAAGTTTTTCCATATTCTTGGCACCGATAGTCACTCTACTTCAAGGTTTCTTTCTTCATCTCTACAGGCGGCTGTACGGGTCTTCTTGCCTCTTGCCACTACTTTAGTAAAACTTCGATACGTTACTCCTGGAGTACAACCACTCGCTTCTCGTGTTCTGGTTTTGTTTTCTGGAGAAGTCGATATTCTTCCTGTCTCTGCTGTTCGTAGAGCTCACGAGCGGCTCTCGTCCTTCGTTACAGTGTCACTTAGTATATTTGCTATTGGTCAAGCATGTCCTTATCATTTTGGCCTGCACGAGTAAACGTAGTTAGCGGGAACCACCATAGGGAGGTAAGGAACTTCGACTGGCGCTGCTGGCCCAATCCAAGTTATAGGACAGTCAGAAATTACCCGATCAAAATGCCACGCAGGTGCCCAGCTAGCCACAGTAAAAGTAACTTGGAAAGAAGCGATAGCTTTGGGTATACACGTGGTGTCTGGTTGAACTTCTGGGACATTAATTTTCTAGGTAAAAACAGGTAAAATAAATACTATAAGATGTTTAAAATCTGAAGGAGAGGAAATGCTGCTGAAAATGCAAAACCCACTCATTCAATCCCTACAAGTACAGCCTCTAATAATTCCCTCCTTGCTGATATAGTAATCTCGTCATTTTTCTTTGGAACGGTGTCCGAAACTGAAGTGTCCGATATCATATCGAAATTAAAAGTTAAAAGCTCTTGTGGGATGGACGGTATTAATAGTTCACTCTTAAAAAAAAAATTACTAGCCTAATTATTAAGCCGTTAACGTACCTTTTCAACCAAAGCTTCGAAAGGGGGATATTTCCAAAGTGCCTAAAAACATCCATTATAGTACCAACTTATAAAAAATATGACAAAAGTAATCGTAACAATTATAGACCAAATCTGCTTATTGTCAATTTTTTCAAAAATCATGGAAAAATTTATTGCAAAAAGAATGTACAAGTATTTAGATAAATACAAGCTCTTAAATGCATCCCAATTTGGTAAATCCACCGAAGATGCTCTTGTTTCATTCTTGGAGGATAGTCATGACGCGTTGGATAAAAACAATAAATGTGCCGGTCTCTTTTTAGATCTGACTAATGTATTTGACTTAGTTAATCATAAGTTATTACTCAAGATCCTTGAAAGACTTGGATTTAGGGGTAATACCCATAATTGGTTCATGTCATATCTAAAACATCGAAGCCAACACGTTCATATAAATGAAACTTTGAGTGAACCTTTACTAAGTCCAAATGCTGGCGTCCCCCAAGGATCAGTCCTTGGACCTTTGCTGTTCCTTATTTATATAAATTAAATTTTTAAATTACCTTTAGAGGGTAAAATTCGTGCTTTTGTTGATGATCTGGCGATCTCATATAAATTTAATTTAATTTAATTTCGGCTTAATACAAGCTATAACTTACAAATTAAACTTAAACTAAAACTTAAAACTAAGGTTGGTTGGAGTGGTGCAGGAGAACGGATTTGAGGTAGGGAGTGGTGCGGTGGAAGTCAAAGACGGTAGGGTTTGAGTTGATTTGACGTAGCATACGGGAGATTGGTTCGTTCGCGCCATAGGAGGTGTTGTGGGTTGGTAGATAGAAGAGTTGAGGAGTACGTAGATTACGATGGTTAGTGTTGAGGAAAATGGAATTGTGGAGGGACGCGCATTCAACGTGACCTGAAAGGAGTCGATGAATGCAGAGAAAGTCTGCTGCATCTCTGCGATCTTCAAGGGTGTTTAAGTTGATAAGGTTGAGACGGTTTTGATAGGGGGGGCAGAAGAGCAAATCGAAGAAAACGGCGCTGAATGCCTTCAATTCTCGAGATATGAACACGATGATATGGGGACCATACTTGACTGGCGTACTCTAGGAGGGGGCGAACAAAGGTAATATAGAGGGACCTGGTCACCGTTTTGCAAAACCTAGTGCAGAGTTGGCTTTGAGGATTATCTCATCCATATGTAAACGGAAGTTGAGCTCGCTATCACACAAAATGCCGAGGTCACGAAGAGATTGTACGGAGGAGATAGGTTGGTTATGGAGGAGATAGAGTCGGGGAGGAGATTGGTTCCGCTTATGTGAGAAGGTGGTGGATTGGCATTTGTTAAGTTCCAAAGAATTTTTGAGGCACCAGATCGAAAAACTATCAAGATCTCGTTGAAGGAGGAAAGAGTCATGGGGAGAGGAAATGGTTTTGAAAAATTTGGTATCGTCGGCGTAAAGGGAGACAGACGAGTGTTTGATGATCATATCGAGATCATTTATGGTTAATATAAAAAGAAGGGGACCGAGATGGCTGCCTTGTGGAACTCCAGAGGTGGCCAAAAATGGAGCGGAGTGGGCTGACCTAAAACGAACACTGTAAAAACGGTTTTCACGGTAAGAGGATATCCATTTTAACAATATGGGTTCAAAGCCGAGGGCAGACAATTTAAAGATAATTAACCGATGAGAGATTTTATCGAAGGCTTTGCTAAAACCGGTTGCAACTACATCGACTTCATTGCCATTCTCTAGGGCAGAGAGGGCAAAGGATACGAATTCAACGAGATTTGTGGTGGTTAACCTACCCTTTAAGAAGCCATGTTGTCTAGGGGAAATAAGTGATTTGCATTGGAAGCTTAGAGCTTCATACAAAATACTTTCGAAGAGTTTGGGTATATGGGAGAGTTTAGCGATGGGACGATAGTTGGTTATTTCATTCTTTGATCCTTTCTTGTGGATCGGGGTTATGAAGGAGGTTTTCCAAACCTGAGGAAATTCTCCTTGTGAAAGGGATAGACGGAAGAGATTAGAAAGGGCAAGGGAAAGAGATTAAGAACATTTTTTTAAGAAATATTGCAGGGAGGCCATCTGGGCCGGGTGTGAATTCGTCATTGAGTTGGTGTAATTTATATTCGATATAAGACGGGTCAAAAATATGAGAGAGAAATGGGCCATTGGAGAAGTTAGGTAGGTAACTAAAATAGGATGGATCTGGTACAAGGGAGTCGTTGGTGAAGGATTGTTTAAAAAAGGTGGCAAATAGGTTGGCAGTGGTGAGTGGGTCGGTTGATGACCTGTTATTGAAAGAGGGGGAAGGAGGGTAACCATCGGACTTTCTTTTGTAGTTAACAAATTGGAAAAAGGTCTTAGGGTGGGTTATAAGGTTGACTTGCGCATTGTTAAGGTAGTGCTGGTAAAGGGAATCATAAAGTTCGGTGAAATGAAGATAAGCACCAAGATAGTTGGAATAGTCGGTAAAGGATCTGGTACGCAGGAAAACAGCCCATAACTTATTTCTCTGATTTCGTAAGGAACGAAGCTTGCGATTATACCAGGGAGGACTAGTAGATGATGTTTTAAGGCGGGAAAACGGAACGTAAAGGCAAAAAGAATTAAATATTTCTTTATATAAAATGGATAAGGCGTCATTTATGCTTAGATTGTGAAAGTTAAAGAGGGATCTGCTGAGATATTCACTGATTTTGTGAAAGTTTTCTTTATGAAAGTCGTGGGATGAGGGAGTTGTGGGGGGAGTGGACTGGAATGAAGAATTATGAAAAAATGAAAGTAGAAGGGGGGATGGTAGTTATAAAGCGTCTTGTGTTGACACTATACTATACTAAACTATATAATAATTGGTTTATTTTTCATCAAATGGTGCTAAGTAACAAATCGAAAGTCACGCCTTTCTCCCTCCAAAATAAATACTGCATTGATAGAGTAGGTCTTCATGTCTTAAATTGTACACATGCTAACTGCAGTGATGCTTGCATAAAATTAGAATCTGTCTTCGAATTTAAATATCTAGGTGTAGCCTTAGACAGCAAGTTAAACTGGAAAGCACATATAACATACATTAGAAAATGTGTCTATTCTAATCTAATCTAAAAAATTTAGTACCTAGCTTAATGTCTACTAGATATTACGCACTGGTTAATTCTCGGCTAGAATACGGGATTTGCTGTTGGGGTAGTGCTTTCAAGAGTAAGCTCCAGCCCCTTATAACAGCTCAGAAAAAGTTAATCAGGGTTACTCTTTTTAAGCCAAGATTGGAACATTCATTCCCCTTATTCCAATATCTCAATGCCTTACCACTCAGTCATCTATACGTTTTTAAAGTATTAAGGCTATTCTACTTGCGAAGCGGTTACACTACTCAAAGTAGAAATACAGCCTATGCACTGAGACCAACGTCCACGGTAGTAGTTCCGCGAGTATGAAAGGAACACTGCAGACGCTTTGCTACGAATATAGCTCCCTTTATTTATAACAAACTGCCCCCTGATGTATTAAGCCATGTTCAATCCAAATCCAGATGCATAAAGAACTTAAGAATCTTCTTACTATCCAGATCGAGTGTAGAGGATTTAATGCAGGTCTTAATCTAATAAGTTCTTTGCCTATTCTTGCTTGTCATCATTAAATGTAATTTCCCATCTACGTATTCCATATTTATCCATTTACTTCCTCCTCTTTACCCGTTTACTATTTTAAATATTAAATATAATGTTTTTCTCGTTTGCTTCACAAATCATAACTTCTTTTCTCAGAGCGGCTTTCAAAACCTTTAAACAATTATATAATCAACGCACTTGTTACTGGTATTTCTTTTACTACAAAGTGTGTAAGAACAACCATTCCAACTTAGTATAGTTACTTAATTCATGGGTCTAGAATTCTTGCGTCTTAAAGTTTCTCAAATGACAAATCATATGTATAACTGTAATAAATAAAGTTTATAAAAACCATGTAAACTAGTAGAACTGAAGCTTTTACAACTAGTGAATTATATATCATTAATACCCACCAATTAATATTGTAAAAAAAAAACAATGTATTTGTAATGAGATGGAATAAATCTAATCTCGTCGGTGTTTGTGTTTTCTGTGTTTGTCTGTGATTATGACTAGGGAATTCAGGGTAGCCGTAGCCAATATACGCGGGCTAAAAAGTAATCGCTTTTCTGCGTACGTTCACGTCTGTAAGTACAGACCAGCTGTTTTGGCACTTAGTGAAACACAGGTAGATCCCCGCCCACACCTCTCAGATCATTCTGATCTGAAGCTACCTGGCTACGAACTAGTGCCATTATTCTTTTCTCACCGCGGTCTCGCCATTTATGTGCGTAGTGATGTAGCTTACCAAACTCCACCACAATGTGATCCATGTTCCAATCCGGAATTCAACTTCATGTGGTTAAAATTCCATCTCCGTAAGCAAATTATACACTACTGCTTTAATTATAGAAGCCCCAAACTGGACAGCAATTCAACCTTTATCGAGTTTGATGCGCTGTCTGACTCCATTCAAAGAATTGTATCCCTGTATCCTCATACTGAAATCGTTATTACGGGCGACTTCAATATACACAATTCTGGGTGGCTTCGACATTCTGGACAGACAACACCCGAAGGACGGTGTGTTGAGATCTTCGCTGCGGAAAACAACCTAACGCAGCTTGTAAATGAGCACACGCGAATACCAGACGTTGATAGTCATACCGCCAACACCCTGGACTTGTTTTTAACTTCTCACCCTGATAAGTACACCATTGATGTGCTCTCCCCTCTAGGCTCGTCGGACCATTGTGTCATATCAGCTAATTTCTCGTACACCGACATAGTTAGAGAAAAATTTCCTAAAAGAACCGTATGGCAATACGAGAAAGCCAACTGGAGCGGTCTTAACAGCTTCTTTAGGAATTTTAACTGGTCGTTATGCTTCCTCGATAACGACGTGGATGCCGCTGCTGATATGATTACAGACACCATTCTCTTTGGAATGAGATCCTTTATTCCTCATCGGATGAAGAGTATCAAACCAAAAGATAAGGCATGGTACGACTCGAGCTGTAAAGAGGCCGTCAGGGTTAGAGAAATGTTTTTTCGGTCCTACAAGACCAACCCGACAGAGGAAAACCGAAAAAAGTTCAAACGAGCCAGAAATGACTGCAACGCCTTTCTTAAGCGTGTGAAATTCCAATACGACCAAAAACTGAGGCAAGAAATACTGCAATGTCCCAAAGGCAGTAAAAATTGTTGGTCGTTCGTCAAAAACATTAGAAATTCCGCCTCATCCTCCATCCCAACGCTCATTTACAATGACATTCCAGCTGTCAGCTCTTTGGATAAGGCCAATCTGCTATCTGCACACTTTGTGGCCAGCTCAACACTCCCAGATTGTGCTTTGTCTCCGCCTACACTTGAGTGCGTCGAATCTTCAATGGGACGAATCTACTTTCGCACTCGTGTAGTAGCAAGAGTACTTAAAGATCTCAACATACATAAATCCGCTGGTCCAGATGGTATATCTCCCCTTCTTCTGAAGAGGTGTTCTTCCTCGCTGGCAAAACCACTGCGTAAGCTTTTTCATCAATCTTACACCTTAGGACGCTTCCCGAGCAGATGGAAAACAGCATTTGTCCAGCCTGTCGCTAAAAAAGGTGAATCATCTTCTCTCTCCTCCTACAGACCTATTGCACTGAGGTCCCTGCTTTCTAAGGCCAGTCGTGGAAACGCTGATAAACCGTCAGCTCATGAAATGTCCCGAAACACTAAAACTTCTCAATGACCGGCAGTACGGTTTTCGTAGCAACAGGTCCACTGGTGATTTGATGGCATGCCTCACCGAAAAGTGGAACCAAAGCGTACATCAATCTGGCGAAAGCAAGATAGTTGCACTTGATATTTCTAAGGCATTTGACAGAGTTTGGCATCAGGCTCTTTTGTCGAAAATGCGTGCATTTGGGATCGACGACTCTCTTCTTCAATGGATTAGAAATTACCTTTCGGAACGTTCAGTTCAAGTTGTCTTGGATGGTTTAAATAAATAAAATAAATGCTGGTTTGCCCCAGGGCTCTGTTCTGTCACCGACACTCTTTTTAATTTTCATTAATGATCTCTTGTCTGCTACTTCTAATCCAATATATTCCTTTGCTGATGACAGTACTCTCTGCTTTTCATATTCGTTCCCGGACTCACGGCCCTGCTCTTCGGCTGTAGTACGAGAACGGCAGCGTATGCTAAGCTAATTAAATTCCGATATCAACAGCATAACCAATTGGGGAACTATCAACAGAGTGGAATTTAATGCTTCCAAAACACAATGCTGTCTGCTGTCTTTAAAGCGAAATTTAAACACCCAGCCATTATCTATGAATGGCACTTGCATCGTAGAAACCGAAAAACTTTCCATTCTCGGTATGTGTGGCAATGACAACTAACGTTGGAATGACCACATATTTGATGTCGCCAAAAATGCTGCGAAATGTCTAGGTTTCCTCAAGCGATGTAAGCAATATTTTACCCCCTCTGATCTGGCCTCAATATATAAGGCATTCATCCGCCCAAAATTGGAGTACAACGCCTACATCTGGTCTGGTGCTCCTAAAAAATCTCTGCACCTGCTAGATAGGATTCAAAACCGTGCGATAAAACTTATTGACGATACTAATACCAGTCAATCAATGGACACCCTCGAACACCGACGAAATGCCTCCTGTCTCACTTTGTTTTATCGCTATTTCCACCACCAGTGCTCCACTGAAATCGCCAGTAGCATTCCGCCCATTCAAACTTTCAACCGTAACACCCGTCTCGCTATGAATGCTCATCAGTATACCCTCAAGCCCATTTTCGGACGTACTCTAAAATATCGTGATTCGTTCCTAAGCCGTACAACTCGCTTATGGAATGCCCTGCCGATCTCTGTATTTCCTGGTCGTTATAACTTGCAAACATTTAAAAACAATGTACATCGGTACCTCTCTTTTCTGCCTCCCTAAATTTCCTTTGCCCGTGCTGTGTACAATCACCTTAAGGGTACTCAAACCCCTTGAGCGCGCGCTCATTATAAAAAAAAAAAATCTAAAATGTATACCATTTTATTGCCAGATGTCCTATCTTAAGCGAATTTCGGGTGAGATACTTTGGTAGGTATAAACAAAATGGATATGAATGATGTTCTGAACATTTTAAACGGTGAACTTGGTTGGGAAGCTCGGTTATGCAAGATTTTGACGGGGAATTTCTGATGCTCCATTAAAAACCGAAGAAATATCACCTATTTCGCGCTATCGTGCAGATTTTTTCATGCTTGCCAAAACTGTTTGACACTCTCAAATAAGCACCGAAGCACAATGTTTCGAAAATTTATCCAACTTCTCACATATGGAGATGACATTGCCATAGCATGACCTGGTGCATTTATGAGTATCCAGGCAGATACACTAAAATCGTGTTTGGTCAAGAGAGTTATGTTTGATTCCAAAATCTTTATTCATTACCCAGAATAGTTCAAGACATATTTTGAATACAATTGTTTTCGAAAAAGCAACGTTGGGGTTGAGCACCATCCTGTTGGAACCACATTTCTTCCATATTTTCCATATTGATGTCACGCACATTTCGGAGAAAATAATCGTTGATCGTCTATTGACTGTATCGGTGTCTATTGACAATAAATTGTGCTCCGGCCTCATTTCTGAAGAAATAAGAACCGATGATAACACCGGCGCAGCGATATATTTTTCTGGATGCCACGGCATTTGATGAACTCCTTGAGGATGTTCTCGTTTCAGATACTGCAATTCTGACCACCCCATGCAATAAATGGTCACGCGGCTTTATATCTTGCACCAGTTGGATATAACAAGCCTTGGGACCAAGATCTTTATGCAAAATTTCCCAGATAGTGGATGGACAAAGGTCAAGTTGCTGTGAACGACGAGGAATCGATAAAGCTTCCATAGCCGCGATATTTTCTTTCGAATGCACTGTTCTTGTTCCTGTTGGTGCGTCAATTGTGTGAAATTGTTTTCAATAATTCCATAAATAGAACGTTCAGATGGGCGGCGCAAAGAATTTGAATTTGTTGTTGTGATGTCAATCTTCCCATGATGAAATAGCAAACTGCACTGAAAATAAATAAAGCTTGGCCGCTCAATGTGACAGCTGCTTTCATATTTGATCCTTATTGAAAAGTCTGACGCTACAACAAAACGTTATATTGATGAAGCAACAGTCCGGTATTGACATATGTGGCGTATAAATCAACAAAATCAACCGCATTGTGTCACTTACGTATTTACTTAGGTGGCGCTACAGTCCGGTTTTTTGTTAACTGCCTTTAGTTGCATACTCGGTTGAGGCCTTCCTCTACAGCATTGTCCCTCCGGGTTTAATTCGAGGTGATGATAGCCATTTCAGGCGTTTGATGCGCAGGTTTCTGACAGGCACTGTACAGCTCGTATAGTTCATCTTTGAGTCTTCTTCTCCAAAGCCCGTCATCAGAAACGTGATCGAATATTTTTCGGATGATTTTTCTCTCTCATCCGCTTTAGATAGGGTCCATGGTTCTGCGAAATAAATAGAGTCACCGTAGTTTTTCGGGACAGGGCCTTACTACTCAATTGCCTTCTTATCCCAAAGGAACAGCGATTGGCAAGTGTGATTCTTCGTTTTATTTCTGCTGAGGTGTTGTTGGCAGAATTCATAGCAGAGCCTGTGAGAGGTCTTGTGGGCTAATAAAGCAAAAACTGATAATTTGGTATATCCTGCCAAAAAGGCAAATTTGTCCAAAAGTCGACGCTGAACCTGGTCTCATGTGCAACAATAAGCTTACCTGGATCTTGAATATTGAAGAAAAAGTCACAAAAGCATCCAAACCTGCCAAAACACATGTCTCCGAAGATCATGCATTTGCTGTACACTGCTGTTGTTAGGATCATGCAAACAGTCGTTAGTACAGAAACCCATTACAGTATTGCAAAATCAGTCTTGAGGATCAAAATACTGAACCAAGAATAGTGAGTTCTTGACCTACTACATCTATGGTGATAGTCAATTGCGTCTTAAGCTGGTATCCATGAAAGTCCAGTTCCAGTGGTACTCAGAACTAATAGCTAGCAATTTTGAGTCAAGAAGGAAATGAGTATTCAAAACCGATGTAGGCGGCGCTGATGTTTAACGACAACATTCGATTTCACTCTCTATTCGGACAACTTCTAATCGAAGATATACGCCATTCTGATGACAATAAATGTACTAATCTTGTGATAAATCGGTGGAGGACTTGTTTAAGGTCTTGCTAAACCCTCTTACCACTTCTCAGCAAGTTCGAGAATGTCAAGCTTTTCTGGGCGCAGTCTGACGCAGTCTTCGGATGCTGAATTTACAGAGTCTTTTTGTATTAGAAGTAACAATGGAATCACGAGAAAGGAGATCGCTGATGAATTTGCTAGGCTAGGCTCAAATGAGAGTTTGTGGGGGGTTCCATTGACATTTGGGGTTAATGTGAGTATAACTGCATACGGTGTATTTCGCCAACTAATGAATACATGCCGAGGTGCTTAAGAGGTCAGTGACAGCTTGGATATCTCTCAGTAAGAAAAACTGAAGACTGCTTACTAGCGCCAGGAAGGGGCACTTCTGAAGATCTAAATGTGTTGGGCAGAAGTGACACTACATTCTGCAACGCTTGAGTGAGAGTCATAATGACATCACGGAGCACTATCCACATGAGTTCACTTCAACATAAGTAGGCGTAACTAGAAGCTGTACCATTGCAGCAAATAGAGAGGTTTTGCCGTAAATTGAGACTTTCCAAATTATCAAACAAATGACTCCCTTCCCCACCTAGTTACCCTAATCAAATGCCATGTCATTCCCAGCCTCTTTAGAACCCTTGTCTAACGAAGTGGATGCATCAGGTAGTGCACATCAACATCCCTTAAGAGAAAGATTGTGAAAATTCACGGGGACAATTGGTGATTAGATTGGTGTCTCTCACAAGATAATGACCATCGCATTTGGCTCTGGTAGTGTCAACAGAGCACCTCGAAACCATTCGGATATAGGGTACTACCAGATTTATGAGAAAAATATTCCACATCCTCCGTTTGTGTTTCAGTCCTACCCACCTGCCAAATACATTTCCCGCAGTACTTTTTCCCATGCTGTCGGGATTTTAGCGAATCCTTCCGTTGAGGGCGCCCCATTTCGAGGGAGGGAAGAATTACAGTATTTTTTTTTTCGGTGATATCTCCCCTGCTGATACTCGGGGATAAGTGTAAAGGGTTTCGAAATTAGTCCTTCGGTCTTTTCGGTGGAGTATTCGTATTTCGTAACAGCTCTACTGTTCCTGTTGCCGGTTGCTCTCTGAACTGAATCCATATATCCACTCGGTGTCTAAAAATGAATTTGAAAACCTCTGTGAAATGATGATGAAATCCCATGAGGATCGAGGATTGAGTTAAAATTAACCCTTGCATGTTTGTGTGTATGGATATGTGACGCACACAGGTGTAATTCAAAAACGAAAACACCACACAACAGAGCAGACTAGCTGGCAGGGTTATGCCCATGTCGATGTAAAAGCTAAGGCCGATTCCGAATCCCACCAAACACCCTAGGTCTGAGCCAACAATTTCAGAGTTTAAATTATTTATTATACTCCAAAAATGAAATACGATGGTTGTTATCTTTAGTTACAGGATATGTGAGACCTGTTAATTATAACGCTGGTGTTCATCGTCGTCGTTGGGGCCATTGGTGGTGCTGCTGAACGATGATGGAAATGGTGGTGGTATTAGTTCACATCTTGGGGTGGAAGCCGGGCTATACTTCGAACCAAATGTTTCTGATTTTACGAACTGGGGCGAGAATTGCGCTCCGGGAAATGTGCTCAGTTTATGTGTCACACAGTGCTTTGTTTTATTATTCAGATTTGCAAAATTATTATTATCGTTTGTGCAAGTGAAATTTCGGATACCATATCCCAGCAGTCGGGCGCTATGTGGTGCATGGGAGTTTGTTTGTATGTTTGCGCATGTAGCAATTATTTGGGGCAATTATGATGGCTGATATGGGAATTTTGCTGGCTTGTGGCATGGGGTTGAGTACTAATTGGATTTATCGGTGGTAAATGCTCCAAGTACAGAGTGTTGTGACACTTTAACACTACAATAGGACTAAGGGCTTGTGAATTTGGATGGAAACTGCTTTCATGCTAAACAATGTGAAAATGCAAAGCATTGAACATTTCTATAAGGCAATCAACATTTGCAGTCTTGGTGAACAATTGTCTGAAGAATTGACTCAAAAGGCATATCGACTCAAGATGTACATTAGCATCGGGGAGAGCCTGGTTTCAAGAAAGTGGCAAATTAAACAAAACTGCGCTAATTAAACAGACTGCTTCAGTGCATAATGGCGAAAAGAATGTCTTAAGCAAAAAGCCAGTCTGTAGAATTTACTCAGTTCTGATGGATGCTAAGGACTGTCTACTTTCTTCATCCAAGCTGCCCCACGTCACGCAAGCCCGTCCTGGATCAAAACCCTTTTTAGGAGTAAATTCGGTATACAAGACGTCAAATGTAAACAAGTTGGCAAAGTCAAGAGCAAAAACGGCCAGTGTTTTGAAATATGTATACCCACTAAATACGATTGGATGTTCAAATCATCGGACGGCATACCAATAACGGAAAAGATGGTCATCACCCAACGGAAGGATATGGTAGATAATAAGTTTACTATTAAAAGAAAATATAGCCCGAACAATTCTGCCCCATCCCATCAACATCCCGACTCAAACTGGTCATTTAAGACCAATATCTTTCCAAGATTCTCCTCACTCCTTCCCCCCTTTGCACCATCTAAAAAGAACACCAGAGTCGCTACACCAAATTCTCTCCCTCCCCTCACCAAATCTTTAAAGCCGCTTCAAAACAGAGTTTCATTCAACTTTGCTCCTGCGCCTTCTACCCAAGTTCCAACTAACAATGCCCCATCCGACAAATATCCTAATTTTATTAGCTCCTATATACTAAACCCAACCACCCATTCCTCATCTTCATCTATCAATCCACCTGATCCAACCCCCATCACTAGTCAAGATTCTAGTTCCGGGGTGCTTGACCATCCTGTCCCTTCATCATCCGCTCGTGCCACCGATTCGCACCCAAAATACCTTGACCCACTCCTTCCACCAACTGTCAAACTCACTAAAAAATTTTCTGATATGAATGATGACAGTCGTTATGTAGTATCTCGTTTGAGAGACCGCCGCATTTATGAAAATGTTCGGCTCTACCTTGCCTACTTACACGACAAACCCAACTCCGTTTGCATTGATGGCATAACCAAAACCAACATAATGGTTTCGATTCAACGAGAAGGTCTTCCTATTAAGCCAGCGGAATTAATGCAAACTTTCGTTCACTACCATGAGAGTTTCGACATCTCTTCCGACGAAGTTCATAATGATCTTTCTACGTTGTCTTCGCATGTCAGCTCCAAATGTCTTTCCCATTTGCAAAGAACTCGTTCAAATTTTAAAAACTATTACAGTTCCTAACAAACTGAAATCTGTATCCTCCAGTCCACAATGCCTGTCCATTTACTACCAAAATGTAAGAGGTTTGCGCTCTAAAATCTCCTCGGTATATCTCCATTCTCAAAAGTTTCACTATGAATCTAATTCCAGACATTAAAAACCATGAGCTGTTTCCTCCAAATTTCAACGTTTTTCGAAAAGATGGATTTAAAAGAGCTGATAATCCTTATGGCCGCGGTGTTTTACTAGCAATCCGGAACTGTTTTCACGCAACTCCTGTCGATATTCCCCACACTGAAAACTTTGAGTTAGTATGCGCCAACATTACGCTCCCCAAACGATGTCTTTACGTACTTTGTTGCTACATTCACCCATCTCAACCCATTGAGTCTTATCAACCTGTAGTTCACGCAGTTGATTTTTTGACTGAGGATGAACAACCTGAAGATTGCATTGTTCTAGTAGGAGATTTCAACCTCCCTCACCTTATATGGGAGCCTTCCGATGATTCGTCTCATTTTGTCTCTCGTAATTCGACATCTGAAATAGAAATATTGATGGTGGGCTGCCTAACCAACTCAAGTCTGCATCATATTAGTGGAATACCTAATACAATGAAACGACAACTCGACCTTGTCTTCACATACGATTCAGATAACTGTGTCGTTTATAGGAGTGATCATCTTCTTTCTAACCTAGACCGCCTTCATCCCCCCTTGTCAATTATATATTCATATGAAAATGGCAACACATGTGTCGATTCGGAAAATTCATTCTCATTTGACTTCCGTAGAACCGACTTTAACAAACTTAAAAACCTCATCAGCAACATTAACTGAGACAACTAACACTGATCTTGCCCTATCAACGTTCTATTCGTTAATTTTCTCCTGCTTTGCCCAATCGGTTCCGTATATCTTCCGAAAGGACTGCATATCTGCTCCTCCCTGGTACAACAATGAGTTGCGCTCTCTCCGTAATAACAGAAACAAGTTGTGGCACAAATTCTTAAGAACTCGATCTGATTCCGACTACAGTAATTATCGATCGGTATATAATCGTTTTTCTGAACTTTGTGAGTCTCTTTACCATGAGTACCTCTACCGCATGCAATTTACCCTAAACGCTTCTACCAGTTTATTAATACCAAAAGAAAGTCAGACGGCTACCCATCTACTCTTAAATTTCTTAGTGAATCTTCTGCCGACCCAAAAACCATTGCAAATTTCTTTGCCTCTCATTTTAACAAATCCTTTCCTAAGAAAACAGCTGAACCCGATCCTATCTACTTTAGCTATATGAGAAACTATCCTGAGACGTCAGCCATTTCACTAAATATAACAACAACTTTGGTATCTGAAAACATTACCAAACTTAAAGATGATTTCTCGTCCGGCCTTGATGGAATTCCGGCTATTGTAATGAAAGAGTGTGTTACCCATCTCGGTCCTCCTCTTGCTGCCCTATTTAACTTGTCTGTCTCAACAGGTACTTTCCCTTTCCTATGGAAGGAATCTTACACCATCCCTATTCATAAAAAAGGAAGTAAAGCCGAAGTCGATAATTATAGGCCCATAGCAAAACTCTCTTGCATACCCAAACTTTTTGAAAGCATAGTCTATCAACAACTGCTTCCGTACTGTAGGCCAACTATCTGCACAAATCAGCACGGCTTCATGAAAGGTAAATCAACGACCACTAACCTAACAGAGTTCGTCTCTAGGACGCTTCATGCTTTAGAAGACGGTGACGAAGTCGATTCAATTTCCACAGATTTCAGCAAGGCATTCGATAAAATTTCTCACCAACTTATCATCTTTTAACTAAAAAAACTTGGCTTTACCCCTCATTTTGTGGCATGGACCAAATCCTATTTAGAAGACCGAGAATACAGGGTCATCTTCAGATCTTCAATATTTGAACCCATTAAAGCAACATCTGGTGTCCCTCAGGGTAGTCACCTTGGTCCAATCATCTTTATCCTCACAATTAATGATATAAATTTAATTTTAACGAACTCTAATCTTTCTATTTTCGCTGATGACATGAGAATTTCCAAAGTCATCTCATTGCCTTCTGACTCCCATTATGGTGCAAGCAAAACTTTTTGGAGCTTAATGTCAGCAAATGCCAAGCGATAACCCATTCCCGTAAACGTCTACATCCCCCTCCAAGAAAATACTTCATCTGCGATGAGCCTATTCCTTCCACTACCCAAGTACGGGATCTAGGTATAATTTGTGATAGAGAATTGAATTTCGACTCACATATTGACAGCATTATAAATAAAGCTAACTCTTCACTCGGCTTTATCAAACGCTGGTCAAAAGAATTTTCCAACCCTTACGTTACAAAGTCCCTGTACATTACTTTTGTAAGGCCTCTTCTCGAATGTTACAGCCAAGTTTGGTCACCCTATAAACTAACCCACATTCAAAGAATAGAAGCAGTCCAACGCAGGTTTATCCGTTTTGCACTTCGTGGTCTACCAGCTACCTTGGGCCGATAAATATGGATTACCCCCCTATGAAAATAGTCTAAAACTAATTAGCATTCATACCCTAGAAAAACGTCCTGAAGTCGCTGATGTACTTTTTATCCACCAGTTACTGACTGGAAATATTGGCTGCTCGACAATAACGCAAAATATTGCATTCACTCCCAATCACCGTAATCTAAGATCTGTCCTACTCTTCCTGATCCGAACTCACCGCACCAACTACGGTCACTTTGAACCCATATCCAGAATGTTGCATATAACGAACAACTACGCCGAAGTCTTTGACCTAAATAGCAGCAAACAAGAAATAAAAAAGCGCTGCTCACCATTAGGTTACGTATATCTTTGTTAGTTTTTAAGTCTAGTTTTAAGTTTGGCTTGTTAATAAGCTTAATAAAGTTATCCGGGGTAGACCCGGGCCAATAATAATAACAATAACACTAAATGTAAAAGCCAAATCAGGTCGAGGTTTATTGTCAAAAAAGCGTGCATTGCTAAGCTTTTTAATCAATCCTACGCCACAAGATTATAGTGGCAATGTCACAGGAAAATTTGCTGGCTAAATTGTGGCTGGGTGTTATGTGCTTGGTAGATAGGTGGGTTTTAGTTATCCTGGCAGATTTATAATTTTGCCGACGTTTGCAGGTCGCGAGATTTACTCTGGCCCTCGGTATCCGAAGCCTGTACAACATCACATATGGCGACAGACCTAACGGAATATCGTCGTAGAAGGTATGGGTTTTTTGCATCTTAGGACCCACAATTCTGACAATTCAGTTTGATTATTGTATATTGTGATACATAGAGGACAAGTATGGCACTCTGCGTTGCCAACACTGTCTCGGACCATCATCTGGTAGTAGCCTCGGTTTGAGCGTTGTCATGAAGAAGCAACACACCCGCTGCGAGTTTACCCCGTCTTTTCTTTTTAATTTCCTCCCGCAAATTATGCAAAGTGGAAACGTAGGATGTGGCGTTGATGGTTTCACCTTTTTTTTTGTACTCAATGAGCAAGATTCCCTTTGAGTCCCAAAAAACTGTGGCCATGAGCTTCCCGGCAGACGGAGTGACTTTGAACTTCTTCGGGGGGTTTGTTCCTTTTTTCTGCCACTGCATGGACTCTTGTTTGCTTTCAGGGTCATAGTGGTGGACCCATGTTTCGTCCCCAGTAACAATTCGATCCATAACACCGTCCGCGTTCTCACTACACATCTCCAAAAGCTCTCTACAGCATGCGATTCTCACTTTTTTCTGAGGCGCTGTGAGCATTCGTGGCACCCACCTTGCACTGACCTTTGAATGGTTAAGATGGTCATGAAGAATGGTGTGAGTGGTACCAATTGAAGGCTTGGTGATCTCTGCCATCATTTTCACCTTTATTCGGGCATCCTCAAGAACAAGTTTTTCGACTTCTTTGATGCTTTCTCCCGTACAAGCAGTAGCCGGGGCGCCGGAGCGGGGGTCGTCTTCAATGCTCTCTCTGCCTCTCTTGAACTCACTTGACCACTTTTGCACAGTTGATAATGAAGGTGCGGAACCCTGGTAAACAGCCACCATCTCTTCATGAATAGTTTTTTGACTTTTTCCTTGCTTAGTGAGAAATTTAATTACAGCGCGATGCTCAATTTTCACCATCATCGTCTCAGTTGCCATTATGATTCTGTTTAACTAGAGATAAAACGCGAATTAATAATCACATTTATATGAAATTTACATGAATGCACTAAAATAATAGTATTACTTGATAAATAAGTCAATTTATATATACATATAACCATAGCTTCACCCCGATACCGAGAATTTGTTGAACACCCCTCGTATTTTAAGTGATTGCATTAATTGGTGCACATACTCGTATTCACTCGACTTTTGAATCAATTTTATGGGTGGAACATACACCTTCTTTTTCACTGGCGAAACAATTTCGTCCATATTTTCACTGTCTTTATCATCGTCCGGTTGACACTGAAGGGGACTCCAGTAGTTAAATCTAGAGTCCTTCCTATGAATGTTTTTACCGGACATACTCGTACTAACACGAATCTTTTTGCCCGAGGACAGTTGATTGTCCTCGGAATTAGGTGATCGATCGCGTTTGGTAATGTTAATAGTTAATTCGATTACGAATGCGAGGTAGAGACGTTATGCACGGATGAAAGCTCCGGGTTGACTGAAAATCAGAAAGAACCCTGACACATAAGACGGAAGAGGCACGAAGTACAAATTTGGCGGAATAATCTGACAGGCTTTGTCTTTAAGAGCTTACCGCATATGGACAGGGTTATATGGGATAGCACGTACTCGTAAGCATGCAAGGGCATGAAATCAGGCAGAGCTCTTAGTACAGGAAAAACGGTGTCAATTAGAGGAATGGTTACTTAGGTGGTGGGACCAGTTCTAAATGCATATACGAGTACATATACTAGAATCTTTGCCAGGAAAACAGGTCAAATCTGAAAGAACCTCGAGCAGGATATCGAGACCTTGAATGGGACCATCCTGCAATTTAACTTATCATGATGAGGAGATTTTTTAATGATTCAAAATTCTTTGTTTAGCCTGCAATGTGTAAACTTCCTTTAAGCAGCAATATTTTCACATAATCACATCATAATCCCCCCATCAAAGTTATTCGCTAATGTGATTTTCAGAGATTTTTCAGAAATTTCCTCGAAACTAGTTGATCTACGAGTATTCACATAATTTAGCAACTTAATCAAGGATTCCTAACTATTTCCATGCAGCTTTAACCCCCCTTCAACTTCCCCCACTCGTAGCACGTTCAAATCCTGAAAATACTTTTGGAAAATTTTAACAAAATGAAATTTTTGCCGCCAAACTTTCAACGCTGCTTGTATGTCCTCCTTCTGTTGAAAAAAGAAAACAGCAAAAATTGTTTCCTTTTCTTTCCTTTCGGGGGAGAGAAGGACTGCTAGCCAACGCTAACGTCGCGCCGGTACGCAAAAGAAAACTTTTTCTCTCGCAAATTTAATTAACTTGACTTCTGCCAAAGTCCAGGTTCAAAGTCCTCCACCCCAAAAAAAAAAATTACCCGAAAAAGCCCCTCCATCTGCTGTGTTCATTGTTAAAGGATATTAATTAAGTCCTTATTCAATTTTGCATGTTCAGCAGGAGTTGTGCACTGAAATTCGGAACTCGGAATTCGGCAGCAGTAGTCTTGGTAGGTACTCGTATAGAATTAGGCAACGAAAAGCAGCGCCGACTGGGTGGGTTGTTTCTCCTTCACCGATAACAATTCAGGATGCTGACGTTGTCATCGTTGAAAGGTTTCTACCCCAGCCTTATCCGGTTGTCTTTGTAGCGTCGAAACCCTTTTCCAAAAGCAAAATTACTATGATTGTAGTTGTGACGCTGAAGAGTATCTGAATCATAAATTCGTTTGCCATTAAGCTGGCAGTAATAACTAACAATCCGACTTCCGTCATTAACTCAGCCTTTGGTTGGACCAGTTACTCGCTTACTTGTACGAGTACAACTAAAGTTGCAGAGTCCCTTTCAAGATTAATTACGTTTGAGGATTTTTCCCCAGCACCAGCATGGAAAAAGGACTTTAGCTACTGCCACCTTTCTCCTTACAAATAATGATGGCATTCGTTCTACAGCTCCGACACCATTACCGACTCCGATACCAACGCCGCCTCCGATTCTCCGAGTCCTATATGAAATTTCACCTGGAAATTGGAAACTTCTCTATTTCGAAAAAGATGCGGGGACATACTGTGATTTGATTAATTGTGATTTTATGCGAATTAACTTTTCACTAGAGTAAATGGTTCGTACTCGTAGATGTAGGTACTCGTGTACATGTTGGTGCCTTTGGCCTGGCGTTGAAATCTGAGGAAAAGAAGTGCTGACGGAGCCAGGCATTGTAAGGGCGGCTTCCGCCCAAAATGAGAGAAGTGTTAATTAAGTTAAAGTTTTCGGTATGATGAATGTCTACCCGCACATTGTATCTGGAAAAGGGATGGCGGGGAGGGTGTCGAACCCACTAATTTAATTTATTCATGTGTTGAATGCGAGTTCAGTAGTAGGGTGCTGTTTACTATCAGAATTCCATGCAAATTGTTGAAGTAAGTGACAAATGGAATTTCGCTGTAATTAGTTTAGCAGAGAGGGTTATATATTGTAGGTATATTGTGGAATACAGGTATGGATACTTAAGAGGAAGGAAACTAAGCAACAAATGCGGATAAGGGCGACTCACAAAATTGGTGATACCAACAGAAGGAGTGTGGGAATCGTGCTTCTAAAATTTTCAATAAACCCAGAGATTGCAACAAAAAAAAAAAAGGAAACTTTGTGACAACCTCACTGGATCAGATTCGAAATCGTCTCATTTTCTCATTTTAGAGAGCCTGTACATATGAAACAACATCTTCTCAAGTTTGACCAAGAATCCTTGACCATTATGGGCATCCTCTTACCCATGGAGCGAATTTGAGCTTATGATGGAGCGTTGGAGACTGTTAATGTCTATATTCTTTAAATCGTTTAAGTCATTATAGAGAGCTCGACATGTACAGAGTACGTGGATGATTGTCTCCTCTTCCTACACGTCCATGCAGCTTCTATAGAAATCGCTTGTAAAGGCGGCAAGCTTCTTGCATGTTTGCCTATGAGGCTGTGTCCAGTGATGACACATATGATGGAGATGTTTATGACTGAGATGTTTACTATTTAGAAGGATCAAACTCTTAGATCAATTCAGATCCAGCTTTGGCCAGATCTGTTTGGTCGCTAGACATGTTGGTTAAACAGTCCACCTAAGGTCTGTTCTTTTATTGGCATCCAGCTTTAATATTAATTTGCACGTAGCGATTGCTATACCAATGCTATCCTTTTCCGATAGAATGGGTAGAGTGGTTCCAATTTTGGCGAGTTCGTCAGCCCTACAATTCCCTGGAATACTCGTATGTCTGTGGCCCGGCACCCAGCAAATATGAAGCTTGAACTGCTCTGCCCTCTCCCTAAGAGATGATTTAATGAGACTGAGTCCAGGGACTTGATAGCGGCCTGACTAGCCGAAAAGATGCGGATATCCTTTGCAGATATCACGTTTTCCTTCAGCCAGGACAGAGCTTCTTTACTCGAAAAAATTCGCGCCTGGGTAGGCTTAGATTTAGCTTATCTGAGAAAACACCGTCATCAACCCCGCTATCGGTTTTAAATCCATCTGTGTTAAAGTGGATTGACCTGTCCTCCATGAAAGCATCTTCCTTCCAAAAAGATCTAGAGGGGAAGCTGCAATGGAAGTTTTTGTCAAACCAAAGTTCAGGTATAGTGTAATCGACGTTCTCTGTAAGGATTCCGAGTATATTAAGAATATTAGCGTGGCCAAATAAATTATTTGTCCACAGTGTAATCGCAGCTACTTGCATGCTGAAGTGAAATGTCGCGGAGAAAGTAGAACTTAGGGCTCTATTTATGCATACACATGCTGCCCCTTGAACCCTAGTTAGTTTGCTGCAATTGACTGCATTGTCTAAGGCCGTCCACCAGACAACAACCCTGTAGGTGAGCATTGGTCTTATGACCGAGGTGTATAAGTAGCCAGTGGGTTATCCGAGGTTGAAGGCCCCATTTGTTCCCCCATTTGCTTTTTTGCAAGACAATAAAGTTACTGCAGCTTACTTGACTCTTTCTTGAATGTTAGGTTTTCCGTTGAGTTTCCTCTCAAAAATGAGACTCTCGATATTTTTCTGCATCGGAAAAGACTAAACTGGTACCGTTTATTGAGGGAGGGTCTATAATTGGAATTTTGTATTTCCCGGAAAAGAGGACAAGATCAGTTTTATGGGGGGTTTATTCCCAATCCACAGCGATCTACCCAACGGGTTAATCTGTTAAGATTAAAATGCTTACTTGAGATGGCTATAGCAACGTCATCCGCATAGGCAATCACCCTGCTACCTCCCGCTTCCAGGTATATCAGCAAGTCCAGAGAAGGGGCGAGAGAACACCGTCTTGTGGAGTACCTCTGCTGGCACATCTTTTAGCAGAAGCCCGACCCAGTTTGGAGTTGATTATCCTGCTTATTAGCATAAGGCTGATCAACTCCCCAAGTGAGTCCTCTATCTGTAGAGTTGACAGCGCAGTCGTGATTGCGGATGTGTTGACGTTGTTAAAGGCGCCCTCTACGTATGTCTAGGAAAGCAACCATTGTGTACTCCTTATATTGTAGCGATCGTTCGATGGGGCTAGTCAGTGAATGCAGAGCCGTTTCCATCGACTTTCCTTTACTGTAGGCATGTTGAGCTGTTGACGGAAGTCTTGGATAAATTTTAGCACGTATATGGATATCAATCAATCGTTCTAGAGTTTTCAGAAGAAAAGATGATAGACTTATAGGTCTGAGGTCGTTTGGGACAATATGAGAACATTTTCAGCTTTGGGAATGAAAACTACATTGACTTCTGTGGAACAGTGGATTGTGGATCAGTTCTACACAGCTCCTAATGATATTCTCTAGCGTAGGCAGGATAATATCTGAGGACCTCTGTAGCTCCGCAGGTATTATACCGTGCGAACTAGCAGACTTGTATGGTTTGAAGCTATGCAGCGCCAAGAGCAGTTTGTCTTTTATAATCAGACCGTCACGGTTGCAGTAGTCCTGTTTGGGTTACTTTCCACTTGAAATTGTCCAAGAGCCATCGGTTCAAACATATAGACATCAGAGGATTTGTAGAAAGGAGTTTTCTTAGCCTCGATGCCTCAAAGGTTTCTGTTATTTTGCCACAGAAGTGGCAACCTCCTGGATTGTCGCTCTGCCTCCCTCAGTTCTTTTGTATATAATTTGAGGGATTCTTTGTATGAGTCCCAGACAGTCACTTTTCTTGTGCTTTTAATTATTTTTGGATTGAATAAGAGGGCAGGAAGCAGTCATAGCCTGATTGAGAGATAGTGTGAACTCCTTGACTTTCATGTGAAGCTCATTGGTGTCACGGGGGATACTTGAGAGTTCAGAGGATAGTGTTTCTGATAGTATTCCTCTGTATTTTGGCCAATCTGCGTCGAGGAGCATCACTCAGGTTGAATTGGATGTATCTGTGGCCTGGAAATGAGTGTTCAGACCATACCATCCAGTTCGTTAGCATTTGAGTGATGTTGTCGTGGACAAGAGTGATATTTAGCACTTCCTGTCGGTTTCTTGTTATAAAAGTGGGCCCATTGCCAATGTTGCAGATGATGAGGTTAGTACTTATAATATAATCAAAAAGTGACTTATCTCTATCGTTGATGTCGGTACTGCCCAATACCGTGCGATGACCGTTAACGCCGTATCCGATGATGAGGCCAGTTTTTAGCTTTCCACCTTCCATTACCACCCATTCTAGGTTATCACCAGGGAGAGGGCCAACATGATCGTGGCCAAGATATGCCGATTCCGGGAGAACTTCTCGAGAGTCATTGACGTTACTCAGCCTCTACAACTCGACAAGTTCGATCCTCAGATAGGGGAACAAGGATGTTAACACAGACTGGATTGTGTCATAAAAAATGGAATCAGGAAGAGCAAAAATCGGGGAAGAAGGATAACTTTTCTCGATACTATTGCATCGAGTACGATACACGTTCTTACCGTATATTCATATGCGATTTCGTTTCATATCCATTAGCGAATTACTGTAGGTGAGAGACATGCGTATTCATCTATGAAATTTACTCAGATTAATCTTTGATATACATGTAGGAGGATTTCCGTGCTTACTACTAAATCTAACCGGAACCATGGATATAGAAAAAATTTGTGTGCATCTGTGGCCTGAAAAGTTTCATACGCTTTTCACCACTATACGAGTAAGACGTGAGACCTAACAGGGCGACAGATTGTCTTATATTTTGCCGAATACACGCTCAGGATCTAAGCTTGGACAATTCTAAGGCAACAATTTAATTGCAGTACTCGTGAGCTATAAATTGAACGGAGATTGGTATGGGCTTGACGTTGCCTCAACTTACCACCAAAGACATGCCCAAAATCATTGAGATGCCAGGAAAAGGGGACTTTTTCATATCGTAGGATGCTAATGAGAAGACGTTTTGTGACATTACCAAGCCCAACTTGAGAGGCACTCATGTCATTATCGCCTGACTTGATTTTCAATAAAGTTGGCTTCTAGCTGAATGCTTTGCCTAAACTCAAAATGAAACAAAAGGTAGAGGAAGCTGTTCTGAAAGGTTTTCAATGGTGAAGCCCAGGAGCCTAGAACCACTGACTGAAGGTACGATACTCAACGCCTGCGGGACGTCATCGCCGGCTATGCTTACTTCCATGTCATTTTGCCATTTCGAGCGGGACTCAGGCAAAACGTCTATGACTTTCGGGATGTAGGCAAACGCTTCGTATCACTGTGCATACTAAGTATATACTTAGTGCCGCGGCTACAATATAACTCGACATTTTGCTAGGAGATTTAAAAGTAAGGCTGAATAAGGAAACTGTCCTTGAGCCTGTCATCGGAAAACACCAATTCCGGTAAATGGATTCAAGTTTTTACAGTTTGTAACGGGGCGAAACCTTTAAGTAGCTAGCGTACATCTCAACATCTATAAAGAGACTTGGCTATCCCCTGATAATTAGGCGTCAAACAGATTTTGATTATCTGCGCCATATACTCTTCCAGTATTCTGGAGGTCCGAACTTTCCGAGAGCCAATATCGACTCGGATCATGACCTTGTTGTAGCCAGGATACGAATGCTAATATCACAAGTACAACAGGGTCATATAAGACCACAAAAAGGAAAAATGAACCATCCACCTTGGACGAAGACGACAGACGCAGTCCCAAGCAGCAACGACAACAGCAAAGGAATCAGACGCCGAATTACTGCCGCCGATCGCTGTTCCTCTGGGCTCAGGATGCAAACGAATAATAGAGCCCTTTGTCTTAACAACAAAGACTCTTATCAAGCTTGCTGTAGGGACTTGATGGTTGAGTCTCAGGTCCTCTCCGGACTGTACTGGCACCTAAGTAAGCAGGCTATTCACAACTTGAACATTGGCTCACTAAATGTTTTAATCTGACGTGCCCATGCAGATTGCAGCTTTTGATGGTGGAATGCAGACCTACAATATGTGGAAGAGGGTTCGATGTACAAAAAAAAAATATATAAAAGGTCAGTTAGGACTTTGGAAAGTGGTATTTATAGAAATTTTTGTGGTCAGCTTGGTTAAATTCCTTAAAACGGCCCTCCAGTTTCTAGGCAGTCAAAAGGCACCTTCACTGATGCCCAATCAAATGCAGGTGATTTAGTGCAGGTAGATCTAGCCATAATCGACTCCTGGTGTCTTAGGAATGGTTATTCGTCAATCTCATTAAAACTGGTGTCGTTCTCCACACGAGAAGGAAGAAGCTGAAGAAGCTTAAAGTATCACCATCCGTTTCTCCAACGATGCTAGGTATCTGGATGTTATCCTGGATAGCAAACTTTTATCAACTATACATGTCGGTCTTCTGTAGTAGCGCTTTTGGCAAGGCTTATCACTGAGACAGGTGGTCTTGCTCTACGCGGGTATGATAAGACCAACCCTACCTTACGAGCAAGGGTTTGATGGAATAGAAATTCACGCAAGTGGAATATTGCTGCTATGCCAGGCCCCGTTCTAAATGTATTGATGGATCTCCCTCACCTTGATAGACACGTCATCGGGTGCACTCTTAAAGCCATCCCTCGTTTAAAAAGATATGATACGTCCTGCACTGACTTCGATCTTATCGACATTCCATCTGATGCAGTAACATCGGAGTTCCGGTGGCTACGGACACATAAATTAGGGGCTTCGGCCAACATATTGGCCACGAAAGGAATGTATGTTGATCTTCGCCGCTGGCTTCAGAATCGATTTAAGAAATTCTGAAGAAGGTCAAAGTTTGCTATTGCTATTCTTTAGGCAAACTTCTGTCCGTCTTCCAAGCAGAGATGTATGCAATCTTGAAGGCAATACTCTAAATCTTAAGGAAAATTGGTGGTGGAGGGAATAATATCAGCGTTGTTAGCAACAATCCTGTGCCTTAGGTCTTATGGAAACCCTTCACCATCTTCATGGAAGCTCGAAAATACAAAACTTCTTAGAAAGTTAGAAAGCTCAAATCACAGAGTCTTGTTCCAGGCCACAATGGGATGAGTTTGCTAGGAATCCAGCCGACGTTGGAACTTGCATCGTCCTTCGTCTGTACTCCGCTATGTCTGAACGCCCTAGCTCGTTGTACGCGGTCTTTAGGAAGGCTGCCCATAAGCTGCTCTGCCACCATCTGTTTTTGGCGAAAACAAGTAACGCACCGCCCTATGCTGGATTTTAACGCACGTCTCAGAGTAGGGATCCAAAATTTCTGCCTGATGTACTGCATACACAGCTGCACCCCGCCATGCAGAGTTCTTAGATGCGCTTCCCTCAATAAGAGTTCACTCAGCTTGCTCCTTGCTGGTAAGATTATTGGATGGATGCTCTGATATGGTAGTGATGAGTCTTGTAGACGTCCTCCTACCCTCAGTGTGCCCTTAGAGTCTACGAAGGGAGTCAGTGTTAGGAGATTGCTCGAGCTATCCATTGATCTGTTGCATTTAATATCTTTAAGCTTCTGTTGACACGCTTCCTGCTGCATGACCTTGATCCAGTAGATCAACGCGTCTTCTCGCTCTGACGATGTCACAGGTCCGGTCCACACTGTCTCCTTTCTTGCCTTCCGCACGAACCTCAGCACTAATGCCGTTATCCGAAGCATGCTTTGCAAGGTGTATTTGTGCTCTAAAAGACTTATGTCATCGATGGCCAGATGGACTGCTCTTAGGTCCATCAAGTTCCCGATGATTTCTGGCTTCTGCTCTCCAGTTGCTCCTGCTCCCTGCTGCTCACTCATGGTTGCCTGTGGTTTCGGCCAGTTCTGCTCTGAACTCCTAAGCCAATGCAGTCCTTCGCACCATTCTTAGCTTAGCTCCGTCATTCGCCCTGCAGCAACTCCTCTTGATCCTAAGTCGGCTGGATTGTCGGCGGTGGCAACATGTTTCCAAGGATAACCGCCAGTTAGCTCCTGGATAGAACTGACTCGATTGGCAACGAAGGTTTTTAGCTCAAATTGTAATTTGCGGATCCAATGTAGCACTACCATGGAGTCGCTCCAGTAAGTTCTCTGCACGTGCTGAAGTCTGCACGCCTTTATTACTTGTGCCATCAACCTGGATAATAGCACGGCTGCACATAGTTCCAACCTTGGCACCGAGATCGTCTTGAGTGGCACTACCCTGGTTTTTGATGCCAATAGGACGGACTTCGTCCTGCCTTCGCTTGATGTTACTCACAAGTACATAACTGCGGCAAACGCTCTTGTGGATGCGTCGCGAATCCGTGGAGTTGCATCTTGCTTGTTCTCTCAGTGCCCATCCATCTCGGAACTCGCACTGATGCTAAGATGGGCAGCTGCTCGTAGAAATGCGTCCATGTGGGGGCCGAGCAGGCGGGTATTTACTCGTCCCACTGCGCCCCGGAACGCCGCAAGTCCTGTATGAAGATCTTCGCAGTAATGATCATTGGGGCAAGATATCCACATGGATCGTATAGCTTCGCAATTGTACTGATGACCGCTCGCTTGGTCGAAGTCGGGTGCCCCTAGTCTAGGCGTACCTTAAACATGATGTCATCCGTTGATGAATCCCAGACCAAACCCAAAATTGAAGTGGCGTGGTCTTCCGCGAAAGATAGCTCCGTTCCGCTGCTCGGCCGCTCTTGCTACGTGCTCGGATCTTTCATGTTGATTGTAAAAGGCTGAGTCTAGTGCACTCGCTCGTCGCTCCAGAAATTGTAGAAACTCTTTAAGAGTGGCCATTTTACGCACATCGTCTCTAGTCATCTGCCATGCGTGGTTCGTTTCGCCATCTAGTCTCGCCCTGAGCATATTGACGATAAATGGGTCCCACGATGTGATGTCGAGACCGAGGGCTCGTAATGAACTTAGATGAACGTTCTCTTCATTCACCAGGTCACGAATCCCTTTAGCTCCGGGTGATGCTGGACTTACCTTGGGCATTGCATGCAAGGCGCGTCCACGATGTTCTGTTTGTTATCGAACACTTCGTTCAGCTTGCTCCAGGCTGCCCCGTAATTCGCCTCCGTGGTCTGCCATCTGCTGATTAGCCTCGCCGGAGCACCCTCTAAGGCTAGCGTCAGCTCACGCATTTTCGTTACATTCGCCAACGTCGGGTTGTTGTGCACTTCTGTGAGGAATTGATCCCGGAATTCGCGCCACTTCGTGTAGTCGCCCCTAAAAACTGTTATCTTAGGGAGCCGCTCTCGTCGCACTTGAATTATGCTCGGCTGCGAGTTTGAAACGCTCTCCGCAGCTGCTCTAGTCGCACCTTGACGCCCCACCTCTGCAGTGCGAGTTCGCAATCTTGCCACTGCCGTGTGGTAGCTGTCCTCAGCTGCTGCCAAATACTCCCCATGCTCCTCCGATTCTTTCGAGTTCGCTACTTCTCGACCAGCGGCATATGCTCCAAAACCAATTTTTCGTAAGCCCTCTCGGCTGCTTCCAGTTTGGTTTGAAGCAACGGCTCGTCCGCCCTTTCGAATTCGTCCGCGGCTATGAATTTGGAAATCCGAGTAAGTCTCGTCTCGCCAAATCACCCATCGCTCGCACTTTTTGTAGACCTAACGCTGTTGTCTTGGATCTCGCTCTGCCGTAAGACCGCACGGTCCGTAGCAATTCAGGTCAAGCCTTCGGAAATGGCTACGAACGCGCACAGAATCGAGCGGTTGTCACAATATCTTTAGCTACGCACTGCCCTTGCACGAAAGTCTTCCTCTGAGTGGAAAATTCACGAGTTCGGATTGAAACTGCGTGGCACAGATGTTTATTTCCTCGTTGGAACACACAAGGCAAAAATAAAATGCTCGCACTGGCTCAATTGCAATGTTTGCACTGAAATAATTTTCTTGCACTACACTATTGCATTTATTAGTAATCCCGCACTGCGCGCTGATTACTCTCCGGCTCGAAGGACCAAATGTTCAGTAACTCAAAAAAAAGAAATGCACTTTTAAAAAAAACACGATTTTATTTTGCGGACTGTATCTACTATACATAAGCACAACTGCTCTCTTAAAAGGTCTAATTCCAAGTGACGAGAATAGTTTTCGCGTCGCACAATGTTTGTGCACACCGCAGCCGTACATTTCACGGATAAAGGTCGCAGGTTGGAAGAATAGTCGAACGTTATCGGCTGTTCTTCTTAGTGTGCTCTTCGTTGCGCCTCGTGAAGCGGTATTCTGCCCTGCCAGTCGCTGTGCTGGTTGTATCGCTTGCCATTGGGTTGCTCTGTGTATGCTGGCTCAACACACATTTGGTGTTGATGTTGACCCGTTGCGCCGCTCAGGAAAACCGTTGGCTTAATGCCTTGCTATCGCGTTTGGTGATGCTCTATCACTGGCATATGATGCTACATTCTTGGGTTTGAACACTATTTATATTTCTTGGATGGTCCTCGTAGCAATATAATGTAGCCAATACCATAGATCTCTCATAAAACTCTCCCTTCCCAACTAACTGGAAATCTTTTCTATAATCCTGCCATCTAGGTAAATCGAGCTGCTTAGCTCTCTCTCTCTCTCTCTCTCTCTAGGGGAATGTCGTTATTCCGCATCCCTAGATATTCGCAGCTTAGAGCCTTTATTTATTTTTTTTCTCTAACAAGGAGCTTCGATGCATAAAAGTTTTTTTTAGTTTGCCCCCGGCTTTAGGGCAAAAACGGATCCCTCGGAACCAAACCGAACGCTAACCAAACTCTCATATCTATGTGAAAATCCTTTGGCTTGTATTTTAACGATATTATCCGTTGCACAGTTTCCTGACACGCATTCAATTTAACTGTACCCAGTTCACTGGAAAAAGGATTCACCCTATGACATGCCAGATACCCGGATTCCTATTCCCTCTTCTAAACAGCAGCGAATTCGCTACACCTACACTCCTGTGCTATATGAGTTCAATGTGCCTGGTGCACAATGTATTGTATATCCAGGGCAGTTGTACCATTTTTAACTGAAACTTAAACTGCCAGAAGTTAAACCACATCGCCAGGAATATAGGGGAGCGACAGGACGAAAGACAGATACACTAAACAAAAAAAAAAAAAAAAAAAAAACCATACAACAACGCCCATTCTGCTGCCATGAACAGGGAACAATTCGCTTTCAACAGACATCCCGCTCTGCCGCTCGCAGTCCGGAACATTTTTATATTCTCATGCCCGACATGGTAAGAAGGGCAACAACACATCCCACACTAGCACCCAACACATATCCTTACTATAGTTCCTGCTCCTGGAATGCATGATTATTTAGCTAGTCCACGGAGTGCATTACACCAGGCTTGTCGTCCTGAATCTCCTCCCACCACCAGAACAAAAAAAAAACCTCGTCGGAAGCGCGCAACAAAAAGTCATAAAATGTGGCCAAAAGGACAAAACATATACGTATACACAACCAGGGAATGGCGAACTACAAAATAATATAAAAAAAGGATTCTCTATCTTCTATTCATGTTCGCATTGTGTCATACTGACTTACATTGCAAAGAAGGATTTACAAAAGCGAGTATTCGAAAAGAAGCAGCGTGGGAGTAGGAGAGTCAGAAGAAGTGCAGGGAGGCAGAAAAAAAAACACACACACGAAATGAATTATTATCCTTTTGTGCTGAGAGCTCATATCTCTTTTAAAAGGGGTGCGGGTGGGAGCTTAGGTGGAAGGCTTTTTAATAAATATCCCTTCGTCTGCAGGACTCATTGTCTTACATAGTCGTCTCAGTGTACTACTGCTTGTGTGTCTCCTTAGGCTTACCAAACTCATGGAAGAGGAAAACACAAAAAAAGGGGCAACCAACTGAAGGCACAAAGTCATCCTTAACGGAAGTGCATCCATTCATCGCGAGAGTACGGTAAGTAGGTAGGTACGCGGTAAGTAGAAACTGGCAACCGAAGGGTGAAAAGTGGAAAGTGGAAAGCGGAAAGCGGAAAGAGTGTTCCTGACACAAGGTTCCTTCTGTTGAGCGCTTTGGGAGATACTACTTCTGCTAGTGAATGAAGACGAACGCGAAGAGATTACGTTTCCAGCAGATCATCAGTATCACCAGCATCATCTTCATCATCATCCTCATCATCCTCAACATCATCATCGTCAGTTTCTTCATCATCGTCTTCGTCTTTGCCTTTATCGTGCTCGTTTTCGTTGTCATTGGAGGCTTGTCATGGGCTTCTAGTCTCTCCAACCACTACGCCCAAGGGGACGTTCACATCCATTATGTATAATTCACAAATGGAAATTTGCAATTTAAAATTAAAGCGACGAAAGGTTTTTGTGATGTAGAAGACATGCGATTCGGATGATTTATGATGGAAGACGAATAGGAGAAAACAGAGTCTTTGAGTCTAAGGACAGATAGGTGGGTAGGTCTGGTTTCTTTTTCTAATTCGTTTTTTTTTCGACAACTTAATGGGGTTTCCAAGCTTTAAATTGGGTCAACTTTAAGTGAATCAAGGAGGTTTGACTGCAGAAGAGCACTCAGGATGACAAATTGTTGAAAGGATGTGCACTATTTGAGTATAGAAAAATACATATCTGCTGACGAGCTGATAAAGGATTGTCACGAAATCGGTGTAACTACCTTTTCACTAAATTTTCATATCAAGGGGTGATTGTTCCTCTAAGAATTCACCAGAACATGTTTTTCGAGAACTATTGTAATTCTCTGACTTGGTAGTCCTTTGGCATGATGTCTATTAAAGGATGTCTAGATAAATCTGCTAGGGCAATTTCCTCTTTGAAGACAAGTCTAATCGTTCATCGTGACGACATTTGAAATTTGAAAAATAAATGGTGGCGTAGGATTCTTTAATGGTTCTACGGCAGCTTTCATATCCTCAAAATGGATTACTCGTCCTAGAAATAGTCTGACCTTATAAGTTTTGGTTTGCACGTGGGTATAGCTTCAGATTCAGTAGTGAAACCTGAGGGACCCTGAACACACAGAAAAGGACAACGATGTTCTGATATGCACGTGGACTGTTCGTCCATGTGCAGCTGTACTAGCGAACACCCTGGGCTGCTATAAATCAGATATCACAGGAATCCAGGAAATACGGTGGGATGGGCCAGACAATGGGCTACAGAAAAGTGCGCATATCAGATAAGGTCGTCTATATTTCGTAGCATATTTGGGTTGGGGGTTCTGGTGTTCATGCGTTCAAGGTGTCGTAGATATCAGTTCACTAGTTCACTGTTGAAATGTCTTTTTCATTTTTCGTTGATGCAAATGGGTTCAAATTTATCTGAAGGGCTTTTCTCTCGAAGCACCATAGAGCACGGATATCTCAAGCAACACAATAACGGAGGTGATCTAACGTTGAACGGCTTTAATAGAGAAATGTTATTTCGGTCCTAAAAGACCAACCCGACAGAGGAAAACCGAAAAAAGTTCAAACGAGCCAGAAATGACTGCAACGGCTTTCTTAAGCGTGTGAAATTCTAATACGACCGAAAACTGAGGCAAAAAATACTGCAATGTCCCAAAGGCAGTAACAATTTTTGGTCGTTAGTCAAAAATATTAGAAATTCCGCCTCATCCTCCATCCCAACGCTCATGTACAATGACACTCCAGCTGCCAGCTCTTTGGACAAGGCCAATCTGCTTGCTGCACACTTTGCGGCCAGCTCAACACTCCCAGATTTTGCTTTGTCTCCGCCTACACTTGAGTGCGTCGAATCTTCAATGGGACGAATCTACTTTCGCACTCGTGTAGTAGCAAGAGTACTTAAAGATCTCAACATACATAAATCCGCTGGTCCAGATGGTATATCTCCCCTTCTTCTGAAGAGGTGTTCCTCGCTGGCAGAACCACTGCGTAAGCTTTTTTATCAACACTACACTTTAGGACTCTTCCCGAGCAGACGGAAAACAATATTTGTCCAGCCCGTCCCTAAAAAAGGCGAATCATCTTCTCTCTCCTCCTACAGACCCATTGCACTTAGGTCCCTTCTTTCCAAGGTCATGGAAATGCTGATAAATCGTCGAAATACGAAAACTTTTCAATGACCGGCAGTACGGTTTTCATAGCAACAGGTCCACTGGTAATTTGATGGCATGCCTCATCGAAAAGTGGAACCAAAGCGTACATCAATCTGGCGAAAGCAAGATAGTTGCTCTTGATATTTGATAAGGCATTTGACAGAATTTGGCATCAGGCTCTTTTGTCGAAAATGCGTGCATTTGGGATCGACGACCCTCTTCTTCAATGGATTAAAAATTACTTTTCGGAACGTTCAATTCAAGTTATCTTGGACGGTTTCAAGTCTGATATTTACAAAATAAATGCTGGTGTGCCCCAGGGCTCTGTTCTGTCACCGACACTGTTTTTAATTTTCATTAACGATCTCTTGTCTGCTACTTCTAATCCAACATATTCCCTTGCTGACGACAGTACTCTCTGCTTTTCATATTCGTTTCCGGACTCACGGCCCTGCTCTTCGGCTGTAGTACGAGAACGGCAGCGTATGCTAAGCTCATTAAATCCCGATATCAACAGCATAACCAATTGGGGAACTATCAACAGAATGGAATTTAATGCTTCCAAAACACAATGCTATCTGCTGTCTTCAAAGCGAAATTTCAACACCCAGCCATTATCTATGAATGGCACTTGCATTGTCGAAACTGAAAAACTTTCCATTCTCGGTATGTGTGGCAATGGCAACTTACGTTAGAATGATCATCAAAAATGCTGCGAAAGGTCTAGGTTTCCTCAAGTGATGTAAGAAATATTTTACCCCCTCTGATCTGGCCTCAATATATAAGGCATTCATCCGCCCAAAATTGGAGTACAACGCCCACATCTGGTCAGGTGCTCCTAAAACATCTCTGCACTTGCTAGATAGGATTCAAAACCGTGCGATAAAACTTATTGACGATACTAATATCAGTCAATCAATGGACACCCTCGAACACCGACGAAATGTCTCGCGTCTCCCTTTGTTTTATCGCTATTTTCACCACCAGTGCTCCACTGAAATCGCCAGTAGCATTCCGCCCATTCAAACTTTCAACCGTAACACCCGTCTCGCTATGAATGCTCATCAGTATACCCTCAAGCCCATTTTCGGACGTACTCTAAAATATCGTGATTCGTTCCTAAGCCGTACAACTCGCTTATGGAATGCCCTGCCGATCTCTGTATTTCCTGGTCGTTATAACTTGCAAACATTTAAAAACAATGTACATCGGTACCTCTCTTTTCTTCCTCCCTAAATTTCCTTTGCCCGCGCTGTGAACAATCACCTTAAGGGTACACAAGCCCCTTGAGCGCTCTCATTATAAAAAAAAAAAAAAATGCAACAAATCGAAGCTTAAATCTAAGCTCATCAACGATCGTTGTATATTAATAGCTAGCGGTCCCTGATGAATGTGATAGAGTGCCAAATATATCACTGTTGATATGCTTCAACCGACCATACGGTAATTGTGTGTGCCTCTGGATCTGGTTCTGCTATGTACATATGCCTGACAAATTGGCAAATCTTTTTGCGCGTTTCGGGGCACGCAAACTATGTAAGAGATTCATTAAGACTCTTCTTAAAGATTTCGGCACAATAGGCCGCACTTTATTGAAAAACCGCTCAGGGGATTGGTGTATGATTGTTCTTCTTGATGGCGTTGGGGCAGAACCCATCGATTAAAAATTGATAATTGCCCTTGCTCTTATTCACTGTTCGAGGTCTTGGGTCACTTTGACCCTCTCGTGTGTTTTTAGCCATCGGCATCAGCACTTAATTTTTAGAGCCAAAAAAACAGCTATGGGCGTTAACTATTAACATTCGGATAATTTGGCAGCATTGCCATTTAATTTGTCAAAAAGTGACACCTACTGTGTCCGAGGAATAGCGCGTGACATTTTTTGGAAGACACATTTCGAGAAGATTTTTGTCAGGCCGTTGTCGTTCAACCTTTGGAAAACTTGGCGAAGATGATGATTCACAGAACCAAAGCAGATGTTAGAAAAATGCAAAATCGCTTATAGATACGTCACTGTAAGGCTATCCACGGTATTTCTAAGGCTAAATTCAAACAGGCAGAATTGAGTAATTATCGGCGTTTTCGGCACATGGGCTGGTTCTACGCGCAGTTGTTAGAGAACTCATTGCAAGTCGATTGTGGAAATATTGTTCATCTATGCAGAATATGGTAATAATTTTGAATCAATGGGATTCTGTGGCGATCTGTCTACGTCCTCGCATTGTGTACACAGTAGTTACCTCAATCTCAGTTCGGTTGGCGAGCTATGTGCAGAAGCTTTGTCCAAATGCTTTGGAGGATCGAAAAATTCTCTTCGGAATCTCAAAATCCAAACTACACGAGGCAGCGGATACGGGAGGACCGCTCGTTCGAAGATTTGTTATGCGAAACCAATTTGTTAATGGGTTGGCTAGTTTGCTATTTAACAAAAACTTCTAATTAGAGCAGTGTTTACGTCAAATCTTTATGTTTGCTCTATAACGCTTGTGGTACTAGCACAGTAGGTTCTTCTGCTCCGATTGACCACAATGAGGTTGAAAAATGACCGCGACCGCCATAAACGACTACGATGTTTATTTGACAGTTGATTTGATCTCTGTGTACTAACTATCATATAATGAGGTAACCCGCATGATGTCTCTGAAATCACCCCCTTCCATATCCTTATCACCCAACTCTACTAATCTCGGTAGCTCTTCGTTCAATGCTTGGAGAATTGCTCTCATCTGCGTTGGGAGTCGTTGTAATAACAACGATTTCAGAAACTTCTTGGTGATTTGTGCTCCTAGTAGCACTAGAATGTGCATTTTTGTTACCACGACTCGTGTGATCTGCTTGATGATGTGTGTTGTAGAGGATGTGGAGATAAGAAAGCGCATCCCTTTACCCGATATGTAGTTAAGGTCGTCGAAGAATGGTTGGTTTAGTGCACGCAGTTTGGCTCTTGTTAGTGCCGGACATTTGCAGAGGAAATGGGAGAGGGTTTCCTTCGCATTTTCGTTCCCGAACTATGACGGTGGAGATTGTATGGGATACCAATTTTGGCCGCATGGTCTCTAATTGGCCAATATCCCGTGAATATCGGCGTGATTTTGGCGATATCTAGGAGCGCTCAGTTTAGTGGGTCTTTTGTTCTACTCACATATCATCCTTGATATGGCGCAGTTCGTTAATCCCCTACATTGGAAGTTGGCCATCTGCAGGAAGTATGAGTGGATTTTTCCTTTAACCGTTCCTAGGGGAATGTGGACCCGTGCCGCGAGTGATCCGTGCAGAGCTGAGCCCTGCCTGGCCAGTTCATCCTAGAACCCAGAGCAGTGTGACCCTGAAGCATTCGTAAAAGCGGGCAAGCAAGGTATTTTTTTGTTTGTAAGTCGAGAGGCAGAATATGCAGGAGCTTAGTAAGGGCAGCCATTGGGGCCGACATCAATGCCATCGTGGTGCCTATTTTGGCTGTTCTTTGAAACCTTTTTAGTTTCATGTGATTGCACCCTTTGTTTAACACGGGCCACTATTCTAGTGACGTACTCTGTCTGTGTACATTCACAAGGTCATCTTCGTTTGAAGTCCTCACTTCTTTCCAAAGGTTTTGCTCCAAGCACAGAAGGCGACACATGCCTTCCTTACTCTGTATTCGATGTTTTGCTGGAGGACAGTGTGAGCAATGTGATAATGAATAGCACCAGTTCAGTTTTACTCGGGTTGACACCAAGGCCACAACTTCTGGCTCAGGTGTTTACCTTGTCTAGAGGAACCTCCATGATTTCACTTATTACGAAGCGAAACTTCCCTGATACTAGTATCACCACATCCTCCGCATACACGACCACCTTGATCCCTTCTCTGTCTAGTCTTACAAGGATATTTTTCATAACTATTAGCCAGAGTAGTGAAGAAATAATGCCGCCCTGTGGCGTTCCTCTATGGGCGAATTTGGTTAAGTGGCTGTTATCTGAATAATTGCTGCCTGAATGATTCTTGTTCTGAGCATAGAGACTATCGATGAGAGATTCGTGAATATCCTCAGGGTGTATGTTATCTAAGTCTCCCTCTGTGTCTAGCAAAGAGGCTAGGGTATATTCTTTGTTTGCACTACCTCGTGGAGAGCCGTTTCCGTTGACCTTCCCTTGAGGTAGGAGTGCTTTGATTTGCGCTGATTCTTCTAGAATGCTTCGCATGTGGATGTCTAAGATACACTCTAGGATTTTAAGTACGAAGAGGTTCAAAAGACTCGTGACCGCGTTCACCTACGTGCGGTATAAACACCACTCCAGAGCGTCTCCAGGAGTAGGCTAAATAGTTCAGTATTAAACAACTTCTGAAGATTGACGCTAGCCAAGGTATTACTAGGTTTTGGGTTCTTTGTAGCACGACAGGTAGTCTTGAACGGGAAGAAGCTGTTAATAGGCCAGGAAATATCTTCCACGGAAATGATCGAATTGATATTGCTCTGGGAGGCAGGTTGTATTTGCCGATACCTACCAGGTGCCGTACTAATATCAGCGCATCCGGAAAATGTGTGTTCACCAGGAGTTTCTGGGTCTCTGCAGAGGATTTTGTCCATCGTCCATCTCACCTTTTCAGAAAGGAAAGGTTGGAGTGTTACTTGGACATAATATTTCTAAGCCTGGCGGAGTACCTGAGGGTGATATGGTCGTTTGTCCCGTACTTCGATATGACAGCAGTCTTTTTTCATCATTGTCTAGCGGAACAATACTGTTTCGGAAATTCTACTCCACTGATCACTAAATAATATTTGGATGTATGCATAGTGATCTCCTGGCTTTGTATAGCTCTATTTTGGTGGACCAGACTCCTGTTTTTTCGTGCCGGAATGAGCATATTCTGCAAACCATCCCAGGAAAATTAGTCTCAACGTCGCGAGTAGCTGGATCTTTATTAAGGGATGATCTTCAATCGTTCATTCCAGACACCAAAGTTGTTGGAATTCGATGTCCATTATCATTCCTGACAAGCGTGCGACAGCTCCTAAGATTTCCCAAAATCTCAAAATCTTATGTTCTTGATGTTATAGTCGACCCTAACTAAGAACAGGTCTGGTGTTTACGGTCGCCTTAAAGGGACCAACCTTGCTGGAGTGATGAACTTTTTACAGCTTGCTGTTGTCTCCTCCAATTTAATCCGTTGCACTCATTCCAGTGATTCTTGAACAGTTTCTGTCGAGTTGTGTGTGCCCCTGTCTGTTCAAAAATCCTTTAGAATTTGTAAACGAAACCATCTTCTTTGGAGTAAAGCAAATTAACAAACAGGTGTAAGGCGTGTCATTCCACAAAACCATCATTAACCTAATTTGTAGCAATTTTTCCATTTTTCTTTTGCTTAGGTCGAAGAAAGGATTCCAGCCAGGAGTCGTGATATACGTATCTTCTTCTTATGCAGCTACACAGTCTGCCCTGGCAGTCAAAGAGTTAACGACATGAAAAATGAAAATTTCTGCGGGCCACATCAACTCGGAATTAACTCATCGTCTAATTAGAGGTGCTCCAGGATTGCTTTGAAGTCTCTCCGAAATTAAGCAGCACACGGGGATATTTTTCCCCTTTTTTCACTATGAATCCTGTCAGTTGTTTGATTGCTGGCCGCGCCACCGCCGCCTCCTTGATGTGGTTTAATGATTTACTTTTCCTTTCCTCCCCTTAGCTCGAAGCGACAGTGAAACAATGAAAATGATGTTGGGTTGGTAGCATCATTACTGCAATCAACGGCAAACTAGCAGCTATCAACGGTAGAGTCTGATTCTAACCACCATCCGCGGGGCTAAAAAAAAAAAAAAAATTTAAATGCATAATTACTTCCCACCCATTTTTGTGGCACCACAAAAGAGCTACAGCTAGAGCAATGGAATGAAAAAGAAGAACAACACAACAAAGGCACACCGAAATGAAAAGATTTATTTCCATTTTGCCAGTCACAGCAATCCACACCGACACACAGATATATTTCGTTTAGCAGAATCTGGTCAGTCCCGCATGTATCATACAATCCTTGAAATTAAGATAAACAGTGGGTAGATGGGTTCACATGAGGGGATGATTTTTGACGAATTATTTCATAATCAAGACCAGCTCCAGTGATGACCCAATTCTCCAGATGTGTTCGTTTGTTTGTTTGCTATCGGAACGAATGCTCTCTATCTATCCGGCTCTCGTTGGTACTGTTTATTGGAATTTTATGAGGTATAGCAGTGAGTGAGACAAAACCAAGTTCTGATACTTTGTTGATGGGTGGCCGTAATAGGTTGGTCTAGTTTGCGTCCATCACCCCATTTAACCAAGCGGCAAATCATCAACATATTTATACAGCTCATAGAATGGTACATTAAGCACGTTTCCGTTAAGCAAACGCAAGCAACAGGGTGGGGGAAGGAGATTATGTTTTATGGAACAGGGTGGACTCCACACGACTTCACACGACTCCACTCTCCTCGCCGCTTTCAAGCTCAACTTTAGCATTACACTAAATTGAGGTGGAAGAATCTGGTCGAATGTTTTCCTGGGGATTTCCTGGAATTTGCCTGCGACTCTCCTCCCAGACATGCAAAGCGTGTGGGGATCATTTAATGTAAATTAGATGTCAAGTACGATTGAAGTGAATACCCAAACAGGGTGGTACTGAAGTTACACATGTTTGCATCGCATGAGGGTTAACCTCATCCGTTAGTACTCGTACTTCGAGGCATGTGAAGTGCATTGACATGCATAGTGTGTTCCTTCTCGGTGCTGATATGGAAAGTAGGACAGTTTCCCTGTGGGGAAGAGATTGCAAATTTTGTGTACATTGTGGATTCGATAGGAGTAGGAAAGGAAAACAAGAAGGAATCAGGATGTCATTAATGTATGCAATGTAAGACTAGTAAGTTGGGGGCTGTACTAATGGAATGTTTGTTGAAAGACTTTCGGTTTCGGGTGAATTGGATTTGCATGGCAAGGCTTCGGGAATGGCTTGGAGTGTTTGAATGAGTTTATGCAGCTTTAAAACTAACCAAAGCTGTTAGAAAAATATTTCTAATTTAGAAATGACGCCCGTTGTAACGCCATATTGGTTTTTATAATACTGCGCAAGGTTTTGGCGGTCTCCCAAGTCCTCGGGTAGGTACTGAGTGTTCAAAGTGCTCGTCTGTGAGCTAAAATGGCAAGTGCTCGTGGGCGAGCGTTCTCTAGTCTGGTGAGCTAGGAATCTGCCCTTCCCAAACGGACAAGACTTACCGAACGATGATAACTTTTGGCTTCCCTATATTTGATATTTGAACAGAGATAAGTTTCTGACACTTTTTTTAATCCAAATAGTGAAGAACGTGCTGATTTTAGGCACTGTTAACTGAAATGGGCCTACGCCCAATTATCAAGCATGGTACCATGGGAGTCAGGAGCCCACCGGCCAATGGTCCATGCCTGACTTGAAGGTGTAAGCCTCACGGTGGCTGTGGTTTAAACCTAAAATCGCAAGAAGAACTGGAGGACAGTTGGTTTCGACTCGCTGTAGAGTTGCAAAAAGTACAGGCTGCTGTGATCCTAAGATCAGCAAGAGTTTTCGAATTGGTATCCCAGGATGGCAAGGCGTATCTCTGCTCGCATGGATATATGGGTATCCCGTGAAATGAAGTCTTCACAGACAGGAGTTCACGTCAAACCCTAGAGACATTTGTCAACTGAAACGCAAGTTTAGCGGGTCGAGATGGTTGGATGCCTAGCAATTCGCGCCAATGGGTAGTAGCACTCTCTTATTTTACTCAGAAGTGCCTCATGGTAGTATTCACTAGCACAGAGTAGGTTTAACGCCATTAAGTGAGGCCCACAGTAGTTTACTTTCTTGGCATCAAGAAAATGAAAGAATCTAAGCAACCAGATTGTCGAGTGGATTGAGGAACGTCATACAGTGCTGTGCCCCAACAAATCTGGAAACAGATAACTATCTGAACAGCATTTGCAACGCAACAATACGGCGATATCGTCGCTGTCATGGGAGATCTATCATGTTATGGGGACAAACCTTGGAGATTTGGATGATAACCGTGAAATAGTTGTTTCCCTTAAGACGGAGGAGACACTTTCAAACTGCGAACTGCTTTAATAACAACATTTCAAGGATTCTCAAGTGCAACTTTCCGTCAACAACGGCAGTATCAAGATGCCAACCATTCAGGACCGTTGCGCCGCTGTGAAAAATATTTTCACTCTCGAAATGGAAGATTTTGTTGGAAGTTGGCAAGGAAGATAAGGTCACGTTTCTGAGAAAACGCGAAAGCTTATCGAAGAATGGAATATTCTTGCAGCTACACCTGCAACAAGGAGATTGACTTTATGTCACTTTACCGGTTAAAGATGAAGTGTAGCTTGAAACGTGACAAATTCAATTACACCAATGCGATGACCACGGACCTATGACATCAGAACCGTTTGGAAAACCACGTAAGAGTTGAGTGATGATCAAGAGTCTAAGCAACATCCAGTGTATACTTTGTAGGTTTTGCATGAAGACCACGTAAGGAGATGGATGTTCCTTGCAGAATAACTATCAACGATATACGAGTATGTACATCCAAAGCAATGTTCGTAGTTGAACATTGGTTGTCAGCAAAGACAGATCCTGACTTGCTTAGCCATTCATGAGAATTCTGGGTGGAGGAAAGCAGCTTTTCCTTATTTTCTGCCTTGCTTTCACAGTTGATCAACACAGTGTTTGTATAATACACAGACTATTTTGATTGCCAGCCTTCCCAATTCAAAGAGTCTGAATGGTATATCTGAACTTCAATCTTTGTTAGATGGATCGGCGGTTGTACTTGGACCTACGAGTAGGTCAACTAGATATCACCAGGATTGCTTCTGAGTGTAGATTTGACTGCATCGAATATACTTCGATTACTTCCATGATATTTGTGCGGGACTGGCGATTTCTTTGTTGATGCTCTGGCATACTGGAGAGTTTTCTGTTTAGGAGCTCATTGTAGGCTCTGTCTATATCAGCTGAGGTATCAGAGGCGACATTTTGCACCGCAGAGAGTACGTGTAAGCGTAGAGGCATATCTTTGGGATATTATCGATATAGTTGGAGGCTCGACTGTCTAGAAGTATGTAGGTTGCTTAATGACTCTTTGTGCTACATGTGATTTCTGTGCAAATTGTCGTGTGCCGCTTACTTATCACTGTGCATAGTATTCCTATGGAATACTTCCATCCAGCCAACTCAATCCTTTGATGTTTCAAGAAAGTTGTTCCCTTCAAATAGCCCGGTCGCGACGTATGCACTTAACAGATTTACGCCAAAGAATCTGAATCGCAGTAAAATCCAAGTTCGATCTGAATCATTTTCTAACAACGAATCAGAATCACAACAGTTACATACTAGTTTTCTTTCTGTCCGACGCTTTTCCTGGCCATCTCCCGTATAACAGTTCCTTTGACCTTTGACCATACGAGTACCAAGAACTAGCTAGTTGTTCTCCATTTTCGTTTCGGATGGTAATGCAGCTTAGAACGCTTCAAGGCCAACATTACGGTAAAGTTGGTCCGTGAAGTAGGCACTTAGGCCTACTGGACCATTATGATACCATGTGGATCCGTGATTTCTACGGTAGGGAACCAATTTGACCTTCTGACGAAGCATAGAAGACTGTTAACGCCTATATGGTTTAGATCACTTAAGCCATTGTAGAAGGAATCTCTTAAGTGGAGCTTGGAAGAGAGCTTGGAGTGTACTCGTAGATACAGCTTTGTACAGACGACAAGCCTTCTTGCATGCTTGCGCCTATAAGACAGCGTCCAGTGACGAGACCTACGATAGCGCTCGGATGTTTCCTATTTTGAAAGATCAAACTCTTAGAGCGATTCAGATTCAGCTTTGGCCAAATTTGTTTGATCGCTAGACATATTGACCCAACAGTCCACCTAAGGTTTGTTCTTCTATTAGCATCCAGCTTTAGTATTAATTTGTACATTCCTTTCTCAGGTAGGATAGGTAGAGTGATTCAAATTTTGGCGATTTCGTCGGCCCTACATTTGCCTGGAATATCTCAGTGGCTGACACACAACATACGTCAATGTTGAGCTGCTCTTCAATCTCCCTGAAAGATGATCATTAGTCAGAGGCGGTTTTAGAATTTTGTGAGACTGAGTCCAGAGATTTGATAGCGGCCTGACTATCCAAAAAAATGTGGATAACCCTTGCAGATATCACGTTTTTCTTGCTTTCCATGAAAGCATCTTCCCGTCAGGAGGATCTAGAGGCGATCCTTACATGCGAGTGTTTGTCAATGCTGTGGTATAGTGTAGTCGATGTTCTCTGGAAGGATTCCTCGTGAATAAGAATATTAGTGCTGCCAAATTGTTTAATCGCTTTTAGGCGAATAGCTGCGGCCGCACCCACTATGCCTGCTGAAAATATTGAGAGTTGTCGAGTGAAACAGAATATCCAGTGCCGCTGGGGAAGTAGAGCGCAAGGCTACGTTAATGAACAGACGGTGCCGTTATATAACGCCAATCGACATAGGGCCAAATTCCCTCATTTGGCCTTATGTCTCTTTCACAAAGGGCTATTAGGCCAAATTATTTTGAGACATAGGACCAAGTAAGTTTCAATGCACTATAAAAAAATATAGGCGCCTACCAGACATATTTCGTTCGACGCTAAAATTGAGATAAGAATAACATAGTTATGTGCGAAGTGAGCGAATAGGCGCCTGCCTGACAGTTGTTGACATACCCTTAGCGGAGCGACAAAGTCCCGTGAGAGCCTAAACCATGCGGAGAAAAGGGAGAAATGCTGTTAGCGGGCGAAGCGAGTCACCCACCCCAAACAGTGGTAAGTGACATAAAGCCAAATTGGTCGCTCTGTGGAAGTGACATAAGGCCAAATGCAAGTTTTAAAATTTAGCCTTACGTCGTTTGGCGTTATGCCACGGCACCTGCACAGACATGCTGTCCTTTGGACTTTGCATAGTTTGCTGCAGTTGACTGCATTGTCTAAAAGCGTCCACCAAATGACCACTCAGTGAGTTGAAGGCCCTATATCCTCTCAACAAAGTTACTTTAGCTTCCTTTACTCTTTCTTGAATATTAGGATTCCCGTTTAGTTTCCCGTCAAAGATAAGACGCAAATATTTCGGGTTATCGGAAAAGACTTAGCTGTTTCTTAGAAAAGAGGAGAAGGTCAGTTTTATCTGGGCCTACTCCCAATCCATAGCGATCCAACCAGCGGATTTATCTACCAAGATTTGCTCTAAGAGTTCTTTGATTGTATTGAAATGTTTTCCAGAGACTGCTATACCAATGTCATCCGCATTGGTAACTACACTGCTACCACCCGCTTCCAGGTATATCAGCAGTTCCTTAACCATTAAGTTCCAGATAAGGGACACCACCTTGCGAGGTACCACTCCTAACACTTTTTTTTAGCAGAAGCCCTATCCAGTTTGGGGCTGATTATCGTTCTATTTATCGTAAGACTGATGAACTCCCCAAGTGACGACAGCGCAGTCGTGATTGCAGATCAAAGTAAAGGCAAATTCAATGTTCGATGTGTCTAAACAGTGAATGTAGAGCCGTGTCCACCGAGCCGTAGGAAAAAGTCATGGATCAATTCCAGATCGTATATGAATATCAATCAGTCGTTCTAGAGTTTTCAGAAGGAAAGATGATGGACTTATGGTCTGAGATAACATGAGAACATTCCGGCTTTCGGAATGGAAACTATATGACAGGCGAAAGTGAGTTATTTCTGCGACGCTCGCCATGATACTCCCTATCGTTGGCAGTATGATATCTGAAGACCTTTGTAGCTCGGAGGGTATTTTACCATTCTACCCAGCAGACTTACTCGTATATGGTTTGAATCTATGCAGCTCCCAGAGCATAGATCAAAACTTGAATTTTAGTCGCGGCAGCAGTATTCCTGCTGAAGTTGTTATTGACTGTAAATAGGGAGCTACCTGGATAGTGGGTGTCCAATAGTGATTCATCGCTTCAGATCGTCTGTTTGTTTCAAAAAGCTGGGATTCGTAGGATTGGTAGAGAGCACTTGTTTTAGCTGCGATGCTTCAGAATAATTTTGTCATAGAATGACATCCTGGATAGTTGCTTTGCCTTCCTCAGTTCTTCAAATGGAAAACGTTCTAAAGCACAAAGTAAGAGATGGAAAATTCTGGCTCCCATTTTCCTCTGAACTTCTCAGATATGTACGAGTACTATTTCAAATAACGATAAAACTAGAGACTTCTTCTATGTTCTTCTAGGAAGTATCTACTACTCTGTGCACATGGGTGCTCCTCCTGCAGAAGCTGGTTCTGTAGTAGCACAAAATGAGATTTTTTGCAGCACCTTCAATTTCGACTACACATCCATGTATGCACTTTATGTCTACCTTACGCTACTACCTTTTCATTTTTACCCTGCAGTTCAGCACACATACTCGTATGTCCTCATCTACCGGTAGGATACAAAGGAAAATAACAAGTCCTTTACCAAGTCCACACATTTCTACATTCTTTGAATTCCTTTTAAAGATTCTATCGTATTTCGAAATGTCGCGTCAAATTCCTTTAAGAATTGATTGATGTCTTAAGATAGAAACCAAATCAAATGTCGTTGCACGCCAACTACACACATACTACACACTTCAGAATCTCCCCCAATTACAGCCCCAAGTTCATATTCCTACAGGACACACATAGCAGCAGTCTTCCGCCATTTGTTGTCGTCATTTAACAAATTGGGTTGAGCTCACATATCTCATTATCAATGTCTTTTCTTACACTTTTGTCAGTTTGGCCTTCCCTCCTTCGTACTCTGAGGCATACTATACGAACAGACACTGCTCTATTGAAGATGTGGGTGGTGGTAAATGATAGGTGGAAAGGGAAGAGAAGCACGAATACAAAAAAAAAACAAAAAAAATCAAAAATAAAGGCATAAATTATCCTGTCACAAAAATATTTCCTTTCTTCTCCATCATACCCACATAGGGCGGGCAGACAACAAGCCTCTCTATCGTCTATTACGTTACTCGTATAGAACGGCTTCCAATCTAATAACAAAAGAAACAATCCCCTGTCAGGGCGCGCTTCAACTACCCCATCCAACAACGACCTTAGCTGGCGGGAGGGTGTTGGGTGTCATGTTTTCTTCGAAAATATTACTTCCGAGTGAAATTTGAGATTTTTCATATGCATACAATGGATTGAGGTGAATTGAGATTTTTCAAAAAAAAATCAAAAATCACAAGTCGGTCGGATAGATGAGGGTTGCGGAATGAAGCTTCATTGTCGTCGTCGGCCATTCAACTGTGAGAAATTTACAACCTGATTTTATTTCACCTCCAACTCCCAACTCGTGCTCGTGCTCGTCCTCATCCTCATCCTCATCCTCGTACTTGTATCTCCTAAAAAAAAAAAAAAATGAATTGCGATCCTTCCCAATAGACGTTTGTGTGTGTTTGCGTACCATAGAGATTTATTTTGCCAAGGTTATGGTATTTGACTGTTGTCAGGTTAATATAACGGTGCCCGATGCATAGTGATGAAGGTGGTGGAAGGGCGTCATGTCGGAAGGCCGGAAAGACGAAGATATGTAATGTGTTTACGTTGCTTTAGGTATTTTGGGAATTGAGTGGGCACGATTGATGTAACTAGGTCGTTTGTGTGTGTATGTGAGCGGCAATAGTTGTACATCTGCTGCGATTCAGATGATCAATGAGGCTTAGGAGGGCTTATTTATAGCCTCCCTTGGTAGTCGTGAGGAAACTTTCAAATATTAAAATTTCTAAAGTATACTCGGAGATTGTAATCTGCTTGACATTTGTCAAAACTGTCACATTTGAACGAGAGCAGAAGTTCTGCTTTGTGATCTAACAACAGGTGATGGCAGGAAGGAAAGGTGATGCAATTCTACACTGTAAAAGGTAGGGGAAATCTAGAGGTAGGTGGTAAAAATGAGATGTCGGTGTATTTAGAAATTTAGAAAAATAACGAAAATGGAGTCTTACATATGGAAAAGAAGTCGTTATGGCGCTTCTAGCTGCATACTTTCATATGAATGACTGGAGATCATTGCGACATGAAGTCCCGGAAATGGCAATTTTTGAGGGCTTTGGGCTGCTCAACACGACACGAAGAAGAGGAATGTCTATTCTCAGTGGGAAAACAAAAACTTCTCTTATCTGGAGTGCTGCTTACTACTTTTCGACATAACCTGTGGTCTTTAATCAGACTTATCTTCAACTCACAAGTTTCACAAGTTACCCAACGATTGAGTGCTACTATCGCCACCAGGGGCAATAGCCGTACCAATTAAATACTGCGATCCTAATGCTCAGAATGTTTTCAAGGAAGAAGAGCAAATGTATGAAGGAATCGTCCTGGACTCCACAGTCTTGTCTGACATGACCAAGAGTAATGTCGGCTCCCATCCAAACTTAGCTACGAAAGGAAAGCAATTAATTAATTAATTAAGACACCCATTTGATAGAGTCTCATCTGGCAAGCACTTCAGACTTGAGCTGTAAAGAGGCTATCAGGGATAGAGAAATGTTTTTTCAGTCCTAAAAGACCAACCCGACAGAGGAAAACCGAAAAAAAGTTCAAACGAGCCAGGAATGACTGCAACGCATTTTTTAAGCGCGTCAAATTCCTATACGACCAAAAACTGAGGCAAAAAATACTACAATGTCCCAAAGGTAGTGAAATTTGTTGGTCGTTGGTCAAAAATATTAGAAATTCTGCCTCACTCTCCATCCCAACGCTCATTTACAATGACATTTCAGCTGTCAGCTCTTTGGATAAGGCCAATCTGCTTGCTGCACACTTTGCGGCCAGTTCAACACTCCCAGATTGTGATTTGTCTTCGCCGACACTTGAGTGCGTCGAATCTTCAATGGGACAATCCACTTTCGCATTCGTGTGGTAGCAAGCGTACTTAAAGATCTTAAAATACACAAACCCGCTGGTATAGATGGTCCTTAGGACCCTTCTCAAGCTGAAGGAAAACAGCATTTGTCCAGACCGTTCTTAAAAAAAACGAATCTTCTTCTCTCTCTTCCTACAGACCCATTGCACTTACGTCCCTTCTTTCCAAGGTCTTGGAAACGCTGATAAACCGTCAGATCATGAAATATCTCGAAACGCGAAAACTTCTCAATGACCCGCGATACGATTTTCGTAGCAAAAGATCCACTGGTGATTTGAGGGAATGTCTCACCGAAAAGTGGAACCAAAGCGTACATCAATCTGGCAAAAGCAAGATAGTTGCACTTGACAGAGTTTGGCGTCAGGCTCTTTTGTCGAAAATACTCGTACGTGGTTTTGGGATCCACGACTCTCTTCTTCAATGGATTAGAAATTACAGTTTGGTAGTCTGATTTGCATAAAATAAATGATGGTATACCACAGGGCTCCGTTCTGCCTCCGATTTTTTTTTAATTTTCATCAACGATCTCTTGTCTGCCACTTCTAATCCAATATATTCCCTTGCTGACGACCGTACTCTCTGCTTTTCATATTCGTTCCCTGACTAACGTCCCTGCTCTTCGGCTGTAAAACGGGAACGGCAGCGTATGCTAAGCTCATTGAATTCCGATATCAACAGCATAACCTATTGGGGAACTATCAGCAGAGTGGAATTTAATGCTTCCAAAACACAATGCTGTCTGCTGTCGTTAAAGTAAAATTTAAACACCCAGCCATTATCCTGAGAAACTTCCCATTTCTAACTTACGTTACAATCCTCAAGCGTTATAGAATATATTTCACCCCTCTGATCAGGCCACAACATATGAGCTGCTCCTAAAAAATCGCTCTACCTGCTAGATAGGATTCAAAACCGTGCGATAAAGCTCATAGGTAATCCTAATATCACTCACACAATGGACATCCTTGAATACCGACGTAATGTCTTCTGTCTCACTTTGTTTTATCGCCATTTCCGCCATCAGTGCTCCATAGAAATCGCCAGTAGTATTCCGCCCTTTCAAAATTTTATTCGTAATACCCATCTCCCTATGAATGCTCATCAGTATACCCTCAAGCTTACTGACTGACGTACGAGTGCTCTAAAATATCGTGACTGCTTCCTAAGCCGTACAACTCGTTTATGGCATGACCTGCCGAGCTCTCTGTTTCCTAGTCGTTATAACTTGCAAACATTTAAGAACAATGTACATCGGTGCCGCTCTTTTCTATCTCCCTAAATTTCCTTCTCCCGCACTGTATACGAGCATTTATTTCCGAAACCACCTTTCGTGGTTTGACGCGTGTTAATTACGCTCCAGAAGGAATTTTTCGATAAATCATGTCTGAGACACTGCAATTGCGTGGCACCCAGCCATAATGGTTGGGTTACCCAAGTCGCCATCAATCCAAGGATCCTCACACTATCATCTTCGCTTCTCACAATAAAACCTTCCTTATCTGGAAATTGACCCGCGATGACGACAACAACTCCGGTTTCCCACAGAAGCGTTTGTATGCGTACTTGCATTTTATCAATGACGTTGTCCTCGCATCCGATGGCAACTATGCGCAGTCTGGCTCTTTTGATAAGACTCTCCGTCTCTGAGATTTGGCCGCTGATAAGACCACCTGTCGTTTTGAAGACCACACCAAGGACGTCCTTTCAGTCGCCTTCTCTGCTGACAATCGTCAAATCGTTTCCGGCTTCAGGGACAAGACCTTCAACCATTTTGGTCGAGTGCAAGTACACGATCCAAGAAGATGGACACAGCCACTGGATGTTATGCGTTCGTTCCTCACCAAACCACTCGAACCCAATTATCGTCTCGTGCGGTTGGGATTGTCTGGAACTTAGCCAATTGCAAGTTGAAGAAGAATCACCATGGACACAGTGGCTACTTAAATACTGTTACCGTTTCGCCAGATGGTTTCCTATGCACCTCCGGAGGTAAGGACGCCAAGGCTCTTACACTTTGGAACATAACGACATTATCAATGCTATGTGCTTCTCACGAAACAGCATACGGGTGGCTGTGGCTAAAGTGGTAGTGTACTGACTTTCCGTTCAGACGGTTTGGGATTCAATACCAGCCGTGACCGAAAGACATTTTTTCAGACAACAACATCAAGTCTATTTACAGTAAAAAAAAACTACTGATCTACTGGCAGTGGGTCGCTTATGGCCCATCCATCAAATTCTGGGATTTGGCATGTAAAAAGACCGTCGAGGAACTTTGCCCAGAGGTTGTGTCGCAAAAATCAAAGGCCGACCAGCCACAGTGCTTGTCACTCGCCTGGCCCACCGATGGACAGACTCTGTTCGCTGGCTAGTCTCTCAACACCATCCGTGTATGGCAAATGTCAGTCTCTTCTCACTAAGCAATCGATAGGAACAATTAGCAGTACACAAGCCCTTCTTTCATTTGTATTATCTACGTCATTTGTTTATCATATGAGCAAATTCTAAGGGTACACAAGTCTCCTGATCGCACGCTAATTATAAAAGGAAGATGCATTAGCCATCTGCCAACGCAGAGGATGTTTCGAGACTCCGCTTCAAAACTAAACTTGTGCTCGACAAGCAAAAGTAACATACCCTCGACGTGGTCATTTTTAGGGCTTACGAGTATATGTATAATTTGAGCAGGGAATACGCCTGATACAAGTAGCGATCCTGACATCTTTACCACCTGCTTGACGCTCTTAATAGTTCTAACGTCAACGGTCAGACATGTACGTACATATACGAGTATGTGTATGGGCCTGTGTTCTCAGAAGGTAACTTGCGGCATAATGTACGCTTAAGGCACATATTCTAAACGAGGAGGTAGCTGACTTATTTAACTTAACTGCTGGCAAAAGGCTCTACTATCCATTTTTTCGACGAACTTAACAGTACTTAGGTGTTATCCTGGATTGCACAGTTCTTCAGTCTAATATGTTAAGTTGCTGTCGAAAACTGCAGGTATATGTTGTGCAACCACGTTGTTTTATTTTCAAAAGGCACCAAATATAATCAACAATTAGGACCGTCTTTAGCCGAAATACGTGCCAAGAACTGACTGAAGTCGAATCTTCTTGTAAGAATACAACTTTTGGCTTTACTTTGCGTTTGGTAAATATGCGCCTGTCTTTTAAATGGAAGCTTATGCAGTCCTTATATGAGTGAACTACATACGCTGTAAGGCGCAGATAGCATATTCATAATATCTGCTCCTGCAACACTAGCTAAGCTGTACTTAAGGCCATCCTAAACCCTCTTATCACTTCGGAGTAAGTGTGAGAATACAAAATTTTTTTCAATGCTGTCGGATGGTAACAAGTTCTTACCAAGACTAGAATCAGCATAAGGACTATCTTCAATTTTGATCAGGTCTTCATCAATGTTAGAGTAGGTACGAGTACAACTGTTTTCTTCTCTTAGCTCTATTAGCAGCAACACTTTATCTACTCCTGGAGCATATTGTGACAAGGTCCTCACATCTATCTCTGTTTGCAGTTCGATACCTCAGCACGGTCGCAAATTTTGGGAACAGTTGATGTCTATGTTGTTCTTGGCCTACCTACTCGCCTTACACCTTGAGGGTTCCATTGTCATCTAGTTTCCTCAGTGTATGGCCAATCCAGTGCCATTTTCTCTGCTTGATGTCAACATTCACTTTTGCTTGTCCAGTCCTAAGCCACAATTCATTGTTGGAAATCGTTGTTGGCCACTGGATCTTTAGTATGTAACGCAGACAACTATTAACAAAGGCTTGTAACCAGTTCGAGATGTTGGCGGGGCATTGCCACGTTTTACGTGCGTATAGCAGTATAGATTTTATATTGGATTTAACTTAGTGCGAAGCGATATTTTGCTAGAGTTCTAGTCTATTCTGGCGTCCAAGTCCATTCCACCATCGAGTGACACATAACTACCCATATAGTTGAAATGTGTGACCTCCTCTATGGTCTGCCGTCCCAAGATAACCCGCTGTTTTTGGTCTCGGCTAGTTTTGTCTTTTTGGCGTTTATTGTTTAGCCAGTCACCTCCCCATTCTGTTGCAGTAAATGACACATTAGGTTAAGGGCACCAATGTTGTTTGCCAGGAAACAGATATCATCAGCGTAGTCAAATTGCTTAGCTTATCAAATGGATTCCATTGGATACCAATACATCTCCTTGTCTCATTCCTTGTTGCATTTCAAATGCATTGGAAAGCTGTCCACTCATAGTAAACGATCTTCAGATGTAATCATGATTAACGCGATCGAGTACAACTATGGATGGTATGATTTTCCAGGATACAGGACGTGGTCTCTGAATAAAACAAACCTAACTTTGTATACTTACTTACTTACTTCCTTATTTAGGTAGCCTGTTCCTCAGCTAACAAGCCTCTCTAGTTAGCCTGCTCTCTAGTTAATAAAATTAAACAGGGATAAGCTTAGGACTGTAATAGGAATTCTGGCAGGATACTGTCTCTCACAGCAACACGCAAAGAGACTCAAGTTGTCAGATACGGATATCTGCAGATTCTACGGTGATCTGCAAGCTGTTGAGGACATAACACACATACTGTGTGAACATTTTTAAGGGAAATACTTTTTCGAAAACCTTGAGGAAATAGACTTCGAAGGTATTCTTGGCTTTTGCAGGAAAATTAGGTGTTTCACCAGGGCGATTGTTTAGGTACCTAGTGTCTGTGTAGTGAAATACACTTGGTTTTGCCGTCATTTAACTCTAAACACATTTTGGAAGCTTCCGTTTGAATACTAGCAAACGCATCGGTGACAGCCTGCGGAGTAGTCTCAATTATGTCGATGTCGTTCTCCATCGTGATGCTACATACTCGTAGATGGATGAGCTTGACAGGGATGCCAAAACTAGACATGGCTTGTCTCTATAAATGCTGTCATATGCGGCCTCAACATCGATGAAAAGATTGTGGGTATTGATTTGGAATTCTTGGGTTTATTCCAGAATCTGCCGGAGTGAGAAGCTTTGGTCGAATGCGAACTTTCCTGGTTTGAAACCGCACTGATAGAAGCCAATCAGGTTCAGATATTCAAACATAAGGCCGATAAGATCGTGTAGCCGATGTTGAGGAGACTTAGTTGGTGCAGTTGAAAGGGTCTCCTTTTTTGTGGATCGGGCATAAACTCTGACCAGATCTGAGAAAGGAGTTGGTGCAGGCTCTCCACAAAGTCAATTCCAGTAGCCTTGAATATCTCGGCCGGTAAGCCGTCAGGTCCAGTTGATTTGTTGGATTGTAGCTTGGATATTGGTATTCTTACTTCGTTCTGTTTGTACGTTTTGTAAGTTTTGGCTGTCGTCGTCTAATTTAAATGATCTACTCTGCCTGACGGCAGTCTATAGAGAAAATTTTCCATATTCTCAGCACCGACAGTGACTCTACTACAAGGTTTCCTACTTCATTTCAATAGGCTTCTGTGCGGATCTTTTTGCCTTGACATGTTCTTTTAACCTTTGGTAAAACCTCGTTACAGCGGCTGTGGTCCTTCGTTGCAGCTCCGCTTTACACGACTCTTTTTTAACTTTTTTAACTTCTTGTGGCCCTTGCGAAATTCGCATTCACACCTTGACTGCAACAAAGTGGTGATTCGGGTAAATATTAGATCCACTAAACGTTCAGACGTCCAGAATACTGGAGGCTGGAGGCATGCCTTACGCTTATCGCAGAATTATCGATTTGATTTAGAGTTTGATGATCCGCATACCGCCATGCCCCCTTGTGTATATTGTGATGAGGGAATCGTGTGCTTGCTAATGCAATATTTCGCCCCGACGCAAATTCAATAAGCCTAAGCCCGTTGCCAGACGTGTGTGTGTGTTTTTTTTTTATATAATTGACGCGTGCCTAAGGGGTTAGATACCCTTTTACTGTTGCCATGGCGCGGGCGGAAAGGTAGAAGGAAGAGAAAGGAAAATTGTTTTGTAGTGGTTTGAAACTCAGGTGTGTTTGGTTTCGATATTCGCTCTCCAGGGGTGCGAGTCCGAATAGGACGAAGAGTTTTTTCTTCACTCAGAGTGATTCGAGGCATAATTCACAATATTTTTTTCTGTGTTTGAAACACTGCGACAGCCAAATCTACGTGTCAGTGTTATGCCTTCACACGCAGAATTTTTCTGTCTGAATTCCATTTACACAAATGAAAAACTGACTTGCCATGGGCAGGATTCGAACCTTTACCCTCCGAGTGAGAAGCGATTGCTAGTACCACTACACCATGGTGTCGTGTAGCCTATGCTTACCAACTATCTTACCAAAGATGTCCTCCTTTCCTATGCTTCGGACATTGCTCATATGTCTTGTTGAGGAGCTCATAGACACATTGTTTCGTGGCGGCGTCCTTGCCTTCCGTAGGAGCAGTTGGCCCATATTAGGCTTATGTTACCGAATTCAGCATTGATGCGAATTGTCATAAGACGTTCGCTCACGTGTCGGAACATCAAGACTTATTGCTTAAGTCTGCCGCATATAGCTTATCCGAATCAGAATAACCGCTGTCCCTTTTCACTTTAGCAATCACCACAGTATATTTGTGTCACAGTCCTTCACCCTCCTTATGTCCGGCCCATCCAATCGCACTTTCGAGATAGCGGTGATATCTGCGTGATAGCAGTCAGAGGTCTTTGCTATTTGCTCGGTAGTACGTGGCCTGTTAAGGGGCCGAACACTCCATGTGCAGATCCAAGGGTTGCTGTACTTTTTCTTTAAACGTTTGCAAGCATTGCCAAAAGTGAATCCATTGATATCTAAGGCCGTTAGTTGCTTCGTTACATCTTCTTAATGCCTTCCGTATAGGGTTGTGAGACCTATGGAGTAAGTCAGTATTATGCTGCTGACCTAGAATGACCTTGCCATTTTAGCCTGAATGAGTAAGGCGTCGTGCGCAAGAATTAGATCTCTCAAGAACCTCACTACGTTGAGTTTTAGTAAAACAATTGAAATTTCCATACCGTTTTCAGCACCGTACGTTGGCGGTTTGGATTTGAAAGATTTTTCAAACAAAATCATCTTCAGTGAAGGGGTTCACTTTTGCCTCAGAGGATACGTTAATAAGCAAAATTGTTGCATTTTGGTCGATGAAATTCCAAAAGAGATTGCCGAGAAAAAGACGCATCCTCAAAGAGTCACTATTTTGTGCGTTTTTTGGGCTGGAGACTTTATTGGTGCTCGTAATGCTGTTACTGTGAGTGGTAAACGTACCATGATACCATTTTTTATTTGCTATTAACATGGTAAAACACTCATTGACCACGGTGTAATTCAAGGTACAATGCCTCTTCTGCAGATGCACGTGTTCTAGCTATCGTCCTTATCGCCTTTTTTGCAATGTTTACAGTCTAATTCACTGCTATGCACTAGCAATAGTCGCCAAAATGTGTAGTCGACGCTTGAAAATCTTGCGCTTTCTCTTCCAGCACCATGTTTCTTTACACCGTGATGAGATCTTGCACTACTAAAGGGTTTTCCAATAGGGACTTGACAACTTTGAATTTAATTTGTGAATGCACTCTCTCACTAATCATCAAACCGCCACTGTCAATTTATTCAGTAAACTCAACATTTTCATCATGGTAAAGTACACGAACGAGCAACGTCTGCAAATTATAAAAATTTTCTACCGAAATTCGGAGTCGGTGACTGCAATTTTAAGAGCGTTAACTCTAATTTTCGGTCGTAATTCTCGCCCTAGTAGACAGGCAATAACAAGTTTAGTGCAAAAATTTGAGTCTACATATTCGTTGTGTGATGTTGCCGTGTCAGTGAGACAACGGGTTGGTCGAAGTGTCGAGAATATCGCTGCCGTTCAGGCGTCCGTAGCAAACGATCCAAATCAGTGAATTCCACGGCGTTCTCAAGAATTGGGCATCGCTCAGACTACGTTATGGCGTATTTTGCGTAAGGATCTTGGTTTACACCCATACAAGATCAAGTTGACTCAAGAATTGAAGTTCTCCGGTTGGGTTCTGGGGAAGATGAGCGAAGTTGATGAATTTCATCGCAAAATCATCTTCAGTGACGAAGCTCATTTTTGGATCAATGGGTTCGTCAATAAGCAAAGTATGCGTTATTGGTCGGGTGAAAATCCACATGTGCTTCATGAGTCACCACTTCCTCCACAAAAATTAACTGTTTGGTGCGGTTTGCATGCCGGCGGCGTTATTGGGCCATATTTTTGCGTCGACGATAACGATCGTCACGTTACTGTGAATGGTCAGCGTTATCGCGCCATGATCACCGATTATTTTTGGCCCGAATTGGAAGATATGGACTTGGACGACATGTGGTTTCAACAGGATGATACCACAAGCCACACAGCACACGCTACAATCGATTTATTGAAGAGTAAGTATGGTGAGCGTGTTATCTCAAGACATGGGCCAGTCGATTGGCCGCCTCGTTCGTGCGATTTTACGCCGCTTGACTATTTTCTGTGGGGCTACGTTAAGTCATTGGTTTATGCCAACACGCCGACGACGTTGGAAGAGCTCAGAGCCAACATTGAACGCAAAATAGCGGCCGTTTCGGTCGAAATGTATGGCCGAGACGTTGAAAATTGGGTCCAACGAATCGACCACTGCAAACGTGCCCGCGGTGGCCATATGAACGGAGTCGAGTTCCATTCATAAATGTTTTGATTGTACTTCAAGCCGATAATAAAGTTTTTGAAATATCTCAAATGGTTTGCGTTTTATTTAAAAAAAAAGTTGTCAAGTCCTTATTGGAAAACCCTATATTACAAAATTTTGAGGAACTTTTAACAATTACATCTACATTTCAGCGGTTAATCGTTGGGGTACGTCGCTAATTATTTCTTTCTAAATGTGTGTTTCGATTTCTCCTACTCCATTGATCCTACATTTACCAAGCTATCCTAAAAGTACTGTTCCGGTTGTTTATGCTTCAGTGTTGCACATATTCTAATGCCTGTAGAGTATCTCCTTAGTCCTGAAACAAAGCCTCTAGTACAATTCACGACGGACATCTCGTCGTTCCACCACCAATTTTGTTTTGTAAGTATAGAAACCTAATCGTACTTCTTCTTCTTAATTGTTTCACAGTAGAGGCACCTAATCTTTCCCCTTTCCAACAGAAGCTTCGAGATTTTGTGTCGAAGATCTTACGCAACTAATCTTGACTAGTCGACGCGGTAAACGTTAAAACCATCCATCTTAATAAAGATGTCCCTCTTTATTTTAAAAGCTGTTGGTTGACAGCATTTTTGTTGTCTAGATTTTCTAGATTTATCTTAATGCTTCTCTATTGATTTTGCCGGTTAACACGCCATTCAGTCTGTTTAGCTAAGATGCGGATTTTCTTTTTGCGTATTCCGATAAATTGGAATCACATGTCCAATTAATACATGTCCGTTTTCACTAATCCAACCATAAAAATAACTGACAACAGCAATCCACCACCACCTTCTAATTGTCACCTTTTGTTCTTCAAAATTAGATGTCACCAATTATCCAACAATACCACTTAAATGCTGATTTGTGAATCTTCCCTAATCTGTCGTCGATCATGCCAAAACTTAATCCCCTGCACAGATGCCTAATGCCTTGAACCAATTTAACAAATGTCAGTGACGAATAAATTAAAGAAAATATATTCCTTTCGGTTTTTGACCACCTACATACATGTCGTTCCCGTGGTAGGCGTTCTAGACGTGATTCGAATTTTTCGCATCACCCACAGTTTGAGTAATTCGCAGGGGGAAGGACCAAGTGCAAACAACAACGTAAAAAAAAAGCAGAAAAAAAAATTGGCGCCCAACAGCAGGCCCAAAACGTCACGAATTGAAAATTTCTCACAAATTGATTGGAAAAGCAGATTTCCACTCGAAAAAGTGATAAAACCTCGCCATTTAATCATTTTTGAGTCACAGAAAGTTTCTGCGCGCTTCGAAATCGTGCGCCACATCATACATACTCGTACATGTATGTATGTGTTCGTATCTCCACCACATTGGTGTTGCAAATTTGAAATTTTCGAAAATTTCATATCATTTCTATAGCTCACGAACAGATGTACATATGTAAGTGTGTGGCTCATGGTAATGGATGAGTTGGACCACCCAAAAAAAAAAAAAAAACAAAAAAAAAACAGTGAAGGAAGATCCACTTTCGCATCCTCTCTTGTGCCAAAAACATAAATACACTTAGAGTCGAGTGTAGCCGGGTGTTTTTGATATCCGACACGTGACTCATTTTTAGCATTCGATTCTCTCTTGCTCTCGTTTTTCATGCCATTGTTGGGGGCAAGGAGCAGGGGCCCTAACACTACACTTCTTGTATAGAGCGGGACGAATCCGTAGCCTTAGTGAAATTAATTTGAGACTCATTTTATCGAAATACTGCTGTGCTCCTTACCGAGCACTGAACAGTTGTAGTAAATGCCTCTGTGTCATTTTCCACATGTCACCATTTGATCGGGTGGTGGTCCTATTTTTAGAAAAGACACTACAATACACACATTCTTTAAACACTCAACTGCTGCATAATTTGTGCTCTCATCTCGGCTCATCGGTCTGTTGGAATCCATTACAAAAAAAAAAAAAAAATATATTACCTCCGATTGTGTTTGTTTTCGAGTGTAAATTGCAAGAGCAAGTATTGTCCTCGTGACTATTTCTGATAGTCACTATAAAACTGGTTCGTCAGAAGCAATTTTTCATCGTTTTCCATTAAAATTGTTACTAAAAAGCGAGCAAGATAAAGAGATATACATTTTCAAAGGAAAAACCTAATTTAGTACTTTGGAAAACGGCTGATATCTTGAAAACGGCGAATACAATATTGCTTGTTATTAGTAGGTGAAAGCACAAGATATTTGTTCTGAAATTTATCTATCAATCTTTGACCAAAACGAAAGGGCATTGATTTTATAGCATTTTTAGTACTTTTTTAGTACTTTTTTGGGTTTTTTCAAAAATAGGTTCAGAAGTTTTACATGAAACAGCAAAATGCATGTCTAAAGATGGGGTGTCTATCTAAAAATATCATTATACTCAATCTGTTTATATTCAAAGACTACCGGCGTTCGGATTTCTCAAAAATCTAACCCAAACCATACGACCAAATGTCGTCATGTAATTTTTCTTGCATTCTATTTGTGTGTCACGTTAATAAGGACATAAGCAACATACGAGTACTCGTTCGTATTCGTACCCGTCGAGGAGTGCTCAGATTTATGGTGAATGGAATTGTCAGACGCTAATTAGATGATGATTTGAAACATTTCTACAATTGTGTGTGTTTCGAGTCTCCGTGTCGGCTTTATGTCGACCCTCTGACGTTTCACTTTCGGTACTCATTCGAGGACAAAATGACAGAATTTGTGACAGTTTAGCCAACAAAATGTATCCAACGCACTATTTTCCCTTGGTTTCAGTATTTTTAGTTATTACACATATGTACTCGTACATATGGATATTTGTATGCAGAGATGCCGCTCTGAATCATAATGCTGCAGAGAGTGATGAGATGCTCTGCACCGAACGGGACGGTGATGTGGGCGATACTCGTACTCGTACATGAGTTAATTAGTCACACCAAGATGATATTCTGTGAGTGTGTCAGCTCCCGTCGGAATCGTTCTTTCCGGGAAACAACCGAGTGATTGCTGGTTTCTCTCAACTATAATATACCAGAGGCAGACGGGGCTACGGTAGGACTTGATGGTGATGACATTGACTTGAAGTATCGTCATGTTCTACACACGAATGTTGAAAGGTATTAAGGTTTACTCAGTAAAAATAATTTCAAGTGTTGCATTTATTTTAAGCAAACTCTGTGATTGTCGTGGTGCAGATGGGCATGTGAATGCTAACGAATGCCATGTGTACATTGCCAAGTTGGAAGAAGTAGGGAGGTTAGCCTCTGTGAGATGTTTTTATTGTCAAAATAGTCATTGAGTTTTATGTTTCATGGTAGTTCGTATTTCCAGTGTGCTCGTAAGATCGAGGTTACAGCTGCTGACGTAAATGGATAGAAATACTCGTAAATTTGCAGCTCTTAGTGGACCTTGAAATTGAGTTTTGAATTTAAGATGGAACATATATTTTGGAAACTGCTACTTTAAAAAGCTTTTTGAATCGATTGCAGAGCTGAATGAGAAAGTGTTCGGAATAGATTGTGCCTCTTGTATTATACTTTCTACTTAAGATCATTGTTTTTCCAAGGTAGTTTCGCCCATTTTTGTGGCTGGACACAGAAAAACCTTTTACTGTATAAGGAAGAATCAATGTCTGGACACTGATAAGATGGACTTCAGCCTGCGCACGTTATGGAATGCTGAAGTTATTCAACAAGTACACTTATCTACATATTGAATAAGATCGATCGAACCGCACCTTGGCAGGTATCAAATTGCCATTTTTCATGGTGAACTGTCTACTTTTATTTGGCTTCAAAAAAACCAATCCGACATGCACCCATGTAGTCAGGGATCTATTCTACATAGTCAGGTTGTTGCGGTAAATTTTCCCGCAACAAGTTTGGCTCTCTTTTCCTTGCAAGTCCCTTCGGTGCCTCTTTGCGTTGAGTGCGAACACCGAGCTCCGGCGGAGGTGGAGGGCAGCCATCGTCACATCAGCCAGTGGCCCACCAAAACCAGACTTCGAAAAACAACCCACATAGGTTTGCTCGGTGAAGCTCTAAGGACAGTAGGGAGACTCACGACGAACCAGGAACTCAAGGTGCGACAGGAGCAACAGGCTGCATCAGACAGGACGTCTGAAAGTCACCGACGTGTAGTCCTTTAAAGCCAGACACCCCAATACAATGATGACGGGTGCGGAAGACGATCCCTGGCTTACACAATCGAACGACGTTGTTATAAGCGACGTTAAGTTTCCGCCTGTTGATAGAGTCGCACTTTCCAAAGACTTCGCAACCATAAGTGAGTGATGAGTGTTTTAGTGAGAAGAATTCTTGTGAATCGGAATGTAGGTTTGAGTTGCCCACAGGGAGTGAAGGATACCATGAACTTTGCCCGCAGATTTATTGATGTGATCGCTCCATGTTGAGGTTTTGTTGAAAGTGGGATCGTCATTGAGGTGGAGCGGTGAGAATCGGGAGGTGTTTAAGGCTTTTCTCGATATGACAATGCCCTTTGACTTTCTGGGATTCATCATCAGCAGATTCTGTTGCGACCAGTTAACAATTTTTTCCAAGTCAGAGTTTAACTGGCGAAAGCAAAGGTCGATCGAGTCAAGTGAACAGTGTAATTGGGTGTCGACGGCATACATTTCAACGGAGGAACTTGTGACAATGGAAGGTAGCTCGTTAGCATATAATGAGAACAGGAGGGGTCCCAATATAGAGCCCTGTGGCACTTCACACGAATTGGGAAGAAAGTCGGACATTCCACCATTCACAAATATTGCTTGGTGACAACCTACGAGATACGAAGCCAAAAGTCTCACCGCTGAAAGGGAAAACTGGAATTTGCTTGAGAGTTTATCGCATAGTGTAGCGTGGTTGACGGTATCGAACGCCTTTGAGAAATCAAGGAGGACTAGAAACGTTAGCTGATCAGTATCTAAGTTAAGTCTTACAGGGCTACTACCGTTAAAAGAGCTGTGATGCAGCTATGTTTAGCACGGAAACCGGATTGTTTAGATGTCAATAGATTCTTCACGTTAAGATACATAATTTTTTTCGAAGACTTTAGATAGGAATGAAAGTATCGCAATTGGCCGAAAGTGAAGAAAGGATTTCTTCCAGACTGAGGGAAACACACCCATAGTTAATATATAATTAAAGATATGGGTAACGTACGGTAATATTATGGGAAGAGTAACCTTAATAAACTTGGGGTGCACCTCATCTACTCCGACTGAGTTCGATTTAATGGAAAGTAGACTCTCCACCACATCCGCCTGCTCTATAGTATGTTGGAGTTTGGGACCATAAGGAGGAGGATAAGCAATCGGAGGGGAATACAACACAAAGTTTTTGTGGGGGCGTTACCATCGACATTGTCAGGAAGGCTACTCTTTTGCTTAGCACCGCCAATCTCCTTGAGGTTCTTCCACAACTATTTACCAGACAATGACGCGTTCAGGCGTTTAGAATAAATCTGTGTTTTGGTGGCGCGAATTTTGCGAACAACGTTATTACGGAGAGTTCGATATTCTCTGAGATGCTCGTCTATACTCCACGTCTTATACTCCAATAAAAGCCAGGAAATACATCCTGCAACCGATGTGGGTACGGACATCGACATCACATTCCACAACTGATGTGGATGCAACTAGCCAGAGCTAGTACCGAGAAAATCGATCGATGGGTGAAGAGACGATGATCACTTGCATAATAACACCATAACGAGGGAGCAACAGTGGTGTGCCGGCGGACGGCCAACGCAATCGGGCACACCCCAACGACGTATCAACTTTAAAAGTCAGTTTCGATGGGTGAAGGGATGACGACCCCTGCATAAGCCAGCATCCCACCGATGGAGCAGCAGAGACGTGTATTAAGACAGCCTCCACCGAGGGATCATGTAAACATACAAACGACAAAAAAAAAAAACATCAAACAGCCAAACAACAAACAACAACAAAAGTACACAAATAAAAACGAGCACAACAAAGAGCGGAATAATACAATAACTATAAATTACAACCACGAAAACGGCCGTGGCCAGAGGGCAGAAGGCCGCATCAGAACGCCGATCCACCGGAGTAGTTAGGGATCGGCGGTAAAAAAAAAATATATAAAAAAATTACACCAGCACTGTACTTAGCTTGTATCAGGGGCGACGATCCAGAGTATAGCTGGATCGAGATGCAATCCTTTTTGCATTGTATATAAACTCTTTTCCTTCCGTCCCAACACTCCAGCTACCTTTCCATCGAATTTCCTCTCTCTTGGGTGGTCGATTTTGTTTGTAATAAATTTTAAGAGAAAAAACTCTGCTCTTCGCATATTTATTTCTAGAATCTAATGGTAGGGGAAATAGATAGGCATCTTTAGGATCCACAGCTTCCATAAACTCTCTCAGCGGAGTTCGCAGACATTAGTGGAAGTGGTAGCGAACTCCGAGACTGAGCAGTGGACACGGGTGCACACTCTAGCAAAGCTTGCGAGTGTTGTAGCTAATAATCCCGTCGTTGGGTCCGCTAGAGCCGGATGAATGTGTGAGTGAGCGTGTGCGTGAATGTGTGCGTGGCGGGAGCTGTGGAACAAAAAAAATCTGGAAGTTACTTTGGTGACGACCAGCAATAGAGAGGGTTACAGATCAAGTTTTTTGAGTGAATTTTATAAAATTGCTAAAAGAAATCGTGAGTTTTGGCTGTGCTAAAGCAAAACAAGGGGTGGAAAAGGAGACAGGAACGAGGAATATGATACCGGAAGTAGCGGGGCAAAAGGAGAAAGGAACTGTGACAGAACTGTACTAGGACACCGAAGCTAAGTATAGTGATAGTGCAGTACAGTGTAGCGTTAAATAGAAAAGCGTTTTTTTATCTTGTAACTTGAGACTCCCGCGGGCCGCGTGTGCGTTAAAATTCCCGAGAATAGACGGAACACGCGACCCGTTATCTATCGTTTTGGTGTTTTTCGGGGCCGTGGAAATAACAGATCACTCTATCGACGAGTGTACCGCTAAGTCAATCCAAAAGAAATCGTTGCGCTTGAAAATTTCATTTTTTTTTCTTCTCATTCGTTTTTACCTTCTTAGTCGGGGAAGATTTTTCTTCTGGTTTTTTGCAAAGATTTCGTGATTCCGGTGAAAAATCACGTGGCGCTCAAAGGGTTTTTTTATTTCTGAACAGGTGTAGCTGCCATTAAGGCGCTACCTGTAGGAACCCACAGCTGGCATAGCGGGATCACATAGAAATTATTGTTTGATTCGGGGCATCGCTCTATCGGTGCTGGGAATCAAACCTATAAAGGAACTGGATTCTGAACTGCTACCTTTCTATGCGCTAGAGAATTTACATTATTCAAACAGAAAAAAAGAAATACCCATTTCTTTCCTCTCAATGATTCGAAGATCTCATGGAGTTCTTTTCTCGAAATGAACGAGGGTAACTCCGTTCCTTGCTATGAAATAACTGGCCATATTTTCGTCATTGAACACAGTGAAACCTGTGAGTTTTCGAGTCGCTTTTTCCCCAAATCACTTTGAAGTAGACATTTTGCAAAAGAATTCGACAAAATCATTTGCCTTTCACATTTCCTGGAAAATCGCTCTATGGCTCTACCTTCTCCAGCAGATTTTCGATGACAAAGGAACTGTCGCAATCGACAGCTTCTCCCGGATTTATGCGTGCTTCAAGTAAGGGTGTTTGACCTTTCTTCCAAAATATTTTATTTATTTGTGGGAATGTGTTCGGGTTGCTTGTGATTATAGGTCGGTATTTGTTGTTCGAAAACAAACTTGAAGATGCTTTACTTTTGAGTTGAGTTGTATTGAGGAGACGCATCTTTGTTGTCAGTGGGGTGATATAGAGGTATCGTATTGTCAATCGTTAAATTTATGATTTCGTCCAGTTGTTTTAGATACCACCATGTTTGACACATTCTCAATGATCTCGTTAATGTTTTGTAATAATGAGTCTAACATACCCTGCTATAACTACAAAGACACATTTAGAAAAACTAAACACGAATCTGATCCGATCTGATAGCTGATCCAGATAGGATATGTATCTGGGAAACGACGCTTCTAAAACAAGTCGGAACACAATGCAGTGCTGACATTCTCGCCAGGACCTGGGGATATCTAAAGTTAAGTAGAATAAAGCTACTCGAGCTGACTATTTACCCGCCGAGTTATCCAATGCGTTATATGCGAAACTCATACGGAGTCTATTCCAATTTATTTATAAAAATTAGTGAAGTCAAAGCATGCATGATGACTGTAACCTAAGTATAGTTTGCCCCACCACAATAAAATACTGACAAAACCGTGCAAGCTATACTCGTATATACATCAACCCTAGTCTTTTGGCTATGATACCACTGTTGTGTAAATGTCTGAAGCCATTTGCCACTCGGAAGCGTTTCCTGTTGATTCAATTTTTATTTTTCCAAAAGCCGTGAGAAAAAACCGCACGAACTCTAGATTGGTGCAACCAGTGTCTAAGCGTTGATAGAAAGGAGCTTTCTAAACAATTTGTAGGTTCACTATCACGTCTGTGGAAAATAACAACAGAGCTGTCTGTAAAAATCGCCATTTACTGGCGATCTTTCTGATGTCGGAAAAGGATTTAGACAAGACGATGAGCTGTCATCTGACCTTTTTGAAACCAGGAGAGTTGCTTACATATGCCGATGATATTGGCCTGAAAGGATATCGAGCTTTTGAATAAAATTTCACTACAAATTTGAAACTGTAAAAGGTTTCATATGTCTGAAGCCCTGCAAGCTCTAGACGTCATAATCGGTCTAAATCTTTGCACAGTTTTATCACAGAAAGTAGCAAAAGTCAGATCAATCCGTATTCGTGGTATCAACAAAGTTCCACCAAAGGTACGCAAAGTATTACAACCCTTCCGCCGCATCAAATCACAATGGAATCTTCATCAAGTTGAGCAAGGCCACCATTAACATGTTTCGCATTTGTGAACCCTACATTACATGGAGATACACCAACCTTAAGTTTGTTAAGGAACTCATCTATCACATATAACTTTGTTATCGAACGTAAAATGCACAAGAAGTACAACATTGAGGATCCTATCCATGAGATCATTACTGTCAGCAACATCTAACTGATGAATGGCTCAAGAAGGGTGATGACTTCGGCATCCGTGAGGATAACATCAACAAACTCCTCAGAAGGATGGTCTAATAAGCTTTTACATGCGGATACTTTTTATGTACATCAATATCAGGCGACTGATGTGATGTTTTCTCTTTTCTATACAGCTCGTATAGGTTGTCCTTAAATCTTCTCCTCCAAAGCAAAACAATGCAAATGGAACCGAGTATTTTTCGAAGCATTTTGCTCTCGTAACGACTGGGTATATCTTCATGTGCTTTCGATAGAGTCCATGCTCCGCGCTATAAAGTAGGACTGGGATATTCAAAGTCGCCTTAGATTTTCAGGGGAAGGCCTTACTAGCCCAAAGAAACAGCAATTGTCAAGAGTGATTGTTCGTTTTATTTTTGCTGAGGTGTTGTTGGCAGAATTTATAACAGAGCCAAGGCAGACAAACTCCTCATGCTCTGTCCAATTCGCCGATTTTGTATGTCTTTTCTTGTTCACATCATATACTTGGTTTTGCCCTCATTTATCGCTAAACCCATTTTGGCAGATTCCGTTTCAATACCACCGAACGAACTAGTGAGGCGACGCTGAGTTCTCCCAATTATGGCGTACACGCTAATAGGTGCACAGATTGTGTTGTGCCTTCAGTGTTTTCTGGTGAGTTTCCGACAATTCTTTCAAGTATGATGCTAGAGAAGACATATGACAGTGGGTCACCTTCTCTAAAACCTTTTTTTTACATCAATTCCTGACCAGACGTGGCCCTATACAGCGTATTTCTATATATGCTGTCATATGCGGCCTTAAAATCCATGAACAGATGGGTATCGATTATGAATTCCTGAGTTTTTTCCAGGATCTGCCGAAGTGGGAAGATTTGGTCGATTGTGGACTTTCCCGGCCTAAAACGGGGGGTTTCAGACATTCACAGGATATGGCGCACATAAGATCTTGTGTCCGATGTTGAGGAGATTTACACCTCTACCATATAGTTGATGCAGTTGTGGATCAAGAATACGGTACTGAGATTCCATTCATCACCCTTCCAACCAGATCTGAGAATTGAATTAATCCATGTTCTCCATGAAGTCATTTCCCGAAGCTTTGAATACCATAGCCGGTAAGCTGTAAAGTCCAGCTGATTGGTTGGATTGTAGCTTGAATATTGCTATCCTTACTTTCTTCTGGTTAGGTGGACGGAAGTTTCAGCTGTCATCGTCGAAGTTGAATGGTCTATTCTGCCTGAAGGCGGGATTTTGGCCTTCTTTTCCGTTATACAGTCTGCAGAAAAAGTTTTTCCATATTCTCAGCTCCTGTGCGGGTCTTCTTGCCTTGACACGTTCTTTTTACTTTTGGTATTATTCTTGGAGTAAAACCTCTCAATATCTTCGATCGCGACCTTCTTGTGCTCTTTTTTCTTCTTCCGATGTTCTTCCCGTCTCTTGTGCTCATCTTTATCAAACCAGGGATTTCTTGGTTTTGGTCTTGTGAAACCCAGCACATCGGTTGGGGTGTTTCTGATGGCACGTTGGCACCCTTGCCGTTGGTCATCGTTACTTAATGCTGGCGACATTAAAGTTGTTGAGAGAGTATGGGTCGACTACGATTGCAGCCTTTCAACGTTATATCTTCTCACAGTAGTTCTTCTTCGTTGTGGGGCTTGGAAAATTCGCACCCTGGCTGCAACAAGGTGGTGATCCAAGGCAATGTTGGCTGCCCGGAACGTTCGGACGTCCAGAATATTGAAGGCATACCTTACGTTTATCGTAGTGCGATCCATTTGATTTAGAGTTTAATGTTCCGCAGACCACCATGCCCCTTTTTGTGTGTTGAGATGGGAAAAATGTGGGCTTGCTATAGTAATATTTCGTCCCGCCGCAAAGCCAATAAGCCTAAGTCCGTTGCCAGACGTGGTGTAGTGTAGGCTTTGCTTATCAAAGATGTACTCCTTTCCGATCTTGGTGTCATACTTCGGATATTGGTTGGATGTCTTGTCTTCCAGTGGGCCATGGACGCATATCAGGTTTATGTTAGCGAATTTAGCCTTGATGCGGATTATCATAAGATGTTCACTCAAGTGCCGGAAGCTCAAGACTTCTTGCCTACGTCTGCCGCATCTGGCAAATCCGCGTCGGAATAAGCGCTGTTTCCTTTCCCTATAGAAATCACCACAGGATATTTATGTCCCAGTCCTCCATCCTCCTTATGTCTAGCCCATCCCATCGCACTTAATGGATAGCGATGATATCTGAGTGATAGCAGTCAAGCAGTCAATTAGCCTTTGCTAATTGCACGGGAGTACGTAGCCTAGTTGTACTTTTTCAATAAACATTTACAAGCGTTGTCAACAGTGAATTGTTATCCAAGGCCATTAGTTGGTTCGTCACATATTTTTAATCTCTTCCGTTTAGGGTTGTGAGCCCTATGATGAAGAAGGCCGAGCCAGCCCGTGCCATTTTAGCCTGCATGAGTAAACACTTACTCATGTAGTAACCGGGGATCATCACTGAGAGGTAAGGCAAGTATTTCACTAAGAACTTGATTGTTGTGCTGCTGGCTCAATACAAGTTATAGGACACTTAGCAATTTCCCGATCAGTCGCCTCATGAGCTCCACTAAGGAAAAGGGCTGCTACTTCGGCTTGATAGATCAAATGGGTTCAAAGCTACTAGCTCGGAAGACACAGTTCTTGCTCTAAAAACTGCAGATCCTCCCAGTCCTACTATGTGATGCTCAGTCACATGCGATATACAGAGAAGCACAGAAGATAGTCTACGTTTGAGAGCAAAAGTTTAGATCGTACATTTGGTCTTGTATACCAGAAGGGTAAATGCATGAGAGGCTATAATCGCGAAACTTTATGAACTGCATCAAGATGTGGATACACTCGTAGTATACAGAAAGCTAAAATATGTTATTAACTACACTGGATCGGCCGAATTGAGCAAACGGACTATAATACTTTATCCAGGACAATTTTCGAATTCCAAGTTCAGGACGAAAAATGTCATTTTAAAGTACTAAACGAGCCAGTGTAATAAGTAAACATGATACGAACTTACAGAGCGGTTTAAGAGACGAAAACACGAAAATTACCTTTCTCCTTATCTTGAGTGCTGATTCTGTTTAGGGCATGGCGCAACCACAGAGCACATAGAGGTCTCTGGAATTTAAAATTGTGCATCATCTTTGAGAGCTCTGCCACTAATGAGGAGTGGATCTAAACGGGTTGAAAAGCAACATCATCTTACAAAAAAAATATTCCAAGTTAAGCACATGGTCGTCCATGATGTTGCATGAATAGTTTTTGACTAAAGTGCCCTAAGCCAGCGCAATTTGAACTCATCTTGTGCAACCAGAGGCAGCATAATCACCGCCCATTGTGCTTGATTAAAACACGGAAGTACAAATATTTTTTGTCGGAGTAAATTAGAGTAAATCTGACTTTTATTTCCAGTTTCGTCAAAATAGATAAAGAAAACCATGAAAATAAATCTTACATACGACATCACCATCCTCAAAAGCAAACTCTCAAATGCCGTTAAATCCCATTGAGGTCGTGCGATACACCGCGACATCCCGGAAGATCCAAAATCATCAAAGGAAACAATAAATTCATACCACAGATCTCATTGGAAACTATAAAACGGAACATCTTTCACTTAATGCCTATCAATGTTGATCAAAAACCCCATCTATCTACGCATCTATGCACATTCCGTTCCATCAAAGACCACTTCTGCTCCAAATCTAAGTTTGAGCTTATTTTCGGATGTGTCACCTATAAATCGTGCTCACACTTAATGCAACCCAAACACTCGTATTCGGCTCCTTAGCACTCCTATTGCCAGACTGATTTATTAAATTTGATTAAGAAAATAAACCAGCAGAGATACAAATACGAGTACATGCATCCATCCATGAGAAGCAACTTAAAAATACACTCACCTACTACATCAAAGATGAGCGGAACTGCCATAAAGCACATCCAAGACAGCCAATTGTATCAGAACTATGCACTTGAATTTCAATTGCAAATTAGGATATCTTTTTACCATCGTCTGAAGGATACAAGGGATTTCAGGGCAAGTATTGCACAAGATGCAAAACTTGTGCCTGCATCAAGATTTGCACTTGAGAATACGGAACTTTCTCTCATCTGCCAAACATGGTTGATAATCAGGTTGTTGGGAGCCGGTGCCGCCCTCACATACGTACGTACGAGTACCTCCCAGTGGATATTTCGTTGTCTGTAGCTGTATCTGTTTGTTGCAAAGAATACAAGACCAAGAAGACCGTAGTCGTATATCACTCTTCGTCTCGAGTTTTTGGATGGATTTTGGCCTCTCTAATGAGATTACTGGTTCCATCAAAACTAACGAGCCCAGCGGCATAAGAGCTAGCGCTCCAGAGATTTTTCCACCGCAGACGATAATATGGAGGACCACCAGCCATCACAAGCGCCAGTGGTAGAGGCAGTGGCAGCGGAAGAACAACCGAACGATTGACGGCACTTGGGCCTAGGCGCACTGGCGTTCGAAGTATATCCTCATGTCAGTCAGTCAGTAGTGGGCTGTGCCACTGGGTCTGACATGATATCAAATTTGTTAGAAAGATACTCGTACTCTACATCTATCTATACGATTACTGAGTGTGAGATGTGAAGTGCACACTAATCAGACGTTTTGATTGGAACGAAATTGAAGTACGCTCTCGAGTGCGTTCCTCCAAAGTGCGGAGTGAGTTATTAAAAGCCCGGACCATTGCGGCGTGAAATGATGCATTCATAAGGAAAACACACTGTAAGTGGCCTGGTAAATCTGATTTATTTCTACCAGAGATGTACAAGCGCTTGGGTGGTACACCCTGTGCTCGTACATGTAGAGTGGAGTTATGATTGATGGAAGTTGAATAGGGAATAATGCATAGATAGTGGACAGATGAATTTGCGAATGAGTTATTATTCCTTCAATTGCCTTTAATTAGGTTGAAGTCCTTTCTGATTGAGATGAGACTTTTTGGTTTTTTAAACGAAGCGAAGGATGAAAAGAATTTCCGAGAAGCTAAAGTGTAAAACGGAAATGTTAAGATCGAGCACGGTGGTCCAGTTGTGCCTGCTTATTTTAAAGGGGATGGAAGATGAGTTAGGTAGATGAGGAAGAAAGGAGCATTTTTGCAGATAAATACCCATAAATTGTGTTACAAGGCAATTGTTGAATTTTAAGTAAATGAAAGTGAAAAGTAAACTATAGCTTGCGGAGGTGAGAAAGAGATACCGATGCACGTTGGTTTTGAATGTTGGCAGGTTACAATGACTGGTAAAACATTCTATTAGCGAGTTGGAGCATTCACAGCAAGGCAGGTGTAACGGCTGAAGGTTTGAAGGATCGGCTGTTTCATTGGATCATTGTTGGTGAAACTACCGATAGAAAAATTTATACCCAGCAACATTACGTCTATGTTGGAGAATGCCACTTGACTGGACTATACCGGCATCAACTATGAATTGCATCGCACGGTTTTGAACGCTGTCTATCAAGTGCAGAAATGTTTCTGGAGCATCTGACTACTAGGCATTACACTCCAATTTTGGGTGGATAAATGCTCTTTAAATATTTTGGTCAGGTCCGAAAGGGTTTAATCGTTTTACGTCGCTTGATGGAACCTAGACATTTCGGAGCATTTTTGGCAACATCGAGAGTAGGTTGTCATTGTCATTAGAGGTATAGAAAACTTGCATCACATTTAGTGTTCGAAATCACGGTTCAGTTTTGCATCACTTTTTCCAGAATAGGTGGCCTTATTTCGGCAATTTATCAGCATATACGAGTGACTCGACATACCCCCAAAAAAAGTAGTCCAAAGGAGTCAAATCACATGACCGTTGCGGTCAATTGACAGGTCCATGAGATGATTCGCTTACAAAATTTGTGTCCCAATAAAGTAGTGGTTTGACCGTCTGTATGGCAGGCTGCACCATCCTGCTGAAACCATTTGCCTCTTAGACGATTGTTATTTATACAGTGAATCAAAAAATTGCGAATTATTTACCTGTAGCGCTCGCCATTTACGGTAATGTTGGCTCCATGTTCAGATTTGAAAAAAAGGGCCAATTATGCTTCCGTAATGGAAACCGCATCAAACAGTGACTTTTTCGGGACATAATGGGGTCCTTACAAGAGATTGTGCTCACTCTAAAAATGACAATTTTGCTTGTTGAGATACCCATCAAGCTAGAAATGAGCCCATTTCAACCCATTTCAACCCATTCACCGAACGTCCGACCCAAGAGTTGTGGACGGGGATATGCCAGTGTTTCACTAGGTCACAAAGCACCAAAACAGTGCACTAAAGGGGTATTTACTTAGTAGTGCACGTCTATTTTTTGTTTTTTAATTGAAACTTGGACTGGCGCCTTTGAACTTTACTACAGGTGTAACTGGAAATCCTTTGGAACCGTCATCCATTGTTATCGGTCTAGTTGTTCACAATATTTTCAAAGTTATCCTACTGACAATGTTTGAGTAACTCTAGCTAATTTTGCATGCAACTTAAAAAGTTGACTTTAGGCTTCATATACAGGGTTTTCCAATAGGGACTTGACAACTTTGAATTTAATTTGTGAACGCACTCTTTCACTAATCATCAAACTGTCACTGTCAATTTATTCAGTAAACTCAACATTTTCACCATGGTAAAGTACACGAACGAGAAAAGTCTGCAAATTATAAAATTTTTTTACCGAAACTCGGAGTCGGTGACTGCAACTTTTCGGTCGTAATTCTCGCCCTAGTAGACAGGCAATAACAAGTTTAGTGCAAAAATTTAAGTCTACATATTCGTTGTGTGATGTTGCCGTGTCAGTGAAACAACGGGTTGGTCGAAGTGTCGAAAATATCGCTGCCGTTCAGGATCCAAATCAGTCAATTCCACGGCGTTCTCAAGAATTGGGCATCACTAGGACCACACTATGGCGTATTTTGCGTAAGGATCTTGGTTTACACCCATACAAGATCAAGCTGACTGAAGAATTGAAGCCGATGGACCATTTGAAGCGACGTACGTTCTCCGATTGGATTCTGGAGAAGATGCGCCAAGATGATGAATTTCATCGCAAAATCATCTTCAGTGACGAAACTCATTTTTGGCTCAATGGGTTCGTCAATAAGCAAAATATGCGTTATTGGTCGGGTGAAAATCCACATGTGCTTCATGAAAAACCACTTTATCCACAAAAAAAAAAACTGTTTGGTGCGATGCAAACCGGCGTTATTTTTTCGTCGACGATAATGATCGTCACGTTACTGTGAATGGTCAGCGTTATCGCGCCATGATCACCGATTATTTTTGGCCCGAATTGGAAGATGTGGACTTGGATGACATGTGGTTTCAACAGAATGATGCCACAAGCCACAGAGCATACGCTACAATCGATTTATTGAAGAGTAAGTATGGTGAGCGTGTTATCTCAAGAAATGGGCCAGTCGATTGGCCGCCTCGTTTGTGCGATTTAACGCCGCTTGACTATTTTCTGTGAAGCTACGTTAAGTCATTGGTTTATGCCAATACGCCGACGACGTTGGAAGAGCTCAGAGCCAACATTGAACGCGAAAAATCGGTCGTTTCGGCAGAAATGTGTGGCCGAGTCGTTGAAAATTGGGTCCAAGGAATCGACCGCTGCAAACGTGCCCGCGGTGGCCATATGAACGAAGTCGAGTTCCATTTATAAATGTTTTGATTGTACTTCAAGCCGATAATAAAGTTTTTGAAATACCTCAATTGGTTTGCGTTTTATTTAAAAAAAAGTTGTCAAGTCCTTATTGGAAAACCCTACATGTAGGAGTGCTTATCTGAAAATTTACCTTCTGATTACTTGCTAAAAGTCATCAGGATGGAAATGTTTGAATTTTTGTTCCAAATAGCATACTTTACACTCCTAAATGCTTTCATCCACCAATTTGTGTATTGAAGTCGCGAACCGTGTCGTTGGAATTGAGATATCAGGGATTGTTGTCGAATAGGATCACATGTCTTCTGAATTTAAGACAGCTGAACTTCAAAGAACCTGGTCTACTCAGTTCGAAAATGTCACCTCAACTATAGCTGATGTAACAAAATGAATGGAGTGTATTGAAGCGAACACCGATATCAATGCAATCAAGAGGGCGTTTGATGGGATTAATTTTCATGTTGACGCACTGCAAGGCAAAGAACTGGTCTCTGATGCTGTTCTCTTCGGCGTACTTCAATGCCGAAAATCTACCGCTCTACTTCGACAAGCTCTGTAACCCTTTCCAGTGAGAAACTCTGACATTGAAAGATGTTTTTCGCATTCAGCCCAAGAGCGCAAGAGAAAAAAAGGGTTGCCCTATTGATTATGTCTTTCTAGATATTACATTAGGGCATGCACAAGTTCTGATAGGGGTCACTTATACTCGTATAGACCGGATAACTCTATTACCCTCGAACTACTCTATAACGTCCTAGAGGAGTTGGCCTGCAGTTACATTGACATAATAACTTGGGGTGATTCTAATTGTAATCTCCTCGACAAACATCGTTCAACTGGTTTTTTGGATCACATGCAATCGTTTGACCTTATTCCTGTAAATACGTCTACCTTCACCCACTCTACATGCACATCGTCGACTCTCATCGATGCAATATTTGTATCTGATGAAGAAAAGGTTTTGCTTTACAGCCTACTTTTAGCGCCAATTTTCTCAAAGCATGATTTGATTTTCCTGACATATCAAGGCGAAAATCAATATACTGAGTCGAACATCATGTTCAGGGACTTTCTTAATATCAGTTATAATCTATTGCAACAAGATGCTGTTAGCGCAAGTCGGCAGTATATTTATCAGATGCATTTGGTTAACGATCAAGCGGCATTCATAGAAAAAAAAATCAAAAACAGTTAAATTTTCTTCGCCTCAGTGGCTAACTCCCAATATACTGCAGTTTATAAAAATGCGTGATGATGCCTTTAAAAGTTGGAAGAAGTATAGAATTTCTTTAACAAATATCGCTCCCTTCGTAATGAAGTAGTGCCTAAGATTAGAACCGAAAAGTGGGCCTTCTATAGCAGAAAACTATAGCGATCAGCTGAACCCGAACTTCTTAGCACCAACTAGTTTAAATACTGCTTCTATTAACTTATTTGCCTCTGACCAGTCACCTGTCGGAGACTTATACTTTCATTTTTGTGGGAAGATGTTACGGAAGCATTAGTATCAATCAAATCTAACGCCACGGGACTCGACGAAGTGCACCCATAATTCGTTAAACTGCTGCTTCCATATACCAAGTTCCCGGAATTTATTCAGAAAATTAAAAATACAAGTTTATTCATCTAAATCTATATTGCCCCCTTCAAAGTATTCCCCATCGACTGCAACACACTTATGGCAGCGCTTGATCCAATCCTCGAAACATTTTTTATATTCGGTTTTTGGTACTTCCATCAGTGCTTTCTGCGATTTTTCAATTACTCCCTCTCGGCTGCTGAAACGCGTTCACCGTAGTGGTTTCTTTTAACTCGATTTTAACAGAAAGAAGTCCCGGGGAGCCAAATCAGGTGAATTCGGTGGCTGTTGGATGGTATTTGTTGCATTTTTCGTCAAAAAATTACGAATAATGATGGCACTGTGCGACGGTGCCCACAATTCTGGTCTCTTTCGGCGAATTGCTTCACGCAAACGTCTCATAATGCCCAAATAATACTCTTTGTTTACTGTCTGACCTTCTGGAAAAAATTCATGATGCACTACACTGTTGTAATCCATGAAAACCGTGAGCATTGCCTTCTTTTTTGACTGAAAACGACGTGCTTTTTTGGTCTCGGCTTATTTGGTGAACGCCATTCACTTGCCTGATGTGTGGATTGCGTGTCGTACTCATAAACCCACGTCTCTTCTCCAGTAATGATCCTTTCGATTAATGTGGGTTCGGATTCAGCCTCGCAAATCATCTCTTTTGCGACGTCAGCACGGTCTTTTGGCACCAACTTTGCTGCTACACGACGGAAACCCAAATCATTAACCAAAATGTCTTGGACGGATCCATAGGCAATGTTCAGGTCCTCCGCTATTTCGATGTCGATGGTCTGCCACTGCGTTCATCATTTTCTTTAGAGAATCGTTGCCGAAACACTTTTCCAACATTTCCAACGTTCGCGCACCATTAAATCCGTTTTTTAAGCAAAATTTAATGGAAGTTCGTTGCAAGTTTAAATCCATTTCTAAAACTGTAAAAAAATGCCAACACACACAGAGTTAGATGTACTCTTGGCGTAAGCTATGACGCTGAGACTTAGAGGGAATGCCAACAACAGTTAACAAAAAAAACAACAGAACTCAAATCGGAACGATGGGAGCGCCACACAGTGGTTATTCCGGGAAGGTGGTATATTACTTTTTATAACTTACATCTTTAACTCCATATTAATGACGTCGGTCTTTCCTTTGCTATGGAAGCAAGCTAATTTCTATACCAAAGAAATCGAATGGAACTGTGCTGGAATAAAGATCAATTCTGCCATTCCTTTCGAAAGTATTTTAGAAAACCATCTCATTGCAAATGCAAAAATATCTGTCACGTAAAACGCTTCTTTGTGTAAATCAATCCGGCTTCTGTTCAAAACGTAGCCGCAAAACTGCTTACAAAAAAAACTATGTTACCATCTTAACACTGCTCGATGTCTCTAAAGCATTCGATACAGTCAACCACTCCATTCTTTGCTCAAAACTTAGGAAAGAGCAAAATTTTTCAATATTCTCTACGAGGCTTATAAGCTCCTATTTGCAAGGGAGCCTCCAACGAGTTGTAGCAGGTGAATAGTTCTCGTCATTCTTGCCAGTTAAATGCGGGATGCCACAAGGATGGATCTTGGGGCCACTACTTTTCTGCATGTATGTCAATGAACTTCGTAGATTGATGAAGCATTGTTCAATTCATGTGTTTGCTGATGACACATAAATTCATTTGAGTCATCCATTAAATCGTATAAGCCAAGCTGCATGATGATGAATGAAGATCAACTAAGAATGATCTACGTTTGAATGCTCAAAAATCAAAAGCACTCGTAATTTACAAAAGAAGACCGGATCTACTTAATTTTCCACCAATCAAAGGCACTATTGGCAAGGTTTATGGTGGACTACGTGCACTTTTGGCTGCACAATATTTTATCGCCATTCGGACTAAACTCCTGCTGGCGAAAACTCTCCTTCTGCCAATCTTGTTGTATTGTTGTGAGATATTCTGTAGACTAGACTATGGTTTAAAAATGTTGTTTACAGTAATATCGCTCGTTTCTGCTTTAATCTAAGATTATGTTTCCTTCTACTCGAAACAGATCTGCGGTTGTAACTTCAACAATCTGGTCAGAACCGGCTCACAATCAACTTCTATTAGTGAGTTGCTTAACAAACTCGCCGTGGTTCTTATCAATCATCATTTGTGGTGACGAATGAGACAATCAAATATGCTATGGCTTCCTTTTATGTCTTCAAGTCGCCTGGCATGGAATGTATATGGTAGATCCAGCTATGCTACAAGCAAACATGCTGGCAACTCTGAAGATAATCTTCACTGCTATCTAGAAACTGTCATACATATCAAACACTTTAAGGTTTGCCCTAACACAGGAAATGTGCTCCGCGATGGCGTCATCACTCTCAGAGTAAGAATCACGGAATGTCGTATCATCCTAGTGTGATAGGCAAAAGGGTAGTACGTAGCTACGATGCCAGTACGCAGTCTATAATCTTTCCGACTAAAGGACAATTGCTTACCTCTTAGAGTTGTCGGGAAGCATTTATTTAGTCTGTCCACATTCTAGAGAGTCATGCCATCTGCAGTTACGCACACATGAATCTCAATTTTCAATGCAAGCAGGCAAATCCATACTCAGGTTCAGGTTCTGAAAGACTCTCTTTTGAGCCTTGCCCATGAAGCTCATCGGCGATATTATTGTGACCTGGAACCCAAACAAGATACGTATTCAGAGCAACCTAGTTTAGAAGAGATTAGCGGGTAAAACAAGGCCTTAAGGTCAACTTTGCTATCTCCACAGGTCGTTGTATTAAACGATTCTTTACAATATAGCTCATTGCCATCAGGATCGCTTGTAAAGGGTGGTCCATAAAGTCCATAAAGATAATTCTATGATCTTAATATTTTTTATTATGATAGACGGATCTGTGACAATTATGTGTGGAACAAAATAACGGCCAAATGCTCGCCACGGCTTCGGTGGCATACCTCTATCCGATGGTCCATATTGCCAATGACTCTGAGACATAATTGAGGTTCAATGTCGTTAATGTGCCGAATTATCTCATCCTTTAGCTCTTGAATTGTTCTTGGCTTATTGACGTACACCTTTTCTTTTAAATATCAACAAGGAGAGAAGTCCAACGGTGTCAAAGCACATGATCGTGGCGGCCAATTAACATCGCCACGACGTGAGATAATACATTGAATTTCTCGTGCATAATATTCATATCCTCAATTTCTGGCCACAAGAAGTTCGTTATCATCTCGCGATAGCGAACACCATTCACGGTTAGTGCTTGGCCGAACTCATTTTCGAAGAAGTACGACCCGATGACGCCGCCAGCCCATAAGCCGCACCAGGCAGTCACTCTTTGTGGATGCATCGGCTTTTCAACAATCACTCGTGGATTCTCATTTGCCCAAATGCGGCGAACGAATCCACTGAGGTGAAAGTGTGCCTCGTCGCTGAAGATGATTTTCTTTGTAAAGTCACCATTCACTTTTGTCTGTTCAACCAACCATTCGGCGTATTGACGACGCTTGAAATGGTCAGTAAGCTTCAGCTCTTGAGTCAATTGGAACTTGTAAGCGTGTAAATTCAAATCTTTATTCAAAATTCGCATCAGTGATGTTCGTGAGATGTTCAATTGTTGGGCACGACGACGAGTCGAAGTTGACGGCTCTTCTGCCACACTATCGCGAACAACAGCAATGTTTTCCGCAGAACGAACTGGTCGAGCATGCACAGGTGTTTTCACATTTCCTACAGACCCGGTTTGCCGTGTGTTTGTCAAACACTCGAATTAAGTTGGGCAAAAAACTTGACGTTAAGTTGTGACTCACAATTAACATCGTGCATTATGGTTGGACCACCCGATATATTTGCTTCAAAGACGAACGCAAGTTTTCTTTACGTGGGATGAGGTCTGAGTTTGTCGTCCACCAGAAAAACTCCAGCTCTTCATTCTTAACTAGAAAGGAGATTACAATGTTGGGGCTCTCAACAATCAAATGGCAATACGCATACCCCGCTAGTTGGCTACTATCACTGTAGTTTTAAGGGTGTAAACTTGTCAGGCTACTCAAGTTTCATGGAATCCTTCTGAGTTTGTCGAGGAGTGTATGTACCAGGTGGAAAGAATACACAAGTTTCTCTGTACTCTGTGCCCAAAGTGAGGTCTATAATCCAAAGCCATATACTGACTGCAAAACATTCCCAACAGCGATTTTCGAAACTTGGGCATGCAGGTTGCCGTGAATCTCTTAGCGAGATAGCTAATAGGAAAGAGCAATACTGTTCCGCTGATGAATTGCCTAGATCCGGATTTCTGGAAGCAAACGCTCTCCATTTTGACAGTGTCCCAACAATTCATACATCCTCAAGTGGTTTCTAATTTTAGACACAGAGACATCCTCAAACTTATGACACGAAAAATTCTGCTTTTGAGTGACACGTTAAACGATTGAGTCTTTCTCACAATAAGCTCTACATGAGCTGTTGGGATTGAAACGCAGACGAAGTACGGCAGAAAGCCATCTGCTGATACCTGCGAATTGTAAAAGATGATAAGACTGGGCGTATCCACAGAACTGTGTTTCACTTAGCCATTGTGACTTTAATTGACATTCAGCTCTTTTTCCATTAAGGGCACGGAAGCGGGGTGTACGAGTATGTATTACATGCGATGAAAAGCAATGCTCTGTATAGGATAGACAACGCATTGAAGGAGTCCTTGCCGTGTAGGCAAACAATTTGATTGGAAGCGATTGGAACAATGTCTTGGCAACCAAAAGAGTTCTTTGTAAAAGCCTAAAAATAATTTTTTCGTAAATTATGTGTTGAACATTCTTTGGATTTATCTGAAGCCATTTGATGTATCTTTTCAAAATAATCAGATGTAACATACGAGTATACAGAGTTTTTTTTTTGTTTGTCGCTAAGCTAAGTGGGAAGCTAAATGTACGCACACAGTGAAGGTGCTAGTGTGAGACTCCTACTTGCTAAGCTTTACCACCGCCAAGAAACATTCGCCCTGTGGAACCACCGTAAAGCATAACTTCGTAGTTTTTGGCTAGAAATCATGGGCTTGTGATATTGGCGTATTAGACCCACGACGACGGTCTCCTGGGTGTTTTTTCTATGTGGGTGTTTAAATGAGAATGTCGGCGTGGACTTGTCAGGCTGGGTAAGCATGTATGTATGGGAAAAAGTCTGTAAAGTGTGTGGATGTATGTCTGTATAGTCTGGAGGTAGGGAAAGGAGAGTTGTAGAGTATACGTGATTTTCACCACTCTTCCTGCGAACGTTCCTTATTCGGTGTGGCTGTTTAGCAGTTTCTTCATTGTCTACGTTTGCTGTCACAGGCCGTAATATTTTCTCCGTCATGTAGGTTTCTTTGGGGGTCGAGTCTTCTCAGTTCTATTAGGATGACCGTCACTAACTGGCCAACTTCAGGCTACTTTTGCTCTGAGAGGGTCACTTCGCTATCAATCACGCTTACATGTGAAAAGTTGCTACCTGGTCTGATTTGCATCCTTCTCCTGGTTCGGACAGAACGTCTCTTGTGTTTAACGTAAGTACCTGCCATGTGGGCTTAAACTTGCCTTAAACTACGCCTTGCCATCGCTCACCGTCAATCCACTGATACCAATTCGGAACTGTGTTGCTGGCACAAGTTCCACCCTTGGTAAGAGTCGAGGCCGACCTAAAAACCTCTTACTGCCCTTGGGGTCGCAGCACTCAGTACTTATTGCAACTCTACATTGGGCCGAAACCCTTCCCGCGATTTTGGGTTTAAACCACAGCCACCATGACGCTCCTACAAGGGGGCCTACCTCTAACAAGTCAGGCCCGGACCGAGATCCGGGGGCTCCTGACTCCCATGGTACCGTGATTTAAGTCCTGGTAGGGACTACCGGTGGTCCAGCCGCCAACAAGACCTATGACCGGCAACTTGTGACTGATCGAATCGTAGCAACTTTCGGTAGCGTCATCTGAAGATGTTTACGATAAGACCAGTACTTTGCTCTGCCCCCGTTCATTATTAGACAACGTCATTAAAGGGCGAAGCCTTGACGCGCGATAACCTCCCATCGATTGAAAATTTGAAGATAAAACTCCTTGAGGAAGGGCACCGTCGGTGTGATAGTGAGTCACATGATTTTACCGGTGAACAGGCTTTATTTTCACGTAACCGCAATAAACAAAAACCCACACAGATTCAATCAGCATTAGCACAAAAAAATAAAACAGAAATTAACGGGTCAAATCGGCTAGCATTCTTCCATGGCATATGTTTCATACGTCAACGGCGTGGCCATATTGCGGCGAATTGCTCATTCAAGCATAAATATAAAAACAATTGTAGTAGTACAGCGTCGTTTGCATTGCTGAATTCAATTTGTATTGGGGGTATGAACGGCAGCGTGTGGATAATGGACAGTGGATCAACTAGTCATCTCTGCTGTGACAGAGAAAAATTTGTCAATTATCGTGAACATGTCGAACGCATTGAACTTGCCGCGGAGAGCTACGAGTATATAGAATCGGTTGGAATAGGCGAAGTGATATTAAATACAAATAAATACAGTAAGATAACTTTGAAAGACGTTTTATTCGTGCCAGAACTAAAAATGAATTTTATTTCGATAAGTAAAGCAGCGAAAGTAGGAAATAAAGTTGCTTTTGATAATCGGAGTGCAAACATTTTTGACACGGCAGGAAAAATTCTTCTATGTTCAGTTAAAGTAAATGAGGTTTATTTATTTAATGAAGAAAAAATACAAGTAAATGCATACCTAAATATTGACCGGAACAGAAACATCGCCTTGTGGCATCAGATATATGGGCATTTAAACGCTCAACACCTGCATAATTTATCCTCAAAAGATTTGGTTAGCGGAATGAGTGCAACAAAAATCAGTAATATGGATATAAAGTGTGACATTTGTTTAAGAGGAAAATTATCTTCGTTGCCTTATACGAGTTCTGAAACGCGTACCACTAGTGTTCTACAAATAATACACACGGATAATACACGGGCCTATGCGAAGGGTAACAAATGGTGGTGCGAAATATTTCTTATTGTTTGTAGATGACCTCTCGCGCATGTTGTTTATTTATTTGCTTAAACAGAAAAGTGAAGTATTAGAGAAGTTTAAAACATTTAAGAATACTTTAGAAAGACAGACAGGAAACAAAATTAAAATACTAAGAAGTGACAATGGAAAAGAATTCGTAAATAGTGCTTTAAAACAATATTTAAATGAAAATGGTATTCAACAACAGCTGACTTTCCCATATACACCACAGCAAAACGGGGTGGTAGAGCGAGCCAATCGGACTGTGGTTGAAATGGCACGCTGCATGCTTCTAGGATCAAATCTACCAGAGACATTTTGGGGAGAAGCGGTTAATGCTGCGGTGTACATCAGAAATCGATCTCCGACTAAGATCCTAGTTGGAAAGACACTATATGAAGCATGGTGTGGGATTAAACCGAACGTATCGAACTTTTGAATTTTTGGAAGTAAAGCATTTGTATTCAACAAAAAACCAGGTAACTCCAAATTTAGTTCAAAAGGGATAGAATGTGTAATGGTGGGATATTCGGACCAGTCAAAGGCGTACCGACTTTATGATCATAAATCTAACAAAATACTCATAAGTCGAGACGTCAAGTTTATTGAAAACCCTTCTAATAAATGACTTTCAGATTCCCCATATGTTCTAATCGAATTATCGAACGATAAAAATTTGAAGCCTAAAATTGAAAACGATGAGTATCAAAAAGAACTTTTCCCAGATGCTGTGGATCCAAATGATGATAAAATGTTCATCGATGTTAAAGCTGCTGATAACCTTGAGACTGCTGTAGTTTCTGAAGCCGAGAACATATCATTACTGTTGGTCCAAATATTGGTGCCGAAAGCATAAACAATGCTGTTGTTGCTTTAAAGGAATCTAAAAATAAGAAGGCGAGGAAAGGAGAGATCGAAAATCTTGGAAACAATACACAGGTTAGTGCTTTAAGAAGTGGTAGAAACAGGTTTCGTAGTATTTCTGGAGAGTCAGTAGAACAATTTGCTAAAAGAAGATCAAACTCACTTAGTTTTATGGTGAATTCCGGATCGTTAGATCAAGAAAACCCAAATACGGTAGAAGAAGCTCTTCAATCTCCCAATGCGCGAAAATGGAGGCCTTGTATTCAGAATACAATTCACTTTTGAAAAATAAAACATGGGAGCTTGTGAATTTACCTCCCGATCGGAAAGAAATAAAATCAAGGTGGGTGTTAAGTATAAAAAGGAACAAGTATGGGAAAATTGAACGGTACAAGGCCAGATTGGTGGCAAAAGGGTATAGTCAGAAGTATGGGCTCGACTTTCACGAAACATTCTCCCCAGTTGCAAGGTTTTCCACCATTCGTTTGTTAATTGCACTCGCAATTGAGTATGAGCTGCTTTTACATCAACTTGTCGTAACTGCCTCTTACTTAAATGGTAAATTAGACGAAGATGTTTATATGGAACAGCCCACATATTTTCAAGATAAAAATTGTCCAAAAAAGGTATGCAAGTTAAAAAAGGCGCTATATGGTCTCAAACAGTTGGGCAGGCAGTGGAATCGGAAGCTGGATGAAACCTTGAAGTGAATTGGATTTTCTCAATCTTCTTACGACAACTGCGTATATACCATTCAACGGCGGGGTGTAGTTAATTTTTTGGTCGTGTATGTTGATGACCTTATCTTGGGTTTTAAGGAAACGAGTGTTATAAACGAAATAAAGCAAAAATTAGCCGCAGAGTTTGAAGTGGTAGACAAAGGACCCCTAAGTTATTTTTTGGGCATGGAATTCGAGAGAGAAGGGGAAAGAGGTTCCATCAAACTTGGGCAACAAATTCTGATTAAGCAAATTTTGAATGAATTTGGGATGGATGACTGTAGAAAGGTTAGTACACCGCTTGACCCTGGAACAAAGCTGACAAAGTGTGAGAGCTACCCTAATTGCTCAAAGGTTGACACAAAAAGGTATCAATCTCTCATCGGATCCTTGAACTTCATCAGTATGACGACTGGACCCGATATATCTCATTCAGTAATTTAGTTGTCCCAGTTGTACAACAATAGTCCACATAAAGAACATCTATCTGCGGCAAAACATCTGTTAAGGTACTTACATAATACAAGCAATTTCAAATGTATTTTCAGAAAATCTGGTGCTAAGCTTGTTGGTTATGCCGATGCCGATTGGGGTGGCGATTGCAATGACAGGCGATCATTTACGGGTTATGTGTTCATTCTGGCTGGATGTGCAGTATCATGGGAGTCTAAGAAGCAGACTACAGTCGCACTAAGCAGTACGGAAGCAGAGTACATGGCACTGTCCTCCGCATCAAAGGAACTCGTTTATTTACGTAATCTCCTTATCGATATTGGGTTTGGCAGTTCAGTTTCGGAGCCAATTACATTATTTGGTGACAAACTTAGTGCACAGCAGCTGGTGAAAAATCCCGTATTCCATTCAAGGAGCAAGCACATAGATATAAGATTCCACTTCATAAGAGAGGTCTTTGAAAAGGCATTTTTAAGTTTGAGCTATGTACCTACAGACAACATGGTAGCAGATATATTAACAAAAGTTTTAAGTAAAATAAAACATTCTCGATTTGTAAAAATGTTAGGTTTGGAATAGTAACACATTAATGTTTAAAATTACAATATAATGAATTCTTCTTTTTTTTGTTTTTGCAAAGCTTAAATTTAACTCAAAATTTGAAATATATGTATTTATAATTAATCTGATTTGAGGGAAAGTATTGAACATTATCAAATCACAAAATTATAATATTATGTTTTGTATACAACAGTGGCAACACTTTTGATTCAATATATCCCATACCATATTATACTTTGTATACACTTATGTACAATAAATTGATTAGTCTCTAATTACTCGTATATATTGAACTGCTCGGACGCGTTTTACTAATATAGTTAACATCTTTTATGAGCTCGAAAGTCACGTCACTTTGTGTATAGACTTCGCTAACCCACCATTGTGTGCTAGAAAGCTGCTGACAAAGGTTAAGTCTATGATAAGCCTCGTGCTCGGCTGTCGGAAAGAATTTTTCGTGCCCTCGTTAACTCTAATATTGCGAATGTTTCCGAGTAGAGCTCGTCCACTTGCATCCGTCGTCCTGCTGCCTCATTCAGTGGCACACTGGCACTATCGGATTATTTTTTCCTCTTCCATCCGTTACAAGATCATCCAGCAACTTCTGATCTTGTTCCTAGGATAGGCTTGGCGGACAGTAGCAGTTGTAGATGTGGATATTGTTGACCTTGGCGCTTCCGCCAATTTTCTTGCTTTCTGAAAGGTTTTGTTTCCACATGTCCATATTGCTTGGGTTCCCGCCCAATTATCAAGTCTTCACCCATCAATGACGGTGAGCAGTTATTTTGAGGCATGACCTGCTTGGCTTGGTTGTCCTTGCCGACGTTCGTAAAGCGCCTTTATGGTTTCGATGATTTCTCTCATCGATTGGAACGCTTCTTACCATCCTCTAACAACAGCGGTGTATTTATATGTACTCCCAGTTTGTGGAAAAGAGTTGACTGTTGTTGCATCGTTGCTCCATATCCTGACGCTGCCTCACTTTCTTCCGTATTCTTCTGTTGTTTGTCTATTGCTGTTCGTTGTCAATCGTTCGGATGCGTAATAACCTCATGATCCCATAGTTTTCTATGAAAGTAGTATATAGTGGCTTATAAGCAAACCAACATACATATATACTCGTACATACGTACAACTGAAATCTCTAATTCAATTTTATTTTCATTTTTTCTCCATCTGCCATCTGCCATTTGCCATGTCCCAATCCCATCTCAATCTCTAAAATATCCATGGCAATCCCTTGTGAGCCAATGATAAAAATAAGGATATTCTCTTGTGTTATCCTTATGCAAATCACGTTCTTTCATAAATTAAATGTTTGAAAGAAAAATTTCCGTTAAACCTCATTAGGAGGACAAGCGGACTAAATTAAATCCACAAAACTTCAAAAGCTTGCTTTCCATTCCATCAGGAAACCGGAATTTCCGTCTTCACTTCATTCAATTCACCTAATTAAAAGTTGGAATCCCTTTACAAAGATACAAATACTTTTACAGATATTTCTATAAGAAGAGAAGGAGAGAAGTTGACAAAAAAACAGTCCGAAAAGAAGAATGAAACACCTCTCTTTGTACATAATTACCTCATCTTGATTGTAAGTCAGGTCGTGGAAAAGGAAAACTCACCCCCACTGTGCGATTAAAAATGGCCAACAGGGGCCTTTTTCCATCTTTGAAATCTTTGAACAGAAGGGAATGGAAAAGAACACTTTTTACCCTTTCGCCCACAGTGATAACAAACAATTCAAATATAATCTGCATCATTAACACTTGACAAAGGGTCCTTCCGTAGTTGTGTGTATGTAGTACTCCTTCAACCCGGCAACGTTGAGCATCCCTGAGTGCATATTCATCATTTTACGTGGTTAGATACGAGTACCACCGTCCCGGCCATAGGACGTATGACACACCACCAGGGAGATGAAAGAGCAATAGAATCCATCCACAAATACGATGTTAAGGGAAGTCATCATAGCCCTTAAATGCATCGCTCAAACCGCAAATATGCTGCGTAATTATGTGGCAAATATTTCTCATTAACATTTAAGGAAGACTGCAAATAAAAAAAAATGAATAAAAATTATTCCAAAACTCCCTCCTCATTACAGGAACAGGATGCGCACTCAAAACTACAAAAAGTATGTCAAAAACGAGAAATAAAAAAAAAATTCTTCTCTTCCGAAATTCGTACTTGTTGCAGTTTTACGAGTGTGTATAGGTAAGAGTATAGTGATTCTTCCCCCCCAGGTACGAACGAACGTGGAGAATAACTTCAAAAAGGAAAAGAAAACCCAAGAATATCCTGCAGGAATAGCTCTTTACCTAGTTTCGTTCGTTGGATCGTTTTGTTTTTCTTGCGCTCGTTGCACTTTGTAATTGCAATTTCCATTCTCTGCATCCTTGTGCACAATTGGGCAGTCGGTAGGCGGTAGGTGGTATGTGGTTTGGTGGTTTGGCCAAGCCAGAATAGGATACACTTCAAACAAACTGATTTCATCTCCCTTGAGAGCAGGAAAAACAAACGCCGAAAGAAAACAGAGACGTGCCACAAAAAAAAAAAACAAAAAAAAAAAACATAGAAGAAAACGGGGAAAAGTCAAGGAAGAAATAGAAATACTTAGAAACGGAAGAAACAGGTGGGAGGACTTGGAGTAATTGTTATCGAAACGAAATTTATCGATAACAAGAGTATTTCGAAAATATGATACTTGTGCTCTCTCTACTGCGCATGATCAAGATAGGCAGAGAGAAAGAGAGGCGCACGAAAACACCTAAAGATGCGATGTTTTACAATTCGATGTTTTTCCCCGTCAACCGAAATTTCCCTTTTTGTTTTTGGGTTTTTTTTTTTTGGGTGGTGGTGGTGTTTGGAGAAGACAGCACATTTTGATTGAAATACTTCGATGGCGACCCCAATTGTCACTCTTACTTGTAATTACACAGCATACAGCATCAATGGTTAATTGATGATTTATATTGACATTTTTAATTGACGATTAATTTAATTAAATGGAGAGACAGAAGTAGAGCGAGAAGAAGTAGTGCCGCCGCCGCCGGACAGTTGACAGTTCCCACAAAAGTGATTTTGTTGATAAAAAATGGTCTGGTTGACTTGTTTTTTTTTTGATATAGTGAGCTAGTCAATAACAAAAATAGGCAACAATTCCACATACAGCTCAAGGACGAAGTGGATCAAAAAGTGTGACTAGGTCCCAATTCCACGAAGTAAAAAAAAGGTCGTTTGATGCCATGGGCTGATTATTTCTTTCTTTTGTAAGGCACCGGCTCTAAGCTACCTGAAGTAAGGCGTACAATGATTAACAGTCTAATACAAACGTCAAGGAATGTCTCAGAAAAATATTTTATAAGGTGAACATATTGCACGGGTGTCCCAAAAATCAACGTCAAGCCGGAAGCGGGTGATAGGTCAAGTGTGTCGGTTGTCACAAAATTATAAAAAAAATCTAAGTCATGTAAAGGGTTTTCCAACAAGGACTTGACAACTTTTTTTTTAAATAAAACGCAAACCATTTGAGATATTTCAGAAACTTTATTATCGGCTAGAAGTACAATCAAAACATTTATGAGTGGAACTCGACTTCGTTCATATGGCCACCGCGGGCACGTGTGTAGCGGTCGATTCGTTGGACCCAATTTTCAACGACTCGGCCACACATTTCGGCCGAAACGGACACTATTTCGCGTTCAATGTTAGCTCTGAGCTCTTCCAACGTCATCGGCGTATTGGCATAAACCAACGACTTAACGTAGCTTCACAGAAAATAGTCAAGCGGCGTTAAATCGCACGAACGAGGCGGCCAATCGACTGGCCCATTTCTTGAGATAACACGCTCACCATACTTACTCTTCAATAAATCGATTGTAGCGTATGCTCTGTGGCTTGTGGCATCATCCTTTTGAAACCACATGTCGTCCAAGTCCATATCTTAAAATTCGGGCCAAAAATAATCGGTGATCATGGCGCGATAACGCTGACCATTCACAGTAACGTGACGATCGGTATCGTCGACGAAAAACTATGGCCCAATAACGCCGCCGGCATGCAAACCGCACCAAACAGTTATTTTTTGTGGATGAAGTGGTGATTCATGAAGCACATGTGGATTTTCACCCGGCCAATAACGCATATTTTGCTTATTGACGAGCCTATTGAGCCTAAAATGAGCTTCGTCACTGAAGATGATTTTGCGATGAAATTCATCATCTTGGCGCATCTTCTCCAGAACCCAATCGGTGAACGTACGTCGCTTCAAATGCTCCATCGGCTTCAATTCTTGAGTCAGCTTGATCTTGTATGGGTGTATGCCAAGATCCTTACGCAAAATACGCCATAATGTGGTCTGAGCGATGCCCAATTCTTGAGAACGCCGTGGAATTGACTGATTTGGATCGTTTGCTACGGACGCCTGAACGGCAGCGATATTTTCGACACTTCGACCAACCCGTTGTCTCACTGACACGGCAACATCACACAACGAATATGTAGACTTAAATTTTTGCACTAAACTTGTTATTGCCTGTCTACTAGGCCGAGAATTACGACCAAAAATTGGAGTTAACGCTCTTAAAGTTGCAGTCACCGACTCCGAATTTCGGTAGAAAATTTTTATAATTTGCAGACGTAGCTCGTTCGTGTACTTTACCATGATGAAAATGTTGAGTTTGCTGAATAAATTGACAGTGACAGTTTGATGACTAGTGAAAGAGTGCGTTCACAAATTAAATTCAAAGTTGTCAAGTCCCTATTGGAAAACCCTATACTTTTAAAATTATTGGCACATTAAAAAAAAATCGAGAAATCTGACGCCCTGTGACGATCTTTCAAGTGCTGTGAACTCCAATCTTTACTTTTCTTCGATTTTTTTTTTGTCACTTAATGCTGAGTAGCTCTTCTATAAATTACGAGCCAAAATTGGAACATAACTATATCGGTTTTATCTAAAATATTCATTTTTTGTCCATCCATGTATATGAAAATCATTAATCACCCAACTTGAACTGACTGTACTGACAAAAAAATGTACTATGTCATTTTGGCGAGTAATTTTAAAAGATGGCGTATTTAGTCTGGATTCCAAAATGGTATGACAGTTGCTAGACTAACCCTTAATTGAGGACAAAAAAAATTATTTTGTTAAAGAAACCTGATTCATAGTTAATTCTTTTTAATAAGTTAAAATGAGTACCAAGTGAGAGATAGACAGTGACGACGTGATTGAGACGGATAAACACGCCTTTTCGACTAGTGTGAGTGAAACAGATAGAGATGACACCCTTGTTAGTAGTGACGCATAGTCACATCGTGCAATACTGCCGTACGTTACACTAATTCGCTTACAGCGTATTATTCTGTATTCGTGTTGATTTCGTGCTTACAATTTTGGCTTTCTTTATTGGACTTCATTGCATTGTGACTTTGATTTGCTGTCTGACCGTTTCTGTCGAACCTGGATTTCTTCTGGACTAGTGTTGATCGTTGATCCCGTGATTGTGTATTGCGAATGCCATCATGCCATCTCGATACACTGCTCAGGAATATTCTACCGTCTCATTTATGGGGAATGCAGGTGTAATTCTAGTGCTGCAGCCAGACTTTATCATGAGAGATACCCAAATGCTCAGCGTCATAAAAAACATCGAGTGTTTGTAAATGTGCACTGATCATTCTCAGAGGGTCGCTTTCCAAATCTAATGGTGAGTGAGGGAAGACCCGACATGCCCTACGAGGACAAAGTCTTACAAGCAGTCGCACAAGACCCTAGTACTTCAGTACGTGCAATTGAAGAAAGCATAGGAGTACCCAAAAGTACAACACACCGAATTCTAAGGAAAAACCAGCTCCATCCGTAGCATGTACAGCGGGTCCTAAGTCTGCTACCCCGAGATTATCCAGAAAGAGTCCAATTTTGTCAAACGATGGTGTAGAGGTTCAGAGAAGATCCGAGATTCTTTGAAAAAAATTCTATGGTAACCCCTTCCGGGATGTGGGTGTTCACGAGAGTGAGTGCCGTTGGCCCATATAGGGCTCGTCCGCCACCATCTCTTTTCCAGGACCCTGAATAAGTCTTGGAAATCCTTACCGGTGTGAGCTCCAAATATATGTCGGAGTAGCCCGTATAAGGTGGCAACGATTAGTATTAGGCCTCGTAGAAGTAACATCTTCTGATGCTGATTCTTTAAATAACGAGAATGACCCTCTGCAGCCGAACATCTTGCAGCTCTGCTAATAAGCCCTAATCTCAAAGGAGATTGCGAAGTGAAGGGGACAAATTTTTTTTTTTTTTTTTATAATTTACGCGCGCCTAAGGGGTTGATACCCTTTTACTGTTGCCAGGGCGCGGGCGGAAAGATAGAAGGAGGAGAAAGGAAAATTGTTTTTGTAGTGGTTTGAAACTCAGGTGTGTTTGGTTTCTATGTTTGCTCTCCAGGGGTGGGAGTCCGAATAGGACGGAGAGTTTTTCTTCACTCAGAGTGATTCGAGATATAATTCCCAGTATTTTTTTCATTGCTTGAAACTCTTATAACAGCCAAATCTACGTGTCAGTGTTATGCCTTCACACGCAGAATTTTTTTGTCTGAGTTCCAATTATACAATGAAAAACTGATTTTTTTGCCATGGGCAGGATTCGAACCTGGACCCTCCGAGTGAGAAGCGTTTGCTACTACCACTACACCACGGCGAGTTTCCTGCGCCATAAACCAGGATTAGTGTCGGCAATTCAAAACAAGACCTTATCCTTATCCTTAAGCAAATTATCCACTCTTTCTTTATTTACAGAAGCTGTAACAGCAATTCGACCTCTAACGCGTTTAATGTGCTGTCTGACTCCATACAAAGAATTATATCCCTGTATTCTCATATTGAAATCGTCATTACGTGCGATTTCGATATACACAATTCTGGGTGGCTTCTACATTCTGGGCATACAAAATCCGAATGACGGTGTGTTGAGATCTTTGATGTAGTAAACAACTTGACTTGATCCACGCAAATACCAGATATTGATAGTCATACCGCCAACATCCTGGACTTGTTTTTAACTTCTCACCCCGCAAATACAAGGCCAATGTGTCATATTAGCTAATTTCTCGTACACCGACAACATAGAAAAACATCGTAACGGAACCGTACGGCAATACGAGAAAGCCAATTGGAGTTGACTTAACGCTTTCTTTAGAAATTTTAGCTGGTCGTTATGTTTAATCGATAACGACGTGGATGCCGCCGTTAACATGATCACTGACACTGTTCTCTTTTGAACTGAGATGACAAATCCCAGAGATGCTAAGAGTATCAAACCAAAAGATACTCACTACGGTCACACAAAACGAAACCGAAAACAATTCAAACGAGCCAGGAATGACTGCAGCATCTCTCTTAAGCGAGTGAAATCTGAAGACGACCATAAACTGACGCAAAAAATACTACAATGTCCCAAAGGTAGTAAACATTTTTGGTCGTTCAGCAAAAATATAACGAATTCTGCCTTATCTTCTATTGCAACGCTCATTTACAATGATATTCCAGCTGATTGCTGCATACTTTACGGCCAGCACAACCATTCCAGATTATGTTTTGTTTCCGTCTACACTTGAGTGCGTTGAATCTTCAATATTACGATTCAAATTTCGCATTCGTGTAGTAGCAAGAGTAGTTAAAGGTCTTAAAATACATAAATCCGATGGCCCACATGGCGTATCTCAACTTCCTCTGAAGAGGTGTTCTTCCGCGCTGGCAAAACCACTGCTTAAGTCTTTTAATCAATCCTACTCTTTAGGACTCTTTTCTAGCAGATGGAAAACAGCATTTGTCCAGCCCGTCCCTAAAAAAGGCGAATCTTCTTTTCTCTCCTACAGACCCATTGCACTTACGTCCCTTCTTTCCAAGGTCATGGAAAAGCTGATAAATCGTCAGCTAATGAAATATCTGGTCCACTGGTGATTTGAACCAAAGCGTACATCAATCTGGCGAAAGCAAGATAGTTGCACTTGATATTCCTCAGGCATTTGACAGAGTTTGGCATCAGGCTCTTTTGTCGAAAATGCGTGCATTTGGGATCGACGACCCTCTTCTTCAGTGGATTAGAAATTACATTTCGGAAGGTTTAATTCAAGTTGTCTAGGATGGTTTCAAGTCTGATATTCACAAAATAAATGCTGGTGTGCCCCAGGGCTCCGTTCTGTCTCCGACACTCTTTTTAATTTTCATCAACGATCTCTTGTCTGCTACTTCTAATCCAATATATTCCCTTGCTGCTTTTCATTTTCATTTCTGGACCCACGTCCCTGCTCTTTGGAACCGCAGCGTATTTATAACTAATTGGAGAACCACTAACAGAGTAGAATTTAATGCTTCCAAAACACAATGCTGTCTGCTGTCCTTAAAGCGAAATTCAAAAATTCAGCCATTATCAATGAATGGCACTTACATCGTCTAGACCGAAAAACTTGCTGCCCTCGGTATGTGTGTCGGTGACAACTTATGTTGGAATGACTCCATATTCGATGTCGTCAAAAATGCTGCGAAATATCTAGGTTGGCTCAGGGAATGTTCTTTGATCTGGCCTAAATATATAAGGCATTTATCCACCCTAAACTGGAGTACAATGAGCTCATCTGGTCAGGTGCGCCTTAACCATCTCTGCAGCTGCTAGATGAACCCAATTCACACCCTCAGACTCCGACGGATTATCTCCTGTCTCACTTTATTCTATCGTTATTTTCACCACAAGTGCCGTTAAGGATGTTGTTGACCCAATCTATTTTATTCTTCGAGTTCGCAGTTCTCTTTACCTCCGAACTGGATCCGAGGGTTTTAATAATGCGTGTAGCATTTCGGCGTTTGATGTACAGCTAATATAGGCGACCTCTGATTCCTCTCTTGAGGGAGGAATTCTAGTAGCAACAGGAACACAGTAGCTTGCCACAAACTTGCTGCTACTAAGGGTGGAAGAAATAGTAGAACCATGGCTTGCCACAGTCTTGTCACTACTTGAGACTTTGGATTATGGCTCGTTGCGTTTGTCTTTAGAAGGTGCATCATGGACTGCCTCTGTTTTACCTTTTTACAAGTCCGAGGAATGCGCTCTGGGCAAGGACGGAGCATCTGAAAAAAGCCAACTCTCTTGTGCTTTATGTAGGAACACGGAACACACCGCAAATTATCGGGGTTGTCCCAAATTCCAGTACATTAAAAGATAAAATCTAACCTGGCAGCAGAAAGTGGAAGTTAAACGTCCGTTACTCCCCATGTTACCTATGCCCAAATGGCGGCAGGTAGGGGAAATACGGTACAGTAAGCGAAGGATGCTTCTCAGGCGAAAATGCCCAGAGCACCGGAACTAGTACCTGACATGCTAGCTATCTTGCTCTCTACTCAGGGGTAGACGGCTCAGCTCCAACGTCATTTAACTGAACAGACCGCGCGGGTAGATCAGATATACGCGCTGCTGCCGGGCCTAACGCACCTCCAGTCGTAATGGGTACGTACATGGCGGAGGAAACCCTGAAGGTCCTTGCTGTGAATGTGAATACACTGATAAGGTTCGAACGACGAGCCGCACTATTTAAGTTGCTTAAAGACCAAGCCCCCGATGCGCTTTTGGTGAGCGAAACTAAGCTTACCAAGAGACACAAAATGAGGCACAAAAGATACAAAATAGTACGGAGAAACCGACCCAACTCCATTCAGGGAGGAGGCGTTGCGATCTTTGTAAGAAAAGGTCTGCGTTTTAAAAGACTATACAGTCGTGTAGTATGTGGGTTTCGAGTGCTGGAGGCATGCGTCGTGTATATCCCTCTCCTGACATGGTGTCAGTTTACGCAACTAAGTCTACTGAATCCACCTTATTCATCTCAGAGCTCGAGACACTTTTTCGATTTCTAAGGCTGGAATTGGAAGAATTATTTTATTATCGGCGGACATTTCAACGCCAAACATAGTATTGGGGAAATAATACACCAAATACTAGAGGGAAGCTACTATTCAATTGGTGGGATCAGCACAGTGTAACGTATCGACTCGTGCTTAAGGCAAAATATAGTCCGTCGTTTCCTAGACACGGGTCCTATTTGGATCTCCTGCTGTTCGACTCACGAATACAACTGACATGCACTAACCAACAAACTACAAACTGTCTACGCACTTTCGTGTATGACAGTGACCATTGCGGTGTCAGCACCGAAATAACTGTTCCCAACTAAATTGCGGAATTGGATGAGTTTGTTCAAAGGAATTCCTACAATTATAGTAGGGTGCGTTGGGCACACTTCACCAGAACACTGACTAGAGCACTCTCCTCGAATTCGCCCTACCCACCGTCCAACAGAAATCTGTCAAACGATTAGATTGACAGGTATCTAAGACTAATGGACGAGACAATCAAACGAACAATGGTACGTCGGTACCAACACACTGGCGAAGAAGACTTATTCCCCAATGCAAATATTGACGCACTGCACCGACAAAAAAGTAGACTGCTGTCAAGACTAAAAACCTTGTACAGACAGTTTACTGACAGACATAACCCGGAGATCATGACACTGAAGTCGGCGATTAAAAACCTCCAAACATTAATAAAAGAAAATTACAGAGCATCTGTAAGTTTATATTGGAAGAATGAAATTCGGGCTGTAAACACCAGCAACCCGAATATGTTCCCGGAGAAATAATCAGAACGACCTTCCATGTTTTAAAATCGCCTGAACGACGAACAACGAACAAATACTGGTAGCAGCGGGCATAGATCCAAATGAGGTTGTTGGTGATGACAACTTCTTTGTGATCGAGGATCCGCAGGAGCTGGTAGAGGCTATAGGAAAGACTTTCCAGGAAGTATACAAGGCGAATGTAATCATTGGCCCGAACCACGATGTGGAGAATCGAGTCCTTGTGCACAATTTCTACCTTCGAAATGAAATTGTGAATTGGCGATTCGAGAACTCGGGTTTCACCCAGTTCAGTGACGAGAACATGGCAAATAATGTCATCACCAACGATAGGGTACTACCCCCTGTGGCATTTTATGCGATCGTATTTGCGAAGAACATGAACGTATCGTATAGCGTCGTTGAAAGCCCATTATAGTTTTAGCTGAGAAAGAAAGTCAAAGTTACTGTAGACCACCTGGGCGTAGGTAGTTTTAGGTGGAGTAGGAGTAAGAGTCATAACAAGGTTTCGTCGAGTTTCGAATGGAGTAGTAGCTGTACAACAACCGATGCTGGTAAGTGATTCTACAAGCTCTAACCTTGAATTAGGAAACCAAAGGCCAGGAACAAGGCCAACGTTCGGCTTCTGGTGGGAGATGGGAAGAATTTTCGATTTATTCCATTTACCACAGACCAGATATGGATCAGAGACAAACCTTCATTTAACTTTAAGGCGAGCTCCTCAGTCTTCCTTATGTAATGTGCCAGATAAAGGTGGATTGCAGCATGCTTGTCAAATGATGGTAAGTCATTTAAGAAAGTACAGAATATTTTAGGCCCGAGAATTGATCCCTTACGTACATCTAGCCGGTGACAACCCTTTTCCATCTTCCAGCATTGAATATCATGGTTTACTTTGTCGAAGGCCTTCCAAAAGCCAAGTAATGTCACAAATCCTCTGTCAAGCTCACACCGTATATCATTTAAGATGTTAATCAAGGTCGAAGAGCAACAACAAGTTGCTAATTATATAGGGAAATACGGGCTTAATAAAGCGAATAGGAATACCGTGTACACGAGCCGGAGTTGATTTTATGGGTCGAACGCAGTCAATAACTTTATATTGTATAACAACAGTAAAATCACCCCGTCTGTACGTTGGTGGTTCAGAAGCACTATTCGGATCAAATCCAGTCATAACGGAGTAACTTCCCAGAGAAAAGTTAGTACACTGTTAGTACTCTTAGAAACACAAATCCGGCACAAGTTAGTTCGTAGCGGTATGGGTGGAAGTAAAGTACATAATTTGGAATCGTAGTTATTACGTTTTGCGGTTGGGATAACATGGGTTGCTTTCTTGCGTGCTTTCTTATAATTAGCCTAATTAAGGGGGGAGGAGTTGTTCTTCAATTTTCTCTAGAATTTGTTTCGATTTTTAATGGGGGCAATAACTTCACACGTAAACAAGCGACAGCTGTTATTTTGAACCCTTAAAGTCTCTCCATACGATGTATTGGAGATATTCGAATTTTTCGGTTGGATCAGCACTTAGCCTGCAACTATAAAACGCAGCTGAACATTTTTTTTATCTTTATAATCTGCGCGTGCTCAAGGGCTTTTCAGTACCTTGAAAATGCTTGCACACAGAGAGGGCGATGAAGAATTAGGGAGGAAAGTATGAGAGGTGCCGACGAATGTTGGTTTTAAATGTTTGAAGGTTATAATGGCTAGGAAATAAAGAGCTCAGCAGGGCATTTGATAAGAGCGTTGTGCCGTTTGAAAAATAATCACGATATTTCAGAGTACGTTCGAAAGTGGGCTTGAAGGTAAACTGATGAGCATTCATAGCGGGACCGGTGCTACAGTCGAATGTTCGATGATTCGGAATGTCAATTTCAATGAAGCACTGGTGGTGAGAATAGCGATAGAACAAGGTGAGGCAGGAAAGATTTCGTTGGTTTGAGTTGGCGAGTCTTATTGCACGGTATCGAATCCTGTCTAGTAGGTGCAGCGAGATTTTATGGCCACCTGACCAAATGTGAGCATTGTACTCAGATCAGAGAGGGGAAAGTATTTCTTAGGTTGTCATTGACACACATACCGAGATTATAAAGATTATCGGTTTCGACCATGCAAGTGTCATTCATGGATAATGGCTGGGTGTTTAAATTTACGACAGCAGACAGCAGTAAGATTGATTAAAAAGCTTTCGCAGTGGTTTTGCCAGCGCAGAAGAACACCTCTTCAGAGGAAGGGGAGATCTGCCATGTGGACCATCGGATTTGTGAATGTTAGGACCTTTAAGTACTCTTGCTACTACACGAGTGCGAAATTGTAGTCGCACAAGGCGGAATCTATTTTCAAGGACATTGGAGCTATGGGGCCGACGACCATATTCATTGACGGCCAGGCTGCCACTATGGCCATCGCTGTACTTGAGACTAAATCACAGCTTGTGAAGAGCTTAAGACTCTAAGAATACAAGTCGAGCAAATGACACAAATCAAAACCAAAGGCGAAGTGATGACGGCCTCACCCACAGGTTAAGTGAACAAAATTTCATCTGACGAACAAAGCGTTTGGGATAGCTCGGACTACTGTGACTACTCTTGTAATAAGTGTTACGTAAAACCAGCTCTGATGTTCATCTCTGTGATGAGAAATTGAACGAGAAAGCTTGGAAATAGAATCTGTACACAGAAATAAAGTGTAAATGACGTAGTAGACTTTGATGTAGACCAACCAATCAGATACTAAACATAGATAAAGGTTGAGTCTAATTCCGGATCATCCTAGTCCACCAAACACACAGTCCTCTTGCAATTTTGAACAACTTTAGAAAACCCACACAATTTTTGGAGTAGGTACCCATTCCAACATCTGCTATTTTTGTAACTTCTACTCGTATACTTCCATTTAATTGACATCAATCCCAGCGCTCTACACTATCCCGCACATTTAAATCGATTGACCTTTTCAAAATGTCCCCACAAAAAGTGGGAAAAAGGCTACAAAAAGAAACCACCCTGACTGCCCACTCCCATTTAGCCGATCCCTTAACAAAGTGTATACAATTTTTCAACTCTTTTCATCCTCCAACCTTATGTCGATTATATCAATAATAACAACAGGTAATAAACACCTTCAACCACATCGCCCACATTGCGTATACGCTCCATGGCACCACGACAAAAGGGGTGACAAAGTCAAAAGTCCTAAAAAATTTACCTCCCCCCCCCACCCAAAAAAAAGAAAAGAAAACACAACACCAACAACCACATCGAATGAGAACGACCAACTGAGAGTCAACATATTTCTCCTACTTCGAAAACACTGTTCTCTTTTCGAACATCGGATAGTGTGCAGATGGATTCGAGGCGCGCGTATCTTTTTAAATGAAAATCCGCACACGACTCGGTTCAGTTCAGTTTAATTCGACTCTGTTACGGATACGGATGCAGTAGCCGCCTTTCCAATTGTAGTGGAGAATAGGTAGATATTTCGAAGATTTTTTTTTTCTTCATTTCAAATCAGTGCACCCTGTGTGTGAAGGAAAAGTCGCCGAGTGAATTTTCCAATACGCCGCTCGTGTATGTTATGTTATTGTCGTGAGAAGAAAAATCCTAATCGACTTGAGTCGACATTCAGTTTTTGGTTTGCTTTTTTGTTTTTTAAAAAAGAAAAAATAGTGTTTTTGCTTGGAAAGGATCCCATTTGTTATCCTTGCTGATCAGTTAGTTGTGATTGGTAGAAAAATTCAAAAAAAATAAAAAATTTCAAAAAATCTCATATAGAAGAGCAATTTGTGAAAATGTCGCCCAGTGTGGTTGTTTATCTTTTGGGTGTTTTACTTGCCACCTTGACTGTTGCTAATGCAGCTGTAGCAACAGCTCCTTCGTCTATGTACGCGTATACCATTGCCAATCAGAATAACGATATCGACAATGCTATTTTAAATTATACCGCTAATTTCGGTTACAATTCGGGTAGAAGAAATACTAATTCCAAGGATAACAACATTGATGGTGGTGATGGAATTTCTGGGAGCGCAAACCCAATAAATGGCTGCACTTTGGACCGTTTGGTGGTGTACAAGGTTGTTCTGCACACGTACTGGACAAGGAAACTGTTCCCGAAGCACTATCCTGATTGGAGGCCACCAGCGCAATGGACTAAAACTATCGGTATGTGCAAAAGTTTTCTATTCCCTTAAATTTTGTAAAGGGTGGGTTGATTCCATTTGAGGGATTTCCAACATCCTCCAAAAGACATTGTGGTAATTAGAGTGTTCAATTACGAGGGTGTGAAAATGACTGTGTTCTACATATGAGTACGAGTATGACGTGTGTTTAGATTGTTCCTGCGAAAGAAAAGCACCCACCCCTGTGAGTGTTCCGGCGTGAGAGGAATGAAAATTATGTGATCGTTGCAGCAGTAAAGCGATGAATTTAATTGCCGCTGATAAATTCTATTTTCAACTTGCCAAAAACGTTGAGTTATACCTCACAGTAATCGAAGATGATGCCTCAAGGAACGGAAGTTTTTTCTGTCAGTTATGACTTGTGATTCGAGAAAATTAAATTTTTTTTTCTTTTTCAAACAATTTCATTACTGAAAAAATGGAGCATGCTCGTGTGTTGGATATCAAAAGAAAAATAACTTTCTTCCTGCACAATTGCGTGCGGCAAGACCATTTGGGAGAATGTCGTTGTTTGACGCATTTCAAAGTGGTGATAGATTTGAGCACATAAATCAAGATAATAGGATTCTGATTTATACGACACGCTCATGCCAATTGCGTAGTTTATGCGTTCTGATCTCGCCTCTCAAAGTAATCATTAAATCACTATATGCTCGTATATATTTTTTTGAAATTAATTTACGTAATTTACAAAAGCTTACCGATTTAGTTAAAAAGTCTGCAAGCGTATCATTTGTTGGCCAACATGCATACATTGCAACATTAGCTTCTTGAATGAAACACTTGCGAACGTCAATATGGTTGGTACGAGAGTGGTATCTCTTAATTTTTGCTGTCGCAAATATATTGAATTGTACCACATGAACCAATATTGATCTGTTGGCATCTATGACATTCCTTCAACGTGATACAAGGTCAAATATTCCTTTTTCGTAGAAGTGCTGACTTTTTGAGGCAATGAAACTTTCAAAGGCGTTTATGACCTCTGCTCGGTTCCGGAAGACCTTCTGCCGGCAAAATGAATCCAGATCGCGGAAAAGATGGTAATTCGTTGGGGAAATATCAGAAGAGAACGGTGGATGCGGAAGAATTTCAAATCGCAACTGCAACAGTTTTTGTGAGGTATGGGGTCTAACATTGTCATGCAAAAGGATCGGACCGTGCCTACTCTCTAACGCAGTTTGCTTTTAAGCCAATTTAGTATGCAATATGTCGATTTCCTCACAATATTTGATAGCGTTTATCGTTTCTCCTGGTTGAAGAAATGAAAAGTGGATTGGTCCTTTCGATTTTTCATCTGCATCCGACCACTGCCCAGATCCACTACAGTATCCAATTTTCATCACAGGTGACGACTATCCGGTGCAAAAACGGTTTAGTTTCGTTTCTTAATGTAAGCGATGCGCAGATTTCCAAGCGCCGTAGTTTATGGGATTCGCTCAGTTCATAAGGTATCCGCTTATCGAGTTTCTTTACCTTTCCTATGAGAAAAAGGTGTCGAATTATTATCATTGGGGATACTCCCATGCTTTGTGTAATCTCAGACACCGATTTCGTTGGGTCCGCACTCACCGTTGCTCTTAAAACATCGTCGTCAACGAAAGTTTCCGGTTTCCCACGTGGTTCTTTTTAGAGGCTGAAATCTCCCGAACGGAACTTTCCAAACCAACGTCGGATAGTGCGTTCGTTTACTGCTACATGCCTCATTAATGTCTTTCATTGCCAATGACGCATTATGTTCCATTTTAAATTCGTAAAGGAAGAGGGTTCGAATTTGAACTGCCGACAGCTGGTAAATAATTCCTAGAAAAAAAATAGTCGTACTTGTAACGAACCCTAAAATTCTCACATGTACCCGTTTATTTTATAAAAACAGAAAAATTAACGTTCTGGCACAGATGTTAACTTCGAACGAAAATCGGACAATTCATGTGGTACAACGCAATAGCACCCCTTGATTGTCACAGATCAAAATAACAAACCTTGTTGCCTTGGTAAATACGAATATTTCACATTGAAATCGTTTTAGCTAAAAGGCTTCTTTTATTGCGCCTACCATAGACATGTACTCTGTCTCTCTAGTATGATGTCTTCCTTTGCATGGTCTTCACAAAAACGGTTTTTTACTGCGGAAACAAACTTACAAACTACTACAAGGTGGCGCAAAATTATTCAGACTATCGGAAGATGGTATAATTTTTGCAAATGACGTCGTACGTACGCAGTATACAAACAAACAAGCAATGGAGCGCTATACTCCGAAAGAACGTGGAATAATTGTGTCGATGTTTTTGACCAATAATCGGTCGGTGGTGTTAGCGCAGCGTGAATTTCGATGTCAATCCAGTCGCCAACTGGGCAAACAGTCCGGCGCTTAGCTACTCGACTCGAACAGAGTGGAACCACAGAAGTGGAGTGGCCGCCAAAGACTGTGGCTGCCGATGTCACTGAGAACGAAGAAACATCAACCAGATGACGGGAAACGCAATTGGGCCATCACCAGACGGACCCTACAGCGAATTTTAGTGAAAGACTTGCACATGTTCCCGTACAAAGTGCAGGCATCAGTTAATGCCTCCTTACCGTAAGTCGCATGTGAATTACTGTAAAGCCATGCTCAATCTCAACAACGAAGAGGACGATTTTGTGTCGAAAATCAGCATGAGCGACGAGGCGCATTTCCACTTAAGCGGATAAGTCAATAAGAAAAAATTTCACGAAGAACCATTACATGCACTCAAAGCCACTGTGTGGTGCGACGCCATCGGCAATACGATCACTGTTACTAGCGAACGTTACAGACCGTGCATACACACACAGCACGAGCCATAATGGATATTGTGAAGGAAGCGCTTCCTGGTAGCGTAATCTCCCGTTTTGGCGATTTGGTTTAACCGTCCGATTTAACCATCCCAGACTTCTTTCTTTGGAGCTACTTGAAGTCTCGGATTTATGGCAATAAGCCTCAGATAATCGCAGCCCTTAAGGAGAACATTCGACAGGAATGATATCACCGGAAATCTTGCGGAAAGTCATGGAAAATGCCATAAAACGGGCACAAATGTGTATCAACACTGGCGGCAGCCACTTGGCGGATATCATCTTTTCCACCTAACAGAAACAATTGTAAAGATCCAATTAAAGATTTCCATCACTCAAAATCATTCTTTTGGTAAAAATGTAATTCAAAAACAAAATTGGATGATTAATTTTGCGCCGCCTTGTTAGGATTTTCCAATAAGGACTTGACAGCTTTTTTTTTTAAATAAAACGCAAACCATTTGAGATATTTCAAAAACTTTATTATCGGCTTGAAGTACAATCAAAACATTTATGAATGGAACTCGACTCCGTTCATATGGCCACCGCGGGCACGTTTGCAGCGGTCGATTCGTTGGACGCAAATTTTCAACGACAAGGACTCGGCCACACATTTCGGCGGAAACCGCCGCTATTTCGCGTTCAATGTTGGCTCTGAGCTCTTCTAACGTCGTCGGCGTTTTGGCATAAACCAATGACCTACCGTAGCCCCACAGAAAATAGTCAAGCGTCATTAAATCGCACGAACGAGGCGGCCAATAGACTGGCCCATTTCGTGAGATAACACGCTCACCATATTTACTCTTCAATATAGCGGTTGTAGTGTATGCTGTGTGGCTGTGGCACCATTCTGTTGAAACCACATGTCGTCCAGGTCCATATCTTCCAATTCGGGCCAAAAATAATCGGTGATCATGTCGCGATAACGCTGACCATTCACAGTAACGTGACGATCGTTATCGTCGACGAAAAAATATGGCCCAATAACGCCGCCGGCATGCAAACCGCACCAAACTGTTATTTTTTGTGGATGAAGTGGTGACTCATGAAGCACATGTGGATTTTCACTCGACCAATAACGCATATTTTGCTTATTGACGAACCCATTGAGCCAAAAATGAGCTTCGTCACTGAAGATGATTTTGCGATGAAATTCATCATCTTGGCGCATCTTCTCCAGAACCCAATCGGAGAACGTACGTCGCTTAAAATGGTCCATCGGCTTCAATTCTTGAGTCAGCTTGATCTTGTATGGGTGTAAACCAAGATCCTTACGCAAAATACGCCATAATGTGGTCCTAGTGATGCCCAATTCTTGAAAATGCCGTGGAATCGACTGATTTGGATCGTTCGCTACGGACGCCTGAACGGCGGCGATATTTTCGATACTTCGACCAACCCGTTGTCTCACTGACACGGCAACATCACACAACGAATATGTAGACTCAAATTTTTGCACTAAACTTGTTATTGCCTACTAAAGCGAGAAATTGGAGTTAACGCTCTTAAAGTTGCAGTCACTGACTCTGAATTTCGGTAGAAAATTTTTATAATTTGCAGACGTTGCTCGTTCGTGTACTTTACCATGATGAAAATGTTGAGTTTACTGAATAAATTGACAGTGACAGTTTGATGATTAGTGAAAGAATGCGTTCACAAATTAAATTCAAAATTGTCAAGTCCCTATTGGAAAAGAAATAACAGAAGTTTGATACGGATAGGAAAAAGAGAGAAAGTTAGAAGAACAGATATAAATAATGGAAGTAGAAAAGAAGTATTGATTATAAAAAAAATTAATTAACCTTATCCTGTAGTTAAAAAACAAAATGCACATCGTACTTGTGGGTCAAATTTACCAAATGCGTTTTTTATTTAGCAATCACAACTTTCCCTTATAATTTTTTGTTCGGAAAGGTGTTTACAAATTAATTATAACATTTCGAACATTAGTGCGCGCTCAAGTGGGAGGGAAAGTTAAGGAGGAAGAGAGGTATCGCTGTACATTGGTCTTAAATGTTTGCAAGTTATAACGACTAGGAAATAGTGAGCTCGGCAAGATATTCCATAAGAGTGTTGTACGGGTTAGGAATGAATCACGATATTTTAGAAAACGTCCGAAAGCGGGCTCGACGGTACGAGTATACCGATGAACGTTCATAGCGAGACGGGTATTACGGTTGAAGGTGTGAAGGGACGGAACGCTACTGCCGATTTCAATTAACTGACTGATATTAGTATCACCTATGAGTTTTATCTCACGGTTTGGAATCCTATCTAGCAGGTGCAAAGATGTGGGCATTGTTGTTGTTGATGGTTGTTTATTGACGTTGAACCACTGATCTTCCCGGAGCACTGTGTGGAAGAGAAGTTCGACGGGAGATTTCCCTAGGTCTTCCTGATTCATTAGTTAGTATGCGATTGCACCTTGCAGCAATATAGTGCAGTTTGTATAACGGCTGCTTCAAAAATGACCTCAAGGGCTAAAGGATATCATAAGATCTCAATACCAAACTACTAGTACTAGCTATGGGAGGGATGACTTCATGATCAAATCAGTAGGTAAGTTCTGAACCACACCTCATTAACTCCAACGAAATAAACGACTTAGGCAGAGATCTTAACCTGCCCAAAAGTAAAGTTTTGGAATAAGGAATAAATGGTGGGCTTGTTTGAAGCAATCGGAATTCCATGCGTTCATTCTGGTTATCGTCTTTTGTTAGACTGTTCCAAAAAATGCTTAAAAGCTGTCCTTCTCCACAATGGAAATAAATTATAATCTACTCGTATACCTTTGGATCATTCCTTGATGCTTAAAGAAAATTACGAAAGAATATGGTTAGCTTTCTGTTTGGAACACAAAGTGGTTATACCAAATATCCTTACTGCTTTTGCTCATGGGACAGTAGAGCAGACAATTCGCATTACCAGCAACATCCATGGCCTAAGCCTAAACCGAGTTCGAGATAGGAAAATATAATGTTAAATGTGCCCTATTGTCGAACCTAAGCACATATTGATGCCACCATTGCACACAAAATTAGGCCTCACGAAGCGATTCGTAAAAGCATTTCGTCAAGATTCTGAAACTTTTAAATATCTGAAACAAAATTGTTTCTCAAGTCATCCGAAGTCAAAGTAAAAGCTAGGATTTTCGTCGGACCACAAATAAAGAAAATAATAATCAGGCAGAAATTTTTACAACTCAAAACACATGCAAGGCAAGCTTGATACAGCCTTAAAGTAGTAGTCCATGGGTTTCTCGGAAACATAAAAGCTGAGAACTACAAAGAGCTAATTTCAGATATGCTTGGAGCCTTTAAACTCATCGGTTGCAGGATGTCCAGGCAAGTGGATATTTTATATGTTCACTTTAAATTTAATTTAAAGACAATATGGGCACCTATTCGAAAGAACTATTGTCAGGCCAATGTACTGAGAGAATGATGGCAGATTACATTTTGGGGCAAATTTGTACGAGACAGCACATACAATCACGAGAGAATTACATATAGTATTCGATTTTAACAATTTTTTGTATTTTTTACGTATTTTGTTGCTAAAGTTGTTTTTTAGTTAGTAAAACCAATTCAAACTCGATGTAAAAGTTTACTTTTACCGACCCTGCTTTAGAATGTCGGTTGTGACTCATGCAGTAAGCACCGTTGCTCCGTCCTGTTGGCACCACATGTTCTTTAGTCCCAGTTCATCCAATTAAGGGACGAAAAATTTATTGATCATGGCTCTGTAGCGCTCACCGTTTGGCCGTTCTAAAAAATGACTATAACTATGAATGAAAATGACAATGGCTGTTTCAGCGTAAACAGAACAAGATGCTGTAACTTTGCAGTCGAAGACGTCGTTATTGAAATTCAGAAGGGCGTTAGCATAAGTTAGACGCGATTCACGATCAACACCTATCAGATGATCTTCACGTCTTTCACCTAAATGCGCCGCAGAAACGTGCGTGGAATGACCAATTGTGTGGCATGTCATCGGGTCAGTGTTCAGGGAGCAGCGATATTCTCGGCCGAACAAGAGGTACGGGGCCTAACGTCGCTGGGCGGCCAGGAAAACGGGCACGAAATGCACGTTGCGCCAAAATCGGTGACGAATTGTTCATCATAAACATAGTAACGATTATTAACCGTTCTTCAGGACTACAACGTTCCATTGCTTATTACCACAAATTCTAATCATGTTTGCTTCAGAAATGTCAAGACCCAATTAACTTTCGGCTCCAATTGTAAAATTGGTGGCACTTTCCGATAGGGTTATACATTATGGCCCACCTTGTACAATAAAGAGATAACAAAATTAACTTTTTTTAAAATCCGTATATTCATTCTGAGAGCTATATAAGCAATCTTTCTTAGGTAGGCCTTTGCTTTTTGTTTTTTTTTTTCATTAGTAGGGTGGGAGAAACAAGAATCAGATAAGCGAAACCCAGGCCCAAAATTTGTGTTGACCGGTATAGCCCGCCTTTCAATTAAGTGCACATTGTAGCGTGGATAGCCAAGATCATAATGTCACCGACCCACACGGCAGGAATGATAACGTTCTGAGGAAAGTGCTTGTAGTAAATGCATTGATGAACCGATGACCGCTTGAACTTCCTTCGTCGCACCGGCATATCATTCTGCTTGTTGTTCCACACAAGACTTGACTGCTTTATACCGAGTAGTCAAATAACATACTCAACCCGGCCTTTCGGTTGACGCATGTACATATATTTCGTCGGTTATCTGACACCATCTGATGTACCTTGAACTTCAAAAAACCGCAAAGAAAGAAGTCCAAATTTACTATCAAATTCGTGCTTCCAAGGGTCGCGGCCATCGCACATACAAAGGTTACATAGCTTTGTTTGTGTGCTTCTGTACAAGAGCTATACACTTCGAGCTCGTCGGAGACATGAGCGGTTTTCGACGGTTTTTTGCGCAACGCGGATACAACTCAGATATTTATAGCGATTGCGCTACAACATTTGTTGGTGCTAACAGAATCTTGAGACAAGAATTTTCTGAGTATCACAAGCAGGTTGAGTTTGCAGCACAAGAATTTGCCAGCCGAGGAGTTACATGGCACTTTATTCCTCCAGGTGCACCGAATTTCGGCGGCATATGGGAGGCCGGCATAAAGAGTGTCAAACATCATCTAAAACGGACAATCGGTAACACGATAATGACCTTTGAAGAATACTACACGGTGCTCAAGCAGATTGAAGGCGTTCTCAACTCGAGACCTCTAACTGCGACGTCTGATAACCAAGCAGATCTACTGGCGCTAACACCAGGGGACTTTTTGGTTGGACGTGCGATCAACTCAGTTCCCGAGCCCAATTTACTTGATACTAATACCAATCGCATGACTAGATGAAAACAGTTACAGCATATGCAGCAAGACTTCTGGAAGCGCTGGAGCTGCGAGTATCTTCATGAGCTCCAAGTCAGATCCAAATGCCAACAAGCGCAACGGAACCTTCGAGTGAATGATTTGGTGCTTCTACGAGACGAACGAGCTCCCCCGTCACAATGGGCTCTCGGAAGAGTTCTTGAAGTGCACCAAGGACAGGGCCATATTGTACGAGTGGCAGACTGGATCCTCAGTCTTCAAGGAGCCAAATGGTGGGCGGTGCTAATGCACTCTCCACTGTTCATTTATTTTTCGCCGCTGTACCTGGACGAGGTGGGCAAAATGTTCGAAAGTTGCCTTTACGGTCTGAAGATAGTCGCATTTGGTATGACGCTACCATATACTTATTACGCCATTTAGAAAGGCGCCTTTTTTCATTACACTTTCGTCTATCTTTTTGTATTTTGCGTACGCATGTGCTTCTAACGCAATAAATTACGATTTCGTTTGTCAATTGGCCGACTTTTTACTTCTTGTGGTTTCTGTTTAACACCAAGAAATGCCAATTTGGGTCGATCAGCTGAATTAGGCATCGCCATAGAGTCAACCAGGCTTATTTTCCCGTTGGATTTACATCCATATAAGATTGTGCTGATGAAAGAATTGAAGCCGGACGACCATAGACAGTGCAGTAAGTTTGCTAATTGGGCGCTGGAAATGTTGGCCTGAGATCCGGATTTTGGTCAAAAAATCATCTTCTCGGTCGAGGTCCATTTTTGGCTCAGCGGCTATGTCAACAAACAAAATTGCCGAAATGAGTAAGGAGACACCGTTACTGTCAAAGGTCTCAGGAATAGAGCGATGTTAACCGACTTTCTGTGGTCAGAGCTTGACAACATCGATATATCCGAGCTGTGGTTTCAACAAGACAGCATCACATGCCATACAAGCGACGCACCGCTCGAAGTTGTGAAGGAGAAATTTGGCGACTGGGTTAACTCACGGCGAGCGTTCATCAATTGGCCGCCGCGAACATCCGATTTGACAGCATTCTATTATTTTCTCTGGGGCTACGTCAAGTCCTTAGTCTACGCTAACAAGCCAACCACTTTGGACGAGGTCGAAGCCAATATTCGACACGCTATTGCAGGAATAACACAGCACATATTGGAGTGAGTCATTAGAAATTAGAACGAGCGCTTGAAGCACTGCCAGCGCAGTCAAGGCGGCGATTTGAATGTTGTGCTATTCGAAACATAATGTCATGAACGTAGCTTCGGAATAAAGGAAGAGTCAATTTTATGATATGTCTCACGTCGTTGTCGTTTTATTTAAATTTGTTTTCCTATCGTTCTAATCTGGTCACCCTATATTTTCGTATGTCTAAAACTTCTTCGTCGTCGCTTTGGCCACTTTCAGAAGATTTAGGTACTTTTAGCTTTTTCTTCGTTGCTGACACCATGCTCGGTTATGGACTCTCTTACACTTTTCGTGAAAGATGAGGGAGGATAACCGAGCTGGTTTTCTAATAGAGCAATCGTTTGTAAGTTAGTTTCCTTTTTTTAACACTAAGCGGAGATCCTTTCTCCTAGAATGATATAATGTTCATATACTACGCTCATATAAACTTTTCTTCCTCTTAGATGTTTGAGGCGCATTTTCCCTAGCAACAGTATTTCCCGCTGTCAAGCTAGTTGGAACTGTAGTGCAAGAACCTATCAAATACGAAAGCCAATTATATCCAATAATATGCTTAAATAAACCGTTAGTGGTACTCAAATACTCTAAAACGCCGAGTCCAATAACTAATTCGGATTGTCGACCAACGACGTCGAGCACAAAGTTATCGCAAATGGTCAATGAGCAGTCTCTTCCACCGGTTTTGCTTGAGTTAACCACTATTGCCTGGAAATGGTTTTGTGTATTTAACGTTTTACTTTTAAATTACTGTTAATTTTTTTTGTAATTAATTTAGTAAGTAGCATCTACGAGTACCCTCAATTCGTATTCTGGGGGAAAATATTTAGGCTTTTTGACAAGTTATAGATCTCCTTCCATTTTTCACATTTTGTTTCTTGTGTCAAAACATCACTCAACCCACCGAAAAGGATATCTTTATTTTCTCTTATTTTTGTAAGAATTGCAAGCTGTTTTTCTGCAGCGATTTTTGCCATTCTTACTTATTGAACCGTGTGGACAAGTCGAGGGAAATTATTTTTTCGGACAAGTATACCGCTTTGTGTTGTGTTACAGAATTAATTTGTACTTGTCGACTTGTCAGGTTGTGTTATAGGCCCCAGGAAATGAGTCATGCAGTAAATAAATTGCTTCTTGGGCCGTATGCCATGTGACACCGTCTTGTTGAAACTACATGTAGTTCATATCCATATCTTGCGAGCACGATTAATTGTTATTGCCTAAACAGTCATATTTTCAAAGAAGAGTGGTCCTATAATCCCTCCTGTCCAAAACCCCCACCAAACAGTGACATGTTGTGGATGTGATTGTTTCTCAACCCCAAATTCGACAATTTTGATGATTAAAAAAGCCATCAAGATGAAAATGAGCCTCATCGGTGAAGGTGATTTTGTTGGAAAAATCAGGATCCACTTGCTGTTGTTCCATACTCCATTCAACGAGCGCTCTTTGATGTTCGGGGTCAGTAAGTTTCAGTTCTTGAGACAATTGCACTTTGCACTTACCACTCGGCAACACTCTCATGAACTGCTTCGATGTTTTGTGTTGAACGACTTGTTGAAGATCACTATTTGGTCAAGTCTAGTACCTGAATTTTTGAATTAATCTCTTCAACGTTGATGATGTTACATCGCTATTCTGACCATATTTTGCACGAAAATTGTGAACTTTTGCTCCCAAACTTTCATTATTTTTTAAATATTGCTCTACAATGAAAACGCGTTATTCCTTCGTGTGACGCTCCATTTTTACTAGCCCTGAACTGTCAGCTGTCAGCTGTCACCAAGTCATTTTGTTACTTTTAAAGTGGAGTATCCCAGATAAAAGTGTAGATTTTCTAATAGAATTGTCGCCTTTATTTTTGAATATTGCATATTTTAAACGAATACACGCCACAGTTCTTTTTTTTTGCGACACGTTCATCTTCTGTGGATATATTCTAACCTTTGGGATAAAGAAATAATAAAAGAAACAAAAATTGAAAAGAGTCACTCACATCAATATACCAAAGTAAGTGGAAATGCGAAAGATGATAGAAGACCAAATCGGGTATGTATCCATACTTGGAAAAGCAGATAAATTCCTCCCAATCCATCTCTGCCTTCATTTTCATCCCATTTTTTCACGTTCCCCATTTTACCATTTCATTTGCCACAAACTACCCAACATACTCCTATAACACACCAACCTTCGATCAACAAGTTCACACCCTTGTATCAACCTAATCAATTTCCAGCGAGCAGAATATCAAATATCATATCAAACAATCGAACTGTAGCCATAACCATTTCCCTCCACATCCTTTCCTTTCGTATCCAACAACCACCCACCAACACACGCCAATGGGCAAATAAAAATACCCATCACCCCCAGATTGTCCGTCCTCCACAAAAGTGTGTAAACGAAAACAACAATCAATTTCCAGCTTAGTGGTGTGATGAAATATAATACGAGTACTAACACTACTCTAGCCAAACATCCGTCCGATAGACCGAATGGCGGCGGTTCACTTCTTCCGCAATACTCGTACCCGTAATTGCGGCACGAAAAACTAACCAAACGCACTCCTCAAGGACTTTCATCGTTGGTTATCGGCTGCCTGGACTTGGACTCTGAACACCCTCTATGGAGCACTTATTCATCCAAATGAACGACCAAACGAAAATGAAGAAAATAAAAAATACAAAAAAAAAAAACTCCCAAATCCCTGATAGTAGTTTTTATTGCCACTGCTGTGGCAGTTACACCAGAAATAAGGAGAGACTGGTTATGGATACGAAGGAATCAAGTGGAAGGAGTAGCGACTGGAACCAGACCAAGTGAACATTAATACACTGTACCATATGAACATTAGAAAATCTTTCATACTTATTTGCACAATTTCCAGAACAGAGGGAGTAAGATATTCACAACTGGAAAAAAAATGACAAATCCTGAAGCTGATTTCTCTTTCCTTCTCCGTTTTGTGGGGAGGGATGTGGGGATGAACAAGAAAATCTTAGATAAGCACGTACAAATCGCATTCGTTTTCGCCGACTACACGATGATGCCACAAACATGAAAAATCCTTTTTTTTTCCATTTCTTGAAGTTTTTAGTTATTTCTTTTCAGTTTCTTTTAAGTTTCTTTTCGGTTTCTTTTTAGTTTCTTGTGGAGTTTTTTGTTTTGTTTTTCCATTCTTTTGTGGATGTAGCAGGGTTGTGGGTGACAAAAGGAACAGTCCAGGAACATGTGAAACGATTGGAAAAAAGAGGACAGTTCAACAATATAATAGAGATACTAGTATCTTATTTTATGTACCCTTATGTGGTTCTTAAGAAGGATTGCTTCATGTCTTTTGGATCAACAACAAAAGAACAGAGAAAAAAGAAAAAAATAATAACAAAACAAAACAAAACAAATTTTGCCAACAAGAAAAGAAAAGGCACAAGTTGAAGCAGACCAAGGAGGAAGGTAGAGAAATGAATTACGTAAGGAATCAGAATCAGAATCAGAAATCAGTAGAAAAAAAACTATGTTTGGTCAGTGTACTGTTAAGTGGAATACGCAGACCCAGATCCAGACCAAGACCCAGACACATACCATGACCACTTCAGTATGGAAGAAATGCATTGGACAATTGAGTAATAGGATTACAAAATCTCTCACAAGGATATCATAGGATAGAACGTTTTGTGTTTGTTGTTATTGTTGTTGTTTATATTTGGCTCTCTCCTTCCTCGATTTGGTAAGGAGGAAACTGCATTCGGTTTTGTGAGGATATTCGTATTCTCCGATATGGAAGGAGATTTGTGGTTTTTGTCATTGCAAATTGGAATGTATTATTTGACAAGGATAAATTGGAGACTAAGAGAGAGCTGTTTGTGCGGAATTACTTCTTGGTATTGCCTTTTTATGAGGTTGAAAGTAATTTCAGTACATACATGGTTGACAGGGCGGTTTTGGGGAACAATAATTTCGTTTGCAGTCCACATATCAAAATTCGTGGGAATTATGAGAACAAAAACGTCGAACTTATCCCAACGTTAAGGAGGAAATCAAGATACCCCCTGGCTTTTGCACGGATGTTTGTGACACAAGTAGTAATGTAATTTAGACGATAGCCATAAGTAGTACCGTCTACCACTTGAGGTTTTGTGGTATACCTTGTTTCCTTTTAATTTGAGATTATATCTTGCCTCTCAAGTATGATTACAATACAGATGTACAGTTTATATGTAAGTAATATTTATTGGTGGTTGAATGGGTGGTTATCTTGATTACGCCAGTCATAAGAGCTCATTTCTTCGAAAATGTAGGACATCTAGATGAAAGTCACTTCTGTAGTGGTATTATCTTGTTCCTTAATTACTCATTTACTTAGGTGGCGCTACAGTTCGGAGTGAACATGGGCCTTAAATAACAAGCCTCTCCAGTCAGGTGGTCTGGTTTTCAGCTAACTACCTCCAGTTGTGCACTCCAAGTCAGTTGAAGTCGCCTTCTGGTTCCTAAGGTGATGTCTTCCTCTACTATCGAAGACTCTGCATGTCGGAGCATTGGTGTCCATTCGCTCCACATGTCCTAGTCATCTCAGCCAACTGACTAGGTCGATGTCGATGTACAGCTCTTATAGATCTTCGTTGAGTTTTATTATTCAACGCAAATGTGACCGAATATTTTTCGAAGGATTTTTCTCTTAAGGCGACTGGGGACATCTTCATTCGATAGCCTCCATGCTTCTGCGTTATGCTCGTAAAATATGACTGGAATAATCGAGGTCTTATATAGAATCTCTCTAGTCAATTGCCTCCTTAGCCCAAAGAAACAACGGTTGGGAAGAGTACGAAACTTAATGAAATTTTCAAAATTCATCCCAAGAAGGTTGTTAGACAGATGTGAAACATGGTCTGGTCATACTTACACGGCGTACACATATCGAATAATATATTAAAAGCGACTTGGAGTCTTCTCTTGCTAACAGTATCACAATTTCCAACGATTTCACATCCGTGTGAGCACAGGAATGGGTAAAGATTTTGCAAGTGTTATTCTCGCTATTAACGGTGTAAATTGTTGAGCTGTTCATAGATCTTACCGACAGCAGGGTTTATGTGGTCGTTCCATGTCAAAGTTCTGTTGAACACGATCCCTAATTTTTTAGCTGAAGACAACATCTTCAAAGCTACGTTGCCTAAATAGATAGGCGGGAACTACGACAGGTCCAAAACCTTTTTGGAAATCACCAAGCATTTGTATTTATGTGGATTTCGATTTAAACCTTTCTTAACCGACCTGCTCAGAATACGCTCAAGGTCTTGGTTAATATTTCGGGCACAATGTTCAATCAAACCAAGGAGACAACTCTGGTAGATTTGAATGTCGTCAGCATTAATGTGTATCGATGAGTGTAGTATTTTATTTGGAACCTCGTTAATGTACAGCGTGAAAAGCCCAAAATTAACCCTTGGTGAACCCCTTTGTTAAAATGTGTGCAAACTTATTTGAAAACCATGGTTCGGTTCGCCAAACTTACCGTGCTCTACGTCCATTTTACGGTCGACATAATCGTCCATCTGAGTATGTTATTCGGAACGCAATCAATTGTTTCGCACCACGTACACTCTAGTGGATAATACGCATTCCAAAAGACGACAAATAGTGCGAACAGAAGAAGTTATTGCCGTTGTGGAGCGCAGTGTTCAGGAGAATTTGAATAAGTCGATTGGCCATCGTGCACAGCAATTGGAGCTATGCCCATCCACTTTGTTTAAGGTTTTACGGAAAGATCTTTACTTCAAAGCTTATAAGATCCAGTTTGTGCAAGAGCTCAAACTGCGTGACCAATATACGCGTCGTAGATTTGGTGAATGGGTCGAAAACTTGATTCAGCTTGATCCTCATTTTCCACGCAAAATTTTGTTCTCCGATGATGCTCATTTTTGGTTGAATGGATATGCAAACAAGCAAAGTTTCTGAATTTGGAGTGGAGAAAACCCAGAAGCCTATGTCGAGACGCCCTTACAACCATTAAAACTCACTGTTTGGTGTGCTTTATGGGCTGGACAATGCCGGCCAGAATGTTACCGTCAATGGAGTATAGCGCTCTCTTGATTTCTGACTTATTTGTTCCACAGTTGAATGGCATTGACGTGACAGACCTTTGGTTTCAACAAGATGGCGCAACATACCAGACGGCACCCGACACCAGCAATTTATTGCGGGAAACACTTGCTGGACTTATAATTTCTCGTAATGGACCTGTGAACTGACCTCCACGATCCTGTGATCTCACACCTTTAGATTACTTTCTTTGGGAGTACGAGGGAAAGTTTCCGACCGCAACGTGAAGATAGCGGCACTCGTCAATAAAAGTTAGTGAATGCTAGTTGTGCATCTTTCGACAGTTACCTACCGAAGTTTCAGTCATTTTGGACGCGCAGTTTTTAGTTGACAGTCGTTTGAGTGAGTCTATGTGAGTGTTTTTTGTGAAAATGGAAAAAATTGAAAGGCAATACGCCTACGCAAATCAAAAATGAGTTGGACTCTGTGTATGGGGGACTCTGCACCATCATTTACCGCAGGGAAATTTTGGGCAGCTGAATTTAAACGTGGCCGTAAGAGCTTAGGAGATGATGAACGTTCGGGACTTCCAAAAACTGCAACCACTGACGATAACATTGCTAAAGTTCACCAAATGGTGTTAGACGACCGCCGAATTAAAGTCAGAGAGATAGTAGAGGTTATGAAAATGTCCAAAGTACGTGTTTGTTACATATTAAATCAAGTTTTAGGCATGAAAAAGCTGTCCGCGCGTTGGGTGCCGCGTTTGCTTACGTTAGACTAAAAAGTGTTCGAATGAACATTTAAAACGCTCAGTTGGCGCAATTTAGGCGCAATAAATCCGAGTTTTGGGGCCGATTAATTACTGTACATGAAACTTGGATACACTATTATACGCCCGAAACAAAAATTCTGTCAAAACAGTGTGCAAAGAGCGAGCCGACTCCAAAAAAAAGCAAAAACTTTTTTTTCGGCTGGGAAAGTGATGGCGATGATGTTTTTGGGATAGTAAAGGAGTTATCTTAATCGATTATCTTCAAAAAAGGAAAAACCATTACAGGAGTATACTACGCATCATTACTTGCCAAGCTGTAGGCAGAAATTGCGGAAAAACGGCCACATTTGCAGAAAAAGAAAATCCTGGCGAAAATCCATGAGGTTTGAACTGCTTGACCGTCCACCTTATTCGCCAGATCTAGCACCAAGCGACTTCTTTTTATTCCCTCATCTAAAAACTGCGCTCGGAGAACAGAGATTTTCGTCAAATGAGGAGGCAATCACCTTCGTGAACAATTATTTTGCAGAGAAAAACGCCAAGTACTATTTGGACGGGTTAGAGAGATGGGAGCATCGCTGGGAGAAGTGTGTCGAGTTACAGGGAGACTATGTAGAAAAAAAAATTGAGACAAAATATTTTGTATCATTGTTCGGTCGGACATTTTTCAGACAACCCTCGTATGTGAAGTCACTAGTCCATGCCGATACACCAGAGGCGTTGGACGATTTGAAAGTCAACATTCGTCGTGTTATTGCTGATATACGGCCCCAGTTGCTCGAAATTTGGACTTCACGATTGCTCTTCATTTGAGCTAGCCGTGGCGCGCATATGCCCGATGTCGTATTTAAACACTAATAGCACAAAATTATCTAATTAATAAAGCTAACATCATAGATATTAACATTAGCTCCAGGTGTTCTATTTCATATTGAATTTGTATATCTCTAAAAAAACACCTTGTACCTTGTGGCAATCAGACTATGTAAGGATTCCGTCTACCACGAGCTATCAAAACACGTTGATATCAGATACCACTGACATTCAGAAGGAAGCACGAATTTAGGTTTTGCACGCTAACACAAATGACAAGGGATGCCCGACCTAGGTGACTCGTCTTTTAAAATTTTTGAATTCGAGCAATCTCTATTTTTGAGAAGTCAAACAGAGTGCCAGCCAAGCTAAGACAAAACATAACATTTTGTTTACATTCGTAATCTACTTTTATACCATTTATATTCATACTATCGTGACGTTTGCAAAATTCTCCAAAAAGATACTAAAAGGTTCTGACATGTAGCACAACTCTCTCAGCTCAAAAGCAACTTACACTTACAGTCGATAATTTGTTACATAAACCAAATTAATCGCCGGTTGCTTTAAGACCTATGCTCTGATCTGTTTAATCCCATTCTCATTACCACTTTTTCGCTACTAATTTGAAAAATCTCTTTGCATTTAATTCCCAACAGCTGGAGTGGAAAAAAGAATCCCATAAAACTGGATTATCCATGGTTTATTCGTTCGAAACCACCCACAAAGTACACGCTCAAAACAACCATAAATTGCACAATCCGTTGACCATTTGCAATATTTTCTATCCAATTAAACTAAATTGCCAGTGCCACTGACACAGCGTATTTTTCTCTGCAACCACCTCCGATTTCAATCTCATTAATTTAATATTATTATTATTTATGACATATTAATTATTTACATAAGCAAGCAACAACTAGGCGATAGGCTAAAGCCCTCAAATGACCACCAATTGTGAGAATAATTTACCACCCTGCCCCAAAAACACCATACTCATTGGGTGATAGGTTTTAATGGGAGTAATTAACCGATTTCATCCTTTGGGCAACATAAAAGATTGGTTGCCATTTTAGCCAGCTTTTTTGTACGGGGCAAGTATTGTGACTTTGGCAATTTTTAAAATAGTCCGATAAGTAAGTTGTTCGAAAAGTGATTGTGTTTTTTTTTTTTGTGATGAACATTCATCAATTTTGTACTCGTATTGGCCGTTTTGTTCGATGATCTTTTGTCAACCTAGTATTACCTCTTTCATAAAACTTCCTATCTTTCTCTGCAATAAACTTGTCAGGGTGCTGTTTGATGAGGTCTCCATTCAACGAGTTCTGCAAAGAGAAAAATAAGTGGACGTGTAATGGCCTGAAATATGGGCTAAACGGTGGATGTGACAACACATCCCAATTAAGCTAAAACAATTTTTGCCGAGTGACTGGTGTATAGTAGAGAAACACTATACCCTTACGATCACCTTGTTTTGGCCTATGGTCACCTTTGCCTGCCTTTTCGATGCTTCATCACGTCTCGTAGGCAATCTATTTTTCATCGTCCGTGATCATACGCTTCAAGAATGGATCGTTTTCTTCGCGTTTGATGAATTTATCGCAGACGTCAATGAGGTACCCAAATATCGAGCTCCTTTACTAAGTCAAGCGATTTCAAATTTCAGCAAAGCTTTGATTTTATGGAATCTAGGAAGGCCTACTGGAGCGCTAAACGCCTTCAGCTGAAAAATCACCACCACGGAATCGAGCAGTTTTGGGACTGGCGTTTTTCGATGACATTTCTGCCGTAAATTTTATGCAACTTTTACAGTGCCTCAGTTGCTTTCTTCCCTTTTTTGAAGTGACAAAGCAAAATGTGGTGAATACTTTCTTCAAAATTCTCCATGTTCGAACCACAATTGCAAGCACAAAACCCAACCAGATCACTTCAACGTGTTTTTTGCTTTTAGGTTAAGAGTCAGCAACAAAATGCGCGACAACATTTGACATACAACATATGCCACGTTCACATATAAATAAACCCGGACAAAACCATCTATTGCAAGAAAAAAAACGAGATAACTTTTTGAACAACCCTTTAATACGATGTTCCTGATGATACATACGAGTATATCCTACAGCCAATGCTCTACCGACTAACGAAAATTCTATTGAATTAGCTTTCGCAGTTTTTGAGATTTGCAAGAACAAACAAAGCTGGCACGAATTCTAGGTCGTTATGGCAATATCGTACAAGTCTCGTAAATTATTCTGGATGCAATGGGAGTCCGACGATAATGGTCCGATACTAAGAAGATATTGTAGGAGCGGCCAGTTGCATTCAAATGCAACCACACGCCCTTCGCAGCAAGAGAAATAAGTTAGGGAACGTACTATCTCACTACCACCTCCACGGGTGGCCGTGGTGTAGTGGTACTAGCAATCGCTTGTCACTCGAAGGGTCCAGGTTCGAATCCTGCCCATGGCAAGTCAGATTTTAATTTGTGTAAATGGAACTCAGACAGAAAAATTCTGCGTGTGAAGGCATAACACTGACACGTAGATTTGGCTGTTGTAGAATTTCTCAAGCAAAGAAACAAATACTGTGAATTATACCTCGAATCACTCTGAGTGAAGAAAAAACTCTCTGTCCTATTCGGACTCCCACCCCTGGAGAGCGAATATCGAAACCAAACACACCTGAGTTTCAAACCACTACAAAACAATTTTCCTTTCTCCTCCTTCTACCTTTCCGTCCGCGCCCTGGCAACAGTAAAAGGGTTAGGCGTTAGATGTCGTCTTCAATGACATGGAAAAGTGTTCTTCTTAATAATTTTATTTACACGGTACAATGTAGCAGAGAATGATACGCGGTATGTAGGATGACATAAAAATGAAAGTAAAATGCACGGCGGGAATAAGCGGAGAATTCGAAGTAAGAGCCAATCTACACCAACCCAGTCTATTGGAACTTTTGGTGATATATGATAAAGCTTAGAAGATGACTGGCCACGGATCAGTCGCATGATATTTAGAATGAATTAGAACCCAAATCCTAACATCTGTTCAGGAGAGGTCATCGTGTCAATGTCTTAAAAATGTATACACCACAAAGAAAATTGAGATAATGCTGTCGATTAGAGAGTAAGCGTTGGCTTAGATGACGCAAAAACTCCGCAGAAGTTGCCATATTAGGAAACCGATAGCGGACCGTTTGGCTCTGCTTATGAGCAAATATGCTATTCCGGCTCAACTTCCAGCCGAGTTTCGAAGAAGAGGACGAAAGAAAAAAGAAAGAAAGAGCCAATTTCTTACAACCTTTTCAGAACGTCCTGGAACTGATATTGTGCGAATACTTAGAGGCAGCTTATTAAATAATCAGAGACTATGAAAAAGTTTCGAAATGAAGTTGTGCGAAAAATGGGTACAGTAGATTATAATCAGAAAATGATCTGTAATTTAAATTTCCTTATCCCTTAAAGAATATTTTCAAAACTACTCGTAGAATGACGCCGATGCTTATTGCAGATTTTTTTCAGTAGACTCTTTTGCAAGACTAATAAGGGTTTAATTCTCTTCAAATTTATTTTAGTCTTTGAGCTAATGCTCAAATGGTGCTCAGTGAACCAAATTCTTAGTATTCTAAGATCCCAATTTATGTCGGAGATTAGGTCCAGGACACTATGAGAACCATACGTACACCCAACATCATCTGCGAAGGCCGTAAGTCTACACCTGAAATTCAAGGAAAATAGTGAATTTATGTATATTAAGAATAAAATGGGCCCTAACACGAAACCTTGAGGAACGCCTATATTAAACGAACAAATCTTGCTTCTCACATCATCAATCTTCACTCTCTGAGTTCTGTTTGATAAGTATGATCCAAACCAGTCCAGCATGAACCCACGAAAACCAACTCTTTCCATTTTATTTAATAGTATTATGTGTTATGGTTGACCATGTCAAAGGCTTTCGTAATGTCAACAAATAAACTCGCAGTAAACTTTTTACTGTAAAGGTTAGTGAAAATATTAGAGCAAAAACTTAGAAGGGCGTCTTCGGTAGATTGTACTGGATTTAAAAAACCTTCTTAAAATTCTTTTTTTAATTACTTTTTCAAAAACCTTGCTAAGTGTTGGCAAAAGAGAAATAGGCCTGTAGTTTTTGATATCATCCACAGAACCTTTTTTATATAGCGAAACGTCAGCACATTTGAGCGCATCGGGGAAGGTGCCGGAGGATATACTACGGTTAAAAATGACCGCCAGCACATCAACCACGAAGCATGAGATGCGTTTCAATAATATGCTCGAAATACCATCACAACCGCGTGAACTTGTGCTTTTAAGAGATCCAATTGCTTTTAAGAGCTCCAAAGCAGTAATAGGTTCGAAGGCGAAACTAGTTTCTTGCGATTGATCATCACAACTTTCTAAATGGGTACATTGAGTACATCTTCTTTTAGTTCTTTGTAAATTGAATGCATTAGCAACGTCAAGTTTATCTGAAAGTTCGCTATTGTTCACACAGATTGAAATAGGTTTGCTTGTAGAAGGAGATCTGTTCAAAATATCATTTACAACTTTCCACTCCGATTTGAGGTTACCCCTAGCGGAAATGAATTTGTTGCGGTAATAGCTATCACGGCATAAGGGAATCTCTTTCTTTAGTTCAAGGCACATCTTTCTAAACTTATTCTTCAACCTAAGGTTATGGGGATTCTTTGAGCACTTTATTCTTAGCTTATTTTCGGGGTTGCCGTGGTGTAGTGGTGTAGTGGTAGTAGCAAACGCTTCTCACTCGGAGGGTCCAGGTTCGAATCCTGCCCATGGCAAGTCAGTTTTTCATTGTGTAATTGGAACTCAGACAGAAAAATTCTGCGTGTGAAGGCATAACACTGACACGTAGATTTGGCTGTTGTAGAGTTTCAAGCACAGAAAAGAAAAATACTGTGATATACCTCGAATCACTCTGAGTGAAGAAAAACTCTCCGTCCTATTCGGACTCCCACCCCTGGAGAGTTTCACACACACCTGAGTTTCAAATCACTACAAAAGCAATTTTCCTTTCTCCTCCTTCTATCTTTCCGCCCGCGCCCAGGCAACAGTAAAAGGGTATCTAACCCCTTAGGCGCGCGTAAATTATATAAAAAAAAAAACTTTATCAATGAGATGACTAGAGATCCAGGGTTTGAGCTATTTATTACATTTTTTCAATGGAATTGTGAAGGAGCAGCTTCTTATAAGATTAGTAAGGCAACCAATAAAGACATCATAGGAAACAGAAGCATCATTTTGCAAGTAAACGTCGTCCCATCGCTCATGAATAAGAAGATTTGCTAGCTTTGTAAAATCGATTTGTATCTTTGGCTTTCGCTATTTCTAGTTTTGCTTTTAAAAGTGTTTATCAAAAGACCTACCATTGAGTGGTCCGTGATTCGCATGTCATATGTACACTTTTCACAGGTGCTCATCGGAAGGTCTGCAAAACGTCCATAAATATGGTCCAAACACCTACTCGAAGCCAATCTTGTAGGTTCATTAATGAAGCTAGCTCGACCATGAGCAGCCAAGAGGTTTAAATAATAGGTCAAAGTTTCGCTACTATCTAGAAGGTTCAGATTGAAGTCTCCGAAAATAATCAAGTTTCTTGATTTTTGTTTGTCCAAAAGACAAGAAAACTCCTCTATGAACGCAACAACATTGAAAATATGCAGTCGATAGACGGAAATCTTTAGAATATCTGCACTCAGAAGGAAGGCAATGAAAAGAATCGAGATGGAGAGCCAGAGATGCAAAATTTTCTCTTATACTTCTAACATTCTTTATGTTGTTGACCAACGACCAGAAATGTATCAGATTTTAGGGGCAATGTAGTATTGCTTGCCTCAATCTTTGGACGCATTGCGAGTTAACAAGTTTCAGAAATTCGTTGCAGTTATTCCTGGCTTATTTGCTTATTACTTTGCTCTTTGCGTTACATCGATTACGTCGTTAGGTATGTATAATTCGACGGATTGTTAGATTAGAACTTTTTAAAAAGTCAACCAATATCACAGGTCCTTTTTGACTCGTCTTTTACGCAATATTTTCGATCTGCGTCATTCAGACTGTTGTCATTGCCGGTCTTTCCAACTTGGCGCGTGAGGGCGTTCTGCATAGACCGGAACAAATGGTAGTCAGAAGGGGCAAGGTCTTTGCTATAAGGCGGGTGGGGTAAGACATCCCATCCCCTGTTTTACAAATAGTCCTTAACCTCATGATGGAAAATTATTGCTTCGTGTCTGGTCGCATATTCCGGGCGTTTTTCGGTTACTGCTCTCTTCAAACGGATTAATTGTGTTCGGTAGCGTTGTCCATTGATGGTTTCACCCGGTTTTAGCAGCTCATAATACAGCACAAGCATCTGATCCCACCAAATACAGAGCATTACCTTCGCGCCATGGATATTCGGCTTTGCCGTTGATTTGGCTGGTTGGCCGGGTTTGACATATAATTTTTTGCGCTTGGGGTTGTCGTAATGGATCCATTTTTCATCACCAGTAACAATCTAATGCAAAAATGACTTCCTTTTGTGGCGTCCCAGCAGCATTTCGGACATGCAAAACCACCTTTCGACATCTCTCGGCTTGAGTTCATGTGGAACCGAATTTCCTTGCTTTTGAATATATCCAGCTACTTTTAAATGTTTTGAAATGGCTACTTGAGTGACACCCAAAGATTCTGCGAGCTGTTCTTGTGTTTGGCAACAATCTTCATAGAGTAATGCTTCCAGTTCTTCATCTTCAAACTTTTTTGGCTGCCCATCACGTTCATCGTCTTCCAAGCCAAAATCACCACTTTTATATCGGGCAAACCACTTTTGGCACGTTCGCTCAGCTAGCGCATATTCACCATAATCTTCCACCAAAATACGATGACTTTCGGCAGCAGTTTTCTTCATATTAAAGTAATGAAGAAGAACTCCCGGCAAAAACACTTTTTCTGGCACAAAGTTCGACATATTTGAATGAAAAAAAGTTATTGTTGTTTACGCTTCAAATGAATGACATATAGCTTTCCAACGGATGTTCCAATGGAATAATACAAGTTACGCCATCTCTTAGCAAACCGCACGAATTAAGTTATAGACCCAATATTTTTGTCGCTTTCAAGACTCGCTGATTTTGAAAGAAATCAAATTACCATTCATCAGTACTGCAATTTTCTTCATTTCGGTACTTTTAAGAAATACAAATAATTGTATTTTTCCTTCGATAACGAATATATCCCAGACTGTCTACCATTCATTCAAAAATTCCACTCCTACGTAAGTAAGCCGCTTTGAAAAACTCGTTATCTTGTGTCTTGAACAGTTGAGTAAACAGAATACCCTCGAGATCTGTCAATATCTGTGTTCAATTTATCTCGCTTATCATTCTGATATGGGGCCCTGACAGTCTGAGATATTTCTAGTGCTTAATGGGCAGCTGTGGGCTACTGAATATTAAAGAACCAAAAGTACTCTGTTTGTAAGTCTGTGAGTAATTGGTTTAGAACGAGTTTTTAACTTTACTTACGGTAAATATTGACTTAACGTATTCATTGTAAAGTGTATACCCCAATACAATATTTACAATTCTTGCTCTGAGCTTTTACCGAACCCTAAATTGAACCAGATCAATCCAGTAATGAGTAAAACATTTGTTTTTCTTTGTGGTTTAACGTTTAACCAGTTAAAAGTGTTTAGTTTGCGACATTTTTAATGCTGTGATTTATTTGTTCAGTTGGATTCGGATTCAGTTGGATTAAAACTGTAAACTCTCAGCTCAATAAAGAGTTAGTAGGTTTGAAATTAATTGTAAGGACCCACTTTTTGTTGTTCCTTTTATTCACCTCGGTTGTATTTTTTGGGAAGTGTTGATGCCCAAACTGACACCAATGGAGGTTGCCTTGATAATATAGTAAACTGCACCCCATCACCAAAGAACATTTAGGTCACCATCAAGAATTCAAAATATACAAATGTGTAATACAAAGTTAGAGGCAGAGGACTTATAACCTTCCTACTTCATTCGGGGATAAATAAATTGAAATTAATTCAAAAAATATATCTTTTACGAGTATGTATGAACTTTTAATAAAGTTTCTTCTTGAAAATGTGGATTTATTGGTTCCTTATAGTGAACAGTAATATAATATATGTACATGTACAAATACCCAATTTACGTCTGCTCGTCTACTACGAGTATGTCCACCCAATTTACTCGTCTAATATTTTCTTCGTTTTCCGGAAGAGAGCACTCAGACAGGGAACTAGTCCGTTGTACTCCTTTTAATGGAATTTCTCAGTCATTCGTAGAAGGATGAGTAAGCGCCCACAGTACCACCCACCACATTAACGCCGAATACCTCCAACCTGAGGGAAGGAAGGAAACTCACAAAGGTAGTGCTCCGCGGTGTTGTCATCACTCTTGTACATAGATATAGTTCTCTCAATTATACCCAGGACACTTAGTGCTTGTTAAGAGTGCAGTACCCCGGCACGCAAAAAAGTAGCTGACTTCTTAGAGATGTCGGGAAACAATCGGTTGGTCTTCTGGTTCATCTTTAAGCTTTAAGGCGTTGTCGTCCTCCAGAAAAACACAATTTTCCCATTCTTAATCGGTTTTAGAATCATCTGTGAAGACCCGAGTACGTTCCTTCCCTGTCTCAGATTCTGGACGAAACCACCAGATTCTGGCATAAAACAACTCGATTGTGTGATTGCATCAGACGGCATTGTTCATAAGACCACTGTCAAAATGCAGTCATCCATGGTAGGATTTTCAGAGTGTTTAGGGCAGAACAGACGGAGTAGGAAAAATTCCGAAAAACTGCATGCGTAATAGATAGCTTGTTCCATTTGGGAATTGACGCATAGGATGTAATAAGTTTTATCACAACGACGTAGATCCAGAGCACTTTCCACGGTAACAAGACTCATGTCAAATCAAAAGTTTTACAGGAAACCTCGATGGTGCCTTAGTCAATTGGGGTATCCCAATCTTCTAAATCGATGCTCGTCAGCAATTGTTGATGAAAGAAGCATCATTTCTTTAGATTGAGTTCTCCCTCCTAAAGGATTGCTTAAGTCGAGATTAAGTTTCCTTTGCCACTGCTTCATAATGTCGTCGATAGAGAAATAAATTCTTTGTGGCCCCTAAATACGAATTTGAAGAAAGGCACTATTTTTCCAAAATATTATTGAACACTAAAATATGTATAGAATATTTTTAATTCTACATTATGTGCATGTCCGACATTGACCAAGAAATTATGAAAAATCCAGAGCAACGAAAAATCCCTGCGGATGGACAACACACAAAAAATGCTCCCTCTCCATAAATACGACGCGGTCTAGCTACTAAATTGGTCAAATAGGCGCCCAGGCGTTGACCCTGTTTGACTTGTTTTCAGCACACTCTTAGAATTTATTTCTAAATAGTGAATAGTGGCGGCATCTTTTGGGAGTAATACCGCTCCGTTTCCACACGCCAGCAAGACGCTCTAGTCACAATACAAGTACTATACTTAGTTTTTGAACAAATACATCTGATATTTCGCATGCTTTCTCCTTCCGTCGCCCTGAAAGATTCCCGGAGGGACCAACATAAAGAGGGCTTTGTAGTGTCTTTCGTTTAAAATCAACAATCCATTCACTGCAATGGTCACCGAACCATCATTTTCGAATAAATATGGCCCATGATACCGCCAGGCCAAAAAGCGCATCAAACTGTCGCTCGTCACGGATGGAAAGGCTTTCGGATCCGCAGGTGCGACAGTTTTGTTTGTTTACGTAAACAGACAAATCTAAATGAGTCTCTTCACTCAGAATAATTTTGTGCAAGAAATCATGACCCAGTCAGCGAAAGTATGGCGTTGTGCTTAGTCTGCTGTCTTCAATTCTTGTGTCAATTGGACTTTACAGGTATGTAAGCCGAGAACGGTTAAGTAAAATCCCGAAAAATATCATAGCAAATAAGACCAACCCCTCGTTCTAGGAGTACCTGTAATTAAACTGGCCCTTCAGGTCGGGGGTTAAAGAAAGTTAACTTACGAAGCAATAACAAATTTCTGATGCAAACGAAATAATGACAAAGAACTGCGGATCTGTGCGTGGATTGTTAGGTCTGTTCATAGGCCAGGTACAAATAGCAGAGGCCCTGGACTGCTGCCAATGTTACCGCCATGCCAGAAATGTGATATGATGGCCGGAGAAAAAGAGGCTGAAAATCGGTGACATCTACAACGGCGATTGTTATCGACGGCAAAGTCACCGCCTACTTGGTAGCAGACTTAGGAAAGAAATCTGGATTTTTCCGCATGTTTCCGTATTAAGGCTAAATTCGTCAACATTACCCTTATACGCACTCATGATCCCACACGCTCAGCTTCTACGAGCTCTTGGAAAAGGCTTACAACCAGTGCTCTGGCTATGCCATTAAAATTGTCATCGGCGATTTGAATGCAAAGCTAGGAAGAGAGGGCATCTTTGGTAGTACTGTCGGAAGGTATAGTATAGCCTGCATGACACCACCTCCAAAATTACAGATCTCCTGATCAATCGACCGCCAGCCAGATTGATCGCACTATGATCGACGCAAGGCACCTTTCCAGTATTATGGACGTCCGAATATTGCGAGTGGCCCACATTGGTTTGGACCACTACTTTTTTGTACCCAAGATACGATTTCGGAAATCCCGAACATCGGAAAGGCAAGCTAATAATATGAGGAAGTTCGACGTCCGACGACTGCAACCGCAAGGGATAGCCAAATCCTTTTCCAATCGGGTCTCCCTTAGTCTCTCAAGAGGTCCTATGCCGCCAGCATTAAGTGTCGAAGGCCAGAGGTAACAATGACGAAAAGACATCAGAGGCACCGCCTGTAACGTGTTCGGATTCAATCGGCCACCACAGTGAAACCCCTGGTTTGCGGACGAGTGCCGTCAAGCAGGCACGTTTGCAGCGGTCGATTCGTTTGACCCAATTTTCAACGACTCGGCCACACATTCGCGGCAGCTATTTCGCGTTCAATGTTGGCTCTGAGCTCTTCCAACGTCGTCAGTATGTTGGCATAAACCAATGACTTAATGTAGCCCCACAGAAAATATTCAAGCGGCGTTAAATCGAACGAACGAGGCGGCCAATCGACTGGCCCATTTCTTGAGATAACACGCTCACCATACTTACTCTTCAATAAATCGATTGTAGCGTGTGCTGTGTGGCTTGTGGCATCATCCTGTTGAAACCACATGTCGTCCAAGTCCATATCTTCTAATATGGGCCAAAAATAATCGGTGATCATGGCGCGATAACGCTGACCATTCACAGTAACGTGACGATCGTTATCGTCGACGAAAAACTATGGCCCAATAACGCCGCCGGCATGCAAACCGCGACAAACAGTTATTTTTTGTGGATGAAGTGGTGATTCATGAAGCACATGTGGATTTTCACCCGACCAATAACGCATATTTTGCTTATTGACGAAACCATTGAGCCAAAAATGAGCTTCGTCACTGAAGATGATTTTGCGATGAAATTCATCATCTTGGCGCATCTTCTCCAGAACCCAATCGGAGAACGTACGTCGCTTCAAATGGTCCATCGGCTTCAATTCTTGAGTCAGCTTGATCTTGTATGTGTGTAAACCAAGATCCTTACGCAAAATACGCCATAGTGTGGTATGAGCGATGCGCAATTCTTGAGAACGTAGTGGAATTGACTGATTTGGATCGTTTGCTACGGACGCCTGAACGGTAGCGATATTCTCGACACTTCGATCAACCTGTTGTCTCACTGACACGGCAACATCACACAACGAATATATAGACTCAAAGTTTTGCACTAAACTTGTTATTGCCTGTCTACTAGGGCGAGAATTACGACCGAAAATTGGAGTTAACGCTCTTAAAATTGCAGTCACCGACTCCGAATTTCGGTAAAAAAAATTTATAATTTGCAGACTTTGCTCGTTAGTGTACTTTACCATGATGAAAATTTTGAGTTTACTGAATAAATTGACAGTGACAGTTTGATGATAGAGTGCGTTCACAAATTATATTCAAAGTTGTCAAGTCCCTATTGGAAAACTCTTTAGTAGAGTCACAGTCGATGCCTAGGATTTGGAAAGAACATGTCTGTAGACTGTATTACGGCGATGACGAATCCAATACCGCTCTCAGGTAGAATGAACCTTTGAACCTGGGCGATGTAGACCAATAATTCTGTACACCTAAGATGGATGAAGTGAGGATAGCCATATCTAAGCTCAAGTCCAACTAAGCTGCTGGAACAGACGGCCTGACTATCGAGCTCTTCAAAACGACAGGCGATGACTTGGTAAAGAGCATACACACACTGATCTGTTAAATATTGTCAGTTGAAAGTATGCCCGATGAATGAAACCTTAGCATTGGCCGATCTTCAAGAAAGGAGACCCACTGAACTGCGCCAAATACAGAGGCATCAGTCTGCTTAATATCGATGCATAGTTTTGGCATCCCTGCCACACTCGTTCGGTTGTGCAGGATGCCGATGGAGAATGCACGCTGCGCCATCAGGGTCGTTAAAGAACTCACCGAGGCCTTTGATATTAAGAAAAGGATTGAGACAATGTGCTGTCATGAGATTCCCTCAACATCATTCTTCAAAAATAGTGCAAAACTCACGCGACAACACAAGAGGGACAATCTTTCAAAAGTCCGTCCTAATTGGACACACATCGATGATGTTGACATGATGATGATTCAATGATATCGAAGAAAACAGCGTGATGTCAGTGGCGCTTACGCGAATGTGGGTTTAACGCCCAACGAGGGCAAGACTAAGTAAATGGTGTCAACAAGAAAGGACACCCAACACCGATGTCTCGGAAAAAAATCACCCTCGACAGATATAGGTTTGATGAAGTTAAAGACTTTGTCTACTTAGGCGAAACGAAACCAGTGCTTAGATCAAATAGAGAATAATTCTTGCCCATCACTGCTTTTTTGGGCTAAGAAGGCAATTGTCTAGTAAAGTCCTCTCTCGAACAACAAAACCTTAATACGAGTAATCCCGGCCCAGCTCTATGCGCAGTGAGTTGTACTTTATCAAAAATGTGTTTGGGTGATTTTCGGTCCCGTGTGCAGGAGGAGATACAGTAACGTCGACTTTGTCAGAACAGCGAAGTTCGAATGGCTGTGGTTGCTGGGTTATTTAGAGCGGATGGACACCAAGGATCCGGTCCGAAAAGTATTTGAATCCAACCCCGAAGAACTGCGCAGTAGAGGAAGACCGCGGCTCAGGTGTCGTACGCAAGTGGAAGGGAACCTCAACCATCTTAGCGTCTGAAACTGCAGGCAGCTGGGTAAAGATCGAACTTGCTGGACACGCTTGTAGTGCAATGACTATAGCACCACCTTAAGTGAGTAAGTAAGTAAGTAATGAGAGTCGTTGAGGACTAATTAGTACCAAAATGCATTTCTATACGGTCTGCGGTAAACTCATTCATTTTTAGTGTTTTCAATGTACATACACGAGTATACAAGGGCAAGTACATGCGACCCAATGATATCATTATTATTTTTTGTAGAGGAGTCCTGTGGCCATAAACTTTCTATCTCAATCGACATGGATACTTTGGCTATTGGGTATGAACAATACACATATTCGTGCAAACAAAAGCATCGAAGTAGCAATGTTATTTTAGTTCGTTCGATAGCAAATTTAATTGCATTAGATGCGGTCCATCTCTGTTGAAGCACATGAGGAATGGGGTAAAAAGCAGTCAAGTCCCAAATGCGAAAGTTGTGGGAGTTCTGTGAAAGGGTTTTGTTTAACAAAAGCAAAGGATCACGAGTTATTGATGCGCGAACAACAGAGGAAAAAATATCACCGCCTCTCATTCCAATCAAATTCGCACTATCAAAAGCACTAATCAAGTTAAATTGGCTTATTTGGCCGCATTAAAGAGCGGTTGGACATGCAATGAAGGACATAAGGGCTGCTGGGACTAAGGGCGGTTATTTAAATTAATTACGGTGTAATTTTTATTCATTCGGTCGTTCCCCGATGGTTGTAAATTCAATTTATTGTTGAGTGTGACCGCTTTTATGGGATTTTATTCGGTTCCCCTCTTGTTATTTATTCGCGCTTTGCCATGTTCTGTATTCGTATAATCGGGAGACAATTTAGCTATTTTTAGGTTATTTCAGCATGCCGATTATTGGCTGCGTATGAGTACTGGTATCCGTATCTTCTCAAAGAGAATTGCTGAGTATTTTTGTTTTGTTGTCCTTTTGTTTGGGTTTACTTTTACGAGTAACTCGGAACGAATAAATTAATTGTGTGTTATAAAAATAGGAGCCCAGAAACAATAGAATTTTCCGCTGTTAATTGGTGAATTTTTTCGCATCGGAACGTGGAGAATGTTTGCAAAATAATTTGTTTAAAATATTCTTTCTTCACTTAGAGCGTTTTTGTCATTTATAATTGATATAAATTATGAGCATATACTCGAATTTATCATTTTTTTTTGGTTAAATTGGAGGGGGTTGGGTTAACAAGGGGCAGGTTACTCGTTTAAAATTCTGCTCGAATCTGTGTCGTGTGGTGGAGATATATTCGAATGTATTTTTTGGAGGAAAATTGTGTTTATTGTTTATGGGATGGAATGCTATTAAATAAAACAACAAAGAGATTGTGCTCAAAAAATCAGGCAAACATTTGTTATATGGTTTTTAATAAAAAAGAATTTAATTGGCAATAATTATTCCATAAAACAAAAAAAGTCAAATTTTTGGCTGCACTCCCAATAGAATAATATTCTGATGGTGAAATGCTTTTTAATTTCTCATCAAGATACATTCCTCAGGCTCATGATGGGGCATTAAAGAACGAACGATAAAATTTCCTGGTTTATAGAAGTGAGTAATCTCTAATAGGAAACAGGTTGACTCACAGTTTTGGCATAGTCATACTGTCTATGCTTAACGAATGTATCTCTTGTTTTTCAGGTTTGGAGATACGAAGCGTCTAGAAACATTGTTTGCTGTTGTGTTTCAAATTGAGAAAAATATTAAATTGAACTTTGTCTTAGCGGACTTAGAAGGAATATTGCAGCAGTCGCATTAATTTAAAAAATAAAAGCTTAATTTGGACATAAATGCTTTCTTGAATTACATCTTCGTACACATTGTCCTTAACTACTCCCAACCAGTCAGACTGAGTAAAGCCTGTTCTGCTTGACTGGATAAATAAGATTCACTTTCGTGGATCTGTGATATCCTACTCTTGGCCCCAATTTGAGCTTCTGACAAAGTGTAGGAGACTATTAAGGTCTATATTGTCTAGATCGCTTAAGTCACTATAAAAGAAGGCTCCTGGGTAGAGTTTCTTTATTTGAGAGAGAGCTGGGTTTGTATAGAGTAGGTGGAGGATTGTATCCTGCAGTTTCTGCAGAAGTCATTTATAAAAACGAAAAGCCTTCTGCTTGCTTTCTTATAAGACATTGCCCGATGATGAAATCTATGATAGCGCTCAGGTGTTTCCTATTTTGAAAGATGAAACTCTTAGAGCGATTCAGTTCCAGCTTCGGCCAGATTTATATGGTGTCTAGACATGTTGACCTAACAGTACACCTAAAGTATGTTCCTCTATTAGCATCCAGCTTTAATATTAGTTTGCACGTAGCGAGTGGTTCCAATTTTAGAGAGTTCATCTGTCCTACAATTCTTTGGAATGTCTCTGTGTCCCGGCGAACAAACTAAGGTGAAAGTTGAACTGATCTGCCACCTCCATAAGAGACGATCGGCAGTCAAGGGCTGTTTTAGAAGTTTGTGAGACTGAGTCCAGGGACTTGAGTAAATTTCCGCAATTCCGAAAATATCCAGGGGTGTCAGGTGAAACAGAATATCCAGTACAGCGGGGAGAGTAGTGCGTAAGGCTCCGCTTATGCACAGAGATACTGTCCTTTGAACTTTCCTTAGTTTGCTGCAGTTTACAGATAACCAACCCGTAGGTTAGTATCGGTCTTATAATCGCGTAGAATGTTTAACAAATTTCCTATGTATATACGAGCCAAACAAAACTTTCACTATTTTTTAAAATCACTTAATTGACCTGTCAGACCCTATTGATGATATCCTTCTTTTCGGCGACTTTAATCTTCCTCAGCTACAGTGGACTCCATCAGGTAATCAATCGTTTTTCATCGCTTCAAATGCCAACTCTGCTAAGGAATGTCTCTTCTTAGATCGCTTAACAGACTCAAGGCTATGCCAAGTCAGTGGTATATCCAATTATATGGGCAGGCAATTAGACCTTATTTTCACAACAGACCCAATTAACTCTTCAGTCTCACTTTGTCCCCTATCTCTCTCAACAATCGATAACTATCATCCCCCCCTTCTACTTTCACTTTTTCATAACTCTTCATTCCAGTCCACTCCCCCCACAACTCTCTCATCCCACGACTTTCATAAAGCAAACTTTCACAAAATCAGTGAATATCTCAGCAGATCCCACTTTAACTTTCACAACTTAAGTATAAATGATGCCTTATCCATTTTTTATAAAGAAATATTTAATTGTTTTTCCCTTTACGTTCCGTTTTCCCGCCTTAAAACATCATCTACTAGTCCTCCCTGGTATAATCACAAGCTTCGTTCCTTACGAAATAAGAGAAATAAGTTATGGGCTGTTTTCCTGCGTACCAGATCCTTTACCGACTATTCCAACTATCTTGGAGCTTATCTTCATTTCACCGAACTTTACGATTCCCTTTACCAGCGCTACCTTAACAATGGGCAAGTCAACCTTATAAACCACCCTAAGTCCTTTTTCCAATTTGTTAACTACAAAAGAAAGTCCGATGGTTACCCTCCTTCCCTCTCTTTCAACAACAGGTCATCAACCGACCCACTCACCATTGCCAACCTATTTGCAACCTTTTGTAAACAATCCTTCACCAACGACTCCTTTGTACCAGATCCATCCTATTTTAGTTACCTACTGAACTTCTCCAAGGGTCCACTTCTCTCTCATATTTTTGATCCGTCTTATATCGAATATAAATTACACCAATTCAATGACGAATTCACACCCGGCCCAGATGGCCACCCTGCCATATTTTTAAAAAAATGTTCTTCCTCTCTTTCCCTTGCCCTTTCTAATCTCTTCCGTCTATCCCTTTACCAAGGAGAATTTCCTCAGGCTTGGAAATCCTCCTTCATAAACCCGATCCACAAGAAAGGATCAAAGAATGAAATAACCAACTATCGTCCCATCGCTAAACTCTCCCATATACCCAAACTCTTCGAAAGTATTTTGTATGAAGCTCTAAGCTTCCAATGCAAATCACTTATTTCCCCTAGACAACATGGCTTCTTAAAGGGTAGGTCAACCACCACAAATCTCGTTGAATTCGTATCCTTTGCCCTCTCTGCCCTAGAAAATGGCAATGAAGTCGATGTAGTTGCAACCGATTTTAGCAAAGCCTTCGCTAAAATCTCTCATCGGTTAATCATCTTTAAATTGTCTGCCCTCGGCTTTGAACCCATACTGTTGAAATGGATATCCTCTTACCTCAAAAACTGTTTTTACAGTGTTCGTTTTAGGTCAGCCTGCTCCGCTCCATTTTAGGCCACCTCTGGAGTTCCACAAGGCAGCCATCTCGGTCCCCTTCTTTTTATATTAACCATAAATGATCTCGATATGATCATCAAACACTCCTCTGTCTCCCTTTACGCCGACGATACCAAATTTTTCAAAACCATTTCCTCTCCCCATGACTCTTTCCTCCTTCAATAAGATCTTGATATTTTTTCGATCTGGTGCCTCAAAAATTCTTTGGAACTTAACATCGCCAAAGAACACCGATTACACCATACCTGAACTTTGGTTTGACAAAAACTTCCATGTAAGCTTCCCCTCTAGATCATTCTGGGAGGAGGATGCTTTCATGGAGGACAAGTCAATCCATCTCTACACAGATGGATCTAAAACCGACAGCGGAGTTGGTGGCGGTGTTTTCTCAGATAAGCTAAATCTAAGCCTCTCTTTCCGCCTTCCAAATCACTGTAGCGTGTTCCAGGCGGAAATTTTGGCGATTAAACAAGCTCTGTCCTGGCTGAAGAAAAACGTGATATCTGCAAAGGATATCCGCATATTTTCGGATAGTCAGGCCGCCATCAAGTCCTTGGACTCAGTCTCATTATATTCTAAAACTGCCCTTGAATGCCGATCATCTCTCATGGAGATGGCAGAGCAGTTCAACATTCACCTTTGTTGGGTGCCGGGCCACAGAGACATTCCAGGGAACTGCAGAGCCGATGAACTCGCCAAAATTGGAACCACTCTACCTATCCTACCGGACAAAGCTAGTATAGGTATACCAATCGCTACGTGCAAACTAACACTAAAGCTAGATGCCAATAAAAGAACGGACCTTAGGTGGACTGCTGGACAAACATGTCTAGCGACCAAACAGATCTGACCAAGGCTGGATCTGAGTCGATCTAAGTGTCTGATCCTTTTAGATAGGAAACATCTCAGCGCCATAATAGGTGTCATTACCGGACACTGCCTCATAGGCAAGCACGCAAGAAGGCTTGGCGCTTTTACTAACGATTTCTGTAGAAGCTGCATGGACGAGGAAGAGGAGGAGACAATCCCCCACTTACTCTGCACATGCCCAGCTCTCTCTCAGAGAAGGAAGCTTCACCTAGGAGCTTTCTTCTACAACGACCTAAACGATCTAGAAAAAATAGACGTTAACAGTCTCCTACGCTTTATTAAAAGCTCAAACTGGTTCCAGTAGTAAGAAGATCACAGATCCACGTGGCATCACAATGGGCCAATAGGCCTAAGTGGGTTGGTATTTCCAACAGCCACTCTTACCTAACCTAACCTAACCTAACATCGCCAAATGCCAATCCATCACCTTCTCACATAAGCGGAACCAATCTCCTCCCCGACTCTATCTTCTCCATAACCAACCTATCTCCTCCGTACAATCTCTTCGTGACCTCGGCATTTTGTGTGATAGCGAGCTCAACTTCCGTTTACATATGGATGAGATAATCCTCAAAGCCAACTCTGCACTAGGTTTTGTAAAACGGTGGTCCAAAGAATTCACCAACCCATACGTGACCAGGTCCCTCTATATTACCTTTGTTCGCCCCCTCCTAGAGTACGCCAGTCAAGTATGGTCCCCATATCATCGTGTTCATATCTCGAGAATTGAAAGCATTCAGCGCCGTTTTAACTTATTGTTATGGTGATCTTAGTATAGAGTTCCCATCATTGGGCTTATTTATGTGCCTTTGGGAAATGCGGTTTTGCTTGAGTAAACGTCACATACTCTTTCTTGTGGTTTCGATGACTCCTTGCCACTTAATATTGTGTGCCGTGCACTCATGGCGTCCTTCTAATTTCTAATATTTTTCAATGGTTTCACATGAAAATTACCTTTTTTCGAGAAAGGACAATGTTTTTATGGATCTAACAAAATTTTAACCATAAGCCAGCACATTTTTTCGTTCAAAGAAAATTTGAGATCTACAAAGGAAACCGCATCTCTCTACAACAATCCCAAATCAAATTAAACCCTCGTCACAGGTCGTCTTTTAAAAATTCTCTAACCATAACCTACCTTCGCTTAGCAGACGCATGCCATAAAATATTACATATACGAGTATATATAAAGAAAAAAGAAAATATCATAATTTGCGGTCTTTTGCCTCTCAACATGGCTCTCTCTATGTCCCATTATCCTTCATGGCGTGATAGAGCTTAACATTCCCTCAAAACATTGCACACCATTACCCGCTCAATCTAGCCGCACCGTCTAAAACTGGTAGAAATTGACTCTGCTAAGGTCGATAAATTTCTGATGAACTCATTCTGACTTCTAATCCACGGAACCGAATTGAAATATTCTACCATCATCAACAACAAGAGGGTTGATAGTAAACGTTCGGATGGAATTGATTGGAAGTCGAGTTCATCATTTTATCGAAAGACAATAGACGATATATGTAGAAGATACCAGCTCAGAGTAGAGAAAAGTAGGAGAAATAAAATAAAAAACGAGAAAACCCCGAACATGTTGTTTCATTATCGTAAAATACCATCAACCTCGAAACCTCCATCATACTCGCACAAACATATTACTCGTTTCCCAAACCCCCAATTGTCTTGGCAACAACAGCACCGGCACCAGGATACCAGAACAAAAAAGGCGACCGAAAACCAAACAAAAGGCAAGAACTTTGGTGGAAAGTGAAAAACCGCTTCAACCACCCTCCACGACTTTCCCCCCAAAAGATGAAGAAGAAGAAACAAAAGATAAAAGGCAACAATACGATAGAAATGGCGAAATGGTTTTTGGAAGAATTTTTCGGGGGTTTCTTTCCGCCCGCATCCACCGATAAGATATAGACGTCGTCGTAGTCTTTCTTCGGCGTCGTAGTTTTTCTTGTTTATCACTTTTGTTCTCTGTCAACTGAGATCGGAAGAGGGTTCTAGATACTTGTATTTCTACTCGTACATGCAGTACAGTTTTGTACCTTTCTTCCGGGTGTGTTCTTTGGGTTTGTCAATCTGACTATCTGTTGGTCTGAATGTTGATTCGACAAAGTGTACGTTCCATCTATTCACACAGTTGTAAGACAAACGAAAAGATACTCGTTTTTAGAAAATACGCAGTATGTACGAGTACTCGTAACCCAAGGACGAAAGCAAAAGGCGTAACAGAGCCAACGCTTGGAGTGAAGTGTACTGAATAGAGACTTGACAATTTAGGTGAGAAGGACTTTCGACTCCTTTTAAGCCACTCCTACATTTTTACGTCCTTTTTGCAGTTATTTTAGCAATTTTCCGGAGTTTTTCCTTTGAATAATATTTTTATTCGCCCTCTTTCATATTGAGATGGGTAGTTGAGGTGGCAAGAAAATGTTACCACGGTCGACTAGTGGGTGGCTGACAAGGGTAGCTTCATGGTGCTTCATTCAAATTCACTTTGAAGCCTTTCCTAGGAAGTTACATATGATGTACGTCAGAGAAGTGTTGTTTTGTTTTGCTTTGTTTATTTGAAGAAGAATCAAGCTAGGATAACATTTTTACGAGTTTATTATGTCTAACTCATCTGACTGTCTGTGTGTCAATGAAACGGTCAAAAACGGATGAATGCCGTGGTGGATAACGACGAGCGGAACAAAAAGGGGGCAAGCAGGTTGCTAGAGTGATTTAAGTTTGCGAGGTAAACGAAAAAGGTAAAAGAGTTAGACAAATATGCAGACAAATAGGGAAACAGGGACAATGATGCAAAGGTAGAGATTTTCATAACATTCCACACGGCAATATATAGTTTTTTTAAAAATGAGATTTTTATTTGTGTGTCTTCTTCTTTATGTTTCCATTGCAGCACTTGGTAAGGACCTGTTAGAAGCACCCATTACTGTAGGAAAGGTACACATATCATAGACTTTTGAATGAGAAGAGAACGCATAAATAATGCTACCCTTAATAGCTAACCTACAAGTCCTTTTTTCCAGCTATTCTTACACTACTCGACCTCATTGAAGCGATGCTCGTGATATTAGTGATGATAGTGGGATGGCGTGATGGTGGGACTTTCTTGCAATTGGATGACAAGCCTGAAGGTTAATCTTTTGCGAATTTTGGCCTAAAATCATTTTCTGGTGCCGGCTTAATACTTGCACCTCACTTAGTTGTAAAGATATTCCTTTTCGTGCGAATTTATGAAATTGGGGAAGGACAATTTGCAATACTTGACCGGCCAGGGAAGTTTGAAATTGGGGATCTCCACTAATAGTTAACAAGATCGGTTTATTCTCTCTTGTCCTACGTCATGTCCTTTATAGAACAAAGAAATAAAGTAGAAAGTCGATAGACATAATTTGATTGTATCTACCATAAATACAGAGTTAGTACATAGTTTGTTGAGAATGAAAAACTATCACTGAATACATTCATCAATTATGTAAACATTGTAAGACTTCATCTTATGAATTATGTCAAATAAACTTATTCTAATTTATAACCTACTCTGTTGCACATTTTTCTTAACAGGTTATGGGCCTTTATAGTCGCGAATTAAATTAGTTTTATTAAAAATTTAGTAAAATAAATGTGTGATTAGAAAGTTTAAACGTTTTTCTTCAAAACAAAGTAATTCTTTGTAACTAATCGCAAGCGATTCCATCTTTTTTTGTGGATTATTATACTGATTGGTTACAAATGGCTTCATCATCGATCTTATTTCCATTTGAGAAGCTGCGTGGTCGCGAGAATTTCGACATATGGAAGCGACATGCGAAGTCATACCTGGTTATAAGAAATTGCTGGAAGATACTCGTAATCGAAACAGGATTATCTACAGATCCAAAAGAGAAAGAGTTGGAATCGAATGAGCGTGCATTGGCTGAAATAACCTTAATGGTTGAGCCGAATAACTTTGCACATATTGCAACATCTACAACAGCAAAAGGAGCCTGGGATGCTCTGGTTTCAGCGTACGATGACAGTGGGCTAACGCGAAAAGTTGAACTGTTTAAACAATTGGTACAACTTAAGTTAACCGACTGCGCATCCATGCAGGATTACATAAATATTATGGTTTTAACGTCACTCAAAGTACAAAACGCCGGCTTAAATATAGATGACGAATTAACAGCATCTCTGATGCTGGCAGGGCTGCCAGATGACTTTCGGGCACTAGTTCTAGCAGTGGAAAATTCCAAAAAGAAGCTTACCGTGGACGTTGTGAAGAATTTACTGCTCCAAGACGTAAAGTTTGATAATAAAAGTGCTGATAGTGCACTTTATACAAAAAAGAAAGCATTTCAAACCAAATATCGTTGCCACACGTGTAAGCAGGTGGGTCATTTTAGCAAAGCTTGTCCAAATAAAAACAAAAAATCAAACATCAGCAGCGACAAGAATAGAAGAGATAAACTGTTATTTGCTTCTCTCTTTGTCAACAACAAAAGATCCTCAGACTGGTTTGTCGATTCAGGAGCTACTACTCATATGACAAATGAGGAAAATTTATTATACAATAAAAAATAATCACAAAATGTCTGTGAAGTGTTCTGGTGACGTGAAATTAGCATTGAAAGATACCAAGTTTAATGCCGTGTTAAAAAATGTTGAGCACTTGCCTGAACTATGTGCTAACCTCCTTTCAGTTCGTCAGATGACAAGAAATGGCAACAAAGTGGTTTTTGAGCATGATGTTTGTAATATCTATGATAATGAAAGCAAATTAATTGCGACAGCGAGTGCGGGGAATGATGTAAAATGTATTGTTTGCATTAAAGGTAAACAAACACGTGCACCTTTTAAAGACACTGGAACTCGTGCAAAAAGTGTTCTTGACCTAGTCCACTCTGATGTCATTGGCCCGCTGAAGTATAAATCACTTTCTGGTGCAAGATATTTGGTCACATTCGTCGACGACTTTAGTCGCAAAGTATTTGTGGTGCCCCTTAAGCAAAAATCTGATGTGTTTGCCGAGTTTGTGAGGTTCAAAAACCTTGTTGAAAATCAGTGATCAAAGAAAATCAAAGTGCTCCGTACCGACAATGGCACTGAGTACAGTGGAACTATTTTTCAAAGTTTTCTAGCTAAGAATGGTATTTTACACCAAAAAACTGTTGTATATACGCCCGAACAGAACGGCGTTGCGGAACGTATCAATCGCACTATGATTGAAAGAGTGCGTTGTATGCTGTTGGATTCCGGTTTGGATAACAAGTTCTGGGCAGAAGCGGCTACTACTGCAGCTTTCTTGGTGAATCGAGTACCTTGTAGGAACAACGATTGTTCACCAGAAGAAATTTGGTCAGGACGAAAGCCAGATTTGGAACACCTTCGTATCTTTGGTTGCAAAGCCATGGCGCATGTTCCAAAAGAAAAGCGTACCAAAATTGGAAGCCAAATCCGTGGAGTGTATCCTACTTGGATACAGCACAAATTCAAAAGCTTATCGATTGTTTAATCCCTTGACGAAGAAAATAGTAACGAGTCGTGATGTTATATTCATGGAGTCTGAAAGCAAGGTAACTACCAATGACAACAGCAATATTAAATCTTTTATTTCACCCTTAGTTGACATCTCGAACGATAAAGAGATAACTATTGTCAATTCAGGAGAAGAAGTGTTACTGGAATTGCCAACGACTAGTTTGAAAGCTAATCCACACGAAGCTGTATCCAATCATGATACCACTATAAGCGATTATTCAGACTGTGATGATGCTGATGACAAAACGTTTGTTCCGGATGAGGATGTCACTACCTAAGAAGATGATAAAATGATACGGCGTTCTGAGCGAATTATAACACTGCCAAGACCGAACTACAATCTCATAGCAACAGATCAAATTCAGAGTGATCCTGGAAGTCCAAAAGAAGCTCTTTCGAGTTGTGATGCCCATTTGTGGAGGAACGCGATGCAAGAAGAATTTGACTCATTGCTTTCTAATGAAACCTGGACCTTAACTGAGTTGCCGGCTGGTAAGAAGGCTATTAGTTCCAAATGGGTTTTCAAAACAAAATTTGATACTGAAGGAAAACCCATTCGACGGAAGGCAAGATTGGTCGTAAAAGGTTTTTGTCAGCAGAAAGGGATCGACTATATGGAAACTTTTGCACCTGTAGTTAGGTACACATCAATCCGTTACTTGTTGGCACTAGCGGCTAGACATGATCTTCTTATACATCAGATGGATGCTGTAACGGCTTTTTTGAACGGTGAGTTAAAGGAAGATATTTATATGACTCAGCCAAGCTGTTTTGAAGATGCTTCTGATCGTGTATGTAAGCTGCGTAAATCCCTTTATGGACTCAAACAATCCAGTCGAGTGTGGAATGAAAAACTTAATAATATTCTGATCAAATTGGGTTTAAAGCGCAGCGATGTCGATCAGTGCATATATTTTCAATATTCTGGAAACCAGATGTTATTCATTGCCATTTATGTCGATGACGTTCTGATATTTTCGAACTCACTTGAGCTGGTGAATCATTTGAAGGATGAGTTGTCCAAAAACTTCAAAATGAAAGATATGGGCGAAGCTACATCAGTTTTAGGCATCCGGATCAAGCGAAGTAAGTCGTTTTTAAAAATTGATCAATCTCAGTACATTTCAGATATTTTGAGACAATTTAACATGGATGAGTGCAATCCTATCTCCACACCGATAGACCTGAATCAAAAGCTCTCTTCAGATATGTGCCCCAAGACAAAAATTAAAAACAACAAATGAAGGATGTGCCTTATATCCAGGCAATAGGCTGTTTACTCTTTGCTGCTGAAATCACGCGTCCCGACATCTCCTACGCCGTGAATCTGCTTAGTAGATTTGGTACGAATCTGGGTATGGCACACTGGACAGCTGTCAAACGTGTGATGAGGTACCTAAAGGGCACGATTGACACGGGCATTGTCTATCAGAAGGAAGAATGTGATATGGCTGGATTCTGTGATGCAGACTAGCGATATGGATGCCAGACGTTCTACATCTGGTTATGTGTTTACGTTTCAATCAAACTGTCGCGCTTTCTTCAACTGAAGCTGAGATAATGTCTGTCATTGCTGCTATCCAAGAGTCTGTTTGGCTTAAACGCTTGGAAGGTGAGCTGTCTCCGGATGCACCAAAAACAATGATACTTCATTGCGACAATAAAAGTGCTATTCACATCGCTACAAATAACTCTTATTCGCCAAGAACAAAGCATGTCGACATCAAGGCAAAATTTATTCGTGAAAAATTAGAGAGTTCAGAAATCAAGCTGCAATACCTTTCAACTGACCAGATGTTGGCAGATATCCTCACAAAAGGCGTACCTGCTGCCAAACAAACTTTTTTTGTAGAAGGTTTTGGATTAAAATAATATGTAAAGTTGTTTTTTTTTCTAATGAATTCCATATATTTACATACATAATGTACATATCATAATTATTTTTTTAACTTTTGATATTTTGGTTTATATGAATAACAGTTAAATAACTTTCAGATAATATTTAAATTGTTCAATTCGGATTTAATTATTTACTTTCTTATAAAAAAAACAAATGAATTTCTTAAATATATTGAATAGTTTTTCAGGGAAGGTGTTGAGAATGAAAAACTATCACTGAATACATTCATCAATTATGTAAACATTGTAAGACTTCATCTTATGAATTATGTCAAATAAACTTATTCTAATTTATAACCTACTCTGTTGCACATTTTTCTTAACACTTAGCTTTCATGGTTAAGTACAAGAACCTACCACATCCCCATCGCATGAGGCGATCGATAAATGGATACTCATGAAGGCACCATTAAGCAACAAGATTTGAGCTTTGTTTAGCAAGTTCATCAACAATCTTATGTTACGCCAATATATTGTGACTTGCGATCCATAAAGACTCCCGACTGCATTCAGGACAGCCTTGCTTTCTCGAACTTGTTTGGATGTAGTCTAAGGGTTCCGAAAGGCTTTAAATGCAGCTTTGGCTACCCCCACAGACACATACTTTATAGCTCTCAAGTTCTTCACATTCTATTTCCATCAAGATTGCATATACCAATAGGGAATTCCGAGCTTTGACAGTTGATAGCGGTCATATTGTTGAAGGTACATCTGTCAAATTTGCTGTCAGTCTGTTCTAAATCACCAACACGTGCAAATGATAAAATTGTTTTACCATAATGGGTGTTCCGTTCGGGTAACGTTCGCCCATTTTACAGTCGGCATAATCGTCCTACCGTGAAGTCTATTCTTGTGGTGGATGAATTTGAGTCCACTGGTTCAGTAAATGATAAACCAACACCTGTACTACGTCGACGAAATGCAAGATCTGCCGAACGCATCGCCGCTGTCAGTGAGATTGTGGGGAAGAATCCGAGGTTATCGATTTCGCGTTGCTCACAAGAACTCGGCCTTTCGTAGACCACAACTTGGCGAATTTTGCGTCGTGACTTGAGCCTGCACCCGTACAACTGGCCCAGGAGCTGAAGGTAAACGACCATAGACAACGAAGTGTGTTCGCTTAATGTGCTCTGGAGCAGTTTGAAACTGACCCTAATTTTCATCGAAAAATCATCTTCAGCCATGAGGCCATTTCTGGATGAATGGGTACGTCAACAAGCAAAATTGTCGAATTTGATACGATACCAATCCACATGAGATCCCAATGCATCCCGAAAAAGCCACTGATTAGTGTGGATTTTGGGCTGGCGTTATCGGTCCATATTTTTTTGAGAACGACGTTGACCAGGCCATCACCGTCAACGGCGAGCGCTATAGGTCGATGATTACCAACTTCTTTTGGCCTGAATTGGATGGCGTGGACACCAACAACATGTAGTTTCAATAGGACGGTGCTATGTGCCACATAGCTCACTCCACATTGGAACCTCTGCACGAGCGATTCGAGGGCATGGTCATCTCACGTGAAGGTGATGTGAATTGGCCACCGAGATCGTGCAATTTGATCCCGTTTGACTTTTTCTTGTAGAGATTTCCGAAGTCGCAGGTCTATGCGAATAAACTACAAACCACAGCGGCCCTCAAAGCCAACATAACCCATGCCATCGGTCAAATTCAGCCTGATCTATGTACCAGAGTCATGAAAGCGCTCAGAAAGACCCTTTATTTCTGTTTGCCTCCTCTCGAGAAGTAGATACTAAGGTTTTCGTTGTTCGTGAAGATGTCAATAATACATTCCTTATTTGTTTTGAAAATACTGGACGTGAAGGTTTGACTATTAGGCTCGATCTTTTCTAGACTCTCGATCTTTATGTTTTTGCACCAACCAAAGCTCTGTTTTCATTACGAGTAGTAGATGTACATCTAATCAAAACATCAAAACAAATATAGACAACTTCTTTTTAATTAGGAAATGACTCCGAGGTGCAAGCAATAGTAGAAATTAAAAGAAAGAAGGGTCTCTTCAGGCATTAAGAGCGGACCCGAGATTACAGAATTCAACTTAGACCGCCCGTTCTTAGGGATTCTACCAAACAACCGACTTACTTCCTTAACTTTGGGTGGCGCTACAGTCAGGTTCTTACCTTATTTATTACGAAATCCATCTTTGCCGCTCTTTGATTTGTTCCTATTTTGCATCAGTTATTGGCCTAGAATTTTCACACAATCTTTCAAGCCGGGCATACCCGGCACAGAAATAAATTAGGAGTAACTGCTATCGATATGAAGTTCCTGATTTGTTTTTTTTTTCCAAGACCCTCCGATATGTTAATATCTGGTTAAGGCTTAAAACCGCACTGATAAGGTTCTACCCCTCGATGTTGAGGGAACCGATACCTCTAAAACTTTATTTGAGTTTGAATATACTTGCACATACGAGTAGCTTCACATAGCTCACTTCATAGAGGCTAGCTAGACGGGATTGTTGTCGATCATCGTTCTGTCTGACAGCGGAAAGCTTATGTCATCTTATGTCGTCATCTTACAGTTTGCAGAATTGGTTCTTCAGTGATCGCGAATCCATCAATAGGTTCCCTTGTTTGTCCTTGCAGTCTTATGTTCTTACTTTCTACCTGGTCTACTCGTTTTGCTTTCTGGTAAAATTCCCAGCTATAACTTCTCTCAATTCCCTCGGTCTTGAAAGGTGATATCTCTGACAGCTTGTTGGCAGCTTTCTAACTGGGTTTCGAGATAAAACGTTGCAGGCGCAGGGCACTTAGTATCGGCCCTGGTGGTTTCATGTGATTGCAAATGTTCTCATAGCATTTGGTATTCTACGGCGTTGGGGTATCCGTAGTCGTACCTTATTCACAATGGTCTAGTCAATGTTGGCCTCTTGGAATATTTATATATTCAGAATATTGAAGGGATGCCTCGCAATGTGATCAATCTGGATAGTCGTAGATCAATCAGGATATCGGACCTATTTGACTGCCTTGATGCGGAATCCGCGACCTCTCTCAAATTTCGATTGGAAGCAAAGTCGTTAAGACTGAATAAGTTTCGGTATGTGGTATCGTGCATAATATACATATTTACCGACTATGCTACCGAAGATTTTCTTCTTTCCTATGTTAGGATTGCTTATTAGGCGTATTGGTCCATTGCTATGCCACATGGATCAAAGATCCTCCTACTCTGACGAATCGTAGAAGGCTTTTAACGTGTAAATTGTTTTGGTCACTTAAGCCATTGTAGCAAAAAGTTCCTGGGTTTGATTTTATTCTTTGGAAGAGAGCTGTGCATGTACAGAGTAATACGTAAGGTTCCGCATATGCATGGACATGCTGTCTCTTGGACTTTGCTTAGTTTGGTGCAGTTGATTGCCATCCACCAGACAATTGAAACTGTGCAGACTGTCTTCTGGGAAGGAGGGTTCAGATGGGATCTAGGTGTACGGTTTAGGCCTGCTAGGGATATCCTCCTTAGCCAAAACCTCGAGCTTTGCATCCGGCCAGACCTCTCCTACTCCAACCACGGCTTTGTGTAAAGAGCGAAAGATCTTTTGTTGGCACACGCTATAAGCTGGACATGGGTTTGGTACCAGCATCGCTTATAATGAGAGGTGGTTCTGGCTTTTTCCAAATGATGGCCAAGAAGGTGCCCGAACACTGTAACTTGACCAACTGCCACATTCAGGTGTAATTTATCCGTTGGTGTAGTTTTTGTCACCGATCACCGCGATCGTTATGGTGTCTTTTCGGACTTCGCTAAAAGAGAGACGTGACGTTGGAAGGCCCTTAAGAGGTATTAACGCTTTTAATTTTGGGCCTTTTGGGAACCGCCAAGGTTTCCTCCAACGATCTCTGGCGTTTGGAAAAGTCTTCCAACGTTTGGGATGTTGTTGATCCACTTTATTTTGTTCCTCATGTCAGCAGTTCTCTTGATCTCCGGAACGGATCCGACGGTTTTGAATATGCGTGCGGGATTTCGACGCCTTATGAGACTCCTTATTGAGAGAGGAGATTTAGATCAGCAGGAAGACCACAAGACCACGGCCTGCCTCAAACTTGCTGCTGCTGGGGTGGATGTAGTGGTAGGATCATGGTTTGCACACAGTCTTGTCACTCCTTCAGATAATGGGGTTTGCCTTTAGAAAGTGCACCATGGCTTGCTACAGTTTTACCTTTGCTCGGCATTGCAATTACAGCCCGGTATTAAAAGAGTAAAATAGTACCGGTCTTGAATTTTATTTTTGCTTTAGAAATCACAGATTCCATTTGGGATTCCACTAGTAGAGGAAGGAAGATTTGTACAGAGATCCGCTGTAGATAGGTAAGGCAATCTAATCCGGAAGTCGTAGGTATCCGGATTCTCAGTCTACGACCGAGCTATTTTTCAAAATACTGGGCTCTCAACCAGGATGATGTTTGGCACGGGTCGTATGACACCTTGATACAGGAGAGGGAATTAAAGAAAAAAGTGAAGAAGGTAAAGTGGGAATTGGTATGAACACCTTTTAGTTTCAGAACACATCTGGTGAACTTCACGGTAGTCATTCACCTTACTCAGACTGTTAAACTCGACCCGTTCGATGCTCAGAATAGAGGTCTCCCTTCCTAGCTTTGCGTTTAAATCGACTGGAATGATTTGCACAATTATTCGTGTCACAATCTTTTCCGTACGTTGAGGCCATGTGCGCATATAAGGCTGCTGTTGTCAAATTAAGTCTTGACTCAGATTATCATGAGGAGCCTGTTCATGCCAGAAGCTCGGGATTTTTCGCCTAAGTCTGCCTCTCTGTAGCAATTATCGTAACATTTTTTTTTTTTTTTATAATTTACGCGCGCCTAAGGGGTTAGATACCATTTTACTGGAAAGGTAGAAGGAGGAGAAAGGAAAATTGTTTTTGTAGTGGTTTGAGAGTTTCACCTGAGTTAGGTGTGTTAGGTTTCGATATTGCCTCTCCAGTGGTGGGAGTCCGAATAGGACGGAGAGTTTTTTCTTCACTCAGAGTGATTCAAGGTATAATTCACAGTATTCTTTTTCTGTGCTTGAAACTCTACAACAGCCAAATCTACCTGTCAGTGTTATGCCTTCACACGCAGAATTTTTCTGTCTGAGTTCCAATTACAAATGAAAAACTGACTTGCTGAACTGAAGCTTTTTTTCGATTGCCTAAGTCTACCTCACTGTAGCAATTATACGATAATGAATGTCGAACCTTTTTTGAGTGAGTTATACAATAGCTCCCTCTTCAAATTTAAGCCTTCATATATAAGGTAGTCGCATAAATTTTCAGGGCCACTACAAGCATTTGATGTGAAATTGAAGCGTTGCGCTACCTAATCTTTCAGTAGTTATCTGCTGGACTGCAGTTCAGGCCATCAATGGATGCAGCAGCTTGTTTAATGACTTAGCTCATTTGCTATTCCAGGCGTAGAACATGATTGTGAACCGGCTTTTATCGAATTACCTGCGAATTAAGTCTGACTTGCCACTTTCGAGAAGTTTTCATTATCTTCTGGTTTCAGCGAGTGCTTCGATACTCGATACGATCTGTGTCGGAATTCGATGTTACTGGATATACGAGTATCTAATACCAAAGCTTTTGATAAGACTTTTCAGCAGCGATCAAATTGATAGCTGTCCTCTAGTGCGACAAAATGTATTCCGAGCATTAGCGTCGCAACATATGATTAGTTTCATCTGCCTGGAATGCCGTATTCAATAAATTCAACTACTGCCTTCGATTGCGGTCCTAACATAACAAATGCAGCAGATGCAACGTCAAAATCATATCATCCTCCATTCATTTCGTTTCTTATGACCGCAGCAATCAGTCAGAAATATTCAAAAACAAGTCCTCGGTCTTCCCACAGTTAGTCATGAAGTAGATACCTAAAGGGTTTCGTGCTCAAGTGAACTTCCCACGTCATAAGTGACAAGCAGCGACCACTATCGAGACCAAGAGGAAGCTCAAAACTAAGTCTAGGCCAGAACCAAAACACAAACAAAAATCAAGACATTTTTTGCCTAGTATTACCCAAGTTCTAGGACACATGGCGGGGGTTTACTTGAGGAAAGCCATTAACTGCGTCAACCGATTCCGACTATATTGCCTCAATGGATGCAAAAGACCTCTACTCGTACTGAGATGTTTTGAAGTTTATCTTTTTTAGGGGCCCAGCCGAACCTTTTAGACTAGCTCATTGTAATGTTGGATATTGCTAGGATATTATTGTTAAGCACATTCAACTTTTAAAGCGGTGGCCACTTTTCAAACCTTGTTCCTGAGTTAGGAAGTACCATATTATGTTGGTAATGAAGAATTTCTCGTTGATCTTGACTAAGTCATTTTGCAATTTCATCAACTAGTGATCCTCTTTTCTATTATTAAACACAGACCAATTTGATTCTAGTAACCTAATACTCGCTTCTGCTTTTGCCTCATGAGACACTCACTTTCGAAATATTTTTAAACTTTTCTCCGAAAGATGATTTCGTCTTTAAGCACAAATTCATCTACATTTGGCGCCATTTAACTGCAACGGATCAGATTAAAATTCGTGATGCCTCTTAAGATTCTTGGCACTGTACTACGGACAATCACTCAATCCCACTTCACGTTGCGTATTGAAATTCACCGAAATCCAATGCGACATATACGAGTATTGTGCATTTTCTACCGAACTGCCAGCGTAGGTGTGCCTTCCAAAACCATCTTGTCGGAACGAACCCAATCCGTTGCAAATCGCATCGTCTTTTTGCTTTTAAAACTTTTCACAATTTCATCGAGAATTTGTTGCTCTTTTGTGTCCGTGTTCGTATGGTTTTTGCAATTTTCCTCGCTGCAACAATAACAGAGGCCAGAGAGACCAGACTTTGGCAAAGTGTAATTATTCATGCGACCGTACATGAGTTCTGGTTGTTTTCGTGGGAAGAACGAGGGTGACTTTTTGACGCGGCCATTGAACTTGTTATTACGAAAATTCGCATAAAAAAAAAGTATACGGACATATGTGTGTATATACTCGTATATGGATGTATAAGAACCGAATGCGTCCTACAAGATTGCCATGAAGCAAAAGTTCGTTCCTGGATTTTACTCTTTTTTATTTTAACGTCTGATGACGCCACATTGTTTTATGTTCCTGTTTGTACTCGTATCCTGCCCCGGAGACGTATTATTAATGGAACGACTTTTTGATACTATGATGATGACATTGGTTGATAAATTTTAATATACAAACGGAAATGATTATCCAACATGGAAATCGGATGTACGATTATATTGTAGTTTGGTCCTCCAACTTCGTTTCTAAGAGGAGGAGGCTGTTCAGTGTTTTGTTGTTTTTGAAGGACGATACGTGAATATGTATAATAAAAATAAAATAATTAATTTAATTAATGAACAGTACTCATTTCCATCTTTTTTTTTGCTAAACATGTTGCACATGTTGTACAGGAAACGTCCGTGTAACCGACAAAAAATTGTATTGATGTACAAACCAATTAGTCAAAACATAAGAGAACAAACATGTCGTAGAATCGAATTGGACACGTTTTTTTCGGTCTATACAGAGTACACAAACAAAGAACTGTTGTAGTACACTGTACTCCTTGTAAGTTCCTTTTAATGAATATTTTCAGTCTTTCGAAGAAAGACGAGTGAGCGCTTCAGTGATAAAGTGAGTACCAGTACCCACCATGTCAGCGCCAAGAACCTGCACCCTGATGCGAACGTAAGCCAGATATTCACAGAGCTTGAGCTCCATGGAGTTATCATCACTCTCACAACAAGCGTAGCAGGATGTTGTATGTAGTACATTTAAGTGCTTAGTAAAAGTGTAGTGCTCCGTCACGATACCATTAAACAGCAGGCAGAGTTTCTGCCTCTCATCTCTTAGAGACGTTGGGAAGTATTCGCTTGGTCTGCCGGAGAACCATCATATCTACAGGAGAGTCATCCCATATGCTGTTGTGCTCATATGAACCCCCAACTGTCAGTGGAAACCTTAACCGAAGACGCAGACAGACCTAACGTAGGTTCGCGTCCTGAAAAACTCTCCTCTGAGACTTGCTAAGCAAGTTCGTCAGCAATTTCATTTCCCGTGATCCCATTATGACTGGGTACCAGACTCAGTGAATTTAGCCTTCCGAATGCGTTCAGTAATGTCTTGCATTCTTGTACTAGCTTGGATGTCGTAAGAGGGTTCAACAATGCCCTATGCGCAGATTGACTGTCGCTATATATAGTTTTGTTGTCATCAGGTTTGAGTTTGCCTCCGCTTGGAAGACAGACGTAAGTTTTGTAGAGAGCCACCTGTGCCGCATACTATTGTATATCACTACATTCTTTTCTGGCTCAGATTGTGGCCGAAACCAGTCTTGGCATAGGGAAAGCCGATTTCATTGCATCAGACGGCATGTCGATAAGACCAGGGTAATAAGGCAGACGGCGCGTAATGACATCGTGTTGTACCAAAGACTACTTCTTTTTAAAAGGAAGATGGTTTTGAGATTGCAGTCCATGATATGAATATCAAGGCGAGGGAGATTCATCAATACGTTTAGAGCAAAGCGAGGCTTGCAAGGGAAGCAGTCGACACACACCGCTCTTTGTAGCCTGGTAAAAGCAGCGACAACGTATTTGAGAGCTTATTCCATGCTGTATCATATCCGTGTAGATCCAAAGGACCCTTCTCGGCGACAGGTTCTTGCCGACAGCTCCTTTGTATTGCCAGTACTGCCTCTAAGTTTAGTCCTTAGGAGTTTATTATTCAAGATGACACCCAAATACTTAGTTACTTTGGAGAATTGGATGATGATTTAAGTCAGACCAGCTTCCTCCCTCTCGTAAAGATAACAACCTTCGTTTTGAGAGAATCGACTGAAAGCCTATATCTAATGCGCTAAACGTCGATCACGTCTAGGGCTGACCTCAGGGCAGATAACACAGCTACATAATCCGCGTATGCTTGTGTATAGACGTCAGAACTATTGAGTGCGTTGAGCAACATGCACCATAGCAGTGGAGTAGTGGAAACAGAGCGAATCTGTGTTTCAGTCAGCATCCACAATCAGTGTGTTATCCACCGTGTTGTTGCGTAGTTACACATGCCGCGAAAAGTTGCATCACTACCCTCAATGTTGATGAAAATGCCCAGCGCGTATTCCTTCCTGTCTAATGCACTTTCAATCCTGCCCAGTATGTTCCGCATTAGTAAGCGTGTTATCGCAGACAGAGGATGCATTTGCAAGGCGGTTTTGTGTAAATGGATCTCTCCATGCTCCTCAACATGAAGGAAGTCAAACTTATAAGTCTGAAGCTCTTGACGAGCAGGCTACAGGCTCCGATTTTCGGTGTAAAGGCTACTCTCGCTGTTCGCCAGGGTTTCTGTATATATGTCATTGTCGGCTAATGTGAAGATTCTGTTTAGAGTTACCAGCACCTGGTCTATAACTTTTTGTAACATAACTGGGGATATGCCATCGGTACAAGTTGACTTGAAGCTATCACAACTGATGAGGTCTACCAGCTACGGCGTGTTGTGTTATTCAGATCACTGGCAGCTTTGTTAATAGGAGCTGGTTTTTAGCTGCTCTGGATTAGGTTACCTGGGAAGTGAACCTCAAGCATGAAACACAGAATCTCTACTTTCGACTCAGTGATTACTTCAGATATGAGTGTCAAACATTTTCCTTAAGTTTTTGAGGTGTGTGATGTTATTCTTATGGGCCTGAGATCTTTTGGATGGGTATGGCTGGATTCACCTGCTTTGGGAATGAAAATTACCTTTACTTCCCTCCAGCATTTTGGCACATACTCGTATGTATACTTGATACTACTGCTGAATAGTCTTTTAAGGAACGCTATCACAACCTGCTTTGGTTTCTGAAGCATGATTTGTATAATTCCCTCCAGTCCCGGGGATTTGTAAGCGGAGAATGGGTCTAGTATTTCATATTGGCTATGAAAGTATGTGTCTGTATTTGCAGGAGTCCCAATTTTGAATTTCGTAATCAATTAAAGCGGTTGTCATCTGAAAACTCCAAAATGAGCGACAAATCGCAGAGATTCTATGTTCAAATTTGGTCTGAGGATTGTTGGTTACTATTTGCTTCACAGCAGGTTGTCGCCCCCAAGAGTACATCACATCGAAATTTGGATACCATCAGAGCGTAGTACACTTTATCAGGGCCGGAACCATAGCTTAGTATCTCAGGTGAGCTAGTGCACACAAAACCTTCCCTTCGCAACTGGCTGATGTGTTTATGCCAAACAAAATGACAGTCAATGGTAATTTCCTGATATTTGTCGCCGTCTACAAGTTTGATGATTGCTTTGTGGTATTAGGGCAGCCATTATTACTAAGTTTTATGTGAATGTGCGCTGATTTAAAACTTGGGTTTCGTATGTAAATGATTTTAGTCTTATAAACGTTGATAACCAAGCTGCTGTTGTGGTAGTATTTTACAGAAGCACCGGTTTCTTCATGGATTATAAATTTCGACATCATTAGGGACCTGTACCTCTCCCACATCAGCAAAAGAATAGGGAATGCTCTTCGTAAGACCCAAAGAAGCTCGGTCGTCTAGAAGATAAAAATAGTTGGACGCAGCTTTGCTCCCTGAGGGACTCCAAATTAATACTTTTTCATCTGACTCAGCGTGTCTTAAATTTTCATATCAACTAGCCAGTTACTCCTCCTAGCAAATACATGTCTAGACGTCGTAAGCTCTATGAGTAATAGCAGTGTGTCGAAAGGTTTACTAAAGTCCATGAACTAGACTAGAATATGATGGATTCTGTATAAGCTTTGACAGTTTGCGAATTTCACTTGGTAATTCATGCATAAAGTTATTTTGGCGCGTACTTTGCTTTTTCTGTGATATGGGGGTGGCCGTGGTGTAGTGGTACTAGCAATCGCTTCTCACTCCGGTCCAGGTTCGAATCCTGGCCATGGCAAATCAGTTTTTCATTTGTAATTGGAACTCAGACAGAAAAATTCTGCGTGTGAAGGCACTGACACGTAGATTTGGCTGTTGTAGAGTTTCAAGCACAGAAAAGAAAAATACTGTTTTATACCTCGAATCACTCTGAGTGAAGAAAAACTCTCCGTCCTATTCGGAGAGCAAACATAGAAACCAAACACACCTGAGTTTCAAACCACTACAAAAGAAATTTTCCTTTCTCCTCCTTCTACCTTTCGGCCCGCGCCGTGGCAACAGTAAAAGGGTATCTAACCCCTTAGGCGCGACTTATGTGCTCTGTTGGGGGTTTGTTTAAAAAAAAAAGAACACTATTTTGGTTTAAACGTTATAATGTCTACTTTATTCTGGGGCTCAGGAACAACTGAAGTACTTACAATATTTTATTAAACATCTAACCTATCGTATGCAAGTTGATACCACGAACTTTGGGTTCGAAATTAGGTCGGACATGCAGCAGACGCTGATTCGACAGGTTCGTGGTGTCATTTGCATTTGATATTACAAATTTGTGGATTTCACAATGTACAATACATACAACACATGATCGGCGTGTGACCGGATGTCGTCGTTCTTGAAGTTATGTATGCGGTGGGTAGTTGGGTGGTTTATTGACTCGTTGGGGTGGTGATAAGGGGATCAGGTGGCTGACGTAGAACTCATGATCGGCGTGTGAATTGATGTCGTTGATCTTGAAGTTATGTATGCGGTGGGTGGTTGGGTGGCTTGTTGACTCGTTTGGGGGAGATGAGGGGATCAGGTGGCGGACGTAACTCGCGCGTAAATTATAAAAAAAAAAAATAAATTCTTTCCCGAGTGTGAAGTAGGGCCTAACTTTCCACCAAAGCAACCAAGGTGTTCTCTGAAGGTAACTCTATCACGTAGCAACCAGTGTCACCGATTAAAAGGATGACAGATTCCCTAGCTCAGTCTTCTAATAAGCAAGCTACAGTCCAACAGATGTTCACCTGGTTGAGCTAAAATTTTGTTTGGCCGAATAGCCAAATTTACGACTTCAATACCATTATCAAATCGTTCTTTCAATGTCAATTCTTTTGCGATGGTCATTCTGATATAATATTATACATGTCGTCCCGTAGGAGATGTTATAAATTCGTTTTCAATGCCAGCGATAGTCGACAAGAAGGGGCACCCAAATTTTACAGCTCGGACAGCACACAACAATGGCAAACTACAACTTTGAAGTGGTAAAAAAAAAATAATGACGCCGCCGTAAGACAACAAGGGATACGATCCTTAACGTCCAAGTCCAACTGTATGACGCAGAAGCATAGACTTTAACTTAAGCCGACGAGAATGCATTTAGTTACTTCAAGAAAAAAATTATTCTAGTGACTTTCGATCCCGCCTGTATCAATGGAATTTGGAGAAAATTTAAAAACAAATCAGGTATATACGGCGACATTGACATTGTCGGAAGGACTAGAGCTAATTAACCCTACAGCTCTGGCTCCGACTGTCATCTAAACACGGAAAACTGCAAGAGTTTTGCGCAAAACCGCGCTTTATGGAAACTGCTGTTGGGTGAGGCCCAGGCCGAGATCTACTCCATATAAAGTAAAGTAAGTACTTACAACGATGATACATCTTAGCCTCTGCGTTCTTTCATTTACATTTGATGGGGGTTCTGGTCGTCAGCAGACTTCTTGTTTCTGTGGCGCAATAGTTGGCTTCTCTCTACCAAATTGCCGAATTGCAACTTTGATGAAACTGCTTAATCGACCTTCAGTTCACCTACACATGTAATTGTTGGTAAACACAAACGAGGATTCAATATTGCTCCCTCTCTGGTGTTGATTTTCAACAAACTCGGGATCAACAATTTGTTTTATCAAAGATATGGAAAAGTCATGTCCGTTGGAAGAAAAAAGATCTCCACACCTTTACAAAATAAATTTCTAAACTTCTTTCGAGATATCCTACGAATTCCATTCAAAAACATATGCCACACACTTGGCCGTTTCTTCAATATCTAAAACTACAATCTCTAGACTTTCGAACATTTTCAAGAATAAATTCCACATTTTATGATAATTTCTTCTATTGATATAGCTTAAGCGCACCAACATCCCTTCATCCGTGTTCTTCTAATTAGATTATACACACACTCATCCTGGCACAGACTCAGCAAAGCAAAGTGATTTCGATTTATGCGATAATCTCCGCTCATTGCTTCCAGATACGAGTATTTCCTTTAAGCTGCCGGTTTGCTTTTTACCTTTTTATTGAAACCAACCTCAAACTATCCTGAAACTTAATAGTGCAACTTTCTAATAATTATACCCGCCAGCTATTCCCCGCTTAGAATATAGAGCCACAAGTTTGCCAAGTTTCAAAAGGATTAAGTTTTGCACACAACTATGGTTTAGAAATTCACAAAAAAGATCCTCCACCTTCCATACAGACGTCGTATAAGGTGGAAACTTTCGCAACAGTATCGGCGCAACGTAACATAGAACATGTTCCCCAATGAATCGGAAGTGCATGTACAACACGAACACACCCTCAAGTTTTGTGTCCTGAACCACACACGAGTATTATTTGGGTTATGGCAGCCAAAACCGAAAATACCGCAAAATTTTCATATCCGAATGCTCGCTTGTTTTCGACATTTCTCTGTTGAAGTATTTTTGTTTTTTTTCGATGCAACCATACCATGTATGGGTATTCTAAAAGCAGGATAATAATCGCAGAACAAGGATTCAACACGGGCACACAGCAGCGTCTGGGGAACAGGAATGAAAACAAATCGAATTCGTTGGCAAATTTAGAAGGGACAAGGAAGATGGTGTTTGTAAAGTCTGTGCCTTGAATTTTGTTTGTTTTTTTAACAAGTGAGGGACACACGAAACCTAAAGAAAAGGGGTTTCTAAGTGTGAAAGGGGATGAAAACTGGAAACATAGCGCAAACACTTTGTTCACCATAATTTGTTTCGAGCTTTTGAATTATTTATCGTAAATTTTCCCAGTGCCAGGCATTGGAAGATGTTTTAAAGGAGGCTGTTCTGCCAAGCAGGCCGAGGCCAACAAAGAAAGAGTCGACAGTGTTTTGGTTGGAGTGTGGCGAAGGAAGTCAAAGCTTTAACTTGTGTTAAGGAAAAGGAAATATTTGATTAGGTACAAATATAAACTGATGGCATGGGGTTTCTGTCTAATGAAATTCTCTTTTTCCTTCCGACTAAAGGATACAACTCTCAGTTTGGTAGAATTCTGTGCCGTTTGGTGTGTAGGATTGGAATTAACTTCCCAGCAATTTGTGCAGCAATAAAGTAAAAAACAATTTTCTTCGTCTAATTAAGGACTTTAAGAATGTTCGCACCTCGAAACGAAATGAAGCAAATTGATTTGGAAGCACCAATTACAGGCAACCGCAAAGTGCCTGAGCATTAAATAAAGGCGCACTTGCCAAATCGTTTTCGCCAGGTGGTTTTTACACTTACTTACTTTTACTCGTACACTTACTTTTGGATTTGGGTTTTGAGTAAAGTTTTTGGTAAATGAAGAAATTTAATTGGAAGACGATGATGAAGGTTGATCCATGTAGCAAGCGTTTGTGTTGATATTTTCAGTTTAATTATAAATTAACATTCAAGGGCTCAACTATAAGGTTCCCCAACCAATAATATTTAACGAAGGCAAACAATAATTTATGATATCAAATCGCCTACAGAGCTCAGAAAGTATTTTCATTAACTTTCTTCGGAATTCAATAATATCTATGTTTGAACCCTAAAACAAATATATTCCGCAACTGTGTAAGGGATCTTTTGATTTGTAGGAGATACACCAACATAGTAAACTAATGTCTGTAAAGAATAATCTATCGATGGATGAGAATTCTTTTACTTAAAGTGGTCAAACTGTTCTGAGACCAAACTTTGAAAAGTGATTTAAGAATTAAAGACAATCACTACTTGAAGACTTCAAAATATGGTATCTAATCGTCCTGCGTTTTTCGTGCACATAGAGCAGGATCTACGATTTTACGGACTTCGAATAGGCAAGAGCGTTCACTTTTAGATGTTTGCAATGTTGCTTGCAGAAATGGTGGTGATGTCAGGAAATATTTTTTTTTGTTGTTCGGTATCTGACTTGGAAATCGAACCCAGAATTTTTAGCGCTGCCAACCCTCCTCCTTCAATAAATGTGGGTGATCAATTGTCTGTTAAAATCTGGTGAGAGGTCCAATCCAAAAGCAAGGATACGATTAATTTAATTTTATTTCTTTATTTCGTTTATAAAATTGCACATTGCTATCCCACAATTCACACAAAATGTACAGTGATATTGGTGTGACTCACAAATCACACTTGCGTGGATAAAAGCCCCACCATATATCGTTTCGAGATCTCCACCACCTAGATCTCCAAAACAAGAAAACAACAAAAGAAGTCCAACGACACCAAAAACGTCGTCTTGCGAAGAATGGACTTCAGCGAAAATAAATAGCCTGAAAGACGAAAATACCGAACTTCGTACTAGGCTAACCAAAATGGAAGCGATATGCGAAGATCTTAAAAAAGAACTGGAAAAATTGAAAACCAAGGAAAAGTCAAACAGCGACGTTATGTCTATTGAATCTGTTAAAAATATCTACGAAACAGATGAAGAAGAGCTAGGTCGAGAAACCGACTGGATCTTGCAAAAACGTCCCGGAAAAAAGCGTAAAGCTGCGTCTTCTCCCAAAATCGTCTCTCAACGTGAAGCAAAGGGAGTTGAATCGAAGAAAAATGGCAACAAAAACATGAGTCCTGAAAAAATCAAAGCGGAAAAACAACGAACACCCCCGCCAATCGATGTCACTGGAGTTTCAGATTACAAGAAACTCCAAAACATATTGATGACCCTGCCGAGATCGGACTATATAGTAACATCGCGCAATAATAATGTATGGAAAGTCAACGTCAAGGACGCTGACAACTATCGCATTCTTTCTCGCAAGTTAAACGTCGAAAAAATCCAATGGTTCACATACGAGAACAAGTGCGAAAGACCTATTCGTGTCGTCGCCAGAGGACAGCATCCGTCTTGCCCAAAAGAAGATATCGTAAGTGATTTAAAAAACAAGTGTTTTAAAATCATTGATGTCGTCAACATCGAAAAGCGAGAGAAACAAAAAATTGAAGGAAAGGATATGACAGTTAAACGTAGCCTTCCCCTCTTTATGCTAACCTTTGAGAACACTGAAAATACCCAAAAAATATACGATATTAAGTCAATCCTCAACATTATTGTTAAAAGTGAGCCTCGACGCAAAAACTCGAAACTGATCCCGCAGTGTAAGCGATGCCAGGAATTTAACCATACGCAAGCTTACTGCCAAAAAGAGCCTCGGTGCGTAAAATGCGCAGGTAAACACCTGTCCAAAGAATGCAACGTAAGCAAACAAACCCCTCCGACTTGTGTTAACTGCAGGGGTAAACACGTAGCAAATTTCCGTGGCTGTGAAGTAGCAAAGGAGTTGCAAAATAGACGTGACAAGTTGTTTAAGCCACAAAAAGAGAAGCCCAAAACTAAAGAAAAAACATCGGGATCTGCTCAAAATATCGTTAAAAACGCCAAGGCGAAAGTGATTGATTCCAGTGTTGAAAAGAAAGCATCGGAAAAACTTACATACGCTGAAGCTACCAAGCTAAAGGCAAAAGATTCCGGAGATCCTGCTTCCCAAGTATTTTCCGTTATTCTCGCGCAGCTTGAGCAGCAAAACAAAATCAATGAACTTATTTTAGATAAGCTAAAGAAGTTTGAAAATAGGTTCAATAAAAAACGTCCTTCGCCTAAAAAATGAAAAGGGAAAAATTAAACGTACTCACCTGGAATGCAAACGGAATCTTAGAAAAACTTTATGAACTTGAGTTATTCCTAAGGAAAAACGACATTGACGTATGTTTGATTTCCGAAACCCACTTGAAAAATGGGTCATCTGCAAAAATTAGAGGTTTTAAAGATTACTACGCGTATCACCCTTCGGGAAACGCGAGAGCCGGATCCTCTGTATACATTAAAGAGTCTCTTGAGCACAGCGAAGATATAAAAGTAGAGCTCGAGTCTGTACAACTAATTGCGGTGCGCGTAAAATTGGTACGGAACTCCTTTACTATTTCAGCCATCTACTGTCCTCCACGATTTACGCCTTCAAAACATATATTTAAAAATATATTCAATTCTCTTGGATCGGCTTTTATGATTGGCGGTTATTTCAATGCCAAACACACTTTTTGGGGATCAAGATGTGTCTCCCAAAAGGGTAAAATACTCTATAAAGCGTATGGAAAACAATTGTGACTTCTATTCAACGGGCAAGCCGACTTATTGGCCAACAGATACAACGAAAATACCCGATCTTGTCGATTTCTTCGTTGTTAAAGGAATTCGTAACTCGGATATAAACGTTGATGAAAGCTTCGATCTTTCCTCCGATCATTCTCCAGTCATACTGACAATGAACGACACGTTTATTAAAAAACAAGGACCATTAAGACTAACTGGACGAAATACTAATTGGGAAGGATTCAGAAATGAGATTAATAATAACCTAGAACTAGACGTTTCACTTAAAGCAGCACTTGAACTCGAAATCGAAGTGGATTCTTTCGTTGAAATAGTCCAATGTGCTGCGTGGAACAATACACCTTGTCAACGAAAAAACACTGCTAAACGTAACTTAAACTACCCGCCTTAGGTAAAAGATATGATAAGAGAAAAAAGAAAAGCTCGCAAAAGATGGCAAACAACTCGAGCGCCGCAGGATAAAACACGCCTAAACAGGCTCTGTAATCTGCTCAAGGAGACTCTTAAAAGTTACAGAAATTCCGAAGTAAATACATATGTTCAAAACCTGACGGCAGGAAAAGAAACAAATTACTCGCTTTGGAAAGCTTTAAAATGCTTAAAAAGGCCCAAAATCCCCGCGCCACCAATCAAGGTCGGCAATAACGAATGGGCTAAGGGGGATAAGGAAAAAGCGGAGGTTTCTGCCGACTATCTTGAAGAAATTTTCAAGCCCTCCGACGGCCCAACACTGGTACCCGGCACCAGTTCTTTAGAAATAGCATATAGTAATTTTGTAATGACAAATGCAACTCTTGCTGAAATTAAAACTGTAATAAGGAAATTAAAACCAAAGAAGGCTCCGGGGTATGACCTTATTACCGGAGAAGTTCTGAAAATGCTACCTCAAAAAGCACTTATAAAGCTCTTACACATTATTAACGCGGCTCTGAGGCTTGAATACGTGCCAAGTCTGTGGAAAGTTGCTGAAGTCATTATGGTACTAAAACCAGGAAAACCTCCAAACGATAAAAAATCATACAGACCCATTTCTCTTCTACCGATCCTGTCGAAAATCTTTGTGAGGATTTTGCTAAAACGTCTTCTCCCAATTATCGAAAACCAAAATCTTATTCCCAACCATCAATTTGGATTTCGGACTAAGCATTCAACAATTGATCAGGTGCATAGAATTACTGATGTAATTGAAAAATCCCTGGAAGAAAAAAAGATTTGTTCGAGCGTATTTCTTGACGTCTCACAAGCTTTTGACAAAGTATGGCATGAAGGTTTGAAGTTCAAACTGCGACGAATTTTGCCATTAAAGCTTTATAATATATTGACAAGCTATTTCGAAAATAGAATTTTTCGCGTTCGATACGGAAATGATGTTTCGAAATTTAAAGATATCCTAGCCGGAGTACCGCAGGGAAGCGTACTGGGCCCACTTTTGTACCTTTTATATACAAGAGATATACCACACGTCGAGGATACTGTTCTCGCTACTTTTGCTGACGACACCGCTATCTTAGCGGTTGGAGAATCAATAGAAGACTCAACGGCGAAACTTCAGACTGCTTTAAATAAAGTCTACGAGTGGACAAAGATCTGGCGAATTACCCTTAATGAGACAAAATCTGTACATGTTGACTTCACCTACAGAAAGATAAATCACTTGCCCATTTCTATAAACTCGGTGTGTATCCCCTTTGCAAACGAAGCTAAGTATTTGGGAATGACACTTGACGCGAAGCTTAAATGGAAAACGCATGTTAAAAAGAAACGAAAAGAATTAGAGGCCAAATACAAAGAAATGTACTGGCTACTTGGTAAATATTCCAAGCTAAGCTTAGAAAACAAGCTGCTTCTTTATAAGCAAGTGCTAAAGCCGGTGTGGACCTATGGTATACAACTCTGGGGTTGTACTAAGAAATCAAATATAAATATAATACAAACTTTTGAAAATAAAGTGCTACGACAATTTGTGCGTGGCCCATGGTTTATAAGAAATAATGACCTGCATCGAGACCTCGGAGTTCCTTTCGTGGAAGATGAAGTCAGGAACTGCGCACGAAAACATAAAGTCCGGTTAAGCGGCCATATCAACAATACAGTCCTAGAAATCTTGGACGAACGAAACATACTACGCCGTCTTCAACGAACTAAACCGTTGGACCTTGCGCGATAAATTGAAACCGCATTAAGAAAGCGGAATATGTAGGGTCTTCCATTGGAAAGTGTCCTACCAATCGTGATTAACTTATGAAATAAAAACTGCTTGATAAGCTCTACTTAGTTGCGGTATTAAAATTAACAACGAAGGGAGGGGTTTTTAGTGAGTAAGAATCTCACACTACTATGAGCACGCGCTTCTGATCCTCATAGTGTCTGATGGAAGATTTTCACCTGCCCTCGCCGGGGGAAAAAAAAAAAAAATATATATATATATCTTTGCAGATTGTAGCTCCATTGTATTCATGGTGTGCAGCAATAAGTGCGCCAGCTGTTGGGTTCCACATAGTTCCAATCGCGCCAGTGACTTCTTTTGGAGCGGTGTAACTCTGGTTTTTGAAACGATCAAATGTGAAATTGTTGTATTTCCTGTGATAACTCGAAGGTATACGACAGCAGCATACGCATTTTCTGACGCATCGCAGAACCCGTGGATTTCGTGTTGTGAATCCCTGGTGAAATTTATCCAGCGAGGAATCTCGATGGCGTTGAGTGCGTTAAGCTCTGTCTTCAAGCTGTGCCACGCAGACACGATTATTGGTGGGAGTTCAGCATCCCACGTTTGTTTTCCTTTCCAGATCTCTTGAATTAACATCTTACCCACGATGACGCAAGGCGAAATCCATCTCATTGGATCGTATAGCCGCGCAATATCTGATAGAACTGTTCGCTTTGTGGTTTTCCTTTCGTTCTACAGGGAAATCTTGAAGGTGAAAATATCCTTTGCAGGATGCCACTCAATGCCTTGTGCTTTGATCGCGTTCCCTTCATCGAATGATAATGGTAGCTGTACTTCTCTATCCTCCTCTGGAACACATGCCAACAACCTCTCACAGTTACTTATCCATTTTCGTAGTGGGAAGCCTCCTCGCTTTAACATTATTCGAAGCTGCAATTGCATCTCTATGGCGTCGGCTTCTGAATCTGCCCCATGAATCACATCGTCTACGTAAAAGTTGCTCCTGACAATTTTCGACGCAATTGGATAATCATCCCTTTCATCGGCCGCAAGTTGTTGTAACGTACAAACTGCTAGATAAGGGGCGGAGGCGGTGCCGAATGTGACCGTGTTAAGACGGTATATCTTAACCTCTTTTCCTTCGCCGTCTCGCCACAAGATAAGTTGGTACAGCGAATCTGCCTGTGGAACCCAAGCCTATACATTTTAGTGATGTTAGCTACAAATGCGATTTTGTGCTTCCTAAATCGAGCAATATGATCAAAGATATCATCCTGCAATCTTGGACTAACGAAAAGATGATCATTAAGTGATGTACCGTCCGATATTTTGCAAGAGGCGTCAAAAACGATTCGCAGCTTTGTGGTCGAACTAGATTCCTTCATCACTGCGTGATGGGGAACTAAGGCTCCATATGCCTAAGTTTCATATACTCGTTGAAAACCCTTTTGTACTCCTCATAAAACCCCACCTTTGTTTGGAATTTTCGTTCAAGCTGCATGAACCTAACTAGAGCTGATCTTTGAGACAAACCTAGCAAGGGGGGAGTTCCTTCCTTAAATGGAAGCTGGACAACATATTTGCCGTCCGTGTTACGCTGATGCGTTCTGCAAAAATGTATTTCACATTTCTCTTCTTCCGGTGTCAGTAGTTTTCTCCTTGGCGCTTCCTCCAATTCCCAAAATCTCAGCAGTAAGTTATATAGCCTGTTATTTTCCCTCGTTATGTGGAGAGATGTTATTCTTGTGTGGCTGCTGGGGGAGACGCCTCCGGAGATTACCCATCCCAATTCTGTTCTTTGAGCCATAGGAGTCCCTGGTGGTGCCTTAACTATTCCATCAAGGATGATGTATGGATACACATCGCTGCCTAATAAAATATCAATTTTACTTGGTTTATTGAACAATGGGTCAGTTAATTTGTTATTTTGGAGGTGACTACAATTAGCGCATGGAATATTGTGCGTTGGAAGAGTAGCTGTGAGTTTGGGTAGGACCCAAGCATTCAGCTGTAAGGTGAAGTTGTCGTTCACATTCGAGACTATTGTGAGAGAAACCTTGTGCTTAGAGGTATTTGTATTGGTTTCTCCTACTCCAATGACGTTGACGCAGCTCTTTTCCCTTTTTAGATTTAATAGTTGAGTCGCAGATTCAGTTATAAAGGAAGCCTCTGATCCAGGATCCAATAGTGCTCGCATTAGTAACGGTTTGCCCCCCGTTGTCAAAGCCTTGATAAGGGCTGTAGCCAGAAGAACATGTTCTTGGTTGTTTTCGGCTATACACGCGTTATAGGATGAAGCAGTTGCATTGGAGGATGTTGGGTTCTCTAATGTACCTGATTAAGGAGGTTGAATGGAAGAGGAAGCTGTAAGAGTAGGTTTTTGAACAGCTCTTGTTTGAGCTGATTCACTAGAATGAATCGCGTTAATTGGTTCGTTGACGTAAAGTAAGGAATGGTGCTTTTAGTGGCATATGGAACATGTAAAGGTGCTTGTACAATTCTGTGTAAGATGCGCGCTTAACAGACAGTTGAAGCACAATTTCCTTTTCTTTACAATGTCCTGCCTTTTTCTCGTGTTTAATGCCTTCAATTTGAAGCAATTCCTAATGAAATGTGAGCCTTGGCACATTGAGCACTTTAGAATCGTGGCATTGTGTACCCGAATTGTGCCTGATGTACCCCTTTTTGGTTTTGCTTGATTGATACCTGATGGGGCGTGTCCAATTGCATCCAAGGCTCTTGATCTCATTAGAATGAAATCTTCTAAAACGGCGTATGTTGGATAGTCCACATGAGGAGAAATGTGGGATTCCCAATGCCCTCGAGTGGTAAATGGGAGTTTTTGAAGAGTGTGAAAAATGAGAACATCTTCCCAGGTTTCCACGGACACTCCAAGATTCTTGAGTGATTGCCGTGCTTCGTTCGTCGTATCTAATAATAATTTAAGATCCTCGGATGATTCTTGAGTGAGCAAACAGCAACTTGAATTTATTGTCCTTTAACAATCGAATATTTTGATACCGTTTAACCAATAACGCCCATGCAGCTTCAAAATTTGTATCGGTATTTCGTAGCAGACGCGCTGCTTCACCGGTTAAATTACCCTTCAAATATTGCAGCTTGTGTGCATCAGATATTGATGAATTCTTGTTCACTATACCTTCGAACAATCCCTTGAATTCTGGCCACATTTGTAGAGAACCATCAAAAGTCGGAATTTTCATAGGGGGAAGCTTCAATTCTACCAGTGGTGTCGTTGATCCTATTACGGAGTTGTTGAAAAGACTTTGATTCTTAACGCTTCCATATATTTCACCTTTGCCTCCTCAGTAGGAGCCTCAACAATTTTTTGATGAAGCGATCTAGCCTTATCAAAGGAAGCCTCCAAATTGGTTAAACGTGCCTCATTCATGTGAACAGATTTCCTTGATACTCCTAAACTTACTTTGTAATCCGCATCTAAGTCTTGACAAAATAGTTTGAATCGCATCTATTAAATTTATAATTTTGCTTTTGCTCATACTGAAGCGAAAGAGTTACTTCAACCCGTCGCACACACCACCCACGATAATGATAATGATAAAATTGAAATAAATTGCCACACACCTGTTCTTAAGCGTTGCTCCCTCGATGCACCAGCTCCTCAAATCCAGATCCTTCTAAGGAATGATGATGAATGAGTAACTTGAACGCACCAAATGTCAATTACAGGTCAAAGCAAATATCCTAAGCAGATGGCAGCTCATGCAGAAAATTCAGCAAGACTTCTGGAGAAAATGGAGATCGGAATACTTGGTTCGTTTACAGCAGCGTCCAAAATGGCTTACACCAAGCCCGGTACTTAAGGCAGGACAGTTAGTGCTCTTGACGGATGAGCAAACACCCCCCACTCTTTGGCGACTTGGTAGAATCATAGATACGCATCCGGGAGCAGATGGAAAAATTCGAGTCGTCACTATAAAGACTGCAACAGATATAAATGCAAAAGATATCTCCTTACTGTAAACATACAATTTAGTTGGAATCTTTAGATTACAAAATATTTATAAGGAAACAGCGAATAAAAAACCTCAATTTGATAGTGAAAAGTTGGAATCATACGCTTGTGGCGACCTCTACTGGTGAACAATAGAACCAGGGATGTTAAAGGTAAGTTCCAGCAATCGCCACTACGCTTCACATCCGTCGCTAAAGAGAGACAGGTGTTTCAATTCCTGTCTGATTTCCTTTGTGTAAAAAATTGTTTTTTTTCTTTCTGGTGCAACTGCCAAAGGCGATGAGTTTTGTCCTTTTTGAAATTTAAATAAAGTTTAGAGAATAGTGCCAATAGAGCCTAAAAATGGTGACCCCGACATGATAAAACCGAAAACCGAAAAAAGAAAAAAAAATCAAATTTCTCAGTTCTTCAAAAAATTGATGATGCAACACCAGGAGGCAATAAACGCAGACAATGCATCGGGTAGTTCATCTGCTGCTCCATCAGAAGCAGATGTATTAGTCGTGAAAAATCTGAGGATTCCTGCATTCTGGAAGGCTAATCCAGCGCTGTGGTTTGTTCAATTTGAGGCACAATTCCAAATCAACCGCATCACATCAGACTACAGCCGCTACAACGTCATCATAGCAGCATTGGACCCTGAGATCCTTAATGAAGTGTTGGACCTTGTGCAAAGACCTCCCAGTAAGGACATGTATATAGAATTTAAAAAACAAATTTTAAATAGGTTCACGGAGTCTAAGGAGAGACAGCTAAATAGGGTCATGACATCGCTTGAGCTGGTCAACAGACGTCCCTCGAGTCTTCTCAGGGAGATGAGAAGGTTGGCGGGAGAGAACGTACCAGATGACATGCTTTCCACGCTATGGATGACGCGTATGCCAAATCACGTGCGTGGGATCCTATCTGACAGCCTTGGCGTCGACCTCACAGCATTGGCCGAAATAGCGGATAAAATCGTCGACAATATGTCCGCTCATGCCGTCTTTTCAACCGACAACACTGAAACCATTGACCCTCCAAACGTACTCAACCAACGCCGTCATACCATCGAGTCCTCCTTAGCTTCGTTAACTGCACTGGTACAAACCCTTTCGACAAAACTTCACAACAGCAGATCGCAAACACGGGTGCATTCAAGATCTAAGACCCGTGTCTCAAGAAAATCTACTCCCCGAGCCAGCCCAAAAGTTGCTACTTCCACCAGAAATTCGGCAACACTTACACTGCTAACAACACACCTATCCCCACCTACGGCGAGAAGACTCTGACCCTCAACCTTGGCCTCCGGCGAGCCATCACTTTTCCTTTCATCATTGCCGACGTCAAGACAGCTATAATCGGCGCAGACTTGCTTGCTCACTTTGAACTAGTGATTGACCTGAAAGCCAGACGTGTCATCGAAAAGACGACATCTCTAACTGTTCCCGGCGAGGCTCTTGCCACTGAGTTATCAAAACTATTGACTGTCAGTGTAATTCATACTGACCAACGACAAAACTAACAAGTCAATCACTAAAACACTGCATCATCACCACTGGTCATCCAATAGCAGAACGACCACGACGTCTCACCGGTGATAAACTTAAACTGGCCAAAGCACATTTTGATGATTTTATCAAGAAAGGATACTGTCGCCCATCACGTAGTCCTTGGGCAAGTCCAATTCATCTCATCGAGAAGAACACTGGCGGTTGGAGATGCTGCGGCGACTATAGACGTCTGAATTCCAAGACTCAACCAGATAGTTATTCGATTCCTCACATCATGGACTTCACGGAGCAGTTGAACAACGAAGGCTACTTCTCCATACTCGACCTCGACAAGGCTTACTACCAGATCCCCATGAACCCAGATGACATCAAAAAACTGCAGTGACCACGCCTTTTGTGTTATTTGAGTTCGTAGTCATGCCATTCGGACTCAAGAACGCAACTCAAACTTTCCAAAGACACATGGACATGGTGCTACGTGGACTGGATTTTGTCTTTTGCTATGTCGATGACATTCTCATAGCATTATACACTGAAGAGGAACATCGACAACACGTCCGCCAAACCCTTCAACGTCTCAACGAACATCATATTATTATAAACATTAAGAAATGTGTCTTTGGGGAGTCCGAAGTCACTTACCTGGGTCACACCAACTATCCGAAGCCAACTCCTATCATGGAACTACGTCGCTTCCTCGGAGTCGTCAAATACTACAGACGATACATACCCAACTGTGCTCACATTCACGCATCCTGGAATATGTTTGTCAAAGATTAGAAAAAGAACGATAGATGACCTGTTATCTGGAATCCCCAAGCGGAAGAGACGTTCAGTGCCTGTAAAAGCAGCATACGACAGGCAACACTACTGAACCACATCGATCCGAAAGCATCCCTTACCCTCACAACAGATGCATCGGATATAGCTGTCGATGCCAAGTTGGAACAACTAAAAAACAACAAAGTCCAACCAATCGGCTTATTTTAGGCAAAGTTATGACCTGCACAAAGCCACTACAGCACATACGACCGAGAACTACTTGCGATTTACCTCGCAGTGAATTTCTTCAAGCATATCCTTGACGGAAGACACTTCGTTGTGCAGCTTTTTTATGATCCTTAGATGATGCCGAGAATAAAAGTGGATTTGCGGACCTACAAAATGAAATCTTTGTCGAAAAGAAAGATTGGAAACAAAGAACAAGTTTTCAGATGTTAAATCCTTTTATGAAACTGAGTTCACGCGCGGCATATATTGTTACTCCATATTCTGGAAGGTTGGGATACCTGAAGTGCATACATTGTATAAAACTGGTCCAAAAACTGAGCCGTTAACTCATTTGGATACACAACTCAAGCACTTTAAAACCACGAGTATGCACATTTTATATATAAGCCACTCATGCCAAACTGAGCCAAATGGCTTTTCAATATTTAGTAGGATCATACCTGTAAAGTAACGTGATTACATCTACGAGTATTTCTATACCCGAGTTGATTATTGGGAAGTTTTTTCTGATCATCAATCATTTTAAGAATTTTTTCTTTTACAATTTTTCCATAAAGTTCACTTACTGACTCCTTCCTGAAGGGTTGCCTGCTTTACGGGATCGGAAGTTAAACCTTTGCTAATTCCCACTCATCCGGAAAGTACAGCATTTCAAGGTATGCATTAATAAGATATTTTACTCCCACCTTTAGCAATTTTTGAACGTAAACATTTTTGATGTTGTCGATTCCTCGTGATTTTTTAATAGGTAAATTACTTAGGGTAAATTGAATGTCCTTGTCAGTTACAAATCCATTCTGCGAAATTTCGTAGCTAGTTAAATTAAACACACGTAATGAATTCTCAACGTAAGTATTTGTATTTACATCGCCTAAAGTTTGAGATACTAAATGATTCATTGAAAAGTTTAAAGGAAATGCCTCGGCCTTCTCCTTGTCAGTGAAGTAGGTACTCGTATTATGACCATCTTTAAGAGAGGGAAATTGGTTGGTTTTATTTTTGCTAAGTTTGACTATATTCCAAAAGGGTTTTGGCACAACTTCTAAAGCACTAAGCTTATCATTCCACTCTATGTTTTGATGGTTTTGAATTTCCCTATGTACCTACAAGTATTACCTGTCAGCGGGTATTTGGACATTATGGAATTTTATCGAACCATTTGGGAAATTGGTGGGGGATTGTCTCCTCCTCTTCCTCGTCCATGCAGCTTCTACAGAAATCGTTAGTAAAAGCGCCAAGCCTTCTTGCGTGCTTGCCTATGAGGCAGTGTCCGATAATGACACCTATTATGGCTCTGAGATGTTTCCTATCTAAAAGGATCAGACACTTAGATCGACTCAGATCCAGCCTTGGCCAGATCTGTTTGGTCGCTAGACATGTTTGTCCAGCAGTCCACCTAAGGTCCGTTCTTTTATTGGCATCTAGCTTTAGTGTTAGTTTGCACGTAGCGATTGGTATACCTATACTACCTTTGTCTGGTAGGATAGGTAGAGTGGTTCCAATTTTGGCGAGTTCATCGGCTCTGCAGTTCCCTGGAATGTCTCTGTGGCCCGGCACCCAACAGAGGTGAATGTTGAACTGCTCTGCCATCTCCATGAGAGATGATCAGCATTCAAGGGCGCTTTTAGAACACAATGAGACCGAGTCCAGGGACTTGATGGCGGCCTGACTATCCGAAAATATGCGAATATCCCTTGCAGATATCACGTTTTTCTTCAGCCAGGACAGAGCTTCTTTAATCGCCAAAATTTCCGCCTGGAACACGCTACAGTGATTTGGAAGGCGGAAAGAGAGGCTTAGATTTAGCTTATCTGAGAAAACACCGCCACCAACTCCGCTGTCGGTTTTAGATCCATCTGTGTAGAGATGGATTGACTTGTCCTCCATGAAAGCATCCTCCTCCCAGAATGATCTAGAGAGGAAGCTTACATGGAAGTTTTTGTCAAACCAAAGTTCAGGTATGGTGTAATCGGTGTTCTCTGTGAGGATTCCTAATGTATTAAGAATGTTGGCGTGGCCAAATGAATTATTTGTCCACTGTTTAGTCGCTTTAAGGCGAATAGCTGCAGTCGCAGCTACTTGCTTGCTAAAAATGTCGAGGGGTGTCAAGTGAAGCAGAATATCTAATGCCGCAGAGGGGGTAGACCGCAAGGCTCCGCTTGTGCATAGACATGCTGTTCTTTGGACTCTGCTTAATTTAATGCGGTTGACTGCATTTTCCAAGGCCGATTTATATAGTAAGTAAAAAGAACAGGTCCTAGGACGGATCCTTGGAGCACCCCAGATGGAACAAGAAAACAAAATGAAGATTTATCTTATATGACGTTATATTACGTTACTAAGTTACACAAAGAGCTATCAAACAGAAACTGCGTTCTTAGTTTTTCAACTAATATTTGATGATCTACACAATTAAACGCCTTTGAAAAATCAAAAAAAAACTATAAGAGCTAGCGTTTTACGGTCCAAACCCCCACGTAAATCTTCGCAAACTTTGAGCAGAGCTGTTGAGGAATTATGTTTTGCACGGAATCCCGATTGAATTTAGTGATAAGGTTTTTATCGCTTAAATATTTTTTTATTCGATTGCTTGCAATTGTTTCGAAGGCTTTACAGTTTTATCTTAAGACGACGAAGGCTTTGGCATCGGCAACACTTTGACAGTTTTCCAACAGTCGGGAAGGTGGAAGTAGTTAAAATTGTGTTAAAAACTAAGGCTGTTTGGAAAAGCATGAGAGGTAGCAACATTTTTACGAACTTTGGCTCAATGTTGTCTGAGCCTACTGCATTTGATTTTATTCTTAAAATTGTTCTACCAACATCAACTTCATCGACGCAAGATAATGAAAATATACCCTCGTTCCTGGATCGAATTGCAAGCAGCCTATGATGGGCTGAGTTTCCTTCTTGTTTCTTCCAATTAGAGATGTTACTCCATTGCGAGCAACTTTAAACTCTTTGTGAATTGGAAGACATTTGTAACGTCTCCATCTGGAATATAAGTCATTCCGGACCTCATGCGTCAACCAATAAAAAACGGGATTCAGACACTAACGCAATATCGAATAGCGGAGAGATTCCCAATTCCTGTGAATGGCGTGAAATCGACTGATTGGGCCCATTCTGCACTGAAGCTGCGATATTTTTGGTACTTCGTTCGGTGCGTTGTCTCACTGGCACAGGAACATTCAATGGTGAATATGTTGACTCGAATTTATGCACTACAGCACGTACAGCCTTTCTATTGGGAGTAACTATTACGACCGACCATCGACTCAGAATATCGGTAGTAATTTTAAATAATTTTCCAACGTTACTTATTCATGATAAAAATGTAAACCTTGACTGATGTTTTGACATTGACAGATCATAAAAAAAGTTCAAGGGTGCATTTGTATTAAAACAGAAGGCATTTGCCTACCTAAAATTTGAGTAAAATGCCCACATCTTGTAAAGTGCCCCCAAGACCTCATTGCACTTGTTTGATAAGATTCAAAACTGTGGGATGAAACTCATGGCGACACCAATATTACACAGTCAATTGTCACGCTAGAACATCGACGTAACATCTCTTGCCTCACCTTGTTTCACCGCTATGAGCTATGAAGATGCTCATCAGTTTTTTTTCAAGCTCACGTTCGAACGTTCTCTGAAACTTCTCAATTCGCTTCTAGGACGTACAACTCGCTTATGGAATGCCTTGTCGAGCTCTTTATTTCCCAGTCATTATAACTTGCAAACATTTAAGACCAACGTGCATCGGTACCTCCCTTTTGTCATTCCCCTACTTTCCTTCGTCCACTCTGTGTGCAAACATTTCATTTAAAAACAAAAAAAATAATTCCGCTCTATCCGTTCATTCTCTATCATATCTCAACCCAGATTCGAACATCTGAAGTGATGGTGGAATTGAAATTATTACAAGATTCTCCAGCTATTGTATTTGCGAGCGGTCTTCTTGTCAGATTCTGCTTATTCAAAGGCTGTTTTAAGAGTGAATCCGCTCCTTTTACCCTGAATTGCTTTATTCAGACAATCGAGAATCTTTTATCTCAGAAGTGTTGACTAGCCATTAGTAAGCCTTTGCTTCGTATTCTAGGTTAATTCATCGCTCTTTTGCCTGCCTATCGTCATATGTCGTCACGCCATCCCGGTTTGAAATTTAAGAGAATTTTCTTGGACGGTTGATGAGGAAAGTGGCAAAAGACATTTCATTCTCGACTCAGTCAGTCACTTGTTGATGCAACCAGGCACATGCGTCCTAGTATTTTAAATAACCTGTTTGAGGCAATCATCAATGAGTTTGAACCTACATAAAGTGGAGAAATACGAGTATTATCGAGGTGTGCTTGCTATATTTATACCTGTAATGGCATGAAATCTTTGTCTATTGCATACAATAGGTTATAGTAGGTAAGCTCTTCAACAAGTCAAAGGTCTCCCTAGTCTAATTTTTTTCCTCCACCATCATCCGCCTGCATTATAGTCACATTATACTAACTTTAAAGAGAATTATTCAGCCTCTTGGGCAGTTTTGTTTTATTTCAAAGAAGCATACTCCAAGCGGATAACTCAACGACTCCAATAAAAGATGCGAGCCTCCTCTGGCGTTGCTTGGTTTAAAATTATTTTTTAATCAAGTGGTGTTAAACCTTATTGCCTCGATGTCATCAACGAGCGCTCTAAAACGCAAAAAGCTTACATCACTTAAACAAACCATTACTAACTCTTCGAAACGACAAATTGTCATCATAAAAACCTATTCATTTACCAGCTTCTAGGCATTTCTTTCCAATGAACGCGAAAGTCAAGAAAAAAAAAATAGGTTCTATCGTCTTTGGAAAAGTAGGTATTCCACATCTTAATTATTTACCCAACAGCTCTAGTGCCCCAATTACAAACTAATTTCTTTGCGAACATTGCCCGAATTCAGATAGACACTCACCTGAGTATCTGAGGCCTAGAGATACTTCCCGGAGTAGGTCTTATCGTTACCAGAGCACACTTACAGGGCGGCAAGATAAATTCAATTAATCCCACTACCTGTCAAGTTGAAAGCTAACATTACTCGTATTTGCCTTCCACATCTTTATTCTCGTTTTCTAATCCTAGATTAAAATATTAACAAGGACTTTTCAGTTCGAAAATTGTTCCTTTTCCCCCGTGTGACATCAAGCACAAAAAAAAAAAAAAAGCCAAAAAACAACACCACCAACAAGAGTAGCAACAACAACAGATACCGATACATACATATGGATAGCAACAAGATGGAACGGGATAAAGAGAAACGTAAAAAAGTAGAAAATTAAATTTTACTATTTAAAGCCGACAGGGATTTCGCATTAAGATCTTTACCTCACCGGCTTTTCCGAAAGAGGATGGGTGGTGGTAAAGTGAGGATAAGATTGCCCTTGGGGTTGGTATGTGTGTGTGTATGCATTTTTTTTCTATTTTTTTTTTTGTGCCAAGGGTGGTAATTGGGCTCTTCTTTGGTGGTTTTATCGTAGGGGCTGCTCCTTATACTCCACCCACCTTTGCATTAAATTATTCATTCGCGTTTGCGTTGGGTGGGTGGGTTTTTTTTTTTTGTTGTCTGCCCCGGAAGAAGAAATATGACGACAAAGGAATATACAGGATTAGCACACAGAAGACAAGGGTAAGGGTAAGGAAAGATTGTCTGGTGGAGTTAGCTTTCAGACGACAGGATAGTATATAAACTTTCGGCCTTCCAAGGAAGAAAGAAGAAGGAGCAGAGTAACTCGTAACACCTTTTCAACCAACTAAAGTCATAATTTTAAATTAATTCACTATAAGCAAAGCAAAAAAGAAGAGGGAATAAAGCAGAGGAGAAAAAAAGGACTAAAACGTGCAGTATTAGGTGGAATAGCTATGAAGCTACCTTAAGTAGAAGTTGTTGCACCCTTCCAAAGTTAGCGATAGTTACTTCTTTTTTTATTGTGGTTTCGTTCTTGTTTCATTTTCTCATATCTGTTTTGTGTAGCGTCTGCCGTGGTCGGTTAACAGCGTAATAAAAAACACTTTTAACTCACATAAAAACTCACCAACTAGGTGGCTAGCAAAAGGGTTGCCAGAGCTTTCTAAATTGTATGTATGTATACGGGTCCGAATCTGTCAGATAATGGCAGTGAAATTCAATAATTTGCGATAGAACAGACTGGGATATTCGTATACCAAATAACGCCGGTCCAACAGTGCTACCTTGTATCCAACAGCTTCGACTTATAAACATTTATTATTTATCTAGGGCAGACTACGAGTAAATGATAATTAGGGGTAGAATTCAAGCCCAAGACTTTTCAAAAATCCAATCTCAATCCAATTAATCTGGCAACGCTGACCAGTACAATAGTCGGTAAGAAACAGGAACTACTCGTACCTACCTACTACCAGAGGAAGTTGTTAGCGTCTCTCTAGACCTTGGTCTAGCATTTCATTTAATGGGGGTGAAATCGGTTCAAACGCAGCAGACGCTTTTGCTGTCACGTCACATGGTGTCATTCGGAATTGCCTTTGTTTGACTAGAGGGTGTGTGTACGATAAGATATGGAGGGTGGTGTGGTGTAGATTACCGTTTATTTTATAGTTGTGTTTTTCTTTTGTATGCGCGTAGGGGGGTTGAATGAGGATGAGAAGTGAGCGGATTGAGAGTTGAGGGGTTGCAGTGCATTAAAATCAACTTAAAGTGTTGCATAGCAGTTAACTCACCACCGAAATCACAGTCATTGTGTCAATTTACTTTGTATCTCATTAGGGGTTGAGTGACACTTAAGTCGTACAAAACAAACGACGAGACAAATGTAGTGACAGTGCATGTGAATGAGGGTACAATGTGTTTCAATGTATTCGAATGTTGCTGGTTAAGATTGTATGAAGAATTTTGTTGAAGCATTTGATATGGGATTTGTCTGGGGGTGATTGTTTGTTTGGAATGAAAAGTGGCCGATTGATTCTTTGGATTGTGGGGTATAGGTTGTGTTCAACATTTATTGAGAATACCAACACATAGGCTGATATGTTTTCATCTTGGACATAGCACACGCGGTATGAATTCTTTCATTCGTTAAAAATAGGAGGATCGATGCTACAGATGGATTAAGACTAGTTTGGAGGAAGACACAGATTATAGCATAAAGACTACAAAAAGCTAATTTGGATTTTGAAGAGGGACTCTTATTAAGATAGTCAGAGAAGCAGAGACTCACTTCTGAATCAATCTGATCAAAACCAGCTCGCAACTAGCTCCTATTACTGAGGCTGCAAGTTAACTGAGCAACACAACACGTCGTTGGTGGTATCTGCCCCTTGTTATGGTGACTAGCCTGACACTGGTATACATACTGAATCCCTCACGTTCTGTTAGAGTAGCTTTCGTATCAAAAATCGGAAAAGACGATTACGCCCTCACCAAGAGCTTCAGATGTGAGTCCACTGGCAACTGATTTGGAAATATTGTCCATTGGTGAATATATCATAGAATTACTCAAATTTCATGCTGGCTATATATGTTAAGATTCTGTCAACCGCGCTACCAAAAACGCTCTGTTTGTTTGCTTGTTTGTTTCTCTCCACCTAGCTGCCTCCAATTTCGCACACTAAGTTGGTAGGAGATCTTTCGGACTGGACTGTCCATCCGCTCTACATGACCCAGCTAGCTCAGTCGTTGGGCCTTCACTCTTCTAGCTAAATCGATGTCGCTGTACAGCCCATATATGTAGTTCAATCGCCATAGCCCTTAGAATTTTCCTGTAAAAGAAGCCAAGAGCATCCTCATCCATGTTTGATAAAGTCCAAGTCTCTGCACCATATAGTAGGCCTGAGATTATTAAGGTCTTACAAAGGGTCACTTTTGTTGTTCGAGACACGGCTTTGCTCATCAATTGCTTTCCTATCCCCCCGATGCAGTGATTGGCAAGAGTTAGTTTTGGTTTGATTTCAGCGCTGGTGTCGTTGTCTGACTTATTAGCGTAGTCTAGGTAGACAAAGTCCTTAACTACTTCAAAATGATATCTGTCGAGGATGACGTTTTTTCCGAGACGTCGGTGTTGAGTGTCTTGCGGAAGCGCCACTGGTAACACGCTGCCTTCTTCTGAATATATCAATATCACCGGCGTATGCGAGTAATTGGACGGACTTTTGAAAGACTGCGCCCCTTGTGTTGGTGCGTGAGTTTTCTGCTATTCTTTGAAGAATGATGTCAAAGAATAGCATTACAGCGGTTCACTTTCATGTAAGCGTGCATTCTCCATCGTCATCCTGCACAAAAGAACGAAGTTTGCAGGGATACCAAAACTGGACATTGCTCTGTATAGCTCGTCTCTATAGATGCTCTTCTACGCGGCCTTAAAATCGATGAATAGGTGGTGTGTATCAATTTGGAACCCGTGGGTCTTTTCCAAGATCTGCTGTATGTATTTGGTTGATGATAGACTTTCTTGGCCTAAAACTACACTGATATGGACCAATCAGGTCTTAAACGAACGACATCAGGCGTTCACAAACCATGGCAGATAGGATCTTGTAGGCGGTGTTAAGGAGGCTGACGCCTCTAATTTTGGCGAAGTTCAGAGAGTCTCCTTTCTTGTGGATCGAACAAACAATGCTGAGGTCTTAAGCTTAGATATGGTTATATCTTCACTTCAACCAGGCCGGGTGGTTGAAAGGTTCACTCTGCCTAACAGCAGTATTTGATTCGTCATCGCCGTTATACAGTCTAAAAAATGCTCTTTCCAAATACTTAGCACCGACTGCAACTTTTCTACTTTGTGCCTCTGTTGCTCTCTGCTGGTCTTCGGTTCCTGGTTTGTGTCCGTGACATGTCTTTTTACCTTTTGGGAAAACTTCCGAACCTCGTTCTTGTAGTAGCACCTTTCAATTTCCTCCTGAGAATCCGGTGTTCGTCCCTCCTCTTCTGTAGAGCTCATGACCAGCTCCAATTCTTCTATGAGCTTGCCTGCATTCGTTGTCAAATTAGGGGTTTCGTCGTGGCGGCCGGGTGAAACCAATACATCAGAGACGGTATCTCTGCTGGGTTTTTAGTAATGTCGCCACTTGCCTTACTGCTCGTAAGTCTTGTCCAAGAGCTCGTAGATGCTATTTTTGGTGTCATCATCATCTGTCTGCTCTGTGAAGGCGTGATCACATATAAGGCTAATGTTGGCAAATTTGGCCTTAATACGGATTGTTAACTGGCGTCCAAAACTTCCTGCCTACGTCTGCCGCTAGCAGCAAATCCGCATCCAAATAGGCGCTGCCTATTACAACCGCCGCCGTAGTAAAGGGTTTTCCAATAACGACTTGACAACTTTGAATTTAATTTGTGAACGCACTCTTTCACTAATCATCAAACTGTTACTGTCAATTTATTCAGTAAACTCAACATTTTCATCATGGTAAAGTACACGAACGAGCAACGTCTGCAAATTATGAAAATTTTCTACCGAAATTCGGAGTCGGTGACTGCAACTTTAAGAGCGTTAACTCCGTAATTCTTGCCCTAGTAGACAGGCAATAACAAGTTTAGTCCAAAAATTTGAGTCTACATATTCGTTGTGTGTCAGTGAGACAACGGGTTGGTCGAAGTGTCGAAAATATCTCTGCCGTTCAGGCGTCCGTAGCAAACGATCCAAACCTGTCAATTCCACGGCGTTCTCAAGAATTAGGCATCGCTCAGACCACATTATGGTGTATTTTGCGTACGGATCTTGGTTCACACCCATACAAGATCAAGCTGACTCAAGAATTGAAGCCGATGGACCATTTGAAGCGACGTACATTCTCCGATTGGGTTCTGGAGAAGATGCGCCAAGATGATGAATTTCATCCCAAAATCATCTTCAGTGACGAAGCTAATTTTGGCTCAATGGGTTCGTCAATAAGCAAAATATGCGTTATTCGTCGGGTGAAAATCCACATGTGCTTCATGAATCACCACTTCATCCACAAAAATAACTGTTTGGTGCGGTTTGCATGCCGGCGGCGTTATTTGGCCATATTTTTTCGTCGACGATAACGATCGTCACGTTACTGTGAATGGTCAGCGTTATCGCGCCATGATCACCGATTATTTTTGGACCGAATTGGAAGATATGGACTTGGACGACATGTGGTTTCAACAGGATGATGCCACAAGCCACACAGCATACGCTACAATCGATTTATTGAAGAGTAAGTATGGTGAGCGTGTTATCTCTAGGAATGGGTCAGTCGTTTGGCCGCCTCGTTCGTGCGATTTAACACACTATTTTCTTGACTATTTTCTATGGGACTACGTTAAGTCATTGGTTTATGTCAACACGCCGACTACGTTGGAAGAGTTCAGAGCCAACATTGAGCGCGAAATAGCGGCCGTTGCGGCCGAAATGTGTGGCCGAGTGGTTGAAAATTGGGTCCAACGAATCGACCAAATATTGTATGTACGACTAGCTCGGATAAGGTCTTGTTTGCTTTATTCCGAAATTTTTCTTCACCGTTGATTCCGGTCAATTGATCCGCTGTAACGCTTGTAGTGCTGATATTCTCGCATTTGTCTGCTGGTCTTCACTCGCGCTGTTAAGTTTGGCAAATCGAGTCTGGATGGACATCGACCAGTACCCGATATATACCATTTGCAGGTAGAATAAGTACAATTGATGTGTAGACACAGGGCATCACCAAGTTCACACCTCTCAGTGCCTCAGTTAAAGTTACAGTAAATGATCTAAATGTCATGTTTGGGATATTATGCTTGAGGAGCTTGTGGACGGTATCTTCGGTAATATCATTCCTCTCTCCTTCAGGTGCGTGATTCTGAAGGGGCGAAGATTGACAAACTGTGTCCTTATACGTGTGAAGGACAGACGTTGGCATAGATATCGAAGATCAAGAGCTTGCCTCTGTTAACAAGTAGTTGTCATTATGTTCCAACTTTTTCTTGTGCGATGGCCACAAGCACTGCTAGTTTTTCTATTCCCACGACGCTCATTATGCGATCTTTTTGCTATTGGCATTTGAAACACAATTTCTTTCATCGGGTTGCAAGAAAATATAACAGATTTGAGTTACCACCACAGAGATTCACTAATAATCGTATATCTGCACCAAGAGACGTGATTTGTCACCCTGTTGAGCAAAATTTGATGAAGCTCGCACTTGTAAATTTTACCTCAGAAGGCTTTATAAAAGTACTTGAGCGATTACCAGAAGAATAGAGCCTTCAGTAGAAGTTATCTCTTCGCAAGAGGCGATCTCGTTGATCGCGATATTGTCTAACACGGATCAAATCTGCATAGAACCCTTTGAAAAGACCTGTAAGAAGCTAATTTACTTAAAAAAAATCGTTAAAAGTTTACCGCGGTGGCTTGCTATATCGGAAAAGGTTACCAAAGTTGGTTCTTCTTTTAGAACGTTCGTTTAACTCCTTCAGGCTGGGAAAACCTTAAGAAATCGAATGGAACCCCACTTGATTGCTCGAGTAAATCAGAGAAAATTCGAATTAAAATCTTGAAAAGAAATTAGGTATCTTCCTTATCTCAAGAGAAGAAAAGAGAAGTCGAAGTGGAAGTGGAAGCAGAAGTAGAAGTAGAAAAAGTAGCGCGCACTTATCTTTAAATGAACCATGAACATGGAATAAGCTCACAAGATGTCTCTATCGTGTTCGTTGTCATTTTTTGAAGAAACTTTTACGGAACCCCTTAAGTTGTGCACAAATTCAATTCACTTCAACTTGAGATTGCTTCCCTCCGCTTCTGCGCGTATTGTATGAAATCTTTAGTTTTGTGGCAAAAATAGGAAAAACCCTTCACCAGATGGCTGCCGGCAGAGAAAAGTTGCATTCAACTTCTGGAACTCTGTGGAATTTGCGAAACTATAGATACTTTCGCCGCCCACCATGAACGCCATAGTTAATTACTGAACAAAACCATCACAGAATATTCGTAGGTCGCGCCGGGTTCACTCTACTCTCAGACACAATATTCCAGGAGTAACTTTTTGAGATGGTTTTTTTCTTGTTGTTGTGTTTTTGTGTGTTAGTGCCGCGTCGACAACGCGCGATTGTAATTGCAATAATGAGCCAGAGAGTTTGGGTTGGTTTTTTTTTTCTTTTATTTGCGACGTCTACGACAGCATGTACGAGTACATGGATCTGTACACCTTCAACTTCAACTTTAACTGGATTTCACCCTCGAATAGTAAAACCCTCCAACCAGCCTAGGGTTGGGGGTTTTTAACGGTGCAGTTATTTGTTCCGGAATTAAGTTCATGGTTGAGAAAGCTTGTTGTTGCGCTTTTGTTATGCCTTGCACTGGTGATGGGAGTATCACCCCGTTTCATGTTAGTGGCAGCGCGGTGCTTACACTTGATGGAGTCATAAAATCCACGACTATAAACATCAATTGCAAGCAACCCCTTGGTCTGGACTACGCTACGCTGCAGCGCATTTAGTTTTCGAGTTAAAACTGCGAGCCAGGCTGCGGAGAAGTTCTCCCTATAAATAGGTGCTTGGAGAAACTTGTCGCCGGTGTTGCCACCATTAGTCCAGTCCTCGTTGCTGCTCGTTTTTTTGTTTTTTTTTGTTTTCTGTTTCCGTTCATGGGTTTTGTTTTTCTTCTCGATTTTCATCCTACTCGCACCGTGTTTGTTATTTTTTTTGTATTTGTGTTGGGAAATATTTTCCCTCCCGAATGTTACCTGAACTATAAATAAAAAGTTCTATTATTGTGCATTCATGGGGAATGAGATCGCTTTAGTAGCTTTTCCGCTAGCTAGAGGACGCTACTCGTTCCCTTTAGATTGGACGCAGCGTCCGTTGTGGTTGTAGCTGTTTGGTTGCTGTAAGCTATGTCACAATTTTCTAGTAAATAAAATTGTTCACTGGGTTTTGCTTGAAATTTTTCTTCTATTTTAGTTGGGCCATCCTTGTGCGCAAAAATTTGTTGTTGTCTGTAGTTTCTTTTTTTTGCCATTTTATTTTTGTGCAACATCAGCATTATGAACGACACTGTAGAAGCTTTTTGAGGACACTGACCTTGTTTTGCACCTGGAAAACGTTGCCACTATCCTGGGTGGATAACTGGGTGTGAACGTACGTATGTAGAGATGTATGAATCGTCCTCGGTTCTTTGGAATCTGTTTGCATCATTTTTTCGATTCTTTCTTTTTTGGTTTCGTTCGTTTTGTTTTTTGTTTATTTCGGTTGGAGAAAAGCATTGCTTTTTGGCAAACAAACAGATTCGAGAACCCACCTGCCAAGCACATCAGTTACGTATCCGCTTTATAATTCTGACATTCTCGAGGGTGCGCTTGAAACATATTGTGCAACAGAGATGTGTCGTACTACATACAGCTATAACTCATATATGGTATTTCAATTCGATGTCAGTTGGTAACAAGGCGAATGGGATGGGTTTCGCTTCAATACTGCAAGTGCATGAAAAATTCGAGCATGATGATCCAGAAGTAGTGAAATGACAGTACTTCGTATCTGTACCTGTCCGGGGTTTTTTTTTTTTTTTTGAGAGAACGATGTCAGTGGTGGATTTGTATTTCTTTTTGTTTTTGAAAATTGGCATATACTGCCACTCTGCGTTTTTTGACAGCGAAACAGCAGCAGCAAATTGTATTTTACTTTGGCTGTTGTGTTGTGCGTTGCGTGACTTTTCAGAGTTGATTAATGAGATGCACGGCAATAAATATGTCGCCTTGCATGGCAGGTGGGTGACATGTGACATTTTTTTAATCATCTGAGAGAAGAGGACTTTTTTTCCTTGGGAATTGACTGAATAAATTTTAAGAATACCACTAGTAGGTGAATTGAGAGAATTTCTGCCTGTTGGGTAGTTTTATGGCCCTTTTTAGCGTGCGTTTGGTGGTTCTGGTCGGACTGATGAAAGAGCAATCAATCTGTAGGTGATTGTATTTGAATGGGTTTTTACGAGAATGGATTTCGTTTTCGTCGTATCTAGCTGTGGTTGATGGTGCCTTAATCAGACTAAACTTCGATCCGAATGCTATGTCGGAAGAGATTGCCCCTTGAGTGCATGAAGTGCAAGTTCAATACCCTTGCGTGGCTTCTTAGGGCTATTCGGACTTGTTGAGAATATATCAATTCTCTATGGATCCATAAAAAGATTGCAAGCCAGTAGATTGTTGACTGAAGAGGGGCTCATTTATTTCTCACAACTACTGTTCACCATTTCGAGATTTATAGTTAAACACAGCGAAAAGACATAGTGTATGAAGCGCAAGAGACCGTTTGACCGTTTGACCGTTTGACCGTTTATTGCTCAGGGCATAGAAAGGCAAGAGTCAACCTTTCATATACCTGCGTGGCGCAATGACCATGCCAGAAAACACAGACTAAAAACAGCCTTTCTGCAGAATTGCGTTGGTGCTGTAAACGGGCTTCATAACAGCCAATCCCAAGGATGACTTACAAACGAGAAGAAATAATGCATCACCGTGCACTTTGAAGTGTGTTTCAACTGATCATCTAAAACTAATTAAGCACCCAGATCTGCGGAAGCATTCTTGTGTGAACTTAATTAAGTGCATAAGCTTTGGAGTTGAGATACATCCACATACTCGTATTTGAAACCCAGACTTTTGGGCATTCTATGACATCTAGCTGGGATGTTAGTACTCGTATATCTAGAAACGACGGTGGACAAGTTCACGTTCAGAAGAAGGCACTTTTGCTAACACTTACGAGTAATTTTTGTGGGGGCTGACTCCTCCTGACTTAAAAACTAGAACCTACAAATTAAGGGCTTGAAACTAAGGGAATCTTGGGGTAGGTCAAGTTTGAGACGAGAAGTGCTGAGGTTAAAATGAAAAAAGGGGAGGTTTGAGTTGCCATTCCAGAGCATGCGGAAGATTGTTTCATATTAATGATAAGAGGTGCTATGGGTTGGATCATATAAGAGACGAGGACAGCGTAAATTACGAGGGCCTAAACAACGAGCATGCTCGTTTGCGTTATCCCCTACACGACGAACACATTTGGCGAGCATTCATTTCGTGATGATTCTTTATACTGTGAACATGTGCGATAATGGTGATTTATTTATTTACTGCTGCCATTATGTTTAATCCACGATATTCGCTCGGTGGCGTTCATAGCAAAAATGAGGTTTGCTCGCGAACATGGCCCTACACGGCGAACATCGAAGCCAACGAGCACGAAAAAATCGAAATTTTTGCCAACAGCTAGCGGCTCGCGAACCAGCCCGTACACGAGAAAAATATAGCGAGCACGAGCATGCTCGTCGTTTAGGGCCACCTTTAGTGTTGAATGAAATAAAATTGTAAAGGGATGCGCAATCCACAGAACTAGAGAGCAGTCGATGAATGAAAAAGTTATCAGCTACGTCTTTGCGTTTTTCGATGGTATTCAGGTTAAGAAGCTTGAGGCGGTCGCGATAGGGAGATAAGATAAATGGTTCATCCCTGGGACGTCCTCGAAGGGCAAAACTACGTTGAAAGTTCTCGATTCGGGATATATGAACTCACTGATAGAGGGACAACACCTGGCTGGCATACTATATTCGAGAAGAGGTTGGACAAGGGTAGTGCAAAGTGACCTTGTCACATAGGGGTTGCAAAATTCTTTAGACCATCATTTGATAAAACCGAGCGATGAGTTGGCTTTAAGGATTATCTCATCAATATGCGAACGGAAATTTAACTCCCTATCGTATAATATTCCAAGGTCGCAAAGGAATTGAAACCGGGGTGTTGGTTGGCCATGCATTGAATTGGACTTACGTGACATTTGGAGACCTATCGAGGTCTTCTTGAAGAAGAATAGAGTCTTGGGGTGAAGAAATAGTTTTGTAGAACTTAGTGTCATCGGCGTAAATGGATAAGGGGCGGTGTTAAATAATCATCTCTCGTTTATAGTTAAAATGAAAAAGAGGTGACCTAGATGGCTGCCTTGTGGGACACCAGAAGTGGATATTTTATCGAAGGCTAAGCGAAATCTGTAGCAATAACATCGATTTCGTTGTCATTTTTAGGATACGAGTTCAACTGAGTTTGTAGTAGTTGATCTACCTGCACAGAAAACTTAGAACTTCATATAAAAGAATGCTTAGCAATGCATTCTTTGACCCCTTTCTGTGAACCGGTGTTATAAGAGAGCTCTTCCAAACTTGGGGGAATTCCCATTGTGCGAAGGATGAAATAAGAACGAAAGTGGGTGTGACAAATTGGAGGCACACCTTTTATTAAATTGAGATTTTGTAACTTTTCTTCAATAATGGTGGGATCAAAAGTTTGAGAGAGACATGGGCCAGTGGAGAAATTGGGAAGGTACTTGAAATATATGGGGCCGGGTATGAAGAGGTTGTCTGCAAGTGATTGTTTAAAAAAGTTTGCGAAACAGTTGGCAGTAGTACGTGGGTTGGTCGATGATATATTATCAAAAGAGGGAGAGGGGGGATAACCGTCTGATTTTCATTTGTAGTTGATGAATTGATAAAATGTCTTAGGATCGTTGATAAGGTTGGTCTGTGCTGTGTCGAGAAGGCGCTGATAGAAGCAATTATAAAGCTGGTAGAATTGGGGGTAGTTTCCAAGATAGTTAGAGTAGTCAGAATAAGAATTAGTGCGAAGAAAAACTTATGTTTCTTTTGTTTCGTAAATAGCGAAGTCTCCTTTGATGAAAAGTGGATACTGTCGAAAAACCAAAACCAGCCCGATCTTGATCCATAAGAGGTTATAGTGACAATTTGGTGGACATCGAAAGGACCAATCCACTTTTCATTTCTTCAACCAGGAGAACCGATAAACGCTATCAAATATTGTGAGAAAAACGACATATTGCATGCCAAATTGATTGAAAAGCAACCTGCGTTGGTCAAAAGGCACGGTCCGATCCTTTTGCATGGCAATGCTAGACCCCATACCTCACAAGTAACTGTGCAAAAACTGTTGCAGTTGGGATCTGAAATTCATCCGCATTCACCGTACTCCTCTGATATTTCCGCAATGGATTACCTTCTTTTCCGCAATCTGGATTCATTTTGCTGGCAGAGGGTCTTCAGAGCAGAGGTAAGATTTCCTTGCCTCAAAAATTCAGCATTTCTACGAAGTTATTACTTCCACAACCAGAACTATGAACCGCTATCAAATCCCTATCCCCTTTCAATTCTTCCACCCGGGCAAGACAATTGGTTTACACAGACTTAAATGGGATGACGGATAAAATGAATCATCAACTCCAGATACCTCTTCAACCCGGTAACCTAGCCTACCTAAGACATTCTTAACAGTGCCTTTAAACTTTCTAAATGAACGACCGACCGGATATTAATCTAATGGTGAAAGCTCAAGGTACTCACTGCTCCGCAAAGAATGGTAATTACTCAATCGATCTAAAAGAAGATTACGACGGCTTCAAACACTGATATTCAGGTTGAAAAGTGACCTGAAACCAACTTAATGTCTCGTTGAGGTGTAACACCTTTTTCAGCTATGATTCTTGAACACTAAGGGCTTTTGTCACTAAGCATCCGCTCAATATTTTTCATCAATACTCAAAGGCAACCAAAAGGGTTTACAACTAAAATGTGTAGACAGCGAGCAGTTTCATACTAAACTTCTAATAGAGGGACTGTACAGTTTTTCTCTAGCATTCAACTGCAGGCATTGCTCTGGTTTTGAATGTCTTTTGCGTGAAGGTCTATGCTTTCTGGCTTTGGTCTGAATGTCCAAGAACATGCACCTATGATAGCCATCCCAGCTGGCATAAACCTTCCGCGACAGGCTTTCTTAATTCTTCGTTATACGTAGCATCGGTGCTAGGATCTTTCTTAAGACCATCAGGGTTGTAGAGTGTCAGAAGCCCTATTCATGACAATGTAATACACTGTCAGCTTGATAAGGCTTCCCAAGTGAGACGACCAATATTTACTTTGGGCCCCTGATTTTGCTGATGTTGTGAACTGGAAGTCCCTTCGGTTCATCTTTGGCTTCGATGCAATTCAGAAGAAAGGATAAGGACTGATAGATCTTCCAGAAGAGAAAGGGTGTAGCATTTTTTCCGTAGACACCTTTTTTCGGTAGGTCTCCTGGCCCTAGGTTTTCTTTCCCACATCCTGTGGCCGTCATGCTCAAGAAGTCAATACATAGCAATATTGAAAATTTTGTAAGCGAGGACGCATCTTGTTTACTATTCTAGATTTCCTGGCTTATGTTTAGAAGGGATAAGAAGATTGTCACTTGCGCCCATTTGAAACTCACGAAAAGTTCTCACCAATGCTTTGAGCGATTTCAACTTAAGTCATTTCAAACAGATTTATGGTCACCGTTTTATGGCCCTTCGAGCCGGATAAACGTTAAAAAATCCTTATCTCTGTAAATTGCTTTCATTAATCGCGTTCGAACTTTTATTGATTAAATTAATGTGAGTTCCTCTTTTCTAAAAAAAAAAAACTTAAACGAAGAAGAAGAAAAATAACTAAAAACCACAAAAAATAAGAAAAAAAAACACAGAAGTCCATTTCTCTCGTAGCCGTAGAAAATTACAAAATATTTTCTCATTTGAATGTGTCGGTCGGTTGTGGTGAATTGAGGAGAACTTCGGGAGGGTTGGGATTGAAGGTTTGAAAAGGCAAAAGGAAATCATTTTATTAGCGCCGCAAAAAAGAAAAGCGCGCGCTCAAAGTAACCAAGCACATTAAAGATTTGAGAGAGAAACGAAAAGAAAATCAAAAAAAAAAAAAAAAAAAATATCTAAAGGGAAGTAGGAAGCAAAATCAGACGCCACAAATCAGATTCACTTTACATTTCTTTCTTTCTATTCGGTTTACTCGCAAAAAGCGTAGGGAAAACACTATGAAAAAATTTTGTTTTCAATGAAGGTGTGGGTTAGAAGAGGTTTTCAGGAAAAAAAAAAATTGAACCCACCACAAATTGTCCGACAACAACGACGTTTTGCTTGAATTAGCACTCCGCCGCCACCGCCGACCAGTGCACGACCAAGTAATAGCAAAGTACTACGAAATGGATGGCCACAGTGAAAAGGGCAAAATGTGAATGTCGAAAATATGAATTAAAAAAAAAAAAAAAATTTTAAATAGAAAAAAACCGAAAAGAAAAGAAATTTCTGTCAGCAAGAAAACGAATGAACAAATAAAAGTCGCGCCGTCAAGTCAGCTGTGGAGAGACCCCTAAGGGTCAGCCTTTTTCCACTTCTACTCACTCGCAATTGCCGATTAGGGACCGATTTAATTTTTTTTTTATTTCGTCGGCGCGGACTCTTTGTTTTATGGCTTTTATTGAAATTTCAATTAAAAAATACGTCTATCATTGTGGTTATTTGGGGTGAGGACTCTTATTTTTTCCGGTGTAGTTGGTGGGATTTTATTGCCCTGGAATGTTTGAGAAATTAATTAAGGATGAACAATTACGGTCGTTTAAGGTATCGCTGGGCGGTTGAGATTCTTTCCTTTTCTCTAAATAACGAGTAATTGTCCTTTTTTTCTGGTTTACCGGTTTGTTGGAGTTGGATGGGCGGATGTGAAATTATGATGATTGCGCAAATAATACTGTAATTAAGGACGAGAGAGAAACGGAGGTCGTATTTTTATTTTAGGATTTTTATTTTATTCCTGAGCAGAAGCCGGAAATGTGTCATATTGATAATGAAGTGGGTCATCATCAAAAGGGAAAGTTCAAAGGGGCTGCAAAAAAGAGAGTAGGTTTCCTGTCTTCAAAGTTCAAATGGATCTGGCAGAAGTTCCTTTTTGACTTTTTACTGGATACCAACTGGATACCAGCCAATACATTTATACAATAAAATTCTCGAGTGCTTTAAAGAAACGTTGAACAGAGAATTAAATTGGAATAATTTTTTGCTTCTCTATATAAATATAAAACGCTCTTAAAAAATAATAGTAAACATATTGTATTCAAAATTGTTTCATTTATTAGACCACAATATTGATTATTAAAAAACAATTGGATTCACTCGAAATGACTCCTTTTGCTTTAACACAAGCTTCCAAATGATATGGCCGTTGGGCTATAGCGGCACGTGTGGTATGTATGGAGATCTGTGGGGTGTTTTGCAGGTCATTCTCCAGTTCTGACCACAAAGTACAATCCAGTGGATTCAGATCTGGGCTCCCCTACGACCAATCTTGTGCTGCTATAAAGCTATTAATATTGACTCTGTGCCACTCCTGCGTGGCTTTGTGTGTTGGAGCAGAGTCCTGTTGGAAGAAGGTATTAGTCAAACTCTTCACAACACCCTCTAGCACAACTTCTTGGTAAACGTCTTCACTAGTTTTTACGCCATTTTCACAGAAATGGGGAGATGTGACACCATGGTGAGAGACCCCCCACCAAACCATTACGGAAGCCGGATGATGTGGATGAAGTGTGTAGATGAAGTGGCACAAATTTTGTCATTTTGTTTGTTGAAAACTTCTTCCACGGTAAAAATTTTCTCATCCGTAAACGGAATGTTTTCATGGTCTTGTTCGCGTGCCACTGCAAATGTCACTTGCATATTTCAAGCCTAATTGTTTTTAGTTGAGGAGTTAGAAGGTGACCAGTGCACCGACGACAGGCTTTCATATGCAGATCATCCCGAATCAGCTTAGACACGGATCTGGTTGATATATCCAAGTCCTTGGGCATGATCTTCTGCTTCCTAAGTGGATTTCTCCGAATTCGTTCACGCACTGCTTTATTATTGCATTCGTACGGACGACGCGAGGGCGTCACACAATATGGCAGAAAAGATCTTGTATCCAATGTTGAGGAGACTTACACCTCTATAGCTGTCGCAGTTGGGAGGGTCTCCTTTTTGGTGAGAAATGAAGTGAAAAAGAAATGGATGGACAAAAGTTCCTTTATACAACTGTGACTCTTCTACAAAATTTACTTCTTCATATCCACACACTTCTGTACGGGTCGTGTTGCACTGACACGTTCTTTTTACCTGCTGGTAAAACTTCCGTACATTATTCCTGGAGCACAACCTCTCAATACTTTCTATTTTGCGCCTCTCGTACTGTTTTTCCTTCTTCTGGAGAAGGCGATGTTCTTCCCGTCTCTTCTGCTCGTAGAGCTCGTAGTGCTCACGAGCAACTCTCGTCCTTCGTAGTAGCGCCATATTTACTCTTCTTGTTTAGCTGCATGGGATTTCTTGGTTGTGGTCGGGAGAAACCCACCACATCAGCTGCTACGTGTCTGGTGACACATTGGCAGCGTTTCCACTGGTATTCGGTACTTGATGCTGGCGGCACAGAAGTTGTTGAGATATGCATTCGGCGAAGACTCTGACGGTTTCTTGCTATTGCAGCTTTTCTGCGTTATATCTTCTCACAGTGGTTCTTCCTTGTTGTGGCGCTTGAGAAATTCGCATTCCGACCATGGCTGAAACTAGGTGGTGATCCGAGTCAATGCTGCTGACCGGAACGTTCGGACGTCCGGCATACTGGAGGTATGCCTTACGTCTATGGCAATGTGATCAATTGGATTTAGCGTTTCCTGATCTTGAGACCTCCATGTCCACTTATGTATATTTAGATGTGGAAACCATGTGTTTACTATAGTAATATTTCATCATGCCGCAAAGTCAATAAGCCTAAATCCGTAGCTTAACAACTGTCCTACCAAAAGGGCCCTTCCTTCCTATTTGAATCGCATGGTACGATTTTAACGTCATACTTCAGACATTTCTCTATGGTCTTGACGAGTAGCTTTATAATCATCGAACTTATTTTCATGACATTTTTGATCGTGCTGGACTGACCCAGGCCTACAGTGATTTCAATAGAAACATCCTTAAAGTTGATTAGGCAAACGGAGTAGAATTGCTCGTATTGACCGAAGCTGCTTAACACTGTTTTATGAAGTTGACCTCCTTTTTGAAGACTCGGGATCAATTTGGTGTAGTTGGTGGATAAAATATACTCGATTTGAGTTGACAGCGCAGGGGAGATAATGTTGAGACTTTTCGAGATAGGTTGACCTGGGTATGATCGGGCTACCAACAAACACCATTCGCTAACATGATTGCTCGATTCCAGCAATACGCCTACGTACTAAGCCACTTGCTAAACACTTCGACCATTCTTCCCCTGGTACTGCCGCTAGGTACTACTTCGCGCGGCTCTTATTCTTTCGATTCTTTGCAGCTCGTTTTACACGTTTGTTATGAATCTCTGCAAATCTCAATCGAATTTTGTTCTGACCACAACATTTGATCAATTATTGACTGTGGGTTTGGTATGTCAGTTCTCCATCCCGCAAAGCATATGCGATGCTCTGTGTCTTCCTCCTGATTTGGGCAGTTTGGGTAAACAGGTGAGCTATCGTGCCCGGAGCGGTGTAGATATTTCCGATGGCCACCGTGACCAGATAGGAACTGCGTTAGGTGATAGTTACAGTCCCCGTGTTTTCGATTGTCAGTATTAATTTCAGCATCCATTAGCCTTCTGTTGTATTAATCCAACTAGTTATTGAGAGGTTTAATCGTTTTAATGCCGTTGGCGAGGTGCTAACTCAAGATTTTTCTATTGAATATTCTGAGAGTCTTGTCTGCAAGGATATCAATGGAGACCATCCCAGGTATAACAAAGGCGGCTGCGAAATTATTTGAAAGCCGCTAATTGTCCTTAGCGGGCAGAGTCTGTTTGTAGACGATAGTCTCCTTTTAGATTCCTTCGTTCCTAGTGTCTCTTCACACACTGGAGCAGCATACAGAATGATTGATGTGCTTATTCCGGAAAGTAAAATTCTTCTGATAATATCCAGGTCCACCGATATGAAGCAATATTCGCGACAGAGCTGCCTGTTCTTTTTACTTTTTTCGCCCAAGTGCTTTTTGTACTGAAGTTTGTTGTCCTAAACAACACCCAGGTACTTAATTGTTTCCTTAGATGTGATGGTTTGGTTACCGATTTGAAAATTGGTGAATTCCGGCCAATCTTCTATCTTAGAAATTGCTTCATTTGTGGCTGATTTGACTCTTGAATCTGTTTTGCTACTGTCACGATGGCTATGTCGTCGGCGAATACAATTACGTGGGCAGCGTGGCAGTGGTCCTAGGACCGATCCCTGTATTGCACCCGCAGTGACTTTGTAGTATTTCGCGCCTTTATCCGAATTGTACATCAGCTTCCTGTCATTGAAATAGTTCGTCACCATCATTATCCCTATAGTATGTTGGGTTCATTCTAGCAAGTGCCCTTCTAATGGATAACCAGCTCGCAGAATTAAAAGCAGTTTTACTGTTTAGCGTAACTAATGCACTCTACTCCTTTGTGCCGTAGAACCATCTTTCTCTCTCGATGGCACTCTTTGCGATATCAACTACAGCTCATATGGCATTCAAAGTTGAACGCTATTTTCTGAAGTCAAATTGGTTATCTGAGAAGGTTCCTTTCTCTACTGCTATAGATTATCCTCTTGAGAATCTTTCCAATGGGCAATAGGAAGATAGCTTAAATGGTGTGTTTTCCATTTTCCGGGAAAGGTTTTTGTTTCTTTATTCGGGATGCCGTCAGGGGCAGGGGCTTTGCTGTTTTCTATCTTTCCGCATGCTATTACCAACTCATCCAGGGTGATTAGTGGGATATTCTCGTGACTGACTTCTCTTATGATGTTGCACATAGTGGCTGATGTTTGCAGGAAAAGTGCTCTACTATCGATCTCAACGTTTTCGAGCATATCATCGGGGGGTCCTACAGACTTTTAGTTTCGCTGTCACTTTTTTATATGATGTACCCCACGGTCTTATGCCGGATTCTTGACAGAGATTTTTGAAGCATGTGGTTTTGCTTTCTTCGATGGCTCTAGTTAGGTTGCGTCTCGCCAGTGGAGTATCCAGCGTTCTTGCACGGATCTCCATCTCCATTAATATCCTCCCTCTGATGGTTGCTATGAGTATACTCTACCCTAACTTATACCCGTAATCGCCTCCCTACTTCAACTCGTTGCTATCTAATCTTTAATCTGCCTGTTCCCTTAGTGAATGAGTTGCGTGATTTAGGTGTTATCTGCGACAAGGAACTCAATTTCCGTTCTCACATTGATAGTATAATAAAAAAAAGCCAACTCTGCCCTTGGCATTATCAAGCGCTGGTCTAAGGAGTTTTCCAATCCTTATGTTACCAAATCTCTTTACATAACTTTTGTTAGGCCTCTTCTTGAATATGCCAGCCAAGTTTGGTCACCCTACTACAGAACTCACATCCTCCGGATAGAAGCTGTTCAACGCAGGTTTTTACGGTTTGCTTTACGTGGTCTTCCCTGGGATGATAACCAAAACTTACCACCTTACACTGACCGGCTGAAACTTATAAATTTACAACCCCTTTCTATATGCCGAAAAGTTGCCGACATTCTCTTTATTCATCAAATTTTAGTAGGTAATATCGATTGTCCTTCCTTACTTCAAATTATATCTTTTAACACCAATCCCCGCAATCTTAGGTCTGTGCCACTTTTCCGGCTCAATCTTCACAGAACGAATTATGGACACCTGGAGCCAATGTCTAGGATGCTTCGCGAAGTTAACGATGTTCTGCCTCTCTTCGACTACCATCTCAGCAAACTCTGCCTCAAGAACATACTTATTTCCACCTATGCCTCACGTCCTATCTTTCTTCAACCGCTCCCACCCTTTAGTTTTTAGGTGAAAATGTTAGTTTTAAGTAGGGGAAGGTCCTGTACCTCGGAACGATTTCAATAATCTAGCATTTTTCTCTTTTACTTCTTAACCTCTGCTAAAAAAAAGAATTCACGCAGCAACAAAAACATATTATCTCCCTAAAAAAGGTTTGAACTTATTGTTGAAGTGCATAGTATTTAAGTAAAACATTAAAATTAATTAAGTTTGCCATCGAACAAGGGGGTGTGTACCTTGGTACGGTTGAGATAAAAGTCTCAGATCTTTAGAAAACAAACATAACTCCAGCTTTATTATTTAAAATTAAGTTAAAAACAAAACAACAACAAATAAAAAATTAGTAAAAATAAATTGTAGAAATTCAGGTTGACTTACACAAGAAAATTTCGTTCTTAAACCTTCTTGCCTCTTGCTAACTGGAAAATTTCTTCGATGGTCATTTCATCATCACCGCTGAAGTCCTCGTCGCTCCTATTTTCTATTGGCGTGGTGTTTGCTTTCGCATGTCTGAATTTAGGAATTCGTGGAATCACCGCCAGCTCAAAAGTTTCATCATCGTCTGAGGACTCGTTCAAAACTTTTTTCTTTGCTGAATTTGGCTTTTTAGTGGTCTTGACTTTCGAGCTTCCTGTAGCAATTTCTTCCTTCTCAGGAGTGTCCGTAAGAATCCTAGTTCTTCCCCTCTTTCTTCCACGTGCAATAGGATCCTTTATTGGTGCAGCTTTTGGAAATGGCCTTATTTATCGAAGGAACCAATACTGCAGAGGTCGCTGTGGATGTTCCTGGTCTTTGTTCATCTGCAATTATAAGGTCATTTGCATTTTCGGTGGGCATAGCAGCTGGTTTTTCAGGACATGGTCGATCCGTTACGAAGCTACTAAGGAATTCATCTTCGTTAAAAATATCGTGATTGAAGGGATATATTCCTGTTACTTCAAATCCTTTAACGATGTTTTGCTGATTTAATGCTTTCGGATAAGCCTGGCCGACAATTTGTGCTACATTGTAAATTGACATTGGTTTTCTTGGGTTGTTCAGCATCCATTCACTTGCGGCTTTGTTGTAGTAAGTTTTATACGGTCCAAATACCGTTCTATCCAGAGGCTGCATTTTGTGGGATGTATGCGGCGGCAGAGTCAAAAGAACAACTCCATGTTTTCTGGCGAGATCAATGGCCTGCAGAGATATGTGGCTATCATGGTTGTCCATTATAAGCAAAACTTTTTCATCTGGTGTTGGCTTTGAATGTGCTATAAAATGTACGAAGAACTCAATAAACAGTTGCTCGTTTGACCAGCCGGAAGGATTAGCACCACCAATACACCCTGCTGGAGCACCCTTAAGCATATGTTCCTTGAAATGAACTCTGGGGAATATCAACATCGGCGGAACATGATTTCCTATTGCATTAATAGCCGCGACCATAGTGACATTTATTCCTCTTTCTCCCGAGGTCATGCTTCCTATTTGTTTTTCACCTTTGGCAGCTAAAACTTTCGGTGGGACGTGAACCGTTGAATTTCCAGTTTCGTCAAGATTGTAAATTCTACTTGGGTAAAATTTAAAACGGTAATAGCAATCTTCCAAATTGGTAAAAAATTGTCCCACATTGCAGCGATTAAAACTGGTTGATCTGGAAAGACTGGTCGACTCTGGCTTTCTGAGTGATAAAGTTTGGTGCCGTTTAAGAAAGCCAATCATCCACTCTTTGCCAGCTGCTTCGTTCTTTATCCACGACTCCGGATGAATTTTTCCATTTGCTTTTGCAAAACTAAAGGCCAATTTGATTGTATCAATTTTCGATAATCCATACTGCAGCTTTGCTGCTGTGGTAAGGTATTCAACCAAGGCAAGTTCTTCTTCATCATTAAGCACTTTTTTGTGTGCAATTTCTGAATGGTATTTGAACGTTGCATCGCCAGATTTCCGATGCATTTGAAGATGACGAAACAAAGTTGGTCCAAGGTACAATTCAAGTGCCGTTCCAAGGTACAAAACATCGTTATTTCTTCTTTAATCACTTTAATCTTTCAAATTCGCACTAAATCGGGCTTACCGTTTCTTATTCACCAACACAATACTATGCCTTATTCACTAAAAGCGCAATAATTCGATTCCAGCTGCTCTCAGCTGTACTACACGTTTCCCAAAAATGGTTGAAAAAAAAACTTTTAGTGTGCGAAAACCGGATTTTCTTGTTTTTTTTGCACGTCCGTCGCTAACCGAGTATGATGACAGAACGAAACAAGCTGCAACATGAATGCCCTTCAGACGTTGTGGAACCTTTTTCTTAGAATAAGATAAAAATTAAAAAAAACAGCAATCGTTCCGAGGTACATGACTTTCCCCTATATGTTTGCTTGCAATAAGCTTAATAAATCTGTCCGGGATTGACCCGGGCCGGAAAATATAGGTATAACCTCTGAATGGAATCATTCATCTGCTCGATTTTTATGATATCGATTGATCTTCGAGTGACCTGAGAACAATCCTCTGTCAACTCGATTGATCAATCGATCGTCCGATTTCTGATTAATTTGGGATTGCTCTGACTGATCTTCGACCTGTTCTCGTTTGATCGGTTAACAGGAGTCTCGTGTAAACACACTTGAGGCTGTTCAAAATTTATTTTCTATGCAAAAAAAAAAAGGAACACTGAAAAAATTAGGTTCGTCTTTGTTTATGTATGTCAGTGTCGAAAGGTAGTCCTGATTCCACTCTGTTTTACATTGGCTAGCACCAAATAGTTTATGTGAGCTCCGGAGAACTTGTTTATGGTTCACATAAACATTTGCCTCTTGTAGGACATTGACGCACTTAGCCATTGCTTATGCGAATGTTGTTTACTTAATGAACCAGAATCAAATCTAGTCATAAGTACTAAACATATACCGGGTACCCACTCTCCAACCAATTTGTATATCAATCTTTGATCTATGAAATTCCTGATCCCATTTCATCAAAAAACAAATAAACTATCCGTATTCTCTCTGCCAAAAACTTTTATAAATTTCATTTCACGGCGCCGCCGACCAGATTGTAAAAGTTTTTTTTTTTTTTCTAAATAAACTTCGAGCATATGCGACCTATAAACATATTTTGAAATATTCAAATATCTAGAGTCGGCATCGATATTCATGTGCGACTTTAATTTCCCTTCGACAGTCGTAAACTCTTTTTTTTAGTAGCCGATGAAATTTTATTCGCTAGTTTTTGTCCTCGCTGTCCCAGGGACCAGCCCAAACGTGCTTTGGATGATCTAAATCCACTTCCATTTCCACTGTCCCTTTTTGTTTTTATTTTTATTTTCAAAATCGTTAAATGAATTCCCCGTGATTTGTGATGCCACACATACTCGTAGTACTCGTAGATGATTGGAAAATTTGAAAACAGAAAAAAGAAAAAAATGATCAACGCGGGAAACATGAAAAGAAAAAATATGAGCAGATACAGATACTTACAGTTGGTCTCGGTTTTTCAACGAGAAATCTCCCAACAGCTCGTCTCCTCTTATCACCCAAATGGCAGAGATAAAAGTTCCACTTAGCCATCAGGGAAAAGATGGAAAAATCAGATGGGAGGCGATTGAATGTCGGCAACATTGAAGAACGAAAAGGCAAAGCCCAATCAATGGCATTTTCAGAGTTTCTCTATTTCTATATTTCTCACTCCATGGACTGCTAATGTGATTATGATTCGTTTTGGATTATCTTCGATTGTGTTATGCGTCTATCTGAGCACTTCCATCGTATATATGAGCACATAGGTATCCATATTACGGATGCATTGGCGATTGGGATTTTCGTTATATAAGGTTCTTCCAAACGCAACGCTCATTAGCACCATACTTGTAGCCTAACCCACCCACATTCTAGCCACCTAAAATCTATTGCTCGTATCCGTACTTGTATCTGGGTTAATTGTTTTTCCCAGGAGAGCCTGCAGTATCAGTTTATATGTATCTCCATATTACCATGGTGCGATTACCACCACCATCATGCTGCGGAGCACGATGTACTCGTACTTGTTTCATAGATCCGAAGCCAGAATTAAGGGCATCTGCGAGTATCTCTGGCTATGGTTTTGCCTCTGACTCTGGCACTGATTTTGGTGGTAGTTTTGCTTTTCGAAAATGAATCTGAAGCTAATAACTAGGATCAGATTAGCGGAAATTATGCTTGTGCATAAAATTCGCATTGGCCTAGGATAATTACATTCGCTCTCGCATTGGGGTAGTAAAATGAATTTTAGTTATTACGAGCAGTTGGCTGGGAAAGGTAGAAGTGGCTGATTATGAGAGAATGCATTAGCGAAGTAGAAGAATTTTTTGGCGGAATTTTCATGGCAAACGGGTAGCAAGGTTAATTAAATTCTTCAAGTGGAAATAGTGCTGCTGATGACATTATGGGGTTGAAAGATATAAAACTGTGCCATATCGGTTGGAAATACTGCAAAAAATGAATGCAATTGCACTCATGATTGGGATAATATTGTGATAATAACCAACTATTTTGAGGGGTTGATAGGATTGCCACTGCCGAACCTAACTATACACATAGATGAATTATGCAGAGATTAATCTACGATTCTGATCTTTGATTGGTTTCATGGGATGTAGTGCTTCATCATTCATGGTATGATTGTGTTTAGGAATATGGGTTTCCGGTGAATACTCGTAATATGATTACATTAATGACTTCGTGCATCTAAGAGATGGTCGAAATAGCGGTTAATGGATAATATTGGCTATTACTAGGAAACCCGAGTATTATCATTCAGCTTAGGGCAATCGACTTCTACCATTTTCATCCCCGCCAGGTGGCTAGTGTCTAAGCCAAATATTGGCTTTATAGACCAATTTAAGGAGCTTTGCTACAGCAGGCGATGTATAGAGTGGAGGACGTTGTAGTCGATTTCATATATGGGGTTACCAGTCTCAGTCTAAGCTGTCATAATATGGATATTTGAGTAATCGTTTGGTAATAAATTTTCCAAGATTCTCCTACACAATGGTTTGTATTGTCAGCCGTACAACTTGATCAAAACACACTTTGCCAGCAGCGAAAATTTGAGACTTCATTTGAGATCAAACGCTTGATCAATTATAGAATACAATGACTCGGCATAATTTCACGTAATTACAGTGTTAAGGTACCGCCAAGTTGCTTTGCTGATTATGCCGATACATCGCCGACGAAATACCGAAGAGCCAGTCACCGTAGCGTATAGAGGTTTGGAAACATATCCGTGAACTTGGGTTAGGAAAACAAAGGCCTAAAACTCCCGATGATATAGACTGCAACCACCTTAACTCAACTTTTTTAATGTCAAGTGATCCACCCTCAGTAAGCTTAACTACTTTCGACCAGCCACCGGAAGATTGTAGAGAATCATACTTTGAATTCTACAGATTACGCGAGGAAGACGTTGCAGAAGCGGTACTATCGATCAAATCAAATGCTATGGGGATCGATGAAATTCATCCATATTTACTGCCTTTTTTAACACATATCGTCAACTCAATTTTAACGACGTCAGTCTTTCCCACTCATTGGAAAGACGCTAAAGTCATTCCTATACCAAAGAAATCGAATGGAAATGCAGTGGAATTCAGACCTATCTCAATTCTGCCATTCCTTTCAAAAGTTTTTGAGAAATGTATTCTCAAACAGATTCAAATCTATCTACAGTGTAAAGAACTGCTTTGTGAGAATCAATCTGGCTTCCGTCAAAAACGAAGTTGCAAGACTGCGTTATTATTGGTAATTGACGAAATTAGGAAAGCTATTGATGACAACCATGCTACAATACTAACGTTACTTGACTTTTCGAAAGCATTTGACACCGTTAATCACACTATAATTTGCTTAAAGCTCAGAAAAGAGTTTAAATTTTCATTGCCCTCTACAAAACATATATATTTTCTTACTTAGAAGGAAGACGACAACAGGTTGTAGCGAGAAACCGATGTTCATGCTATTTGCCTATAAAGAGGGGAGTACCGCAAGGCTCCATTCTTGGGCCATTGCTTTTTACGCTCTACGTAAATGAACTGCCAAAGGTTGTCGTGCAAGGTGCAATTCATATGTTCGCCGATGATGCCCAGATCCACTTAAGTTCTCCCATGAATTTGGTTCACGAAGCCACTGCGCAGGTGAATGAAGATCTCCAGCGTATACTTGGTTGGTCAGCTAAGAACAAACTGCGTCTTAATGCCCAGAAAACAAAAGCACTTGTGATCCATAAAAGAAAACTGGACCTTAATCACTTTCCACCAATCCAACTAGTCCAAAGTCCAATAGAGTACGTCGACCGCGCCAACAACCTGGGCCTGATATTTAACCGGACCCTTACTTGGTCTACCCACATAAACGCCACTATAGGTAAGATATATGGTGGATTACGTGCTCTCTGGACTGCACATCGCTTTGTTCCTACACGGACAAAGCTCTTGTTAGCGAAAACCCTCCTAATACCGATTCTGCTATATTGTTCTGAAATCTTTTGCTGCCCCGACTATGACTCCAGACAAAAGCTCAATGTCGTATATAATAATATTGCCCGATTTGTATTTCACCTAAAATGATATGACCATATTTCCTTTTACTCAAAGCAAATCAGCGGATGTACATTTGATAATGTGCTCAAATACAGAACGCTAAGTCTCTTACATGGCTTCAATAGGCTACGCTTCCTTCAGTCAGGTAGATCATGTATGCTTTTTCAAACGAGCTATGCCTGCTTGACGTCTGAACGCCAATTCTTCGTAAACTCCGTACGGCTGTGGAATTCTTCGCCCATAAATATTAGGAAAATTAGAAGCACAAAACAATTTAAAACCTCTCTCTTAAAATACCTGGCCAATGAACCTAATTAGATTTAGAATTTTAAACGCTTAAAATGTTCAATTTGTTTGTAAAGCCAATTGTTCTTTTCTATTCTTTTCTCTCTTTTACTTTATCTTACTTACTTTATTTTATTTTATTTTGTTATCACTTCCTGAATTCTTATTGTTATATATACTTGCACATACTTGTATCTGATATTTGAAAAATTTAAGGCTTCCACATTTAAAAGATTCCATTATCTTAACGTGTAAGCAATACTTACTTAGTAATAAATAGTAAATAGTAGCTGATGTACGAGGGGACATGCCTTGGAGAAACAAATTTACAAACTATCTGCCATCTAGCTCCTATGCCGCAGAACTTTGAAATACTTATATACGAGTATATACATCCAACGATTCCTCGTGTGATTCGCGCAAATAATATTTGAAGAAAGTAAAAACGAAATATAGGTGTTGCATCACGAGTATGTAGGGAGGACTTAAAGGAATTCCTGAACTTCTAGTTAGAAGAAAAAGCCGAAAGAGGAGTAGCTACTGCGGAGGCGCATAGGCCTCATTGAAATGTGACAATGGCCTGGTTTCCAACAATGCGTTTCTGAATGTATCGCTGGCTTGGATCATATCATGCTGTGATTTGGTAGCTCCCTAGCTACTAATTCAGTAAAATCACTTCATAATCACTAGCCCTATGCCTAGCGACTGCCTGACCTAAAGCGCGGGGTCGAAATGTGATTTCAGTCCATCTTCTCAGAACGGAGAATAATTTAAGAGAAGGGGTAAAGTGACTTCTGACTCACCTACTGCTTAAAGGCATCATCTTCCGTTTCTATAACGAAGCTAAGCAATTGCTAGTCATCCTAGATAACAAACTTCTGTGGACTAAATGTGCCACGTCAAAAGTAAAGGACAAAGGTAGTGCAAAGGAGCTTTTGCAAGTTACATGGCTTTTCAACGGGGGTGCTACATGTCTATGAAAAGAGCAATAATATCTTATCTGTCGGTTGTTTGGTGGAACATATTTTCACGAAAATAAGTCTGTCTTGGCTGAATGGAGGCTTTTCTTAGCACGTAGGGCCTTCTTGGTGATTCTTAGGGAAACTGCTGAGTGTCCTCTAACTTGGATTGGGCCAGCAGCGCAATTGCCTCCCAGTGGTAGTCCGCGGTAACTGTGAGAATAAACCCGTACTCATGCTGGCTAAAATGGCAGGGGTATGCCTGGCCAGTAGCATTATACTGGCCTACGCCGCGCAGTCATATGGCTCCCAACCCTATACAGAAAAGTCTAAAATATGTGACGATAAAAATGGTCTCACTATTGACGACCCCAGCAAACGTTTAAAGGACTACGAACTTTGGATCTGCTGGTGGGAAGTTCGGACCAGGTACAGCCGAACAATTAGCAGAGGCCTTTGACTGCTATCACGCATATATCACAGCCATCCATCGTGGAAGTGTGATAATTTGGGCCGGACATAGGGAGGATGAACAATTGTGATATATTCTATGGTGATTGCTACATGGAAAAGAAGCAGCAGACTTAGGCAAGAAGTCTTGAGCTTCTAACACCTGAACATAAGCCTAATATGCGAACATGCCAATACGGAAGACAAGGATGCCGCCACCAATAATGTTTCTACGAGCTCCTGGACAAGACATGAGCAATGTCCGAAGTATGACGTTAAAGTTGTACTAAGCGATTTTAACTCCAGGATAGGAAAGAAGGACTGTTTACGCGACATTATGTCTGGCAACGGACTTAGGCTTATTGACTTTGCGGCGGGACGAAATATTACTATAGAAGCACACGGTTTCCTCATCTCGATATACATAAGGGCAACATCGCGGTCTCCAAATCATCAAACACTAAATCGATTTGTGGTACACATGAGGCATGCCCCAGTATTTTGGATATCCAAATGTTCCGGGCAATATTGACTCGGATCATCATCTTTTTGCAGACCAATATACCGCCGTCAGGCAGAATAGACCATGCAATTTAGACGAACATAGCCAGAATTTTCGTCCACCTGAGCAGAGCGAAGTATGAGTAGCAATATCTAAGCTAGAATCCAACAAATCAGGTGCACGGCACCTCCGAAGTACTCAAAGCTGCTGAAAATGGCTTTGTGGAGAGCATACAGCAAGTATAGAGGTATAAGTCTCCTCAACATCGGGTACAACATCTTATCTGTTATATTGTGTGCACGTTTGAAAGCCTTCGCCAACAACCTGAAATCTTCAAACTCCGACAGGTCCTGGGAAAAACTCAAAGAGTTCAAATCGATACCCACCATCTTTTCATCGATTTTAAAGCCCCATATGACAGCATTTATAGGGATGAGCTATATTTGTCTAGTTCGCCAACAACTATTCGCCAATAATATTTGGCATCCCTGCCAAACTTGTCCTTCTGTGAAGAATGAAAATTGAGAACGCGCGCTGCTCCGGCAATTGAGCAGTAAGGCTCAGGATAGAAAAACTCCGAGCCAGTCCCACTTTATGGCGTAGAAGCCTGGAGCCAATCGAAAGCGAGAGAGAAATCCTTCGAAAAATATTCAGTTATGTTTGTTTCGACGAACTATACGAGTTGTACAGCGATGTCGATCTAGTCAGAGAACTGGGCATCAGTCGCCTGAGATGGCTGCGACATGTATGTTCCATCTTTGAATCTAACCCGGATGGGCAGCGCAGTTCAGGAAGACTTCGCCTTAGATGGTGTACACAAGTAGAAGGGGACCTCAATCGACTTGGAGTGCATACCTGAAAGCAGTTAGTTAAAGACCGGACTTACTGGAGGGGCTTGTTAGTTGAGTCCCTAATTCATTTCAAACTGTACCGCCACCTACAGTGCGCACAACACGCACTCAAGTTCTGATCAATGACAATGAAGCAATGACACCACAAGAAATCTGCTTTCTCTGTACTCAGGTCCGGTCATAATCCGACACAAGGTAGGAATATAGTCGTCACGGATGGTTCCAAAACCAATGTAGGATGCGCGCTGGGGTCTTTATAGAGGAGGACAACATCGGATTTGACTTCTCGTAAGGAAAACCTGCGATATACGCAATACTGATGACAATGAGCTATTTTGTGAACAATCGGTGGGCAAGACAGGGCATCTGTATCTGTAGCAACAACCAAGCTACACTTAAGGCCTTATTGAATCCTCTCATAAATTCTAAGCTAATTCGAGGAGGCAAGACTTCTCTGAACGCAGTGGAAAAACTGAATTCACTGAGTCTTGTTTGGGTCCCAAGTCACAATGAGGTCATGGGAAATATATATCAGGCTAATCGGATTGAATACTATTGGAGTTGATCAGGAATATTATCATCTGGTCGTGATTAGCTGTTGTTATTGGGAGGAGTACCTGGTAACTAAAAACTTATCTGCAAGTCCAGCAAGTGTAAATGTCCATTAACCGGCCAGTCAAGCGTATTCAGCGACCATCAGAGTTAAAAGAGGAATGACTACAATCAGCATATGGATATCAGGGTTCTTTCTTCGAGACAGTCTGCAACCTACCCATTCGCTTTGCCGGACAATGAAATAAAAGCTAAAGAGATAAATAACCAGTGGCAACTCAACTGTAAAAGAAAGGTAGTGATTCCTAATAGCCAGTTTGATGAGCCATCTTGAAACGGAATGACTTCGACAGTAGGAGGAACTCGTATTCTTGCGAAAATGTGTGGTAGTCTGTAGAGAAAGTAATGGCTGAGATCCCAATGCAGCAGTCGAATTAGTCAGTCTGTGGATTCTAATTAATTCTCTCACTAATAATTGGACATAGGACATATAGAAGTCCTATGGCTTTCATTCCCCATCCTAGTTCCGCTTTAAAGCACCGACCATCAGCTAAGGGCAAAATTTAAATTCAAAAATACTCCCTAACACTTCTTTTAGCGAGTCGTTTACATTTTACAACATCACAGGCAAGTTAAACTCAATGAGGCTTTGCACAAATTTCTCTCACTTAAAACACCATCGAGCGTTAGGCTTATTTCTTTCCATTTAGAAAAGCCCATCAACTTAGTATTCTATGCAAACGATGAAGTAACTTAATAAATTCCATCCAACCCTTGTACAATACTGTCGATCCTTGCATAATGCCCTAGAAGACCATCAAAAACTGTGGGCGATAAAAACGATGACTTGGCAAAATAATTTCCAACCCTTCTGAGTAACAACCCCATTATAGATTTAGATTAATGAGAACGATTTGTTCACGAACGTAATCCAATTTTTCGTTAAATACAATTTAAATATGTAATCAGCTTTCAACCCTATCCTTGCTGACGTCTTAGGGGGGTGAAAACTTTTTACTTTTTTTTTATCCACGTCTTTGTCACTAGCCAGAGTTTAGAGGAAAAGTAAGAGAAGAAAATGAGCCACTTCAACGAAAACCGCATTTTACAACTTACTACGAAGTAATCCGAGACCCTTTACTTCAACTTCAACCCGAACCCTAAGCTACGGCTAAGAAGAAACAATTTTTTGTGCACTCTATTATATTTGGCACAATGGGACGCCGTTGCCCCTTTAAAAAGCAAGCTTCAATCGGATTTCCATTATCTAAATGCCTGTTCCCCATCCCTGCTGTCATTTTACCGCCCCTTCCGGCAAGCTACCTTTTTGCATTACATAATTGAACAGTGCGAATGTGTCGTGGATTCGAATACGAAAAGGGCGCTCCCCACTTTTTTTCATGCATTTCTCCAAAAACACAGGACACACTCGTACAAGTACACGTACTACGAGTATGTCGGCTTGGTTATACTCGTAAAACCCTTGTAATCCATAGAGATACATCCCCTACTGGTTACACCAGGGAAATGATAATATTGCCAAAGCATATTCACCGCAGCACACACCCTTTATGCAATTTGCAGTATCCCGTTTTGCCGCTTTACGCCCTTTGGACCTTTTACCCTAGTTTAGCAAGAGTATCCACGGCACCCTTACTACGCTCTCTTTATTCACCCTTACAACACCCCATCGCTCATCTTTAATGCAGTACAGACCGATGAACACGATAGGATTAGCGCAGTTGCCTAAGCGGAAGTACGGACGGACCAAATCAAAAAAAAAAACACACAGACCTTTGGCCTCTCGTGCTCCGTTTTACTTTGGGGCCGGTGCCGAGGGTGGAATGACTGAATTTTATAGTCTCGTTTCCTTTTCCGACATTTTATTTCATCACTTTATTTTCACGTTTAACCAACTCGAAATTTATGACTCTGCACTGAACACACCCTTAGTGCAAGAGGGGTTGCTACATAACCGACTCGACGATACGAGTGATCCAGATCTGTATCCAAATTCGAGAGGCCTTTAATGGTCTAAGGGTGACTGCACACGGCCAAGTGACTTTATGCGAAGCAAAATTAATTTCTAATTAGATTAGTGCGCACGTATTTATATGATACTCGTACTCGTATACCTACTGCTGGGGGGTTAGCAAGTAAGTGTATGCGTGCTCTGAGTGTATCTGGTTGGGCTTGAGTGAATTCGCAGCGGTTGCAAATTGAGAATTGCAAATTGCAAATTGTGAATTGAATAATTTATAAACTCGTATTTCAGATGCGCGATCATGTTACGCTGGCCCTTCAACATAGATAGCTGACGCCGCATGGCGCCGGTCGGTATGTTGCAAAGTTGCCACTACTGATGCCAACGCGATTTGGTAATGAAATTTTAAGGGATGATGAACGGCTATTTGGGGAGCTGATAGAGATTGCATTTTGCAGAGACTTACTGCCAGCGGTGGTTGGGTTAATTGAATTTAATTCAGATTGAAGTAGCAATCATCGGAGAGTGAGTGATTGAAGTTAGCCGAGCATTAAGGGAAAAGTCAATAACGATTGCAAAAAAAAAAATACTAATAAAAAATTCACGGTCAATCGAACAACGTTAAATGAGATTCTAATTTAATTATAACTTTGAGTGAGAGGCGGCTTCCGGATACATGTTGTGACAGTTGAATTTTGTAGAATTTACAAGAGCAAGTGACAACGTTCAGCTCAGGGGTTGATGTTCGACTTGTTTTATTGATTTAAGTCAAGCAAACGTTTTAAAGAAATTTATTCGTTGGTCGGAAGACTAATTCGGTAGACAGATGTCGCTATTTGAGGTCATTAAGTGGTGCTTCATCATAATTTCGAATGGTCAAAAGTGCCAGATTCTCCTTTAAATATTATGGTCGTTGTTTACAGGGATGGTTTCAGTAAGCCGAGTTTGCTCATCGATCAATATCAGACTGTCGTAAGGCATGGTCATTCACCAAGACGTGTCATTCTATTAATATTTAACTATTATTGTGATAACTTTTGATAAACAAACGCGAGGAGGTTATTGAATATGGATCGACAGACACTCGCACGATGTTTTCACAGTTTTTCTAGCGAAGTGTTGTGGGGTACACATGTATCGAGAGTAGTAAAATAAAACAAACCAAATAAAATAAACAAGTAATCATGTATTGTGTTTGCAAGAAAAAAGCGGACAGAAGTAGTGATAGAATAGAGTGTTGTGATTGTAAAATTCGTTTTCACGGGAGTTGTGTTAATATTTTACCCGATGATGTTGATTTTATGAAAAAGAACAAAAACTCTTGCACGTCATTACGTAGAGATTCTCTAACAGCACAAAATTCCCCTATACCTACCTCTTTTACTCATCAAAAAGATCTTAATCAAAACATTGAACCACAAATGCATGAAAACGAATCAAACGAATCACTTAAAACGAATATACAATGAAATTTTCGAATTAAAAAATGTTAACTTAGACTTCTTATCTCGTTTATCCGACCTACAATCAGAAAATATCCAACTTAAAGCTAAAGTCAGTGTCTTACAAGAAAAACTACATCTTTTAGAGCAGTCGAATATTTCAAATGTCATTGAGATCGTGAATGTACCTTGTGTTGACCCTTTAAGTGCAACGCAAGTGACAGTGGATCTCGTTCGTGATGGACTTGGTGTACAAATGTGCGAAAAAGACATTGATCATTGCTACATAAAAAAAATTAAAAACAAAAGAGGAACTTCAACGAGCGGTGATACCAATACATCGAAACCAGGAGAAGAAAAAGCCAGCAACAGCACCAACATTCTTGTCATTAAATTGACCCGCCGCCACACGAAGGAATGCATAATGAGAGCGAAAAGCAAACATAAGCTCACTGCGAAATTTTTTGGTGAGAGCTTTGACAACAAACGCATCTATATAAATGATAGTTTGACTCCTCATATACGAGAAATATTTAATGCAGCAAAGAAAGTAAAAGAGGAAAAGAAGTATGACTACATATGGGTTAGGAATCATATTATATATTTGCGTAAAAAAGAAGGGGATGATGCTATTAAAGTTAGGTGTTTGGAGGATATCAATAATTTATAGATATAATTTATTATTGTTTTAAATATGAACTATGTCCCTTCGGTAGATGCAAAAAAATAATCAAATCATTAACCCTACTACGAGTGTATTTATACACCAAAACATTCGTAGCTTGAGAACAAACTATAGTTCTTTTGTTGCTCATATCGATTCATTAAATTTGTTAGCTGATTTTATAATCTTGACTGAGATCTGGTTGTACGACGGGGAAAAATCCTATTACAAAATTCCAGGTTATGAGTTTGAGGTCTTTTTAATTCTTTAATTCACTATTTTATTACAATCGGAAAATTAATACCATATGTACGTGCCTTTGACAGCTCGGCTGAATGGAGAGAGAGAGAGGGACATAGCAACGTTTGCATTTATATATGTTGCGCTAACTTGGTCAGTGACGACATCTATGCCTTTATCTTCGAAACTCTTTATTTACATCAAATTAGCATATTTAAATATTTCGCGGCTAAGACGTCGCTACAAGTTAATAGATAATTGTAACAATTCTTATTGTGCTGGTGGATTAGCAGTTTATGTAAAAGAAATACAAATACAAATGTGGAAGAGTAAAATATAACTTGAGTAGCGCAGATGTTGTCAAAATTACTTGCAACATTAATAAAGAATTTTTTACAATTTTATGTTTATATCGACTGCATGAAAAAGGGTTGAGTTTAAATGTTTTCATGGAAGAATTGAATGAGCTTCTGCTAAGCATAAAGTCAAAGAATTTGATTGTTTTAGGAGACATAAACATTAATATCTTAAAGGAAACTAGTGATTCTGACAAATATTTGCTTTTGATGTCTTCATTTGGCTTAAAGTATTGTATTGATCATGTGTTTGTTAGGTTTCAAAAAAAGAGAAAAGTCTTAAGTGAAGTTCTTGATTTAAAGATAACGGATCATTGTATGACTTGCCTCGAAATAGAGCTTGGAAATGAGAGACAATCTAAGAAATATATTCCTTTTCCTGTAAAAAAAAACTATAGATTATTTCTGTTTGGTGAATGCCTTAAAAACATTAAAAAGACACATAGATATTTCGACTAGAATGCAACCACAGACCAACACTAAACTTAAACGACTAAAACCTTGGATTGGAAAAAATTTGTTGAAATCCATAAACGAGAAAAATTTACTTCGCAAAACAATTAAAAACAACCCGCAAAACGTAAATTGAACAAAGCAGAACAGAAAGAAAGCTTTGCCATGAAGTGAAGCTGAAAGTAGCTTTAAGTAAAAACAGTTTTTATTCAGCAAAGTTTGAAAACTGTAGTGGAAATGTTAAAAAGGAATGGAGAGTTGTAAACAGTATCTTAGGTAATGGCAGCAGTAGGGTTAGCCCCTGTGAAATTGAGGTAGACAATGTTCTAATTCGTGATCCCACAAAAATTGCAAATACCTTTAACAAGTTTTTTGCCACTGTTGCAACGAAATTGCAGCCTAAGCACTCTCCTTCCGGTTGCAATTGTAACTCATATCCGGATATTACAGATGATGGTTTTCAAACAAATAGTTTTGTTTTTCAGTCTTTTCCAATGGTGAACTCTATAAAGAGATAATAAGTTTAAATAATAAAAAATCTTGTACTTCCGATGGTATTACGAACTGTCTTGTAAAACGCATAGCTTTTTTTATTGTTGACGTGTTGTGTCATATATTCAATGTGAGTGTCAAGTGTGGTATCTTTCCGTCAGGTCTAAAAACGGCTGAAGTAATTCCTCTTTACAAAAAAGGTTGTAGAAAATCGGTAAGTCAATACAGACCAATATCCTTGCTTCCAACCTTTTCCAAACTTTTTGAAAAAACGATGTCTAAACAAAAACCATTTCTTTTACCACCAACAGTATGGTTTTCAAGAAGGCAGATCGACGGAAGATGCCATTTTGAAATTTTGTAGTGAGCTATGCGATGGTTTTAACACAAAAAAAAGTCCCATGGCTTTATTTATAGATATGACCAAGGCTTTTGACATGGTGAACCATAAAATTCTCTTGAACAAACTCTACAAAGCTGTATTGAATTGATTTCGAAACGAGATCTTTAGCGAGAAGTTAGAATTACAAGTTGGAGTTCCACAAGGCTCTGTTTTGGGTCCGATTCTTTTTTAATATATGTCAACTCGGTTTTCAAACAAAATTATTATGGAAACATTATAGCTTATTTGAATCGGTAACTAGAATCCAAAGTGATTTACAACGATTGAGCCAGTGGTTTGCCAAACATGAACTTATTCTTAGCGAAAAAATTAAGCGTATGCTTTGCAGCTTAAAAAATTCACCTTTGCTTGAGACTAATATTATTTTTCATTCAGCTGGTTGCCCAAGGCTCTCAATGTTCACTCATAATTTTGGAAAAGTTAACTTTTGTGTCAGATGCAACATGTTGCTTAAACTGTTTCAAAATAGATTCTGTTGAATCTTTCAAGTACCTTGGAGTTTCAATAGATAGAAATTTAAGTTGGAAAACACACGCGACTGAATTAAAAGTTTACTTGAGATGTGCAACGCGCAAAATGTTTTTAACTGTTATTTATTATGGAATCATAAATTCGAAGCTTGAATATGGCTTGACAAGCTGGGGTGGAGCTTACAATAATGTGATGGAACCATTACTTATAGCACAAAAACACATTGTCAGGATTATTTGTAGAAAAAGTTGAATAACAAGTAGCTGGCCATTATTTCGCGATCTAAAAATTCTGCCTTTGAAACACCTATATGTTTATAAGGTCCTAAAAGTCTTTTTCATTCGCAGTGGCTACAACACAATGTTTAGAAATTCAAATGTATATGGATTAAGAGTTAATTCTCAACAACTTTTGAAAGTTCCAGTTTCCCAAAGAACACATTTTACTAACTTTTACACTGTTTCGGCACCTACGCTATTTAATAGATTACCTTACGAAATAAGATCGCTTAGAATGCGGTATTCTTTTCTTAATAAAATAAAAATCTGGCTATTTTCATTGGATATTTCCCAAGTCAAAAATTTGTTTATGAGCATAGTTTAAGTTCAATTGTTTCTATTGTTTGTTAAACTTGTTTGAAATTGAATTTATTATATTGAATCTATTTTATAATATTATTTTATTTATTTTTTATTTGTTCCTTAATAACTTAAAAAAAAACCCCACATTGTTTTTTATATATATGCGGGTCATTCGCTACCAATCTTTAATCGATTAAAGAATGAACCTTTTCTTTTTCTTTATTCCTCAATTGCTTATATTGTAAGGCATCATCCTCAAAGATAAAAGACCACAATAAAAAAGACCACAAAAAACGCCCTACTGTCGCTGACTTGGTGCTGAAAATGAATGAACAAGATCATGATTTGTCTGGGTACATAAGCAAATAAAACTGTCTCACCTGGAGCTCCGAAAACGAGGAGAAATAATGGAGTAACCTCTCTATCCACAACGAAAGGTAGCGGTGTCATTGGGCCATATTTTTTCAAAACGATGCTGGTACGACCGTTTCAGTGAATGGATTGCGTTACTGAGCGATGTTAATTGACTTTTTTTTGGTCCGAAATTGATAATATAGACGTGGACAGCGTTTATATTCAGCGAAACGACGCCATATGCCACACATCTGGTGAAACAATAGCTCTATTGCGTGACAAATTTCTTGGGCGTGTGACTGCTCGAAATGGAGACTTTAATTCAAAGACCGCCGAGATCATGCATCTATGCCAATGCTCCATAAACGATTCATGCACTAAATGGAAATATCAGAGCTGTTATTCGCGAAATACAATCGTAATTATGCGAAACCGTGATGATAAATTTCATCAAAAGCATGACTATTTTTAGGCACAGCAGATGTGGATATTTGGCACATATTTTATTCCATTACTAACCTCAGAGCTTGTATTTTATAACAAAATAAAAATATCACCACTCTTCACAAAAGTGCTACGTTTCTCTATTAATTTAAAATGGCACCTCTTGTTGGATGACCCTGTATAAATAAAAAGAACAAAAGTTTTCCGTAGTTAGTGGCACACAGTTGGTGATTGGTTTTGTTTCCAAAGCCAAATGATATTAGGCTTGGTTCTGCAGTACTTTTCGCTTTCTTAGAAAATAGTAAATTGAGTGTAAGTAGTCGTAGGTCTTCAAGGCTGTCTCCCTTAAATGCAACCTTTAAATGATTGCTTCCATGTTACTCTCCGTTTTTCCGGCCACCTCCGTCAAATTCACGTGTCTTCCATCAGGTGTTTTGCTCCTGTGGGGGCTATATTCTATATATGGGCTCCAGTATCTAGGATATTTCCTACACGAGGACTTGTGTACATATTCCAAAAGGTGACTAAACAGTTTTGTACGGGATGCGCATTCGAAAATCTATGGAAATCACTGTAGTAATGTACACGCATCTCATTTGTTACTCGTTTTCTGAACTTATATCCTCAAAGTATTCATATAGTGGACGCCAGATGGATAAAGTATATCCAGACTGAACCCAGGAAGACAGTCCCAGGCTCACCTAACACATGACAAGGATTTTTTTATCTTTCTGTCGGAACAGCGCACTCGACAAAGAACTAGTCCATTGTGCTCCTTGTAAGTTCATTTTTAATGGAATTGTTCAGTCTTTCAAAGAATCAGCACCCACTCCCACGTCAAAGCCGAGCACCTGCAGCCTGATGCGAGTGTAAGCCGGAAATTCACAGAGGTGTCGTCATCACTTTCACTCAGACAAAAAAATTCTGCGTGTGAAGGCATAACACTGACACGTAGATTTGGCTGTTATAAGAGTTTGAAGCAATGAAAAAAATACTGGGAATTATATCTCGAATCACTCTGAGTGAAGAAAAACTCTCCGTCCTATTCGGACTCCCACCCCTGGAGAGCAAACATAGAAACCAAACACACCTGAGTTTCAAACCACTACAAAAACAATTTTCCTTTGTCCTCCTTCTATCTTTCCGCCCGCGCCCTGGCAACAGTAAAAGGGTATCAACCCCTTAGGCGCGCGTAAATTATAAAAAAAAAAAAAAAAAAAAAAAAAAAAGGCGTTGTAGGATGTTGTACCACTTATGTCCAGCACATACATATAAGTGTTTAGTAGAAGTGTAGTGCACCATCACGATACCAGTAAGCAACCTCCAGTCTTTCCTGTTGCGGGACAGCAATGAGGCCACTGACTTCTTAGAAACGCCGGGAAGCACTCGTTTGGTCTGCCTGCAGCGTGAAAATGTCAATAAAAGCCTTAACCAGTGACGCAGGCAAACCTAACGTAGATTCGGGTCATAAAAAGTTAATCGGGGATTTTATTTACCATGACCCCATTCTGACCTAGGATCCAGAAAAGGCTTAGTAAATTTAGCCTTCCGACTGCATTCAGTGATGTCTTGCATTCTCGAGTTCAGCAAGGCTCTAAATCCCGCTTGGCTATCTCTACAGATGCAAATTCTTCGCCCCCTAACGTTATCGTCCTCCAGAAAGACACCAGCGCCGCATCCTATATCGGTTTTGGATTCATCCGTGAAGACCCGACTGCATTCCTTTCCTGGCTCACGTTCTGCCCTATACCACACTTGGACACAGTGAAAGTCGATTTCGTATTTTTTTCTACATCACGAGTTCTGGTGTCTTTGTATCAGACGGCATGTCCATAAGGCCAGAGTCAAAACTTAGTTGGCGCGCAACGTCATCAAAGCTCTAACGCGTGTTGTACCAAAGACCAGGTCTTTTTAAACGGAAGATGGCTTTGAGAGTGAAGACCATGATATGGATACTCGTATCAAGGGGAGGGAGATAAGGATTTGCTTCTGGTTTTTGTAGGACCGGAAGCCTGATTTGCGGTAGCATATCGGAGAAATTTGTGTTCAGATCTTCTTCTTTGAAGTACGTCCCAACAGTTCCTCTCAACTCAGCCGTCTTTTTGCAGAGCAGTTTTGCACGATTGATCTCGTGTTTGACCCGCCGGTCTTTATCGTCAAACTATCTTGTTTGTGATGTCTTTATGAAACCCAGCATATCAGCGTTAGCATTTTTGATGGACTCCTTGCAGTATTGCCCCTAATTCTCTGTACTTGATGCTGGTGATGCGATGAGAGATTATGTGTGAGGTTGACATACGAGTATGATGACTTTTTTACAGTATTTTTCTAGTAAAATATTGATTATTGGATAGTGATCCGAGTCAATGTTGGCATCTCCAACTGTATGGACGTCTGGAATATGAAATGGGTATCTCTCGTCTATCGCACCATGACCAATCTGGTTCGTCGTCGTCACTATATCTATTGGAGATCCTTTGATAAGGAAACCCGTGTTTGCCAGAGAGATATTCCGTCCATTGGCTCATCAGTCAGACATTATGCAGTCGCTACTAAAAGGATCTTCCATCCTATTCTGGCATTAAGGACACTGCGTTTGATTTTTAGGAGTTCGTAGAAGCTATTCATGGCAGTGTCACCTTCCTGCTATGTTGGAGCGGGCAAGCATATTAGGTTGACTTTAAAGAATAAGGATTGTCACCAGTCTAGAGCACAGAACCTTATCATTAAACCAGGTTTTAATAAAAAAAACCGATGTGATAAAATAACAATTGCAGTTTGTGGTCGTTCTCTCGTTTTGGTCCATCTATCTTATTTTTAGGTGGCTGTTGTGTTAACCTTATTACCCTCCAATATCTCCATTAGCTGTTCGGGAGCAACTGGTTTATAAGGAGTCCTCACATCCCAGGTGTATACCCGAACGTCGTAGTCCTTTCGATGTTTCGATGTGGAAAATTGTGAAGCTTGTGAAGCGATAGGTGACGTGTTGTCTACAAATTACCTCTAGCATCAGGCCCACCTTTGTCGTAAATTTTATATGTAGAGACGTACTTAAAATATACTAATACCTCAATCGGCTTGTAACCCCAATTTTTGGTTCTACCCAGACCAGTAAGATAGGTTTCAAGTATTCAACTGTAGAGTTTTAGCCATCGTTAGTTCACTTGGAAGGTCCTATAAGAAGATGATGTTGCGATTTTCCCACCACCACTCTACGCCAACCTGACTCACAGACTTTGTATATACCAGTTTCTATTAAAAATATTTAAACAATGCTGTCAAGTTTGGTCTTTTCCGTTGGTTATCTCAACTGAAGTCCTGTCATGTGGGAATATCAAACGTTCTGAATATCATATGGTCTGACAGATCACATTATCCAGGTCTCAAGGTTACGCCACCATGCATTCCGCATTCCAGCCCACCGAGTCCTCTTTGAATGGGAAAAGGAAATGTCAAGATTGCACTTCAGAAGCTCCTTCCAGAAACCTCGTTTTCCGCGAACCAAATTATTTCCTCATAATACCTTTGGAAATAAGTTCAAAATCTACAACCGTTTGTCTGGCAGAAAAAGGCAATTACTCAGTCCACCTCCTCCACATCATCCTGCAAAAGAAAAGGAAAAAGAATTTTGCATTCTCCTTAAACTCAAATAAACAACTTGTCAGATACACAAAGATGTCCGCAAAGTTGTCCTTCTCTTTAAATCACTTAAATCCGGACTGAGGTTTCCACAAAATTACAACACGTATGCTTAGACAATTTCGAATTAATGAAATCTAAACTGAGAGCGAAATACATGCCCGTACGAGTATACCGAAAGAGGGCAAACAAATTAAAGAAATAATAGATATTCGTAAGCGGATACAGAATTCGACCAATCGGTTGGCCCAATGCCAGGATAAAAATGTCACCGCGCCCAAGTGACAGTGGTGAATTGATTTTCTTGTTTTTTTTTGTATATTTCGCGCGCCAAAAGCATCGAAAAACTCAGCTAAGACGAAACAAAATAGAGCAGAACAGAAATACGAACATGAATCAAATTAATATTCCAAACCGAACATCACCGACAAAGGTGAAGAGGTGGAACAGGTTGCGTATACGCAACAGAAAGCCTCTGCGGTTACGGGTACGCCTCGTAGAAACGTAGAATTTTGGACGCGAGGCACATCCTCAGATTTCGAACGACAGGTGGAATTATGTTGTCGCTCACCTTTCTGTCTATTTTAATGATTTTTACTTTGCCTTCACCTCAATTCTTTCTTTTTGTCGGCCTTCCTTTCCTTTCCTGTTTTTTTTTTTGTTTTTCTTTTCTTTTTGGGAGCTCCCATGGTTTAATATTTAATGAAAATACTGTCACCCGCCTTGGAATGATGATGAGAAAAGGGGTGAAGTGAGTGGTGTTGACTGCTGAGTTGGCAAGCAGGCAATACCTACGAACACCTACCCCCTGCTGGCGGCTCTAAGTGTATGTGAACGAGCGCTCGTATATTTTCATTGTGGCATTTAGAACATGGTCTAATTCATAAAACACGAATACGAATTTTGCGAATTTGGCGGAAGTATGAGGTGTACTCGTAGTTGTCAGTTAATGTCATGTAGAGTGCGTGACAGCAGCTCGTGAAAGGTTTAATATTTAGTGAACATTACCGCGCGAGTAAAGTGCTTTGCAATTGGGGGTGTGATGGCGCATAAACACGCGTATTTTAAGCGGAAGTTGTGCGGGGGCTATGTTCGACAAGTGCACAAACATGATTTTTGTCGATGTCAAAATTGGAATTCTCCCCCCCTCCCACAGGTGTGCGTGGTCTATAAATATAGTTTACGCTGTCCGTGGCGACATTCTAATGAATAGGAAATTGTTAGGCATGGTATGATACGTATTGATTTCTTTGTAGTACAAACTTAAGCACACAATGATGACTTTTTGGGATGGGAATAGCCTAAAGGTCATGTCATGTTGGATTTGATTGGCAGTAATAAGAACTTGAGCATGGGCGTTTAAGAAAGAGATGACATCCTTCATTTACACGAAAATATGACATTTGTCCCCAAGATACTCTTTTCACCCTTTATCAACGCAGAAGTCTATATGGAAGTGAGTTAGATTATATCAGTCTCAGAAGTAGGGTAAATGCTTTGTCTATATTACAATTAGCTTAAGGTTAAAACTTTACAGCCTTTGCAATCTAGTGGCAATCGATTATCCTTCGAGGTTTACCAATGTTTTCCGATAGCTAAATCTAAGGTTAACTAATCACTTGGGCCTTAACTCCGTAAACGCATTGTTAATTGTTAATATCTTAGAGTACAAAAGCGTACGAAAAGTAGTGAAAAGGGAAAGAGATCAGTTAATCCCTACCGGTAGAGCAATACTAATTTTTGACGGAATCCGGCTTCCAGATGAAATTAGAAATCGCTGGGTCAACTGTAAAGTATACTATGTCAACGACTCGGTCACACTAAAAACCGCTCCACAAATGCAGCGGTTTGTAAAGAATGTTGCCTCCCCCTAGATTCGGGAAAGTTGTGTACGAAAGTACTGCGTCTGCTCGAAATGCGAGGGACCAGCGTATCCGTCATTTCTCCGCTACAAAGCGGAAAATAAAATAAAAGTCCGACAAAAAAACATATTATTTTCCTTCGATCGAAGTAAAACAGTGTAGATCGTAAGCAGTATAGTTGTATTTGCGTCTGTTGTTACACTGGTTGTGTGACAAAATTCATAAAGAGAAGGTGACTTTTAACTTCATTTCTGAAAAGAGTAAAATGTTGGCAATATGGAATACAAAGGTATAGGTTAAAGGGAATAGTATTCCATATTATCAGCATTTTCCTTTTATGACGGCAAAAACCAAAACCCAAAATTTTAATGCTGTAGATGGCCAGAAAGACTCAAAGCAAAGCGCAAACAATGGAAACCAGAGGATATGGAACAGCCCATTAAATGCGTGAGTTCGGAGCAAATGGGTTATCTTAAAGCTTCAAGAGCATTCAATGTCCCCCGCGGAACTCCAACCGAATTATCATACATTCCTCTTGAAGGAAAAAGCCATCTTCACAAATGAAATGAAATCTGAGCTCGTCAAAGAGATGGAACCGCGTTACTTTGGGTTAACCCAATTAGATGTCGTGTCCAATTGGCAATGAGGAATAACATTCCAAACCAATATTCGGTTTTAAAGCAATGTGCTGGACGTGATTGGCTCAAAGGATTTTTGAAAAGGCATGGACAAGAGCTCTCAATCCGGAAACCGGCAGGTTTACTAGAACAAATGTATATATTTCTTTTGGGCTTCTAAGACCGTACAACGATCGGTATAATTTTCCACCAGATCGGATATATAATGTTGACGAGGTCGGTTTTTCGATAGTTCAGATAAACAGCCAAAAATATTGGCCACGAAAGGAAAACGGCAGATTGGTATTTTGACATCTGCTGAAAGGGTATCCCTTGTAACGCTAGTAATAGCTATGAGTGCCAGTGGACAAATCGTGCCGCCACTTTTTGTCTTTTCTAGGAAGAACGAAAATGTCCAATTAAGGAAAAATGCTCCACCTGGTTCAATCGCTGCATTTCATCCTTCGGGATGGATTCATCTTAAGGGGCACACCTAGTGTGAAATTTAAAAAAAAAATCGATTTTTTTTTTCATATTTCCATAAGTTATACCTTTAAAAATAACATACTAAAATTTTAAATCGATATCTCAAATAGTTTTTGAGTTACAGCCATTTGAAGAGTAACTGCTCGGCAGTTAATAGTTGTATTAGCATACGGGACGTACCTGAGGTATTGTTCGGAGTCTACCGTCTCTTTCTAATGGTTGCAACCGTTTTAATACGATTCCAGTTTCTATTGTAGGCTTACAGGTATACAGACATATATATGCGCCTGGAATAGCAGATTAGCTGTAAGTTTGATTTTAATCCATTTATAACAGTGAAAACGATCATTTTATCTTTAAATGCGTTTTTCTCGAAACAGCATTTTTCAAATTTGCTGCAGTGATAACTCGGAGACAAATGATCCGATCACTATCAAATCTTTTCTGCATATATATAGTTTTCCATACAATGGCCTACCAGTTTTTTGATCTGATCAAAAATTGGGTAAAATTCAACTTTTTTTTTTAAAAAACGCCGCCATTTTGTCAATTTTCGATTTTTTTTTTTCGATCCTAGGTCATTGTACGGACAATATCTTCTAGTTTAACGAGAATTATTTTTTTTTATATTTCATCCACGGAGAAGGCCGGAATCACTGCAGCAGTGGAGGACCTTTTTTTTAGCGCCGTCGGAGATCGCGTGTATCTGGAAAAATATTAAATTTTTTTCTTTAAAAATTTTACTGTGTATTCTTAAAATATGTATAAATATACCCTTAAAATTCTAAAACAATTGATACAGTAGTTTTTTTTTTAAATTCCCAAAAATCGCCTTTTTTTAGGCTGTCACACTAGGTGTGCCCCTTACTATTTTTACAAAATTATTTCAGGATTTCGTTAAAAAAGTAAAACCGTCAGAGGATTCACCAGTGTTATTAATTTTCGACGGTCATTTTAGTCACAGTCGCTTCCAAGATGCAGCTTCTTGATATATTTTTTATGGCGCCTTTAAAGCCTTTATACAGTGAGGCTATTTGATTGTTTTTAAGTCAGCGGGGCCGAAAAGTCACGCTATATGACGTTGCAGAACTATTCTCCAAAGCATATTTAAGGTGTCAAATAGCAGAAATAGCTGTTAACGGGTTTATGTAAATATACAGGCATTTATCCTTTTGATCCACATATTTTTACTGACGCTGATTTTATTGGTGCTGGGGAAGGTGATATGTCGGTTGTTCATCAAGAGAAAGAGACCGTTGATAATAATCCTCGAACTCCACCAAGAACCTCGAAATCAAATTTGAATCATACGATTTCTCCTTGGGATATACCCTGACAGTTGCTTTAAGTCAGAAGAAATCAAATAGGCGAAGAAAAGTCACCCAAGAGGCTGTTATAAACGAAACAACTTACAAAAACTGCCTCAACAAATAAGACGTTTCAAAAACAGGGACAAATTTGTGACAAAAAATTCTTTGAAACTATAAAAAAAAGAAGTGCTGAAAAGGAAAAGGAATCTGATACTCGTATGTTACCATCCGCTTCAAAAGCATGTCGCAAAAAGCAGCCCTAATGCAAAAGGGATTCGCCAAACGATTCATCAAGTGATTCTTCTGTAAGTTTTGTGGCTGATGACAAAAGTTCTGATGAATTAGGGTCAGTGTTCGATCCTGAACCTCGTGAAGGCGTAAACTGCAATGTCTGTGACGAATCCTACCCTGATGGTCTTTTATGTGGCAGACGTATTCAATGCAACATGTGCTCACATAAGAAGTGTTTCAAAACATTATATCTATGTAAATATTGTGAAAATTTATTTATATAATTCAAACTTTATATGTATCTAAGAAAATGAATCTACAAAAAATAAAAATTCGTTGTTTGGTAATATGGAATATTCAATATAACACGCACATTTTGTTGGGCTAAGATATTTGACCTTTTAAGTAAATTTTCATATTGTGGCACTTTTAGCGTAGGTACCTGAATACATATTAGTTTTTTTTGAAATATTTGACAGGAATTTTGGTCCAAAAATGTAAGCGCAACTTCAAAATAAAAAAGCTGTATTCCATATTACCCTAACTTACTCTACCATTTAGTCGGAATTGTAGTTAGGCTGGTAGGTTTTCTACCCTCCGATTGAATTTAATAACACTACTAGCAGAGGAATTCATTATTTCGTTCGATCCGAATTGCTTCCTGAAGAAAATCTTCCATCTAATTCCGTTGAGGGCTGGACATTAACATAAGATTTGTTCAACAGTTTCGTCTTCTTCAGGACAAAGTCGGCACTCCAGAGAGCCGACTAGATTTTGTTGAGGTGATATCTTAAGCCGTGATGTCATATGAGGTAACCTACTAAGTTTTTGATATCGTGCCTACTTAGATTTTGGCATCTATTGGAATTTTTGTTGAATATGCGATGCATCTCGAATGCTCCCAGCTATTAGTAGCTGAAATGACTCCCAATATAGGAGTGTTGCAGAAGGTTTCAGGTCCATTAAATGTAGTTTCTGAGCCCTTTCTGGCCAGTTCGTCGGCCTATTCATTCCCATCAATGCTCTCATGAACAGGACAGTACAGACAGGACCACCACAGTTTGGTATTGTTCCTGGAGCTTAGTGTTTGGAGGGTTTCGAAGCAGTGTCAATGGTGCGCGAGCTAAGGGAATTTATATGAGTTATGAGTATTTGACTATATGGATGTTTGCGCCTTTGATACCAGAGTTGTAAATATGGCTGGCACATACTTGAATAGGGTGGAGATCTGCCTGAAATACACTGGGCCTTTTGCCCATAACTCTGGTATGCATATATCGGGTTTTCCCATAAGGACTGGACAACTTTTTTTTTAAATAAAACGCAAACCATTTGAGATATTTCAAAAACTTTATTATCGGGTTGAAGTACAATCAAAACATTTATGAGTGGAACTCGACTTCGTTCATATGGTCACCGCGGGCACGTTTGCACGAACGAGGCGGCCAATCGACTGGCCCATGTCTTGAGATAACACGCTCACCATACTTACTCTTCAATAAATCGATTGTAGCGTGTGCTGTGTGGCTTGTGGCATCATCCTCTTGAAACCACATGTCGTCCAAGTCCATATCTTCCAATTCGGGCCGAAAATAATCGATGATCATGGCGCAATAACGCTGACCATTCACAGCAACGTGACGATTGTTATCGTCGACGAAAAAATATGACCCAATAACGCCGCCGGCATGCAAACCGCACCAAACAGTTATTTTTGTGGATGAAGTGGTGATTCATGAAGCACATGTGGATTTTCACCCGACCAATAGCGCATATTTTGCTTATTGACGAACCCATTCAGCCAAAAATGAGCTCCGTCACTGAAGATGATTTTGCGATGAAATTCATCATCCAGAACCCAATCGGAGAACGTATTTACGTCGCTTCAAATGGTCCATCGGCTTCAATTCTTGAGTCAGCTTGATCTTGTATGGGTGTAAACCAAGATCCATACGCAAAATACGCCATAATGTGGTCTGAGCGATGCCCAGTTCTTGAGAACACCGCGGAATTGACTGATTTGGATCGTTTGCTACCAACCCGTTGTCTCACGGACACGGCAACATCACACAACGAATATGTACTCAAATTTTTGGACTAAACTTGTTATTGTCTGTCTACTAGGGCGAGAATTACGGAGTTAACGCTCTTAAAGTTGCAGTCACCGACTCCGAATTTCGGTAGAAAATTTTTATAATTTGCAGACGTTGCTCATTAGTGTACTTTACCATGGTGAAAATGTTGAGTTTACTGAATAAATTGACAGTGACAGTTTGATGATTAGTGAAAGAGTGCGTTCACAAATTAAATTCAAAGTTGTCATGTCCCTATTGGAAAACCCTTTATTTAGGTTGCATCCGTGTATTCAAGCTCCCACTCCGGATTCTATTTTAGAACCATCCGTATGCCACTTTATGCCATTATTACTGTTTGGTGGGTCATTACTAACTCATTCTTCTTTGCTGGAAATCACCGTGGAGAAGCCTTTATTGAAGCACAATATTTTTTGAAGGCGGTCTATTACCGTGCAGATCATATCAAATTCCGGTATTTCGGAGAGCAGGGTCCTTAGGGCAGTGTGTTCGCTAAGACTTAAATCTTTAATTTGTATCAGACTTGGATGTGATGCGTAAAGTAGTTTATATCGGAGCTGTGCGACAGGCTCTGAAGGCTCCGGAAATGCTCAGACATGCAAGACGTTGTACTCTGTTGAGCTTTAAAATAACTTTTTACCATACTATTGAAACATATGTTATGAAAATGAAACTAATTAAAAGAAACACACCCCTCCTACTATCACTCCAATAGGTGAAGCTCCAACATAGAAATTTAATTTATCCAACAAACCACCAACATCATCGATCATCGCTGAATACCACAAATCGAGAATCAGTCTCCAATTGACCTTTGTACATTGTTTAACAAATTTAAGTACAAACATTCTTATTTGCACAAAAATATTCTTCGAAAATATTATGCAGATCGTCTGCAATAAAGCCAAACGTTTTCAAGACATTGCGGCCACAGAGTCTGTAATTGGCATTGATCTTTGAGTACTCACTTCTGTCTACTCCTTCCATATTGACGATTATATTGTGTAACAAACAAATGATTTTTGTGATAAGCTTCGCATTATGAACATTTATCTCCATCTCTTTTGTTAGATAGGTGCTTCCAGTTGGGCTCTACAAGATGGTTGAGGTCTTCTTCTAGTTTTGGGCGCCACCTAAGATGAGATCTTCCTCTACTGCGTTGTTCATCCGAGTCAGAATCGAAGATTCTACGGGCCGGGGCATTGGTGTCCATTCGCTTTATAAATATATTGCAGCCACCTCAGGCGACAGATGCGCAGTTTTCTGACTAGGTAGATGTCGCTGTGTAGCTCGTATAGTTCGTCGTTGAATCTTCTCCTCCAAAGCCCATCAACGCGAACGGGATCGACAATTTTTGAAGGATTTTTCTCTCGAAACGACTAAGGATATCCTCATCTGCTTCTGTGCCATAAAGTAGGACTGGGATGATCAAGGTCTTATGTTATATAGAGTCTCCATAGTTCTCCTTACTACCCAATTGAATTTCTAGCCCAAAGAAAGAGCGATTGGGAAGAGTGATTGTTTGTTTTTCTTCTGCTGAGGTGTTGTTGGCAGAATTCATAGCAGAGCCATGTTAGGCAAAATCCCTAACTACCTCGAAATTATATTATAGCTGTCGATTGTGATATTCTGTCCAATTCATTGATGTTGTGTGTACCTTCTTGTTGACAGCATATGCATGGTTATTTCCTCATTTACACCCATTTTTACAGCCCGCTAAGTGTTTCCAAATAAGTCGATATCATCGGCGTACGCCAGCAGTTGCACAGATTTTTTAAAGGTTGTGCCTCCAGTGTTCACTTGTGAGTTCCGCTCAGTTCGTTCTAGTATGATGTTAAAGAAGTCACATAATAGCGTGGTACCATGTAGAAGACCTTATTTGATATCAAAAGTCTCGGTTAGGGCGTTACCGACTTTGACGGAGCAGCGAGCTTCTAAATATCATTCCGCACAGGCGGGCTAAGTTGGCAGGGATGTCAAAACTATATAGCTCGTCTCTATATATGCTGCCATGTGCGGCCTTAAAATCGATAAAAAGATCGTGGGTATGGATTTGGACCAGTTTCCAGTTTCCAGGATCTGCCGGGGTCTGGACTTTCTTAGTCTGAAACCGCATTGATAGAGACCAATCAGGTTGCTAGCGAACGGTTCACATAATATGGCAGAAAAGATCTTGTATCCAATGTTGAGGAGACTTACACCTCTATAGCTGTCGCAGTTGGGAGGGTCTCCTTTTTGGTGAGAAATGAAGTGAAAAAGAAATGGATGGACAAAAGTTCCTTTATACAATCTGCAGAAATTTTTTTTTTATATTCTCAGCACCAACTGTGACTCTTCTACAAAAATTTACTTCTTCATATCCACACACTTCTGTACGGGTCGTGTTGCACTGACACATTCTTTTTACCTGCTGGTAAAACTGCCGTACATTATTCCTGGAGCACAACCTCTCAATACTTTCTATTTTGCGCCTCTCGTACTGTTTTTCCTTTTTCTGGAGAAGGCGATGTTCCTCCCGTCTCTTCTGCTCGTAGAGCTCGTAGTGCTCACGAGCAACTCTCGTCCTTCGTAGTAGCGCCATCTTTTACACTTCTTGTTTAGCTGCATGGGATTTCTTGGTTGTGGTCGGGAGGAACCCACCACATCAGCTGCTACGTGTTTGGTGGCACATTGGCAGCGTTTCCACTGGTATTCGGTACTTGATGCTGGCGGCATAGAAGTTGTTGAGATACGCATTCGGCGAAGAATCTGACGGTTTCTTGCTATTGCAGCTTTTCTGCGTTATATCTTCTCACAGTGGTTCTCCTTTGTTGTGGCGCTTGAGAAATTCGCATTCCGACCATGGCTGAAACTAGGTGGTGATCCGAGTCAATGCTGCTGACCGGAACGTTCGGACGTCCGGCATACTGGAGGTGTGCCTTACGTCTATGGGAATGCGATCAATTGGATTTAGCGTTTCCTGATCTTGAGGCCTCCAAGTCCACTTATGTATATTTAGATGAGGAAACCATGTGTTTACTATGCCGCAAAGTCAATAAGCCTAAATCCGTAGCTTAACAACTGTCCTACCAAAAGGTCCCTTCCTTCCGATTTGAATCGCATGGTACGATTTTAACGTCATACTTCAGACATTTCTCTATGGTCTTGACGAGTAGCTTTATAATCATCGAACTTATTTTCATGACATTTTTGATCGCGCTGGACTGACCCAGGCCTACAGTGATTTCAATAGAAACATCCTTAAAGTTGATTAGGCAAACGGAGTAGAATTGCTCGTATTGACCGAAGCTGCTTAACACTGTCTTATGAAGTTTGCCTCCGTTTTGAAGACTCGGGATCAATTTGGTGCAGTTGGTGGATAAAATATACTCGATTTGAGTTGACAGCGCAGGGGAGATAATGTTGAGACTTTTCGAGATAGGTTGACCTGGGTATGATCGGGCTACCAACAAACACCATTCGCTAACATGATTGCTCGATTCCAGCAATACGAGTACGTAATAAGCCACTTGCTAAACACTTCGACCATTCTTCCCATGGTACTGCCGCTAGGTACTACTTCGCGCGGCTCTTATTCTTTCGATTCTTCGCAGCTCGTTTTACACGTTTGTTATGAATCTCTGCAAATCTCAATCGAATTTTGTTCTGACCACAACATTTGATCAATTATTGACTGTGGGTTTGGTATGTCAGTTCTCCATCCCGCAAAGCATATGTCTTCTGCTCTGTGTCTTCCCCCTGATTTAGGCAGTTTGGGTAAACAGGTGAGCTATCGTGCCCGGAGCGGTGTAGATATTTCCGATGGCCACCGTGACCAGATAGGAACTGCGTTAGGTGGTAGTTACAGTCCCCGTGTTTTCGATTGTCAGTATTAATTTCAGCATCCATTAGCCTTCTGTTGTATTAATCCAACTAGTTATTGAGAGGTTTAATCGTTTTAATGCCGTTGGCGAGGTGCTGACTCAAGATTTTTCTATTGAATATTCTGAGAGTCTTGTCTGCAAGGATATCAATGGAGACCATTCCAGATATAACAAAGGCGGCTGCGAAATTATTTGAAAGCCGCTAATTGTCCTTAGCGGGCAGAGTCTGTTTGTAGACGATAGTCTCCTTTTAGATTCCTTCGTTCTTAGTGTCTCTGCACACACTGGAGCAGTATACAGAAGGATTGATGTGCTTATTCTGGAAAGTAGAATTCTTCTGATAATATCCAGGTCCACCGATATGAAGGAATATTCGCGAGAGCTGCCTGTTCTTTTTACTTTTTTCGCCTAAGTGCTTTTTGTACTGAAGTTTGTTGTCCTAAACAACTCCCAGGTACTTAATTGTTTCCTTAGATGTGATGGTTTGGTTACCGATTTGAAAATTGGTGAATTCCGGCCAATCTTCTATCTTAGAAATTGCTTCATTTGTGGCTGATTTGACTCTTGAATCTGTTTTGCTACTGTCACGATGGCTATGTCGTCGGCGAATACAATTACGTGGGCAGCGTGGCAGTGGTCCTAGGACCGATCGCTGTCTGGCATCCGCAGTGACTTTCTAGTATTTCGCGCCTTTATCCGAATTAGACATCAGCTTCCTGTTATGAAATAGTTTGTCACTATAACTATTCCTATAGTGTGTTGGGTTCATTCTAGCAAGTGCCCTACTAATTGATAACCAGCTCGCAGAGTTAAAAGCGTTTTTTAATGTTCAGCGTAACTAATGCACTGTACTTCTTTGTGCCGTAGAACCATCTTTCTCTCTCGATGGCACTCTTTGCGATATCAACTACAGCTCATATGGCATTCAAAGTTGAACGCTATTTTCTGAAGTCAAATTGGTTATCTGAGAATGTTCCTTTCTCTACTGCTATAGATTATCCTCTTGAGAATCTTTCCAATGGGCAATAGGAAGATAGCTTAAATGGTGTGTTTTCCATTTTCCGGGAAAGGTTGCAACAAGGCATTGTTGCTATAAAGAGGTGCGGTTTCTTTTTGGCAGCCGTTTTTGTTTCTTTATTCGGGATGCCGTCAGGGGCAGGGGCTTTGCTGTTTTCTATCTTTCCGCATGCTATTACCAACTCATCCAGGGTGATTAGTGGGATATTCTCGTGACTGACTTCTCTTATGATGTTGGCTGATGTTTGCGGGAAAAGTGCTCTACTATCGATCTCAACATTTTCGAGCATATAATCGGGGGGTCTACAGACTTTTTTTATATGATGTACCCCACGGACTTATGCCGGATTCTTGACAGAGATTTTTGAAGCATGTAGTTTTGCTTTCTTCGATGGTTCTAGTTAGATTGCGTCTCGCTAGTAGAGTGTCCAGCGTTCTTGCACTCTGAACTTAGCACCGAGCCTGTAAGTATTTTGCCTGGAGTGCCTTAATTTCATCGTTCCACCAGTGACACGGTGAGACCTTCCTTCTTTTTGCTCTTTTAGGCATTGATGCTTCGCATGCTACTTTTATGATAGCTGTGACATGAGACGCACTGGTTTCCGCTGTTCTACTTAAAGTCAAATCACTGTTTAACATCTCTTTGAAAGAATTGCTATCAGAAGATTTACTATTCAATTTTGAGCCCGCAAGTTTTGGTAGATGGGCCGGATCTCGATCTCCATTAATATCCTCTGATAGTCGCTATGAGTATACTCTACCCTAACTCTTCATTTGATGGTACCTAGAATAGAGTTGCTCGCAAAGGCGATGTCGACGATGAAACATACTCGCGCTTTCCGATTGTGTTTAGGAGCGCGAATGTTTCCAGTGGGGTCTGCCCTCTAATGTCAGTGAGTCTGCTGCCCCACTTTGTTACCAATGCATTAAACTCGCCTCATATATTCACTGGGGCTCTGTGGAGCACACCCGCGACTGAATGTCCAGCATCAGTTGGTATTCGCTGACTGTCAAGCTGGATCGTGCATAGTAGCTGTAAAAGTGGATAACATGTATATTTACCCACTTGTTCGCTGGCTTCTTGGGAGGTATAGCGTCCACATGTCCAAATCACTGTCTGTTTTGCCTTGTCAGAGATCAAGTTATTGGTGTATATTTGGGAGTCTGGTGCTCGTTCAACTATTTAGAGTTTGGTTGCATTAAAGGTGCTGTTCTGAGCTAGCCGACTCAATGTGCTACCACAATAGAGCATTTGCAAACATTTTTCCAGATTCGTAAGTTGGGTCTCGAACTTACAAAGGTAGACGCTGAAGAAATCCCAGTGCATTAAAGCTGATAGTATTTCAGATACTATAGCTCATCACCAGTGGAGAAAGCAAGCGGTTTGGTGACATGTGAAACGTAGCGTACAAACAGCTGAAACGAACAATGTTTACACACCTTATACGAGTACTACAGGCTCCATAAACATATTCCTTCTTAACTTTCGGATAGCTCGGGAGGCTTCGAATTGTGTTCTCCTGAGAAGCTACTATGTCCTCGTTATGACAATCGCTTTTAACCAATTTTTCAAATAACTCTGAAGATAAACTTAAATTTGAAAAAAAAACCCCACCTGCACTTCCTCTTTTAAAATTCCCGGAAACAATCATCAGAGCACACACGTTATTTACATAGCTTACTGTAGAACACGACCAAGTTTTTAATTCAACCACACGTCCCAAAATCTGGGTCAAATGTAAATGTCATTCAAGACTCCGAACACTCACTGCTTGTAGACTTTTCCAATACTCAAATCGTAAAATGTTCTTACGATCCACAATCCCTACATCCAATAACTCAACCACTACCACCACCAATAACACCAACCAACAAACAAACAAACCGTCAACTCAACGTGCATTCGCAATGAATCCATCCATCCCCGATTAATAATTAATTTTCCCTTTACTTAAGGAAAATCTAATTTCGGATTTATTCCCCATTCCTTTGGCTTTCAGATGGAGGGCAATCGATTAAATAAACCCCTACGATGCCAGCTGGAAAAGTCAGCGAACCGACCGACCGACATTGCAATAAAATTCAAGCCAACTACTAATACCTCCGTACTACCCTCAACCATCCCCAGCCCGACGAATTCAAATAAAAACTCCATTACCAAGTGCATGAGTGGAGTGGCTCAAGGTTTCTTTTGCTATTTTGCTGCCCCATGGTAAGAGGGGGTTGGTTGGCAAAAGAAAAACTATTCAATGCGAAGAAGAAGATGTTATAGCGAAACATGAAGATAAACATTATTAAAAGCTCACAAAAGGCGACTGCGATGGCGGCAAAGTCGGTGGTAAGGCAAACCTAAGACCGCCTCCGATTTGTTGTGAAAAACTTTTATCGACCTTTTGCCACAAGACACTGAACGGATACAAATAGACTTATTCCTGCAGCTCGAATGGAAGTAGCTCTCCCTCTTCGGCCGCTTTCCAGCTGCTACCGGGCGGTGTCGGCGTCGCCTTTGTTGTCGTTGTTGTCGACGTCGTCGTCGTTTTGGTCGTAAGGGAAATTGACGAACTTCTTCACATGTGCGGGAGATATTTATGCTGGAGCCCAGGAAGGGTTTTCCTTCTTTTTTTTTTTTTATTTGGAATAGAACAGGGTAGATGTACGAGTACATAGTGGAAATGGTGTAGCGACAAAAGCTATAAAAAGTCACAACATCGGTCTTTGAAGGTGAGTGAGTGGGTGGAACGTGACTGAGTTCAATAAAACACTTCGTCCTGCTGCTTCTAGTCCTATTGCCATTGCTATTGCTATTTCTACTCCCGCATCTATGTACTCGTACCGCCGCCGTTTGTATCTCGAAAGTAGTTTGGCGTTTATTCAGTTTTGTGTGACATAAGTATAGTTAAAGTGAAAGGGAAATAAAAATGCTACCAAGGGGACGAAGAGGAGCCGAAAAAAAAAAACACGAATGACAGTGTAGGGCGGTCTGATGATGATGGCAAAATTTTCGTGCCTCGTACATGATAACAGTTTTTTTTTTTTTGTTGCGGCGTACATGATCGTAAACACCATCAGGTGGCATCTACGGTGAAGTACTTTTTACTGCGTTTATGTGATCTGAATGGGGAGATATGATGACAACAGAAGCAAAGGGAGATGAAATGAAATGGGACTTTCGACTTTTATGGCTACGTTCACTTTAAGTTGATTGAGGCGGTTTTGACGTAACCACCTAACAACACATGCATTTCTGCTTAAAGGCGTCCTTATAGGCACAGATACACAGGCTTAGTGTGATGTAATTGGCACATTAACGGAAAATGGAAGTAATTCCTTTTATTTAAACCAATTTTGTAAATATAGTGCAAGAGTCAATAGCCTTTCAGAAAAGCCCTTCACACAGATCATAGATTCGGAAGTAAGTGTGCGTTAAGATGCTACACATGATGGTAACAATATTCAAACATTGGCCGTTTCAACAAAAAACCCGCGGTGACTTCAATAAGAATTCTGAGTCTTCTCCAACACTATCATCTGGACGAAACCCACCCTTATAAGATCGGCCGCATTTGTCGGTTCTCAGTCAGCATTTGACTGTACAGCATTGGTAGCACCAAAATATGGAGATGTTTCGCGAAAAAGGCAAAAAATGATTTTAAGGGCAACAATTATTCTGCAGTCTAAACAGAGGTGTTAGTAGAGATGTCAATCTTACTCATTAGCTTGGTAAAAATTAAAAATCATGAGACCCTTGCCAACCCATTCTCGTCTGAATTCCAAGTTGCATTTCTTCTTGAGGCTTATGATACGGATTCAGGAAATCTTAATCTAGAGCTACACAATTTGACATTGACATTGTATTCGGTAGCAAGGAGAATGGAATCCAATTAACTACCTTTTCAATTTGCCATCAACTTTCTCCACATAACATGTGCTAGTACTTCCAATTGTTACCAGCAACGCGGGAGCGCGACACCTAAAGCATGTTCTTCCTTTACTGCCTTGTCCTTTTGGGATGTATTGTCAAGTTTTTTTTTTTTTTTTTTTTTATCGCTGGTGTACTTGTGCTCCGTTCTGACAAAGTCGCTGTATGGGTCGACTATCTCATTTTTGTATTTTTTTCTTCCGAAGAGTATTGAATTATGCTATTTAGTCCAAGGGGTTGGAAAACGTTCCTAATCTTTCGTGGAAGGGACTTTTTTTCATTTTGTTCTTAGTGCATGATAACACTTTTTTTTTTTTTTTTATAATGAGCGCGCGCTCAAGGGGTTTCAGTACCCTTAAAGTGATTGTACACAGCGCGGGCAAAGGAAATTTAGGGAGGAAGAAAAGAGAGGTACCGATGTACATTGTTTTTAAATGTTTGCAAGTTATAACGACCAGGAAATACAGAGATCGGCAGGGCATTCCATAAGCGAGTTGTACGGCTTAGGAACGAATCACGATATTTTAGAGTACGTCCGAAAATGGGCTTGAGGGTATACTGATGAGCATTCATAGCGAGACGGGTGTTACGGTTGAAAGTTTGAATGGGCGGAATGCTACTGGCGATTTCAGTGGAGCACTGGTGGTGGAAATAGCGATAAAACAAAGTGAGACACGAGTCATTTCGTTGGTGTTCGAGGGTGTCCATTGATTGACTGATATTAGTATCGTCAATAAGTTTTATCGCACGGTTTTGAATCCTATCTAGCAGGTGCAGAGATGTTTTAGGAGCACCTGACCAGATGTGGGAGTTGTACTCCAATTTTGGGCGGATGAATGCCTTATATATTGAGGCCAGATCAGAGGGGGTAAAATATTCCTTACATCGCTTGAGGAAACCTAGACATTTCGCAGCATTTTTGGCGACATCAAATATGTGGTCATTCCAACGTAAGTTGTCATTGACACACATACCGAGAATGGAAAGTTTTTCGGTTTCGACGATGCAAGTGCCATTCATAGATAATGGCTGGGTGTTTACATTTCGCTTTAAAAACAGCAGACAGCATTGTGTTTTGGAAGCATTAAATTCCACTCTATTGATAGTTCCCCAATTGGTTATGCTGTTGATATCGGAATTTAATGAGCTTAGCATACGTTGCCGTTCTCGTACTACAGCCGAAGAGCAGGGCCGTGAGTCCGGGAACGAATATGAAAAGCAGAGAGTACTGTCATCAGCAAAGGAATATATTGGATTAGAAGTAGTAGACAAGAGATCGTTAATGAAAATTAAAAAGAGTGTCGGTGACAGAACAGAGCCCTGGGGCACACCAGCATTTATTTTGTGAATATCAGACTTGAAACCGTCCAAAACAACTTGAATTGAACGTTCCGAAAGGTAATTTCTAATCCATTGAAGAAGAGAGTCGTCGATCCCAAATGCACGCATTTTCCACAAAAGAGCCTGTTGCCAAACTCTGTCAAATGCCTTAGAAATATCAAGTGCAACTATCTTGCTTTCGCCAGATTGATGTACGCTTTGGTTCCACTTTTCGGTGAGATATGCCATCAAATCACCTGTTGCTGTGTGGACCTGTTGCTACGATCATTGAGAAGTTTTCGGGTTTCGAGATATTTCATGAGCTGACGATTTATCAGCGTTTCCATGACCTTGGAAAGAAGGGACGTAAGTGCAATGGGTCTGTAGGAGGAGAGAGAAGATGATTCGCCTTTTTTAGGGACGGGCTGGACAAATGCATGGAAAACAGCTCGGGAAGAGTCCTAAAGTGTAGGATTGATGAAAAAGCTTACGCAGAAGAACACCTCTTCAGAAGAAGGGGAGATATACCATCTGGACCAGCGGATTTATGTATGTTGAGATCTTTAAGTACTCTTGCTACTACACGAGTGCGAAAGTGGATTCGTCCCATTGAAGATTCGACGCACTCAAGTGTAGGCGGAGACAAAGCACAATCTGGGAGTGTTGAGCTGGCGGCAAAGTGTGCAGCAAGCAGATTGGCCTTGTCCAAAGAGCTGACAGCTGGAATGTCATTGTAAATGAGCGTTGGGATGGAGGATGAGGCGGACGAACGACCAAATATTGTTACTGCCTTTCGGACATTGCAGTATTTTTTACCTCAGTCTTCGGTCGTATAGGAATTTCACACGCTTAAGAAAGGCGTTGCAGTCATTTCTGGCTCGTTTGAACTTTTTTCGGTTTTCCTCTGTCGGGCTGGTCTTGTAGGACCGAAAAAACATTTCCCTAACCCTGACGGCCTCTTTACAGCTCGAGTCGTACCATGCCTTTTCTTTTGGTTTGATACTCTTCATCCGAAGGTGAATAAAGAATCTCATTCCAAAGAGAATGGTGTCTGTAATCATATCAGGAGCGGCATCCACGTTGTTATCGAGGAAGCATAACGACCAGTTAAAATTCCTAAAGAAGCTGTTAAGACCGCTCCAGTTGGCTTTCTCGTATTGCCATACGGTTCTTTTAGGAATTTTTTCTCTAACTGTGTGGTCGGTGTACGAGAAATTAGCTGATATGACACAATGGTCCGACGAGCCTAGAGGGGAGAGCACATCAACGGTGTACTTATCATAATGAGAAGTTAAAAAAAAGTCCAGGGTGTTGGCGGTATGACTATCAACGTCTGGTATTCGCGTGGGCTCATTTACAAGCTGCGTTAGGTTGTTTTCCGCAGCGAAGATCTCAACACACCGTCCTTCGGGTGTTGTCTGTCCAGAATGTCGAAGCCACCCAGAATTGTGTATATTGAAATAGCCCGTAATAACGATTTCAGTATGAGGATACAGGGATACAATTCTTTGAATGGAGTCAGACAGCGCATCAAACTCGTTAAAAGTTGAATTGCTGTCCAGTTTGGGGCTTCTGTAAATAGAGCAGTAGTGGATAATTTGCTTACTGAGATGGAATTTTAACCACATGAAGTTGAATTCCGGATTGGAACATGGATCACATTGTGGTGGAGTTTGGTAAGCTACATCACTACGCACATAAATGGCGAGACAGCGGTGAGAGAAGAATAATGGAACTAGTTCGTAGGGAGGTAGCTTCAGATCAAAATGATCTGAGAGGTGTGGGCGGGGATCTACCTGTGTTTCACTAAATGCCAAAACAGCTGGTCCGTACTTACAGACGTGGACGTACGTAGAAAAGTGATTACTTTTTAGCCCGCGTATATTGGCTACGTCTACCCTGAATTCCCTAGTCATAATCACAGACAAACACAGAAAATACAAACACCGACGATACTAAGCAAGGCTGCGAAGTGGAAAACACGTATTAGAAAGAACATTTCTTCGCTTGGCGTTATTTGAAGTAATGGTGGAACACAGGCAGAGAAAATCCTTTACTATTTCAAGCTTTCAGTTTGCCAGACGTACTGACAAGACCTCAGCTTTATGTGTTCTTCCTTGTCAACAACTTCTAAATACTGTTTCACTCCAGTTTTAATAGCAGCAAGACAACTATAGACAGCCTCATGATTCTTTCTTGTGATGCCAAGTCGTCAGTATGTTCAAGTAGTCATACAGACTCTTGGAGTGATGTTCTTCTTACATCCTGCCAAGTACGATCTTAAACAAATCAAATAAGATCGTATCACTTCGTCAATGGTCTCGTTTTCAATATATACAGAGCGGCCGGCATCTTCTCTTGTCATCATGCCAAAGAACACGACTTTATCATGGCAACCAAAACTAGCCATGGCTCTATATACGAGTGGTCTCATTGGTTCATGGTCTCATGGTTTCCCTTTTCTAATCCAGTTTTTCGGCGAAATACTAAAATAATTCAGTAGATGCGGACTACATTCTCCAAAGTATAATTGGTTGGGCCACTTTTGTCCATACCTCTGCCTGGTTACTGCTGTGCAGATCGTAAGAATAATTCTGTCTGATGTTAGAATCTTGCTTCACTTTTTTAATTAAAAGAAAAAAGATACAATTTACACCTTTATGTTGATAATGAGGATCTTTTACTTACTTACTTAAGGTAGCGTTACAGTCCTGGGTGGACTTGAGCCTGAACCAACAAGAGTCTCCAGGCAGCTCGATCTTCGCATCCTTAGTTGGTTGAGGCTCCCCTCCACTTGCGTGCGCCACCTGAGTCGCAATCTTCTTCTACTGCGCTGTCCCTCGGGAGCGGATTCGAAGACTTTCGGACCGGATCATGGGTGTCCAACAGCTCTACATGCTCTAGCCACCACAGTCCCTGGACATTCACTCTGCTGGCTAAACCGATGTCGCTGTACATCCCATACAGTTCATCGTTGTATCTCCTCCTTCATTCACGGTCTATGCAGACGAGGACGAAAATTACCCGAAGAACTTCCCTCTCGAAGCAGCCCAGAGCACCTTCATCAATTTTTGATAATGTCCATGCCTCTGCGCCATAGAGCAGGACCACTTTTGCTGTTCGAGAGAAGGCTTTGCTTGTCAATTACCGTCTTATCCCAAAGAAGACGCGTTAGGCAAGTGTTATGGTTCATTTGATGTCAACGCTGGTGACGTAGTCATGACAGCGTAGCCTAGTTAGACAAAGTCTTTAACTACCTTAAAATTATATCTGTCGAGGGTGACGTTCTGCCCGAGATGTCGGTGTTGGGAGTACTTTCTTGTTTACAGCATATACTCGGTCTTGCCCTCATTACCGTGAAACCCATTGTGGGCGCTTCCGCCTTAATATGAGCGACAGCGCTACTGACAGCACTCTGTTTTCTTCCGATATTGTCAATATAATCGGCGTATGCGAGTAATTTTACGGACTTTTGAAAGATTGTGGCTCTTGTGTTGGCGCATGAGTTTTGCACTATTCTTTCAAGAATGATTGTGAAAGAAATCGCATGACAGCCCATAGCCTTGACTAAATGCTTTCTTGACGTCAAAGGTATTGGTGAGTTATCTACTGACCTTGATGGAGCATCGTGCATTTTTAATCGCCATCCTGCACAAATGGATGGGTTTGCCAGGAATCCAAAAACTAGACATTGCTCTGTATAGCTCGTCTCTATATATGCTGTCATATCCGCCTTAAAATCTATGAATAAGTGGTATGTATTGATTTGGTACTCATGGGTTTTTTTTTTCAAAGACCTGCCGTAGTGTTGATGGTGCACTTTTCTTGCTTGAAGAAGAAAGGCTTCAGACGTTCACACAATACGGCAGATGGAATTTTGTAGGCGATGTTAAGAAGACTGATGCATCTGTAGTTAGCCCAGTTCAGCGGGTCTCGTTTCTCGAGGATCAAACAAACAATGCTGAGGTTCCATTCATCGGGCATACTTTTGTCCGATGTCCTTACCAAGTCATCGCCTGCCGATTGGAAGAGCTCGGCACCCAGACCGGGTGATCCAGCAGCTTTATTGGACTTATACTTTGATATAGCTCTCTTCACTTCTTGCAGGTCAGGTGGACGGAGTTGTTGGTCTACATCGTCCAGGTTGAAAAGTTCATTCTGCTGACAGCGGTATTTGGTTCATCATCGGCGTTATGCAGCCTACAGAAATCCTTTTTCCAAATCCTCAGCATCGACTAAGACTCTATTACCATGTTTCCTTGCTCGTCTCTACAGGCTTCGGTTCGGGGCTTGCATCCGTGGCATGCTTTTCGTTACCTTTTGGTGAATCTTCCGAATTTCATTCCTAGAACAGCATCTTTCAATTTCTTAGCCCGCGCTCTTCTCATGTTTCTTCTTTTTTCTCCTGCAAAGCTGGTGTTCGTATCTCCTCTTGTGTTCGTATAGATCGTGATCAGCTCTAGTCCTTCTATGCAGCGCCACTTTGTATACATCTTCCTTACGTAGTGGTGATCGAGTGAATCCCAGCACGATACAGGCGGCACGTCTGATGGTTTTTTGCCATTGTTGCCACTGGCCTTCAATACTTAATGCCGGCGAAATATGACCTCTGGAGGGACTAAGGGAGACAGTATCGGTATCATCGTATCGGACAGTCATCCGACGACAAACTTTATCACAGTATTAGCTTACTCTTGTAATGTTCGGGATATCCGCAACTATACTTTGCGACAGTACAACCAAATATGTCCTCTTTTCCTAACTTTGCATTCAAATCATCGATGAAAATTGTAATGGCATTGCTAGGGAACTGCTAAGTCTTTTCCAAGAGCTCGCAGAAGCTATCCTTGGCGTCATCATCTTTCTCTTCTGTGGAATTTAGTCTTAATACGGATTGTCACGGTTAAAATGCCGGAAACTCAAGATTTCTTGCCTAAGTTTTTCTCTAACAACAAACCCGCTTCCAAATAGGCGGTAGACGCAGTAGCGTCCAAGACCTCCGCTAGTTGTACTTGGTCTATTAAGGAACCTAACATTGCACGCGCAGATCTGAATTTCGTTGTCATTATTTCGTTTGGAGAGGTTGTCAAGAGTAGATCCGTCCACATCTGAGGCTTAACTTTATTTTGCAGGGTCGGCAGTTACCCCGGTGACACAACCCCCAACCTGGAAGACCGGTTTCATTATAAGTGCCCCTAGGACGAGGGTCCATTATGGGCTCATCCGCCACGATCTCTTTTCCAAGACTCTGACTTAGTCGCGGAAATCTTTGCCGGCCTGACCTCTAAATATGTCGGAGTAGCCCGGATAATGGTGGATCTCACATCGGTTAAATGTTGACCGTGGACCGACCTTTACACTCGCAAATATGTGAGAACAAGCCTAAGTGTGATTGCCTCGAATTTACAGCAGATATTTCCTGTAGGTGCTGAATTGATCGAGCATTGTTATTGTACACTTTCAGCTTGAAAAGAAATTCGTTTGGAGTGAGGTCCGTCAAGCAAGGATGCTGGGAATGTAACTACATATATCTGCTTATTAGTTTGCTCGGGAGGATTGCTTCTATCTTCACCATCGCGACTCTAGTAGTATGCAGAGTGGCACAATCATGCTGCAATCGCGTTCTGTTATTATACCCGGGTAAGACCTCAAGTTGTGGCAACAGAAACTCGTCGATCATTCTGTAATACACTTTAGAAGTTTGGTTAAACAAATAAGGACGAACTATTCCTCAGATAAAAATCGTGTATCACAAGTTTCTGGACAATTTTGGATAGAATTCTGCTATTCGACGCTCTTGCGTGTATGTCTTACAAAAGATAGCCACGTTTGTTAAGACCCTACAAAACTTCCAAATCCAGTAGAATTAGAAGCAATCTTATTGATTTACGTGGATTTCTGTTTTTTTCTCGGACTTGAGCCACATGGTCTGACGTCGCTGGTGACTTTGAGAGCCCCAAAACAGTTCTTTGAACTCTCTTCTGATATTGTGGAGAACGTGCGCTGACGAATATTGAATCCGCATGACATGGGCTTCACGTCATTTTGCTAGTTCTCCAGTGGAAACCCTTTATTCAGTGGGCTTTATACGTCTGGTATATTCTTTCCACTTCCCTCTGTCTTCTTGACTCGCAAAGCTCTCTTCATTATTCACGGGTCTTCATTCTCATCTTTGTCAATCGTCTATTGCTGGAAATTTGGGAGACTTGATCTGAAAGCAGTGTTTTGTGATTGCAAACATTTGACGTGAAATTTCTTCACAGTATTCGTACAATATCTTGGCGTCCTGTTCCTCGAATCCGGTTCATATATTGATCGGTCCGTTTTCGGTGGTTGTTGTTGTCTTTCCTAATTTACTAAGGAGATTGCTCGTTTGTTAAGTCAGGAAATCGTAGCATCAATCCTTGGGAAAATTTCTCCTTCAACTATTGGGTTTTAGTTGATGAATTTAGTATCTGGACGGCTACTGCTGAAGACCACATCCAAATGCGCGATGTTCTGAGTAGCAATACGCAAGGTAGGCTGTATATTTGTATGTTGTCTGTTTTATAGCAGCCTTATGCCTCCTGTAGTTGCTCGTGTTCAAAGTGTTCAAAGAGTGGTATCAGAAGTTCACTACTCCTCTGTTTCCATTCCGAAATCCCTGCTGATGAGTCAAATCGACCTTGCACCCCCTCTTTGGCGAATTAACTCTCTTGTTCCAACTGCACTAGCGCTATCACAGAGGACTTCCGCCTAACTGCAGAGGAGCAGACTACTAGCTTGTCTTATGGAATTTGAGGATCAGAGTACTCCATTGATGTTCAGTGCATTTGCAGCAGCAACTTTTTTAATGCAAAAACGGCCATTCTTAGGACTTTTGGGAGTCTTAGATACTGATAACCTGACCAGAGGATATATTCTGGGTGTGTGGGAGTCAGGAGCCCCTGGAAGATCGGTACCAGTATGACTTGATAGAGTTTAGCTCCGTTAGAGCTTAGAGCTTATTAATGTTATTCCCATGTGTGATGGCACACTGTGGGCGTACGGCATGAAGGCAAGTCGAAACCTCAAAGGATTTGTTCAATCAATTTCGGTCTTCTAAAGGGTTTTCCAAAAGGAACTTGACAACTTTGAATTTATTTTGTGAACGCACTCTTTCACTAATCATCAAACTGTCACTGTCCATTTATTCAGTAAACTCAACATTTTCATCGTGGTAAAGTACACGAACGAGCAACGTCTGCAATTTATAAAAATTTTCTACCGAAATTCGGAGTCGGTGACTGCAACTTTAAGAGCGTTAACTCCAATTTTCGATCGTAATCGCCCTAGTAGACAGGCAATAACAAGTTTAGTGCAAAAATTTGAGTCTACATATTCGTTGTGTGATGTTGCCGTGTCAGTGAGACAACGGGTTGGTCGAAGTGTCAAAAATATCGCTGCCGTTCAGGCGTCCGTAGCAAACGATCCAAATCAGTCAATTCCACGGCGTTCTCAAGAATTGGGCATCGCTTAGACCACATTATGGCGTATTTTGCGTAAGGATCTTGGTTTACACCCATACAAGATCAAGCTGACTCAAGAATTGAAGCCGATGGATGAATTCTCCGATTGGCTTCTGGAGAAGATGCGCCAAGATGATGAATTTCATCGCAAAATCATCTTCAGTGACAAAGCTCATTTTTGGCTCAATGGTTTCGTCAATAAGCAAAATATGGATTATTGGTCGAGTGAAAATCCACATGTGCTTCATGAATACAAAAAATAACTGTTTGGTGCGGTTTGCATGCCGGCGGCGTTATTGGGCCATATTTTTTCGTCGGCGATAACGATCGTCACGTTACTGTGAATGGTCAGCGTTATCGCGCCATGATCACCGATTATTTTTGGCCCGAATTGGAAGGTATGGACTTGGACGATATGTGGTTTCAACAGGATGGTATCACAAGCCACACAGAACACGCTACAATCGATTTACTGAAGAGTAAGTATGGTGAGCGTGTTATCTCAAGAAATGGGACAATCGATTGGCCGCCTCGTTCGTGCGATTTAACGCCGCTTGACTATTTTCTCTGGGGTTACGTTAAGTCATTGGTTTAGACCAACACGCCGACGACGTTGGAAGAGCTCAGAGCCAACATTGAACGCGAAATAGCGGCCGTTTCGGCCGAAATGTGTGGCCGAGTCGTTGAAAATTGGGTCCACCGAATCGACCGCTGCAAACGTTCCTGCGGTGGCCATATGAACGAAGTCGAGTACCACTCATAAATGTTTTGATTGTACTCCAAGCCAATATTGAAGTTTTTAAAATATCTCAAATGGTTTGCGTTTTATTTAAAAAAAAAGTTGTCAAGGCCTTATTGGAAAACCCTATAGTAAGTTCAATGTAGTCACCAAGTGGTCAATGTTGAAAATGAAATAAGCGACGATAACTGTATGGATCGTCTACTCAAAGTGTGTTAATCTAGCTCATGCAATCACTCATCCCTGAGGCTTAAAAATCCAGTACAAAACGTTAAATATGAACATTAAGGATAAACACAACATCAAACAGAGAAAGATTGACATGAGAATGACACGTACCATATAAATGAACTCCATGCACACTGTTCGATAATGCCGACTCGAATGTTTGTTATATTTTAAAAGTTGTGGTTTGGGTAAATCGACCCCAGTTTAACAAAAAACCAGTCCTTCGTATGTATATTTTGAAGAAATTCCAAACACGAGTACTATCTCATCCTCACTCCTCACTCATCTCCTCTGCAACGTTTATCGTCCGGTAATCAAATAGGCATCAATCAAAGATTGACTACCTACAAATTGAACGATTTAGAATGATCCATTTGGTAAACAAAGTGTAGTACGAGCCATAGGATCCTTCTATTCCTTTTGTACGAATATTTGAGTAATACCAGAAAATCCCATGAAAGGCATTCAGAAATAAAACTACCTAATAGACGAAAACCCCTATTCCAACTATTTACCCGACCACAAAAGTTTAAAAGAAAACAAATCATCTCTGAGAATATACCCTATGTATTGTAGTTGCAATGGTACTGCTGTAAACTGCATCTTAATCTTCGAAGAAATTATGGAGAATATGTAAGACAGAAATATCTTTTCCTTGTGTCTGTCCCTTGAGACCTGTTTTCCATTAACAATGGATATTGGCATCCTTTGTAAAATTCTCCCTTTACATCGGTCGAAATCCCTTCATGATAATGCTACAAAATTCCTAAATTGCAACATAAATATATGCATTCATGCATGAATACGGTTGCAAGGGTACTTAGTTACTTAGCAAGCAATCTTTACTAAATGAATTAATTGCCAGGTTTTAAGGATTCAAATTCTTATCACATGACCAGGAGTTCTCCCTGCCTGCTCGTAAACATCTTTTGTGAACGAAGTATTTGTATACCTACATACGTACGTACCTGTGCATCTTAAGGACTACACAACTTAAAAAAAAACCGTTTACTCTCATTGAGATGGGAGTATTCGTGCTTTAATACTATCTACTACATATGGCATGTACTTAACGAGTATGAGATAAATTTTTTTTTTTTAACTCTGAGGCGATTGGATGCATCGAAGTACCGGCTTCATAAACATAAACAGATACAATTTGTTTACATAGTTTTGCTTCGGTTTCATTCCTATGCACATGCACTACCTTGGGCACAATCTGCATATCTAAAAGATTCACTCATCTAAAAGAGAAATAAACACAAACTAAAACTAGAAGGATGAGATACAATCACTCGTATGTACTCGTATGGTATGGTACCGATGCACGGTGAACACTATAAGGAAGCAGCATCCTTGAGTGTGTTCCTTCTGTAGAGTCCTTTGGTGCGCGTACATACGGAAAGTTAAAATAGAAAAATTCTCGAATTAAGGGATGCTAGTTGGATAAGAGTGCTAGTGCGGGTGGATGGGTCGGGTATTTGAGAAAATGCAGTGAATCGGAAAGAAAATGAATCTGCAAAAAGTGGGAACTTATGAGAATTGAAATGATACTTTACCCTCCATCCTCTCTGCCAACCAACCATTATTTGATTTTTCCCCGGGGATGGTATAGGGGTTATAAATAAACAAGTCACTTACGTTCTTATATGGCAGAGTGTTGTCGTTATTGTTGTTGTAGTTTAATGTGTATGAGGTTTCAGAAAAAATAGCGAAGCAGGGCGAAGGTTAAAGGTTTGTTTTTTTTTTGCTTTTTGATTGCACTCTAGAGGATGGTATTTTGAGTAAATGAAAATAGATGGCAAGTTGCATAGTTACTTTAAATTAGTCTAAAGAGAAGCAAAAAAATTGGCTGAGAGCTTTAAATAACAAATTCTGCAAATAGAACTTACAATTTGTGTTAATGGAAAAGTGCAAACGCTGTTTTATGCTACCCTATTTTCGATATTGGTTTGCCTTAAAGTAGGTTAAACTGCGACGATAGAGCTTCATAGCGAGCTGGTGATTTAGTGTGCGAAAGGATTCAATTAGTCGTTGGTACTTAGGTTATTCTGAGACATACACAGACTCCGGAGATTTAGGTTACCAGATAAAATGAATTTGTCTCGGAATAGATCGACGATTGAAGCTTACCTTCTGATCAAAATGTACCCGGAATTCGTCAATAAAATGAAAACAATTCAATTCTTCATCGATGTTCATTGTATTCCCTTCAAAGTAATCTCCATTGCAAGCAATACACATATTCCAACTCTTCCCCCAATCTTCAAAACACTTTCCATTGTATTTTGGAATCGCCTTCAGCTCCTTCTCCTTTATTGCCTCTATCGTCTCGAAATGCTTTCCGCGAAGTGGGAACCATGAGTTGTTTGCCCACAATTCTGGCCTCTTGGGACGATCATTTTCCCTTAAATGCTTTAATAGGCACACCCTGGAATTGTTTTTAACTTCTCACCCTGATAAGTACACCATTGATGTGCTCTCCCCTCTAGGCTCGTCGGACCATTGTGTCATATCAGCTAATGTCTCGTACACCGACCACACAGTTAGAGAAAAAATTCCTAAAAGAACCGTATGGCAACACGAGAAAGCCAACTGGAGCGGTCTTAACAGCTTCTTTAGGAATTTTAACTGGTCGTTATGCTTCCTCGATAACAACGTGGATGCCGCTCCTGATATGATTACAGACACCATTCTCTTTGGAATGAGATCCTCATCGGATGAAGAGTATCAAACCAAAAGATAAGGCATGGTACGACTCGAGCTGTAAAGAGGCCGTCAGGGTCAGAGAAATGTTTTTTCGGTCCTACAAGACCAACCCGACAGAGGAAAACCGAAAAAAGTTCAAACGAGCCAGAAATGACTGCTACGCCTTTCTCAAGCGTGTGAAATTCCTATACGACCAAAAACTGAGGCAAAAAATACTGCAATGTCCCAAAGGCAGTAAAAATTGTTGGTCGTTCGTCAAAAACATTAGAAATTCCGCCTCATCCTCCATCCCAACGCTCATTTACAATGACATTCCAGCTGTCAGCTCTTTGGATAAGGCCAATCTGCTTGCTGCACACTTTGCGGCCATCTCAACACTCCCAGATTGTGCTTTGTCTCCGCCTACACTTGAGTGCGTCGAATCTTCAATGGGACGAATCCACTTACGCACTCGTTTAGCAGCAAGAGTACTTAAAGATCTCAACATACATAAATCCGCTGGTCCAGATGGTATATCTCCCCTTATTCTGAAGAGGTGTTCTTCCTCGCTGGCAAAACCACTGCGTTTTTCATCAATCCTACACTTTAGGACTCTTCCCGAGCAGATGGAAAACAGCATTTGTCCAGGCCGCCCCTAAAAAAGGCGAATCTTCTTCTCTTTCCTCCTACAGACCTATTGCACTGAGGTCCCTGCTTTCTAAGGTCAGTCGTGGAAACGCTGATAAACCGTCAGCTCATGAAATATCCCGAAACACGAAAACTTCTCAATGACCGGCAGTACGGTTTTCGTAGCAACAGGTCCACTGGTGATTTGATGGCATGCCTCACCGAAAAGTGGAACCAAAGCGTACATCAATCTGGCGAAAGCAAGATAGTTGCACTTGATATTTCTAAGGCATTTGACAGAGTTTGGCATCAGGCTCTTTTGTCGAAAATGCGTGCATTTGGGATCGACGACTCTCTTCTTCAATGGATTAGAAATTACCTTTCGGAACGTTCAATTCAAGTTCTATTGGACGGTTTCAAGTCTGATATTCACAAAATAAATGCTGGTGTGCCTCAGGGCTCTGTTCTGTCTCCGACATTCTTTTTAATTTTCATTAATGATCTAATGGCACTTCTAATCCAATATATTCCTTTGCTGATGACAGTACTCTCTGCTTTTCATATTCGTTCCCAGACTCACGGCCCTGCTCTTCGGCTGTAGTACGAGAACGGCAGCGTATGCTAAGCTCATTAAATTCCGCTATCAGCAGCATAACCAATTGGGGAACTATCAATAGAGTGGAATTTAATGCTTCCAAAACACAATGCTGTCTGCTGTCTTTAAAGCGAAATTTAAATACCCAGCCATTATCTATGAATGGCACTTGCATCGTCGAAACCGAAAAACTTTCCATTCTCGGTATGTGTGTTAATGACAACTTACGTTGGAATGACCACATATTTGATGTCGCCAAAAATGCTGCGAAATGTCTAGGTTTCCTCAAGCGATGTAAGAAATATTTTACCCCCTCTGATCTGGCCTCAATATATAAGGCATTCATCCGCCCAAAATTGGAGTACAACTCCCACATCTGGTCAGGTGCTCCTAAAACATCTCTGCACCTGCTAGATAGGATTCAAAACCGTGCGATAAAACTTATTGACGATACTAATATCAGTCAATCAATGGACACCCTCGAACACCGACGAAATGTCTCGTGTCTCACTTTGTTTTATCGCTATTTCCACCACCAGTGCTCCACTGAAATCGCCAGTAGCATTCCGCCCATTCAAACTTTCAACCGTAACACCCGTCTCGCTAGGAATGCTCATCAGTATACCCTCAAGCCCATTTTCGGACGTACTCTAAAATATCGTGATTCATTCCTAAGCCGTACAACTCGCTTATGGAATGCCCTGCCGATCTCTGTATTTCCTGGCCGTTATATATTACAAACATTTAAAAACAATGTACATCGGTACCTCTCTTTTCTTCTTCCCTAAATTTCCTTTGCCCGCGCTGTGTACAATCACTTTAAGGGTACTCAAACCCCTTGAGCGCGCGCTCATTATAAAAAAAAAAAAAAAAACCTAATAGTCCTTATTTACTGTCCTTATTGCCTGGTGGAAGAAATTCGGAGCAGACCACACTACGGCAATCAAAGAAAACCGTCAACAAAGCCTTCATTTTGGATCGACTCTGTTGTGGTTTTTTTTGGGATTTGGTTCGTCTAAGAAGCGGTATTCCAATGATTTGTGGTTAGTTTCGATCTCATATTCATAGACACATATCTCGTCACCGGTAATGATACCATCGATAACATTTTGGTCCAGAAAAAACATTTCTTTAGCGACAAAACATCGTGCATAATGCTCTGTCTGCTGATACCTCGTTGATGCTCACACGATGATCTGCGAGGACAATTTTCTTAACTTTTTCGATGTGTACGTCAGTCATACTGGTGGATGGACGAACGGAACGTGGCAAAAACTCTTTGTACCACTCGTACAGATATTTGAGCGCCAGATGACAGATATACCAGCATAAAAAAAATCTTTTAACAATATCTCAAGCGTGGTTTGTTTGAATGGGAAATTCCGGTATATCCTACTCCTTATGCTTGCACCTCACACTCCAAAATGTATCAAATTTTCGGCGTGTGTATGGGAATAGAGAGTTTAACCAAAAGATTAAGAGAACGGGTCAAGTTAACAAGGCCCGTATAGAGGCCTATAGAAATGAACAAGGAAACACAGTCACAGTCGGTACTGAGGATATGGAAGACCATTAAACAGTACAACCTAAATTCAACTGCCAGACAGAATGAACTATTCAACCTGGAGGGTGAAAGTCAAGAGATTTGTTCACCTGACCAAAATGTATCCAATATCCAAGCTTAAGTACAACAAGAGTTCTGGATCGACGGCTAATCTCTCGAGCTATTTAAGGCAGTGGGAGGTGACTTGGTAGAGACCATGCACCAATTCATTTCCAAAGCAGAAGTGCACCACCGATCGATAAAAAAGGAGACCCACTTAACCGCGTCAATTATGGAGATATACTCGTAAATTGTTACGAGTTTAAATTGCAACACCCCCTCCAATTGCATTGTGCCTATCACCTCGGAAAATTTTGTAGTCATTAAGAGCATAGATTTCGTCATCCACTTTAGTCTTAAACCATGTTTCAGATACACATATCACATCAACATTAGAACCAACAAACAGACCTCTGAATTCATAAATTTTTTTAAAAAGACTTTCCGCATTTATATGACACACACGCAATCCCTGGCGCTGGTTACAAAAAATGTTCATCATTACGCGCAGGTTATCGTTCATGCCAATACCTTGGAAGGATATTTCCAGACATTAAAAATACTAGAAAATGGAGGAGCAAAATTTAACCTCACAGAAAGAAGAAATGAAAATGCGGACAAAACTTATTACTTTCGAACAGATGGCAGGGGGTGAGTACAAGGTATACATACACAGACCTTGAGATGCGCATACATACATGAGATGCACATACACTCGTCCAGTGCGGGTGAAAACAGAGAAAAACTTCTTTAGTTTCTTTTGTCGAAAAAGAGCTTCGATAAAGCTCCAGATTGCGCGCAGTGAGGCTTTCATTTAAGTAGATCGGCTTGTCAGATTGCTACCCAAGATTTTGTAAACAAATAAGGCTGAGTTCTGCATAACTCCATTAGGTTCTGGGCGAAAAATATTTCTGGGAACCACAGGCGGAACACAGTCAATGGAGGTGCAGAAGGTATCGAACATATTCCGAAGATTTTGTGTCAGCTGTGACTGGAACACCGTGGAGTATGACATCGGCGGATAGTTTTTCGCGCTCCATTGAGTCCAGCTTGCCGTGTAACTCATTGTCGAGCTGTGTGCATCGGATTGATTCAGAAATTTGTTCAAGCACTTCTATTCTCACTGTTAATGCGGACATGGATCTATTTACGTCGTTTAAGCGGCTGTTGAAATCGGCGACAGCACTTTCCAATTTCTGCATTAAGATGTTGTGGTTGTCCAAGGTTTATCTTCTTTGTTAGTTCTTACTGGTGATTGCTGTTGAGTTTTGCTGTTTTTGGAACCAAATTTTGTTTTCACTGGAGTTGGTGGCAACGACATCATAACAGTTTTAGCAGTTAAAGACAAAGGCGCGAAAGAAAGTTGTTTGGGTTGCTATTGACCGGGAATTGGGAGCTACCTGGAAAGTGAGTGTCCAGAAGCAGGTTGAGTGATTCATCACTTGAGGTTGTCCAAGAGCCATCGGTTTTTTTTTTCAAACAGCTAGGCATAATAGAATTTTTAGAGAGGATTTTTCATAGCCGCGAAGCCTCAGAGGTTTCCGTGATTTTGTCACAGAATGAAAGGATTGTCGCTTTGCTTTACTCAGTTCTTTTTGGTATAATTGAGAAAGTAAATGAATTTAAATATCTGGGACTCATTATTTACCCGAGGAAGAGCTTCTCCAGTTCTGAAAAAATATTTCCAATCCACTCTTAGACATTTCTTCTGTTTCCAAAATATCCACTCGACAACTCTTTTAAAAATTCCTTCACACGCAGATTTTTCTGACTTAGTTCCAATTACACAAATGAAAAACTTGTCATGAGTAGGATTACTCAGAGTGAGAAGCGATTGCTAGTACCACTATACCACGGCCACCCCCTAGCTCTGTTATAGCTTTTTTTTAACTTATTCTTTGAAATATTAGCAATTAAGATTTTTAAGTTTATTTACTCATTATTGCTTACAATTCATCTTTTTTTTTTTCATTATTTTTTATTGTTATTGTTATTATGGAAAGGCGTGTGGGGTATTAAGTTATTATACAAAGTATTCGGCGAATATGACTACCATTCACGCCAACAGTAACAGTCCTGCAGCTTTGTACAGCATTATTCGCTTCACAACGTCTACATCTTGCCGTTTTGCCGTCGAATTATTATTATTTTTTTTTTTTTAATAATTTATCCTCTCCGAGGTACACCTTCTGTCAATACTCACTCTAAAATAGCTAGAATCGGTCACATTTCGAATTTCTTCAATCATTACATTGTTGTTAGATGAAGGAGTACCTCAAGGTTCGACTCATGGTCCCATAATCTTTCCTTTCAATACATTTTGCCTTCTATGATGTTTTTTTTTTACGAAATGTGGTTTCAGCACTTTAAACAAAGCAAACTTAAACAGGACTTTTTGAATACCAGAACAGAACAGGTAGAAGGATTTGAAATTCAGTTCGACAGATGGAAGGTCCGGTAACCAATGTTTGTTTCGTCTTTTTATTTAAATTTTCCACATCTGGACTTGCAGTTTGCATAAGTTTGCTTCAACAAGAGTCCAGACCTGAAATAAACTTATGATATTATGCCGGTCTTTTGCATACGGCAGAAAATAAAATGCGGGCTTCACATAGATACATACAGATATATATTATAGACAGATCCAACAAATAAAAAAAAAAACCTTTAGTGAAATCTCATTTGTTTTGACTCAATCTGTATCCATTCTGCCCCTAACTCCCACCCAACATTCAATCTGAGTGCAATTGTAACACAACGCCGGGCTACTATTTTTCGAAAAACCTCTACTTCAATGGATACCAACCATATAGCGTGTGTGCCAAAAAACCTCAACAACAAAAAAAAAAATAAAATAAAATAAAACAAGAGGAAAACCGAATGTGACCATAAAATATACTACCCTGCCACCCTCTCAATTCTTGACACACAGAGATGAAGTTTAAAATGAGGGCGAATGGGGATGAGAATACAAAACACTTTCCGGGAACGATACGACCGAGCAGAAATGGTTGCGGTAATGCTGATGGCTGCAACATGCACTTTAATAAATACGAATGAATGTTTGGCAATGACATTTATTTAGCCAGTTATGGTGAAAATTGTGGAATTGGTGGAGATGTTTGTTTTTTTCTTATTTGCGTATTTCCACCCCCTGTCATTTGACACAGTTTTTGAGGTTATACTCCGGACAACACTTGTGTAAATATTTTGGCAACTTTGACAACATTTTAGAGTGCGAAACAATGCATTGCGGGAAAAATTTGTACTCGTATATACCAACATTACTGTCGTTAGTACTACCTGTCATTTCATTTGGTTTGACGTCATTCAATTGTCTCTATGTAGGGTATTAAAATGAAAAAAAAACACTCCACCAAGGATGTTACGAAAAACAAATGAGGACACAGCGGTGGTGGCGGTAGTGAAAAACTTTTTGTTTTTTGTTTTAGAGAATACATACGTGTCCCCCTTTGTGCATAATTTACACAAAGTGTCACTTTGATGTCATAAAACGGATCCATTACGAAAGAGAAAACTTTCTGTTCCACCACCATACAGCCCACACCCTCCATTCGTCCAATTTGGGGTGTATAATGACAATAATAACACCCACTTATGTGGTTGTGAAAGAAGAACACCTCCTTACGAAAGACAAAGCCTTTACAGCCTCCCTTCGGTTGGCTTTGTCGGCATATCATATCCGTTCCCCACATGCCATGCATATTGCCTCAAGAACAACGCTCGTAACTCGGCACAAGGTACCCATCATCACTATTTGCGCGACACTCACAGCTCAAAGCTAATTGTGCCGCTAAGCACTGTGAAGTCTTATGATGGTTTTGCATAATAAAAGCCCATCCTTGCTTTGTTTATGTGCTTGTTTGTCTGTCTGTTTGTCAGGTATACCCTCGAACGGCAATCCCCTGCAGGAGTTTTATGGTGGAGCATATTTTTATGTGCAAATTACACCGTGCGTCGGCCCACTCCAACGATAAAAACCTGACATACATCCAAAAGCTGTTAATGCTGACTTTGGAACACTTTTGATCCATTTCCATGTGAGCTTGGAGGAAGAGCTACGAGTAGAGCCAGAGACAGAGTCAGTAGGTACTGGAATTGGAGTTGGAGCTAATGGGGAAGCCATAAACGACAACTTGTATGCCTTAGCGTTACAATTTTTCAACCCTCCCTCTATTGGGGCGCAAAAAACAATTTCCAACATATCCTGTACTCATATGAGTGCCGTGCTTGTGCTCGTTCCAATGAAATCCGCTGCCTACTTGGAATGACGTACGAAGGTACGACCGTATGAGAACAAGTAACAGTAATGTTGTTTCTAAAATGAAGTTGGTGGCATTTCCGGTCTCATACCCTAGGCACTACCATTACCAATTTCGTTGCTATCCTTGCTCCCACTTCATATGAAATAATCATTGGCAAAACGAATTTCTGTCGTTGTCGTGCTCGTTTTCGTCATCGTTGCCGTTGCCGTTGTCGTTGTCGTGTGCTCGTTGTTGCCGTCGTGTAGGTGCTGTTAAACGGAAGGAAAAACACAAGTTCTCCATTAAGGTCCCGTAGAGTGTTGTTGTTTTGTCATTCGGGGACTATAACCTGAACCTTGTCAAGTGAGGGGAAAGGTTTGCTTTTAGTAAGGACAATGTAGCAGGGCATAGGCGGCAGTAATAGACCGATCCTGTGCTACCCAAGTCATGACATAGAATTCAATTGAATTGATTGGAATGCGTTTGAGTGAAGCAGTCAGTGGTTTTGCCGATACACTCATCCAAGGGGACAGAGCATGCAATACTTGACATGCAATCGGTATTTTGGCTTTTAATTCTTGTCGTCATGGGAATTTCATGGTTTGAATGGTTGACAAAAGACTTTTTGTTACTTGTGTCGCATAGGACTTCCAACTCCTTGTAGGGAATTGTAATGGTTCTCATTTGAATGGGACCATGGCCTATGGTGTCGGGCTAGTGGTACGATAGAACTATTCATTGCTTCTGAGGCGAAAGAATATTTTAATGAGAAGCAAAGTATATTTTATGATAGCTTCTGGTCCAACTGAACTAGGGTATGAGCAATTGACTTTAAATTGGATGCCAAATTGAGGACGAATTTCACTTTAATTGGAGTAAAAGTTTTTGGAAAATTTAATTAAGAAGGAAGGTTTTTAAAGGCGTCAAACTATTCAAAAAGTCAAACTACGAGTATCTGTCGATTATGTGTTAATTTGATGTGAGGCGTTTACTGGGCCTGTAGGCATATCCGCAGAAAAAGATCAGTTTTTAGTAGAAAACTGATTCAGCATACGATGACGTGAATATCGGAAAGTATTGAACGGCAAGCTGCAGATGCGGATCAAGGTAAGCTCACTTGGCAGAAAAATTTCTGAAGAAAGGTACCCCAATACGCTTCTGACAATAGATCCAATGTCAAACAAGAGCCCAAGAACAAAAGAGATTCGTAATGCTATGGCAAATACGTATAGATAGAGAGGAAAAGTTTGGCTGATAGGAATTATCGGAAGACTGCAATTAAAAATCAGAACATAAACAAGCATCTTTTCCATTCGTTCAAGGAAGTTAAACTCCCATATTGTGCTGCTGACATTATTTTTCATATCATCTGCCTGACCCTTCGGGTTGGATTTCGTGTCGAAATCTGTATACCACTCTACAAGGTTGATATTTTGCCCATCAGGAGATGCGAGCGGAAGGGCCGACCAAATAGAGGGTAGAGAAGGGATAAGAACTAGATTTCATTTGGAAGCAGACGGACGAACTTCCAATTACAATCGGCAACATAAGCCTGATACAGGCTGATGCTCTCATAGGAGAGCAGAACGATTTATCTAAAAATTGTTACCAGGAGCTTCTCGAGCATATGTCAAATGTCTCAAGTATAGTATTGAAAGTCGTTCTTGATGACTTGAAGGAAGGCAATTTCATCGGCATAGGTGGAAATTAAATTCCAAACGATCCACCTCCGAAAACGTACTCAGGCTAGTCGACTGCATTCAGGTTTTCGTGGCACCAGGAAAGTGAAACTAAAGCTTTCATCAATCTGGTATAGATGCACTTGATACTTCAAAGGCATTTGGCTGAGTTTGGGATCAGGCTCTTTTGTCGTAAATGCGTGCGATTGGGGTCGACGAATCTCTTCTTCGATGAATTAGGAGTTACTTTTCGGAACGTTCAATTAAAGTTGTCTTGGACGGGTTCAAGTCTGATATCCACAAAATATAAGATGGTGCGCCGCAGGGCTCCGTTTTGTCACCCATACTATTTTAAATTAAATTTCGTGTCTACCACCTCCACTACATGATATGTAGTGCTTTAGTTCTAGTTTTAGTTAGTGTTGACCCGGACCTGCTACAGTACAACATACGAGGGGCGTTCAATATATTCTCGGTATAGATATGAAGGAAAATGCTAATTCTATTTAAATTGCTTTTATTTTTCAATAATATCTCCCCTAACATCAATGCATTTGTTACATCTTGAGATGAGCTTTTTTAAATCCTCAAAAAAATAAATTTCCTCTTTCTCTGCAAAATACCTATTTATTGCCGACTTGAGTTCTTCATCATCCGAAAATCTTTTTCCACGAAGACATTTTTTCAAATCCGGAAACAGGAAATAATCACTAGGGGCAATGTCTGGACTATAGGGTGGGTGTTGGATTTCTTCGAAACCACAATCTCGCGCAGCAGCCTTGGAAACTCGCGCCGTGTGAACAGGAGCGTTGTCATGAAGAAGCAACACACCCGCTGCGAGTTTACCCCGTCTTTTCTTTTTAATTTCCTCCCACAAATTATGCAAAGTGGAAGCGTAGGATGTGGCGTTGATGGTTTCACCTTTTTTTTTTGTACTCAATGAGCAAGATTCCCTTTGAGTCCCAAAAAACTGTGGCCATGAGCTTCCCGGCAGACGGGGTGACTTTGAACTTCTTCGGGGGGTCTGTTCCTTTTTTATGCCACAGCATGGACTCTTGTTTGCTTTCAGGGTCATAGTGGTGGACCCATGTTTCGTCCCCAGTAACAATTCGATCCATAACACCGTCCGCGTTCTCACTACACATCTCCAAAAGCTCTCTACAGCATGCGATTCTCACTTTTTTCTGAGGCGCTGTGAGCATTCGTGGCACCCACCTTGCACTGACCTTTGAAAGGTTAAGATGGTCATGAAGAATGGTGTGAATGGTACCAATTGAAAGCTTGGTGATCTCTGCCATCATTTCCACCTTTATTCGGTCATCCTCAAGAACAAGTTTTTCGACTTCTTTGATGCTTTCTCCCGTACAAGCAGTAGCCGGGGCGTCGGAGCGGGGGTCGTCTTCAATGATCTCTCTGCCTCTCTTGAAATCACTTGACCACTTTTGCACAGTTGATAATGAAGGTGCGGAACCCTGGTAAACAGCCACCATCTCTTCATGAATAGTTTTTTGACTTTTTCCTTGCTTAGTGAGAAATTTAATTACAGCGCGATGCTCAATTTTCACCATCATCGTCTCAGTTGCCATTATGATTCTGTTTAACTAGAGATAAAACGCGAATTAATAATCACATTTATATGACATTTTACATGAATGCACTAAAATAATAGTATTACTTGATAAATAAGTCAATTTATATATACAACCACAGCTTCACCCCGATACCGAGAATATGTTGAACGCCCCTCGTACTTGGTAAAAATATCTATACACGCGTGTTGACGTCTACATATCCTGGCCTTATTCTCATTTCTGTTTTTTTTTTTTCTGTTCAACCTTCGTTAGCCGAAATGAAATAGTAATTTTCCTAATGGACAAACTATGTTCACAATTTTTCCAACATTGATCCATCAACTTCAAGCTTACGTAAGCGAATTTCCCAAACCACAAATGCATCCGATATCTGATATATTTCATCCCCTCTTCACACAAAAGTTTGTACATATAGTAAAATGCACTTATAAAATATTCATCTTCAAACCCTTAACTTCATTAGATAATCGAAACCACATTATTTACATCACCATACATCTGTTGGAGATACGAGTAGCTGAGCACAGCACAACAATAAAAATTCACTCCTTCCCCAAAACAAAAAATATAATACTTTGAAAAACTGAATAAAGCTGGGAAACTTTGTATTGCATCATCAAATAGGTAGGTAGGTAGGTAGCGTTCGGTGTAATCCACCCTCCGTAACACTGGAAAACCAGCTAAGTACACTCGGAGTGAAAAGTTTTTTGCGCGCCCTCTTCCACTTGGCTAAGTATTAAAGTACAAATCCAAACCAATGAAGGGATGGCCTGCGAGTACACTGAAGCATGCATTACCGTATTACGGCATCCATCAGGCTCTTCAGCCTATTTTTCATTTTCATCAAGTGGTCCAGACCTTGCCATACAGTGAATTGTAGCGAAACTTCCTCGAAAGTGGATAAACAACTGTTTTTTTTCTGTTTTCACTGTTTTCGAAAACTTTTTGATTCACAAAAGTTGTCCATGGTATGGAAGTATATAACACAATTCAGCAAAAGTAGCTCACCCTCCGTGTGAATCGTCACCGTTATCAATACTCCACGAGTTCCAAAGCAAGTTGAAAAGCTTCTACCCCTACACCCATTCGAGGGCTAACCAAGCGCCGCCGCCGCCACCACCATCCAAGTCGCATATTTCGGATTCTTTTTGAAGTTTGGATTTTTAATCTCTTTATGGATCTTCTGCTTTGTCCGCTTGCTGCTTGCCGCTTCTTGGTGTACATTCGTAAACCTGTCCGGATGTAGAACTGGAAATTGAGTGTGTATGGTTGTTGGGGTATGTGTTCTGAATGGGGCAAAGGGGATGAGTTAAGTGAAAGCACTTTTAATTTACAATCAACAACATAACGAGTGGCGAGGTTTTAAATGAGGATGGCAGCGACGACGGCTCCAAGGACTGAGACTTAATTTTCCTAATGGTGTGTACCCACCTCTTCAGTAGTAGACGTCGTCGTGGTTGATGGGATTTTTTCCATTATGCATATCCTTCTCTCTTCATTTCATCAACTCAAGAGGGAGAGATTGAAAAGCCGACGGACTAAATATGCCTGTAGGTTGATAGGTTTGATTGTATCTCTATCGTACGAGTACTTTATAGTTTTACTTTTAGAGAGAGGTAGTCTTTTGTGCCTCTTCCAGCCAATTGTTTTTGTCCTTTTGGGATCGTGACTTTGGGCTCTTTAACTAGTGTTCCATCTGTTCCAAGAATTCAGGGAAAATTCGCTTTTCATGTCATAAACAGGATATGCCATGGGAAAAAGCAAAAGTAATCTGCCTTTTTTCACTTTCTACAATATTATTTTATTTACCCTTCTTTGTTAATTTAGTCTTTTAGTTTATTTTTTTTTTTGTGTGAAATTAAAAAAAGAATTCATCGTCCTGATTGTGGATTTCGTTTTTTTTTTTCTGTCTTATTTGTAGGAAGAAGCCATGACTCGTCGTTTTCACTTTTCCACATAGGACAGCAGGCTTCGGCGGGTGTCAAGCAATTTGCTGAGACGGGCAAATCAGATATCCTCGAATCAGCATCATCATCTACATCACAAACGACATCATCACAGCAGCAACAGCAATCGCCCGCAGGAGCAGCATCAAATTCATTTACATCGGCGACATCCTCAGGATCCGCATCATTATCTTCATCCTTCATCTCTTCATCGACCTCCTCCTTAACGACATCACCATCTTCACATGCTGAACGAAGCGTTTTCGATGAATTCACATTGCCGGCGATCACCACAGGAGCTGGTCGAAGTGAGTCGAAATTCTTTGTGGACAGTAATCACAGTTTGGTCTCCCTAATGACGGGTATTGTTCCATCACCGGATTGGTTCATCGGAGTTGATTCGTTTCAGGTACGTAACTCACTACTCATTCATTTCCGATTTTTAGCTTCGATTCGTAGCATGATATCCTGGAGCAACTACGAGTACATTTGCGTGATATTCAGAAATGTGAGGGCGGTGGGTAGGTTAAAAGCTTTGTAGTGGCTGTAAAACTGCGGCCTATTGATATGAGTGGTTTTAGATTATCATTGAATGAGGATACGATAACGACTGGCTTACTAAATACAGGAACATTCCCGTCTCCCCACCCAGCATGTTTGAGAGGAATGAACAATCAAATTAAAATCAAGAAGAGATTGCAATTGTGAAGTAACTGGGTGATTTGTATTCATTTGAGGAACGTGTTTTCAGATTGAGATTTTAATCAGTTTACTTGTGCGTTGTATCTGTACACATAATATATACTCGTACATTTGTATGTGGTTTAGTGTGCGGGAAGCGGGAAGGAACAGAACAAGGATTGAGAAAAGAAAGCGAATGACATTTTGATTTGATGGCGGAAAATCGAATTAGAAGATTTTTCGAGGTAGATGTAATTCCCTGTTTAATGAGTCCTTAGAGACAAAGACAAGGAAGTAGTCCTTAGTGCTGCTTTGGTGGCTTAATGCGTGTGCATGCATGTGGATATTTGTGTAGGGAAACCATTGAACAGAGAGATGTTTTGCACAATAGGCAGGATTATAATAGGAAGGAATTTGTGCTGCCTAAGGGAAAGATGTGCGGTTTCGGTAATAAGATTGCCAGAAATGTTACACATACGCCCGAGTGGGAGGGAGAATTTTGAGGAAATTTGTCAATCGAGGTGAATTAGTGCCAATTTTAGGTGTATACTGAGGTACATACACATGTCTTAGGATTCTGGTAAATGTCGAAACCAAAAGGTTTGGCTGCCCACCCACCAATGATTCACCAAAGGATTTGCGTCATTCAAAATCCAATTAAATAAATAATCTTCATATAGTGCTTTAACTCACGACTTAAAGTGACAGAACGTAGGCAACTAACGTACTTTGGTTTCCGTTTAAATCTAGGAGCATGACCCTTTTAAAACAGAGGTGCTTCACCCACTCGATGTAGGTAGGCTATTTTGGACATCGTATTTTAGGATTTTCGATGACATTCACACCTTGGCATAGCTCACGGAGTTCATGGCTGTGCGTATGCGACCTGGTATAGTAGACGACGTTCAAGTATGCGACTAAATATCGTTTTTTCGAAAGACCATAACAACAGCTACGTCTTTCTGCTTCGTTGTTGTAGTTTAGAACTATAGAGATTTGTGGAGCCTTATTATAATTAATGAAGTCGTAATCTGTTGTACCTTTGTCAATTATTTATTTTATTTTCATTATTTCATAATTTAATTTCAACTTATAAATTTAATACAATATATTACAATTATTATATTTGGTATAGTTAGGGACATTCTATTGACCAAGGCCAAGTGGCGAATGTACCATTATTGTTCAGCAAAAAATTACTTATTTAAACATTGATGGGGACAATGTATTTAAAAATAAACAAATGCAATAGAAAGCTAACAATTTAAGAATTATATGTAGAAAGCAAAAATTTTAAAATTATTAACTAAATAAGAAATTGATCTACTGTACAATGATCGTAAGCAAAAAGCCAAGTTATGACATTTTTTAAGAACAAAGATTGCCTTCTTTCGCACCTAATACTTTCCGGTAACTTATTAAATAAGCGAGCAGCAATGACGGTGAAAAAACGAGAAAAAAGTGCTTTATTTATTCTAGGTAAGGATACAAAATTCATGGAATTAGCTCGCAAGTTAAGATTGCCATACAGTCTAGCGACGTTATACCCAGAATTCTGGAAAAATATTTTCAAGACTTTATAGTAGTAAAGGTATCTTAAGGGTAGTATTTTATGTTCCTTGAATAATCTAAAACTGGGGGTTGTACGATTAACTTTGCAGATTAATCTCAAGCAGTGTTTTTGCTTAATTAGCAAGGGTTGTACTTTGTTGAAATGTGTACCGCCCCAACAGGCTATACCATACTGCAGCTTGGATTTAAAAAGACCATTATATACCAATTTTAAAATATCGGATCCGCAATATATACTAAGGTGATAAAGCTGTCTTACTACTAAGTTAAAGTATTGTTTTAAATGCAGGGTATGTTCACTCCAACTAAGCTTTGAGTCTAAAATAACCCCTAAGTATTTGAAACATTCGACACGTTCAATAGCAAAGCAATCTGTCGAGCAACTAACATCGGTATTGTAGGTTGATACACCTTGATTATGAGGACAAACAATTCTTAGATTAGATTTAAAACAATTTGGTGAGTGATATTGTAAAGAAAAGTTATCAGTCAATTTTCCCTTAATTTTAAAAATCATGTACTTTGTTTTGTTACTAATTGCTAGTTTATGCTTTTCAAACCACCTACGAAGCAAATCTAAGTCAAAATTAATGTTTGCATTGACATCAAAAAGGTTATAACAAGAGTAAGTTAGAGCTGTGTCAGCTGGATAAATAAGGAGTTAACGTAAATTAAGAACAATATCGGACCCAGGACAGAGCCTTGTGGTACGCCTAAATTTATTGTTTTCTGTGAGCTCATACAACCTTTTACTCTGACCATTTGTTTACGGTTCCGCAAATAAGACGAAAGCCATGTATAAATAAAACCTCTAAAACCTGCATTGTACAATTTACTGAGTAGAAGCGAATGGTCCACCATGTCAAAAGCCTTTGAGATATCTATAAATAACGTTGCAGCAATTTTAGAATCATTTACGCTGTTATATATTTCTCCGCAAAGTTTTAATAAGGCATCTTCAGTTGATCTTCCGCTCCTAAAACCGAATTGATGTTTACTGAAGAATCTAATTTTATCTAAAAAAGACAGTATTCTAGCTTTCATACCTTTTTCAAACAGCTTGGAGAAGGTGGACAAAAGTGAAATAGGACGGTAGTTATTCAAAGACTTAGTATTACTTTTTTTTATGGAGAGGAATAACTACAGCGGTTGTAAGGGATTCGGGAAAAACGCTCAAATTGTATATGTGACACAAAACATCACAGATAAAAACAGAAATAATTTTAAGATCGTGACTTGAAATATTGTCATGTGAAGAAGAGTGTGAGTTCTTTAGGGATTGTATAATTTTGTGTATTTCCAGTGGTGTGAAATTTTCAAAGTAAAAACAAGCAGACTGGTGTTTCTCCTGCCTTATTGTTTTATCACAGTGACACGAAAAATTATTTTGTCCCAGGAGTATATTTGAAAAATAGTCATTCAAAACATTAGCCACCTCACTTGGTTCAATTATATCAACATTACTATCCATATTTAAAACAATTTCGGCATTCGGCTTTTCTCTATTCAAAATTTCATTAACTGTGTCCCACTCTTTCTTAGAATTCCCAATAATTTCAACCAGTTTTCTTCTGAAATAATTATCTCTACAAAGTGTTATTTCTAATTTTAACTCACGACAGATTTTAACATAAAAACTTTTAAGCCTAGTATTCCTAGGATGTTTGCGAACCCGAATTCTAAGTTCATTTTTTTTTTTTTTTTTCTTCAACAAATAAAACGTCATCCATGGTTTGATGCACTTAGATTTATTTGTGTTTACGCTATGATTTTGACTGCAATTAGAAATATGAAATTTCAATTTTCAAAAGCAATTGATGGATCATGAGCGCTATATACATCGTTCCAGAACTCAAAAGATAAATCCCTTTGCAAGGCTGTAAAGTCGACTTTTTTAAACTTTTTATCAAACTGAATTGTAGTTAAACAATGATCAGTTATCTGTAGAACATAAACATCAGTTTTGAAATTTATTGAGTTGTTTCTGTGCAACCTTATAAACAAATGGTCCAAACATGATCTAGAATTCACAGCAATTCGCGTAGGTTGTAACAATAAGGACTCAAAGCCAAAAGATGATAACACAAACAAAAAATAATCAACATCATTTGAGTAATCTAGAATATTAACATTGAAATCACCCAAAAGGACTACATTTTTACAAGAAATGTTTTGGAGAAATTCAGAAAATTCATCTACAAAGACTTTGACTGAGCAACAGTGTAAACGATATAGACACAAAAAACTATAACGAACACCAGAAATATTGCAGTTAACAGAAATCAAGTCAGCACTATTAAGACGAGTTTTAATAATATCACAGTCTAGTTCACTTTTGTAAAAAACCGCAACACCGCCAGCTGAATACGAATCATTGCACGTAGCCTCAAACAAATAACTTGGTATCTGATGTATATACTCGTACTTCGTTTTTTCAATCTCGTATATCCATATTTCAGATAAAAATATTAGATTTGGTAAATGTTCTAAAGCAGCAAGGTGCGAAAGAAAGCAATCAAAGTTTTTTCTTAAACTACGTATGTTTAGATGAGTAACTGAAAAACCAGAGCAAGACAAAATATCTGATTGATTTATACAAAAACAATTCATATTAATTTAAATGAAAGCGAAAAGGTAATAGAAGAAATTAAGAAAATACTGTAACTATAAGCACAGATAATAAATCTATACAGATGTCTCATCGCTGTAGGAAAAAATGGTTCAATTTTTGTCGACTAGCCGACACTCGTCCAGCCGACACGAGCTTTCGAAATAATGTAAAGCTTTTTTATTTTCGCTCTTTCTTGTTTTGTTTACTGAGAGATTTTTTTTTCTCTCACCACAAGTTGATGGCAGTGGCAAAAGGAATATGAAAAACATTTGCAAGGGGTTTGTAGGAAAGGGTATGAAGACTTGGCTGTTTGTTTTCATTCGACTGCAATAGGAAATTATGTAATTTTTCATGAATTGGTATTTTGTTTGAGCGTATGGGTGTGTATATAAGAAAGAACAATTCAAAGCGGGAAAAGTCGAATATTTCTTTACATTTTGTAATTGAAGTTTGACGAGCAAAATATTAGGCATTCGTGTTATTAATGCGCAGTACAGATACACATGTGTGCAAAATAATAGCAGTGTTAGATGCTTAACTTTTTATTTTACAATAAAACCAATTTTATAGCACCTGTATTTTAATTATTTATTTTTTCCTTCTCTAATGTTCTAAAGACATAGTATTGAATTTGAAATTAAGTAACTAACCATTCTTATAGAAAACCTAAAATACCACCTTGATGAAAAGGAATTTATTGAGAAAACTAAAAATACAAGTTTATTCATCTAAATCTATATTGTCCCCTTGAAAGTAATCCCCATCGACTGCAACACACTTATGCCAGCGTTTGGTCCAACCCTCGAAATATTTTTTATATTCGGTTTTCGGTATGTCCATTAGTGCTTCCTGCGATTTTTCCATTACTTCCTCTCGGCTGCTGAAACCCGTTCCCCGTAGTGGTTTTTCAACTCGATTGAACAGAAAGAAGTCACAGGGAGCCAAATCAGGTGAATTCGGTGGCTGTTGGATGATACCTATATGTTGCATTTTTCGTCAAAAAATTACGAATAATGATGGTACTGTACGACGGTGCGTTATCATGGTGCAAAATCCACGAGTTTTCTGCCCACAATTCTGGTCTCTTTCGGCGAATTGCTTCACGCAAACGTCTCATAACGCTCAAATAAGACTCTTTGTTTACTGTCTGGCCTTCTGGCAAAAATTCATGATGCACTAAACCGTTGTAATCCATGAAAACAGTGAGCATTGCCTTCTTTTTTGACTGAAAACGACGTGTTTTTTTTGGTCTCAGCTCATTTGGTGAACGCCATTCACTTGCCTGATGTCTGGATTGCGTGTCGTACTCATAAACACACGTCTCGTCTCCAGTAATGATCCTTTTGATGAATCTGGGATCGGATTCAGTCTCGCAAATCATCTCTTTTGCGACGTCAAAACAGTCTCTTTTTTGGATGAAATTGAGGTCTTTTGGCACCAACTTTGCTGCTACACGACGGAAACTCAAATTATTAACCAAAATGTCTTGGACAAATCCATAGGTAATGTTCAAGTCCTCCGCTATCTCTCTGATGGTTTGCGGTCATTGACAAACATTTCTTTTACTCCACCAATGTTTTCGTCGGTTTTCGACGTCGATGGTCTACCACTGCGTTCATCATCTTCGATTGACTCACGACCACTATTGAACCGCTCGTGCCACTGGTAAACGACCATTTTCTTTAGAGAATCGTTGCCGAAACACTTTTCCAACATTTCCAATGTTCGCGCACTATTAAATCCGTTTTTTACGCAAAATTTAATACAAGTTCATTGTTGCAAAATTAATTAATAAAATACTCGTTAATATTAAAATACTCATATTATATGACCGCAGTCAGGTATAGGCACAGCACTGCCCAGCTGTTGGGACACGTCATTGATATAGACACTTCAGGGTGGCCAAAATCTGCTGCCATTGTAAAGTATATTTTATCGAGCAAATATAACCCCGTCATCTACCAAATCGTACAATTTGTCACTGTAAATGCTCATTACTTTAGAGGAGTTCCTCTTCCTCTGGGTTAATGCAAACTGAACAAATGACACCTTGTCGAAGATTACGGCCAGAATAAACCTTGACAACCGGTGCTACTTCAGACTGGTTTAACAAATTAGATCCAAAGTCTCTACTTCTCTATATAGTATTGATTTTGCTAGTTAAAATATGGCTCATTCATGGCTGTCGGAAAAATATTTCCAATATTTTCCTTACTTGCTTAGGTGGCGTTACAGTCCGGGGTGGACCAGGACCTCAACCAACAAGCCTTTCCACCTAGCGCGATCTTTCGCCAGCTGTTTCCAGCGGTGCTGCACTCCAAGATGGTTGAGATCCCATTCCACTTGTTCGAACTACCATATATTCGGCCGTACATTACTGCGTTGTCCCCGAGTCTCGGAATTGAAGATTTTCGATCTATACATACAAATATTTTGCGTACAGTTTTAAAAACTCCCTTTTACATAACTTGAAAGAAAAGGGAGCAAATATGTATTCGTAAATATACATTTTCCGAATAAGTTCGATGTTGCTCAATGCTTGGAAATTTATCAAATTTTGCAAGTACTTAATGTCCTGAGCACAAAATTTGACAAAAATTCTTCTAAAATATCTTCAACCCCATAACATGTATTAGCCCTTAACACCTCGTGCTTCAAATATCAACCACTTTTATAGTGTGGTGCAACGTCATACCCACCCCCTCCAGCACGACCACATCGTGGACCATCGATCTCATGATCTTCAAAATTATATTCCTACCCCCATTTAGATTACATTGCATAACAAGTTATAAACAAAATAACAAGCACACGTACATAAACCCAAGTAAACTGGTTATGCTGGGCAACGTCAACGCATGTTTTTTTTATTTATTTCTTTCGTTCACGTATTGTTTTTGCACGATAAAAGACTTTGCATGGGTGAGTGACAAGAGGCAAGAGCAAAAAGCGAAAAGAAATAAAATGATTTTTCTGCTCTTTGCAGATTTTTAAAAAAGCTTTTTTTTAGTTCGATTTCATTTTCATAGGACAAAACTTCCCAGATGGATGAGACATCTGTATAGATTTATTATCTGTGCTATAAGTTAACCAAGTTTGGAAAAATCTTCAAAACAAGAAATTTTAATCACCCTGTCGCCTTCTCTTTTTCTTATAAGTACCGATGAATTCCTGATCCAGACATACTTGCATTTATTACTATTTTTTAGCTGATTGGCCTTCAGTGAATCATTTATGAAAATTCTCCCACCAGTGCCGTCATTGAAAACTGCAGAAGATAGTTTAATTTTCATCTCACGCATCTTGGTCATGATTAGCTCTTTCTTTTTTAGAGACGAAAAACGTACACACACAATGTTTGTTTTCTCTGTATTATCCGTTTTACGTTTAATTCCCTTAACGAAGCAGCTTTCGATATCATCATGACCAGTTTCTATTCCCATTTCATCCGCAAGAAGCTTAACTACTTTTTCTTTTGCATTTTCGTTATTTACAGCTGGTATCCCAACTACGAGTATGTCCACTGCACGTTGCTTGTCTCTTTGCTCAACCGAATTTAGCTTCAGCTCCAATAGGTTGACTTTCTTCGTAAGCACAGCGTTGCTCTCTTCCAATGTAGTAATTTTTAGTACACAATTCGTCATTAGTCGTTGGAGTTTTATAATTTCATGGAAGAGAGTTTCGAGTGTTACTGTTTGCTGAGGTGAGATGTTGGCATCGGGCAGCGTGAGTGATGATGACGACGACAACGATGATGATGCAGGGCGAGGTGAGGTGGCAGACCCAGTGTCATCGCGAACAGCTGAAGAAAGAGTTTGGGTCTTAAGAGAACAGGCTGCTGCGACTGGAATATTATCAGCCAAGATGGATTTTCTCCGTATAGAGACACAATTGTCACAACTGTAACTTTGACCACTCTTTAAAAAAAATTTAATGTCACTTTTTTGTAATTTTACACATTTTCCGTGAAAATATTGGTCACACTTAACGCATTGGATTTTAGCGTCGTGCCTATCTACTTTAGATTTACACACACTGCACTTCATTGTTATGTTTTTGTTTTGTGATTTATACACTTTAAAGGTAAACGTTTAAGAGAGATTCAGTTTGCTTGTATCCCCATCAAGCGATCTGCCTGTTTCCACGAAAGGAACGTCCTTTACTGCTAAAGTAAAGGCTTCATAGCATCAGAATTGGAATACCTGGAAACAATAAAAATGTTGGTCCTGACTTGGACCTAAATTCTCTGAGCACAAGGTTTGTTACCCTTCTTTGTGCGCCTGAGTCGCGATCTTCCTCTACTCCGCTGTCCCTCCGGTACGGATTTGAAGACTACTACGGTCTCGGACTGGAGCATTGGTATCGATCAGGTTAATATCACCCAGCCACATCAGATGATGGATCTTCACTCCTCCGGGTAAGTCAGTTTCGCTGTACAGTTCGTAGAATTCGTCGTTATATCTTATCCTCCACTCATCGCCTATGCAGACGGGACCGAAAATCACCCGAAGAATTTTCCTTTCAAAGCAGAAAAGATCACCCTCATCCATTTTTGATAAAGTCCATGCCTGGACCTTCGAGGGTGTCGATGGTGACGTTCTGTCCGAATTGTCGATATTTAGGCTTGTGGTATGCGAGTACGCGTGAGTTTTCCATTACTTTTCAAGAATGATGTTGAAGAAATGTCATGAAATTTCATGCATTCTCCATCATCATCCTGCACAAGTGGACGAGTTTGGCAGTGATGCCAAAGTTAGCTATTGCTCTGTCCGTCTCTATAGATGCTGCCATACGCGGCCTTAAAATCGATGAATAGATGGTGTGTATGGATTTGGAGCTCATGCGTTTTTTTTCCAAAATCTGCCGTAGTATGAATATTTGGACTTTTCTGGCCTGAAGCCACATTGATGCGGATCAATTAGATTGCTGACGAACGACTTCAGGCGTTCGCACAATACCGCAGCTAGGATCTTATAGGAGATATTCAGAACACTGATGCTTCTGTAGTTGACACTGTTCAGAAGGTCGCTTGAGGATCGGACAAACAATGCTGAGGTTTTCTTCGTAGAGCATACTTTCATGCGACCATATGTTATAGACAAGAATCTTTCTAAATCCTCAGCATCGATTGCGACTCTATCCCTGGTTCGTATCTACAGGCTTCAGTTTGGGGTTTGTGTCCGTGTTTTTTGTTTTTACCTTTTGGTAAATTTTCCGAATATCATTCCTGGACCAGCCTCTTTCAATTTCTTCGACCGCGCACTTCTCATGATTCTTCTTTTTCCTCCTCAGAAGCCGATGTTCGTCTCTATCCTTCTGTGCATGACGCTCGTGAGCGGCTCTAGTCCTTCTGTGCAAGGCCGCTTTTTGCGGTATGTGCCTGCCGGCACTCGTCGTCAAACCAAGGGTTTCGTTATGGTAATCAAGTGAAACCCAAAACGTCGTACACGGCATCTTTGATGGCTTTTTGTCAATGTTACCACTAGTCTTCGATTCTTGATACAGGCATAGGAGTTCTTAAGAAATCATGGGAGACTTGATCGAAAAAGTATTTGGCGATCGCTTGCGACTGTAGCCATCTGGTAATCAATCTTCCTCACAGTATTAGCTTGCCTTTGTGATATTCGGGATACCCATAACCGTACCTTGGGAGACAACAAGGTAATGTTGGCCCTTGGAATGTTCGGATATCCATAATATTGGAGGAGTGCCTTACGTCGATTGCAATGTAGTCAATCTGGCTGACAGATTGTTTCCTGTGTTTTAAACTGAACTCCTGACATATTAGGCCTTAATTCCACTAAATGCCAAACATTCATGCGAGCATCATTGCTCTCAGTAAATTCATTGATAACAAAGCAGAACTTGTATTGTAGGTACAGATTAGCCGAGGCTAAACTAAAACCTCTTCCTGATCTTAAGATCACAGCACTCAGTGCTTATTGAAACTCTACATCGGGTCGAAACAACTGAAAAGTCCTTCATGCGATTTTAGGTTTAAACCACAGCCACTGTGACATTTCCACAAGGTGGCCTACCTTAACAAGCCAGGCAAGGACCGAAGTCTGGGTGACTCCTGACTCCCACAGTACCGTGATTTCAGTCTTGGTATGGTGCTGCCATCAACAAGACCTATGACCGGCAGTTAGTAATGGTCAAATCATAGGAACCTTTAGAGATGTTAAGTTCAGAAAACCCTAACGATAAGACCAGTATATCTTCTGACCTCACTTTTTATTAGACAATTTCGTTCATTGAAGACGCCTTGATAACTAAGCTCTATTTGGCTGACAGTTGATTAATCATGTTTACTGATTTGCCTAAATCCGTTATTGGAGGTGATGTCTGCAGGCTATACTTTCCGACAGTACTGCTAAAGATGCCCTCTCTTCCCAGCTTTGTATTAAAATCGCAGATGACAATTTTAATGTCATACTCAGGGCACTGCTCGTAGGAGCTCGTAGAAGCTATCTTTGGTGTCGTCATCTTTCTTTTCTGTGGGGGAGTGCGCGTGTATTAGGCTAATGTTGGCAAATTTAGCCTTAATACGGGTTGTTACAAGGTGCTCGTTAGCATGACGGAAACTCAAGACTTCTTGCCTAAGTCGGCCTCTAACGACAAATCCGACGTTGATTTTGCCGTCAATAACAATGGTCGTAGTAAATGCCGCAATTTTCCATTCTCTTTTAGTCCATAACATACCATCTTACTTAGAAAGCAGTGGGCTTCAGTGGGCTAAAAATCATCTGACTTTCTGTACAATACTGGAGGAGTTCCACAGGGCTCCGTCCTGAGGCCTCTTCTATTCTAGTTTTACGTAAATGAGATTCCTAGTGACTCCATCTACACAAATGTATGCTGACGACGTCCAACTATCGAATTTGCCTTCTTGGTATGATAGAGGACTTTGCAAAGGCTTTAGATACTCACATAGAGCATATATGAAGGTGGTCTGAAAAATTCGGAAATTTTCTAAACCCTCTGAAAACTAAATATATCGTCATACATCGCGTTATCTTTTCTATAATACTTCCCAGCTCAAAAATTGAATATGTTGACACCGTAAAAAATCTAGGAGTTGACTTTAACAGAAAACCAAACTGGAAAAGCCACGCCAACACAAAATGTATAGAACATGACGCCAGCTCTAGTTGTCACACTACTTTACAAATTTCTCTTATTAGCTAAACCGCTCCATCTTCCAGATCTTTGTTATGGGTACGAAGTTTTCTATTACTATGATGCTATGAATGAGAGAAAAGTTAACTTCGCTTTCAACAATATTGTCCCTGACGTTTTCAATCTTCGACACTTCGACAGAATCTCTCATTATTCGAAGCTGCTCTTCAACATGTCACTTGATCATCTCAAGCCCTATCGATCCTTTATATTGCCTTCTAATGTGATTCAAACCAATCAGCCTTGTTCCTTTTCCGTTTACTTCCTTCAAGTCAGTGAGTCCGGATTGCCCTAGAAATAGTTATTTTTGAACTTCCTACGTGTTTTTGCAGTTTCTTGACACTCAAATAGCAGATGAGGTATGCCCTCCGGATCATGCTTAGTACCTTTCTACTAATTTTGTAAATCTTACAATTTTCCCTTAGCAAAATTTGGATTAAAGAGCTTTGGAGATCCTATGGCCGTCTTTAATTTTTTATCAAACGGCGGATGATCCTTCTTTAAAGTCCAGAATCGTAATTTTGCCTATGCAAAACTGTAACTTGATGGGAAGTGCTGCTTCCCTTGGTACCTGTGCACTGACTACCTGAACGGTGAGCTCCCAAGCAGTTCTTGTCACATACTCGTACTCAAAAACTATTGGGAGTTCCTGTCATTAAGCATCGTCTTATGGAAAAAGCGCATCTGTGCCCTTAGTTGTTTAAGGGGTTTCCCCGAATTTACTCTCACTATCTAATCTTGAATAGTTTTACCATCAATATTTAGTTGCTGCAGATATAAGTTACAAGACGAACGGAGAAATTCATCGTCGTGGCCGATTTTTTTCATTCGATTCGATACTACCGCCACCATCAAGCCAGTAGCTGGATATACTGTGATTCCCTTAAGATGGAACTTTCACATTCTCTAATACTTGTTAGGGCAGTAGAAAATGCAACGTAAAAGTCTATCATTTCCGGGATTTCTTTTTGCCTGACAAAGTACTCAAGCTATTAGCTCTCTGTTACGAAAGTAAGACATCATCTTAAGGCTATCTCGAAAGAATTCGTGAAAAGTCAACTAAAAACACAATTGAAGGAGGAGGACAGTTAATTCGTCAATACTGCGCCAAAACTTAAAACCAGATTACAACCAGCTCCTACCACTAAAATTGTAAGTGAGCTGAGTACACAACTTACTGTAGCTGGTGGTGTCTGTTATCGGTTGTGGTGATGGGTGAGACCATTAAAAATTCTATTTCGTTCCTTTAGGGGCTCGAAATCGATAGAACAATATATGTATCTAGCAGTTACTGGCAATTCTAATAGGAATCCTCACTACGCGTAGTCTTAACCCCGGAAATCGACGAAATTTACTACACGCTCGCCTACAGCTTCAATCCGATTTTCCTGACATCCTTTGTGCTAAGAAGCAAGGAGCTTCATATGCAAAAAATTATAATATGTACTTTGCAAATGCATCCTCTGTCGAAGATGCAACATGCTTACCAACGCGGAAGATCCTGAGAGAATGCGCTTCAAAATCTCGTGCGAAGGGTTGAAAGTGCACTCGACAAGAAGGAGTACGCATTTGGGATTTCCATCAACATCGAGGGTGACTTCGGCAACACAACATTCGACAGAATGTGTTACTCTGCCTGACAACACGGGGTAGGTGAATCTCTAGTTTTGTTGATTAGAGGAATGCTGATAAACAAAATCAAATCTGATGGAAGGGTAAGACAGGAGTTGCAGGCAAGGTGGCTTCTGTCTCCACTCTAATTGCGGATGTAGGTCGATTCACTCTTCAATGCTCTGATAAATTCTAGTGTCTACGCACAGGCAAAAGCAAATGATATATCGATGATGTCTGGGGCTTGTCACCGAGGAGTATCTTTTGCATCTACACGCCTATGATAAGACCAATTATACTACATTCTATGCGTCGGTTGTCTTGTGGAACGAAAATACCTCACTGATGCTGCTCCAGAAAACATTCTGTTTCGTTTGCAATAAACTGACATCCCTTCCCCTGATATTCATATTATTGTCTGCACTTTCAAAGCCATCTTCCGTTCAAAAAGAAATGGTCAAAATTAATGCCAGTAAACTAGATTGTAGGGAGGGATGAAGTATTTGGGTTTATAGCGACAGTCAACAGCCTAAGAAATTCCCGAGCCCTCGCACCAGTACCACCGAGCGTAAGCCGGACAGTGTTCTGCGGTGTCGCAGCAAGCATCACAAGATGCTGTACCACTTATGGCCATCACATTTAAGTGCTTAGCAGAAGTGTAGTACTTTGTCACGATGCCAGTAAGCAACCTGTAGTCTTTCCTGCTGAAGGACAGCAAGGAGCCCGCTGACATTTTAGAGACGTCGGGAAAAATTCGGGGAGACATTCTATCTAAAGTTATTCTCATGTGAAACTCAAGTCTCAATGGAAACGTTAACCGAGGACGCAGGCAGATTCAACGTAGTCTTCAGTAATTTTATTTCCCGCGATCCCATTGTGACTTGGTTGGGACCCAGAAAATGCTCTGTGAACTTAGCCCTCCGACTGTGTTCAGCGATGTCTTGAATTCTTGGACTAGCTTGGAAATCGTAAGAGCATTCCACATGGATTTGAGCGTTGCTTGGTTGTCGCTAGAGATGCAAGTGCTTTGCCCCCTCCAGCGGTTCTTCACAATGTAGTTCGTCGCCAGATGAGTCAGACCAGACAGCTTTCTCCTTTTCGTAAAGAATACAACCTCGACAAATCGTCGATCACGTCTAGAGCTTGCTGCTCTTTAGTGCAGACAGTACAGCTAAGTCATACACGTATGCTTGTGCATAGACGTAAGAACTATTGAGTGCGTTGAGCAGTGAAATAACCAACATGCACCATAACAGTGGAGACATAACGTCCTTCCGGGCAACCCCTGTTTACCTACATCGCCACATATTGCCACAGTCAGCATCCGCAAGCGATGTCCAATTCCCCAGCATTGCTTTGAACCACAAAACTAGTGATTCGTTTACGCCTTGTTCTCACTCCATCAAAAGTCGAGAGGACCTTCAATTCTGCCTACCAGATTCTGAGGCGCACTCTTGCAAGATCTTTCGCGTTGGTAGGCGTATTGCATCGCAAACAGAGAATTCATTCGTAAGGTAAGTTTTTCGCATATATGTAGATCTCGACCATTCGTTCCATTATGTTTAACATGAAGGAAGCCAGACTTATAGGTCTGAATCTCCTGGCGAGCGTGTAGTCCTCTTTTCCGATTTTCGGTATAAAGGTTGCTCTCACTATTCGCCAGTATTTTGGGATTCCTTCTCTTCAAAAAGGACGATACCTCGCATCCGATTCTGAATACGATGTACCTACGGTCTGACATGGAGATCCCCGGTACCATTTTCCATCCAGTAATCGCCTTAGTATAGCTGTTGGATTACGATAAGACGATTACTTGCTGTCTTACTCTCGTAACAAAAGTTGGCTAAAAGCCAACATTCACGATGACAAAGTGAGACGATAGTATGAAATTTGGGAGATGATTGCACCTCACTTGGCATTTGCTACTGCCCAAAAAAGGTATTCCGAGCATTAACACCGCATTATATGATAAGTCCCATCTTTCTGGAGTCACAGTACTCGATGAATTCAGCTACCGCCTTCGGTGGTGGTGGTAATAACGAATAGTCCTTGTTTTCCTGATCCTTTATCTTATTGAGAGAGTAGATTTTCCTCGTATGAAGACACATCAGCGTATCTCCCGTTTTCCTGAGTTGCCCCGGAACCCAGAAGATGGTGCACGTCAGTTTGGGTTGTCTGAAAACGTCGAAAGTAGTGCCGATTTCAGCCGGATCTTGTGCCATCACCCACCAGAGTTGTTCCTCAGCGGGGATTTCATTGCATTAGCCGACTAGAACTACGATCTTTGGTGTTTGTAGCACTGGCCTTGTCCGGACATCGTGTGCGTGTGAAACTTTCGCTGGTTTTGTTTCTATCAATGGGTTTGATAGTTTAATGCGGTTTCGGTCCCCCGAAACTGCTGCCTTTTTTAGTTGCAGCACCGGTTTCATGTTACAGATCCGCCATCGACAGCACTTGTCGTCTCTTTGCGCAGTGCGGTTGCCACATCCCTCGTTTCCTCTTCAACCGCCCTTTATACAGTAGTCCTTCAGAGTGTGCCTCTTCTGGAGCCCATTATACCTTTTCCAGAGAGAACCCATTGAACACAGCACCCTCACGAACCACAGGTCTATTATGATTGAGCTTAACCATAACAGACATGGTACTCTCTCTCTCGTTCCAGCTCAATCTATCAAAAGTGTCATAGAAAGAGCAGCAGTAGTCATCGGAATCAAGTGATCCTGCAGCTCCTGGGTCAGAACCTAAATCGGCAACGGGTTTTGGAAGTATGTTGGTTGGGGCCTCCAGAATTCGTGCCCCGGCCGCACTCGAAGAGGTATAGGGTGGATTGTCGCTATTACTCGTACCACCTAGAGTACCACCTGTTTTGCGTCCGATTTGGACGTCTTTGGCGCTTATGTTAAGGCAGATAAAGAAAGGATGGATGAGGTCTCACATACTAGGCGTTTATGTGGTGGATGCTGGAACATTATCGCTGAAACAATTACTTAGTCCAGGTAAGGGTTTACCCTTACAACGTCTTCGCCCTAACTGAAACAAATCTAACCCCTAACATTAAGAATAATGAGCTTTTTACATCCGACTTCAATGTTTTTCGTAGTCACTATATCCCTTCAAATGATGACATCCCCAGTCGCGGTGTACTTTTGGCTCCTCGCGCCTGTTACGACGCGTCAAAATCCCCCATCCCCAACACTTCAAATACATTCCCTCTCCATCGTGTGCTGCCTCCAGCTGCACAACGTACATGTCAATATCAGGTTTTTGTCGATGCTGTTGATTTTATGATCATGGGCATGTACCCTGAAGCCGATGTTATAGTTGCTGGTGACTTCAATCTGCAACGACTACGATGGGCTGAGCTAGATGATAAGATTTACCGGATCTCAATTAATGCTACCTCTAACAAGGAAGTCTTATTCACCAGCTGTTGGCTGCTGGTCTTTATCAGTTAAGTGGTATCCGAAACAACCTAGCAACACAGCGAGACTTAATTTTTTCTACTGACACCGATAACGAGCTAGTTATCGAGAGTACGCACCTTCTCACCAAACTTGACAACTTTCACCCCCCACTGTTGATATATATACAGCTACTTCCAACTTCTGCTCTCAAATCTATGAATGTTTCCTAAAATCTGTCCCTACCATAACTCAAGAAAATGGTACTCCTTATGGTATAACAAGGAACTACGCTCACTTCGGAACTATGCACGCAGCATGACTATTATTTCCAACCTCAAACGGTTCTTTCAGTCTATTAACACTAAAGAAAATCGGATGGGTATCCCTCTACTTTAAAATATGCTAATTGGTCGTCTGCAGGTTCAAAAACAATCACCAACTTTTTCGCTTATTTATTCAGCCAGGTGTTCGCGAATGACGACGTTGAGCCTGACCTTAACTACTTTAGCTACATCAAACTCAAACCTCTTTAACATCCATAAATCTAAGTTTATCATCTGTAGTTGAAAAAATAGACCTCTTCAAGGATGAGTATTCCTCCAGTCCAGACAGTTTCGTTTTTGCCATTGTTCGAAAGAAATGTGTTCACACATTAGCGCTGCCCCTTTCTGCTCTTTTCCAGCTTCCAATTGCTCAAGGTATTTTCCCTAAACTGTGAAAGGACTCATTTATCATTCCTATCCATAAAAAGGGGTTTACGGGCGACGTCTCTAATTACTGACCCATTGCTAAATACTTTTTCATACCAAAGCTCTTTAAGAGCATCATTTACGGTACAATGTTCTTCCATTGTAAATCAATTCTCTCCTCTAAGTAATGTGGTTTCTTAAAGGGTAGTTCTGCAACCACAAACTTTACGGAGTTTGTCTCTAACACATTATGTGCCTTGGAAAATGGTAAGGAAGTGGATACTGTGCCTACTGATTTCAACAAAGTGTTTGACAAAATCTCTCATAAAGTCATAATCCTCAAACTTAAAGCGATTTACCTCATGGATTAAGTCTTATTTAAAAGACCGGATGTATAGTATCCTTTTTGGACTTTCCATTTCCAACCCAGTCACTGCGTCCTCTGGTGTACAGCAGGGAAGACACTTAGGACCTTTGATCTTCAATTTGACTATAAACGATGTTATGCTCATCAAATATCTTGCACTGCTCACTCCCTCTCACTACAAGCTAATCTAAATCACTTCTACACTTGGTGTCAACATAATTTCTTAGAGCCTAACGTGGAAAAATGTCAAGCTATTACTATAACAACGAGCTTGTCTCCACTGTTACTTTAATTCGTGACCTGCGCATTATCTGCGACTCTCAACTTAGCTTATTTGTTTTGCTGTTGTGGACAGAGAATTACATAGTCTGGTGGCAAAGATGAAGAATAGACGCGAGGAGTTCAAATACGAGTAGTTCGAGGATGGAGTTATAAGGCTAGGTGAACGAGCAAACTGAAAATGGTGTGGTGGCGACTTGTTCTGAATAATTTTGTGCATGAAGATATAGCACCTAACAATGCAAGAACTGCTGGAGCGTACAACCAAGGATATTTGTATGACAATTGGATATGTGGTCGTGTTGACGAAGACCATACACATACCTTACCATATCATTGAATGCCACAGTAAGTTTATGCTGAGATAGGGAGTCGAGTTTGCAGTACACTGCTGATGAGTAATTAATATACGGAATAAGTAAGGTTTTAACAAGTCTCAGCCTCGTATTAACAGGAGTAAAACTAGAGAGCAGATAAAGTTTGCGTAGGCCTCCGCAAATTCGTCTCACAGTGTAATTGATGTGGCTTATGTTAAAACCCGGTTTGGTTACAGTCTCCACGAGCTGCACTTGCGTGTCGTTGTAAATGGGCGGCAGTAGTTCAGTATTGTGAAGTTTTTTTAGATATTAAAAAACAGCTGAGAATTTTCTGGGCTGGGGGTCAAACAATTACGTAGCGACCATTGGTAGATTGCGGATAAGTCCTCATTCAACCTGCAAACAAGATCCTCAACTATACCAATAGGTTTAGATCAGTATATTTGCGCATCATCCGCATAGAAGTGAAGATTAGCGTTTGAGAAAACTTTGGGGAGGTCATTAATAAATATGCAAAACAATATTGGACCCAATATTGAGCCCTGTGGTACTCCTGCTTGAATATTCCTAATACAAGAGGATTTGTCACCAACCACAACCTTTTGACAGCGATTACTTAAACCAAAATACCTTCTAAGTTTCTCAGTAAAGATTGAATGGTTGGTCAAAATCTTTTGGAAAGTCAAGGAGGCAAAGTATAGTGAGGAAGTCCGAGTCATAGCTGATCCTTATGTCATCGAGAATTTTAAACATAGCCGTAGAACAACTATGGTTGGCTCGAAAACCAGACTGGACCGAAGCAAGTAGCTTATGATGATCTATATGATGATAGGTCGAAAGCCTGCAGGCAAAATCGGTTCAGGTTTTTTCGGGAGAGGAATTACTTTAGCCAGCTTCGTAATGCAAAACCCACTAAGAATGTGGGTTAATACCATTTGGATAAACCGGATAGGAACTCCATCCTCACCAAGGGCATCCTCACCTAAACCTATGTAAGCTGGCCATCGCTACTCACAGAGAAAACAGATTGGTTAGCTCTGCCTCATTAGTGAGGCTGGTCCGTAATTGACAGAAACGACGACGAAACATCTTTTCCATCATGCCGGTGCTGTTGAACGACATCCCTCTTATCGCGATTCCCCACCGCCCTTCTGAACCTGAGACGATCCACACTGCCATGTGCGACGTCTCTGTTATAGTTGAATCGCCTGTCCCCAGCTGTCCGAGCGACATGGAAGATTAAAGGGACCGCCGATCTATCCTGGAGCCATTCCTATCTGATCAAGGTAGAGGAATTCTTCCGGTGGAAAGAAGCCGTAAGAGCGCATACTCTCGTGGTAAAGATAATTGGGGTAGTAAGCCCCAGATATTAAGTTATTCGCCGAGGTCATTGCTCTTGCAATGTGACTTCGAGTCAGCTTAATTACGAAGTTGTCCACTCGTATTAGGTTCGCCCTATTGTAAAGGACCTCATTAGGCTAACAATTTTTGTACTCCGACTCTGGTGTTCTGTACAAGCGAAGGCAAGCCATCTCAAACACCCGAATCTTTTCCATTAAGCTTGCTCGTACATTGAACCACACGGGACACCCAAATACCAGCATGGACCTGATAAGGGCCATGTAGCAGATTATATGAAACACCTGCTATAAAACAGTCTCTTTGTAACGGCAAAAGCACCTTTAGCTCTGGCCAGAGCAGCATCTACACTTTTGCCAAAATACAGAAACTGATCTAGCCAGATTCCAAGGTATCTGACTACATTTCGACAGGCAAGAGGTTGTCCGTGTTGTCCAATGATAGAGAACTTTCGCCAATTTTTTCTGGTATTCCTAGAGGCTCCGGACAACGGCGTCCTAAAGAGAATGGTTTCCGACTTCTGAAAATTGATTTTCAACTTCCAGTCATCGCAAAACCGTCTTATCTTATCAAAATCACGCTGCAAGAGAGTGTTAATGACCTCGATTTTTGGACCTGTTCTGTACGCTACCAAATCGTCTGCGTACGCAATAGTATGGGGAAGTGAACCTATCAAGTCGCTTGTAAAAATGTTGAATAGGATCGGCGAATTGACCGCGCCTTGCTGAAGACCATTTTTAATTTCAAATATTCCAACAGAAGTCACATCACCATTTTTTACGATGAACTGTCTATTGGTTAGCATGGGCCCCCGCCCAATTATCAAGGCTTCGCCCTTTAATGACGTTGTCTAATAATGAACTGGGGCAGAGCAAAGTACTGGTCTTCTCGTAAACATTTGCAGATGACGCTACCGAAGGTTGCTACGATTCGATCAGTCACAAGTTGCAGGGCATAGGTCTTGTTGGCGGCTGGACCACCGGTAGTCCCTACCAGGACTTAAATCACGGTACCATGGGAGTCAGGAGCTCCCCGGATCTCGGTCCGGGCCTGACTTGTTGTGCGGTAGGCCCCCTTGTGGGAGCGTCATGGTGGCTGTGATTCAAACTCAAAATCGCGGGAAGGGTTTCGGCCCAATGTAGAGTTGCAATAAGTACTGGGTGCTGCGACCCCAAGAGCAGTAAATGGTTTTAGGTCAGCCTCGACTCTTACCAAGGGTGGAACTTGTGCCGGCAACACAGTTCCGAATTGGTATCAGTGGATTGACGGTGAGCGATGGCAAGGCGTATCCTTGCTCCCATGGATGTATGGGCATCCCGTAGGTTTAAGCCGACATGGCAGGTACTTACGTTAAACACAAGAGACGTTCTGTTGGTTAGCATATTATAAAGAATGTACAAGAGTGGTTTACTGATCCCCAGCCTAGTCAGCTTATAGAAAAGACCCTCTAACCATACGGTGTCGAAAGCCTTCTCCAAGTCAACAAGGCAGGCACCAGTACATTGTTTTTTGCCTTTATTCCATTGGATATCGGACACCAGTTTAGACGCGGCATGTGAGATATCATGTCCCGTCTTAAAACCGAATTGATTATCCGGAACTATATGTTTGTCCTCATCCCACCTAGACAAAGCTCTATTGATTATTAAACAGGGTGGTGTAAATGTCCACCGCTTCTAGGGGAAGATTTCGAAGCACGATATTCGGAATACCATCGGTCCCCACTGATTTCTTAGCCCTGATTGTGTCGAAGATCTCATGGAGTCCTTCCCTCGAAACGAACGGGGGTAGGCCACCCTCTCTGGCAATGACGTTATTTGCCATATTTTCGTCGCTAAACCGAGTGAAACCATATCCCTCGGATCGCCAGTTCCCTATTTCATTTCGAATGCAGAAGTCGTGCACCAAGACGCGATTGTCCAGGTCGTAATTAGGGCCAATGGTATCAGTGGCCTTGTATACTTCCCGGAAAGTTCCCCCTATGGCCTCAACTTTCTCCTATGGATCCTCGATCACAAAGAAGTCATCATCATCAGCGGCCTCATTTGGATCGATACCTGCTATTGTCTGTAACCGTTCGTTGTCCGTTGTCCGGGCTATTTTAAGATACTGAAGGTAGTTTTGATTTTTTCACTGAAATAATTTATTTATACGCGGGAACATATTCGGGTTGCTGGTGTTTACAGCCCGAACCTTGTTGTTCCAATACAAACTTACAGAAATTCTGTAATTCTCTTTTATTAACGTTTGCACATTTTTAATCGACGACTTCAGTGTCCTAATCTCCGGGTCTTGTCTGTCCGTTAACTGTCTGTACAAGTTTTTGAGTCTTGACAGAAGTCCACTTTTCTGTCGCGCACCACTACTATTTTTAAAGGCACATGGTTATTGAATAGGCTCGTACATCTGAGACAAAATAACAACTATGCCAAGGGATTAAACGCACCTCCACTTGCAGTGCGTAGTTATCTACTGTAGCGAAATCTCTGAATTGGGAAGTTGATGGTATAGAGGTACGAGATAAGTCAATGTTATAGGTAGAGAAAACTAGATCGTGGTCAGTGACACCTTCCAATGACATTTGACCGATCAGATACCAACAATGGGTCCAGAAGACTTGGAGAGCGGTTAGGTGCGAAGCGGGTAGCATGACTAAAAACTAAATGAACAAAAGTGAAAAGTGTATATATATACTGTATAAGTATATGTGAATTTAGGAGGACTAACTGAATAAGTTAGTGTAATTGTAAGTAGGGTTGAATTGCCAATGTGTTATTTTCAACAACTTACAATACCTTAGCACTCGTTGTGATATTGTAGATATAGTTCTAGTACATCAGTTGTTATCTGGCAATATAGATTGTCTTTCGTCATTTATTCCGTCTTCCCCATCACCATACTGACTATGGCCATCACGAACCTTTAACTACTCGTAGAATGCTCTACAAAGCAAACATGTTTCCCAATATTTTTGACATACACACTGCACCAAATCAACCCTGAAACACGCCCTTCATAATTTATCTTAACCCTGACAACGCTACTCTTTTCCTAACCATAGAATTGTTAATTGTTAGCACTTGTATTTAAGTTATAATTACTCTTGTATTAAGAAAAAAAAAAACGCATCATACCCTCCAGCTATTACGGTCTAAATTAGCCCGTCTCTTAGATTAAATGAGGATTAGTACATCTGTTCGATCAGATGACTCACCGTTCTATTAAGCACATTTCTAAATCGATGAATTTTTACTATCCTTCAAAGGAAGCAATAAATGTACTCAAAAACATTTCTTAAACACAGGTACCAACTCGATAAAGAGATTCGTTGAGGAGCTAAATAAAAGAAGGACATACGCATTTATGATCGTAAACAAGGCAACTTAATTTGGTTTTTGGAGTTTATTCCTTGCCCTCAAGATAAAATTCTATTACACACTTGACTTTGCAGGTGCCAACATAACACCCTCATCCGCATTAAATCCTAATTCAATGGCTTCCAAGTTTATGACATACATTAAATACTGTGCTGAGGCACAAAATGATTTTTATCAGAAAGCCATAGGCAATTTCATGACTCTCACATAAAATCTTATTACACATGCTAGTAGCACTTTTTACTATCCACCCTCACCTCACATTAACCCATCATCTAAAATCAATTAATATCCCTACCATAACTGCTTTACCAATGTGTTGGGCTTGTGACGATGGTGGTTGGTGGTTGGGGTTGTTGAGGGTTGTGAATAAAATAAAATCCATCTCCATTAATTGGCAATCTTTCGCAGATATGCGTTCGAAAATCATTGATCCACTGTCGCATTCTGTTTCTACCACACACATACGAGTACTCGTATGGTATACGAGCACCTATGGTGCTGGATCCTGGGAAACTGTAACTGCACATTCCACTTAATAGTCCCTTGGCCATAATCATCATCATTATTATCAGCTTCTTTACGGATGCAATATTTCTTCACTCCACACCGCTAACTAGGAATAGGAAAACCAAACAGTACGAGTTCGCATACTGTGCCAATTTTATACGCAGGACCTTCGAGCCACCCACTTTTAATATCCACTCATTTATTTCTTATTGCTATGCCGCGCATTACCGGATATTGTTCCGCATATCCTGTGCCTAATAAGGATTCTGCGGAACACAGATTAACTAGTATATATCCTTTTATACTCAAATTTTTTTTGTTTTTTTTTTTTCTCTTTGTTTCTTTACAGCTCTGCGTCGGAGGCTCTTGGATCGATACGGTAACCGTTGAAATGGATCCTCTAGATGCTGGCACAGATAATGGTTTCACATTCACCGCCCCCAATTGGCCAACTAGCCCGCAAGGAGTTATTTATCGCATCACATCTAGATACCCGGCCCATCCGGCAGGGAGCTTTTTCTATCCAAAGAGTAAACGCCTACCACCGATGGCCACGTTTCAGTTCATCAAGGTTAGTACTATAATTCCGTGTTGCTGTATCTATTAGTATTTGTGTTTATATCTGGGTTTTTCTGATGGTTTTTTGTATGCGTGTGCTTCTGATATTGGGTGTAAATGCGAATACTATGCATGCTGACTACGGATAGGGGTGGGTGCCTGAGATTTAGGGATGGCTGTCCAGGGTAGTTTAATAAATATTGTAATTACGACCTGCAGTGTTCGCTGGGTTTTATTAGATCATTTCATCGTTTTCTTTGGTTATGTTGTTGCTGCTGTGGTTCTGGCTGTAGAAGAGCCACTTACTATACCTCCACTGTGATTTGATCCGCTCCAGGGGGTGCAGCAGTACTGGATTAACTGTAATTATGCGATTGTGATGTCAGTCAGGAAGAGTTAGTGGATGGAGTAATAATAAATTGTTGCTATTCCATTTAGTTTGGCAGTAGAAGGTATCATTACGTTTGTGGCACGAATTATTTCCCAATTAAGGTTTTGTGAGATTTATAATTGATTTGGGCGTGAGTGGAGTGAATCAGAATGGAGTGGTCACCATCTCAATTGTGGGATGACGATTCCAATTGTGTTTTCGAAAATCATTTAATGTTTTTGGGAAACAAGCCTGCAAGTATTAAGGGCTTCAACACGGTGTCCTAGTCCAGGGAATGAGAGAAAGTAGAAATGGTTTGTAATTGCTAGTCGAAAGATTGCAGACGTCAGAAATTATTTTCCTTCTTTTTCGGTGTATTGCTTGGGATTTAAACCTAATTTCTGTTGTAGGAAACAACAAACCTAAACTTATTGCGAGCTAACCATCCACAACTGCACATACACAAGTGCACTTGTGAAATTTTCTCCTCGCGTTGGGAAAAAAAAACAAAAAAAAAACAGTGCGGACGTCCCAACCTTCCTGCCTCTGGTCATACTGTTGCTTGCACCCAGTTGCTGTATTACATTGTCATAGAGCGCGTGAAGCGACTGAGTGTATGTAACAACCGGCTGATGAGTTTTCTCCTATTGTTGTGAGGGCAAAATATCTACAACACTATGATTCGGTAAACCAACTTTGAATTTTTACTTCACAGCTTAGTAACGCCAGTGTTTATGTTTGACTTTTTTTTGTAATGACTCGTGAATTTAGAGTGGATATCGCCAATATTCGTGGGCTAAAAAGTAATCACTTTTCTGCTTTTTTTCTGAAATACAAGATCCGCGCCCTCACCTCTCAGATCACCCTGGTTTGAAGCTACCTGGCTACAAACTACAGCCATTATTCTTCTCTCACCGCTGTCTCGCCATTTACGTGGGTAGCGATGTAGCTTTTCAAACTCCACCACAATGTAGTCCCTGTTCCAATCCGGAATTCAATTTCATGTGGTTAAAATTCCATCTCCGTAAGCAAATTATCCACTACTGCTTTATTTATAGAAGCCCCAAACTGGACCGCAATTCAACTTTTAACGAGTTTGATGCGCTGTCTGACTCAATTCAAAGAATTGTATCCCTGTATCCTCATACCGAAATCATCATTACGGGCAATTCCAATATACACAATTGTAGGTGGCTTCGACATTCTGGACAGACAACACCCGAAGGACGGTGTGTTGAGATCAGCTTGCAAATGAGCCCACACGAATACCAGACGTTGATAGTCATACTGCCAACACCCTGGACTTGTTTTTAACTTCTCAAATTGACAAATACAAGGTCAATGTGCTATCCCATCTAGACTCATCGCACCACTTCTCGTACCCCGACTACACTGATAGAGAAAAGATTCCTAAAATTCCTATGGCAATGCGAGAAAGCCAACTGGAGCGGTCGTAAGAGCTTCTTTAGGAATTTTAACTCGACGTTATGTTTTCTCGATAACGACGTGGATGCCGCTGCTGATATGTTCACAGACACTATCCCCTTTGGAATGATATCCTTTATCCCCCATCGGATCAAGAGTATCAAACTAAAAGAAAAGGCGTGGTACGACTCGAGCTGTAAAGAGGCTGTCAGGATTAGAGAAATGTTTTTTCGGTCCTTCAAGACCAACCCGACAGAGGAAAACCGAAAAAAGTTTAAACGAGCCAGGGATGACTGCAACGTTTTTCTCAAGCGTGTGGAATTCCATCGGGACCGAAGACTGAGGCAAAAAATAGTACAAGGTCCCAAAGATAGTAAAAAATGTTTGATCGGTCGTCAAAAATAATAGAAATTCTGCCTCATTCTCCATCCTCCACCCAATGGGACGAATCCACTTTCGCACTCATGTAGTAGCAAGAGTTCTTAAAGATGTTGACATTCACAAATCCGCTGGTCCAGATGGTATATTTTGCCTTCTTCTGAAGAGGTGTTCTTCCTCGCTGGCAAAACCACTGCCTAAGCTTTTTCATCAATCCTACTCTTTAGAAGTCTTTCCGAGCAGATGGAAACCATCATTTGTACAAGCCGTCCCTAAAAAAGGCGTATCTTCTTCTCTTTCCTCCTACAGACCTATTGCACTGAAGTCCATGCTTTCTAAGGTCAGTCGTGGAAACGCTGATAAACCGTCATCTCATGAAATATCCCGAAACACGAAAACTTCTCAATGACAAGCGGTACGGTTTTCGCAGCAACAGGTCCACTGGTGACCCGATGGCATGTCTTACCGAAAAGTGGAACCAAAATCTACACCAATCTGGTGAAAGCAAGATAGTTGCACTTGATATTTGTATAGCATTTGACAAAGTTTCTATCCTTGGGTTTTCTTGTGCTTGCACTTGGGATCGACGAATCTCTCCTTTAATGGATTAGACACTACCTTTCGGAACGTCCAGTTCAAGTTGTCTTGGATGGTTTCAAGTCTGATATTCACCAAATAAGTACTGGTGTGCCCCAGGGCTCCGTTCTGTCTCCGACACTCTTTTTATTTTTTATCAATGATCTCTTGTCTGCCACTTCTAATCCAATATATTCCTTTGCTGACGACAGTACTCTCTGCTTTTCATATTCGTTCCCGGACTCACGTTCCTGCTCCTCGGCTTTAAAACGGGATTGGCAGCACATTTTAAGCTATTAACAGCATACCTAATTGGGGAACCAATAACAGAGTAGAATTTAATGCTTCCATAACACAATGCTGTCTGCAGCCATTATCCATGAATGGCACTTGCATCGTTGAAACCATAAAACTTTCCATTCTCGGTATGTGTGCCAATGACAACTTACGTTAGAATGACCACATATTCGGTGTCATCAAAAATGCTGCGAAATGCAGAGGTTTCCGCAAGCGATGTAAGAAATACTTCACTCCCTCTAATTGGACCTCAATATATAAGGCATTCATCCGCCTAAAATCGGAGTACATTGCCCACATCTGATCGAGTGCACCAAAAACATCGCTGCACCTGCTACATAGGATTCAAAACCGTGCAATAAAACTAATAGGCGATACTTATATCACTCAAACAATGGACACCCTCGAACGCCGACCTAATGTCTCGTGTCTCGCTTTGTTCTATCGTTATTCCCACCACCAGTGCTCTATAGAAATAGGCAGTAGCATTCCGCTCCTTCAAATCTTCAACCGTAATACCCGTCCCGCTATGAATGCTCTTCAGTATACGCTCAAGCCCACTTTCGGACGTACTCTAAAATATCGTGATTTTTTCCCAAGCCGTACAACTTCTGGAATGTCCTGCCTAGCTCTTTATTTCCTAGTCATTACAACCTTCAAACATTTAAAACCAACGTTCACCAGTACCTCTCTTTCCATCCTCCCTGATTTTCCTTCGCCCGCGCTATGTGCAAGCATTTTAAGGGTACTTAAATCCCTTGAGCGCGCGCAAATTATAAAACAAAAATTAAATTCGAATCGCAGACTACCATGATTAGGATAATAAAACTATCGGGCGATAGCATTCTGTCACTAAAAACTACTCGCTTAGACGTGTATCAGATCTCTGCCTAGAGGTTCGCTATGAGGTGACTTCTTCAATTTAGTGTTTCACAAGATAGTCGCACCCAACAAGTCGTTGTAGAGTTACACACTTATTATTCATTTATTTACCAAACATTAATCTACAAAATAAATTGATAAATTACTTATTTTTCAAATATCAGGTCGACAAGAAGGAAGTTTATACATTTGTTAGTCTAAAACTTATATACAGATTTATATGCATATACATATGTTTGAGCACATAGATGTCCTCAAGCTTATTGTGTAAGGTTATGGCTTCTTTAATGCGTTTAATAGGTTGAACATCGGAAGGTTTAAGAATTTTTGCAGGCTGCTCCTGCTTCTCTTCAGGTGATTCGAGAATTCAGGCATTCAGCAAAATTATGTCAAATTGAGAGAATTTCCCGTGTTCGCACTGCTCTGGAGACTCTTTCGTAAAATAGTGTCGACTATTAAATATAGTTGTTCCTACTCTAATTCGAAATAGCGACATTCTTCTCTAGTTAATGTTTTATTGTATGGAGTCCTTAGATGTGTGGAGTGATGTGTTCGAAGAAAGTTCTGTTCATTTTGCCAAGAGCTCTTAAGTTCTTCGTGTTCATTAGCTGAGGGATATTTGGTAGTTCTTTTAGTTCTTTTAAATAGGGATAGCTAGTTGCTTCTTTAGCTACAGCATCTGCGATCTCGTTTCTTTGACACCAGCATGACCTGATATCCATGCTACGAGTATATTTGCCCCGATGATGTAGATAAACTCTTTCACTACCTCAGAATTACAGCTGTCGATTGTTAGGTTCTGTCCTAGATGATTGTCAACGGACATGTACTTTGTTTTATCCTTATTCAGCATGAGACCAACTCTTTGGCTTGTTCTTCTATAACAGTAGAAGCCTCAATAGTCGGGCGATGATGTCGATATCGTTTGCATAGCCCAGCAGCTGGAAGGATTTGTTAAATATAGTGCCTTCTGTGTGCCTTTCGCACAGCCTGTGCTACAGCACAAGAGTAAAGGAATAACACGACAGCGCATCTACTTGCAGAAATCTGGTGCACGTTTTGAATAATTCGGAGGTTTTGTTTCCAAGCTCTAGACATGGTGAGTATTGACTTGAAACTCGTTAGTCTTTTCCAGGATTTGCCGCTGTGTGAAGATTTGGTCTATCGTCGAATTACCGGGCCAGAAGCCATACTAGTGGATGCCGATGAGTGTGGTGCAATACGGCTTTAGTCGTTCACACAGTATGCTAGATCGGGCATGCTTTCGTCTTCCCATACGGCAATCCGTTCGAGCCCTATTCCTTATTATTCTTCGGCTTTTTATTGGCTGTGCCGACTTCGTCTAGTCGGCTGGGTGGGAGAACTTATTTTTTTCAAAGTACAAGTACAATTGGCTTATAAACAATTCGAAGGAATCATAATTAAAATAATTTCACTCCTCGGTGCGTTTAATACTGAGCAACATACATTTTAAGATTTCTTATGCTCTCTTCGTTTCGAAGGACATTTTTGTGACGGACGAGAATAATGTGTGTAAACACATAAGTTGTTGTTGCTGCTTAAGTGCAAGTAAACGGATTGGGCAACAAAAAGGACATTTTGGGCATTTCATTTACAATGTAAGGACTTAGGCAAAAAAAATTTTTTTCGTTTTTTAAAAGTTTAACTACTATTTAACAATATGTATAAACAACAAAGGCTTGAGGTGGTTTAGTCTTCCAGATTCCTGAAGGCTTGTTGTAAGTCCTCGTACAGTTGATCGAAATCGGCCTTGATCTTGGCCGATCATAGAAGACAGCTGGTACATAATGTTGCCCATGGCCTCCCTGATCACGTTCCACGTGATCTTGTTATCGGACTGAGCGGTGGATTCAACTGAATGACGTGCCATATCGTAGAAGGCAATAATATTTCTCAGCATACCGACTGTCTTGTAGAATGGGCAGAAACGATCGTATGAAGAGTAGGAGTTCTGTTGTAGGAAATCGTTCTTGAGCAGCTTGGCTACCTCGAGAGTGATCTTATCGGTCTCTGCCAATGAAGCCTTACCGACGAGTTGTACAATTTCTGAAAGATCTTCTTCCTCTTGTAGGATTTCCTTGATCTTGGTCCTAAGTGGCACAAATTCGGCAAAGTTCTTGTCGTAGAAATCATCTAGGGCACGCATGTATTTACTGTACGAAATGAGCCAGTTGATGGAGGGGAAATGTTTGCGTTGGGCCAGTTTCTTATCCAAACCCCAGAACACCTGTACAATACCAAGTGTAGCAGAAGTGACTGGATCTGAGAAATCACCACCAGGAGGTGATACAGCACCGACAATGGAAACGGAACCTTCACGTTCTGGGTTACCCAAACACTTGACACGACCGGCACGTTCGTAGAAGGAAGCCAAACGGGCACCCAAGTAGGCTGGGTAACCGGAATCGGCAGGTATTTCAGCGAGACGACCTGAAATTTCACGAAGAGCCTCAGCCCAACGAGAGGTAGAATCAGCCATCATGGATACGTTGTAACCCATATCACGGAAGTATTCGGACAAAGTGATACCAGTGTAGATGGAAGCTTCACGAGCAGCGACAGGCATGTTAGATGTGTTGGCAACAAGAGCGGTACGTTTCATGATCGATTCGGTGACACCATCGATTTCAACTGACAACTCGGGGAAATCACGAAGTACTTCAGACATTTCGTTACCACGTTCTCCGCAACCGACATAGACGATGACATCCGAATTGGAGTACTTGGACAAGGCTTGTGAGATGACAGTTTTACCACAACCGAAAGCTCCGGGAATGGCAGTGGTACCACCTTGTACACAAGGGAACAACGAATCCAATACACGTTGACCGGTCAGAAGTGGATGATTAGCTGGCAACTCCTCAGTAACTGGACGTGGTTGACGTACAGGCCATACTTGCAACATACTGTGTTTACTGATCTCTCCATCGAATTCGGTTTTCAAAACAACATCCTCGACATGGTAGTTGCCAGCTGGTGCAATATAACGAACTGTACCCTTGGCGCGAGGTCCAACGATCATCTTGTGCTTGACTAGAGTGTTTTCATGTACCAAACCGTACAAGTCACCTCCGGTAATGTGTGATCCAACTTTTACGTTGAGTGGATTGAATTCCCATGCAATTGAACGGGATAGAGCGGGCACATTAACACCCTTTGGAATGTAAATGGAGCTGGTCAGCTCGTTAATGTCTTTCAATGGACGTTGGATACCGTCGAAAATGCTGCCCATAATACCGGGACCTAATTCAACTGAAAGTGGCTTGCCAGTACGCAACACTGGATCTCCGACAGTGACGCCAGATGTTTCTTCGTATACCTGAATGGTAGCCATGTCACCTTCGAGACGAATGATTTCACCCACTAGCTCGAAGTAGCCGACACGCACCAACTCGTACATAGCTGATCCAGACATGCATTCGGCTGTTACGACGGGACCGGATACGGCAAAGACACGTCCATAGATGGACTCCTTCTCCTCGTCATCGAAGCACTTCAAATTGGACATTGTGGTATTGGTTTAGCGTTGTTTGGTAGTGAATCCGCTAAGTTGAATTTTCAATTTTTTCTTTTGATTTGGAGAAAGGGAGTTTTCTTCTCTTTTTTTTTTGAGTCTACACTTGAAACGAGAAAACGTTGCGTTTGACCAACAGAACAAATACTACTTCATCGATAGGGTTTTCTTCATACCCTATCACTCTCTCCTGGTCAAGCCCATAAAGCAGCTGTTGAAAATACTGCTTAAATACATTCACAATTTCAACTCCAAAGAGCTTCTTATTTCCCAGATCGAAGGGGTCTTATTGTCTACGCACTAGAAAGAAAGTTTGGGCTCCGCCTATATAATAAAAGTTGAAGTGATCTATAGTTCGCATACAAAAGCTTTCTTTGCTTAGCCATAAAATTCATCAAAGAGCGTAATTTCTTTTAATCCTGTTCTGAAAAAAGATCCATAACGTAACAATTACAATGGTTGGTTCAGGAATTTGAAGAGTTAAAGTCAAAGTTAAGCTGGCCTTCATTATTATTTGATTACATCACACTTCATAAAAAATGCCCATAAAATTGAAAGCTCCGCACATCAGCAAATTTTCATTCCTTAACGACCACTGAAATTTGAATTGCCACTTGAATTGCCTTCATGTCTTAAAGTTTAATTGCACGTTCTCACTCACTAATTCATGCCATCCCAGCATTACCTACCTACTCAAGATCTACTGTACTCTGAAAATATTCACACTTTAAAATTCCAATCACATAATCCAACAGTGAAAATCCTTTAATTTCCATCCACCAACACTACCCTAAGGCTCCTTCAGTTTGAAATCCCAAAATATCTCTACTCTCTCCACAAATCAATTCCACGAACCGTAGCAACACATAAGCCTCCCAGATTCCCATATTCCAGAGCTCCTCCAACGAATGAAAGTAATCCTTGAACGAATGGGACTGAGTTTCCATTTTAACTTTTTTTTTTTACTTTCTTCTCTAATTTTCTCGTCTTTTTTCTCGATTCCAGCTAAAGGAGTACGAACTAAGCGAAGTGTTCAATTTCGTGGAGGACGATCGCCGGTACGAGATGGTACAAACCCAAACGCATCTGGAATCTGAACACAATCACGTCGAAATGAATAACGAACTGTCAGCGAGCATTGAGCGTGAACGACAAACAGAGGTGGGGACTGTTACCTCTGGTTCTGAAACAGAGAGGGATCGAGTACGTTCCAGACTTTTGGCAAAACTAAATCCAACGTAAGTATCTCTACCATCATTATTGTCATTATCACTGTAGATTTGCACATATCTTTCGCGAAAGATAATCCTTAAATGTCTTCGGCTGTGTTTTGCTGTGGCAATTAGCAAAACACTACCTTGAAATGGTTCCTAAAGTTCGAAGCCAATCTAAGCTGATGCCTTTTGGCAGGGTTGCCAGTGAAAAGAAACAAGAAAAACTCTAGTGTGTTTTCGAAATAAAAACGTTCCTTAGTGTTTGTCAGGGATAATCTGACAAACTACTTAACTAGTCTCATTTGGCTTTGTAGGATCTGAAATATTGAAATCCTCGTAACTTCTGCGGAAATAGTATCTAATTTGCGAGTCATAAGCCTAACAACTATCTGAAAGTGTTAATATTCGGCCATCGGCCCAGCTACGTATAAATGTTGCCTACGGTTTTCTAAATGGCAATCCGGTCGCTCAGACTCCCTCTTTGCAAGCTGTAAAATACGAACACGGATATTGCTTTTGCTACCAGTGAACCATCCTGCTGAAAGGTGTTTTCCCAAAAAAAAAAGGAGCAAATCCTCCTCCTATCATTGCCTTGCAATCGTTTCGCGCGGCATTGGAATTCTAATGGTTTCATTTTAGCCAGAAGGGAGTTGAACGTCGAAGAAGATTTCCTCCATTATTTTGTATATTGCCTCGTCTTACTCTGTGCAAATTGCACAAGAAAATGACTCCTTCTTCGTCGTATCATTGTCGTCCTTTAAGAAGTTTGTGTTTGGTTTTTTTTTTTCATTTTGCGCGCTACTCAACTCAACGTTTCTCTTTATCGTTAAACTGTTATTGATTCGCTTTTAAATGGAATCGTGTCCTTGGATATGGATATTGCCTTGGTGCTATAGAAATAAACATTTAAGGATTTAATTTTTTTTTTTTTTTGCACCAAAGTGCTTCACTCAACTGCTCATGATGCTTCTCATGCAATTGAAAATTGAATGAGAACGAACGAGGACGAACCACAACCCACGAGGACAAACGCGCCGAAAGCTTAGTGTGCGCCATCGTTGTTCCTTGAAATTGAAAATTTTAATTAAAAACACAAAAATTGTTTGGCGACAACGTAATAAGGTGGTTTAATGTTCTACTTAAGGACATCGTCACATCGAATTGGAAAATCAGTTTGCTCGCAATCACTTAATCTGTTAAGAGCCGATAAAAATAAACTAAGCGAACAATTTCATGGATGTGTGAAGGTTACACGAAATTTTATTGAAATACTTTCGAAGGCTCGTAATACAATGAATTTAAGACGATGAATTAATTGAATTAGTTCAGCATCAGTATGTATGAGAAAGTACTTTACCGTGAGATGTCAAAGCCCCTTCATTGCAGAAATTGGAGTGCTGCGAAATTATCTCCTTCAACCAGGTCGGCCAGTGACTTGAGTTATTAGATGTGATCTAAAACAGATCTTGAAGTGTGATTAATACTGCACACGGGGTAAATACGCCGTTTAATCATAGCCACCGATTTTACGTCGGGAATGACATCCACTTGTCATGTGTAGCGCATGAACTTCGCTTAAGGTGAAAAGTGAAGGCCATCTAAAATCTCCACGAAGGTCATGGCGCTACAATCACGAATCAACCGACGAGTAGAAAACTACTCACTGCAATTTAGCTTAAAACAAAAACTACCATTAGGAGGTCTACCCCTTCAAGTTAGGGAGGTGCTGAAATTCCGACCCAGCAGCTTGCAAAATGAAGCTTGAGAATCGTTGCCAAAGTCGTTTGCCATAGATCAAGCTAATAACCTATCTTCGACCATTATCAAACGACGGAGTTGAACTGACGTAGTTACAAGAACGCTAAAGTTTAGTAAGCACCCTGAAACTCGCTGTGAAAACTCCAGAATCCATAGTCAGCTATTTTGTTTAAATCACTTCAATGACAGTAGCAGCAGCGATCATATTAGCGCCTAGTACATATTCGATCAGCCACACTGATCTACCTCCGATTTTTAACATACGTCTGCTCTTGCTCTGCCCATATGGCCCAAGTCACACTTACAGGTCCTGGGATGTACTTCTCTGAATCTTGCCTGGAAGTTCATCAACCTTCTCTACACTCCAACTTTTATTCACAATATTGTAGAGGGCGTATGTCTCCGCTTAGAACTTAACTAGCAGCGGAATCTTAGGTTGTCGTCCTCTACCAACACGCACTTGCCACATCTTTGCTGAGATTTGGAGAAAATTAATTTCCACAACAACATATTCTTTCCTCTACTGCGCTGCCGGTCGGGGGCGGATTCGAAGATTTTTCGGACCGGAGCATTGATGTCCATCCGCTTTCTATGACCCAGTCACTTCAATTGTTGGGCCTTCATTCTTCTGGCTAAGTCGATGCCGCTGTACAGTCCGTTCAGTTCGTCGTTGTGTCTCACACCTCCTCTTACCGTCTATGCAGACGGGACCGAAAATCACCCGAAGAATTTTACTCTCAATCGAGTTAAGAGCACCCTCATCCTTTTTGGATAAAGCCCATGCCCCTTCGTCATCGGGACATTTTTGTTGTTCGAGAGAGGGAATTGCTAGTCAATTGCCTTTTTATCCCAAAGAAACAGCGATTGGCAAGATTTATTCCTCGTTCTCAGCGCTGGTGTTGTTATCTGAATTGACAGCGCAGCCTAGGTAGATAAAGTAAGACGTTCTGTCCGTGACGTCTTTGTTGGCCATACTTTCTTGTTGACGTCACATACTTGGTCTTGCCCTAATTGAGAGTTAAACCCATCTTCACCGCATCCGTCTCAATACTCGCGAAAGCGACACTGACATCACGCTGCTTTCTTTCAATTACTCGTATGTCGATGTCGTCGGCGTATGCGAGTAATCGGACGGACTTTTGAAAGATTATGCCTCTTGTGTTGGCGCGTGATTTTTCCACTATTTTTTCAAGAATGATGTTGAAGAAATCGCATTTTAGCGTATCGTCTTGTCTAAATCCTTTTTGACATCAAAGGTCTCGGTGAGTTCTTTACCAACTTTGATGGAGTAGCACATCCTGCACAAGCGGACGAGTTAGGCAGGGACGACAAAACTAGACATTGCTCTGTAGATATCGTCCCTATAGATGATGGCATACGCTGCCTTAGAGTTGATGAATAGGTGGTGTGTATGAACTTAGAGCTCATGCGCCTTTTCCAATATGGTAGATTTCCTTGGCCTAAAAACAACACTGATATGAACCAATTAAGCAGTTAACGATATGCTTCAGTCGTTCACGCAATATTGGTATTGCGGTATTGTAAGCAATGTATGAAGACTGATGCCTCTGTAGTTTGCGCGGTTCAGAAGGTTCAGACATGCAATCCTAAGGTTCCATTCATCGGGCATAATTTCGTCCGACCATATTTTACAGATGAGTTGGTGTATGCTCACTACCAATTCATCGCCTTACTCTTTGTAGAGCTCGGCAGTTAGGCCAAGCGCTCTAGCAGCTATGTTGGACTTAAGCTTAGATATGGCTGTCTTCACTTCATCTAGGTCCGATGGACGGAATTGTTGGTCTACTCGTACATCATGGTCTACAAGTTGAAAAATGCATTCTGCCTAGTATTTAGTTCGTCATGGCCGTTATACAGTTTACAGAAATCCTCTTTCCAAATCTTCAGCATCGACTGCAACTCTACTACGATGCTCTCTTATTCGTCTCTACAAGTTTCGGTTCGGGGATTGCATCCGTGGCATGGTTTTTTTTACGTTTTGATAGAACTTCAGAATCTCATTACTGGAGTAGCATCTCTCAATTTCCTCGACCATTCTCCTTCTTTTTCCTCCTGAGAAGTCGGTGTTCGTCTCTCCTCTTCTGCTCGTAGAGGTCGTGAGCTGCTCTAGTCCTCCTATGCAACGTCGTTTTGTATGCATCTTGCTTATTATAGCTGCATGTACTAGCCGGCACTAGTCATCACACTAGGGGTTTCGTTGATTTGACCCAGCACCACTGGTCTTCGACCACTTATGCTCGAGGTATGGAACCTCTTAAGAGATTAAGGAGAATCGATCGGAAAAAGATTTGGCGATCTATTGCGATTGTAGTCGTTCGACGTCAAAATATCCGCAACCGTACCTAACAACAAGGTAATGGTTCGAGTTGATGTTGACTCCTCAGAAGGCTCGGACATCCATAATACTGGAGGAGTACCTTGTGTAGATCGCATAAGTCATAAGTGATGTCACAAATGGTGCCATTGGAGAAAAGAAAAGCACCCTGCAGTCATCTCCTACTTAAGCTAGCTTTAAACGATCCTTTCATTCACAAAACAAATGATGTGCTATTGGCATATACGTTCGAGTATACAAGTTGTAATGTCGGTGGCATCCTCAATGACAATTATAATGTATGCCTTCTTTTATACTTATTTGTCAAAGGTGGTGCTAGAGCTCTCGTCATTTATGGCGGTCCTATGCCGATCACTTACAGTTCTGCACATCAAGTTGGTTTCCTTAAGTGCGCCACCTACCAGCTTGTCCCTCTGGTATCGATTTGAGGTACGAATATGGTATATTGCAGTTATATGCCTGGATGCAAACATTCTGTGTTTTTGTGAGCTTCGACAGGATATGATCTCTGACTCGTTCAGGCCTTCCGATTAGTAGTGTGCAGGCCAAGTCAGAAAATAGTTAGCAATGCATTCGTGCCATAGAACTGGTTTGCCACTTACGGGCCCACTGCATGGAGTACTTCATTCTTACGAGGCACGTATTCATTCATTCACTGCTTTTGATCACTCCCACCATCCTTTTCAGTGGTTATCAGCCAATCTGATTTGCGGGGTCAAATAAAGAGTCTCAACACCAGTTTCACTGCAGGTGAGTTCATCAGAAGAATGAATCCGCGAACTATGTACCTTACCATGGTAATTTCTTTTTAAAAAAAATGCCAATCTGCCAGATAAGCACGAAATTAGCTCTGATATACGAAATACTGCAACTTGCTGCTCACTTAGGGTACTAGAATCCTTAGAATACATCGCAAGCCAAGCGATATAGTAAGCATGGAGTAAGTTATAGCTCTTTGACTAGACTCTCTTCAACAAAGCATTCGCTTGACCTACTTGAGAATATTTTTCAACACAACGCGAAACACTTTGTCATATCCACAACCGTTCCTTGTCCCAAGACACTGGTCACCCTCTTCATGTTTTTTTTTTCATCCAAATTAATTGAAAGTTTGTGACAAACGCTTAACTACGAGTACATTCTTGACTGTTCTAAAAAATAAAAATGAAAAACATAACAATCCGGCATTCTGTTACAGTGTACAGATACTCGTAACTGTGGCAATTATTTTTTACTTCTTTTTCTACACAAAAAGGATAACTCGTCCTGAGCTATTAATAAAAGTCAGTTACACAATAGCACCGGCAAAACCAAAACAAACAAACAAACCAAACCAACAGACGACGGCAAAAAAATATCGTTGAAAAAAAATTTCCCTCGTTGAATCCTTTCGATTGAAATGAATAATGAATCAGAAGAACTAGAGAAGTGCTAGAAAGAACCAGTAAGACCAAAAGAAGTAGTAGTGCCAAAAGAAATAGAAGAATCAGTTGAAACGAACACAAGATGCACGGTACAAAAGTAAGCACACGAATAATGTCGCCTCCTCTCTAATGTCGCCAGCTCTCTAAAGGACACCGCCACAGACTTGTCCTGGATTTACTGGTGTTTTTTTTTTTGTTTTCTGTATTCATCTGTTTCCGTTGTCCTCTTTTAGAAATGGTTTAGAAAAAAGCAAAACTCATGGCATAGTGATTTTTTTACTGGCTTTTGGTAGCTTAAGGGCAGGTTTTGGTCTTGTGAACATTTCAAAAAAATTCGCTCTGAAGCAATGTAGGTCCTTTGAATACGGCCTGTATCTCAGAAAATGTCGACATCGTGTATTTCAAAGTGAGAGTACAAATGCATAAGAACCACATTGTGGAAATGGCACTACAGTTTCGTGTGTTCTTCTTCATGAAAGCTATTTCTCAGGACTTTAGTACTTATTTGGTACATTTCATGGGTTTTTTTTCTCAAATCTGACTTGGAATATTTTAGTCAGTAGGGTATGTAGACCTAGAAAACGAGATTTTCCAATTTTAGTACTTTTGTACTAATTTTTTTTTTCTTTATGAAAACATTGCACGAAATGGAAGAAAATGAAACGTCAAGATGACAACCATGAGGCATGATTGTTTTGCACATTTTTCATGGATTTTTTTTGCAATGTATAGAGGAGCAACTCCATGCGACAATTGTGTTGCCAACTTTTGAATGGTTCGCCTTTGTGTGGAAATTTTTCTGTTTTGCCATCACTTAACGAAGACAAACGGATTTAATACGAAATCCTAGTCCTAGACAATTCTCTCCTTCTCTGTCTCCTTGTTTGTTTTGTTGACGTTCTCTTTGAAATGTAATTTGCGAGATTATTCTGTTAGGCAACTGTATATCCGAATTCAAAAGCTTTTATTTGTCGCTTATTCTTAGTTTGTTTTTGTTAATTTTTTTTTTCTTTTGCAGTTATAATGCGACAAACGTTGTGCCGAAAAACGATAAGAACGCCATCCTACAGAGTATTGCGTCCAATTACAATAGGGGCAACAAGCAACAGCATAAAAAACGCGTATCCGGTCGTAGGTCACGTGATTGTCGTGTTGGACATTGGTCTGAGTGGAGTACGTGCAGCAAAAGCTGTGGCATCGGTGAGATGCACCGATATCGAAAGATTATCAAACACGGCAAGAGAGGTGGACGGCCGTGCCCGGCGCTACAGGAGTCTAAATGGTGCGGCTCAGAAAAGGGATGCCATTCGCCTTTGACCTATTTCAATTGGTGAGTTTTTCAAATTGTGCTTTTCTTTATTTTTATTGTAATAAGACTTGTTTCGTAGATGATACGAGTATGTATTGTTGTTCTTACAGTTACTAGACCCAACAATTTTAAAGGCCATTCTTTGGCATAAGTATCTGGTACTAGCTCTCCCTTCGGTCTAAAGTGCTCGGGAAGAGATGTTACTCGTACCTTGCGAATATTACAAAGATTTCGATCTTGCAGTGGTTCGCCCGGTTGATGTTCAGGACTCTCAAAAAGTAGTTGCGCCGACTCCTTCCCGTTAATATTTACCTCATGCCATTGTTGGGTTGCATTTAATTCAAATTGATTAGGTAGACGGTCTATGAGCTTGGGAATATTTCCTGTACAACAGGCACTTTAATTTCCCCATAATTGGAATAGGAGTAACCGATGTTTTTTTTGTTGATGGTGTCTATTACATACTTGCCTCTACTTGAGCTCTTACCAATAACTTCAGGTAAGACTAACACGGCAATCACTTGTACCATTGGGCTGTGTAGGAGGCTTCGTATTTTTGCCTAGACAACCCATGATGTTGGTTTGTGCGCTCAATGAAGGGTCTACCACTGTATTTTTTTTTAAATATAAGTAATACGTATTTAATTATGCTCCTCTGCTTTTTGTCACTATGAATATGGGTTAAACTACATTTTAAGAGTTCTAAATACTATTTTGGATGAAGCTAGTGAAGTCAGTTATTAACCACTAGTACTGAAGATCGACACGCACACATAAATAGATTTTTGTTTTAGGTTGGTTTAGCTGAATAAAAAAAATGATTTAAACGAGTGGAAAGGATGATGCTATTGTAATTGTTATTGCTATTGGTATCGCTAAAGCTTGGCACACGGTTAACGTCGCTTTCTCTTCTTACTGCGGTTGTTACGATCACGATTAGCGATTTCTAGAAAAATTTCGACTGCGGTGGAGCTAAGTACCCTAACTTGATTAACTCCCATACCTTAAACCCCACATCTCATCCCTCGTCCAACTCCATATCCAATCATTTATCTCTATCCCCCTCCTCCAATGCTCCTATTCTTGATCCCCTTTTTCCCCCCACTGTTAAACTAACACAGCAAACCAATGGCACTACAGAAAGTCGATATGCTTTCTCTAGGCTCAGAGAACGAAAGATATATGAAAACATTCGTCTCTTTCTTGCCTATTTACATGATAAATCTGACTCGGTCTGCTACGAAGGGGAAACCAAAACCAGCGTCATGGTTTCCATCCAGCAGGAAGGCCTCCCTACCGACCCTATCAGTCTCAGGAACCTTTATGTCAGGTACCACGAGATATTTAACATGTCCCCTCAGAAAGTAGCAGACGACCTTGCTGCATTCGGCAACTATGTTCACTCTAAACGAGTATCACACCTACAACGAAGCCGAGCCGACCACGACAAATTTTTTCGTCCATAACGTGCCTCCCTTGCCAGCGCTTAAACCATCCTGCCTCACACCTCCACCCCACAACATCCCCCTGTAAGAGGGACATTACTACCAGATTGTAAGAGGCCTTCGCTCTAAAACCAATGCTGTCCTACGTCAATCGAATGCTCTTCCCTTTGATATTTACGCCTTGACCGAAACCAATTTGATTCCCGACATAAAGAACCAGGAATTGTTCCCTCCTACTTTTAATGTTTTCCGCGACGACGATCCTACCCGCACAAATAAAGATTCCCCCTGTCGAGGCGTCCTACTGGCGATGGACAACAGCCTTAACTCTTCTCCCATTACAATTTCTTCATCCTCTAAAGCCGACTTTGTCGCAATAAAAATATCACTGCCTCTCAAGTCCCTTTACGTTATATGTTGCTACATCCTACCAGCTCAACCTATCGAATCTTACCAATTTGTTATTGATGCGATCGATCATTTAATTGACCTGTCAGACCCTATTGATGATATCCTTATTTTCGGCGACTTTAATCTTCCTCAGCTACAGTGGACTCCATCAGATGATCAATCGTTTTTCATCGCTTCAAATGTCATCTCAGCTAAGGAATGCCTCTTCTTAGATCGCTTAACAGACTCAACTCTATGCCAAGTCAGTGGTATATCCAATTATATGGGCAGGCAATTAGACCTTATTTTCACAACAGATCCGACTAACTCCTCAGTCTCACTTTGTCCCCTATCTCTCTCAACAATCGATAACTACCTTCCCCCCCTTCTACTTTCACTTTTTCATAACTCTTCATTCCAGTCCACTCCCCCCACAACTCTCTCATCCCACGACTTTCATAAAGCAAACTTTCACAAAATCAGTGAATATCTCAGCAGATCCCTCTTTAACTTTCACAACCTAAGCATAAATGACGCCTTATCCATTTTTTATAAAGAAATATTTAATTCTTTTTCCCTTTACGTTCCGTTTTCCCGCCTTAAAACATCATCTACTAGTCCTCCCTGGTATAATCGCAAGCTTCGTTCCTTACGAAATAAGAGAAATAAGTTATGGGCTGTTTTCCTGTGTACCAGATCCTTTACCGACTATTCCAACTATCTTGGTGCTTATCTTCATTTCACCGAACTTTACGATTCCCTTTACCAGGACTACCTTAACAATGCGCAAGTCAACCTTATAAACCATCCTAAGTCCTTTTTCCAATTTGTTAACTACAAAAGAAAGTCCGACGGTTACCCTCCTTCCCTCTCTTTCAACAACAGGTCATCAACCGACCCACTCACCATTGCCAACCTATTTGCCACATTTTTTAAACAATCCTTCACCAACGACTCCTTTGTACCAGATCCATCCTATTTTAGTTACCTACTGAACTTCTCTAATGGCACACTTCTCTCTCATATTTTTGATCCGTCGTATATCGAACATAAATTACACCAACTCAATGACGAATTCACACCCGGCCCAGATGGCCTCCCTGCAATATTTCTTAAAAAATGTTCTTCCTCTCTTTCCCTTGCCCTTTCTAATCTCTTCCGTCTATCCCTTTCACAAGGAGAATTTCCTCAGGCTTGGAAATCCTCCTTCATAACCCCGATCCACAAGAAAGGATCAAAGAATGAAATAACCAACTATCGTCCCATCGCTAAACTCTCCCATATACCCAAACTCTTCGAAAGTATTTTGTATGAAGCTCTAAGCTTCCAATGCAAATCACTTATTTCCCCTAGACAACATGGCTTCTTAAAGGGTAGGTCAACCACCACAAATCTCGTTGAATTCGTATTCTTTGCCCTCTCTGCCCTAGAGAATGGCAACGATGTCGACGTAGTTGCAACCGAATTTAGCAAAGCCTTCGATAAAATGTCTCATCGATTAATCATCTTTAAATTGTCTGCCCTCGGCTTTGAACCCAGTGTTCGTTTTAGGTCAGCCCAGTCCGCTCCATTTTTGGCCACCTCTGGAGTTCCACAAGGCAGCCATCTCGGTCCCCTTCTTTTTATATTAACCATAAATTATCTCGATATGATCATCAAACACTCGTCTGTCTCCCTTTACGCCGACGATACCAAATTTTTCAAAACCATTTCCTCTCCCCATGACTCTTTCCTCCTTCAACAAGATTCAAGTTTCTCGATCTGATGCCTCAAAAATTCTTTGGAACTTAACATCGCCAAATGCCAATCCATCACCTTCTCACATAAGCGGAACCAATCTCCTCCCCGACTCTATCTTCTCCATAACCAACCTATCTCCTCCGTACAATCTCTTCGTGACCTCGGCATTTTGTGTGATAGCGAGCTCAACTTCCGTTTACATATGGATGAGATAATCCTCAAAGCCAACTCTGCACTAGGTTTTGTAAAACGGTGGTCCAAAGAATTCACCAACCCATACGTGACTAGGTCCCTCTATATTACCTTTGTTCGCCCCCTCCTAGAGTACGCCAGTCAAGTATGGTCGCCATATCATCGTGTTCATATCTCGAGAATTGAAAGCATTCAACGTCGTTTTCTTCGATTTGCTCTTCGAGGTATGCCCTGGGATGATCCTTTTAATCTGCCCCCCTATCAAAATCGTCTCAACCTTATCAACTTAAACACCCTCGAAGATCGCAGAGATGCAGCAGACTTTCTCTTCATTCATCGACTCCTTTCAGGTCACGTTGAATGCTCGTCCCTTCACAACTCCATTTTCCTCAACACTAACCCTCGTAATCTACGTACCCCTCGACTCTTCTATCTATCAACCCACCACACCTCCTATGGCGCGAACGAACCAATCTCCCGTATGCTACGTCAAATCAACTCAAACCCTACCGTCTTTGACTTTCACCGCACCACTTCCTACCTCACATCTGTTCTCCTTCACCACTCCAACCAACCTTAGTTTTAAGTTTTAGTTTAAGTTTATTTTTTAAGTTATAGCTTGTATTAAGCCGAATAAATGGGGGTATTCGCCCCCACCAAAATTAAAAAAAATATTGTTGGGCGCTAGAAGAGGTCCACCGTTGCCTTTGGCATTGCTCTTGTGATTCATACCAGGAATTTGCATGGCACCACTGCCACCAGCACCGCCTGCTTCCATCGAAAATGGATGAATTGCGGGATTAACACCTACTGGGATACCGCAATTATATTGCGAAAAGTAGGGGACTCAAAATGTATCCTTGTGGAACACCAACTGAAATTGCAATATAATCTGACACGGCATTGCTTACATGAACTGCTTGTTTTCTTTCAACCAGATAGGACCGTATGAGATGCTGATGCAGAGAAATTATAGAAGTTTATCAATTTTGACACAAGTAGTTCATGATCAACGGTGTCAAAGGCTTAGAAAAATCTAGGAGAGCGATAAGGGTGATTTGTTTCTTGTCTATTGCATCTCTTTTAGAAGCTCTGATATGCAGCTGTGGTGTTTCCGAAATCCAGACTGGTAAAGAACTTGTTCTTGTTGAAGAAAACTTGTTATTTCATGGTGTATAACTTTTTCAGATGTTTTTGACAAATATGGAAGTATAGCGATAGTTTTATATTCAGTTGACAAGTTGCCTACTGCTTTCCTTTTTCGGATTGGTATAATCTTAGCTTCCACGGAAAAGTGGATCTTGTTATTATATTATTGAAAATATATGTTAAAGCTGCAAGTATATGGGGTAATATTAATTTAATAAAAGTTGGGTGGATCTTATCGACACCAACAGCGTTAGATTTAGTTTTTAGCCCATCTCTAGCAACGTCGATTTGTTCCACTCGGCCAAATTCAAATAAGCCAGCGTGTGGCGTTTGAATATTGTTTCGATTTGGGCGCAACATCGATTGAAGTTTTGCGAATTCTTTGTTTAGTTCGTTAGGATCGACCTGGTCTACCATGGACTTCAAGTCACTACCTACACCTAATTCTCGTAAGTTTGTCCAAAGTGTTTTGGTTGGAAGTTTATGATCGAAGTGCTTAGCATAATAGCGACGTTTGGCTTCTTTAATCATGGAGTTAACTGTGTTACGTAACAACCGATAGCTGTCATAGAATTCGGGAATTCGGAATCGTTTCCATTTTTTGAATTCACCATCACGCTTGTTTCTTAGCTCAAAAATTTCAGAAGTAAACCACTTGATGTTATTATATTTGACAGCTTTCCTTTTTAGAGGAACATGTTTATCGAAGAGCTGTAAAACTACGTAATGGAGAAATTCAACTTGGGCATCGACCGATGTTTAAAAAAATACGTTATACCAATCAAGGCAAATAAGGTCTTGTTCAAGTTGCTCCACATTTAGATTTTTAAAGTCCCTGAATGTATAAACCGATTGTTTGTTACTGGTGACTAGATTAAAAGTGGCATAGATGAGGTCATGTTTAGAAAAAACAGGAGCCGAAACCTGGGTAAAGAACACTTCTTGACAGTCGCTGGCAATAAAGATGTCCAAGAGTGTGCTGTTGGAATCAGTAAAGTGAATTGGAATGGTCGAATTTACAACATCAAGACCAAGCATTTTAATGGAATCAATAAAAAGAATATTACAGTTAAAATCACCACACACAATAGTTCGTAAGTATAACGACGAATAATTTTGTAATAAGTCAAAGAGGGATGACAGTTCAATATTATTGTAGGGTCTATAAACGACACCAAACAGGCATTTCCGTCTGGTGTCTACACCGTTGTAATCCATGAAAACCGTGAGCATTGCCTTCTTTTTTGACTGGAAACGACGTGGTTTTTTTTGGTCTCGGCTCATTTGGTGAACGCCATTCACTTGCCAGATGTCTCGGCACCAACTTTGCTGCTACACGACGGAAACCCAAATCATTAACCAAAATGTCTTGGACGGACCCATAGGCAAAGATCAAGTCCTCCGCTATCTCTCTGATGGTTAATTTGCGGTTATTGACCAACATTTCTTTTACTCCATCAATGTTTTCGTCGCTTTTCGATGCCAATGGTCTGCCATTGCGTTCATCATCTTCGATTGACTCACGACCACTTTTGAACCGCTCGTGCCACTGGTAAACGACCGTTTTCTTTAGAGAATCGTTGCCGAAACACTTTTCCAACATTTTCAACGTTCGCGCACCATTAAATCCGTTTTTTTTCGCAAAATTTAATACAAGTTCGTTGTTGCAAATTTATTTCTAAAATTGTAAAAAATCGCCAACACACACAGTAATAGATGAACTCTTGGTTACGTAACTTTTGCAAATGTCAAGCTATGACGCTAAGATTTAGAGGGAATGTCAGCAACAGATTTACAAACTTACACAAAAAACAGAACTCAAATCGGAACAATGGGAGTGCCATACTGGAACTTTTTGATCAAGGTGCTATTCTTCTTCTTCTTTTTTTCCTTTTACCAGCCCTTTTCTCGCTACACAAACTTATGCATAACGAGTTTCCCATTTTTACTGCATCGCTACTGCTCCGCTTATGGGGTTGGCTAATGTCGCAGATCGCAGAACGCGTCTGCATACTGCTCGGTCCTGTATCGCTTCGGCGGTTAGCCCCAGGCGTTGTTGTGCATTTGCCATCTGAGCAATCCAGGAATTCTTTTTCCTAACTACTTTTCTTTTAGTAGGAGCGACCGCAGTTGATATTGCCTTCTTAACGGGATTTTCCGGAGATCTTCTTTGAACGTGGCAATACCAACTAATTCTATCCGACTCAAGTTGTTCGATTACCGAATTCTTTATGTGTAGACTTCCTCTAATGTGCGTAGATCTAATGCAGTCGCGTTTCGTAACTCCAGTCGACATCCTTAACATTTTCATCTCTGCTGCCATCATTTTATTTTTAAACGCTTCGTATATTGTCCAGCACTGCGAACCATAAGTAAGAGCTGGCCGAACCACCGTGGTGTAAAGTTTTCCCTTCAATTTAAGTGGAAATTTTCGGTCACAGAAGATTCCCGAATTTTCTCGCCATTTCATCCACCCCACGCTTACTCTGTGCCTTACGTCGTCGTCACATTTCGCTTCTACGTTAACGATTGATCCGATGAATTCGGAAAATTCATTCTCATTTGACTTCCGTAGAACCGACTTTAACAAACTACAAAACATCATCAGCAACATTAACTTTGACTTTATTGGTGAGACAACTAACATTGATCTTGCCCTATCAACGTTCTATTCGTTAATTTTCTCCTGCTTTGCCCAATCGGTTCCGTATACCTTCCGAAAGGACTGCATATCTGCTCCTCCCTGGTACAACAATGAGTTGCGCTCTCTCCGTAATAACAGAAACAAGTTGTGGCACAAATTCTTAAGAACTCGATCTGATTCCGACTACAGTAATTATCGATCGGTATATAATCGTTTTTCTGAACTTTGTGAGTCTCTTTACCTTGAGTACCTCTACCGCATGCAATTTAGCTTAGTCTCGGACCCTAAACGCTTCTACCAGTTTAGTAATACCAAAAGAAAGTCAGGCGGCTACCCATCTACTCTTAAATTTCTTAGTGAATCTTCTGCCGACCCAAAAACCATTGCAAATTTCTTTGCCTCTCATTTTAACAAATCCTTTCCTAAGAAAACAGCTGAACCCGATCCTATCTACTTTAGCTATATGAGAAACTATCCTGAGACGTCAGCCATTTCACTAAATATAACAACAACTTTGGTATCTGAAAACATTACCAAACTTAAAGATGATTTCTCGTCCGGCCCTGATGGAATTCCGGCTATTGTAATAAAAGAGTGTGTTACCCATCTCGGTCCTCCTTTTGCTGCCCTATTTAACTTGTCTGTCTCAACAGGTACTTTCCCTTTTCTATGGAAGGAATCTTACATCATCCCTATTCATAAAAAAGGAAGTAAAGCCGAAGTCGATAATTATAGGCCCATAGCAAAACTCTCTTGCATACCCAAACTTTTTGAAAGCATAGTCTATCAACAACTGCTTCCGTACTGTAGACCAACTATCTACACAAATCAGCACGGCTTCTTGAAAGGTAAATCAACGACCACTAACCTAACAGAGTTCGTCTCTAGGACTCTTCATGCTTTAGAAGACGGTGATGAAGTCGATTCAATTTCCACAGATTTCAGCAAGGCATTCGATAAAATTTGTCACCAACTTATCATCTTTAAACTAAAAAAACTTGGCTTTTCCCCTCATTTTGTGGCATGGACCAAATCCTATTTAGAAGACCGAGAATACAGGGTCATCTAAAGATCTTCAATATCCGAACCCATCAAAGCAACATCTGGTGTCCTTCAGGGTAGTCACCTTGGTCCAATCATCTTTATCCTCACAATTAATGATATAAACCTCATTTTAATGAACTCTAGTCTTTCTATTTGCCTGCAAGATGACTTGAATAAGTTTTCGGTATGGTGCAGGCAAAACTTGGAGTTGGAGCTTAATGTCAGCAAATGCCAAGCGATAACCTATTCCCGTAAACGTCTACCTCCCCCTCCAAGAAACTACTTCATCTGCGATGAGCCTATTCCTTCCACTACCCAAGTACGGGATCTAGGTATAATTTGTGATAGAGAATTGAATTTCGACTCACATATTGACAGCATTATAAATAAAGCTAACTCTTCACTCGGCTTTATCAAACGCTGGTCAAAAGAATTTTCCAACCCTTACGTTACAAAGTCTCTGTACATTACTTTTGTAAGGCCTCTTCTCGAATATTGCAGCCAAGTTTGGTCACCCTATAAACTAACCCACATTCAAAGAATAGAAGCAGTCCAACGCAGGTTTATCCGTTTTGCACTTTGTGGTCTACCATGGGCCGATCCATATGGATTACCCCCCTATGAAAATAGGCTAAAACTAATTAGCCTGCATACCCTAAAAAAACGTCGTGAAGTCGCTGATGTACTTTTTATCCACCAGTTACTGACTGGAAATATCGACTGCTCGACAATAACGCAAAATATTGCATTCACTCCCAATCCCCGTAATCTAAGATCTGTCCCACTCTTCCTGATCCGAACTCACCGCACCAACTACGGTCACTTTGAACCCATATCCAGAATGTTGCGTATAACGAACAACTACGCCGAAGTCTTTGACCTAAATAGCAGCAAACAAGAAATAAAAACAGCGCTGCTCAATATGCCACTCCCTTAACATCTCACCCATCCACCATTTCTCCTCGCCCCATTAGGTTAAGTATATCTTTGTTAGTTTTTAAGTTTAGTTTTAAGCTTGGCTTGTTAATAAGCTTAATAAAGTTGTCCGGGGTAGACCCGGGCCAATAATAAGTACTTGAACCTAGTGGTTTTCGGAAGAACTATTCTGTCCAACATTATATCTGGAATAGGTCGCAGTGGATCCGAAAATGGGCAGGTCAAATGTTCCGTCTTTGAGCGACTTATTTTAAACCCGTTTTTCTCTAGCGCGTCTTTCCATTTACTTAGGACGTTTTGTAAATCTACGACATTATCGCTTAGAATAACTGCGTCGTCGGCGAAGAGAATCGATGTTACATTTGCTTCGTGCAAGCAATCTTTCAAAAGATAGTCTAGAACCACGTTAAAGAGGAAAGGGCCAAGAACGCTTCCTTGATGCACTCCGACATTTACCGGAAATTCAATTGAATTGAATTTTTATTTATTTTAAAAAGATTGACATTCATATTGTATTATCTGCAAAGCCAGGGGGCTTGTCTGCAGAAGATTGGTCTTTAGAATTAATTACATTACATTATATAGTTCATTACATAGTTTATCGTTTATACATTTGAATTCAAGAACATTTTCTTAACATTTTTTAAAAAAATTGGTTTCGGAAGGTTGTTTAAATTTGTTGTAAGCAGCTCGTTAAATATTGCCTGGACAGCAACTGCATACTTTCTACGTCCATATTCGTTCCAGAATCTTGGGACCAAAAACTTATTTTGTTGTCGTCTACGTGTGTTAGCTGTTTGTTGGGTTGGTAGCATATAGGTGTTATCATCTTTGAAAGTTGATAGTATGTCCATCTTATACAATTGTTCTATTGTGAGGAATTGTCTTATGTCATTACCATGATGTTCTGACTTCTTAACTATTTTTTGTATACTGGCATGCAATGAGTTTAGCCGCTGGAGCTGTAGCGTGTTGCCCCACGCTAGGATGCCGTACCTTAGGTGAGACTCCACTAGGCTATAATAGCATTGTTGAAGAACATCTGGTGGACATCGATAGCTAAGATGGAAAAGAGCGGCAGCGGATCCCCTGAGTTTTTTTATTAGTGCCTCAATATGATAGCTCCACTTAAAATTGTAGTCGACGGTGACCCCTAAATATTTGTACATAGATACATTATCCAGGATCGTCGAGCAGTTGTCATCAGCTCGAAGAAGTTGATGATTGTTCACCTTATGTAGGCAGTCATAACCATGCATTTTTATTAAGATTTTGTGTTTTAGGATGTGCGGTGGACGGATGTGCGGAGGACGTATGTCCATTACTTTAGTTGTTTTTGCATTTATGATCAGGCCGTTGTCGTGACACCATGTTGTGACTATATCAAACTCCTTCTGCATGATTTTTTCAGCTGCTTCAACGTCCTTGTGGTTAACGATAATTGCCGTGTCATCTGCGTATGCGTAAACTGTGCTTTTGTTAAGAGCTACTTTACTTTTAAATTCATTTTTATTGTTTCTAGCGCTATTACTTAAATTCTAGACAAAAATGCTTAAATCTAATTTGACAATGATGGTACTTATTCTAGCTTACTGGCTCTTACCGAGCGCTCTAAACTTAGCAATTTCATTTCAAGTTTGCCTTTCGACCTTAAAACTATCTTACGATTAATCTTATCTATCAAATATACAATATATGCAATTTCGAAGAAAATAATTTTTGGAAAAAACTTAGATACCATATCTTTTTATAATTTTGTATAAAACTAATAGGGCCATACTATTCTACTTAACCTACCTAAGCTACTTAACCTAACTTAACTATAATCGGGATGGTGAGCACTCGTAGCCTCTCGCACAGGGTGGTCACCATCCCAATTGCGATTTCGGGCGCCCGTCATTCGTCAACATCGTGCACACGCACCACCAAGATTTAACCAATGGGATAAACCACTGGCCCCATGTTAACGAACGCGGCCTCTCCACGAGATTCCCCTAACTATCCCTAATCTAACTTACAACTAAGAGGAATATGTTACCGTAGTAACGTACCGACCTAGGAGATCGAGCCAACCCTTTCTCCTTCTTGAAGCCACCAGAACTCGGTGTACTGTTTCTCGGCATCGATCCGATCCCTGTCCGCAATCGCGGGACTAAAACGGAGGAGCTCCTGAGCATTGGCAGCATACCCGTCGTAGGTGAGCCGCTTGTCCCTCGCACCGCGGTGGCGGTGGTATATTACCGGGATACCATCCCTACTTTGTATTAACCCTTTAGCATCAATATGGAGAAAAGCCTCTGGCGGAATAAAGCCCGATAGGAGTGAGCTCTCGTGGTACATTTCATTGGGGTAATAAGCCCCAAAGATCAGGCCATTATCGTTGGCCATTGCCCTTGCAACGTGTCTTCGAATCACCTTAATCAGGAAATTGTCAATCCTATTCAGATTAGCCCCATCGTAAAGGACTTTGTTGGGATAATATTTTTTGTACTCTGATTCTGGTGTTCTGTACAAGCCAAGACAAGTCCTAAGACACTGCCTTTCAAACACCCGAATCCTTTCCATCTGATACGGCGCTACATTGAACCACACGGGACAACCATACGCGATGACTGGCCTGATTAGGGCCACATAGCATATGACTTTCACCCTGGAGACAAGTTGACTGCTGTGAAACAACCTTCTTGTCAGGGCTAAAGCCTTCTTGGCTCCAGCAAGACAAGCATCTATATGTTTGTCAAAATACAAATACTTATCGAGCCAAATACCAAGGTATCTCACTACGTTTCTCACCGCTAATGGCAGTCCGTGCTGTCCAATGATGGCCAAATTTCGCCAGTTATGTCTGGTATCCCTAGAAGCCCATCTCAATGGAGTCCTGAACAAGATTGTTTCCGACTTTTGAAAATTGATTTTCAATTTCCAATCATCGCAATACGCCTTAATATGATCGAAATCACGCTGCAGCAGAGTATTGATGACTTCGATTTTTGGACCTGATCTGTACGCCACTAAATCGTCTGCGTACGCTATGGCATGATTGAGGGAACCTACTAGATCACTAGTGTAAACGTTAAACAGTATCGGAGAAATGACAGCCCCCTGTTGTAAGCCGTTTTTAATGTCAAAGATCTTACTCGAAATAACATTGTTACATTTAACAACGAACTTCTTTCCCATAAGCATGTCGTAAATCATATATAACAGAGGTTTCGGCATACCCATTCTCGTCAACTTATAGAAAAGTCCCTCTAACCATACGGTGTCGAAGGCCTTCTCAAAGTCAACGAGGCAGGCACCCGTACACTGGTTCTTGCATTTATTCCATTGTATGTCGGAGACCAGCTTTGACGCAGCATGAATAGTGTCATGCCTCGCCCTAAAACCAAACTGATTTTCCGGAATTATATTATTTTCCTCAACCCACCTTAACAGCGCTCTATTAACCACCTTCTCGAATACCTTGCTAATATTCGGAAGCAAACTAATTAACCGGAGATTTGCAGGGTTAGTTCTAACTTTATCCCTTTTCGGGATGGGATGTACCACTGCTGTTTTCCAATGCGTCGAATAATATGCATTATTCAGCGCATTGTTAAACAGCGTAGTAAATATATCCACTGCTTCCAAGGGCAGGTGTCTTAATACGACGTTTGGAATACCGTCTACTCCCGACGACTTTTTGTTTTTCAGAGACTCGAAGATGCATAGGAGTTCATCTTTTGTTAAGAGCTGCAAGCATATCGTTCATGTATATAATAAAAATTAACGATCCTAATTTGGATCCTTGTGGAACTCCATATTTTCTTTGCTTAGGCTTTGTTTAATTTTGACTTTATATTTACGGTTTTTTAGGTAGTCTTCAAACCATGACAAAAGTGGTCCTCTTATGCCCGTTTTTTCCATCTGCTTTAGAATATTTTTATGGCATAGCGTATCAAAGGCTTTCTTAAAATCGATAAAAAGTACTATGGTGCTGTGTTTTTTTTCTTGATTTTGGTTAATTTGGTTTGAAAAATCACCCATCAACCGATTTATACTTTTTTTCTGTCTGAAGCCGAACTGATTTTTTGACAGTATACGAGTATTATACTTTTCTAAATATTCAATAAGTCTTTTGAATACCACCTCTTCGAGGACTTTATCCATTAGCGATAAAATTGAAATCGGACGGTAGTTCCCGATATCGTTTTTCGGGCCACTCTTGTATATCGGTCGAATTACGGATATTTTAAATCTTTCGGGGACCTTTGATTGTTCCAGACTCAAGTTTATAGGTTTTGCTAAAACCGGAGCCACAACCTCAACATTATTTCTTAAGTCCTTTGGTCGTATACCATCTTCACCCGCTGATTTATTGTCTTTAAGTAATTTAAGAATTTGTTGTACTTCTTCAGTACTAACTTCATTCATATACATTGATCGCTGAACACTGCTAGATGGACCCGAGTAAGATTTATGTTCGCATATATGGATAGTATTTGTTATGTCTAAAGAAAATTTCTGTGCAAAATGATTTGCGAGATTATCATATTCGTTTGTAGCAAAGTTTTTAGTCAACAGATCATCAAGATTTATGAATTTTTTGCCAAGTATTGAATTGATGATCTTCCATGTCTCCTTTGGATTGTTTCTTGCATTTAAGAATTGTTGCTTGAAATAATTCATTTTAGTGCTATGTATGTTTTTATTTAGGTGGTTGCGAAACGCTTTATATTCTTTTTCATAATCTTGGTTTCTTTTATTGTTTTTATATTTTCTATATAAACGATCTCTTTCTAGACAGGCATTCCTTAGATCTGCGGTTATCCAATTATGCTCATTAGATCTTTTTTTGTTTTTTTCTGAAATACGTCGTTGATTTTACCATTCTTTTAAAACATTCTCTAAAGATATTGTACAAATCGTTTACGTCTGTCAGATCAATCAACTGTTTCCAGTTAAATTGTTCAATTTGCCGTGACAACTCATAACTACTAATATAACTGAACATTTCAGGAGCGTTTTTTTCTTCTTTCTCATTAGATTTAATAGTCGCGCAGTATATGCCGAAGTGGTCAGAGATATATAATTCAACTACCGCGGATATTTTTTTTTTTTTTTTTTTTTTTTTTTTTTTTTACCAGGTTTTAGGACGTTGGGACAACGCGTTGTCCATCAAGTGGCCCTTGTGAAGCAGCCGGTAATTTTAATACCGCAACTAAGTAGAACTTATCAAGCAGTTTTTATTTCATAAGTTAATCACGATTGGTAGGACACTTTCCAATGGAAGACCCTACATATTCCGCTTTCTTAATGCGGTTTCAATTTATCGCGCAAGGTCCAACGGTTTAGTTCGTTGAAGACGGCGTAGTATGTTTCGTTCGTCCAAGATTTCTAGGACTGTATTGTTGATATGGCCGCTTAACCGGACTTTATGTTTTCGTGCGCAGTTCCTGACTTCATCTTCCACGAAAGGAACTCCGAGGTCTCGATGCAGGTCATTATTTCTTATAAACCATGGGGCACGCACAAATTGTCGTAGCACTTTATTTTCAAAAGTTAGTATTATATTTATATTTGATTTCTTAGTACAACCCCAGAGTTGTATACCATAGGTCCACACCGGCTTTAGCACTTGCTTATAAAGAAGCAGCTTGTTTTCTAAGCTTAGCTTGGAATATTTACCAAGTAGCCAGTACATTTCTTTGTATTTGGCCTCTAGTTCTTTTCGTTTCTTTTTAACATGCGTTTTCCATTTAAGCTTCGCGTCAAGTGTCATTCCCAAATACTTAGCTTCGTTTGCAAAGGGGATACGCACCGAGTTTATAGAAATGGGCAAGTGATTTATCTTTCTGTAGGTGAAGTCAACATGTACAGATTTTGTCTCATTAAGGGTAATTCGCCAGATCTTTGTCCACTCGTAGACTTTATTTAAAGCAGTCTGAAGTTTCGCTGTTGAGTCTTCTATTGATTCTCCAACCGCTAAGATAGCGGTGTCGTCAGCAAAAGTAGCGAGAACAGTATCCTCGACGTGTGGTATATCTCTTGTATATAAAAGGTACAAAAGTGGGCCCAGTACGCTTCCCTGCGGTACTCCGGCTAGGATATCTTTAAATTTCGAAACATCATTTCCGTATCGAACGCGAAAAATTCTATTTTCGAAATAGCTTGTCAATATATTATAAAGCTTTAATGGCAAAATTCGTCGCAGTTTGAACTTCAAACCTTCATGCCATACTTTGTCAAAAGCTTGTGAGACGTCAAGAAATACGCTCGAACAAATCTTTTTTTCTTCCAGGGATTTTTCAATTACATCAGTAATTCTATGCACCTGATCAATTGTTGAATGCTTAGTCCGAAATCCAAATTGATGGTTGGGAATAAGATTTTGGTTTTCGATAATTGGGAGAAGACGTTTTAGCAAAATCCTCACAAAGATTTTCGACAGGATCGGTAGAAGAGAAATGGGTCTGTATGATTTTTTATCGTTTGGAGGTTTTCCTGGTTTTAGTACCATAATGACTTCAGCAACTTTCCACTGACTTGGAATTTTAATTTCAGCAAGAGTTGCATTTGTCATTACAAAATTACTATATGCTATTTCTAAAGAACTGGTGTCGGGTACCAGTGTTGGACCGTCGGAGGGCTTGAATATTTCTTCAAGATAGTCGGCAAAAACCTCCGCTTTTTCCTTATCCCCCTTAGCCCATTCGTTATTACCGACCTTGATTGGTGGCGCGGGGATTTTGGGCCTTTTTAAGCATTTTAAAGCTTTCCAAAGCGAGTAATTTGTTTCTTTTCCTGCCGTCAGGTTTTGAACATATGTATTTACTTCGGAATTTCTGTAACTTTTAAGAGTCTCCTTGAGCAGATTACAGAGCCTGTTTAGGCGTGTTTTATCCTGCGGCGCTCGAGTTGTTTGCCATCTTTTGCGAGCTTTTCTTTTTTCTCTTATCATATCTTTTACCTCAGGCGGGTAGTTTAAGTTACGTTTAGCCGTGCTTTTTCGTTGACAAGGTGTATTGTTCCACGCAGCACATTGGACTATTTCAACGAAAGAATCCACTTCGATTTCGAGTTCAAGTGCTGCTTTAAGTGAAACGTCTAGTTCTAGGTTATTATTAATCTCATTTCTGAATCCTTCCCAATTAGTATTTCGTCCAGTTAGTCTTAATGGTCCTTGTTTTTTAATAAACGTGCCGTTCATTGTCAGTATGACTGGAGAATGATCGGAGGAAAGATCGAAGCTTTCATCAACGTTTATATCCGAGTTACGAATTCCTTTAACAACGAAGAAATCGACAAGATCGGGTATTTTCGTTGTATCTGTTGGTCAATAAGTCGGCTTGCCCGTTGAATAGAAGTCACAATTGTGTTCCATACATGCTTTATAGAGTATTTTACCCTTTTGGGAGACACATCTTGATCCCCAAAAAGTGTGTTTGGCATTGAAATCACCGCGGATATGATATCCATGTTTTTTGTGCGAATTAAACAATGATCAATTAATGTTTTCGTGTTTCGGGATAAGTCGACACGCGTAACCGATTTAATTGTGTTTATAAATCCTCTTGATGCTATCGTAAGTCCGGCGGTACATTTAACAGCAGTTTTGACGTTTCCATACATGTCTTGTATCATTCGTATATACGTGTCCGGTACCTTTTGATACCTCAACGCGGTCCATATGAGATCTCTAGGCACACGATGCTATTCTTAACTTATTGAACTTTGAAAATATGCAAAAAAGAACAACGATTTTTTGAAGAGCGAACATAAGACAACCCCTTAAGGAGCTCACATATTTTGAAATTTAAATCTAACCTTGTTTTACTATTTAAACTTAAGCTGAAACTCTTATTTAATGCTTGAAATCTCTTCCCCAGGTCGAACACATGAACGTAATTCAACTTAAATTTAAGGTTAACAGTTTAAAACAAAAACAAACTAAAAAAATGTATTTAATAAAAATGAAACTAAATCCATGGAAAACAAACCAGTATGCAAAAAAATATATATTTATCATTTGAGCTCTTGTAAAACGCAGAAATAATTATAATAAAATAAAACAAAATCACAAATGTATGCTTTACAAAAGAAATAAGGAAAAAACAAAATCACAGCCATTAAAAGAAATCCCAAAATTTTTAATGTTAAGATAAGACTTTTGACAATATAATCAATTCTCAATTCGATTAAAAAGTTGCTTACTTCCTTTTATTTGCTTTTTTCTTTTGTTTTGTTATTTTAAGTATTAACGAGCTGAAATATCCAACTTCTGTCCATTTATTTATCAAGTCCCCTCCAAGTAATATTTAAAACTAAAACAAACAAAAAAAAAAAAAATGTTGCATTACCACTGAAGAGTAAAAAAGAACAAATCCGAATAAGTTATAAACAAAAAAATTAATAAAAAAGGAAATAGTTATAAGCTAAATGTGTAAGCATAATCATTAAAATATAATTTATGGAAAAGAAAAATAATAATACAAATTTATTGTAATATTTGTACTGGGTTAAGTAATGATGGAATGACACATATTTTCATAAAAACCGAAAACCAAAGAAAAAAGATTCAAATATAAATTAATTATATAGATAAACCTTATTCGAAAATGCTGTTCATAAAGTTAAAACAAAAAATAAAATAAAAATTAAGAAACCTATTAAAAAATTCAAAAAACCAAAAAAAACAAGAATATTATCAATCGTACAAAATAAAACTAAAAAAAAAACAACAAATAAATAAATATTTTCTTTTCTTGTGTGAACTAAAAAAAAAAAAATTAAAACCATCAAATCTTGATATAAAAGGAAAAGTTGAAAATGTAGCTTTGAACGCAAACACCTTATAGAAGATATAAAAATAAGAATCATGAATACAATTGTAGATACAGTACCTTAATGAGTAAAAATTCCTTTTTTTCTGAATTACGTATTCTGTTCCGTTTAAGAAGAAAAACAAAAGAACAACAATAACAAAAACGTAAAAACCAAACAGCATACATTGTAAAATTGTAGTGTATAAACAAAGATCAAGGTAAAAATCGAAAACATAAAAATATATATAAATTTTTGTATAAAGTATGCAGAGTTGTTTTATTTGAGAAATGATCGGACAAGCGGAACTAATTTTAATTTCCAGGTTAAAGTGTCAAACGGATGTTTCGGAGTGTTCACTTGGCCATAAAACAACATAGATCGTGAAATAAAATTTTGACAAAACATAAATTCGCGAGTTTCATTTCTAGGATCTATTTTTTTATTTATATTTCGAGGTCGTAAAAACTCTTGCGTCCTAACATTTTGGTGACGAAACCCGGGAGATTGGTCTCAATTGAAGCAAAAGCGAAATATAAAAAAATTGTTGGTCGTATATGAATTCGATAGGTAAACTAGCACCGCGATTTAAATTTAATTTTCAATATAAAGTTAATATCGTTGACTATGAGTTGTCAAAGTGAATAGTCGTGCCTCACAATCTCGTCCGTCATAGTGAACATATAACCAAATTAACATTTTCCTAACTCCCATAAAAGTGTCAAGTGAAATAGTGCATTAAGTTCGAAATCGCTTATCGTCGTCCAGAGGTTCGGGCACGCCGCGTCGAACTGCCAAATGCAGCCTCGATGCGTGAAGTGCGCTAAGAACCACAGTTCCGAGGAGTGTGCTCTGGGTGTTGACGGAGCATCCGATAGGTCGCAGCTCTCGTGCGTATTATGTGGGAACGTGGGACACACCGCAAACTATCGGGGTTGTCCTAAGTTCACCGAAATTAAAAAAGCAAAATTGGCTCGGCAGCAGAAGGTGGAGGTCAAACGTTCACCTGTGAGGTTTCAAACACCAGCCGTCACGCCCCAAATTTCCTACGCCCAAATGGCGTCAGGTAGGGGGGCTACGGTACAGCAAGCGACTGTTGCTTCTCCGGCGCCAATGCCGAGAACGACGGAAGCTGCACCTAACATGCTAGCCATCTTGCTCGCAATCCAAGGGCAGATGGCTCAGCTGCAAAAGCAGGTGCAAGAACAGGCCAAGCGGGTGGACCAGATTTACGCGTTGCTACCGGGCTTAACGCAACACATGTCGTAATGGGTACGCACATGGTGGAGCAAACTTTGAAGGTCCTTGCAGTGAATGTTAATTCACTGATTAGGATCGAACGAAGAGCCGCAATGTGTAAATTGCTACAAGACCAAACTCCTGATGTGCTTTTCGCTAGCGAAACCAAGCTAACCGATAATCACAAACTGGAGTACATTAATTATATTGTTAGAAGAAGAAACCGGCCCAGATCCAAACGTGGAGGTGGTGTCGCGATCTTCATTAAAGAAGGTATAAAATTTCACAGAGTGTACAAGGGAGTGTTGCGCAGGTTCCGGGTGTTGGAGGCAGTTGTCATTTACATTCCGCTTCGCAGTGGAAAGCGACTGTACTTGGCCTCTGTTTATGCACCTGGGGCTTCACAATCCACCCTATTCATTACAGAGCTCGACACGCTTTTTCGACTTCTGAGGCTGGAATCGGGGGAGAATTATTTTATAATCGGCGGGGATTTCAACGCTAGACACAGAGATTGGGGAAATAATTTGCCAAATACTAGAGGGAACCTACTACTCGATTGGTGGGGTCAGCACAGACTCGGTCTTAAAGCGACGGAGAACCCGTCGTTTCCGAGAGGCGGGTCTTATTTGGATCTACTGATGTACGACGAACGTATACGACTGACAGGTACGAATTTACAAACGCTAAACTGTCTGCGCACATTCGTGTATGACAGCGACCATTGCGGTTTTAGCACCGAAATTACAGTTCCCAACGAAATAGCGGAATTGGAGGAGTTTGTCCAAAGATATTCTTACAACTACAGTAAGACTCGATGGACACGCTTCTCCGCAACTTTGACAAGAGCGCTCTCCTCGAACACGCTCCACCCACCGTCCAATAGGAATTTGTCAAACGAGGAGATCGACAATTACCTAAAACAGATGGACGAGACAATTAAACAAACTATGGACACTACAATACCGCGGTATAACGAAGACCTGTTCCGCAATCCTACTATTGACGCACTGCACCGACAGAAAAGTCGACTTCTGTCAAGACTCAAAAACTTGTACAGACAGTTAACTGACAGACAAGATCCGGAGATTAGGACACTGAAGTCGTCGATTAAAAATGTGCAAAAGTTCATAAAAGAAAATTACAGAATTGCTGTAAGCTCATATTGGAACAACAAGGTTCGGGCTGTAAACACCAGCAACCCGAACATGTTTCCGCAAATCAATAAACTATTTCGGAGAAAAAAACAAAACGACCTTCAGTGTCTTAAAATAGCCCGGACAACAGAAAACGAACGGTTACTAACAATAGCAGGTATTGATCCAAATGAGGCCGCTGATGATGACGACTTTTTTGTGATCGAGGATCCACAGGAGAAGGTTGAGGCCATAGGAGCGACTTTCCAGGAAGTATACAAGGCCATTGATACCATTGGCCCTAATTGCGACCTGGACAGTCGCGTCTTGGTACACGACTTCTGCATTCGAAATGAAATAGGGAACTGGCGATCCGAGGGCTCTGGTTTCACCCGGTTTAGCGACGAAAATATGGCAAATAACGTCATTGCCAGAGAAGGTGACCTCCGTGAGATCTTCGACACAATCAGGGCTAAGAAGTCAGTGGGGACCGATGGTATTCCAAACATCGTGCTTCGACATCTTCCTCTAGAAGCGGTGGACATTTACACCACCCTGTTTAATAATGCAATGAATAATGCACATTATCCAGCGCATTGGAAAACGGCGGTGGTTCAACCTATCCCCAAAAAGGGAAAGGATATATCCAATCCGGCGAATCTCCGGCCGATAAGTCTTTATATCAGTAAGGTTTTTGAGAAAGTAATCAATAGAGCTCTGTCTAGGTGGGTTGAGGACAAACATATAGTTCCGGATAATCAATTCGGTTTTAAGGCGGGACATGATATCTCACATGCCGCGTCTAAACTGGTTTCTGATATCTAATGGTACAAAGGCAAGAAACAGTGCACTGGTGCCTGCCTTGTTGACTTGGAGAAGGCCTTCGACACCGTATGGTTAGCGGGTCTTTTCTATAAACTAACTAAGCTGGGGATCAGTAAACCACTCTTGTACATTCTTTATAATATGTTAACCAATAGACAGTTCATCGTGAAGAATGGTGATGTGACTTCTGTTGGAATATTTCAAATTAAAAATGGTCTTCAGCAAGGCGCGGTCAATTCGCCGATCCTATTTAACATTTATACAAGCGACTTGATAGGTTCACTTTCCCATACTATTGCGTACGCAGACGATGTGGTAGCGTACAGAACAGGTCCAAAAATCGAGGTCATTAATACTCTCTTGCAGCGTGACTTCGATAAGATAAGACGATTTTGCGATGACTGGAAGTTGAAAATCAACTTTCAGAAGTCGGAAACCATTCTCTTTAGGCCGCCGTTGTCTGGAGCCTCTAGGGATACCAGAAAAAATTGGCGAAAGTTCTCAATCATTGGACAGCACGGACAGCCTCTTGCCTGTCGAAATGTAGTCAGATACCTTGGGATCTGGCTAGATCAGTTTCTGTATTTTCGCAAAAATGTAGATGCTGCTCTGGCCAGAGCTAAAGGTGCTTTTGCCCTTACAAAGAGACTGTTTTATAGCAGCCAACTCGATGTGAGGGTAAAGGTAATCTGCTACATGGCCCTTATTAGGCCCATGCTGGTATTTGGTTGTCCCGTGTGGTTCAATGTACGAGCAAGCTTAATGGAAAAGATTCGGGTGTTTGAGAGGGCTTGCCTTAGGGCTTGTCTTCGCTTGTACAGAACACCAGAGTCGGAGTACAAGAAATTTTATCCTAATGAGGTCCTTTACAATAGGTCGAACCTAATACGAGTGGACAACTTCGTAATTAAGCTGACTCGAAGGCACATTGCAAGAGCAATGACCTCGATGAAAAACCTGATATCTGGGGCTTACTACCCCAATTACCTTTACCACGAGAGTGTGCGATCTGACGGCTTCGTTCCACCGGAAGCATTCCTCTACCTAGATCAGAAAGGGTTGATCCAGGATATATCAGCGGTCCCGTTAATCTTCCATGTCGCTCGGACAGCTGGGGACAGGCGACTCAACTGCAACAGAGACGTCGCACATGGCAGTGTGGATCGACTCAGGTTCAGTAGGGCGGTGGGGAATCGCGATAAGAGGGATGTCGTTCGGCAGCACCAGCATTTCTGGTGGTTGAATGATGGGGAAGATGTTTCGTCGTCGTTTCCGTCAATTACGGACCAGTCTCACTAATGAGGCAGGGCTGACCAATATATTTGCTTTGTAAATAGCGATGGCCAGCTTACATAGGTTTAGGTTAGCATTTAAGTAATATATACATGTGTTAGTGTATATAAAGGCATATACTAACATATGTGTATTATTGTGTATAACGTCTAAGTGTGTTTATGTGTATTTTGTGTATGTAGGTTAAGTAGGCTAAGGTTTATTTTTAAGTTAGATATTAAGTTTTTATAAAAAATAAAAAATTGCATCCATAGGCTAAGTTTTTTGTTATCAATTTTTTCTTAGCCCTAAGTACACAAAATAAACATTTATAAATAAAATGTAAATGAAGTCGAAAGACATAGATATAAGAATTTAGAGTAGCTTAGAGTGCCTGTGTGGGGCCAGTAAGTTTGTGTAAGATTATTAAGTAATTTTAAGCTAGCATTTAAGCATTTTTTGTTAGTATGTAAGAGTTATTGATTAGAAAATAAAATGAGTTTAAAACTAAACTAAAACTAACGCTTATCGTCGTAATCCATTCTAAATAGTGCTCTTGTGCTGTAAATCCACATAAATTCTGCCACCATAAGAAAACCACAAAATATTCCTTTGTGCTCTTCCTAACAATGCCGCAAAATACCGATATCAACCTCCGCTCTAAGACAGCTCTTCAAAAAGGCTTTTTTTCCTCACCAAACCACTCGAACTCTTCATCACCGTCGTCTTGCAATAACAACACCGTTCTCACCGCAAAACAGATGGAGAAAAGCCTAGCAAAACAAACTGCAACACTTCACCTTCAGTTTGTTAATGAAATTACCAAACTACGTGATGAAATGATCAAAAAAATTGAGGAAACAGTCATAAATTGGGAGCAGCGTTTTACCACAATTGAGACCTCAATTTCATCTTTAAACGCTCGTATTAATCAACTTGAGGCAATTGGTGTCACTACGAAAGCAACAAATCGGGAAATTATTGATCTTCAGCGCCAGCTAAACAGCATTGAGAGGAAAGAGATTGCTGCTGACGCTGTTCTCTTTGGTGTACCGCAACACCAAGACGAAAATTTAAAAATTATTTTTAACCGGTTTTGTCACACAATTGAGTGCAAGCCACCAGTGCTTAGTCCGCTTTCATACGTCGCAAGTGTGTAATGCGCATGTTCTCGTTATTTTCTTTTGAATTGTCATTCAGTGATGTGCGCAACTCTACATGAAGACTTTCCCCTTCTTTGAGTTTGCATGTTATTTGACAGTTCTCTTTCATTTCATCTTTGGCGCTCAGTCTTTCATAATTGAAAATGAGCCCCCTTGTTAATTCTTTGGTCCATTTCAGTTCATCCGCCATACTGAAATGTTGTGCTCGTAACACAGCGAAAGAAGTAATGAAGCAAATGCGAAAAAGAAAGAAGAAGGAGAAAAAGAAATGTCAAAAACTTGCAATGAAATTGCTACCCACATGCAGTGGGAATTTGGTTAATTGGGTATTTTTTGTTTCATTATCCCTCTCTTTTGCACTCATTTGAATCTTTCGAAACTTGCGACGTATGAAAGCGGACTTAAGAACATTTTTCGCACAAAAAGTCGATTGACTGAGAACAGCAATAACAACCCCGGCTCTTCTTCAATTGTCATCAAATTCTCCAGCTGCGCTGAAAGAAATGAAGTCCTAAAGTATGCCGCCCATTTCCGCAATGTACATCGTAGAGAGCTTATACCAGCTGACTTGGGGATTGAATCGTCCGACAACAATAAATGTTTCATTAATGAGAGCTTAACAATGCACACTCGACGTCTTCTCCGCAGTGCCACTGAACTCAGACGTAAAAAGTTAATTTCATCCGCACACACGAAGTATGGGTCTGTTTATGTGAGAAAAGACACAAATGGTAAAAGCTTCGCTGATCTACACGCTGCCGCCGCTACTCCTGATTGTCTTAATCAAGAAGCAAGCATCGACCGAGCTTTCTCTGATGATGGTGCTGCAGCTGCTGCTATTGTTCCGCTGTGACTGTGACTGAAGAGTGATGACATGATTTTATACATCTTTTAAATTATGCATTTAAGTATTTTATACTATCTAAAAACTTATATTTCTATTTCTAGTATGTTTTTTTCCCTGTTTTTTTCCTTATTTGTCCTATCTCTTCTCTGCAATATTTTGATATCTTTTCCTCTTTTCACTTTCTTTTTCTTTACTTGTACACGGATTTGTTTGGAAGCCTGTGGTATGATTTGCACTTTATTTGCTTACGAATTTCGATAGCACAAACGTTCGTCATGGTCATAGCATGAATGAAGTTCAGACTCGCACAATGTTGAACGTTCTTTCGTGTCAAAGAAGAGGGTTTAAGGTATGTCACATTAATGCACGGAGTCTTAACCAAATTAAACTTGATTACCTTAAATATTTATTTAATGACTCTTCTGTTGATGTTATATGTGTTGATGAAACATGGTTTGAACCTGGAATTGATAATTATTTTTACAAAATAGCTGGATATGAGCTCGCACGTAATGATAAGTGAAAGATATGGCGGCGGCAAGTGGACTTGAAATTGTAAATAATTCCTATCCAACATGTTTCCGGCCAGATGCACCACCGAGCCTTTTAGACCTTGTTATTGTATCTGATTCACTCTCTGTCTTACTGTTTGATCAGATTTCTCTTGAAGGTGTCAGCGAACATGATCTCCTATTCTGCACCTACAATGTTGTCTTTAACCACAATTCTTCTTCAAGCTCCTTTGTTTATAGGGATTACTCATCAGTAAATCATGAAGCACTAACGACCGCAGCTAATTCGGTCCCATGGTTGAATTGCAGAATGGTTGCCGATCCAAATGAAAAGCTAATCATTTTCCAGACGCTTGTAATGCAATTATTCAATGATCATGTACCAATAAAAACCGTCGCGATCCGAAACAGTGCGTGTCCCTGGTTCACGGAAGGGGTAGTTGGTGTTCTAAAGAAGCGAAACAGACTGTACGCGATTAACTGGAACAGGTACAAAGCTGCTCGTAATGCTGCAACCGATGCTGTTCGTGCATCTAAACGACACTACTACTCATCTAAACTGAGCACTTCTTTACCCTCCAAGGTTCTGTGGAGAAATCTACGCCAAGTTGGCATTGGTGTAAGTAGTGACAGGAGCTGTACTATTGATTTAGATGAAATGAACGACTATTTTGTTTCAAATGATGTTGCTGCCGATTGTTTCGAGTATGACGTTGTCTCCAGCAGAGACCTTGAACAGGAAATTGATTTTGAAGTAGTTACGGAGGTTGATGTTCTTTGTATTATTAAAAGTTTAAAATCAAATGCTAGTGGTGAAGACGGCTTGCCACTTCGTTTCATAAAACTTATTTTGCCGCACGCTATAGGCCATCTAACACATATAATCAATTCCTGTATAGCAACATCTACTACTCCTCTGATATGGAAATGTGCTAAGGTTGTACCTGTTCCTAAAAATACTACTGCTACCGATGCTTCTGACTACAGACCTGTCAGTATCTTACCTTGCCTGTCTAAGGTCTTTGAAAAGGTAATAGAGTCACAAATTCAGGAACACTTGGCTGAAAATTCCCTGTTGTGCCCATTCCAATCGGGCTTTAGGAAGAGCCATAGCTGTTCTTCCGCCATGGTAAAAATCTTGGATGATATCAGGCAAGAGTTTGACAAAGGATTTGTGACGCTGCTCTGCCTGCTTGATTTCTCTAAGGCTTTTGACAGAGTAAATCATTCCATTCTTTGTTGGAAACTGCACCATTGCTATGGTTTTAGTGAAAGAGCTGTAAGGCTCATTCGAAACTTTTTATGTGGACGGTCACAAGTAGTCGTTGTTGGTAACAATCGCTCAGGTCTCCGGTCAGTTTCTCAAGGGGTTCCGCAGCGCAGGGATCAATATTGGGCCCAATTTTGTTCTGCATGTACATAAATGACTTAGCATCAATTTGTAAGCACGCGCTTATTCATTTCTATGCAGACGATGTACAACTTTACCTATCTCATCCGGTTAATAAAATAGGTGAGCTAGTGAGGTGGCTACAAGTCTTGGTTTCACCATAAACCGAAAGCTTTCCGGCTATAACCACATTAACGTCATTGTTGGTCGCGTTTACGGATGCCTGCGTAAACTTTGGATTTCTGCCAACTATACCCCCTTGAATACTCGCCGAAGACTTGTGCTCACCCTCATAATGCCCATTATTTCATATGCTGCAGCTGTCTACAGTGACCTTGACTCACTATCTTTTCGCAAGCTCCAGGTTGCTTATAATGATGCTGTTCGGTATGTTTATGCAAGGCAACGATACGATAGAATCTCGGAATTCTCATGCCGGTTTCTTGGCTGTACATTGCGAAAGTACCTTGATTTCAGAAATTGCATATTTCTACATCAAATTATAAACACAAAGCAACCCCCTTACCTTTACTCCAAACTGGAATTTTCCCTTTCCAGAAGAACTTTCAACATTAGCACTCAGCGTTGGAAATACTTCAATTCCTCGCGATTATTTTTCATTTATGCTATTAGACTATGGAATAACTTACCGTCTCATATAAAGTGCTTGTCAAATACTGCTAGCTTCAAAACTGCCTTGTATGTGTACTCTTCTTCTTAATGCATCTCTTGATTATCAACTCTACCCCAGTCTTTCTCCAATCGCTCAACTATTTTATTTCCTCTCCCTTTTTTTATCTTCCTTTTTCCTTTTTAGTATTTTTATTTTATTATTATCATTATAATTACTATTACTTATCATTTTGTAACTAAATATTATCACTTAGTACTATAAGAGACATTGTCTTAATGTACAACTTATTTATAGCAATAAATTGAATCGAAATTGAATTGATGTTCTCAGATCGTGCAGATCGTGCAAGACAGGAAAATCATTTCTCTACTCTCATCATCGGCTTGCGGACGTTGGATAATGCAGTGAGTCGAGTATTATTAGTATTATTATTATTGGCCCGGGTCTACGCCGGACAAATTTATTAAGCCTGAACTTAAAGCAAGCAAAAGATATTCTTAACCTAATTCGGCGAGGAGCTATGGATTTAGTGAGAGATGTTAAGGGAGTGGCATATTGAGCAGTGCTTTTTAGGTCAAAAACTTGCGTAGTTGTTCGTAATACGCATGCCGTGAGTTCGGATCAGGAGAAGTGGGACCGATCTTAGATTATGGGGATTGGGAATAGATGTTTCCAATCAATAACTGGATTCTCGATGTTCCTAGATTCAGATGAAGTAGTTTCTAGGAAGGGGAGGTAGACGTTTGCGGGAATAGCTTGGCATTTGTTGACATTAAACTCCAAAAAGTTTTGCTTGCACCATACCGAAAACTTATTCAAGTCATCTTACAGGCAATGGGATCAAACGGCAATGAAATTAATTTTCAAATTGACATCTCATGTCGTCAGCGAAAATAGAAAGATTAGAATTCGTTAAAATGAGATTTATATCGTTAATTGTTAGGATAAAGATGATTGGTCCAAGGTGACTAGTTTAAAAATGATAAGTTGGAAATTGAATCAACTTCATCACCGTCTTCTAAAGCATGAAGAGTCCTAGAGACCAAGTCTGGTCTGGTAAGTGGTCGTTGATTTACCTTTCATGAAACCGTGCTGATTTGTGCAGATAGTTGGACTAATTTCATTGAATCAGAAAAATTTGTGGAAGACAAAATGGGGAACCAATTTATATTTTGCATTCGTTGTGGTCAGCTTTATGACAAATTATAGCACGTCAAAGTGCATTTGAAGATGGGCTTTTGACATTTAAATTTTTGTTTACTAGTCCTAACGCTGTAGGGAGGATTATGGCTAAATATAAGAATTGCACTGAGTTCTGTAAGTAAAATAAATTGTAGATACCAAACTAGTTCCCAGAAAAACTTTTGAAGAATAGGGCACCTGAAGGAGTTTGCGCTGTGGAGATCGAGTTAGAGCATCCACCTACTTATCTGTAAAATATGTCCGGTGAATGGGTCGTTTGCCTGGTCCTCCGAGAGAGAGAGACCTTCTGAACTTAGCCAACTACAGAGGAATCAATTTCTTTAAGATTGCGTACAAAACTTTATCTGTTGTACTACGTGAACGCTTGAAGCTTTGTATTGGCAAGCTGATTCTTATTGATTTCAGAAGCGGTAAATAAACCATCGACCAGATAATTGCCTTACGGCAAATTTTGAAAAAAAACCAAGAACATCAAATCGATAGCAGTCAACTTTTACTGATTTTAAGGCCGGTTATGAAAGCATTTATAGAGACGAGCTGCATATAAAGAGCCATGCCATGTTCGTCTGTGTAAATTAACAGGCCATAAGCACAACATTTCAAAATTCTGTAAAACTTCTAGCGTTGGCTGACGACATTGATATTTTAGGCCGAAATCAGCGAGCTGTCACTGGAGTATTTTGTGGTTAAGTTTTGAATGAGGGTAAACCAAAGCATATGCTTCTGGGAAGGAAGGACAGCGTCCTTGCAATTTAATTCGTCTACCAGAACTTTGCTGCAAATTCAGAAAATAATGTCATCAAACTTGCCAGACGATACTTCGTCATTACCAATGACATCCAGCTGTCAAAATATTCAGTAAGGTTTGCCATTTCATGATGGATCATTCTACGCTTGCCGAACCTGAGGAAACTATTAAAATACGCACCGTGCAAAAGTTTGTATGTGAGTACACTCTTTGTACTTTAAGCCACCAACCAGGTGGTGCGAAATGAAGAAAATATAGCCGCCATAGCAGTCAGGTTCGAAGAAGACCCTTAAATGGCGATTCGGCGACGATCAGCTGAATTGGAGATACGGATTTTGACTAAAAAACCTTCTTCTCGGACAAGGCCCATTTTTGGCTCATGGCGACGAGCAAAATTGCAGTTATTGGAGCGAACACAATACACATTGACTGTTTGGTGAGGTTTATAGCATAGCGGCATCATCAGACCGTATTTGTTTCGAAATGAAGAAGGAGACACCCTTACCGTCAGTGATAATATCGAGTGATGTTAACCGACATTCTGTGGTCAGAGTCGACAACATGCGACAATATCCGAAATGTGATTCCAACAAGACGGTGCTACATGCTATTTGAGTACAAGCGACAAGAAACTCTTAAAAGCCTCCGGCATAGTTCTACTCTAACCAAAAGTCTGCCAAAGTGTTTGGTTCTACGCGTAATACCAGAATTAGGACGAATTTCAATGTCTTCCTCTTAATATAATAGAAACAGCCAGCAACTCTCAAGGTTATCGGAAATTGCTGTGTTAACACTGACAAACATAAATACACGATTTGTAAATTTCAAGAAATATGTTTTGGTAGTCTTTCTCCTTTCCATACGAATACTCGCCATTTACGTGTGGCTGGCAGTGGCTCAAGTGAGTGTATTGGCTTCCCAATCGGACAGTATGGGGTTCAATACCAGAAGCGCCCGAAAGTCATTCTTCTTTTTCAGGCAACTTAAATCTTGTTTAGTCTCCCCATTACATATTGTATGCCACCCATGGAGCGAAATAAACAGTGAGCTCAAACATCATTCTCTCTTTCTCTATTCAATTTTCCGAAAAACTTAACACGTGCTCGGACATTTTAAGAGTAGTAATACCCTCTTGCGTGTTAAGTTCTTTAAAAAGAAAAGAAGTGAAAAGAAGACTCCACCACAATTACATCTCCGTAAGCAGATACTTTACTTGCAGAAGCCCCAAGCTGGACAGCAGTTCAACCTCTAAAGAATTTGATGCGCTGCCTGACCCCATTCAAACAATTGAATCCCTGTATCCTCATACTGAAATCGTCATTACGGCGATTTCAATATGCACAATTCTGTGTGGCTTCAACATTCTGGACAGACAACACCCGAAGGACGGTGTGCTGAGATCTTCGCTGCGGAAAATAACTTATCCCAGCTATCACGAATATCAGACGTTGATATAATCATACCGGTAATACCCTGGACTTGTTTTTAACTTCTCATCCTGACAAATACAAGGCCAATGTGCTATCTCCTGTAGGCTCGTCGGACCACTGTGTCATATCAGCTAATTTCTTGTACCCCGACTACACAGATGGAGAAAAGATTCTTAAAAGAAGCGTTGACAATACACGATGACCAATTTGAGCTGACTTAACAGATTCTTTACGAATTTTAACTCGACGGTATGTTTTCTCGATATGATCAGCGACACTAAGAGTTTCGAACCAAAAGAAATTGCGTGGTATGACTCGAGCTCTGAAGAGGCTGTCAGATCTATGGAAATGATTTTCCGGTCCTAATGTCCCAAATGAAGTAAAAATGTTTGGCCGTTCGTCAAAACTATTAGAAATTCTGCCTCATCCTCCATACCAACGCTCATTTACAATGACATTTCAGCCGCCAGCTCTTTGGACTAGGCCAATCTGCTTACTGCATACTTTGTAGCCAGTTCAACACTTCCAGATTGTGCTTTGTCTCCGCCTACATTTGGGTCCGTCGAATCTTCAGTGGGACGAATCCAGATTCATACCTACAGAAATCCCCCCTTCTTTTGAAGAGGTGTTCTTCCACTCTGGCAAAACCACTGAGTAAGCTTTTCCATCGATCGTACTCTTTAGGACTCGTTCCAATAAGATGGAAAACAGCATTTGTCCAACCCGTCTCTAAAAAAGGAGAATTTTCTTTTCTCTCTTCCTACAGACCTATTACACCTACGTCCCTTTTTTCCGAGATCATGCAAACGCTGATAAACCGTTTGTATGATCGGCAGTTCGGTTTTCGTATCAACAGGAGCATTGGTGATTTGATGGCATGTTTCATCGAAAAGTGGAATCAAAACGTACACCAGTCTGGCGAAAGCAAGATGGTTGCACTTGATATTTCTAATTCATTTGACAGGGTATGGCATCAGGATCTTTTGTCGAAAATGCGAGTATTTGGTTTCTATGAATTTGTCCTTCAATGGATTAGAAACTACCTTTCGGAAAGATCAGTTCAAATTGTCTTGGATGGTTTCAAGTCTGATATCCACAAAATAAATGCTGGTGTGCCACAGGGCTCCGTTCTGTCTCCGACACTTTTTCTAATTTTCATCAATGTCTGCTATATCTAATCGAATATATTTCTTTGCCTGACGACCGTACTCTCTGCTTTTCATATTCATTACCCGGACTCACATCCCTGCTCTTTGGCTGTAGAACGGGAAGAACAGCGTATGCTATGTTCATTATTCCGATATAAACAGCGTAGCCAATTGAGGAAATATCAACAGAGAGGAATTTAAGACTTCCAATTTACAATGTTGTCTGCTGTCGTGAAAGCGAAAGATTTTCCATTCTAAGCGTGAATGTCAATGACAACTTACGTCGGAATGACCACATATTCGATGTCGTCAAAAATGCTGCGAAATGTCTAGGTTTCCTCCAGCGATGTAAGAAATACTTCAACCCCTCTGAACTAGCCTCAATATACAATACAATAACCACATCCGGTCGGGTGTTCACAAAACATCCCTGCACTTGCTAGATAGGATTCAAACCCATTCAATGGCCACCCTCGTCTTGTGTCTCACTCTGTTTTATCGCTATTTCCACCATCAGTGCTCCATAGAAATGGCCAGTAGCATTCCGCCCCTTAAAACTTTTAACCGTAACACCCGTCTCTCTATGAATGCTCATCAATCCCACTTTAGGACGTGCTCTGAAAAAGTCGTAATTCGTTCCGAAGCCGTACCTTTGCCAAGCTTCCTATTTCCAGGTCATTATAACCTCAGTATCTTTCGTTCTAGTCTTCCTAATTTTCTATCGTCCGCCCTGCGAGCAAGCATTTTAAGAGTACTAAAACCCCTTATTACAAAAACAATTATAAATAAATTAGTATCTCAAGCAATTTGACAAAGTTTTCAACAAATATATTAACGACAACATATCAATCCTTAAAGCACCAGCAACACTTTTCAATCCTTCTGGCCTTAGCAAAACGAACTCTCTTCTGACCCTTTTTCATATCCACCGTTTTCCGATATGTTGCATATTCTGGAATACACAGCTTCAAACATCCACCTATGGTCATGGCAATGCCCGAAAAAGCAAACGAAACTGTATAACTATGGAAGTAGTTATTGAAAAATCCAGCCAGGTTTGTCCCGATAAAAACACCGATCCCCATTGCCATTGATGTAAGTCCATAGGCATTTGTAAGTCTTTCCAAGCCGAGGACCTTAACGTAGATTATTGAACGCAGTGATGAAAACGAAGCTGTCAGATAAAGGTGGTAACATTTTTAAGATGAATAAATCCACTCAACTTACCTGCTGCGATGCCAAAGCACAGAACATAGAAAAATTGAAACTCCACCCGCCTTTCGCCCACAAAGGCACTTATAAAAGTTACCAGGCTTCCCAAGACCATACCACCTCCAGACAAATAAGCCGGGTGAAAATTGATTCTATGAGCAATGAATCCCATGCTCAGTCGGAAAACTATGTTTGTAATACCAATGAAAACAGGTAGAAGATCTGCATACACTTGATCGATTCTAGCTCGAGCTGTAAGAAAGATGGTTTCCTAAACGACATACAAATACAAATCTTAGCATCACTTACAAGAGCTGTACACGTAAGGGATATTGAATCCCATAGGGAAGAGAAAGGTCTCGAGCATAAGGACTCGAAACTCGGCCAACTGCAAGAGCTGAAGGTCGAAAAGACCTTTGAATGCTGCCCAGATTTTTGGATGTAATTGGTATCGTTTTTGTTCCAGTAAGTCTGTCTGTAAAGGACGTATCATCGAAAGACTATAACTTATAGTTTGAGCCTGAAAAATTAAACACCCCTCGCAGAATTAGTCATTCTAGTGTCTTGTTTTGTTTTTCCATCAAACCTTATCTTCCTTCCCTGGAAGAATTTCTATATCGAGGATCTCGCTAGATTTCTTCGTCATAGTTGTAAAATAATTAGGATAGCCATCATAAAAAATATCATCCCTGTCCAGAGGATCATGAGCGATAACAAACCGTTTTCCATCGAGTGTAGGTGTAGGTCGCTTTTGAATGAAACAACGACATATACGTTGAACGAAAGATGCTTGCCTCGGTTCAGATTCCTGGTTAATTATGGGAGCTAGGATAGGAAAAACCCATGAGAAGGACAATGTATGGATATTCTAGATCTAGTAACTCATTCGCAGGTTGATGTTTCTTGCCGTTGATGATATGCTGGTGCCACTTTTTGCTAGCTGAGGAACCTGCACCGAATATAGAAGAGAAGCGATTTCCACATCATCAGTGTCGTCTTCTTCATCTGAAAGGTACTGAAGGAAATGTTAATGTTTCTGCACTCCGATTCAAGCATACCTCAACATAATGTCCAACTTTGGTTGGCTTCACTTCTTTATATGATAGAACCATTGCTCCCACTAGAAACATTAGAAGAGCATGCACTCGCATAGTATTCCTCCAATTTATGTGCTTCACGAGATATACATTGAGTAAGGATATCAATATAACCCCAAATCCTGTTGCAGAAGATGCAATACCACCAACAACGGCTCGATATCTTTCAAAATAGTAGTTGACGATGATTGTCGAGGTTACCCCAATCATTCCCATTGCAGGGCCGGATATAAGCCCAAAGGAGCACACAAGAGAGAGAGTTCCTTGACTAAAGCTGGCAAGTATAATTCCAAACACTGCTATGACTACACCAACTAAGGCCACTGCGCGGAATCCAAATTTATTAATGAAGGCGCTGGATATCGGTGATGAGAAGAAATAGATTCCTTGGATAAATTGAGATGGGATTTGTAGAACTAAAAATCTTGCTCATGTTTACCTATCTGAGTTGAGGCCATCAGTCCGGTTTGCTTGTGGGTCAATGAAAGTTCTTCAGCAATGTACGGCAGTAAAGCTCCAATAGAAAAGACTATTCCATCCACAATCACCTGACAACAGAAAGCCATTGCTAAAATTATCCAAGCATAGCCTCCATCCGGAGGTATGACCATGTAAATCTACTAAAATGGCACCAAAACCCAATGAGTTAACCGCATCTGCTTGATTAACTTACAAAAGCCTCTGTTTTCGCAATATTGGGACTCGCAATATTTCTCCCATGAGTCTTGTAGAATGTGTAGATTCCCAATTCGGAGCTGTAAGTAGTGTCAAGAGAGTTTGGTAATGTGCTCGAGATGCCTGGCTCATCGGTATTTCTTGGCGAGTTTTCTAATGTAGGTAGGATATCCTCTTCTTGTCGTCCTTTATCAGTTTTCCTAAAGCGGTGAATATCTGCAGTAAACATTTATTTTATTTCAAGGTAATTACTGCGTTTCAGAGATATCAGTTTCATCCTCGGTACGAATAGGATCTTCATTATTTCTGGAACCACGAAACTGGTTGACTCTGCTTTCGTTTTTACTGAAGAGAATTGCTCGCAAAGATTAGATCAGTGGACTGCTGATTTTAATAGTTAACCTACCCCGGATCTGCCATGTTGTAAGCAACTTTGCCAAAGAGTTATTTTTTCTAGCTGACAAGATGACATGTGTCGAAATAAATTATCAAAAACCCCGACTACTGAGAGTCTAATAGCAAAATATATATTGTAAGAGAAATAAAACGCAAACAGATATTTTCATGAATTCACTTGACACTTAGAAGATAACAACTCTGTTAGGGCTTGTATACATTTGTTTGTTGTTTACACTTGTTTATTTTTTAACATACTCCCCCCTTGAGCGGATAAGCTCAAGTTGTTGTCTTGCTCTGGAAGAAGAGCTAATTGTGTTACACCGCGCTTGTATTCTCCGTTTTTGGTTCTGACATTTACAACTCGAACGATTCCCTCCGAATCTGTTGCAACTTCTGTTATTCTTCCTAACGGCCATCGTAAGGGATCCATTTGATCTATCTTCATCAACACCATATCTCCCACTGCTATCGCCATTTGGACCGTGTTTGAAGAATTTGCAAATATTCCTTATAGAAGCGGTTCCACAACTCCTGTGTTGAGTATCGCATCCGCTGGGATAAGTGAACACAGTTGAGATTTTTATGTAGCACGAGCTCCTCATGTATAGCAATCGGCGGGCCACCGCATAAAAAATGTCCAGGTGTAAGTGGCTCCAGGTCATTAGGGTCCGCTGACATGGGAGTTATTGGTCTCGAATTCATAATGGGTCCAGCTTGTTTTGCCACCGTACGAAGCTCGTCTTCTGTTAATGTCATGCATCCTACGATGTTATGTATTAAACGTTTCATAACCTTAATCGAAGACTCCCATAAGCCTCCAGGATGAGGTGTGCGTGTGAATGGAAATGACCATTCTATGTATTCCTTGTTGAGTTCCTTTTCAATAATAGGTTTGTCTCTTTGCATGGTAGTTCCCGGAAGTAGTTGGAAGAGCCGACAAAGTTAGTAGCATTATCAGAATAAATTTTAGAAACTCTACCCCTATCTGAAATGATCGGGAGTCAGCTCTATGTGCACCGCTTTCGTAACGAAACAAACAAATAAAGTCAAGTGTACTTCCTTATTTTGACGACAGCGAATGTGATGCCGAACCGTTATAGGACCAGCAAAGTCCACCCCAATGACCATAAATGCCTTGTGTTGTTTTGGCACCACACGATCTTCAGGTAAATCATTTGACCTTGGCAGTTGGAATTCTGTGGGCCACTCCACCAGAGTGCAGAAGTTTCAATTTCAGATGGTAACAATCCACGTGTGATAAGATCGGCTGGATTTAGCTCCCCGGGAACATGCTTCCACTGATCAAAGCTTGTAGCTTCTTGTATATGAGCGACTCTATGAGCTACAAATGTGTTCCATTTGAACGGTTCTTCATGCAACCAATTAAGAACGATAGTTGAATCAGTCCAATATAAAATCTCATCAATTGAAATCTCCCTAAACACTTCAATTTTTAACCTTTCTATTATGTCCACCAGAAGTTTTGCAGCGCATAGTTCAAGTCTCGCTATTGTGAGAGTCTTGTTTGGTGCTACTCTAGATTTAGCTTCAAATAACGTAACCGTTATCCTACCATTGATATGCAAACACCATGTATATACACAGGCACCATAGTCCCTTTCACTTGCGTCACAGAAACCATTCAGTTTTAGAAGTTTGAAGTCGGTGCCACTCAATGCGTATCGTGGGATCATTATCTTTTTTAGTGCTACTAGTTCTTTACGAAACTTTTTCCACTTCTCAGAAAGATCATCTGGTAGCTGTGTGTCCCAGCCAAAGTTCCTTTTCCACAAGTCTTGAAAGAACATTTTTGCTAATGCGACCACGGGGCAAATTAACCCAAGGGGGTCAAATAACCTAGCGACCTCAGATAAAACAATTCGCTTTGTAACCGTTGACGAAACTTCACTTTCATTATATGAACAACGAAAAACATCTGCATCAGGTTGCCAAGTCAATCCTAGTGTCTTTATAGTGTTGTTGTCATCGATTTGAAGAAACTTTTCTCTGGCGTCAAGAGGAACATCCGCTATCACAGCTTCTGAATTTGAACAGAATTTGGTCAGTTTGAATCCTCCTTGGCCTAAAATTCGGACTAGTTGACATCGACCTTCAACGAGTTCTTCAATAGAATTAGCACGTAGCATCGCATCATCGACATAAAAATTTTCCTTTAACCACTTAGCACCAATCGGATAATCCCTAGCTTCGTCATCTGCTAATTGGTGTAATGTCTTAATTGCCAAGTAAGCTCCCGGAGCTGTACCATATGTGACCGTGAGAAGTCGATAAACCTTTAATGGCTCACTTTGTTCCTTACGCCATAAAATTAACTGAAAATCTGTATCAGAAGTATCAACCAGTACTTGCCGATACATTTGTTGTACTCGTATATCCGCCGTAACGACGTAAGCAAACAAACGGAATCTTAAAAGAATTATCATCAAATCATCTTGTAACTTTGGACCTGAATATAGTATATCGTTCAATGAAACACCAGTTGATGTCTTACACCACTCTGATTTTTGTACTAGAGCTAGCCATCTTGAAGACGGGATGATGTGGCAAAAAAAAGTGTGCGGTAGATGAATCAAAATTTTGAACTACTTCTAAATGGCCAAGACGCTCATATTCCTCAATAAAGTCTGAATACATTTGCTTAATTAGGGGTTGTTTTTCGAATTTGCGTTCCAGGCTAACAAAACGGCGGGTAGCTACAGTCTCCGAGAATTGATGAATCAGCGCAGAAGGGTAAGCGCACTATATAGCGCCCGGAATCAACCCACCGAGGTGTTAGTGCATAATGCTGCTCAATGGCCTTGTCCTTGGGATTTAGAAAAAAGTTGTCCTTGTACTTGTTGCAAGAGTCGATTTCCCAAAAACGTTGTACTAACTGATTTAAGGATTCCAAATTCTCCGAGATCGCCTTAGATGTATAGAGTGTTCTGCGACGGGACGATGAAGATGAAGCAACAGGTCCAGCGATTACATAACCAATCTTGGTATTGCACAAGTGAGGGAGGCCTGGCCCCAAAGAATATTGCTCACCGGTTAACAACTCCCAAAATAAACCGCCACCTATCAAGAGATCCACGTGCTTAGGCCTATTAAAGTCAGGGTCTGCTAATCTAACATGCGATGGTATATTCCATTTTGAAACGTCGAAAGCAATAGGAGGATATGAATCAGTGATCTTTTGTAAAATAGTTGCATGAATATCGAAGCGTTCAGATTCATAAATGATGGAGCCAAAACTTAATTTGCAATGTCTTCGTAAAGAAATTCCAATGCTTCCTATACCTCCTACTACGGTATCGTTCCTGTAATGATCTGTGGATCCACAATCTAATAGGGCATGACAAGGAATAGCTGAGCTGTTAGCATCGTATACATTTACAATTACAGATGCTAATAAAACCTGTTAATTTTCAAAGGATCGTGATGCTAAAAGTGCCTTTTGCACGCTACTACTACCTTGCGCCTGAACAATGGGTTGTGTACCTTCAAAATGCAGTAGGGTGTGGTGCTTCCTCGAGCATTTCTCACACCGGCCTTTACAAAACCTATATGAGTGCATTGACCGAAGGCATGCTACACATGCGCTTATACGTCGAACCTGCTCCGATCGTTCGTTAGGTGTAAGGGCCAAAAATATAGGGCAATCGACTAAAACATGCGTAGTCGATCGACATTCCAGACATTTAATTTCATGCAAACTGGCAATTAATGTAGTTTAAGACCTCTTAACTGACGGTGGCCGCTTCTCGATTCCATTTGCTTTCCACACTTGGTGTCTAGACTGATCCACTCGTTCTTGTGTTGATGTGTACCTTTCAATGAAGCTCGTGAAGTTTTTCCAGCTTGCGGTGCTCTCATTGGTATATTCCTCCCACTTGGTTTGAGCATTGATATCCAGTTTTCCAAGAATGAGATTTATCATTAAGTTTTCCGCCACAGCCTCAGCAGACCCTAACAATAGTAGTGATCGATAGTGCGCTTGAGCTTTGTCGATTAGATCCCTATTAGCATCTTTATATAATATATATAAATTTCATTTATATGAGATGTAAATATAAGGGCTTCATGGTCATACCGCTCCTTAAGAGCTTTCCAAGTCTTTACAAAATTTAATGCCGTGACTTCCATATTAGATATGATACGTCTTGGTCCATCACTCAATGAAGATTTTAGAAAACGAAACCGGTCTACATCACTGAGACTCACATCCTTAATAATCATTGAGTCGAACTCATTTTTGAAGTCCATCCAATCGCAGTATTTGCCCGAGAATCGAGGCAGTTCCAATTTTGGTAGTCTAACAGAACGTACTGGTGGCCCTGTCGCGCCGCTTTGAAAGAGTGTGGAGTTCAAATCAACCTTCCTCTCCTCCATTAAATCCATCACCTTTGTTTTGAGATCTGTATATGATGGAATAAAAACTGCTTCCTTTTCATTGGCATCTTCATCCTCCTTATCATCTTCGCTCATTTCCAGAATGTGTTCAGTGATTGTATTGGGCCTAGTATGATAATCATCTATAAGTTGCAGCATTACACTTAAGGCCGAATGAGAAATAGACGACTTCTGTTCATTAAAGGCATTTCGCTGCTTGGTTAGAAGACCTAATACAGAGGCACGGATTTTTTTAGCCTTTTTTAAGCTTCCATCAGCTAATGATGAGTCTCCAGACGGCATTGTGAACGCACTTTAATATCTGATGATTTTTCTAAAAATGTAGCCACTGCCTATTAAGTCCGCCAATGTAATATCCGTCAAAAGAATGTTTACTCGAACGATGCAAAATATAATTTTATTGTCCCTTACCTACTAACGGGCATGGGATTCCCTTGAACACTATGTGCGGGGTTTCGCTTCCCGTGATCCCATTGGGACCTGGGACGCGGACAAAGCTTATTGAAGTCAGCCTTCCGACTGCGTTTAATGAAGTCTTACATTCTCGACCTAGCTTGGAAGTTGTAAGAGGATTCAGAAAGGCTATAAGTGAAACTTGGCTGTCGCTAGAGATGCAGATGCCTCGCCCCCCATCACGGAAGACAGATGAAAGTTTCCCTAACCAGAAGTGAAATACAGCGTTGTTGGCCTCCAAAAAGACAGCAGCGGTGGATCCTAAATCGGTTTTGGGATCCATCCGTGAAAACTATATTCCTTTCCTGGCTTAGATTCCGGTTGCTGGCCGACACCGGTCTTGACGCAGGGAAAGTCGACTTCGTATTTTTTCCACATCAGGAGTTCTGGTGTCATTCCACAGACGGCATGCCCATAAGATCAAAGGCAAAATCAACAAAGTTCTTATGCGTGTTTTACCAAAGACTACTCCTTTTTAAATGGAAGATGGCTTTGAGTGTGCATAATACGATATGAATATCAAGGAGAGAGACTTTCATCAATACATCTAGAGCGGAACTCCCCATGCAGCCGAGACATACCGTTCTTTGGAGTCTGATAAAAGCAGCAAAAACGTATTTTAGTGAGAGCTTGTTCCAACAGACAACTATGTAATTTATTCAGTGAGCTTTGTCGTACCATCGACTTCCAAACACCAACAATATTAAAAAACATCTTCCGATTACACCCCCGTGGAAACCATAACAATCGCTCACCAACATCAAAAATACTGCAATTCTCAAGCCAACACGAAAGAGACTCTGTACTTCGAGCTGCTGCTCTTTATCGAAAAAATAAACAAAAAGGGCTTTGTCTCCGTGACTTAGGAATTGCTTCTGATTCCAGCTGTTTTATTAATGAAAGTCTCACAGGGAAAAATACACCAAGATGGGCCTAGTTTACGTTAAGTTAATAAAGGATGGAAGAAGCTTTGTCGTTCAAACTCACCAAGAATTGGAAGCTATCACCCAGAAAAAAAGAAAACAAAAGGACCAACAATGAAAATACGGAGTTGCCGTTGTAGTTTTTCGCCTCACTACTTTTATTCATTCATTTTTCTTTTTTTTTACTTTTTTTTCTTATATTTTTATAAAGATTTTATTTATGTTTATTTTTATTCACTTTCTTATTTTGAACACACCTGCTAACACAAACACAATTATAAGCCCTGATAATAATTTAACAGTTTCAATGGTCATGGTAAGTTTTTCACTCTATTTAAACTCATTCTTAACTAGTCACTTAAAGGCTTCTGATTTTCCTACAAAAAATATATTCATAGCCACCCATCATGAATATGGGTAGTATATCAGGTACTGAGGAAAACGCAGTTGTTGGAGCTAACGGATATATTGTTGGCATGATTCGTGCTCTCCAGACACAACCCAAGGGCATTCATATCTGCCATATTAACGCTCAAAGTTTGTACCCGAAAATAGATGAATTTAGGCATATTTTCGTTGACTCTAAAATTGACGTCATATGTGTTTCTGAAACATGGTTTCATGCTGACGTACCAAATGAAATTTATAAAGTAAAAGGGTTTGAGCTTCTTCGGTCTGATAGGGTCGGTCGCGTCGGAGGGGGAGCTGCATTGTATGTTCGGAATACTCTCAATTTTGAATTTGTATGCAAATCAAGCCAGGACTGTCCTCTCGAATACTATTTCATAAATCAAATGTAGTCATGAGAAAATATTGATTGGTGTAGTCTCCAGACCAAATAACTCCATCTCTTTTGCTCCTCCACTCTTTACCACCCTTGAGGAGAAAGGCTACATTGCCACTAACATCATTATATGCGGCGACTTTAATTGTAATCTGTTAGATACATCCGGCTCCATAGGCTTTTTGGAACAAATGAAATCGCTTGATCTAAACCCAGTTAACACGTCTACCCCTACCCATTTTACGACCACTGCTTCAACTCTGATCGATTCAATTTTTGTATCCGATATGGGTAAAGTCCTGTTATATAGCCAACTCTCAGCACCTGCATTCTCTAAACATGACTTGATATATATAACTTACCAAGCTAAAAATGACTTTGTTGAATCTAAAGTCATGTTTAGAGATTTCCAAAACTTAAATTATGCTCAATTGCAAGCTGTTACTATAGGCACAAGTTGGGAGCGTATTTATCGGATGCCCCTTGTCAATGATCAAACTAACTTTCTGCAGGAAAAAATTGCTTTCCTCTTTAACAAACATGTGCCGTTAAAAACAAAACCTGCTAGGCCCCCTCACCTTCAATGGTTTACCCCTAATATTCTACAGCTTATGAAAAAGCGTGATGATGCCTATAAAAGCTGAAAAAAATACAGAATGCCTGAGTTCTTAAATATATATCGCAAATTACGTAATGAAGCGGTTTCTAAAATAAGAAACTCCAAGCGTGTCTCCTACTATCGGAAGTTCGGTAGCTGCTCCTCAGGCAGAGAGGTTTGGAAACATATCCGTGAACTTGGGTTAGGAAAACAAAGGCCTAAAACTTCCGATGATATAGACTGCAACCAGCTTTTTTAATGTCAAGTGATCCACCCTCAGTAAGCTTAACTACTTTCGACCAGCCACCGGACGATTGTAGAGAATCATACTTTGAATTCTACAGATTACGCGAGGAAGACGTTGCAGAAGCGGTATTATCGATCAAATCAAATGCTATGGGGATCGATGAAATTCATCCAAAATTTGTTAAGCTTCTGCTTCCATATTTACTGCCTTTTATAACACATATCTTCAACTCAATTTTAACGACGTCAGTCTTTCCCACTCATTGGAAAGACGCTAAAATCATTCCTATTCCAAAGAAATCGAATGGAAATGCAGTGGAATTCAGACGTACGAGTATCTCAATTCTGCCATTCCTTTCAAAAGTTTTTGAGAAATGTATTCTCAAACAGATTCAAATCTATCTACAGTGTAAAGAACTGCTTTGTGTGAATCAATCTGGCTTCCGTCAAAAACGAAGTTGCAAGACTGCGTTATTATTGGTAATTGACGAAATTAGGAAAGTTATTGATGACAACGATGCTACAATACTAACGTTACTTGACTTTTCGAAATCATTCGACACCGCTAATCACACTATACTTTGCTTAGAGCTCAGAAAAGGGTTTAAATTTGCATTGCCCTCTACAAAACTTATATTTTTTTACTTAGAAGGAAGACGACAACAGGTTGTAGCGAGAAACCTATGTTCATGCAATTTGCCTATAAAGAGGGGAGTACCGCAAGGCTCCATTCTTGGACCATTGCTTTTTTCGCTCTACGTAAATGAACTGCCAAAGGTTGTCGTGCATTGTGCAATTCATATTTTCGCCGATGATGCCCAGATCCACTTAAGTTCTCCCATGAATTTGGTTCACGAAGCCACTGCGCAGGTGAATGAAGATCTCCAGCGTATACTTGGTTGGTCAGCTAAGAACGAACTGCGTCTTAATGCCCAGAAAACAAAAGCACTTGTGATCCATAAAAGAAAACTGGACCTTAATCACTTTCCACCAATCCAACTAGCTCAAAGTCCAATAGAGTACGTCGACCGCGCCAACAACCTGGGCCTGATATTTAATCGGACTCTTACTTGGTCTACCCACATAAACGCCACTATAGGTAAGATATATGGTGGATTACGTGCTCTCTGGACTGCACATCGCTTTGTTCCTACACGGACAAAGCTCTTGTTAGCGAAAGCGCTCCTAATACCGATTCTGCTATATTGTTCCGAAATCTTTTGCTGCTCCGACTACGACTCCAGACGAAAGCTCAATGTATCTGATATTTGAAAGATTCAAGGCTTCCACATTTAAAAGATTCCATTATCTTACCGTGTAAGCACTACTTACTTAGTAATAAATAAATAAATAATAAAACTACCGCATAGGATATGATGTATAGTAATCTGTGTTTTTTGCTACGTATTTATTATATTTCTCTAACCTTATTTAACTTAGCTTTCTTTTTCCTCATGCAAAACTATTTTATTATGTGCTTTGGTCAAATATCTCTTTGAGTCTATTATGTCCTAGGGTGGAAGACTTGTTTTCGTTCATTGAAAATGATTAGTGGTTCCTATGTTTCTGCAACTGCCAACATAAACAATAATATGCGTGTTATGATTGAAATTCTTTGCAAGCAATGTAGTGGACTTTCAGTTTGTCATATTAATGCTCAAAGCTTTAATGTGTTTGTGGGGTAGAGGGTTGACATAGTGTGCGTATCTCAAACCTGGTTTCAGCCCGATATTTCTAACATTGAGTACAACATCAAAGGGTACGAGTTATTTCGAGCTGATAGGAAAAGTCGTGTGGGCGGGGGAGTGGTAATGTACATCCGCGACAGCATAAAAGTAGAGTTTGTAACTGAATCTGACTCTGCTTCTTTGTTTGATTATTATTTTGTTGACATAAATAACAATGGGTTAAGCAAACTCTTGTTCTGAACTTTACAGTCTTAGAAAACTTGTCGCCCTCCTACACCGATGTCATCTTCTGCGGAGACCTTAACTGTGATCTACTAGAAAATATCTCACTGTCATTTACAAACAAAATAAGTACTCTTGATCTAGGGTCTATCAACACTACTGATCCAACACATTTCACAAGCACCTCATCAACCCTATTGGATATTTTTCTCACAAGTAACCTTGACAACATCCTTCTTTATACTCAGTTGTCAGCGCCTGCATTCTCAAAACACGACCTGATCTTTGCGACCTTTAAGCATCCTCTGAAGCAAACACAACCCTCTGTGTACAAGTATAGGGATTTTAGGAGAATAAACGTATCTCAGTTGGAAGATGATGTTCTTCAGGTTTACTTCATGACTTTTGTCGACGATCAAATAGACTTGTCATACGTCTTCTCTTCAGCTCACACGTTCCTATGAAAACCAAAAATATGCCAGCACACTCTAGCGCATGGTTTACACCTGAAATACGAGAAGCTATAAAACAACGTAACGTAGCTTACAAACGGTGGAAACGTTTTAAACTCCCTGAGTTTCATGCAGTTTTCCAGGCTCTGAAAGCGTTTCAATAAAACTCTACCAGCGAAAACTCTGTGGAAAAATATGATAATCCCTGAGAATATAAACCCTGACTCTTTAAATTCGGAATTCGATAAAGTGCAAAGTACCTTGCCAGTACGGATGATCCTATTCCTAACCGTGAAGGAACTGATTTCTTACAGTTTACCAGAGTACATGAGAACGATGTTCTGTGTGCCGTCCTACAGATAAAGTCTAAAGCCATGAGTTCTGATGAAATACGTCCACATTTTATCAAAATAATCTTGCCCCACATTCTTTCTACCCTTACACACATTTTTAACAAAATCATCATGACATCCTCTTTCCTTTCTGTCTGGAAGTTTGCTAAGGTAATACCGATAGAAAAAAAGCACCGGAGTTTAGACCTATTTCTATTCTTCCGTTCCTATGCTTTTGTCAAAAACAGTAACCTTTTAATTGACCAACAGTCAGGTTTCAGGAAAAACCATAGTTGTGTCTCTGCCATTCTGTAAATTACAAATGATCTAAGAAATACTATGGATCACCACCTGGTATCCTTTCTTGGGCTCCTAGATTTCTTAAAGGCATTCGATACTGTTAATCATGGAAAACTTTTTTCAAAATTGAAACGGAATTTTCAATTCAGCAAAACTTCCCATTATTTAACACTAAAATCAGGAGTACCGCAAGGCTAAATTCTTGGGCCCTTACTATTTGTAATGTTCATTAATGATCTCCCACAAGTAGTCCGACACTTATCCATACATTTATAAGATGGAATCGATAGACTTAATAGCGATCTGAAGGAAATCTCGCAATGGTCCGCAAGAAATCATCTGCAACTAAACCCAATCAAGTCAAAGTGCTTGATAGTCTCCAAAAGCAAGCTTGACAATGGCCAATTTCCCAGCTTTATATTTAGGTAACACTGTTCTAGAATATGTTGAAAAAGCGAAAAACCTAGATATTTGCTTCAATTCTACCCTCACATGGGACCAACACATTCAAATAGTTATTGGTAAAATATACGGGTGCCTACGTACCCTCTCATTAACAAAGCACTTTATTCCTCAGCCCATAAGGCGTACCTTAGCAAAAAGCTTAATTTTGCTTATAGCTACCTATGGATGCCCAATCTGTTGCTGCCACAACTCAGAAACGTGAAGAAATCTTACAGTGGCCTTCAACAACATTACACGATATGTTTACTATTTCAAACGTTTTGATCATATTTCTGAATACACTAACAGGATCCTGGGTTGTAGCCTCCACACCTACTTCAAGTTTTGTGCAATAAAAACACTAAACCGCATCCTGATTTGCAAGGAACCTGTATGAAAAATTTCAGTTTTTAATTTCATCGCGTTCTTTTGCTTTTATTCAACCAAGGTTTGCATGCAGAAACTTCGAGAACCAACATCTTGTTTATGTTGTCAGAGAATAGAACACTCTTACCCTGGACATAAGAAAACTTCGCGGAACCAAGTTATTTGATAAAGTCTTATATAGATATCTGACCTTAGGCATCTAAATGCGTTTTTGTATTTTTCTTGTATAGGGTCCATCATCCAACGTTTTTTCTAACACTTAGCTCATGTCTGATTTGACAGATAATTAGTTTTATCCTTCCGCTGAACGAATATGGTTGTATATACGCTTGAAGAACGCTGGGAAATATTGCGACATTACTTTGAAAATCATGGTAATGTTGCAGAATGTGTGCGAAAATTGCGTACGGATTTTGGAAGAAGAGAAGCACCGTCAGCTCCGTATGTTCGTTATCTTTTGAAAAAAGTGAAAGAAACTGGCATCCTCATCGATAAACCAAAGCGTGAAAAGCCAAAAAACAGTGCGTACACCCGAGAATATTTCTGCTGTGGCAGAAAGTGTGCGTGAAGCGCGATCAACATCAATTCACCGTCGTTCTCAACAATTGAACATTACGGAGACATCATTGAGACGAATTTTGCATAAAGACCTTGGTATGACGCCATACAAAGTCCAATTGGTTCAGGAGTTGAAGCTAACTGACCATCCAATGCGTTTTCGCTTCGCTAAGTGGGCCTGCGATCGACTTAGAGAAGATGCCGATTTTGCCAAAAAAATCATCTGTTCAGATGAAGCTCATTTTGATCTTGGCGGGTATGTAAACAAGCAAAATTGTCGCATTTGGGGCACAGAAAACCCGCACGCATACATTGAAAAGCCGATACACCCAAAACGAGTCACTGTTTGGTGCGGATTTTGGTCCAGAGGCATAATTGGGCCATTTTTCTTTGAAAATGAGCAAGGAGTGGCCGTTACAGTCAATGGCGATCGTTATCGGGCCATGTTGAACGAATTTTTGTTCACAAAAATTGAAGAGGAGGATATTGGCAACATTTGGTTTCAACAGGACGGCGCTACGTGCCACACAGCCGAAGCTACACTCGATGTTTTGCGCCCTGTTTTTGAAGATCGCATTATCAGCCGCAGAGCTGACGTCGTTTGGCCACCTCGGAGCTGCGATTTGACACCGTTTGAGAGATTGAGAGACAATTGACGCTTTAAAGGGCAATATTCGTGAAGCAATTGGTGAAATACAGCTGCACACAATCGATAATGTGATTAAAAATTGGACCGATCGTGTAGGCTACTGCATGGCCAGGCGAGGCAGCCATTTGAATGAAGTTATTTTCCATTATTAACCGGAAGGATAAAACTAATTATCTGTCAAATCAGACATGAGCTAAGTGTTACCATTCACGAAATACGCACTAGTTGAAAAAAAAAATGTTAGATGGCGGACCCTTTATTATCTCTTTACAAAAACGTAAACGTATTCTTTCTGTTTTTTATTTTTTAACTACGTTTATTATCTATCATCGAATACCTGCATAGTTTATTCCATTCTTAATCTATAATTAACGAAGCCAATATTTGACAAACACTATGGCATGCCGACAGCTCCTTTGCATTGACAGAAAGCCGACAGCGCTGTCGAGGCTTTGGATTGACATGTTTAGCCCATACAAGTTTGTTATCTAGGATGACGCTCAAATACTTAGCTTCTTCGGAGAATTGGGTGCTGATGCATTTAAGAATTAGATGAGCTAAACTCGCTTTCGTAAAGAGAACAACCTCAGTTTTGAGAGGACTGACTGAAATCCAATTACTAGAGCACCAATAGTCGATCATGTATGGGGCTGCCTGCACATATCCTTATGCGCAGATGTCATATCTATTGACCGTGTATGGTAATAACCGAACGATATCGAACAACAAACATGTAGACAACGATGAATCCCAATGCGAACAACGATTTTCAGCTATGAGAGAAAAAAAACCAAAGGGGAAATAAAACGAATTTGCTTAAGTGTCTTACAATGTGTGTTATTATCCGTATGGTCCAAATTCGAATGAAAGAGAAAAGCAAAAGTACAATATAACATAGTATTACATGATAGAAGAATCAAAGAGCAAAGAAAAAATGCAAAATGAAAACATAGAACGTGTTAGTTGAATTCTATAGTGGGTTTCTTACCCACGATCTTACAAATCAAATGAAAAATTTTAATTAAAAGCAAAGAAAAGGAATAAGATTTCAAATATTTCTAAACATTCCGCCACCCCTGGAACAAGGTTTCAGGACACCGGCAATATTGCTAACTTATAGATTGGTCGAACTATGTTTCCGCTTGCTGTTCTTAGCGTAACAACACGAACATGACCATCACTTCCAGGGTGAACCTCGATAACTCGTCCCATTGCCCATTTTCCAGGTGGTAGTTTGTTGTCTTTGATCACTACTAGATCGTTTACGCTGATGTTTTCTTGTGTTCGCCGCCATCGTGGACGTTGCTGCAATGAAGTCAGGTACTCCAGATGCCAGCGTTTCCAGTACCCCTGTACCTTCGATTGAATTGCTTGCCAGCATGATATACGATTCGCCGGCAAATCCAACATCGGCTCTGGAATGGCAGCATACGACTCACCTAGAAAGAAATGCGCAGGTGTTAGTGGATCTAGTTCAGTGTCAGATAATTGACACAATGGACGCGAGTTTAAAATTGCTTCTATTTGCGTTAAAAAGGGTATATAACTGCTCAAACGTCAAAATATCTGCACCAATTACTCGACGAAGGTGCTGCTTTACAGAGTTCACCCCCACCTCCCACAAACCTCCGAAATGTGGAGCCGAAGGGGGGATGAAGTGCCAAAAAATCCCATCAGGCGCGAGGGATTCTGCAACTATTGAATTATGTTGTTCTGATAAAACGAGCTCATGCATTTCCGATAACGAGCGAGCCGACCCGCGAAAGTTTGTACCGTTGTCAGAATACAGGTGCGATGGCGTCCGTGGTTAAATCACTCACGATTTCTAAATGTATAGCTTTAGTCACTAGGCAAATGAAAAGCGATATGTAACCTTTGCAATACACTGACTTACGACCCGATTTTACCTTGAGTGTTATAGGACCCGCGTAATCACAACCACAATGCGCGAAAGGTCTATTTGTTTGTATTCGCTGTGGAGGGAGATTTCCGATAAGTTGGGTTGTTGTTGCCTTACGTTGACGAAAACAGTGAATACAGTCATGGGTGATTTTGCGAATTAAATTGCGAGAACCAAAAATCCAAAATTCTTGACGAATAAGTGCAAATATGTGCCTCACGAACGATTAATTTTGTTATGATGTGTCCTTTTGGTACTCGTATAATAATTGGGTGTTTGCCATTGAACGAAAGATTTGATTTTTGAATTCTTCCACCAACTCGAAGTATATTGTCACTGTCTAGAAAGGGAAAGAGATTAGTTAGTTTGCATTTTTTGTCAACGATACCATGTTTGCGATAAAACCGAATAGATTCTACGAAGAAACGATCCTGTAGGGATTGGATTTATGATGGTTCCAAGCGAAACGAAGATGATCGCTCTAGTTTTCGACATTTTGCAATAAACCGTTGCATCCTAGCGACTGTTTTTATTAATACATACCACGAGGAGATACGAGACGAGAGTACTTGGATTGGATGGTCTGTAGTTGTGACGATGTAAGATTGCTGCGTAGCCTTCTTTTCCTCTGACTTACAGCTTATATCTTCTGTTGGATCACTTTCAACTGGCCAGGTTTTGATATCCTTTTGAAGCCAAACTGGGCCAGTCCACCAAATCGGGTGCTCAAGTAGCTGTGAAGGAGGAATTCCACGAGAGGCGCAGTCTGCTGGGTTGCATTCCGACCTTACATGGAACCATCTGTTTCTTGGGATAGTGGTTAATATTTCCGAAGTTCGGTTTCCGATGAAAACATTCCAGCGACGAGGCGGAGACGATAACCACGAAAGAACGACTTTAGAGTCCGACCATGCATACACATCTGTAAACGTTATACTCAAGGCCATTTGCACTGCGACAATTAGCCTAGTAAGTAACAACGCTCCACACAGCTCTAAGCGAGGAATACTTAATTGTTTTAGTGGAGAAACCCGAGATTTAGCGGCAATGATATTCGTTTTGATTTGTCCGTTCGGAAGTTGATATCGCGAGTAAATTACTGCGGCATATGCTGACGCCGATGCGTCTGAGAAACCGTGAATTTGAAACGATGGGTTTTCTAGGCCGAGAATGCGAGGAACTTCGATTTTTGTTAAGCAAGGAAGCTCATTGCGATATCTTCTCCATTTACATCCTAGTAACTCTGGAATTGTCTCATCCCATTCCAGTTTGAGATGCCACAATTCCTGGAATAGGATTTTGAATAAAACGACCGTGAGTGCAAGGAAGCCGAGAGGATCGAAGATACGTGCTACGTCCTTAAGAATTTGGCGTTTTGTGATGGTTTCATTAAGGGTGTGGCTTAAACGCAAACTGAGCACATCGGATCTTGAGTTCCAATATAAACCTAACACTTTTGTCCATAAGTTCGCGTCACTGTCTAAAGAAATATTTTCCCGAGATTCGATTTCGTTGTTTGGTAAAAGTTCAACGCAGTTACTGTGCCATTTACTTAGCTCCATACCGCACTCAGATAAAAGTTTGATTAGAGAATCGCGTTTGTAAATGGCTTCATCTACGGTATTTCCGCCTGAATTCACATCATCAACGTAAAAGTCATTGAGCACTGTTTCCGACGCGACTGGAAATTCTTCTGCATAGTCTTCAGCGATTTGCTTTAATACCCGCACCGACAAAAAAGGGGCGCAAGTAGTACCATACGTGACTGTGCGTAACCGGTAGTGTTCAAGTGGCGATAACGGTGACTTTCGCCAAAATCTCAATCCTTTTCCGAAACCCAGATCTGCCTGAACATTTTAACTATATCCGCGGTAAAAACGAACAGATGACGACGAAATCTTACGCAAACTGCGAACAAATTGCGTTGAATTGGTGGGCCTATCATGAGCGAACCGTTCAAGCTATTGCCGTTTGTGTCCTTAAATGAACCGTCAAATACGACGCGAATTTTGGAAGAAGTGTTGTCTGGCTTTAAAACGGCATGGTGAGGAAGATACAAAAACATTTGACCTTTCTATTTATGCGTCAGGAACTTTGGGCATATGTCCTAGATTAAGGTACTCATTAAGAAAATGCGAATAGTTACCGAAAAGTTCTTTGTTGTTAGAAAATTTTCTTTCGATTGATTTAAGACGAGCAATGGAACCATTAAGCGTATTGACGAACTGAGGACGCGTTTTAAAGGGAAGTTCGACGATGTATTTCCCGTCCGAACTACGTCGATGAGTGGTTCGAAAGTGTTCTTCAATTCTTTCGTCTTCTTTTGTTGTGATGTCTTTGATATTCACTTCCTCAATGGTCCAAAATGATTGTAAGATCGAATCAATGTCCAATAACGAGTGATGGGAAATAAGGCTAGGCTCTGAAGGGCATGGTAATTGTCCCGCCAAAACCCAACCGAAAATTGTTTGCTGTGCTAGTGGGTATCCTTTATTACTTCGAAGGACATTTCCTTGTAAAATTTCCCAGGCTTTATCTGCTCCTAGTAAAATATCAATAGTATTAGGAGTGTTAAAAGAGGGATCAGCTAGATCCAGGCTCTGCAAATGCTCCCAGTCCTCAACGGAGAACGAATTAGTTGGTAAATATGCAGTAACGCTTGGTAAAACATACGTATCAACGGTGATACTAAATAAATCGTTGCGTGAAGCTATTACCAACGAGATAAGGCCTCTAGATTTACCAGCGCTGGTAGATCCAATACCGCTTATGGGTATACGCGCATTTCTCCGTTTTAGTCCTAAGCGTTGAACACATGATTCTGTTATGAAGGATACCTGCGAGCCCGAATCGATGAGAATACGAACAAGGTGTGTTTTACCGTTCAGATCCAAGACTTTACCGACTGCTGTTGGAAGAAGGGTTTGTGGTATATGACGCGCGATATTGATTGTTGGTTATTGACTACGAAATCTCGTGGAGTAGTATGTGCGGAAGGTGTTGTGCTTGAATTTTGTCGAGGAACGAATTCTGGAATATGATCTTGACCGAACGATTTTCCTGGTTGCGAACAAGATGTACCATTGCTTACGTTCACTGAATTGTCATGAACTAAACTATGGTGACGTGAGTTACAGGACTTGCACCGAAATTTTGATTGACACCGAGCGGAGGAGTGACCTAACCTAAGTCTCTTATAGCTGAAAATCGTTGTTCGCATTGGGATTCATCGTCGTCTACACGTTTGTTGTTCGATATCGTTCGGTTATTACCATACAGACCGCATTGACCATTGAGTCGACCAACCCCTATTTACTCCTGCCATCACATAATATTAGTTTCATAATTTTATACGAGGCCTAAGTTTGGTAAACAGTACTAGACACAGATGGTAGCAGGGCCTACATGGAAAAATTCCAGCGACTAGCATGCACATCTGCACAATGGGAACAAATCACTCCCACTGATTAGAAAATTCGCTCTCTGTTGAAATGCTCAGAAGATGCCTTGCAACAAAGGCTGAGGTTACGGACTACTTTGTTTTGAAGCTCTCCAGATACTGACCTCTCTACGCTATTCAGATATCTGATCATTTCAATACTTTTAAACCAAAAACTAAGACCGTTACGGAAACAATACTAAGACTCTATAAGTGCGCGATTCTGTGAATGAATTTACTGTCAGGTATAAAGTGCTGGGTTTCAGGAAAACGTGATGTTCTAGGCTTAGGCAAGAAGTCTTGCGTTTCCGATATGTGAACGAACATGCCACCATAGAGGAGAGAGATGACGACAGCAAAGATAGATTCTACGAGCTAATACGAGCAGTGCTCTAGCTATAACATTAAAATAGTCCTCGGTGGTAGTACTGTCGGAAGCTACAGCCTGGACGACACCACCTCCGATTACGGAGTCAGGCTAACCAACTTTTCGGCGTGGTGAAACGTTGTCGTAGCTAGCACGCGGTTCTCACATCTAGTCAATCAACCGTCCACTAACTTGACCACATTGCGATCGACGCAAGGTACTCCTCCAGTATTATGGAAGTCCGAACCTTCCAAGGAACCAACAACAACTCGGACCATGACCTTGTTTCAAGGTACGGTAGCGTACATCCCGAACATCTCAAAGGCAAGCTAATATTGTGAGGAAATTTGACGTCGAACGACTACAATCACAAGAGATCGCCAAATTCTTTTCCGATCGAGTCTCCCTTAATCTGTTAAGAGGTCTTATGCCGTCAGCATTAAGTATCGAAGATCAGTGCGAATATAGCCAAAATGCCATCAGAGATGCCGGTTTTCACTCGGTCATCACAACAATACCCCTGGTTTAACGACGACTGCCAGCAAGCACATGTAGCTAAGCAAGAGGCATAGAAAGAGAAATGCTACTCCAGAAATGAGATTCGGAATTTTTACCAAAAGTTAAAAAAACAAAAACATGCCACGGATGCAGGTCCGGAAAGGAACCCTATAGAAACGAATAAGAGAACATCGTAGTAGAGTTGTAGTCGATTCTGAGGATTTGGAAAGAGGATTTCTGTAGACTGTATTACGGCGATGACGAACCAAATGCCGCTGCCTGGCAGAATGACCCTTTCAACCTGGACGATGTAGACACACAATTTAGTATACCCGATCTAGATGAAGTGAAGATAGCCATGTCTAAGGTTAAACCTAACAAAGCGTCTGAAGTGGCAGGCGATGAAGTGGTAAGGAGCATTCACCAACTAATTTATAAAGTATGTTCGTCAACAACATATCATTGTGTCGTCAGGTCAGGAAAGTCCACAATCGACCAAATATTCACACTACTGTAGATCTTGGTAAAAAGCCATGACACACACCACCTATCCATCGATATTAAGGCCGAGTATGACAGCATCTTTGAGCTATACAGAGCAGTGCCTAGTTTTGATATTCCTGTCAAACTCGTCCCTTTGTCCAAGATGACGATGAAGAGTGCTTGCTGCCCCAGCAAGGTCGGTAAAGAACTCACCGAGGCCTTTGACACCAAAGAAGAATTTAGACAAGGCGATTCGCTGTCAGCGATTTCTTTAACATCATTCTTGAAGGAAGGCAACACATAAACACAATCTTTCTAGAGTCCGTCCAATTACTCGCATACGCTGACGATATTGACATAATCGATAGAAATCAGCGTGATGTCAGTAGCCCTTAAGCATGGACGATATATGGAGGAGAGTATACAATATTGAAGTGTCCGGGTTGTACAGAAACATCGATCGAATGCAACAAATACGAAACCTGGGACTTCTAAGTTGGTTAACACTAGCACTCCGGCCCGAATAATCTTGAAATCTACCACGGGGAACAGAGCAGCAGACTAGGTTGAGCAAGTTGTAAACAGAGCCACTGACTCATGGTAAGTGCATTACAGAAATCAGCTAGCTAACGATCGAGCTAGAAAGAGAAGTTTGTATTGGTTGGGAGGTCTGCAGCAAGTGTATACCCACAACAGGGAATAACATCACAAGACATGGAGTGATATACACCTTTATCAATTGCTTCCCTATGTAAATATTCTGACTCTTCACTAGGATCAACGAATATATATGCTGAAAACTGCATTGATCCTTAATAAAAGAACGCCTTATCTTGGTGTCGAAGTTACAAGTTTAAATTTGCCGTGTCCACAACTCTGGAAGAATTCAACAAGAATTCGTTCATCTCAGGCAAAATTTTTGTTGCAACATTTTGTCTCAAATCAGCTGAAAAGATGACATAAAAGTCGAATCTTTATTGACTTGTTAGAGACATGTTATGCTTACTAAGACAATTTTCGACTTCTATGCGGATACCTTGGAATGACTCGTCCTGATCATCGCCTATTTTGGACTAAGAGCTGTATACATATTCATAGATTCTCTGCAAATCCTCAAATCGGTTGGGAAAAATACGGTCTCGCAACAATATTTCTTCAACTAAGTCAAAGTTCCGTTTGCGAAGGCCTAAAATTACCATCGAATTGTACATATCTCTGCAAACCTTTTGAGTTCTGAACCATACGTTTCAACTAATTTGTGAGTATGAGTATTCATTTCCAGTCAGTAGTAACGCAAGAAACCAGCAACAGACTAATACTGGCAACGCCTGTAGCCATTCGAATCTTCCAACCCTAAATGCAACTCTTTGCTCAATTTTCCCTGAAACCATAATTTCTCATGGCTGGGGTATAGGGTGTGAAGATATGCACCTTTATGCAATACGAAAAAGCAATCATACATACATATTCCATTTGAAGTACCTATTTCATTATTTAACCATCCAGCTTTATCCAAAGCTCCAGTCCTTTTACGAGTAGTACCCCCTATAACAGTTGGAAATGAAAATAAAATAAAAAACTATAAAAAAAGTGCACAGGTGCAAAAAAACGCCACTGCCAGGTGTACTTTGAGTAATTCCAAGAATTTCTCTTCCGTGTTACCCATTAGCCGATATATCCCCTCACACCGCCTGCCACTTGGAAATATCTGAAGCCTGTATCCGCATTCCACCTTGTCTTAGTAGAGCAACAATTAACCGAATGCTAACAAGTGTCGGCATTACCTGCAGCCCGATTCCTTTGAATGTACTCGTAAAAATTTTCAAAGGATCGCTCCTATCCCCATGCCGACACAAAATCTGCCCCAAGCACAAGAATAGCGCACACAAAGCGATAGAGAGAGAGTCTGGTATGTACTCGTACTCGTACTCGTACAATACTCCTTTCAAAGGGTGGGATTTGCTTCTGATGATAATGATGATGTTGCAATAACAGGGAACATTCGCGAAACGCGATCTTCAGTCTCGCATTACCCCACAGGGGGTGACACAAGGATGGACGAGTTCCATATATGTACGGCCATCCATACTGCATCTGTTCTTTACAACCCCGTATATAAATTTTAATTAAAGTCTTGATCAAAGAAATTATGAATTTTCACAGGCTACCCTACCCTTTCCCTAGACTGCGACATGAGTGCGCCAAGTGGGTTGCACACTCAAGTTGTTGGTCGGGTGGTGAAAACTTTGCGAACAGCGCCAAGGAGAACTATAAGGACGAAACTATTCGCAAACACGAAACAACGAACCATGTTAAGGAAAAGCGACAGAGAATAGTGGGACAGAACAAAAAAAAAAAAAACAAAATATAAGAAAACTTGTGAAAAATTATTTAAGAGAAAAGCAGGAAAGTGTTTAATTAAAGTTGAGCTCATGAAGGGTTGCATGCATTTTGCATTTGCATATGCACCACCAACAACAGCAACAAGGACTCTCGACTGCTCGAACTCGAACACTGGCGAAGTGCTTCGCTTGAGTGGCACACATTTTCATGTGATGTGGAGTTCTGGTTTCATAAGAATGGTATTTAGTGGTAAACAGGCGGCCAGAGAAGAGGGGGCGACTTCAGTCTTAAGCCGTTCAACATGCTTAACTATGTCAGTGGGAATTTTGAACTTGTTGTTTTGTGGCTAAGAGATGGAGGTGTTGGTGTGAAAATGGAAACTTAGGTGTGTTTGAGTGAAATGAACTATGTCAGGGATGGTCGTATTATATATGCTACGGAGTGGACTTTCCTCTTTCTATTGTATTTTTGACCGGCAATGTTAGTTTTAATAAATAATCGGTTCTGCCTGATTGACTGTATTTTGTATCATCAGTAACGGACTCTTGGAGCTGTGAGGGATGTTTATCTGGCATACTGTAACAATCCAGGAACATCGTAGACAGACTGAGGCATACTGAATATTGATGACTTTCTAACGTTGGCAATAAAGAGGATAATTTAGGTCTTTTGAGTCAGATCAGTCAAGTAGAAAATAACTTGGAAGTTGTTAAGTTGGACCGCAATATAACTATTGCTTCAGTGTCACTTGCATGAATCTGTAAGGTGCAGAGCACGTCGATAGGGCTGCAGATACTATACTTAAGTGTATTCGGAGCACCTCCCCGGAATTTGCCTAAATCACAGACGTATTACGTTTGCCCTTTTGGACTGAAAATGTCGACAGATAGTTGAAACAAGTATTTGGCAACAAGAAAATGGAAACCTTGTATGCGATTATTGAACTCTGACCACTAAAGATTAAAGGGACCAGTTTGCAACACATCTTTGATGGCTGTCTAAGCAATGTCGAAGGGCATTTAATGACAGTATATTACGAATTTAATCGAATGCAGCGAGAAGTAAGTAAAGAGATTTAGCCATAGGAGAAGGAAACATAGCAGTAGAGCCAGAGTCGGTATTGAGGATATGGAAAAACCACTTCTGCATACTATTAAACGGCAAGGACAACCTAAATTTCGCTGTTGGCTAGAATGCATAATACAACCTGGACGGTGAAAATCAAGAGTTTCATCCACCTAACCAAATTACGTCCTAATAGTTATTTAAGGCAGTGGGAGATGACTTGTTAGAGTCTATGCACCAACTCATTTTCAAGATTAGTTTATCAAAAAGAATGACTGAAGAGTGGAGCCGTAGCATAGATCGAAAAAAAAACTAACTGCGGCAATTATAAAGGGTTTTCCATTAGGCATTTGACAACTTTGAATTTAATTTTTGAACGCACTCTTTCACTAATCATCAAACTGTCACTGTCAATTTATTCAGTAAACTCAACATTTTCATCGTGGTAAAGTACACGAACGAGCAACGTCTGCAAATTATAAAAATTTTCTACCGAAATTCGGAGTCGGTGACTGCAACTTTAAGAGCGTTAACTCCAATTTTCGGTCGTAATTCTCGTCCTAGTAGACAGGCAATAACAAGTTTAGTGCAAAAATTTGAGTCTACATATTCGTTGTGTGATGTTGCCGTGTCAGTGAGACAACGGGTTGGTCGAAGTGTCGAAAATATCGCTGCCGTTCAGGCGTCCATAGCAAACGATCCAAATCAGTCAATTCCACGGCGTTCTCAAGAATTGGGCATCGCTCAGACCACATTATGGCGTATTTTGCGTAAGGATCTTGGCTTACACCCATACAAGATCAAGCTGACTCAAGAATTGAAGCCGATGGAGCATTTGAAGCGACGTACATTCTCCGATTGGGTTCTGGAGAAGATGCGCCAAGATGATGAATTTCATCGCAAAATCATCTTCAGTGACGAAGCTCATTTTTGGCTCAATGGCTTCGTCAATAATCAAAATATGCGTTAGTGGTCGGGTGAAAATCCACATGTGCTTCATGAATCACCACTTCATCCACAAAAATAACTGTTTGGTGCGGTTTGCATGCCGGCGGCGTTATTGGGACATATTTTTTCGTCGACGATAACGATCGTCACGTTACTGTGAATGGTCAGCGTTATCGCGCCATGATCACCGATTATTTTTGGCCCTAATTGGAAGATATAGACTTGGACGACATGTGGTTTCAACAGGATGATGCCACAAGCCACACAGCACACGCTACAATCGATTTATTGAAGAGTAAGTATGGTGAGCGTGTTATCTCAAGAAGTGGGCCAGTCGATTGGCCGCCTCGTTCGTGCGATTTAACGCCGCTTGACTATTTTCTGTGGGACTAAGTCATTGGTTTATGCCAACACGCCGATGACGTTAGAAGATCTCAGAGCCAACATTGAACGCGAAATAGCGGCCGTTTCGGCCGAAATGTGTGGCCGAGTGGCCATATGAACGAAGTCGAGTACCATTCATAAATGTTTTGATTGTACTTCAAGCCGATAATAAAGTTTTTGAAATATCTCAAATGATTTGCGTTTCATTTAAAAAAATTTTGTCAAGTCCTTTTGGAAAACCTTTAAGATGCATCAGTCTCCCTAACATCGCACATAAGATCTTGTCTGCCGTCTTATGTAAAAGCGTGAAGACATTTGTCAATTATCTATGAAGGCCCTCAAATAATCCTAAAGAAAGAATGGTGAAACTTAAGTACAAATACTGTGCCAGTCCTCCTGCCATCATTTTAAAAAGATGTGTGATTGACATGGCATACTCTATCACAGCTCCTACCCTTCTCGCCATCTTTCAACGTACAACGATTTATCCCTAGAAAATCACATACCCAACCACTGCGCCATCTGGCACAGCTATAGTGAATTTAGTCGATAAATTTGAACGTGTCGGACAGGTAGAGATATGGAGACTCCAATTCGTGTTTGTCCGGCCAAGTCTGCTGGAATTATCGCTACCGTAGCTGAGAGTGTGCCGAAACGATCACATGAATTGGTCTTGGCCTGCATACCTATAAGGTCCAGTTGCCAGAGGAATTGAAGACAGCACAACGCAGTACTTTCGCTGATTTGAGTCTGGAAAGCACAAGAGCATGATTTCTCATTTTCATTTATCTGGATACGTAAACTGATAAAACTGTCGCATCCTGGGCTCCGAAAACCCGGCAGAAATAAGATTACAACCTCTTCAGTCACAACGAGTGACAGTTTGGTGTGCTTTTTGCGGTGACGGTGTTATTTAACATGTTTTTGCGAAATGTATGCTTGTGCGACGGTTTCAGTGAATGAATTGTGTTACCGAACCATGTAGACTGACTTTCTCAATAACATAGATGTGGACGGCATTTATTTTTACTAAGACGGTACCGCATGCGACACAATTGGTGAAATAATGGCTCTATGGAGTAACAAATTTCTTGAACGTGTGATTTTTCGAAATGGAGATAATTCAAAGACCACCGAGATCATGTGATTTAACACCATTAAACATTTTCTTTGGAACTATGTGAAAGATAGGGTTTACGCCTACGATCCACCGATTCAGATTCACCAAATATCAGAGCTTCTATTCGCGAAATATGGCGGCAATTATGCGAAAACGTGATGAAAGATTTCATCAAATAAATGACTTTCTGTAGGCTGAGCCGAGGGGCTGATATGTATTTTGCAGATTTTGTACTTCGTTACTAACCTCAGAGTTCGTACTTTATATCGAAATGAAAGTGTCACCATACTACGCATACTACGCATACATACGGTCTAGGATATGGAAATAAATGAAGATGTCATTGCCAATGCTAGCAAAGATTTCGGTAAAATTTCGCATAAAGTTACCAACTTAAGCATGGCTTACGGCCTTTAAGGGAAATCAGAAAAAAGCCCTTTTAACTTAGGTCCACAGTTCTCATTAATGTCACCTCCGACGTACCCCAAGTCAGCTAGGTTAGGTTAGGTTAAGTAACAGTGGTCGTTGGAAAAACCAAAAAATCAACCCACCTTGTGATGCCGCGTGGATCTGTGATCCTCCTACTTGTGGAACTTTTTTGAGCTTCTAATGAAGGGCAGGAGACTGTCAACGTGTATATTGTGTAGATCGATTAAGTCATTTTAGAAGAAACCTCCTAAATGGAGTTTTCAATCCATCTAAGGTTTGTTCTTCTTTTAGCATCCAGCTTTAGTAATCGTTTGCACGGAGCGTTTGAGTATCGATAATACCTTTTTCAAGTAGGATAGGTAGAGTATTTCCAACCTTGACGAGTTCGTCGGCCCTACAATTCCCTGGAATGACTCTGTTCCCCGGAGCACAACATAGGTGAGAGTTGAACGGATCTGCCATCTCTCTGAGAGATGATCGGCAGTTATGGGCGGTTTTAGAATTTTTCGAGACTCAGTCCAGAGGGATTTGTTTTCGTCCTGACTATCCGAAAAGACATGGATATCCCTTGCAGATATCACATTTTTTTCAGCCATGGCAGGACTGTTTTAATCGCTAAAATTTCAGCCTACAACACGCTACAGAGGTTTGGGAGGCGGAACGAAAAGCTTAGATTAAGATTATCTGAGAAAATATTGCCACCGACCCCGCTATCAGTCTTGGATCCATCCGCATAGAAGTGGATTGACTTGTCATGCATGAAAGTATCTTCTTCTCAGAAGGATCTAGAGGGGATTCTTACGTAAAAGTCTTTGTATATGCAATACTGGGGCATAGTGTAGTCGATGTTATCTGGTAGTATTCCTAGTCTGTTAAGAATATTAGCGTTGCTAAGTAGTTTATTTGCTCACTGTCACTTATGGCGAATAGCTGCGTTAGCGGCCCTTTCCTGCTGAACGTGTTGAGGGTGTTAAGTGAAACAGAATGTCGAGTGCCGCGGAGGGAGTAATACGTAATGCTCCGCTTATGCACAGATATACTGTCCTTTTGGATTTAGCTAAGATTGCTTGTTTAAGGCCGTTCACCAGACAACAATGCCGTAGGTTAGTATCCGTCTTATGACAAAGATGTATAGCCAGTGTGTAATGTGAGGTTCCCTATAGCATTTTTGCAAGAAAATAGAGCTACTGTAGCTTTCTTTACTCTTCCTGGAACATTATATTTCCAGTTTAGCTCCTGTCAAAAATAAGATCCAGATATTTCAGTTTTATGGGGTATAATACCGATCCGACCAACGGGTTAATCTGTTAGGATTTTGCTCTAAGAGTTCTTTAGTCATATTGCGATTCTTTCCTGATATGACTATAGCAAGGTCATCCGCATCGGCAACCACCTTGCTGCCACCGGGTCCTAGGTATATCAGCAGTTCATTAAGCACTAATTTCCAGAAAACGGACACCACTTTGCGGCGTACCTTTGCTGATACATCTTTTAGCAAGAGCCAAACCAAGTTTACCGATTTTGTAGTTGATTATCCTGCTATTTAGTACAAGACTGATCAACTCCCCAAGTGAGTCATCTACCTTTAGAGTTGACAGTGAGGTTGTGATTGTGGATGTGTTGACGTTATTAAAAGCACACTCTATGTCCAGGATAGCGACACTCTATAGAGATCGTTCATGTGGATGAATGTAGAGTCATTTTCATCGACTTTCCTTTACAGTAGGCATGGTGAGCCGTAGACAAAATTAGTGGATCAATTTTAGATCGTATATGGATATCAATCAGGCGTTTCAGAAGAAAAAAGGATAGACTTATAGATCTGAGCTCATTTCGGACAACATGAGAACATTTTCCGTCTTTGGGAATGAAAACTACATTAACTTCTGTCCATTGCAGGGGAATACGCAGCTCCTCATGATATTCTCTAGCATTAGCAGGATATTATCTGGGAACTTTTGTAGCTCTGCAGGTATTATACCTTCCGGTCCAGTAGACTTTTATGGTTTGAAATTATGCAGCCCCCAGAGCAGTTTGTCTCTTGTAATCAGACCATGAATTTGGTCACGGTTGCAGTAGTTCTGTTTGGGTTGCTACTGGTGGTGAATACGGAGCTACCTGGAAAGTAGGTGTTCAGTAGTAGGTTAAGTGATTCAGCACTTGATGTCATCCAAGAGCTATTCATCAAAAGATCTGAATAAAGGATTTTTCTTTGCCACGATGCCTCATAGATTTTTGTTATTTTGTCACAAAATGACCTCCAGGATAGTCGCTTTTTGCTTGGTTGAAAAGTTTTCTGCAGACATCTTTAAGCGGTCCCACTGCTGATGTCTAGCAGTGCAGCTTTTTCTTGACTCTAGGTTGAATAAAAGGACAGGAGACAGACATTGCCTGATTGAGAGTCAGGGTAAAATCCTTGACTTTCATGTCAATCTCGTTGTTGTTACGCCGCGGTTTTAGGAGTCCAGCGGAGAGTATTTTAAAAGTGTTCTTCTGTATTTTGACCAAATATTTTCCGATAATTCTGGAATGCTAGATGGCGGAAAGGAGCATCATTCAGGCTGAATTGGATGTATCGGTGGTCTAAAAATGAGTGTTCAGGCGACACCATCCAGTTCGTTACAATTTGAGTGATGCTGTCGGAAACAAGAGTGATATATAGCACTTGTTTGTGGTTATTAGCTATGAATATCAAACGATAAGGTTAGTACTTATAATGTAATAAAAAAGTGAGTTATCTCTATCGTTGGTGTCAGTACCGCCCATATCGTGTGATATGTTTTATCGTCACACCCGACGATGAGGCTAGTTTTTAGCTTTCCAGGTTCCAGTAACACCCTTTCCAGGGAGACGGCTCACATAATCGTGGCCAAGTTATTATGCCGATGCCTGGCAACGGTTATGTCGGGGTTGCTGCGATAGTAGGAGTACATTAAGGCTGCATTTCACTAATATACAAGTTCTAATATTACCTTTGTCTGTTGTATAGAGAAGAACGTATTCAGGTGTCCCAAGTCCACAACCATTATACGATTCGTGGTTCCTGGATTAAGATGATGGCTTCTGCGTTTTTAGATAGACCCAGAATGACAGCGGCCGAGGCCCTTTTAGACTAATATAGGTTAATCTGAAGAAACCGTAACATCATTACTACAATCTACTAGAGAAGCCTCCACCACGGTATTGTTCGAGTTTTCCGATTCAAAACGTGAACCCATCTCATTACAGCTCATCTTCATCATCTGATCGTAAAGGATCTCTCTTTAGTTCGTCGTCAATTTCTATTTAAGGCAGGGTATCAGAGGGGACGGCAGTTGACTTAGTTGTCACCTCGGTTAGATTAGAGTCGTTGCTATCCAACTCAGGAAAGAATATTTAAAAGAGAAGGAGGTAGCCTATCAGCATCTAGCTTATCTTTTTTGTAAAGCCTTAGATTTATTGACGCAAAACCGCACCAAATCATGGTATTATTATGCGCCAGAGGTTTAAGTGATTTCGTATTGATCACAATTAATGCGAATCTATAAGGACCCCTTGATTCCTCCAGCTTCGCGATTTTCCAGTCATGAGAAGGAAGAGTCGGGCTATTGATCTCCAGAATGTTTTCTGGGGAGTAGGGTTCGGTTGCGATCCAGGTGGGAGTTCTAGGTTAGCCACGATCTCGAGTTTTGCACCGGACCAGACCTCTCCTAATCCATCAATGGCTTTGGTGTACAGATCAAGAGGTCTTTTGTCGCTTGTGATGGGAGGTGGTCCGGGGTTTTCCCGCCTGATGGCCAAGATGTTGCCTAAAACTTTAGCTTGACCAACGGCCATCGTTCAGGTTATCGATCGATAACCGATCATTATAGCGTCTTTTAGAACTTTGCTAAAAGGCCACAGAGATGTGGCTTTGGAAGGCCCGGGTGGGGTTCTGACGTTCTTAATTTTTGGCCTTTTGGTGACCGGCACGGTTTCCTGAAACGATCTCTGGCACTTGGATGAGTCTTTTAGCACTTTCGGAGCAGTGGGCAAGCCGTTCTTAAGGATGTTATCGACCCACTCTATTTTGCTCTTCGTGTCCGCAGTTCTCTTAACTTGTGGAGTGGATTCGAAAGTTTTGTTCCTTTGCCCTTTTACAGCGCAGGTATTTGTAAGACATTGGCGCCCACCTGACAGTTGTTGACATACCCTTAGTAGTGCAACGAAGTCGCGGGAGCGGCTAAACCCTGCGGAAAAGGAGTGTAAATCCTTTTTGCCCTTTTGCCGCGCATCTACCTGTATGACATATGTAAGCACCCGCCTGACAGTTGTTGACATGTCGACATTGAGGTAAAAATGTTCCAATATCTAATAAGGAATCCTTCCCGGATCACCTTAGAATTCTCTTTATGCTAGGAAAACCTAACCTAACCTACTTCAAAGTTATCATATTTTTCGCAGCACATTAGTTACTCTCACAGAACGTACTGAGTTTTCCATACACATGTCGCTGCTAGCTAATTCGGATTGGAAGTCCATAAAAATCATAAATTTCAGTTATATTGATTCGATGCTGTTGAAGCCTCTGTATCGGGGGCACACAGTTAAATAAAAAAGTGTGCGATTCATAGAAATAAAACTCGACTTTCCTTGCAGCCTCACTTCTACTGCCCTCATGTTGCTTTACAAATTGTGAAATAAATTCCTCCGCAAAAACGTATCCGAAAGATGAAGATAATTTTTATTTAAAACTTCCTTCCGCTGTCGGTTCATATAAATCACAGCTACACACCCACTGTGCATCCTTAGAGTCTCTTACCGTCTAGCCTGTCAATATTATTTTATTTATTTTCAAAATCGATTCTTAAGTCAATACCCCCCACCGACGTATATTGTTTGGTTGGCAGTCATTCCACGAAGACGTTGTTTGTCCTGTACAAATACGAATATTGTGCCTGTGTGTGTCCTTTGCATTCATTACAAATTACATGACATCTCAGGGTTTTTTTTTGTCATACTGCCGCTGCTTGTCAGAGGAGAAAGAAATTTGCCAACCCATCAGATTTTAGAAGCAGAGTATGCATCTTCCTTCACAGTATCCATGATGCCATCGAAAGGCTTCTTGTGCTTTCGACTCGCCAGTCGGCCGATTCATCGGTAATTTAATATCGAAGTCAGAAACCTTGATACAATGTATCTCCATCTGCCCCATCTCTAGCCATCTACGAGTATGTACGTATCTGTGCAATCCGATTCAATAGCTTCTCAATTGAATTTTATTTTCCTTCATCGCCGCCGCCGTTTCAAGGACTTTTTCCTTTACAGTTTTCCTTACCCCATTTGTCCCTTCTTCCTTTGCATTTTATTTTTGAATTTTTGTTTTTTTCTTTTTCTGAGCATCGTCGCAGGAGGTATTCGTACCTCTTAAGTAATAATGATCGCTGAAATGGAGAAGCTATTATGCGTACTTTATACAATAGGGAATGAGTAGGCGGGCTCTGGCTATGGACAACAACTGTGAAGAGAGGCATTGAAGAGACAGGAAGTAGCAAAATAAACATTTCCGCTGGGTGGCCAACAATTGAAAGAAAAGTTATAAAAGAAGATACTTAGTAGGGGGCAAGCAAACGATGACAGGACTAAGGGGTTGGTAAGGTTGAAGTTGCCAACTGTAGAGATGGTAAATATCAGCAGGGGTGCAATCATCTTCCTTTGAGTCCAAGATTATTTGCTACTCTCTTTCCACACGTTTATGGTTAAAAAAAAGAGTCTGTGGGACGATACCGAAAGCGGATTTATAAACAATTTAAGCGGGTTTATGTGCCCCACACATCGGTAAGCTCGTAAAAACCTTTAAAGAAGGGTCTAAAAGAACGGTTACAAGTCCCTTCGGTGTTGTGCCGCCTATGAAATTTTGCTTAAATGGGCGAAAATCCTCTCACTTTCCTCGTCCCAGATCATAGGCAATTTTCAAATGGACAACAGACATACCAATAGACAAGACACAATGCTTGGTGAACTTTTGAAGTGGTTTCCAGTTCAGAAAAGATAAATTCGTTTGTTGGTTCGTGGTGAGGTCTTCTTCTTTATTCGTTTGCGATTTCACCCCAAGGATCAATGATGTGAAAGTTTCTTTGCTTTCTTCTTCGGTGTACTTCGGTTTGGGCTTGAGCTTCTTTTACGAGTACTTCTTCCGCTTCTGCTTCTTCGTGTTCACTGGAAATTATTACTTTTCGAATAAAGGATGAGAGTTTGCTGATGGCAGGGGTGGCAAAAATAAGCAGGTTAGATGGGTAAATCCCTCGGGATGAACAGTAAAATGCGCAAATTGGCATATTGCCCAATTTTCCTTCTGCTTTTGCCCGTTTTTTTTTTAGTCCCTTTTCCTCAGCTTTTTTATGATTTTTTTTTTCGTTGTTGGTTTGCATGATTTAAGCGTTTATTTGTGAAGAAAACATAAAATTAGGCGTGGAGGGGTGAGTGGTAGGTGAAATCCTCAATTTTCGGTGCGAAATTCTCTTTCAATTTGTTTGTCAGAGTGGTGCAATGGGGGTGCAAATGAGTTTAGCCTTTGGAATAGTTGGAGGCAGATGGTACGAGTATGAATGTGATGCTCGTGCACGTGTAAATACTTGTGTGAGGTCTATCTTATTTACGACTTTGGTTAAAGTTTCTGATGTTGAAATTTGCAGCTTAAAACGAATTTTTTCAGTTCTCTTGTCACTTCTGACATAGTCCCCCCTAAATCTAATCTAATCTGTGTTAAGCTGTGGATATACTTGTTTTTTTTTGTCGAGAATTCTGGGTTCCTACCTCTCAATTGATATAACTAAGTGGTATAATATGCCTAGCATGGCGTGTTCGTTTTTGACACTTTGAAGGATTTGGAACGACCTATAGATTCGAGCTGTGGTCATCACTGACTAGGAGTTTGGTTCCAGTCATTACAGACTTAATAACGATTTAAGCTTGCACTATCCTGACTCTGTTACGCCTTCTGTAGGTCCAAATCTGGATTTTTTTTATTTTTTTTTTTATAATGAGCGCGAGCTCAAGGGGTTTGACTACCCTTAAGGTGATTGTACACAGCGCGGGCAAAGGAAATTTAGGGAGGAAGAAAAGAGAGGTACCGATGTACATTGTTTTTAAATGTTTGCAAGTTATAACGACCAGGAAATACAGAGATCGGCAGGGCATTCCATAAGCGAGTTGTACGGCTTAGGAACGAATCACGATATTTTAGATTACGTCCGAAAATGGGCTTGAGGGTATACTGATGAGCATTCATAGCGAGACGGGTGTTACGGTTGAAAGTTTGAATGGGCGGAATGCCACTGGCGATTTCAGTGGAGCACTGGTGGTGGAAATAGCGATAAAACAAAGTGAGACAGGAGACATTTCGTCGGTGTTCGAGGGTGTCCATTGATTGACTGATATTAGTATCGTCAATAAGTTTTATCGCACGGTTTTGAATCCTATCTAGCAGGTGCAGATATGTTTTAGGAGCACCTGACCAGATGTGGGAATTGTACTCCAATTTTGGGCGGATGAATGCCTTATATATTGAGGCCAGATCAGAGGGGGTAAAATATTTCTTACTTCGCTTGAGGAAACCTAGACATTTCGCACCATTTGTGGTCATTCCAACATAAGTTGTCATTGACACACATACCGAGAATAGAAAGTTTTTCGGTTTCGACGATGCAAGTGCCATTCATGGATAATGGCTGGGTGTTTAAATTTCGCTTTAACGACGGCAGACAGCATTGTGTTTTGTAAGCATTAAATTCCACTCTGTTGATAGTTCCCCAATTGGTTATGCTGTTGATATCGGAATTTAATGAGCTTAGCATACGCTGACGTTCTCGTACTACAGCCGAAGAGCAGGGCCGTGAGTCTCGGAACGAATATGAAAAGCAGAGAGTACTGTCATCAGCAAAGGAATATATTGGATTAGAAGTAGCAGACAAGAGATCGCTAATGAAAATTAAAAAGAGTGTCGGTGACAGAACAGAGCCCTGGGGCACACCAGCATTTATTTTGTGAATATCAGACTTGAAACCGTCCAAGACAACTTGAATTGAACGTTCCGAAAGGTAGTTTCTAATCCATTGAAGAAGAGAGTCGTCGATCCCAAATGCACGCATTTTCGACAAAAGAGCCTGATGCCAAACTCTGTCAAATGCCTTAGAAATATCAAGTGCAACTATCTTGCTTTCGCCAGATTGATGTACGCTTTGGTTCCACTTTTCGGTGAGACATGCCATCAAATCACCAGTGGACCTGTTGCTACGAAAACCGTACTGCCGGTCATTGAGAAGTTTTCGTGTTTCGAGGTATTTCATGAGCTGACGATTTATCAGCGTTTCCATGACCTTCAAAAGAAGGGATGTAAATGCAATGGGTCTGTAGGAGGAAAAAGAAGATGATTCGCCTTTTTTAGGGGCGGGCTGGACAAATGCTGTTTTCTATCTGCTCGAGAAGAGTCCTAAAGTCTAGGATTGATGAAAAAGCTTACGCAGTGGTTTTGCCAGAGAGGAAGAACACCTCTTCAGAAGAAGGGGAGATATACCATCTGGACCAGCGGATTTATGTATGTTGAGATCTTTAAGTACTCTTGCTACTACACGAGTGCGAAAGTAGATTCGTCCCATTGAAAATTCGACGCACTCAAGTGTAGGCGCAGACAAAGCACAATCGGGGAGTGTAGAGCTGGCCGCAAAGCGTGCAGCAAGCAGATTGGCAGATTATCCAAAGAGCTGACAGCTGGAATGTCATTGTAAGTGAGCGTTGGGATGGAATTGAGGTGGAATTTCTAATGTTTTTGACGAACGACCAAAAATTTTTACTGCCTTTGGGACATTGCAGTATTTTTTGCCTCAGTTTTTGGTCGTATAGGAATTTCACACGCTTAAGAAAGGCGTTGCAGCCATTTCTGGCTCGTTTGAACTTTTTTCGGTTTTCCTCTGTCGGGTTGGTCTTGTAGGACCGAAAAAACATTTCTCTAACCCTGACGGCCTCTTTACAGCTCGAGTCGTACCATGCCTTTTCTTTTGGTTTGATACTCTTCATCCGATGAGGAATAAAGGATTTCATTCCAAAGAGAATGGTGTCTGTAATCATATCATCAGCGGCATCCACGTCGTTATCGAGGAAGCATAGCGACCAGTTTAAATTCCTAAAGAAGCTGTTAAGACCTCTCCAGTTGGCTTTCTCGTATTGCCATACGGTTCTTTTAGGAATTTTTTCTCTAACTGTGTGGTCGGTGTACGAGAAATTAGCTGATATGACACAATGGTCAACACACCGTCCTTCGGGTGTTGTCTGTCCAGAATGTCGAAGCCACCCAGAATTGTGTGTATTGAAGTCGCCCGTTATAACGATTTAGTATGAGGATACAGGGATACAAGTCTTTGAATGGAGCCAGACAGCGCATCAAACTCGTTAAAGGTTGAATTTCTGTCCAGTTTGGGGCTTCTATAAATAAAGCAGTAGTGTATAATTTGCTTACGGAGATGGAATTTTAACCACATGAAGTTGAATTCCGGATTGGAACATGGATCACATTGTGGTGGAGTTTGGTAAGCTACATCACTACGCGCATAAATGGCGAGACCGCGGTGAGAGAAGAATAATGGCACTAGTTCGTAGCCAGGTAGCTTCAGATCAGAATGATCTGAGAGGTGTGGGCGGGGATCTACCTGTGTTTCACTAAGTGCCAAAACAGCTGGTCTGTACTTACAGACGTGGACGTACGCAGAAAAGTGATTACTTTTTAGCCCGCGTATATTGGCTACGTCTACCCTGAATTCCCTAGTCATAATCACAGACAAACACAGAAAACACAAACACCGACGATACTAAGCAAGGCTGCGAAGTGAAAATTCTAATATTGATTTACCGGATCAAATTGTTGTAGGTGTTATGCCCTTACAACAATATAAAACAGTGCACCAACAAAATTTTCACTCACAACCCGCTATCCATCAATTGTTACATACACTCAGCCACTGCCCGTACCGTATGGTAAATACAGTAACGGCAGTGACTGAGTGCAAGCAACGGTACTTCGTCTATACATCAATGATTAGAACTTGTTTACATATAAAAAAAAACAAACAGCGAGATGCTCCTAACTAACAAATATAATTAAACTTTTTCTTTTATTATTATTCTTAAGTATTTGTATAGAAATTTAAAAAGGAAATGATCTACACACACTCGTAAGACAATTGTTGTTTTTATGCGTGGTGCAAAACAAATTAAAGAAATCATTAAGTGTGCATATGTGTGTATACAAAAAAAAAAAAATTCTAAAACTAGTACAAAACAAAATTGTTCTCATTCGGTCTCATGACTCCATATATGTATTTTTCTGGTAGTATTTTGCAATAAAACGATATATGTATTATTGTATATTTTCTTCTATGAACTAATGCTAATAAAGGAAGGCAAATGAATTAAAACAGAATCAGAAGGAAAAAATGGAAACAAGAAAAACAAATTAACAGACATTGTGTATACCATGGGTTTTGTAAATTTGCCTACCAAACCAAACCAAACGTAAGTTATGATTTCTTTAATGTGAGAGTAGAAAAGATCACTTAGTTCCTCAGGTTTGTAGTTGTAATAAAATTTAGGAAATTTTGTTTTTTATCCAAGAAATGAAACTTAACTTAATTTGCTAGTTTTTTTTCCTGGTTGCTATTCTTAAAGTAAATTTTTAACGAAGCCATTGGCGGTTGTTGGACCCAGCTTCAGACTTCGGGCTATTTTTTTATTTAACCTCTTCAGCAGCAGAATGCTCACTGCTGATAGCTGGATTAGTTGTAGCGGTGGTGCGTTTTCTAACTCCTTCAGTATCAGCAACTTCAGGAGCAGGAGCAGAAACCTTCTCAGCAGCAGAGGGCTCAGTGTTATCTGCTGGCGGAGTATTAGTGGCGGGAGCAGTTGCAGATGTAGATTCTGCTGGCTTATCATTTGTTGTCTCTTCATCTTCATCGGAATAGTTTGTAGGTTGTTCGCCATTCTTCAAAAGACGTCCAACGAATTCGTATTTTTCCTTGAATTGCAACTCCCATTCCCGGACGGAGTTCATTTCCATGGCATTGAGATCACTTAGATCATCATATTCATCTCTATCATTTGGTGTAACATTGAATGTAGCCAAGTTTCGAGATGCATCGCGACCAGCGAATGATGCATATGGTCCACCTGGTCCGTAGAATTTCTTTCCTTTAGTCACATCAAATACATTGCCATTAACTGCTATTAAGACTCTTCCATCTGGTTGAGTTCCATCGAATTCTCGAAGTTCTTTCACAGTGAAATCACGTCGCAGTTTAGGCAATTCCGGCTCTTGTGGTTTAACATCGCTGTGTGGTACTTCGATGCGGTCTTTGATGATTTTATAGACAAGGAATGCAATGACGGCCACCAGAGCCGAGTTCATGGGACTGTACATGATTTCATTGATAACCGAAATGAAAAATGAAGGTTCCTCAGAGCCGGCATCTGGGCTACCACCATCAATGTTTTTCGCAGACATGATCAAGAACTTCTCAGAAACCGAGTTGTCTAATTTATACTGGGACAGCTCTCGTTACTTTGTACATAGATTTTTTTGTTGTTGTCTTTTTTGTCCCTTTTTGCGTAGCTTATTGAACTTTGATCTTTATTTTGGGGGTTAAGAAATTGTTATTAGAAAACAAGTTACGGGGTATAAGAAGGTTTACAATAAACAAAAGGATCAGATTGAATATCTGTTTAATTAATTAAATTGTAAATCGTTTTATTTCGAAATAATATTGTAGATGCGGAACGAACAATAAAAATGTTGTGTAAATCAGTCAACAGACGTTTGGTGGGCTAGGAGCGGGTGAGGTGGGATACCCGCACTGTGTCATATTTTTCTTTTCAGTCACTGCACTGCACTTTTTTTGTTTTTGTATTTTTTTTTTGCACACGCGCGCGGTTTTTTTTTTTTTTGTTTTTTTGCACAGCACACAACAATATTGCGAGTGCACTGGTGGAGTTGTGCACTCGACGGTGGTCGACTCGGTACTCAATTGGAAATTGAGTCTATTGGTGTCCTTGATCGTATCATCAAGACGGTCAAGCAAAAAAGACACCTCAAAAGTTTGGCAAGTTTTCTTTGGAAAAGAGACTCGGGACCTTGTCAGTATCTTGAAATAGAGGATATGGTGGATAAGCCTTCGTGGTCAGGAAATACACTCCAGAAGAAACTCAAAGCTACAAATTGCTACCGTAAACGGCTTAGATCAGAACTTAAGCCTAATTGGTTCACTCTTGAATATAGATCAAGTATGTGCATAAGCCCCGAATAATGAAGCTGCAGACCTAATCATGGTGAACTTTTAAGACTGCTTGGACAAAGAGTACAAAATCCAAATCATGAAGTTCAATGTTGAATATTGACAGACTATTTTACTGTGGAACGTCAGCAGGTTGCCTGCATCTCTATCACAAAAAACGGTGAAAAGTAGAACAAGCTTTTTTTCCAAAACTTTCCTTCTAAAACTCAATATGGAACGTCCAGAGATGCAAAATGTGATCATTTTCTGATCACGCTGTTGTTTTTCTTGTAGGAGTGCTTCGCAACAACGCTCAAGGAAATCTAGAAACTGCTCGATTGTCGGTGTCGGTGTCCCTTCTGATGAAATATAAATAGGCCATGGATCTAAATTTTTAATGAATTAATTGAGGTTAATCCTCTGACGATAGGTCAGCTTTGTCTGATAGGTTACGAAGCAGAGAGATAATGCTTCATCCCGAAGGCACGACTTAAGAAAATTAAATTTTTGCATCGGAGTAAGACTCGTAAGAAACATGTCTTTGAATGCTGGCTATGCGCAATAGTTTCGTGAAAAAGGTTCAATACGGATTTTAGGGAGAACGAAATATGTGTTCCTTTCGGAAGAGTTAGATTTTTGTTGTTCAGCCAATTTTCCTAAAAAGTCTGTGTTTTGCTAGACGATTTCGTGTTGCTGAATTACGGATTGCAACACCGATTTGACGACGAGGCATTTTTCTTCAAATTCTTCGAAATCCAGATTCAGAATCCAGGGTCAGATTACACTTTTACCTCAACTTCTACTCGTAGATCGTCAATAGTTGTTTTCTCATTAATGTTTTCCGAAAACGTGGATAACTTCATAAGCGAACCTTTAATGTGTCCACGTGTATGCTTGTACAGGGTTTCACACGAAACTACGAGGGTTTCCTCCTTCAAAACTTGTGCTTCTGACGGAAATCTGTGGTCCTCGTCATCTGCCAGCTTCTGAAAAACTATAATTGCGAGGTAAGGTGCTGACCGAACGCCACTGTTCGTAGGCGAAACATCTTTATTTCTTCCTCAGGCAGTTCTCTCCAGAGTATGTGTTGATAATTGGAGTCCTGGCTGCTGACTTGAATTTGACGGTAAATTTTTCAACCTCTCCTGTAAATGTGTACCGCTATCTTATTATGATATCAATTACGTTCTTCTGCATCCCGACAGATTGGCTTAAATGTCGCATCTTTCTTAATAAAATCCATCCTAGCTGAGTTTTTTGAGCGACCGAACTGGAATTCCTCGCATCAACCTCACTGAGAAGGATGTCATTGTAAATATCACCACCTAACAGCATGTCTACCTTTGACGGTATATTGAATGTTCGATCCACCAAAAGTAAGCATCGAATACTACTCCATTTACTGCAGTCAATGTATTGGGCCGGAAGAAGCCCAGTCAGTGTTCTAAAGGCCAATGTTTGCACCTTTCCTGTATAGCTTGAGGTTAACACCTCTAGTTCCAGCCTTATGTCTGGTTCCACTGTTTCCCCAGCTCATTAAACTTTATAAACGTTCTCTTTGGTTTCAGCCCAAGGTCGTTGGACCGTTGACTCCGTGATGAACAAAGTCTCAGACCCCGGATCTACTAAAGTTCTCAAAGCTTTACTACTTCAACCTGAAGATCTAACCCTCAACAACGCTGCAGCTAACAAAAATTTGGTGTTCGTGTTGACATGGTAGCTGTTACGATGAGTGTTGTGGTTGAAACTCGGAAGCATAGTTTTGTAATTCAATAGCGAACCAAAGGGAGGAGAGACGAAACAGAAAAATGGTCTAAGTCCAAGTGAACGAGAGTGTTACTCAGCAACAGCCACCAGCTTTCAGACAACAAACAAGAACGAATACTGAGTAGTGCGCGCGCTAAAATAAAAATATAAATAAATAATTGTCAACTGATTTTCGATAAAAAAAAAGTTAGTAGAACATCAGGATCCACAACGTGTGGATGGCCCAACATTTGCGATATAACCAAGGATTATTTGAAACACGTTTCGATGAGCAACAAGATGAACAAGGCACAACTGCTAGAAGCACTCGAGGCCTCGGGCGCCGATGCCCCATCCTCCTCTTCTGTGGTATTGCTACGATCACTTTATGAATAGGAACTCCAGCTGACGCTAAAAAATAGTACTTCAGTGGGCACCAAACGAACCACCCCTTCTGTGCCACATTAACTGCTACTTCTGCTTCAGCTTCCGAGACTTCCGAGACTTCCGCAATCGCCTTAACATCTGAAGTTAGTGCCTTTCCCGGACCTTCCCATACGTTGAATACATCAACTACCTCAACTTCCGCCACTTCTGTTCAAGCACAAGCGCGTGCTTCTGGTGCAACCACAACATCGGATTCCGATGCCGAAGAGGAGCGCCTCGAGAGGCGAAAACGTATTGCCGACCTACGACGAGAACTTGCTGAATCCGAAACGAACATCTCATCAGGAAGAAGAATCGATTTTATGGACGTCGAGAATGCGGTTCCACACTTTTACGGCGACGATTCTTAGGGGGTAAAGAATTGGATAGCTGAATTTGAAGACGTGGCACAGTCGCTGGATTGCGACAACAGATCCAAGTACATCTGTGCATGCAGATTGCTACAGAGAACTGCGTAGATGATCATCAGGATCGATGGGGTGGATATCTGGAGAGCCCTGGTGGTGGAATTCAACAGGCGTTTAACCAGGAGCCGAGGAGAAACCCTCCTCAACTACGTGCTGTCGATGCACGAGATCGCCACACATGCTGACCTTGACGAGGCCTATCTAGTTGAGTTTGTTATTGACGGGCTCTCCGACAACACAGCATGTCTGTTCATTTTGTATGCAGCGAAGTGTTCGAAGATGTTCGTTGATGGTCCTGCGACCCATACCCAAGGTTGGCCCAACTACAAGCACCACTTCCGTACAAAAAAAAACTACTTACGATGCCTTCAGAGGGCCCATTAAGATGCTCTTCGTTTGGCCATTGCCATCTCCATCAACTGTTCGAAACAGAGGACACGTGTGCAGACCCGGGCCATGTGTACAATCAGTGTAAACAGATTATGGTGTATGTTAGCAGAAAGAAAGAAACGCACATGCCATATTGTCAGCGAATGCATTTACTTTGCTACGATGTTTTTGCAAAAAATGCGAATTAATGAAAATTAAAAAGAGTATCGGCCCAAGCACAGAACCTTAAGGAACTGCATAACCACCATCAAATTACCAAATTTTCAGATTTTGATAAATCTCACTGCTCAAACACGTTACCAGTGATTCGGTCAAATTCAATTCAGTTGGAAAAAATTATTTCAACGTTGGCTGACCAATCTACTCTGTTACATTTCAAGCATGCTTAACACACCGAAAAGATCTGATCCATTCAACATTACCTCAACTTTCTTAGTGAGGAAGCTGCATCCACTAGATATTGTAGAAATTAAAGCACGCCTCTAGTAAGCCGGATGTACTTCCATCTGTAGCAAGCCTCTTTACCAAATCCTTGCACGACGAGGTATATACATCACTCTCAACCACTTCAGTCCCAACTACCGAAGCCGCTACTACCGAAGCACCCGGTAAACTCTCTGAGATTAATGCAACTTCGATCACTAATCCCATCTCTAGACCACTGCCAATAATTAGGGCTTTTGGGAAATCCTGAATGGAGCAACAGATTGCAAAAATTAAACAAACCGGAACTGTCTACTTTCTTCCTCCAAGCTACGCAATGTCACGCAAGCCTCTCCTGGATCAAAGATCTTTTTAGGAAAAATGTTGAAAAAATGTCAACTAGTTGGCAAAGGCAAGAGCACAAACGGCCAGTGTTTTGAAATACGTATACGCACTAAGTACGATTGGATGTTCAAATCATCTGACGGCATACCCATCTCCGAAAAGATGGTCGGCACCCAACGGAGGAATATGGTAGATAATAAGCTTATTAATACAAATGACCCAAACTGGTCATATAAGGCCCCAATCTTTCCAAGATTTTCTTCACACCGTCCCACTTTTGGCCCCATTTATAAAGAACACTAGAGTCCCGATACCAAATCTTCTTCCTCCTATCACAAAACCTTTAAAGTCGCTTCAAATTAGAGTTTCGTTTAACCTTGTTCCTACGCCTTCTATCCAAGTTCAAAATAATTTTATTAGCTCCCATATACCAAACCCAACCACCTCATCCTCTTCCTCATCTTTATCTGATCCAATTCAAGATTCCAGATCCGAAGTGCTTGACCAACCTGTCCCTTGTTTATTCGCTCGTTCTGCCGCTGATTCCCACTCGAAATACCCACTCCTTCCATCCACTGTCAAACTCACTAAACAATTTGGAGACAAGAATGTTGAAAGTGGTTATGTAGTACATATCTCTTTTGAGAGACCGCCGCATTTATGAAAATGTTCGGCTCTCCCTTGCCTACTTGCCTCCAGCGTCAGCAAAGAATAACAGGTGCATTTTGGGGTCCGTCACTTTTCCTTCAAGCAGATAATCAAAGCCTGCAACAAACAGCAAAGGACTGAGAACTGAGGTTCCCTGGTGTACACCGTCTTTTCGGTGACTCCTGCGGGACATCTTACTCTTGTCGTTGCTCCCCCATACATGTCCATGATTAATTGGTTGTCTATTGTCGAAAACTAACAAACACCATATGCAAGTCCTTTAAGGAATCACGATATTTGTCTATTATGATTCTTACACTTTGGATTGCATCAGTTGTTGATTTATTTGAGACAAACCCGCACTGGTCGTCAGATAGCCGTATTATTTGCCGCAATCAGCCGTCTAATACCCGCTCAACAATCTTCATTGTGTGTGACTTCAGCTTGATAGAACTGTAGTTATGGTTTTTCATAATACTGTCGCCAGCTGTGGACATTTTTGACGTCTTCCACAAGGAGCTGGCTTTAAGCATTGTTCATGAGCTTTGGGGAACGAATCTCCTCAGCATTTCTTCTTCTCTGGGCGGTTATTTTGAAGATAGTGATTCCCATCAGACCACGAAGACGATATTTCCTCCAACACCCGATAGATGTCTTCCATACTTTTCGCTTAAAATTGGGCGCACTTCTTCGCGAGACGATTGCAACATCTATTATATATATCACTTCAAGGCGACCTTTTTAAGCCTTGAGAGCCATTTTCTATTAACAGACACGTGTTAACAGGGGCCTTTCAACGTTCCAAGCAGTGATTTAGCTCTCTCCAAGTCAATCCTACATATCTTGTGCTCTACATTCCTTATCACTGACCTCATCGATGATGGTAAAGAGGTAATTTGTCATGCTGGTAATAAAAGCTTCGCGTTTTCATTTGTCCACCTTGTACCAATTGATTTTCTAAGCCAACTTTGTTTGCTTATTTGTTTTCATCCCCGTCTCCATAAAAAAATTCTGTCTGGAGGAGACGGTGTTGCTGGGCGATTGCCTCTCCCAACATCACTTTCCAATCTCCCGGGGCTTCATGAAACTGGCTACCAAATGGTAGTCAATCTGGGTTTCAGGGCAAACGTACCCCAGTCTTCCATGGCAGTCTTCATAGTCTTCGTTTGTGTTCCCGACATGTCCATTCAAATCTCTGCCGACAAACAAAATCTCTTCCTTGGGGATGAGGTTGTGAAAATCTAGCCAGAATGAATCTTTTTCTCTCTGTTCGAATCCGACTTGGGGAGCATATGTGGTTACAATATTCAACACCTCACCGTGTATCACCAACTTTTGAGAACGGAACTGTGGACTTTGAAATGATCATGATGTTGCCAAGTAGCTCTGCCGCGAGTATGATATCAATTTATTTTTAACCTTGTTCCGATCCATAGTAGAACATCTTGTAAACTTTTGTCTTAACGTGCAAGAAATGCGTCCAATACCCTGTGTTTCGCCACTTCGTTTCTTGTCCACTCGCCTTCTAATTGTCATTTCTTCAAGCTTATAGCTGCGACCACTCATACCTCCATAGTTCCAACTCGGGACTCTTAGGTTAAGCCTAAGCCGTTGCATTAATTTGATATCCACTCTGAGCCGAACTCGGCTCAAATATGGATCACAACCATGTTTAGGAATGGTAATGCCTGGCGGGGTAGTGCTTTTCTTTTTACCTTTGACTTTTCCATAACACTGGAGTATTGGGGTTTTTTGATTTTGACACGTGCCTACTCCTAATTTTTGTTTTTTTGTTTAATCTTATTTGAAAATGAAGAGTTCACACTTTTCAAGTCAGCAGAAGGTAAAAGAAAATTTCCAAAACTTTCCCAAGTACATACTCGTATGCTAGTAAACAAAAGTGTCTAATGATGTCGCAGCAGTGGCACATTCTCGTACGATAGAACTCGGAGTCGTATCCGAACACTTATCCCCCGTAAATATTTGGAAACTCTAAAACCACTCTCATGTCACTCGAGAGATGGTCTCATGTCATATGTCGACCAAAACTTTCCCCTAACAAATTTTCGACCGAAACATAAGCATTTAATCGAATACCGAGCAAAACCGAATCAGACCGAGCCGACCCAGCCCTACCAAAAAGTCAGACACATAAAAGGACAAATCAAATTACCAACTTTTATCCAGAATTTTGATTCAATTTACTGAAACAAGTTTAGATACAGATACATACTCGTAACATGCTATCATACTACCACATTGTATATGGCTGGAGCAGAAGAATGTTTTATTGTTTGATAAGGACAAACGTTGACAGATGGACACTTTAACGAGTGCATGGTCACAAAGTTAAGGTTCAGCGCCATGGCTAAGGCTATGGCAAAAGATGAGGTGGATTTCATGGAGTTCCGATTTTAAATCAAATTTATGCACTTGACGGGTTAAGTTGTACAAAAAATCCATCTGGCTATCTGTAACTTTATCCTTGGAACAGAGTGGTGAATCGATTTGAATTAAGTCTGCCGAGAAGCAAACGAGCAGTTTCTTGTTTTTTCAAACTATTTCCAAAAAAGATCTCTTGTCTAAAACCATCGTTATGCATCGTTAATTCCATAAACGAAACCGTACTTAACGGCGGCGGGGGAGCGGAATGGCAAATTTAGTTTTCCACTCTGAAAAATCCCATAAACATCAATTCAACATTTAACTATTCTTGTGTTGAAGAGCTGAGTGGAAATTAAACACACAACTGATTAAAAGCTCTCCAGAGGTTTTCGGAGGGGAAGTGCACCAACTTTCTGGAATATTTTTCCAAGCGCCATTTAATTAATATCACCAGCGTCAGCGTATACCTCTTTCCCTTGAGTGCAAATTACCATACCGCACCACTTCAGTGCACCGCTCTAGTTTGGTAAACAAAAAAAGAAATGTTTGCTTTGAATTTTCGCAAATAGCACTTGATGAGTCTCGAGTATTCTCAAATGAATTTTGCCTGCTTTTTGACTGGCTAGGGGAAGGATAAATCCGAAAGGAATACAATTTTTAATATTCTGGCGCGTATGCTACACGAGTCTTGCACATGTGTCCTGTATTCGAAATACTACCGGGAGTGTCAGGTGGTTTCTTACTTTTTTCGAAACTCATTTCATGATATGGCGAAGAAGGTTGTCTTATGAGAGAAATAATTGAATTTGGTTATGTTCTTGTCATTTCAGACAGCGCTGTTGGTTCCTCGTTGAAGGCAAGTGGGAGTGGAAATTTCGAGAGTAAAATTTGAGTGATTCTTGTCTTGGTTTTGATGAGATAAGGTGATAAGAAAGTCTAGCCACTCAAAATTGATTCAACTGGACAAATTGCTATATTATTATTATTGCTATAATATTACTATTATTATAAAAGTACACTAGGCCCATCCTGGAGCTATTGTTAGTGAATAGTAACTGTGTGTAGGTATGTTAACAATATGATATCATTGCAGACGAATCGTCTTTCAACATGGACAATCTTTCATACCCAAAACGATAACACTACCACCCTTGGCATAGTAAAATTTATAAGAGGAAAAGTAATCGCTATTCGACATCAGCAATGATATTGTGGGCAGTGTCATGGTTGTTAAGCCATCGACAAGGAATTGTAACCAACCAACTGCTATTGTGAAATGAACGTTTTAATGGAACTCGCTGGCCGGACACTCATAGATATAGTGCTACGCCGTGTCTTCAAAACCTGGTCACTTATGTTTAGTATACTAGCTAATGAGGAGGAAGATTTAACATTCTCATCCTCAAAAAGATACTCGCCCAGGACAATAATGGGTATTATGTTTCAGCAGCTGTCAAATTTATCAATGACATCTAGCTGTCAAAATATTGAGTAAGGTTTGGCATTTCATCATGCATCGTTTTACGCTTGCCGAGGGTCCGGAAATTATTAAAAAATATCGAAATTCCAGCTCAGTTGTAAATACGCAACGAGAATTTCGTCATGGGCTCGGCGGTCATCATGGCTTCAGTATGCAAGCTATTCGTCGCACCGTGGAAAAGTCTGAGCGTGATACACTCTATTGCACAATTTTCCACGATCTAAATAGGATTAAATTTATTCGATTATCGGGTTACCGGGCTACCGGCAAAACCAAAAAAAAACCTAAAACCAACTTATATACAAAAAAAACCGAACCACACAGTCGGCGGTTGAGATCCTCTATTGAGTAAGGCTTTCACCATCTTGCTTCACCTTGTTCTATCACTATTTTCACGGACTTGCCAGTAGCAGTCCACCCCTTCAAATTTTTAAGCGTAACACTCGTCTCGCTATGAATACTCAACAGTATACGCTCAAGCCCATTTTCGGACGTACTCTGAAATATCGTGATTCATTCCTTCCCAAGCCGTACAACTCGCTTATGGAATGCCCTGCCGAACTCTCTATTTCCTATCCATTGTAACTTTCAAACATTTAAAACCAACGTACATCGGTACATCTGTTTTCTTTCTCTCTAAGTAAGGTCTTCCTATAGTGCTTTGCCCCACAGTGGTGGAATCGGAGATCCTTCGGGCAGTGGAGTACTGGTGTCCATGCGCTCTTTATGACCTGGTATCTTAATCGTTGTAATCGAAGGCTTCTGACTCAATCCACGTTATCCTCCACATTCCGTCAACCCAGACAATGCCAAATAGCAGATATAACACGGAGAATTATTTGCTCAAAGTAACTAAAAGAGCTTCTTGAGAGTGTAAATATTCCTGCGCCTTATATCATGACAAGAATGCTGAGAGTCATGTATAGTGTTTTCTTCTTTGCTCGATATAGGATTTTGCTGTCCAATTGTCTTCCTAGCCCGCAGAAACAGCGGTCGGCAAGAGCTATTCTTCGTTTAGCTATTCGCGCTTGTATCACTATTGGAGTTCATCTCAAAATTATGGTTGCCGAGGGTCACATTTTGCCTAAGACGTCGATGTTTTGCTTTCATAGTCTGCCAGACCTATTTTGGCTGTTTCTGTCGCAATGCTCACAAAAGCCCCAATAAAATCCCGTTGGCTTTTCCCGAATAGTCGATGTTATACGCATATGCGAGAGGTTGGACAGATTTTTGAAATATCCTGCCTTTGGTGTTTGCTTGTGAGTTGTCATCTATACCTTCAAGTAAGATGTTTAAGAAATCGCAGGATAGCGCGTCACGCTGTCTGAGAGACTTTTCAACATCAAAAGGTTCGGAGATGTGACGATTTGTCACTTGGATTTCGTGGGGAAAAGAAAATTCTCTCTTGGGAATTTGCAATGACAGCAATATCGTTTGCTGAACCAAGTGGCTGCTCAGCGGGGCTGGGTTCAGGGAAAATGATATTTCCAAATGAACTCCAATGCTACAATAGATAAATAAATTAATAATAAATTGGCAAGAATACCACACAATATTCCGTCCGAAAGAAAAAACGACGCTTTATTTGCGGAGTGATGGAAAACAATATAGTGCGGAAGCCGGTAGGCGGCAACAACAACATTTTAATTCAAACGGTGGTACTGAAACCGCGCTGTGACTATCGTTACCGTCCGTCACTTCACCGAGACTCCTGTCTCGCCTTGTTGAAAACCTATTGGTTGTCCCATCCGACAAGCATAGAAGCAAAAAGACAGAGTTCAAGAACCCATCAATTTTTCCCACTAATATACTACTCCAAGGAGACAACGGACATAACATGAAGGTTCCGGGTCAAACAATGGATCGGGCAGGAGAGTAATGGGCGGGGACTACCGATAGGAGAGACAACACAACACATGGGACAAGAGCCGAGAACTTCATCAAAGGCTGTTGTGTACAACTATCGGGTTTTCCAATAGGGACTTGACAACTTTCAATTTAATCTGTGAACGTACTCTTTTACTAATCATCAAACTGTCACTGCCAATTTATTCATTTAAGTTCATTTAAACTCAACATTTTCATCGCTGTAAAGTACACGAACGAGCAACGTCTGCAAATTATAAAAATTTTCTGCCGAAACTCGGAGTCGGTGACTGCAACTTTAAGAGCGTTAACTCCAATTTTCAGTCGTAATTCTCGCCCTAGCAGACTGGCAATAACAAGTTTAGTGGAAAAATTTGAGTCTACATATTCGTTGTGTGATGTTGGCGTGTCAATGAGACAACGGGTTGGTCGAAGTGTTGAAAATATCACTGCCGTTCAGGCGTCCGTAGCAAACGATCCAAATCAGTCAATTCCATGGCGTTCTCAAGAATTGGGCATCGCTCAGACCACATTATGGCGTATTTTGCGTAAGGATCTTGGCTTACACCCATACAAAATCAAGCTGACTCAAGAATTGAAGCCGATGGACCATTTGAAGCGACGTAAATACGTTCTCGCAAAATCATCTTCAGTGACGAAGCTCATTTTTTGCTCAATGGGTTTGTCAATAAGCAAAATATGCGTTATTGGTCGGGTGAAAATCCACATGTGCTTCATGAATCACCACTTCATCCAAAAGAAATAACTGTTTGGTGCGGTTTGCATGCCGGTGGCGTTATTGGGCCAAATTTATTCGTCGACGATAACGATCGTCACGTTACTGTGAATGGTCAGCGTTATTGCGTCATGATCACCGATTATTTTTGGCCCGAGTTGGAAGATATAGACTTGGACGACATGTGGGTTCAACAGGATGATGCCACAAGCCACACAGCACACGCTACAATCGATTTATTGAAGAGTAGAGTAAGTATGGTGAGCGTGTTATATCAAGACATGGGCCAGTCGAGTGGCAGCCTCGTTCGTGCGATTTAACGCCGCTTGACCATTTTCTGTGGGGCTATGTTAAGTCATTGGTTTATGCCAACACGCCGATGACGTTGGAAGAGCTCAGAGCCAACATTGAACGCGAAATAGCGGCCGTTTCAGCCGAAATATGTGGCCGAGTCGTTGAAAATTGGGTCCAACGAATCGACCGCTGCAAACGTGCCCGCGGTGGCCATATGAACGAAGTCGAGTTCCATTCATAAATGTTTTGATTGTACTTCAAGCCGATAATAAAGTTTTTGAAATATCTCAAATGGTTTGCGTTTTATTTAAAAAAAAAAGTTGTCAGGTCCTTATTGGAAAACCCTATATTATACGTTGCACGCCGGTCTCGCGCCTTCCTCTTGGCAGATCCTCCTTCTGTTTTTTAACCAACCGTCCGTCATACCTGCGGTTGTTGGTCCTCCAAGATACCAGACGGGTGCACCAGTAGCCGATGGACTCCTAGCTTCTCGCCACCCTTCTAGGATTTGGAAGAGCCAACGGAAAAGGCTGTGGATGGGTGTAGGAAAGTGTAGAACCTTTTGTGGTAACTTTTGTCGGATCTTAAACCACCAACCAGACAGAGATTGGTACGAAATGAAGGAAACATAGCCGCTATTTGTCGATTCGGCGCCGATCTGCTGAATTGGACATCGCCTGAGAGTCCACCCGGCTTATTTCGCGATTGGATTTGGGCTTACATCCGTATAAAATTATGCTGACACAAGACCTGAAGCCGGAAGTTCGCTAATTGGGCGCTGGAAATGTTAGACGGAGATCCGTATTTTGACCAAAAAATTATCTTCTCGGACGAGGCTAATTTTTAATTCAGCGGCTATGTCAACAAGCAAAATTTCGGCTATTGAAGCGAAAGCAACCCACAAATGTTCGGCCTATCATCAATACATCCACAAAGATTGATTGTTTGGTGCGGTTTATAGCATGGCGGCATCACCGGACCTTATTTCTTTCGAAATATGGAAGGAATACACCGTTACCGTCAATGGCGAATATTAAGCGATGTTAACCGACATTCTGTGGTCAGAACTCAACAACTTCGATATATACGAGCAGTGATTCCAATAAATCGTCACTGCATGCCATACAAGAGACGCAACGATCGCAGTTGTGAACGAGAAATTTGGTGACTGGCTCATCTCATGGTGAGCGTTCATTAATTGGTCGCCGCGATTATGCGATTTGATACCACTCGATTATTTTTGAACGAGCTAGAGGCCAACATTCGTATCGCTATTGCCGGAATAACGCCGCACATGTTGGACCAAGTCATCAAAAATCGGACCGTGCGCTTGAAGCACAGCCCGCGAAAGCGAGGCGGCCATTTGAACGATATGCTTTTTCCACACATAATCGCATGAACGTAGATTCTCTCCAAAATCACGGGAAATGCCGACTTTGTACTTTTGAAATAGTGACATTGTCCTCTTTTTGTTTTCCGCAATAATGATGAGTATATTATTATCACTTCGAGCTTGCCACTACCTTAGAGGTAATTTGTAGGACAAGCGGAGTAAGTAACGTATCCATCCATGAAGAACGAATATACCCAACTGCAAGTTCTCGATTCTAACTTCCCTTGTCATTATATCTTCGATATCGTTGAAGTTTTAAGAAGATGCCCCACATATATACTCGTACAACACTTTTGCGTTGATAACGTCTCCGTTATAGTGTTGCAGACTTTCTCGTCAACCATTATAAAAAGTAGGGTATGACAAACTGTGACTATCCGATCATGTTACTACGTCGTCGGCTCGGCCGAATATACACGTTGCGAAGGTTATGCTTTGTATTTGGTGGAACCAGGTGTTATTTATTATGAACTGCTGAAACCCAACGTAACCATCACTGGGGAAGGGTATCGAATTAAAAAAAAAAACAGACATAATACGAGCACAGGCACGAGCTTGCTGATTCTACAGCATGACAATGCTCGGCCTCACGTTGCCTACCTACCTAGAAACGCTCAAATGGAAAGTCCTACCCCACTTGCCATATTCCCCAGATATTGTGCAGTCTGAATATTACTTGTTCCGTTCGATGGCACATGGTCTGGCTGATCAGCTTATATGAAGACATTTTTGATGGCTTGATTCTTGGGTAGCCTCAAAAGATGAACACTTTTAGCGTAACGGTATTCAAGCTCTACCAGAAAGTTATAGCTAGCGGTGGGCAATACCTTGAATGATTCATTTGTAACCATTTTTTCACAATAAAGTTGCATTTTCATTAAAAAAAACAACGCACCTAATATAATTTGAAAATCCGCGTTTTAATAATTTTGCATAATTTTGCAGCATCTCGTAATGGATGCTGGTCCGCTAAATAGCGAGTAAGAGCCACTGCAGTCGACCACCTCCTCGTTGTGCCATTTGGGAATTTCTTCGGAAATAGCGAACGTGATGAGGACAAATGGCGAGTTAACTGTGTCACAAAATAGGATAAGTGTCGGTTGGTCTATGGCCCAGAGAGCCATAACCATAAAAAAGATAACTGCTACGAATCGGTAGCAAACGCCTCGGATACGGACGGATAACTTCTTGACAACCTTTGGCTATCAAATATGGACAACGATTGGATTCTGGAATGTTAAGACCCTCCTCGACTTACTTCAGGAAGAGCATCATAACGCCGTATTCCCCCAACTGGACAGCATAATATCGACATCCTGGGACTGATCTAGAAAAGATGGTTCGCTGCTGGGGAATACCAGTACCCAACAAAAATTACTGTCATGCTCTACTCTGTCACGCCAGCTGGAAGTGTTCGGATGTCTGGAGTACGATTGATGCTAACTCTAGCTGCACGAAAAAGCCTCATATCCAGGAAACCTCACAGTGACTGGATATTGACGGCCATATTCCAAAGTGGGAGATTTCAATGCCAAGGCAGATAGCGACAACACTATGCTTAAACACGTTATGGGAGTTCAAGTCCTTTTAGTAGGGAATGACAATGGTGAGCGGTTCGTGGACTTCTACAATACGAATCGCCTAGTCATTGGAGGTACTCTCCTTAAGCATAACATCTAACACTAGATCAGCTGGGTCTCAGCTGAATTGCCGCGAACATCCAACTAGATAGATAGTCGCTTTAGAAATTTTCTTCTAGATGCCCGAAACAGACGCGGAGCAGACATTGGACAAGAACGCGATCACCATCTTATGTTAGCTCATATACGCCTTCGTACTGCATCCGTCAACACTAACCGCTCAAATTTGCGCAAAACCAATACCGACAGGCTCAGTGGTCCAGAAGTGCGTCAACAGTCCAGCGAACACCTTGCTTTAGAAGCAGAAGCAATCAGCAGCACAACGCAGAATAGCGTGGACGACCATTGGAATGCTAGAATTCTGAAATCTTTACGACTTCTGGCACATGAAGATGACATCATCGTAACAGCGAAGAATCAGAAGGCTGTTAGTTCATAATTTATGAATACTGAGACAGATGAAATAAAAATGGATCCGGATCAAGGAAGGACAACCAACTTCAGTTAGCGGGACAACCGTAAATCGTATTTTTATTTACCTAAGCTCTCCAGTGAGTAACGATATCAGTCCGAACATCAAGCGAAGATTTACTCATGCCAACCGCTATTTGTATGAGCTAAGAAGGCTTTTGGATAACAAAGCCCTATCTCAGACAATGAAAATGACGCCGTAGATAGTCCTCATCAACCTTCTCCTGTATGGTGCAGAGATATGAGTACGGTCCACAACACACGAACGATTATTCCTTCGATCCTCGGTCCTGTCTGAATCAGAGTAATCTGAAGAAAGTAGATAGATTTTGTGGCGTCCATCGTGATGATAGTTATTCAGCTCCTTCATTTTCCGATTTCTACTGTCCATAAACCATTCGTACTAGTAATTAAGATGGACAGAACAATTACTACATTTACTGCAATTTTCTTCCCTCTTAGATTACATCCAACAAAAATCCAATACCCTCGCTGCTGCCCACTCATCTAAAAGCAAGTAGGCTGTCATCCCATAAATTTCCACTCAAGCTCCCAACTCCTTCTGCTGAACCATGTTATTCAAGTTGCCTTACCAATTCATTGTCCTTTACACTTGTGTAGCTATAAACATTTTTGATATATTTATTCCGGTGTAATGTTTGCTTTACATTGCCAATTCCTTTCTTGAAAGACTTCTGCTGCGGCCCTCTTCCGTTACATTTATGGTCCTCACGTGCGACACCTTTTTAGTGGCTGCCCCCCCGCATCGATATAAATGGGTTACGACCATAAAACCTCGTTTTTCAATTGAACGCCGCCGCCGCCGCGGAAATTTCCAATTCACTTCACATTTTATTGCCGCACGCAATAAACTTTTATCGTCATCCCGATGAAACAACGTATGCTACTCTACGATGCCATGCTAGTACATATGTATGTACTCGTACGTATACAAATATAACCTGTTCACCTCAAGGATCGATTTTCCATTCATCTTTAACCGCAAAACTTCAACTTTAAGCTGCAACTCGTATTGCTTTTACAAGTGCTTTGCCACATCCTTGCACTGCCATTAGACGACCGACAACCGATCCACCGACCGACAGACGTTGGGACGATACTATGATACGACTCAAACGTTTGAAACCAGAAACCAATTGCAATTTGTCTGCTGTCTAGGCAATAGGGCAACCTCCGTCTTCATATTCAACTCCAGACCATCACCACCACTACTACAATTCGCATTCGTTTCATGCTCCTTACTATCTACAATATCTGGTCCTTTGGTTAAGGATTTCTCTCTTTTTTTTTAATTGCTACTTAATGCCTCGTCTTCGATAATAATTGCAGTGAAAGTATATGTAAGTCTATGTCTGACTTCGATTTTAAGTTTCAGTTCAGGTCTGAGTGCGATTCTGTCTCGTATTCCAATCGATTATTGTTGACTGCAATCGAGTGTACAACAAAGGACCTCGAGGATACAATTTGATGTCCTCTCCAACGGGTGTAAATATGTGTTGAGTTTGTTTCATCGTAGCTCTTATAATGGTCATAATTATCGCTTCCTGTGTTACAGTGCTTTAGTGTTGGCCATTAAATGCTTTCCTGAGTGGACTCGAATGAAAAGGGACATAATTTACAATGCACATGGAGCCTGTTCGGATAAGGAATGAACTGTTACCAGAGTGCACCACGTATTGTATTTATGTTAAGCGTAAGGGTCATTCTGAGGGATACAGTTGAAGCTTTAACAGCCAGTGTGGCCATCTACTAGACACTATCTTTTTGGGTGGCGTACATTAAGCAACGCTTGAATCTCGACTTAACAGCTTAACAGCTATTAACAGCTTATTTGTTGCGGATAGGTACGAGTAAGTAACCAGTCTTTCATTCGTTTTCAATGGGATATCCCATTGGCCTGGGAATGAGGTTAAACTAAAGGTAGTAGATGGCCATTGACTCGCCTCTCTTGTTGCCGGTGTTAGTTAGTTAAGAACTTTTATTCAAACAAAATCTTATTTCAGCATGCCATTTGTTGAAAAAAGGAGTCAATGGAATTTAGTTTGCGTACACAAGAGCTGACGGAATAAGCCTGTAAGACATATGTTTTTTTGATTGAACTTGAAGCAGTAAAATTCTGCTTACTAAAGGTCTCTGTCTTTTTATCTTTACCATTGCCGTTTGCCGATTTAATTAAACAACAATCGTTTACTTAAATTTGCATCCTACATTAATTTTCGTTTTTAATTTAACAGAAATCATCGAGTTTAATTGCAGTAAGTAATTAAATATAAGTGTAGTTTATTTAAAAATCAATTTAAAAGTTTTCTGTTAAAATATGATATTTCCGGAACTACCGGAAAACTGATTGGACAAAATACAGAGGAATACTGCCGGAAACGATATCCTCTAAACTATCAAGTCTCCCGCGTGACACCAATGAGCTCGACATGAAAGTCAGGGAATTTACTCTGACTCTCAATAAGGCTATGGCCGCTTCCTGCCCTCTTATTCAACCAAGAGGCAAGAAAAAGCCACATTGGTGGACATCGGCACTGGGACTGCTCAGAAACGCCTGAAGAAAACTTTTCAACGCAGCAAAAAGCACGAGAAAAGTGACCGACTGGGACTCATATAAAGAATCCCTCAAATTATACAAAAAAGAACTGAGGAAGGCAAAGCGACAATCCTGGAGGTCATTCTGCGACAAAATTACAGAAACCTCTGAGGCATCGCGGCTTAGAAAAATCCTCTCCACAAATCCTATGATGCCCAGCTGTTTGAAGAAAACCGATGGCTCTTGGACAACCTCAAGTGATGAATCACTCAACCTGCTTCTGGACACTCACTTTCTAGGTAGCTCCCAACTCGCGGCCAGTAGCAGCCCAAACCGGCCTACTGCAACTGTGACCAAAATTCATGGTCTGATTACGAGAGACAAACTGCTCTGGGCGCTGCATAGCTTTAAACCATACAAGTCTGCTGGTCCGGACGGTATTATACCTGCCGAGCTACAGAGATCCTCAGATATTATTCTACCAGTGTCGGAAAATATTATGAGGAGCTGTGTAGAACTTATCCACATTCCACTGTTATGGAGAGAAGTCAATGTAGTATTCATTCCCAAAGCTGGAAAATGTTCTCATGTAGTCACAAAGGACCTCAGAGCTATAAGTCTATCATCTTTCCTTCTAAAATCTCTAGAACGACTGATTGATATCCATATTCGATCTAAAGTTGATGCAAGACCTCCAAGACTGTAAAAGAAAGTCGGTGGAAACGGCTTTGCACTCTCTGACTAGCCACATCGAAAGATCCCTACAATATAAGGAGTACACAATGGTTGCTTTCCTAGACATAGAGGGCGCCTTTAACAACGTCAACACATCCGCAATCACGACTGCGCTGTCAACTCTGCAGGTAGACGTCTCACTTGGGGAGTTGATCGGTCTAATGTTAAAAAGCAGGATAAACAACTCCAAACTGGGTGAGACTTCTGCTAAAAGATATGTCAGCAGAGGTACGCCGCAAGGCGGTGTAATCTCTCCCCTTCTCTGGAACTTAGTAGTTAACGAACAGCTAATACACCTGGAAGCGGGTGGTAGCAGAGTGATTGCCTATGCGGATGACGTTGCCATTGCCGTCTCAGGAAAACATCTCAATACCATGAAAGAACTCCTTCAAGTAAATCTCAACAGATTAACCCGCTGGGCAGATCGCTGTGGATTGGGAATAAACCCCCATAAAACTGATCTTGTCCTCTTTTCGAGGAAATATAAAATTCCAATCATAGACCCTCCTTCAATAAACGGTACCAGTTTATCTTTCTCCGATACAGCAAAATATCTGAGTCTCATTTTTGACAGGAAACTAAACTGGAAACCTAACATTCAAGAAAGAGTCAATAAAGCTACAATAGGTTTATTCTCTTGCAAAAAAGCCATTGGGAACAAATGGGGCCTTCAACCTCGCATAACCCACTGGCTATACATCTCGGTCATAAGACCGATACTTACTTACGGGGTGGTTGTCTGGTGGACGGCCTTGGAAAATGCAGTCAACCGCATTAAATTAAGCAGAGTCCAAAGAACAGCATGTCTATGCACAAGCGGAGCCTTGCGGTCTACCCCCTCTGCGGCATTAGATATTCTGCTTCTCGACATTTTTAGCAAGCAAGTAGCTGCTGCTAAAGCGACTAAACAGTGGACAAATAATTCATTTGGCCACGCCAACATTCTTAATACATTAGGAATCCTCACAGAGAACATCGATTACACCATACCTGAACTTTGGTTTGATAAAAACTTCCATGTAAGCTTCCCCTCTAGATCATTCTGGGAGGAGGATGCTTTCATGGAGGACCAGTCAATCCATCTCTACACAGATGGATCTAAAACCGACAGCGGAGTTGGTGGCGGTGTTTTCTCAGATAAGCTAAATCTAAGCCTCTCTTTCCGTCTTCCAAATCACTGTAGCGTGTTCCAGGCGGAAACTTTGGCAATTAAAGAAGCTCTGTCCTGGCTGAAGAAAAACGTGATATCTGCAAAGGATATCCGCATATTCTCGGATAGTCAGGCCGCCATCAAGTCCCTGGACTCGGTCTCATTATATTCTAAAAGCGCCCTTGAATGCCGATCATCTCTTATGGAGATGGCAGAGCAGTTCAACATTCACCTTTGTTGGGTGCCGGGCCACAGAGACATTCCAGGGAACTGCAGAGCTGATGAACTCGCCAAAATTGGAACCACTCTACCTATCCTACCGGACAAAGGTAGATCTGGCCAACGCTGGATCTGAGTCGATCTAAGTGTCTGATCCTTTTAGATAGGAAACATCTTAGCGCCATAATAGGTGTCATTACCGGACACTGCCTCATAGGCAAGCACGCAAGAAGGCTTGGCGCTTTTACTAACGATTTCTGTAGAAGCTGCATGGACGAGGAAGAGGAGGAGACAATCCCCCACCTACTCTGCACATGCCCAGCTCTCTCTCAGAGAAGGAAGCTTCATCTAGGAGCTTTCTTCTACAACGACCCAAACGATCTAGAAAAAATAGACGTTAACAGTCTCCTACGCTTTATTATAAGCTCAAACTGGTTCCAGTAGTAAGAAGATCATAGATCCACGTGGCATCACAATGGGCCAATAGGCCTAAGTGGGTTGGTATTTCCAACAGCCACTCTTACCTGACCTAACCTAACCTATGATATTTCTTCGTCAATTGAATATAACAAATAATTGCAAAACTTATACAATATATGTAAGAACGTTAAGGTGGCCGATTATTTGTTCGTTTGATAAATAATCAATTCCCAGGAAATATCTCCTTGTTTCCGGCAGTGTTGGGCATCTTCCTATGAAATGGAAAACGTCCTCAGTCTCTTCTCTCCTACATATGCCACAATTTACGGGTAAATCATTTCTGTGTGGTATAGAAGTTAAATGGACCAATTGCCCTCTTAGTTTCAACATTATTTAGATTGAATGTGTTCTATACTCGTACCGAACTCGAGTGCTGTAACTTAATTGACTACACACTCTTTTATGGGTTGATTCCGACAGTATTTTTCTCGAAATTGCTGATCCAGTTTAACGATAAGCACTGTGAGAATCGGCTTCTAACTTTTTAGTGTCCCGGATTGAGATTCAGCTAGACCTACTCCTTATTTGTCTGAGTACCTCTATTTTCGGTAACTAATGGTTTTCCAATAAGGGTTTTTTAAGAGTTTCAATAAATACGGGAGATAGCCCCGTTTCAATTGTAAGAAGATAGTTTGCTGTATTTGGTAGAAGTTGAAAGATTTGTTTAATATAGTACCCAATGAGTTTTTCGACTCTTTCATACGATTTGTGACCCCACACTTGTGATTCAGTTTCAGTTTTAAACGCATTTTATTTTCTAATCAATAACTCTTACATACTAACAAAAAATGCTTAAATGTTAGCTTAAAATTACTTAACAACCTTATACTAAATTACTGGCCCCACACAGGCGCTCTAAGCTACTCTAAATTCTTATACTATGTCTTTCGACTTTATTTACATTTTCTTTATGGGTATTTATTTACTATACTTAAAGCTAAGAAAAAATATTGTTAACAAAAACTTAGCGTATGGACATAATTTTTTATTTTTTATAAAAACTTAGTATCTAACTTAAAATAAATCTTAGCCTACCTAACCTAAATGCACAGTACACACATAAACACACATAGACATGATACACAATCTTATACATATATCAGTATACGGCTTTGTATACACTGATATATGTTTATGTTTCTTAAATGCTAACCTAAACCTATGCAAGCTGGCCATCGCTATTCATAGAGAAAACGGATTGGTCAGCTCTGCCTCATTAGTGAGGCTGGTCCGTAATTGACGGAAACGACGACGAAACATCTTCCCCATCATTCAACCACCAGAAATGCTGGTGCTGCCGAACGACATCCCTCCTATCGCGATTCCCCACAGCCCTACTGAACCTGAGACGATCCACACTCCCGTGTGCGATGTCTCTGTTGTAGTTGAGTCGCCTGTCCCCAGCTGTCCGAGCGACATGGAAGATTAACGGGACCGCTGATCTATCCTGGATCAACCCTATCTGATCCAGGTAGAGGAATGCTTCCGGTGGAACGAAGCCGTCAGAGCGCACACTCTCGTTGTAAAGGTAATTAGGGTAGTAAGCCCCATATATCAGGTTATTCGTCGAGGTAATTGCTCTTGCAATGTGCCTTCGAGTCAGCTTAATTACGAAGTTGTCCACTCGTATTAGGTTCGCCCTGTTGTAAAGGACCTCATTAGGATAAAATTTCTTGTACTCCGACTCTGGTGTTCTGTACAAGCGAAGACAAGCCCTAAGGCAAGCCCTCTCAAAAACCCGAATCTTTTCCATTAAGCTTGCTCGTACATTGAACCACACGGGACAACCAAATACCAGCATGGGCCTGATAAGGGCGATGTAGCATATTACCTTTACCCTCGCATCGAGTTGGCTGCTATAAAACAGTCTCTTTGTAAGGGCAAAAGCACCTTTAGCTCTGGACAGAGCAGCATCTACATTTTTGCCAAAATACAGAAACTGATCTAGCCAGATTCCAAGGTATCTGACTACGTTTCGACAGGCAAGAGGTTGTCCGTGTTGTCCAATGATAGAGAACTTTCGCCAATTTTTTCTGGTATCCCTAGAGGCTCCAGACAACGACGTCCTAAAGAGAATGGTTTCCGACTTCTGAAAGTTGATTTTCAACTTCCAGTCATCGCAAAACCGTCTTATCTTATCAAAGTCACACTGCAAGAGAGTGTTAATGACCTCGATTTTTCGACCTGTTCTGTACGCTATTAAATCGTCTGCGTACGCAATAGTATGGGGAAGTGAACCTATCAAGTCGCTTGTAAAAATGTTGAATAGGATCGGCGAATTGACCGCGCCTTGCTGAAGACCATTTTTAATTTGAAATATTCCAACCGAAGTCACATCACCATTTTTTACGATGAACTGTCTATTGGTTAGCATGGGCCTCCGCCCAATTATCAAGGCTTCGCCCTTTAATGACGTTGTCTAATAATGAACGGGGGCAGAGCAAAGTACTGGTCTTATCGTAAACATTTTCAGATGACGCTACCGAAGGTTGCTACGATTCGATCAGTCACAAGTTGCCGGTTATAGGTCTTGTTGCCGGCTGGACCACCTGTAGTCCCTACCAGGACTTAAATCACGGTACCATGGGAGTCAGGAGCCCCCGGATTTCGGCCCGGGCCTGACTTGTTAGAGGTAGGCCCCCTTGTGGGAGCGTCATGGTGGCTGTGGTTTAAACCCAAACTCGCGGGAAGGGTTTCGGCCCAATGTAGAGTTGCAATAAGTACTGGGTGCTGCGACCCTAAGAGCAGTAAGAGGTTTTAGGTTGGCCTCGACTCTTACCAAGTGTGGAAAACTTGTGCCGGCAACACAGTTCCGAATTGGTATCAGTGGATTGACGGTGAGCGATGGCAAGGCGTATCCTTGCTCCCATGGATGTATGGGCATCCCGTAGGTTTAAGCCCACATGGCAGGTACTTACGTTAAACACAAGAGACGTTCTGTTGGTTAGCATATTATAAAGAATGTACAAGAGTGGTTTACTGATCCCCAGCCTAGTCAGCTTATAGAAAAGACCCTCTAACTATACGGTGTCAAAGGCCTTCTCCAAGTCCACAAGGCAGGCACCAGTGCACTGTTTCTTGCCTTTGTTCCATTGCATAACGGACACCAGTTTAGACGCGGCATGTGAGATATCATGTCCCGCCTTAAAACCGAATTGATTATCCGGAACTATATGTTTGTCCTCAACCCACCTAGACAGCGCTCTATTGATTACTTTTTCAAAAACCTTACTGATATTCGGAAGAAGACTTATCGACCGGAGATTCGCCGGATTGGATATATCCTTTCCCTTTTTGGGGATAGGTTGAACCACCGCCGTTTTCCAATGCGCTAGATAATGTGCATTATTCATTGCATTATTAAACAGGGTGGTGTAAATGTCCACCGCTTCTAGAGGAAGATATCGAAGCACGATGTTCGGAATACCATCGGTCCCCACCGATTTCTTAGCCCTGATTGTGTAGAAGATCCTTCCTTCGTAATGAACGGGGGTAGGTCACCCTCTCTGGCAATGACATTATTGGCCGTATTTTCGTCGGTGAACCGGGTGAAACCAGAGCCCTCGGATCGCCAGTTCCCTATTTCATTTCGAATGCAGAAGTCGTGCACCAAGACGCGATTGTCCAGGTCGTAATTAGGGCCAATGGTATCAGTGGCCTTGTATACTTCCTGGAAAGTCGCCCCTATGGCTTCAACCTTCTCCTGTGGATCCTTGATTACAAAGAAGTTGTCATCATCAGCGGCCTCATTTGGATCAATACCTGCTATTGTCAGTAACCGTTCGTTGTCTGTTGTCCGGGCTATTTTAAGACACTGAAGGTCGTTTCAATAGATGTAAGAGAATCCATCCCTTACTGTCTGGTGCCATTCAGACATTGCATTTTGAACGGTTCTGTTTAGAAAATGATGTTGATACCTCAGAAGGTTTAATTGAAGACTTAAAATGTGTATTTCATAACCCATTAGAACAAAATGAAGCCCTCATTTTAAGTCCATTGCTACATGATACATTGCAGAAATATCAAAGCTATATCGATCTTACCCTTAAAGGACATCATGGAAATCTTTATGCAGTACGTCGGGTTCATGAATGTGTTTTTCAGTTTTTCAAGAAGCATAAGAATGAGTAATTTTGAATTGTATGTAGAATCAATTTACGACCTTTCCAATTTATTTTTTGTCTTCCATCAACCAAACTACGCAAGGTGGATATTGAAATATCACTCTAATTTAGTGGGTTTGAAGATAAATAATTCGGATTTAGTAAACGAATTTAAGCGTGGTGCCTTTGGTATAAAACGTACGAAAAAAAGTCTTGCAAGAGCTCCTGTTGATCTTACTCTTGAGCAGACTATAAATGCGGATGCTGCGAACTCTTTGACTGGGGTAGCCCATTTTTCGAATTCAATTTCAGCAAGACAGCGCTGGACACTTAGCCATAATATGCGTACAAAAATTATTTCCAAAATGCTGGCTGAAATAAAAATTGGACAAACAGATGATACGAGTATATGTTATGAGCTTGCAAAGAACCGAATTGAAAAAGGCAAAAAATTGTTAGTTGAAATTATGAATGCTTTTAAACAAAACATCGATCCTTTCGAATCTAAAGTTGAGAAAAAATATCTCCTTAACATAACAACGGGGAGGGCTGCATCTCAACAAACAACTGACTTTCTTTTACGAGTAAATGCTAATAAGCTAAGTCACAAACAAAAAATAACATTCATTGAAGAATGCTCCACAAATTCTGACCGATTTGAAAAGCCTTTAAAACGAAATAATATTTTAAATTTCTCATCGGAATGCTTAAAAAAATATCAGAAAAGCAAGGTTGGTGAGAAGCAGGCCTTAATAAAAATGGAGCGAGATACCTTTGGAAGACTTTTAGCCATAGCTTTAGAAAAAAAAATTGACATGGAAGAATGTTTGTCTTAACCACTATCGCCTGCTCCTGCAGCTCTTTTCCACTACACTGGTGAAATGCACAAAACCGACAAATCTGTTTTGGCAAAAAAACTCAAGTCTCGAATTGCTTTATCTGAACCAATCGATAATGATATAGATTTTATAGATGGGTTCTATTTTCTCCATCTCTTGGGACCTTTAGTGCCCCAAACTTTTAATAAGATTTCGGAAATGATTTTGAAAAGAATATGCTCAACGGAAGCTTCGGAAGTGCACTTAGTTTTTGACCGTTATTTACATCCATCCATAAAAGATGCTGAACATTGCGTTCGTAATGAACAAGAGGTCATCAACTACACCATTCTTGGGCCATTACAAAAAAGAACTGAAGACTTCATTTAATGTCTAACAAATCCAAAATTTAAGGAAGCCTTAGTTAGATTTCTTGGAGTCCATTGGCAGTGTTTTTGACAATAGATGACAAGTGTTTCTCGTATGTTGTTCAAAACGAGATAATATATAAGTGTGAAGAGATTGAGTATAGGTGTAGTCATGAAGAAGCTGACACAAGATTAATTTATCATATCAGCAAATCAAAACCTAATTCAAAAATTATGGTAAAAGCATCTGACACCGATGTACGAGTATTGATTATTTTACTAGGAAATATGCACAAATTAAAAGATTTAGATATTTGATTAGCAGGTGGAACTTCCAAAAGAAAAGATCTAAATTGCATTAATTGTACGCAACTGGCATCTACACTGGGAATGAATTTGTGTGCTGCTTTACCAGCATTTCACGCCTTTACAGGTTGCGACTACACGGCATGTTTCTTTAGAAAGGGTAAAGCAAAACCACTTGAAATTTTAGAAAAAAGCGTGCATTTTCAAACAGTCTTTGCAGCGTTAAGTAACCAAACTGGATATTTAAATGATAACGATACTGAAGCCATTCAATACCTTACTTCGCAATTGTATGGTGTGAAAAACTGCAACAGTGTAAATTCAGCCAGATATAAAATTTTTCAAAATATTTACGCTACCAAAAACAATGCTCCAGGCAATTTTTTTTAAACACATAAAGAACTTTGATTCCAGCTTGATACCTCCTTGCTTTAAATCACTTTATGAGAAAATTAAAAGAACTATTTTTGTGAGTTCTATGTGGGCAAATGCAACAGATGCAGATTGCATAAAACTTAGAGCAGAAGATTTTGGCTGGGTGTTGAAAAACGAAAGGTTATCTCCTCTCTGGTGGGTTTATGAGTAAGACGTGGGTTTATGAGTAAGACACGCAATCCAGACATCAGGCAAGTGAATGGCGTTCACCAAATGAGCCGAGACAAAAAAAAACCACGTCGTTTTCAGTCAAAAAAGAAGGCAATGCTCACGGTTTTCATGGATTACAATGGTGTAGTGCATCATGAATTTTTGCCAGAAGGCCACACAGTAGACAAAGAGTATTATTTGGGCGTTATGAGACGTTTACGTGAAGCAATTCGCCGAAAGAGACCAGAATTGTGGGCAGAAAACTCGTGGATTTTGCACCACGATAATGCACCGTCGCACAGTGCCATCATTATTCGTAATTGTTTGACGAAAAATGCAACAAATACCATCCAACAGCCACCGAATTCACCTGATTTGGCTCCCTGTGACTTCTTTCTTTCTTATTGAGTTAAAAAACCACTACGGTGAACGCGTTTCAGCAGCCAAGAGGAAGTAATGGAAAAATCACAGGAAGCACTGATGGACATACCGAAAACCGAATATAAAAAATGTTTGAAGGATTTGATTGCTTTGAAGGGGACAATATAGAGTTAGATGAATAAACTTGTTCTGAATAAATTCCGGGAACGTTTTGATGGTATACCCAAAAAATATTTCCCGAATTATTCGTGATAAATGAGGGGACACCCTGTATATGGAAATGATACTCAGTGTTGTATTGTTTGGTTAATAGTTGCCAAAGACCAATGGGTACGCCAGACAATATCGTAGATAGTTGCCTCAAGATCGAAAATACATACTCGTACTCGTACTCTACCTGCCTCGTCCCAAAAGATTACGAAAAAAAAAAAATTAAATAAAAGTTCTTTGTTAAAGTTGAAAACGTATAAATGGTCACCCTTGTTAAAGTGGAACTTTTTCTAGTCACGTTTTAGAGATTTTTCTTATTTAAATTGTCGACAGGGAGAAAATGGTAAAAGCAAACGGTACAGAAAAAAACATACGTCACGTGCAGTTGAAATCTTAAGGACATCTCTGGAGATGTACAATAAAGTAGAAGCACCTGCGCTTGCACCAGAGCACCTGTACGTCTACAATTAGAACAGACAATTTCGGAGATACTTTAACCTAAATAAAGAAAGACCGACGAGAATGGTGTGCTTCTGTTGGTTGCTGGTGTATTGCTAGTGCTTGCTGTTGTCGTTGGTATACGACTATTGCTGGTGGCAGGATCAAGATATGTCGCCTCTAAATTGGGGCCACCTTCTCCTTGATGACAGGCGATGCTGAGATATGAACTGCATGTGGTAACATTGGTGGAAGGTTTCAATTTCTTATTAAAGCTGAAAGATAAGTGAGATGTATGGTATTCATATATGTAATACAGATATGTGGGACATCAGATAAGGGAACTGAAATTTCCCATCATTATAAGGACGACACCATAATGATGGTGCAAATAATTTTACGATAGCCTAAATATGGTTATGTGTATCAACAAGGCACACAAAGGAAAATGATGGATTAGGTCTCAAATGGGTTGTACGGAGTTGTCACGGCGGCATGTACACACTCGGATGTATGTATGTATGTATATGGGATCCCATGGCAATTCAATTTTAGATCAAAATTTGACAAAGTCATTGACATCTGTTTAGAGCCAGACTAGATGATTTATTCGTAACATCAAGTTCACGGGTAATCAAACAAGCTGTGCAAGTTTATTGAATCCATTCATGCAGCCTTGAATGGCACAAAGGATTTAATTGAAACAGATCTATGGAGCCATTACAGTGTTTGAACTATGATGATGTCTATACATTCAACAAAGTATGTGACACTGGGATATTCAGAATCTCCTCGTATTCTGAAGCACGAAGCTGAAGATATTTCATTAACTTATACATTTTCAAAACTCGTACAACAGCTGCTTTTAAGACTCCCAAATTTTGAGGCACCTAAGTTAAATTAAACCTTGATGACATTTTCTTTATATAGCAACTGATGGTGGAATCAATTTCATCTTCAATTGCTTCTACACAGTTGGCATTTATAATCCTAATGTACACCACTTGGCTACCTTATTCAGTTTCCTGCAGCATTTTGACCAACTTGTCCTGCATGGAAATCTGAAAATCGTCGTATTTGTTCACTGCCATAGGAGACGCCATTATTCTACGAATGTAACAGAAGATTAAAGTTTCAGATACAGACTTGCGCTGCTTGACTGTGATGGATCATAGCTTATTGACCAACGCCAACTTCTGCTTATCTCATTAAATCGCCAATTCAGGTTAGCACCTACAAAAAGTCAGAAGTCACATTTGTGCTATCATTATAGGGTGAAAAATCATAAACCAATGTCATGTGGAGATGAGTAAGGAAGTGTGGAAGCTTCGTTGAACTCTTAAACGGTGGAGTCGACTGAAAATTTTGTAGTACTCGTAAGGCCCTTTCTCGAGCACCCAAAAAGACATCGTACATAACACTGATCATCCCAGCTGGGGACCTGCGTGACGATTGATTGGGAAAATGCTGATTGTCCTATAACTTGGATTGGACCAGCAGCGAAAAAATCAAGTTCGTAGCGAAGTGCCTGTTCTAAGGCTACCAGTCCTATACGAAAGAGATTAAAACTCTGTGACGAACCAACTAACAGCTTCGGATAAAAATTAATTCATTGTTGATGGCCCTTGTAAACGTTTAAAGGACCTTCGAATCTACACGTGGAATATTCAGACCACGTGCAGATTAAGAATTGGCAGATGCCGTTGATCGCTATCACGCAGATACCACCGAGATCCAGAAAATGTGATGAGATGGCCTGGACATAAGGGCGATGAAAAGTTGTGATATGCACTATTGCTATAGGGATTCATTGACTAAAAGGTCGCATATGATAGAATTTATAGAGACAAGAACTCTCGCTGCTCGTCCAAGGACGGTTACGATTTAAACGACACCTGTGATGACGAAAAAGATTTTAGACAAGGTAACTTCGAAGAATTGCGCGGTACTCACAAGTCAAAACTATAGGCACAATTTTTCAAAAGTCTGTGCAACTACGCCGATGATATTGACATAATTGGCAGAACTCTACGGGCTGTTATCGGTGAGTTTGCTGATATTAAAACGGAAGCTGCCAAAATGGGTTTAGCGGAAACGAGGTCAAAACCAAGTATATACTGTCAACACACAAGTTTGAGGAATTGGACTGATCATCAGAGTCAATAGCTACAATTTCGAGGTTGTAAGGGATTTTGTTGGCTTTGCTATAAATTCTGCCAACAACACCTCAACAGAATTAAAAGGAAGAATCACTCTTGACAATCTTTATCGCTTTGGCCTAAAAAATCAATATAGTACTAAGGCCCTATCACGCAAAACTAAGTAAGAAGACTCTATATTGTACCTTGATCATCCCAGTTCCATTTTATATCGGCCGCATTTGCGTTGACGGGCTTTGGAGGAGAAGACTTAACAACTATATAGCGACATAGAAATATAGTTAGAATACTGCTCAGCGTATCAGCCGCCTGAGATGGTTAAGACATGCAGAACGAATGTACTCTAATGACCGGCCCGCAGAGTTTTCGAATCTAACCCGGAGCGACCACGCAGTAGAGGAAAATCTTACGTTAGGTGGCGCTCACAAGTCGAAGCAGACATTAATCGTTTTGGAGTGTGCAATTGGAGGCATTTAGCTAAAAACCTTATTAACTGGAGAGGCTTGTTAGTTAAGTTACAGGTTCACCCCAAACCGTAGCGCCACCTAAGTTAGTAAGTAAGATCATCCAGTCATGTTATGCGGCGCAGAAGCATGGACACTGACGAAAGCGGATGGAAATGCTCTCAGGCACATCAAAGAAAAATTGATCTCATTTGCATCAATGTAGATTGGAGGAGACGTTTCAGGTGCCAACTATGCGACCTCCACCTCAACAGAGATGCTCGGATAATTTGACTTTGATGGCCAGCCCGGCAAGTTTTCGACTCCGCAGTGGAGAACGACTTTATCTTAGGTTGCGCGCACAAGTAGAAATTGGATAATTGAAATTGAAATAAGAAATTGGAGTTAGTTGGTCAAATATCTAACTGAAGTATGGATGCCATCATTCTTTGCCAAATTATATGAAACTTGTTTGGTCGAGATTCTCCTTAATATCATTAAGACCCATGGTAGCCAACGTGTTTTGGTCACATTAGCAGTTTAATTCACCTTCAATGACTTTCATGGAGGACAAATCAATCCACTTTTACACTCTCCTTCAGTCTCCCAAATCACCAAAGAAGCTCTGTCGTAGATAAAGAAAAACGTGATATTTGCAAAGGATATCCGCATTTTTTCGGATAGCCAGGCCGCTATTATGTTCCTAGACTCTGATGTACAATGTGCCATCTCTGATGTACATGGGACATTGTACATAATAATATTAACTATAATTATCATTAACTATCATTAACATTTACATATTATAATGTTAATCACACATCAACTGGCGTGGTGGTCTTGACTCTTTGACAGTTTTCTTAGAGTCAGTCCAATTTGTACTATGAAATAAAGAAGATAAAGCATTGAAAAGATAACGAGTTTAATTGAGAAACACAACATGGTGCAGTCGGTTTAAAAAAAAGAAAATAAATAAATTACAAAGCGAAGAATTAAGCCGAAAAACATTAACATTAAAACAATAAAATGGCAAATTGTGATTTCCAAAAACCTGGCCCCTTAATAGTGGATGGAAATGTCAAAGAGAATTGGCGCAAATTTTACAACATGTGGAAAATATATACGGTGGCCACAAAAACCGACACTGAAAGTGAGGCTATCCAGACAGCAAGATTTTTGTCCTGTGCTGGAGAAAAAGCCATTGAGATATTCCAAACGCTGCCTATAAATGAAGCTATCGTCGGTGTTTGTGTTTTCTGTGTTTGTCTGTGATTATGACTAGGGAATTCAGGGTAGACGTAGCCAATATACGCGGGATAAAAAGTAATCACTTTTCTGCGTACGTCCATGTCTGTAAGTACAGACCAGCTGTTTTGGCACTTAGTGAAATACAGGTAGATCCCTGCCCACACCTCTCAGATCATTCTGATCTGAAGCTACCTGGCTACGAACTAGTGCCATTATTCTTCTCTCACCGCGGTCTCGCCATTTATGCGCGTGGTGATGTAGCTTACCAAACTCCACCACAATGTGATCCAAGTTCCAATCCGGAATTCAACTTCATGTGGTTAAAATTCCATCTCCGTAAGCAAATTATACACTACTGCTTTATTTATAGAAGCCCCAAACTGGACAGCAATTCAACCTTTAACGAGTTTGATGCGCTGTCTGACTCCATTCAAAGAATTGTATCCCTGTATCCTCATACTGAAATCGTTATTACGGGCGACTTCAATATACACAATTCTGGGTGGCTTCGACATTCTGGGCATACAAAATCCGAATGACGGTGTGTTGAGATCTTTGATGTAGTAAACAACTTGACTTGATCCACGCGAATACCAGACGTTGATAGTCATACCGCCAACACCCTTGACACCCTCTCCCCTCTAGGCTCGTCGGACCATTGTGTCATATCAGCTAATTTCTCGTACACCGACCACACAGTTAGAGAAAAAATTCCTAAAAGAACCGTATGGCAATACGAGAAAGCCAACTGGAGCGGTCTTAACAGCTTCTTTAGGAACTTTAACTGATCGTTATGTTTCCTCGATAACGATGTGGATGCCGCTGCTTATATGATTACAGACACCATTCTCTTTGGAATGAAATCCTTTATTCCTCATCGGATGAAGAGTATCAAACCAAAAGAAAAGGCATGGTACGACTCGAGCTGTAAAGAGGCCGTAAGGGTTAGAGAAATGTTTTTTCGGTCTTACAAGGCCAACCCGACAGAGGAAAACCGAAAAAAGTTCAAACGAGCCAGAAATGACTGCAACGCCTTTCTTAAGCGTGTAAAATTCCAATATGACCAAAAACTGAGGCAAAAAATACTGCAATGTCCCAAAGGCAGTAACAATTTTTGGTCGTTGGTCAAAAACATTAGAAATTCCGCCTCATCCTCCATCTCAACGCTCATTTACAATGACACTCCAGCTCTTTGGATAAGGCCAATCTGCTTGCTGCACACTTTGCGGCCAGCTCAACACTCCCAGATTGTGCTTTGTCTCCGCCTACACTTGAGTGCGTCGAATCTTCAATGGGATGAATCTACTTTCGCATTCGTGTGGTAGCAAGAGTACTTAAAGATCTCAACATACATAAATCCGCTGGTCCAGATGGTATATCTCTCCTTCTTCCGAAGAGGTGTTCTTCCTCGCTGGCAAAACCACTGCGTAAGCTTTTTCATTAATCCTACACTTTAGGACTCTTCCCGAGCAGATGGAAAATAGCATTTGTCCACCCCGTCCCTAAAAAAAGGCGAATCATCTTCTCTCTCCTCCTACAGACCCATTGCACCTACGTCCCTTCTTTCCAAGGTCATGGAAACACTGATAAATCGTCAGCTCATGAAATATCTCGAAACACGAAAACTTATCAATAACCGGCAGTACGGTTTTCGTAGCAACAGGTCCACTGGTGATTTGATGGCATGTCTCACCGAAAAGTGGAACCAAAGCGTACATCAATCTGGCGAAAGCAAGATAGTTGCACTTGATATATCTAAGGCATTTGACAGAGTTTGGCATCAGGCTCTTTTGTCGAAAATGCGTGCATTTGGGATCGACGACTCTCTTCTTCAATGGATTAGAAATTACCTTTCGGAACGTTCAATTCAAGTTGTATTGGACGGTTTCAAGTCTGATATTCACAAAATAAATGCTGGTGTGCCCCAGGGCTCTGTTCTGTCACCGACACTCTTTTTAATTTTCATTAACGATCTCTTGTCTGCTACTTCTAATCCAATATATTCCTTTGCTGATGACAGTACTCTCTGCTTTTCATATTCGTTCCCGGACTCACGGCTCTGCTCTTCGGCTGTAGTACTAGAACGGCAGCGTATGCTAAGCTCATTAAATTCCGATATCAACAGCATAACCAATTGGGGAACTATCAACAGAGTGGAATTTAATGCTTCCAAAACACAATGCTGTCTGCTGTCTTTAAAGCAAAATTTAAACACCCAGCCATTATCTATGAATGGCACTTACATCGTCGAAACCGAAAAACTTTCCATTCTCGGTATGTGTGTCAATGACAACTAACGTTGGAATGACCACATATTTGATGTCGCCAAAAATGCTGCGAAATGTCTAGGTTTCCTCAAGCGATGTAAGAAATATTTTACCCCCTCTGATCTGGCCACAATATATAAGGCATTCATCCGCCCAAAATTGGAGTACAACTCCCACATCTGGTCAGGTGCTCCTAAAACATCTCTGCACCTGCTAGATAGGATTCAAAACCGTGAGATAAAACTTATTGACGATACTAATATCAGTCAATCAAAGGACACCCTCGAACATCGACGAAATGTCTCGTGTCTCACTTTGTTTTATCGCTATTTCCACCACCAGTGCTCCACTGAAATCGCCAGTAGCATTCCGCCCATTCAAACTTTCAACTGTAACACCCGTCTCGCTATGAATGCTCATCAGTATACCCTCAAGCCCATTTTCGGACGTGCTCTAAAATATCGTGATTCGTTCCTAAGCCGTACAACTCGCTTATGGAATGCCCTGCCGATCTCTGTATTTCCTAGTCGTTATAACTTGCAAACATTTAAGACCAATGTACGTCGGTACCTCTCTTTTCTTCCTCACTAAATTTCGCGATTTCGCTACGTCTGCTCTACTTAGTCCACACTTATTTAAAAGGTTAGCCTTTTGTTCCTTATTGTCATTTTCTTTTCGTCATTCCACCATCACACCGAGCAGAGTCTTACAACTAAAATAAATTTTTCATCGACATTAATCCACATACCTCTCGCGCTAATTCGCAATACCCTCCGAAAGTAGCATTCTTAAGCGATCTCCAGATCTGGCTTAAGTTCAAGGTTGAATGATGAATGCGCGTCTAAACCCAATGTGTCCTTAAATCGCTCTTGATCACTATTTAAAATGCAAGTCGTTGTGCTTTTGGCCACTTTTGATCGTCTTTCGATATACGAGTATGTACACAGCAAACTAGAGTTTACCGAACTCAGTGCTACTTCCACTTTCATTTTAAGTCTTAGAAATTCCTGTTTACTAACGTCCTCCTTACCGTTGGGCATATATGACAACTGAGCTTATCGCTTCTCATAACTTTACTATTTTAGTCAGATCTTCTAGAAATTTAGAAGCGAAATTGAGAAAAAGATTACCAGGAATTACTAAAGTATTCAACATAACAACATTGTATCGTCAGAGCTCCTTTGAGATCTAATGAAGAGTTGGCATCTTAACCAACATTCTTCTTGACTTTACCCACAGCTCTGTATCCCAAGTTCTGGTTTTCAGAGCCTCATCCATCACAGACTCGGCGTGAATGATTCTGAACTTCTTCGCCTACTTGGTCCCGTGTGATAAATCAAGGTCCCAGCAGGTCATGCCTCCACATACGACTGCCTGTTAATATACTCTATATCAGCAAATCTCTGTACCTCATTGCTACATCTATTTATATGCTCCAACTCACAACCCCATTACCAGCAATATATGGGTGTTATCCTACGAAAATAATTTCCACCAAATGAGGTGATTACATTTGCAAAATTGCACACCAAAAAAGGATCTCATTCTCACCCCTGCAAAATAACTCAATTAGTGTGGTTATTTTCCAAGCTGGACCATATCCATATCAAGGCCATCTTGGTTGAAATGGTCCAATGGACTGAAGTAACAGTCACGTTCTAAGGGCATGAATTCAATCATAATTAAGTAAAATACACACACCCCACTGAAGGACTTTACTACTCGTACGTAAGTAACTCCCTCCCCCCATCGGTCAGTTGGATGGAGTAAACGAACGGCAATTAAACTCTTATTAATTACGACTCCCTGGGAAATGTCCTGCATAAATTCTTATTTAAGGTTTCACTCAAGAAATAAAGACGACGACGCGGTTATTACGAGTACATAGACTTGTGTTACAAGTATCGTTGGCCTAATTCTTGCCAGTGGTTGGTTTTCGGTCAACTCCCCAAGCTACATGAATTTGAATTTCTTCCTGCAAGGATCACTTTCAAGAGGTCCACTTAAAGTGGCGCACTTTAACGAGAACTTCGAAGAATGCTTTTAAGGTGAATGAAGACTTTAAGTAGACACAAAGTTAAAGTGGAATAGAATAGCGCCTGGCCAAAAACAATGTGACAAGAAAAGTTGCCGGAGAAGAAAACTCTTTAAGTGGTTGGCCTATTTTATTTTTGTTTTCAGTTTTCGGTTTGTTTCTTCATTTTTTTCTCCCAAAAACAAGGACATGATAATATTTAAATATCCTTAAGCCATTTTCTAGGATTTTAAAAAGTTTATTTTTAGAAAAAAAAAGGACACTTTCTAAACTTCAAAAACACAACATCTAAAGCGAATTGTGAGCTGGTCTCTACCGAGGCAGCTTGACTCTAATTACGTGGTTTTATCTTTAGCACTTTTGCGGCTAGGGACTCGCAACTTGGGACATTTCGGTATAACAATGCTGGAACAACAGCAATAAAAATGGGTAAAACTATATCCATGTCCAGTGACACGCCGATGGGGTTGGCTTGAGGGCGAAAACATGACGAAAACTTCTATCAAAGAATTATAATTACCCTGGGGGATGTGTTGACGAGTGAAGAGGGTAGTTTTTCGAAAATTCTTAGTTTGGGGGAGGATGGTACTCGTAGCACAGCAATCAAAATATCCTGACAGACGAGAGATTATGATATTATGTTTGCCTTTTTTGTGACGAACAAAAGGATTACGATGTGTCATAGTGTTGACTGGTGGTGGTTGTGAGTTGTGCTCTGATGATGACGATGCCGACAGTGCATTCAGCTATGCTGGGGATAGAAATTATTTCATGGATTAGTCTGGCGTGTGGCATTTGGTTGGGTTATGAGTGAAGTTTGATGATGAAACTAAAGATAACGAGTTTCATTATAAAATAGCAACTAATACACGACATTTGAGAGGTGGATCAATAGTTTCACACGCAGCACGAGGTTATCAAATATTACATCGAAATTTCCGAATTACTCGTATCTTAAATTTTCAAGTACTCGTAAGTAAAGCTACAATACTTCACATTTAGATAAACGTATAAACATATTCTTGAAGGATTTCAGTTTCAGCAACTCTTGTAGGGCAAATTGGTTCTTTGTTCGAATGAGTTGAAAATCTCTTGCTAAAGAAACACTTGGCCCTGATTATCCAAAACCTTCAAGTGGGACTGAAGAAAAGTCATTGTAAGTCAGAATTTTGAGGTGAACAACAAAGAGTTGACATCAGACAGATTATCCGATGGCATGATTGCTGATGCCGTTGTGATGAAGAGGGGCCTACATTTTTGTATAAAATTAAGACAGCCACAGGCATAATATCCAAACAAACGTCGAAGAGCAAAAACATCCTGTTGCTGATGGCCTTCGAAGATGAAGTGAGTGACTAACTGATGTTAGTTATCAACCTAATTCTGCCGAATACTGAATGCAAGGCACAGTTATTCTGCTATCTGGAATACTGGTCACAGAGTATGTAGGTAGGTAGAGCACTATAATGTGCCGTTTTGTTACCACGACTCGTGTGACCTGATGTGTGTTGTGAGGATATGAGACAGTCGGTGCCTAGCTCCAGCCTCTGGATCGCGTCCCTTTACCAGAAATCTCATTAAGGTCGTCGAAGAATGGTTGGTTTAGTGCGAGTAGCTTTTGCTAGTGCTGTACATTTGCAGAGGAAGTGTGAGAAAGTTTACTTCTCATTTTTGTTCCTGGATTCCTATTTTGGTCGCATAGTCTCCAATTGGCCAATGTCCCGTGATTATCGCCATGATTCTGATATTCCTGATCCGTGATATCATGATTTGTTTAGTAGGTTGTTTGTTCTACCCTTTTTGTAGGCCAGCCATATCATCCTTGATATAGCGCAGATGGTTAACCCCATCCATTGGACGTTGTCGTTCTGCAGAAAGTATTAACCGCTCCTTATGGAGCTGAACCCTGCACTAACAATTCATCTGTACGCTTTTTTCTTTTTATGTCACTGAACCCTGGTACACAGAGCAGTGTGAGTCTAAAGAGTTCCCCCAGGCGGGCAATCTCATTCCTACACTCCTGCACCAGTTTGAAGGATATGATAGCTGAGTTAATAACTTTGATAACGGCTTGGCTATCTATGAGCATAGCGGTGTTTTGTTTCTGCGCTGTGTCACGCCCGAATTGCGCGCAAGCTTCTCGAATTGCCAGTAGTTCCGCAACGCTGATCCGGCAGCTCGTAAAATCTTACGGGACACGAGCATTTCGCAATAACCGGCAACTGGTGATTTGATGGCATGTCTCGCCGAAGAGTGCAACAAAAGTCTACACTAATCCGGCAAAAGCATATATTGTAGTTACAAGGACATCTTCTTTAAAGGAATTAGTAATCATCCTTCCGAACGTTCAATTCAATTTGTCTTTGGCGGATTTCAAGCCAGAAGTCGACCAAATAAATGCTGGTGTACCCTAAGGTTCCGTTCTGCCACCCACACTCTTTCCAATTTTCATCTGAACTTCTTGGCTGCTTCTTCCAACACAGTGTGTGCCTTCATCGACAGTACCTTCTGCTTATCATATTCTTCTCCGGGTTCACACTTCGCCTGTAGAACGGAAACGACTATGTAAAGCTCATTAAATTCCATCAATCATGAACCGAATGGAACTTAATGTTTCCAAATGCTGTGTTCTGTCGTTAAGGTGAAATTTATATACCCAGACATTATTCATGAATGCCATTTGTATCGTCGGAACCGACATTTTCTGTCCGCAGTATGTGTGTTAATGCCAATGGAATGACCATGTAAGGAATCTTTTGCGTGTAAGTATGTTAAATAAACACTAATGATTTACTTATCATTTAAATATGAATTTATTACCGTTAAAGGAAAAAAAAATGAAACACGTCCGATCCCGAACACAGCTACCACAAAAAGAAAGAAGATTCAAAGCCTGGGATTCAAAAGCCCGGAAAACGACGAAGTGACAGCTCGCACAGCTCAATATGGAGTATGTCTGTGGTGTGTGGAAAATCATTATTGTGAAATCGTCACAAGGCTCTCCCCTTAAGAGGTAAACAGGAGGTTTGATAGTCCGACCAGAACGCTTAGTATCTACTGCAGCATCGATAACCTTCGGATCGGTTGAAGGTGGTACCATTGCCGATGAAGGTGGTGACTGGTGGCTGGTAAGCTGGTTTTAATGAAAATCGACTTCGCTTGGTGAGTGTTGATACGAGTAGGTTCTTTAATATCGCTGGCGCTGCGAAAAGTGTCGAAGTTCAGTTCCATAAACGAATTGAGATGGTGATGTACACGACTGCTTTACCATTGAACGAAGGTTCAGTAGCACGCATGGAAGCGCTTGAATCCAGTTCTCGGGAAAATGGGCGATGAGGGCTATCCTCAGTGTCCGGTGCCATCGCTCTACCATTTCATCTGCCTGTGAGTTATAGGCTGTAGTGTGAACACGGCCACATCCAAGGAGTTAAGAAAACATTCGAAATAAAGCAGATTCGAACTGCCACTCCTGATCGGTAGTCAGGCGGAATGGACAGCCGAAACGTTCAACCTTCAAGTGTTGGAAAAATGTGTCGCCGACAGTGGTTGAGGTGATGCCTTCAACTGGAACCGTGAAGTGACATATCTGCGTTTAGAAACGTTCGAAGAGGTGGTTTGATCTTATTTCATTGACTGGCTAAACAGCTGTCTGCATTCATCGATGGCCAGAAAAAGCATAGTGCCACTGCCTTACGGTATGCTCGAGTACCAAGGTGGCTGAGCTAATGTACAGTTTCATACGCAGCACACCTAAATCTGTGTGTGGTGTAGCAAGCACGACCAAAATATGTTTCACAAGTGATGGCTATACGAGAGAACAAGATATAAAATGTAAGTTTCTGACTCACCGTTTTAATTTTCTGTAGTTCTGAGCCGTTGAGTTGCTCCTTCACGATGGCAGTGTAGGCCTAAGACGCCAGAAGTCATAATTGTGGCGATACGAGGCAGGGCGTCAGCGGCAGCATTTTCATTCTCCTTGATGTGGAGTACATCTGTTGTTTCTGTGGGTGATGGTGTGTTATGGAACGAACGATCAGTCTTCTACGACGCACCGGAAGTGCTCAATTCCCAGTTTAATAACAAGTAGTTCTCGATCGGATGTGCTGTATTTTTGTTGTGGCGGGGATAAGGCTTTTGAGAAATATCCAAGTGGTTCAGCTCTACCTTCAACTATATACAGAAAAACTGTCCCAACTGCGGTGTTTGATGCGTCACACAAGAGAAGTTCTTCAGCATCGGGCAGCGGATGGCGAAGTGCAGCTGCTTCCGCTAGTGTGTTGCGGCAACGTTAGAAATCAGCTTGTGCAGCTATGGACCACGAGAAAGGCGAGCCGTCCTTCTTAGTGGTGCTCTGGAGGATTTAAGACAGCCGTGCTTGATCCTCAGCTATATGTGGCAAGCATCGGTGATAGAAATTACGAGCTCCCAAGAAGCGACAAAGTCAAAGACAAACTGTCGTGCCATCTGGTGCCCGTATGCCGGTGCTATCAATATGGTAATTGAGAAGCACGTCATACCGTTCGAGATGTATACAAATTTCTTCCAGATGTTCTTAATGTACTTTCAGTGAGCTAGATGCGATGATCCTATCGTTGACGTACTTAAACGCATAATTCAAACGTCTGAACACATAATTGACAAAACGGTGTTGCGTTACATAGGTCATACCTGTAAATTCGTACCCCAAAAGGTGTAAATAACTATTTTTGAAATGTCCTGCGGGGCCATCAGAATTTGATGTATGCACGGGCGAGCTCTATTTTGCTGTAAATCTGTTATCAGTGGCAGCGGTCTGCCAGGGGTACAGAGTTAAGGCGACGGTAATCCGCATATGACCGAATGTCTTCGTTGTTCTTCAGCACGATGTGAAGTGGTCGAGCCCATGAACTCCGTGATGGACGACAGAAGCTGGCGTCCATCATGCGTTGAAATTCAATTTTTGGCGAGTGTGAAGAATTTTAGTAGGATAGGCCTTGTGTGGCAGGAGCATGGTGGTCCTTTTGTTTCAAGATCGTGGCGAATATTGTGTAAAGATGTGGAGGCGAGTGAAAAAGGAAGCGTGATTGGTCTGTAGCGTTTGAGCATGGAGTTATGCACCACTGTAGTTGGTGAGAAAAAGTGCTGCCGGTGTGGAAATATTTGTGATCTGATCGTTAAGATGTCCATATCTAAAAGCGGGCAGAAGTATTAGAGAAAGTCCGCTCCGAGAATGGAATGTGGCACAGTTGCACGAACAAACGTAAGGCGTAGGCGCCTAGTTCCACCTCCATCCTGACTGTTCCATATATACTGATTGTCCTGTTGTACGTATGGATGTTGCTGTAGGCTGATGGTTGGTTTGACAGCTAATGTTAAATAAAAAGGGATGGTCAGTAACTTTGTCCGAGATAAATAATGTTGTCAGCTGCCGTGTCCATGCATGAACATGCAAGGTGGTGAGCACTTACGTGCCTCAGAACCGTAGTGTCTGTGATACCAGGAGCTTCCGGATTGACGATGCTGTAATATTTCGGAATCGGACCTGTTTCCAGTTCAAGTAAGTCCAATCTGCGTTGAATGATGAGCAACACATCGTCGCTAATAGCTAACATTGGACTTGACCTCGAAGATGGTTGATGCACGACTGCTAGTGTCCTCGTTGGGCGACAGTAGCTGATAACCTTGTCAGCAATTTGCGCGATTTAATTTAAGTCGCCAGTGACTGAGGATAGCACTGATTGTACGTGGGACGGAAGATTCTAGGGCTGGAGTCATCGTTCTTGGTCCTTTTCATACACTTGCATTAGTCTTGTTTTTACGGTGGTGTATTTATCCGAGGCTGGCAGCGATAGCAAAAGGTCGAAAACTTGCTGAAGATCTCGCCACTTCAGGTTGCCGATGATGTATTGGAATTTAATGTTATCTGCAGGCTTGGAAAAAGTAGGATGGCTTCGATTTGCGCAATCCCCAACGACGGACGGTCCCACCAAAACTGGGACAATCGCATTGCAATTGATAGACCTGAGACCGGATAAATATTTAGTTCATGGATCCTGTCGTTGAGTTTCGAATATAGTGAAGGTACGAAAGCCAAACTGTTTCAATCGATAATTCTCGAAGAAGTTACTATATAAGCTTCATCGTTAGAGCAGTAATACACACAATAAGTTGATGTTGCCGGACAATGCTTGGATGATAGTTATAGCTAGGATTTATGGCAATGAACTTTTAATACCAGTCGATTCTCCACTTGCCCTCTTAAGTGCTAATCGACATCGACCAATACCAATGAAAGCCGCCACCTAAACCATCCAATCAATTATGTGGCTATATAATCTGAAGTCATGTTCGATTATACCATAGAAATTCTACCCAAGTCTCAAGGATCTTTCAATTGGTTCAATCCAACTGAAAGTCTTCCGGTAATGCACCCCAGCCATTTCAACCCGCCCAACTTGTCACTTTGATCAAAAGTTTGCCCAGATCCTACATCCACTTAAAGATTCCTTTGAACTATTTATTGTTTATGTATGTCTAACAAAGTATCTCTTCCTATATACCCGTATTGTAGATATTAGCAATTTATTACTTACCCCAAAATAGCAAGCTACCATCGAAAAATCGGAATTCCTTCCACCCAGAGATATGAGTACACGCGGCAAGCATCTGCTAAGCCAGACACTCCAGGAATCATTAATCATCAAAACAGTCCATCGAATTTGCTTTTTTGCGGGCTTGAAGATGTTTAGAAAAAGGAAAACAGTATCTGGCGCTCGCACGCACGCACAGCATTTGCATTTAGATAGCCAGTCTTCATGAATTTTTTAAAAGCCTATTTACGAATACATAATCAATTTAGATACATCTACTCGGCCTACTCAGGAGTGCCTCTTCCATTCATTGATTGCTCAGTCGGGATTAATTTAACGGTTACAGGTTCAACATTTTAACAGTCAGCTCGAAAATGTTCAACCCTCCAGTTTTTTTTTCTATTTTTTTTTTTTTTTTTTGTTCAAGAAAAAGCTCTTCGCACAACTGGATGCCAAGGGAAGAGGAGATGTTTGGAATTATTTCGTGTTTTGGATGTGTAATGACGTTACGTTGATGTACTCTATATCCCGGTTACCGGTTAGCAAAAAAAACCTCTTCGTATCCTCGACGGCGAAAAAAAAGAGAGGAAAACAAGAATTTGCCATTTAGATTCCTGACACAACAACGAGTGTATGCGGGAAGAAAAAAGAAACGGCTGAGCAAAAAATGGAACATAAATGTACGAGTAGTACGTATGCCAACGAGTTTTTGCTTTGAAAACTGTCTTTTGTCGCTCAGAGGTCCTGATAAAATGCTAAAAACGAATATCCGGACCGGGTATCGTCTCAGATACATTAACGATGCTGCATGGTAGCTTAAGTTGCAGTAAAAAATAGTGAGAAAAGGGCGACAGAACACTGTTGCCGCAAAAATGGAACTAGGTAAGAGTAGAGGTTAAAAACAGTGTCTTTTCGAAAGTGCGAGTACTTTGAAAACTGCAATGAATGAAACATTACAGATGAAAAGATAAGGAACTACTTTCGGAAAAAATCCCGGTAAGTCGATACTTTGTTTTTGAGACCCTATATACCAGACATGATAATGCCTTTTCATTGTCCCCTTAATGACTTCACAGTCATTTGGATACCACCACCGAGAGTTAGCTTGAAAAGAACGCACACCCGGATATAGAATGCAGAAAACTGCTACAAAGCGAATCGCCTTTAACCGTTGTTTTCCATATCGCTCTTTGGGATCTTTACTCCGTCGCTTCCGAATTTTCCTTTCGTGCGGGGTACGTGCATGATTTTTAATTCAATACGCCTACCTCCGTTGTGCAGGAGTATTTCTGGTTGCATCTCTCTTATTGGGATGCACTGTCATTCCTACAGCAACAACAGCCGAAAAGTGTTGAATCTGAAAATCCTTGAAAATCACCTGCAGGGCACATGAGCCCTTAACTATGAGTAGAGCAACACATCTCGAGCTGCTCCATTTTGTTTCAAGTAATCGACGACGCGCCCTGCTTACAGGCTTTTAATGAGCTTATACTCATATGTTGGATTATAGAATGCTCATAACACCCGCCCCGCTTCTGGTAATGGAAGCAAGTAACACGATAAGTATGTTCAAAATAATTAAAAAAATATATATATACTATATAATGCATGAGGCTGAGGAAAAGTACACTTTTACGTAAGCGCGACATAAGAACTCAATTAGGACACATGTGTGAACAATGTTTTCTTCCTCCTTTTTTTCTATCTTCACCGAGTTTAAGTTAAAGCGGATTAAGTTGAGAACCTCTGATGGGACAATTTTGCACCTAATAACCGTGTTCCACCTCTTGGATGGATTGAAACTCCTACTCTGATGGAATTCGATGCAGAGAACTTGTTGAAGTGAATTACATCTTTGGGGACTTTTAACAAAAAAAAAAAAAAAAATCGAAATCAGGTAATAATACGAGTATCTCATGATCGTAAAAGTTTCATCACCAAGGGAGAGAGCAAAAAAGAAAAAATCTGGAAACGATGAAGGAACTGACAACGGAGACGGTGCTGACATGGTAGATGGAAGCTAAAAAATTGAAAATTTTAAAATTAAATTCGAATACGAGTATCTCGGCATCGATATTAGTTGTCATTGAGAATCTATAGAATGTGGGAAGTGAGTGAATGGAAGTTGTTAACAGCAACTGATACCAAGGTGAAGTTGTTTTGTGAAATGGTAAAGATAAGTTACAGGGTGACTTTGAAGGGGACAACTACACCTTGTTCGAGTAATGAGATTATATGGCCAGCTATTTGGGGAATTTTTTTAATTTTTCTTCCCCTTATGAAAAGAACTGTGTATCTATCGACTCTGTAGCTACTACAAAAGTTGTGATTTATTTGATTATTTGAATTCAAAAGTGAAAGTAGAAGTTTCATTCGGGGAAGGACGTCGTTATCAAGTGGAATGAGTTACCTAGGTGCTTCTACAAAGAGACAATTACAATGAAAGATTCCTTGGTCGATATCTTAATGCGAATCTTATAAATTTGAAATCATATACCGGATGTGTTGAGATATGCTAGCGCTACTAAGTGTCTTATCGAAGGAAGTGGGTGTACGTAGAAGGATTCCCGGAATTTCAGAAAATTAAAATTACAAGTTTATTCACCTAAATCTATATTGTCCCCTTCAAAGTAATCCCCATCGACTGCAACACACATGCCAGCGCTTGATCCAATCGTCGAAACATTTTTTATATTCGGTTTTCGGTATGCCCATCAGTGCTTCCTTGCGAATTTTCCATTACTCCCTCTCGGCTGCTGAAACGCGTTCACCGTAGTGGTTTTTCAACTCGATAAGAAATAAAGAAGTCACAGGGAGCCAAATCAGGTGAATTCGGTGGCTGTTGGATGATACCTATATGTTGCATTTTTCGTCAAAAAATTACGAATAATGATGGTACTGTACGACGGTGCGTTATCATGGTGCAAAATCCACAAGTTTTCTACCCACAATTCTGGTCTCTTTCGGCGAATTGCTTCACGCAAACGTCTCATAACGCCCAAATTCTATAATACTCTTTGTTTACTGTCTGGCCTTCTGGCAAAAAATCATGATGCACTACACCGTTGTAATCCATGAAAACCGTGAGCATTGCCTTCTTTTTTGACTGAAGACGACGTGTTTTTTTTTGTCTCGGCTCATTTGGTGAACGCCATTCACTTGCCTGATGTCTGGATTGCGTGTCGTACTCATAAACCCACATCTCGGCTCCAGTAATGATCCTTTTGATGGATGTGGGATCGGATTCAACCTCACAAATCATCTCTTTTGCTACGTCAACACCGTCTTTTTGTTACATGAAATTGAGGTGTTTTGGCACCAACTTTGCTGATACACGACGGAAACCCAAATCATTAACCAAAATGTCTTAGACGGATCCATAGACAATGCTCAAATCCTCCGCTATCTCTCTGATGGTTGATTTGCAGTTATTGACTAACATTTCTTTTACTCCATCAATGTTTTCGTCGGCTTTCGATGTCGATGTTCTGCCACTGCCTTCATCATCTTCGATTGACTCACGGCCACTTTTGAACCGCTCGTGCCACTGGTAAACGACCGTTTTCTATAGAGAATCGTTGCCAAAACACTTTTCCAACATTTTCAACGTTCGCGCACCATTATATCCATTTTTTACGCAAAATTTAATACAAGTATTTGGGCTTCTTGAGTTTATTCCAGGATCTGCTTGAGTGTGAAGATTTGGTCGATTGTGGATTTTCCTGATGACGATAAAGGGTTTCATACTATCACACAATATGCTAAATGAGATCTTGTAGGAGGACTTATATCTCTGTAGTTGGCACAGTTAAGGGGGTCTCCATTTTTGTGTTTTTTTGTGTATCGGGCAAACAATGCTGACCAGAACTGAGAAATGAATTGGTGTATGCTCTCCACAAAGTCGTTTGAAGCAGCTTTGAATCCTTTGGCCGGTTAGCTGTCAGGTTCAGAAGATTTGTTTAGTTTAAGCTAAGATACTGCTGTGCTTACTTTGGATTGGTCTCTGCTGCTCATAGAGCTCACTAGTGGCTCTCGGTCTCCGTTGCAGTGACATGTACTTGCCAATATTCTTCATTAAACCATTTATTTCTTGGTGGTGGTCAGGTCGTAGTACATCAATTGCGGCATTTTTGATGGCACATTGTCAGCGTGGCCACTAATTTTCGATAATTTATACTGGCGGTATAGGAGTTGTTGAGATACGGGATACGGGGTGGGCGATGATTCTGGTAGTATATTGCGACTGTAGCTTCTCTATCTTCTCACAGTAGTTCTACTTTGGTGTGGTGCTAGAGAAATACGCATTCGCAATTTGGTGATCTGAGTTAATCTCACCTGCCACTAAGGCTCGGACGCCCAAAACACTGGAGGCATGTCTTACGTCGATCGCAATGTGCTCCATTTGATTCAACGTTTCATAACGCAGGGGTCGCCTTGCTCCCTTGTGTATATTGATATGAGGAAACCGTGTCCTTTCTATAGCCAATAAGCCTAAGTTCGTTGCCAAACTAAGTGTCCTTTGGGCTTTGCTTACCAACTATCCTAATAAAAGTGTCCTCCTTTCCTATCCTGGCATTTAAATCGCCTAATACGATTTAACGTTATACCTGGGACATTGCTCATATGTTTTGTCGAGGAGCTAGTAGCAATATTCTGTGACAGTATCATCGGTGTCTTCCGTACGGGCATGGGCGCATATCCGGCTTATGTTGGCGAATTATGGCTTAGTGCGGATTGTCATAAGGCGCTCGCTCACGAGGTCAAGATTACTTGCCTAAGTCTGCAACATTTAATAAATCCGTATAAGCGCTGTTTTTTCCTATAGCAACCACCACTCTTTTCCATCCTCTTAATGCTCGGTCCGTGATAGAAGTCAAAGGCCTCTGCTAATTGTTCGGCAACAAGTGGCCTGTTAAGGATCCGAAAGTCATTGTCCGTCAAACCCTTGCAAGGCGGTCGTCAATCCATTATTATCCGAGGCTATTAGTTGGTTCGTCACATATAGGGTTGTGATCCCTATACGTATGACAGTTACCAATTTCTCGATCAATCGCCAGGCAGATCCCGATTTAAGCACAGTTAAAAACCAACTCAGAGGCATCAATGCACATAAATCTCTTTAACGCTTCTCCAGTCGTCCTCTCTTGAAAAGTAAGTTGGATAGACGTCCTACACTTACTCATACTTACTCGTATACTGCCTTTCAAAACCAATTCAATTTAAATACTTTGCACTTTTGTTTCAGGATCAGGATAATAAATAATGACTGTCTCGAGTGTTCATTGTTAAAAAATTTCTCTACAAAAGCAGAACCATGGGTCGGCTCTCCATGATAATGTAATTTGAGAGTCCACTTTTGCTTTGATACTGAAGGAATATTCTTCCATCCACAAAGGAAGAATGGAAAGGAGAAATTTTTTTTATTAAATTATCTTTTACATAGGCGAACACAAAAGCAAACCCGGATCCATTACCCTTTTGTGTATGTGACATTTTAAGCGCCCACGGTGACACTTTACGTAGACATTAGTTCCACACACGTTACTCTAACAAGGAGCGTCCCAAAAAAAAAAACTGGCGCAATGATGGTGAATGGAATCATTCACTGAAGGATGCAAATGGCGACAAAAATTCAATAAATTATCCCGGCATGTGTCATTTATTATATTCTGTTCAACGCCGTTAAGAGCCTTCTTGCGGCCCTACCTCCAAGGTCCGTCTGGGTGTACCGCTCTCGTCACTCAGTCAATTAAAAATTCATTTTTGCAAACGCGTTCCGGTAGTAAGTATACGAGAATATAGTCATATGCGACGCTCCCACTTTAATTCAATTTAATTTAAGCGTTACGTTTCGGTTTTTCATTTTGTGGCATCCACCCCTAGTCCCTGTGGAGCAGGGCATAGTGGTAGCCACAAAGATGGCAACAATTTTTCACAGAGGATTTCCATTTCATGGCAAAAGAAAAATCACCTCAGAGGCTGGCAAATGACAAGCCAACATCAATTGGCACTTTTCGAAAGAGCGTGGTAGTTGGCGTTGTCGAACCTCCAGACGTTGAGATTTAAGGGAGCCTCGGTGGAATGAAGCACTGTAGATTCTGTACGGAGGGCAACATAGAATGAACTTTCTTTTATTTCTTTAAAGGCGGGTAATTTGTTTTTCCACAAAGAGTGGGTGAGTCTTCGTTTCCTTGGGAAATTGCATTTGCATCCTTCTTCCGTTTCGTTTGCATTTGTAGATTGAATTGCATTTTTGTATGTAGTAGATTCGTACAGCTCACTCTCTTCCAGGATCTATGGCTGACTTGTAGTTTGCTTTAATTTTTTTTTTTTTTTTTTTTTAGAAAAGGTGCAAAATGAATGATTTGCCTGAGAAAATAATTTTCAATTTCTCTATAGTACCAGCTCCAGGTGCCATTTAGTAGACGGACGATGCCGTCCTTTAAGAAAATAATTTCAGCAGACGTGTTGAGACGAAAACAGCCAGACTATTGCAGATGACGGCGGTAGCGATGGCAATGACGGCGACAACGGCAGCGACTCAAAGATACCACTGTAATGAAAATTGCATTTGGATGAGTATCCTTGAGGTGTAATATTTATTTTCGGTTCGGAGGGTAGGAATTACTTTTGAGCTGACTTAATACGTAATTGCAGAGTTGGACAAAGTGACTGTAGGTATCCGGTGATTCTGAAGTTTTTAATCTCCTACCAGGCTGCATTATTGGATTTTGCGTTAAATTGACGGAATCACGTGGCCGTGGATGGCTAAAGGAATTAAGTTCATAAAGAACGCAAAAGATGTTAACATCATTGAATTTTGGAATTCTCAGATGTTTCGAAATTTTGTACGGGTAAGGTCAAAGGGATTTTTCTACATCTGCTAACTTAACTTTACTTTTACTTTAGCTTTCTTAAGCGCTATATCGGACTGTTTTAGAGGAGCTTATGTAAGGCCTATGGCAACAAATAAAGCGGCGTGCCGAAATGAAACTGTTAGCTCAATCTATGAAGTTAAAAATCAACTGTCACCCTAATAATTGCCTTAATACGGTTAACGAAGACCTAAAACAAAAGGGGTTACTTAAGGATGAGCCACATGAAAAAATCGAATATCAAGACCAAGTTATTGGTGTGATCGCTCGATTGAAAACACGGTCGGTTAAATTGCGAAATAAATTGAACCCAATTACAGTTGCAGTCGAATGAGGTGACACTTCAACAAATTCATTGCACAACAACGGATCTAAATTGACGAAACTCGCGCTCAAGGGGTTTGATGGCAGTTACTTTTTTTTTTTTTTTTGTAATCAGCGCGCGCTCAAGGAGTTTGAGTACCCTTAAGGTGATTGTACACAGCGCGGACAAAGGAAATTTAGGGAGGAAGAAGAGAGAGGTACTGATGTGCATTGCTTTTAAATGTTTGCAAGTTATAACGACCAGGAAATACAGCGATCGGCAGGGCATTCCATAAGCGAGTTGTACGGCTTAGGAACGAATCACGATATTTTAGAGTACGTCCGAAAATGGGCTTGAGGGTATACTGATGAGCATCCATAGCCAGACGGGTGTTGCGGTTGAAAGTTTGAATGGGCGGAATGCTACTGGCGATTTCAGTGGAGCACTGGTGGTGGAAATAGCGATAAAACAAAGTGAGACACGAGACATTTCGTCGGTGTTCGAGGGTGTCCATTGATTGACTGATATTAGTATCACCAATAAGTTTTATCGCATGGTTTTGAATCCTATCTAGCAGGTGCTGAGATGTTTTAGGAGCACCTGACCAGATGTGTGCATTATATGCCTAATATATTGAGGCGCGTCATCGAATATTTAAATTTCTCTTTAAGGACATCTGACAACATTGTGTTTTGGAAGCATTAAATTCCACTCTGTTGACGGTTCCCTAATTGGTTATGCTGTTAATATGGGAATTTAATGAGCTCAACATGCGCTGCCGTTCTCGTTCTAAAGCCGAAGAGCAGGGCCGTGAGTCCGGGAACCAATATGAAAAGCAGAGAGTACTATTATCAGCAAAGGAATATATTGGATTAGAAGTGCCAGACAAGAGATCATTAATGAAAATTAAAAAGAATGTCGGAGACAGAGCAGAGCCCTGGGGCACACCAGCATTTATTTTTTGAATATCAGACTTGAAACCGTCCAAGACAACTTGAATTGAACATTCCGAAAGGTAGTGTCTAATCCATTGAAGAAGAGAGTCGTCGATCCAAAATGCACGCATTTTCGACAAAACAGCCTGATTCCAAACTCTGTCAAATGCCTTAGAAATATCAAGTGCAACTATCTTGCTTTCGCCAGATTGATGTACGCTTTGGTTCCACTTTTCGGTGAGACATGCCATCAGATCACCAGTGGACCTGTTGCTGCCGGTCATTAAGAAGTTCTCGTGTTTCGAGATATTTCATAAGCAGACGATTGATCAGCGTTTCCATGATCTTGGAAAGAAGGGACGTAAGTTCAATGGGTCTGTAGGAGTAGGGAGAACACAAATGCTGTTTTCCATCTACTCGGAAAGACTTCTAAAGAGTAGGATTGATGGAAAAGTTGCGTAGTGGTTTTGCCAGCGTGAAAGAGCACCTCTTTTGAAGGAGATATACCATCTGGACCAGCGGATTTATGTATGTTGAGATCTTTAAGTACTCTTGCTACCACACGAGTGCGAAAGTGGATTCGTCCCATTGGAGATTCGACGGACTCATGTTTTGTGGGTGACAAAGCACAATCTGGGAGTGTTGAGCTGGCCGCAAAGTGTGCAGCAAGCAGATTGGCCTTGTCCAAAGAGCTGACAGCTGGAATGTCATTGTAAATGAGCGTTGGGATGGAGAACGACCAAAAATTTTTACTGCCTTTGGGACATTTCAGTATTTTTTGTCTCAGTTTTTGGTCATATTGGAATTTTGCACGCTTAAGAAAGGCGCTGCTGTCATTTCTGGCTCGTTTGAACTTTTTTTGGTTTTCCTCTGTCGGGTTGGTCTTGTAGGACCGAAAAAACATTTCTCAAACCCTGACGACCTCTTTACAGCTCGAGTCGTACCATTTGAATTCCGGATTGCAACATGGATCACATTGTGATGGAGTTTGGTGAGCTACAGAAGAATAGTTTCAGAAAAGTGATTACTTTTTAGCCCGAATATATTGGCTACGTCTACCCTGAATTCCCTAGTCATAATCAAGTTACTGTAGTTGGTTGCCGTTTTGGGAATAATTTCGATGCGCAGTACATGAGAACTCAAACCTCTCTCCACCAGAAAATTCAGTATTAACAGCATAATATCTGGGTCTCATTTTTGACAGGAAACTAAACTGGAAACCTAACATTCAAGAAAGAGTCGATAAAGCTACAATAGCTTTATTCTCTTGCAAAAAAGCCATTGGGAACAAATGGGGCCTTCAACCTCGCATAACCCACTGGCTATACATCTCGGTCATAAGACCGACACTTACTTACGGGGTGGTTGTCTGGTGGATGGCCTTGGAAAATGCAGTCAACCGCATTAAATTAAGCAGAGTCCAAAGAACAGCATGTCTATGCACAAGCGGAGCCTTGCGGTCTACTCCCTCTGCGGCATTAGATATTCTGCTTCACTTGACACCCCTCGACATTTTTAGCAGGCAAGTAGCTGCGACTGCAGCTATTCGCCTCAAAGCGACTAAACAGTGGACAAACAATTCATTTGGCCACGCCAACATTCTTAATACATTAGGAATCCTCATAGAGAACACCGATTACACCACACCTGAACTTTGGTTTGACAAAAACTTCCATGTAAGCTTCCCTTCTAGATCCTTCTGGGATGAAGATGCTTTCATGGAGAACAAGACATCTCTACGCAGTTAGATCTAAAACCAATAGCGGAGTTGATGGCGGTGTTTTCTCTGATAAGCTAAATCTAAGCCTCTCTTTCCGTCTTCCAAATTACTGTACCGTATTCTAGGCGGACATTTTGGCGATTAAAGAAGCTCTGTCCTGGCTGAAGAAAAACGTGATATCTGCAAAGGATATCCGCATATTTTCGGATAGTCAGGCCGCCATCAAGTCCCTGGACTCGGTCTCATTGTGTTCTAAAACTGCCCTTGAATGCCGATCATCTCTTATGGAGATGGCAGAGCAGTTCATCATTCACCTTTGTTGGGTGCCGGGCCACAGAGACATTCCAGGGAACTGCAGAGCCGATGAACTCGCCAAAATTGGAACCACTCTACCTATTCTACCGGATAAAGGTAGTATAAGTATACCCATCGCTACGTGCATACTAACACTAAATTTGGATGCCAATAAAAGAACGGACCTTAGGTGGACTGCTGGACAAACATGTCTAGCGACCAAACAGATCTGGCCAAGGCTGGATCTAAGTCGATCTAAGTGTCTGATCCTTTTAGATAGGAAACATCTCAGCGCCATAATAGGTGTCATTACCGGACACTGCCTCATAGGCAAGCACGCAAGATGGCTTGGCGCCTTTACTAATGAGGAGAGACAATCCTCCACCTACTCTGCACATGCCCAGCTCTCTCCCAGAGAAGAAAGCTTCATCTAGGAGCTTTCTCCTACAACGACCTAAACGATCTAGAAAACATAGACGTTAACAGTCTCCTACGCTTTATTATAAGCTCAAACTGGTTCCAGTAGTAAGAAGCTCATAGATCCACGTGGCATCACAATGGGCCAATAGGCCTAAGTGGGTTGGTATTTCCAACAGCCACTACTGACTAACCTAATACTTAATTTGCAAGAAGCTCTGGAGCCCCATGCCACCCAACCGTTTGCACCGTTGCCAATCGAAAGGATATTCTTATCGTTACCTTTTGATAGTGTAGGCGTAGATTATTATTACGAAGAAAAATATGATGCTGCTAAAATCTACATGTGCTGCAGTCCATCCCATCCATTTGGAGCTAGCTACTAGCCTTTCGACTGAGAATTTCATAAACGTTTCGAAGAGCTGTGATCAAGTTACAAAGTCCAAATTGGCTTTGCGATGGAGAGATGGTGCAAGGATTTCTTTCACGAAGAAAAATAAAGTGGCGTTTCATAGTGGAGCGCGCTCCATGGTTAAAAACATTATGGAGGTGACGATTGGTAATGCCAAACTAAAATTCGAACAACTGCGAACGATATTAGTGGAAGTCGAAGAAATTGTTAACAATCGTTCACTAACGTATGTAAGCTCCGACCCATTGGATGTATCCCCCTTGACGTCGTCAAGATTTTTAATCGAGTCGAGAGCGTTAGTTGCTGATTCAACACCGAGACGAGTTGATGCAGATTTACTTCGTGATGCATGGAAAAATCGTTTAAAATACTCATCCAAACTTAAAAGAACGAGCATTCGGAATGCCTTCAGCTTTTGTGTTCGGTTCATGCCCGTCCAGATGTTCCTTCCATTCAGCTTAAAGCGGGTGTTGTGGTATTGCTATCGGATCCATCGATTTCAAGAATCCATTTTAGAATGGCCGTCGTGGAACAGGAATTTATCAAAAAGTCAGGTCTTGTTTGATTAGGCTAGCTGATGGAAAAATATTGAAGTGACCCATATAATTACTCTACCCGCTTGAATTTAGTAGAATTTAACTCATTCTGCTAGACAATGAAGGTCACTGAAGTAGTATATGCGTCAGCGTATTCTTCAAGCCCCAATTACTTCAAATTCGTCGTGTTTTAATACTTTTCTTGTTGTTTGCGCCAACACTTCAGTTTATTTAAATTTATATAAAACATAGAATTTTTGAATTTCCCGCCTTAAATAAATATTGATCTGTATTTTTCATTATGTAAAACTTGAACCTTAATCCATACAGTAAACTTCCCACAAGAACAAACTCACCACACTCAATTTTCTTCCTTTCCTCTTTAATACAGTTTGTGAATTGAATCATTGCATTGTTAACTTCAAAGGCGAATCGTTCGTTATGGTTTAAAAGAAAAAGAATAAATATAATTTTATAACGTTTAACAAAGTGGCTTGTCTTTCAATTTAAAAGTTCAGTTGGAATTTTTTACACTTGTGGCAATGCGCATCTCCAATTTTTCGTTGAAATTTCGTCGTTGAGTCTTCTATTGATTCTCCAACCGCTAAGATAGCGGTGTCGTCAGCAAAAGTAGCGAGAACAGTATCCTCGACGTGTGGTATATCTCTTGTATATAAAAGGTACAAAAGTGGGCCCAGTACGCTTCCCTGCGGTACTCCGGCTAGGATATCTTTAAATTTCGAAACATCATTTCCGTATCGAACGCGAAAAATTCTATTTTCAAAATAGCTTGTCAATATATTATAAAGCTTTAATGGCAAAATTCGTCGCAGTTTGAACTTCAAACCTTCATGCCATACTTTGTCAAAAGCTTGTGAGACGTCAAGAAATACGCTCGAACAAATCGTTTTTCTTCCAGGGATTTTTCAATTACATCAGTAATTCTATGCACCTGATCAATTGTTGAATGCTTAGTCCGAAATCCAAATTGATGGTCGGGAATAAGATTTTGGTTTTCGATAATTGGGAGAAGACGTTTTAGCAAAATCCTCTCAAAGATTTTCGACAGGATCGGTAGAAGAGAAATGGGTCTGTATGATTTTTTATCGTTTGGAGGTTTTCCTGGTTTTAGTACCATAATGACTTCAGCAACTTTCCACTGACTTGGCACGTATTCAAGCCTCAGAGCCGCGTTAATAATGTGTAAGAGCTTTATAAGTGCTTTTTGAGGTAGCATTTTCAGAACTTCTCCGGTAATAAGGTCATACCCCGGAGCTTTCTTTGGTTTTAATTTCCTTATTACAGTTTTAATTTCAGCAAGAGTTGCATTTGTCATTACAAAATTACTATATGCTATTTCTAAAGAACTGGTGTCGGGTACCAGTGTTGGACCGTCGGAGGGCAACGCATCTCCAATGTCATGTCACGCATCAATCTAGACAACTCAGTCTACATGTCCTTGACTCCGAGATTTCATTGCATGGCTATCTTGGCGATAGAGTTCGGTTTGGGCCCCAATTGAAGTGATAGTCGCTGTTGATTTGATCGAGTGTATCCAAGGATTAACATCTGTGTAAAAAATCCTTCCACCGTATTATTATAAGTGCATAGCGGATTATGTAAGCAGAGGAAACAAGGTGGTTTTTAATTACTTTATTATTTTTAATTACTTTTATGGGAGAAAACCCCCATTATCTATGTATTTGAAAAAATCACAAATTTAAGCACATGAACAACGCGCTTAAAAAACTTTTATCGAATATTCAATTAAATCAATTCATCAATGGTATCCTTAAAAAAATACGAACGACTTCTTCCAAAATCAGGTTCAATAGTTTATTTATTTTTTTATTTAATTTTACATAATTTACTACAATTTATTTAAGTGAAAAGAGCATCTATAAGCTCTTGTGTTGTCATAAATATACGAGTACATGGAATTAATTAGTTTAGCCAGATCTCCTCCTTGTAACGTTGTACTGTAAATTCTTGATTGAGATAATCTTTCTTTTAGCTGCTGGCACACAACCAGGTATAAGGGCTCCCGCGGTGTCATCAAGACAGTCTCCATTATCATCAACACAATCTCCCGGAACGGTAGGACATTGTGCATTTAAGCTCCTGAATAATCCAAGGAAAGCGATGAAAGCTACAAGAAACACGAATAATTTCATTGTTGTTTTCCAAATTGACACTGAGGTGAAGTATTGAATTTAACTGACAACTTTGTGAGCAAGTCGTTCAGTTTTTATAGGAAAAAAAACCTAATTTGCAAAAGGTGGTGATAGGTTCCGCATAAATGTTTGAACAGTCGAATTTTGTTTGAATTGTTAATATTTGTTGCTTACTTGTTCTATATCTGAGACGGCCTCATTATATTTCTTACTTGAACTAGATAAGTGAATAATGAGATTAATGTCACGATGTGCTATTTTAAGAAGATCTATGCGGGCACATTCATACCACATCTGATTTGTTGTGGAAATATGAGGTCTAAGGTTTCAATGCTAATGATGCCAATTACAGGAAGTAACACCAATTAACCATCGGACCAGATTGATCATATTTTGATCGACGAAAGTTGTTCCTTCACTGTTTCAGTGTAGTGAAGGGTTTTTCGTAAGATGTGCCTTATTTTTCCAATACAAATGTCATATTTGCGTTTCAGATTTTCTACCGCTTAATCATAGAAACCGATACACTGCAACAGCGCTTACAAATTATTTAATTTTTGTATGAAAAACTGCCGGCATTTGCGATTACATTGCGTGCGGTAACTCCAATTACCGGTCATCGTAATTGTAGTAAAGGAATATTAAAAGTACTTATTTTAGTTTTAATCCACGAATTTATTAATTACTAATTAAACATAACTCAAAAAAGGAATACGTGCTGCTCTGCCGATTATAAGTGCGGGAATAACCAAAAAAAGGCGGAATAAAGATAGCAGGTGTCATTGTCATTGGAAAGATGTGGTCAGAAAGTTACGTCAGTGGTTGGTAGATTGAGCAAATGCTGCCAGATCACATCAGTAATCTTCCCGAAAATAAAAATTTCTGTCAGTGAAGCAGCAAAACCCCAGAAATTAAAGGAATATTACTGCTGTACGAGATTTAGAAATTCATAACCACAATCAAGCGATTTCCCGCTGTTCCCAAGAACGGGGCACCTCTCGAACGTCACTGTGGCGCAATTTGCGAAGTTTGCATAAGATTTGGCTATACGTTTGCATAAGGATTTCCGAGACTAAGTCAGGGTCTTGGAAAAGAGATGGTGACGAATGAGCTCTTAATGAACAAACTGCAGCGATCAAAACCCAGTAACAAAGGGTTACCGAATAACTAGCGGGGCCCTGGACTACTGTGAAGCAGATAATATCGGTATCCAAGAAATGCCAGGGGATGGAACGGAAAAAAAGGAAATGAAGAACTGTGCCACCTACTACGGCGATTGTTATCGACGGCAAAAGCTGCGAATATTTGGACGCGGATTCGATGTTATAGACAGCCAGACTTAGGCAAGAAGTCTTGAGTTTTCGGCATGTTAACGAGCTCCTCGTAACAATCCGTATTAAGGCCAAATTTCCGTACATTAGCCCTATACCGTCGCATGCCCCCACAGAGGAGAAAGATGAGGACACCAAAGATAGTTTCTACGTACTCTTGAGCGAGAGTTATTGTCCTCGGCATCTTTGGTAGTACTATCGGAAAGTATAGTATGCACGACATCACCGTTAGTCCGTTATCGGAGACACAGGCTAATCGGCTTTGCGGCAAGGCGAAACATTGTCGTAGATACCCCGCTGTTCTCACATCTCTATACTTATAATAAGACTTGAAGAACACCTGACCAATCAACTGTCAGGGAGATCAGGTTGTTCGATGAGGTCATTGCTCTTGCAATGTGCATTCGAGTCAACTTAATGACGAAATTGTCCACTCTTATTAGGTTCGCCCTATTGTATAAGACCTCATTAGGATATAATTTTATGTACTCAGACTCTGGTGTTCTGTATAAGCGAAGACAAGTCATAAGACAAGCCCTCTCAAACACCCGAATATTTTCCAATAAACTTGCTCTCATGTTGAACCACACGGGACATCCAAATACAAGCATGGGCCTGATAAGGGCCATGTAGCAGATTACCTTCACCCTCGCATCGAGTCGGCTGTTATAAAACAGTCTCTTTGTAGGGGCAAAAGCACCTCTGGCTCTGGCCAGAGCAACATCTATATGTTTGTTAAAATACAGATATTGATCTAGCCAGATCCCAAGGTATCTGACTACATTTCGACAAGCGAGTGGCTGTCCGTGTTGTCCGTGAATAGAAAACTTTCGCCAATTCTTTCTGGTATCCCTAGAGGCCCCAGACAAAGGCGTCCTAAACAGAATGGTTTCCGACTTCTGAAAGTTGATTTTCAACTTACAGTCATCGCAATATCGCTTAATTTTGTCGAAGTCACGCTGCAAAAGTGTATTAATGACCTCAATCTTTAGACCCGATCTCTACGCGATTATGTCGTCTGCGTACGCTATGGCATGGTGAAGTGAACCTATGAGATCACTCGTGTAAATGTTGAATAGGATCGGCGAATTTACCGCACCTTGTTGGAGACCGTTTTTAATGTCGAATGTTCCAGCAGAAGTCACATCGCCATTCTTCACGATGAACTGTCTACTGGAGAGCATATCAAAAAGAATATACAGCAGTGGTTTACTAATTCCCAACCTGTCCAGCTTGAAAAAGAGTCCCTCTAACCATACGGTATCGAAGGCCTTCTCCAAGTCAATCAGGCAGGCACCAGTTCACTGGTTCTTGCCTTTGTTCCATTGGATATCAGAAACCAGTTTAGACGCAGCATGAATGATATCATGCCCCCCCTTGAAACCGAATTGATTATCCGGAACTATATTTTTGTCCGCAACCCACTTAGTCAGGTCTCTATTGATCACCTTCTCGAACACCTTACTGATGTTTGGAAGAAGACTGATCGAGCGGAGATTCTTCGGATTGGAAGTGTCTTTATCCCTTTTGGGGATGGGATGTACCACCGCAGTTTTCCAATGCGTTGGATAATGTGCATTATTCATTGCATTATTAAACGGGGTGGTATAAATGTTCACCGCTTCTAGAGGGAGATGTCGAAGCACAATGTTCGGAATTTCATCGGTTCCCACTGACTTCTTACTTCTAAGTGATTCGAAGATCGTATGGATTCTTCCTTTGAAATGAACGGGGGTAGTACCCTATCGTTGGTGATGACATTATTTGCCATATTCTCGTCATTGAACTGGGTGAAACCCGAGCTCTCGAATCGCCAATTCACAATTTCATTTCGAAGGTAGAAATTGTGCAAAAGGACTCGATTCTCCAGATCGTGGTTCGGGCCAATGATAGCATTTGCCTTGTACACTTCCTGGAAAGTCGCTCCTATAGCCTCTACCTGCTCCTGCGGATCCTCGATCACAAAGAAGGTGTCATCATCAACAGCCCCATTTGGATCTATGCCTGCTGCTACAAGTATTTGTTCGTTGTTCGTCGTTCGGGCAATTTTAAGACACGAAAAGTCGTTTTGATCTTTTCTCCGAAATATTTTATTTATTTGCGGGAACATATTCGGGTTGCTGGTGTTTACAGCTCGAATTTTGTTGTTCCAATACAAACTTACAGATGCTCTGTAATTTTCTTTTATTAATACTTTGAGGTTTTTGATCGACGACTTTAGCGTTATAATCCCTGGGTTATGTCTGTCAGTAAACAGTCTGTACAAGGTCTGCGGAATAAGTCTTCGTCGTCAGTGTGTTGGTACCGAGGTATCGTTCTGTCCATTGTTCGTTTGATTGTCTCGTCCGTTAGTTTTAGATACCTGTCAATCTCCTCGTTTGACAGATTTCTGTTGGACGGTGGGTAGAGCGAAGTAAAAACCACTTGCGCCAGGAAAATGACACAAGTCAGAATTACCACCGAATTCCCGAAAATCCCAGTAACGCCGAATTCAATCCCAGAACCGATAATCAAGTTTGTGAAATACCAGAAGAAGACAATAAGACCTATGTACATCAAAAACAACCTGCTAAGCCATCCAGAATAAGCCATATCCCATACTTTTGAATTTGGGCCAAACGAGGACGTTGGATGTTAAAAAAGGAGAAGTTAACACGACATCGGTGATTTTCCCAAACACCTAAGAATTGTGCATGTCGGCACATGACACCTTCCCATATTTCCCATGCACATTATTTACCACAGTGGATTCCGCCATCTAAAACCCACTCTGTGCCCACACCGAAATCTGCTGATCCCACACATTCCTTCACGGGAGAAAGGGGAGTTCTTAGAAAAATTTAAGAACAATTTTAGTGGTGTGGGTAAATTTCCAGGTACTTGCTCCATTAGGTTAAAAGAGGTTGCCATACCCTCGTTGCACTATAAAAAAACGCATTCCTTTGGGTCTGTGTGATCGTCTAAAATTGGAACTCGAATCTATGGTCCAGGCTGGAATCATTTCTCCAGTCGATTATCCCACCGAGTGCGCGAGCACTTCCTCATTCCAACGATCGAAGACGTGATGGGACGACTGGCAAATAAGTGTATATTTTCTGTGCTTGATCTTAGTAACGGATTTTGGCATATGGAACTTGATGCCAAGAGCGCAGATTTAACTACGTTTATGACACCGATTGGTAGATTCAAGTTCAATCGCGTGCCATTCGGTATAAATAGCGCACCAGAAATGTTCCAGAAAAAAATGGTGCAAACTTTCGGGGATATTCCAAACCTTTTCATATATTTCGATGACATGGCTATTGCGGCCGCAAATGACCTTGAACATTACCAAACTTTGGCAATCGTAATGGAGCGAGCTCAGAAGCCCTATTTATGAGATAAATTTCTTCTTGCCAAAGTTCGGATAGGGTTCTGGCATCATTGAGCATCTATGGTGTATGGTGAATTTTTAAAAACCTCTTATTGACCGGGCTAGTTCGTCCACCCTTTCATAACCTGAGATATTCATAGGCACTCGGTTTATCCCAAAAATTTATAAATAAATTGCGTTCCTATCATCTAAATTATTCCTCATCTGAATTTGCCAGCTTTCGGTTTTCATTCACCATTTCTTCGCTAATTTATTTGATAATAACAAGTTTAAGACTTAATTGCGCACAAGTTACAAAATACGTCCTAACCCTCAATACATCTCTTCAAAGCCTTGAAAAACCTTTGGCAGATTTCAAAACCGAAAATAGCTGCGGCTTTTTCAAAGGATATCCAATTAAAATGAATATATCTTTGCTAAGAAAAAAACAAATTAAAAAAAGAAATATGAAGAGAAAATCATCCTGGCCTCACCGTTAAATGCTTAACCTTCCATATAAACTAGAACGCCGCTATACTAATACACACATGCTTAATGGCATCATTTCATGCTAATTAATCCAATTCCGACAGCCTTCGTTGTAGCTTATGCAAATGTTTACCAATTAGCATCTAATAAAAAACCACCATCACCGCATTTGAATTTTCCCTTCGCATAAAGAGATCCCTACTTCGGCACCTAACCTATACATAGTATCTAACCAACTTGTACGTATTCTACTCATTCCCTTCCCCTTATTAAATAAATATAAAAACAAAACCCAAACAGTAACAGTAACAAAATTTATCTCTCGAAATTACATTACTTATATTTACAAAACAATCATCCCCACTTAGGTAAACATTGAAACTCAATGAATGAAGGGGACAAATTTTCCATTTTCTATTCGCTCTTGTTGCTTGTTGTTGTCCTCCCTTTGCCTGCTGGCCTTGGTACTAGTACGCAAAACAAAAAGGACATAAATCCCCAGACTAATATAAAACTGACCCTGACATTTTACCCGTTTTGTTTTTTTTTTGGGGCCACCCACTACTCCTCTTCAATCACTAATATCTTATATCTCAATTAAATTACAAACACATTTCCATGTCTATGCGAAATAAGGGCGAATGATAGGAAGGGCATACGAGTATACTGACAGAAAGGATTACAACTGAAAATAAATTTTGAAACGAACCTTTTTTTTTAGGGTCATATGTTATGTATTCGTATGCATGGGGAAGAGTGTGAGTAAATGTGTGTGAGGTCGGGATCCTAATTTGGTACATTCTCGTATGTTATTGTCCTTTTTTCACTGAAGAATATTACTAAGGGCGTTGCATGGTTGCCACCTATTTTCTTTATTTTTTTTCCCCTCCGGATTCTAGTTTATAAATTAACTGGTAAACAACACAGCCCACTACTTTGTATCTGGAAGGAAAGGGTCCAAGTACGTAACCATGTGGAAGTTTTCTCTTTACCTTTTTCTTTATTAACTGCCGAAATATACAATGAATATAATTACACAAGCGCCGATTGTGGGGATGCCCAATTTTGTGAAACTTAGAACCATTCCACAGGCTCCATTCACTTTCATGATGTTGTACTCTTGGAATACTTTCCTTTTAATCATATCGCGTTAGTATAGGTAGGTGAATGTTTGAATGTATATACATACGAGTATATCCGGCTTTTCTTTGGCCATAGACGTGGGGCCCTCTAATGAGATGTTAATGCGCTTCAGGCTCAATTTAGATGTTTAAGTGTCTGTTAGGATCTTTTCCCATTTAGTCGTCTTCTACGGCAAGCACAAGTATATGGACGAGCAGAGGTAATTTTCTAAAGGTCATGGGCGTACGACAAGCAGTTTCCTTTTTACCTAAATAATCCAAATAGTACGAGTTTCATATAATAAAATGACTTCTAGATGAACAACGGCTTTATATCATTAAGAAGTGTGTGTCCTGCTATCTAAAGATTTTGGTGGGACAACATTTACGAGTACTATGGATATTTCCATATAAAGAAGAACGAGTAATTGCGGATTTTAGCAGGGGAAGATTTTCTCTTGTTTAACTCTTTTGTCCCTCTCTCTATCCTCTCTTTCACTTTGTTTTCCAATTAAATTTACAACGTATACGAAAAAAAATAAAACAGCTAACACGATTTCAACTCAGCAACAATTGTTGTTTTGCACCAGGTTTACCCCAACTACCTACGGCCTCTAGCGCGTCCTCTTCGTCTTCCTCTAAATCTTGTCTACTACGCAACAGCGGCTGTTGTTGTAGTTGTCGCCGTTATGTTACTATTATTACTATTACTACTATTGTTGCTACTGTTATTATTATTATTACTACTACTGCTATTTCCTGTTATTGTTGCTGTTGTTGTACTTAAATTACTGTTCTTAGGGGCGCCGGCAACGCCAACGCCAACTCCAACACCGACACCAACGTTCCCGACATTGCCACTACTGGCGCCGCTACCGCTGCCGCCGCCGCCAACAACGACACTACTACCTCCACCACCAACACCGCCAGTTAGATTCTCAATACTATTTGGCGCTGTTGTTGATGGTGTTGTTGCTGCTGTTGCTCCAGCTGAAGAGGATGCTGTTGACGATGATGATGGCGATGCTATTGATGATGCAACTGTAACACCAATTGGGGCAGTGATATTACTACTATTGCTACTGCCACAACTGCTGTTGCTACTGTTGCTAATATCGTTAAGAGTTGCCGATGGTGGTACTAGTATTTCTTCGGATTTATTACATGTTAGACTACTATTACTACTGCTACTACTGCTGCTGTTGCTATTACTACTATGAACATTGGATGATGAGAAATTTGTTGCTGCTGCTGTTGTTGGATTTGTACTTGAATCACCAATACCTGTGATATTGGTGCCTGCATCGTCGACAACTATCGCAGGTGGTTGATGATGATGTTGATGTTGCTGATGTTGTTGCAATTGTTGTTAATGTTGTTGTTGTGCTTGAATCAACTTTCTTGCCTCAGTTGTCTTATTATTGGTATCCAGCTGCTGTTGATGCTGTTGACGCTGTTGCAGTCGATATTCCATTGAAGGCATTGGACCGGGACCACGAGAAACTTTAAATAATACTCGTGAAATGATTAAAGCCACTTGTTGGTCTAATATATGACTCATGACTAGACGAAGAAGTCGTTGTTCTTGTTGCATAAATAACGACCGGTTATCAGGATGACGCGATAAATGTAATAAAGTACCAGCTGCACGACGCAACATATCCAAACTTGTTCCCATTGAGTCAGGATTTTCACGGAGATAATTAATGCCATGTTGATTGGCAACTCCAAGGGCTGTTTGTTCGGCTTGCTCGATAAATGCTACCAAATAGGAAATACATGGCGATTGTAGGGCAACTGTACGGGCCATAGCACTATCGGCAGCAGCAAGATAATGCAATAAATTCACGGAAAATTCGCGTAACACTTGATCTTCATTACGACACAGATGACGCGTTAGTACCGCACATAATTTCTCCAGTCTTGAATGAGGTGGAGTAGCAATAACTAAATCAACATTTGCATCAGTTACACAAAGTTTACATAGAGCCTCCAATGCTAAGCGCTGAGGAGATAGAGCTGAATTTGGACCACACGATGGGAATGGATCCTGACCATGAGCTGATGGGCAAACGGCCCAATGTAATAAACCATCGAGTACTGGCCTCGTGATAATCTCTTCGTAACGTGACAATTCTAGATGTCCAGCAATATTAGCCACAGCTACCAGCATATTCTCGCGTATTGTAATCAAATAATCCCACCACCATTCCTTTTCTCCATGTAGAGAACTACACGAATCTGAGAAATCTAAATCCTCTTCCCGATCGTAGTTACGAGTTTTTGGTGTCCTCAATAGATGTTCATGATTGAGCAGAAGTAATTTACCCAGTAAAGCAAGGAATTTAGAAGATTTCGCAAGAATTGTTTCATTGCCAGGAACAAAGGTTAAATTGCGGAATATGTTCGAGAGGCATATGCAACGACGAGCCAACGAATCCTGACTCTCATTCACCAAATAAAGACTGGCTTCATCACGTGTATAACATTCATCTTCGAAGCCGCTCATTCGTCGACGCTGCAGCACCAGTGCTGGATCACGTACACTTGATTTTGGATCGAAATTCGTTCCTTTTACTGCGGATGGAGAGCCGCCGTTTGGTAACACTCGTGGAAAGAGCCTTAGAATGGTCTGCTCGGGCCTGGTTTATTTCGCATGGCGATTGCTATGCGGCGTCTGAATGTCAGCATATCCATACCACCACCATTATATCGGGAGAGCAACCATGCATTTTGTAGCGACATATCAATGCAGTACAACAAGAGGGGCATATACCACTTCTTGCCGCGAATACTTGTCCTGAGAGATGAAATATTTTAGTCTGAAAGATCAACTCCTCCCATATTTTGGTTGTATTGATGAATCAGTTGTTCGTTTTTGAGAATATCGATCGGTTTTGTGTAAGGAGGTTATTCCAATTGCATTCGAGCTGACGGATACTATGCTATTGTCATGCCACTTACGAATTACAATTTCATCGCAGACACAGTAGTCAAAGAAACCTCGTTCCTTCTTTTTAGCTTCCTTTGTTTCTAATAAAGGACATTGCCCAGTCCTACTTTCTCTGATAGTTCCTGTCACTCGTATGTTTCTCTTAGTAAGTTCAGCTATCAAAGGCAGTCCCGAAAAAAAGTTATCTACAAACAAATGGTAATTTCCACCAAGGCACCTTCAAATATTGGTTTCGAGAGTTTCGTGGTGGTCGCAACTCAACTGCCGATTAAGTCCGCAGCGGCAGGCCCTCCGATGCGGTTATTGAGGACAATGCCAAAAAAATACATGAAATGGTGTTGGCTGACCGGAAACTGAAGGTGCGCGAGCTAGCAGATACCACAAAGAATATTACTGAGCGCACACGCCATTTTGGGCAATATTCTGCATATAAAAAAGTTATCCTGCCGCTGGGTGCCGCACATGCTCACTCTTGACCAAAAACACGAACGCGAGAGCACTTCGAAAGAGGGTTTGGACTTGCTGATGCGGAATCGGGCGAACTTTTTGCGGCGATTGGTAACTGTTGATGAAATTTGGATCCACTATTACACACCAGAAAACAAAATGAGTGCCCGGCAATGGACTGAAGCCGGCACGAGTTCTCCGAAGCGGCCGAGGGAGGCTCGATGGGTCGGAAAGGTTATGCCGTCGGTTTTTTGGGATTGTCATGGCATACTCTTCGTGGACTACCTCGAAAAAGGAAAAACCATCAACAGCGAGTATTACTGTGCATTATTGGAGCGATTGAATGCCGAAGTCGCTGCAAAACGGCCTCATATGAAGCGAAAAAAAAATTTGTTTTTGCAAGACAATGCGCCGGAGCACAAGAGCATTGCAACCACGTCTAAAATCAATGGCTTACGGCTCTAATTGCTGTCGCATCCACCGTATTCGCCCGATTTGGCTCCCTCGGACTATTATCTCTTCCCAAACCTCAAAAGATGGCTCATCAATAAAAAAAATTCAGCTAACACGAGGAAACCATCGATCAAGAAGTTGGAAAATCGCTGGAATAAGTGTAGTAAGAACCACACTGGCACCAAGGCCTAATTCTACATATCTTGCATTTATATTAGTTGCTGCACCTTCGTATGGTTCGAACCATACTATATAACCTCCTAATGTGACACCTACCCATAGCTTGAAGCCGTATCTAATCGGTTTGCCACGGATGAATTGTTTGCATCCATGTCGTCCATAGTATGGCACCATCGCATAATCAACACTATGATTTTCATTGTGTGGACAATATTCCAGAAATTATTCATAAGTGGACGCGCCTTAGCAAAATTTATCGGACTTATCCAACTGAAGATTATCTTCTCAGTGAGATTTGAAAATATGGACGAAAATCTATTACGAGATAATGCACGGACTATTAGTTCATTTCTTGTATCAGGTGTATTTTCCCAATACATTCGTCTCCTATTTACTTGGCAGTAGCCACTGACTAGCAAAACGCCAAGAGTGCAGTTCATTTCCTCTATTTTGATACTCGTATCAGCAGGAAGGTTCTTTCTACCTAAATATTTGTTAGTTTCAAAGGTAAGCAACTCATAAACATCTCCGGAAAACAGGGGACTTTTGCTGAGTGACATAAAATAAGGGCTTCCGTGATGTCTTTGTCTCAGTATAGTTACTCTATACTGACACACTTCTGGATCTTGATCTGCGTCAACTTGACTGGTTTGACGACTTTCTATATATTCAAGATCTTCTTGCTCTGTTTCTGGTCTCGCTTGATGCAGTTCTGCATTCGCTCTCAACAAACTTTGTGGTAGATTGTTGATTTCGACAATATCGTCATCCCCAGAGTCTTCATCTGTCAACTCCTCATTTGCATTCGCAGGCGGAAGTAAATAAATATGACTTTCCCACTGCGTATTTTCGATTTCGTCGTCTTGTAAATGTGCAAGGATTTCATTTAGCGATAATGATCTGAAAAAAAAGTAATAGGCATGATGTTCTGTATAAGCCTACTATATCAAATATGATACACCAAGCTACCCCGGACGGAATTTATTGGTAGCGAACCTCTTTCCTTAATAATAATGCGCTACTGAGGTGTTATCTGCGACAATGAACTGAGTTCCCATCCTCATAAAGATATCTAACATCATAAGGGAAGCCAACTCTGTTCTTGGTTGAATCAAGCGAAATATTCCGGCCCATATGCTACGGAATCCCTTTATATAACCTTTTCCCAGGACCCGTCAAGTATTGTCACGACATTAATCTCTCTCTTCTACTGCACCTCATCTCATTGAATTGAAACCCATAAACCCATCGATCTGTTCCTCCCTTCCGTATTTGTCCTTAATTATGGATGCCATGAACACATATGAGAAAAAGAAGATAAAAGCAGGAGCACGAGAAAAGCTCGATCGAGGCCTTAGATATGTAGGCCTCACCAGAAGAATGAAGTTCGGAAGTTTTAATAGAAAATGAAATGAACACGCCAAGGAAGGAGAACTGAACCTCATGATAGAATTAAGGATCTGAAAAGATTATTTCTACAAACTGTCAAACGATGATGTCGAAAAAACATCCCACCGTCAGGCAGAATGAACATTCAAGCGGACGAAGGCAGAAAACATTTCCACACACTAGACCAAAATGATGAGAGACAAGCCATTTCTAAGCTCAAGTGAGATAAAGCTATTGGATCTAATGGCTAAGCAGCCATTCGGGTTGACGAAAATATTCTCGAGGAATGGAACCTCATCATTGTTTGTCCGATAGTAAAGATGGGAGATCCCCTTCACTGCCCCGACTTACTTGCTTACTTAACGTGGCGAGGTGGACCTAGGCCTCAACCAACAAGCATCTCCAACCAGCTCGATCTTTAGCCACTTTCACACACGTGCACCATCTGAGTCGCGGTCTTCCTCTACGGCGCTGTCCCTCCGGGCGGATTCAAAGCCTTTTTGGACAGGAGCATTGATGCACATCCGCTTTACATAACCCAGCCATCTCAGTTCGTCCTTCTATCTCCTCCTCCACAAACCGACTATGAATACGGGACCGAAAATTCTCCCAAAGCAGCCGAACAGCACCGTCATCCAAGTCCATGCTTCTGCACCATATAGCAGGACTGGGATTATTAGTGTCTTATAGAGGGTCATTTTTGTTGTTCGAAAGAGGGCATTGCTAGTCGATTGCCTTCTTACCCCAAAGAAGCAGCGAAGTAGCGATTGGCAAGAGTTATTCTCTGCGCTGGTATAGTTGACTGAATTGATAGCCTAAGTATACAAACTCCTTAATTACCTCAAAGTTATATCTGTCCTGTCCGAGACGTTGGTGTTGGGTGTCCTTTCTGGTTGACAGCATATACTTGGTCTTGCCGTTATTGACCGTTAAACGCACCTTCGTCGCTTCCATCTCAATACGCGCGAAAGCGCCATTGATATCATGCTGCTTTCTTCCGATTGTGTCAATATCATCGGCGTATGTGAGTAACTGGACGGACTTTTGAAAGGTTATGCCTCCTGTGTTGTCGCGTGAGGTTTTCACTATTCTTTCAAAAATGATGTTAAAGAAATCGCATGACAGCGCACCACCTTGTCTAAATCCTTTATTGACAACAAAGGTCTTGGTGAGGTCTTTACCGGCTTTGGTGGAGCAGCGTGTATTCTGAATCGTCATCCTGCACAAGCTGACGAGTTTGGCAGGAATGTCAAAACTAGGCATTGCTCTGTATACCTTGTTCCTATATACGCGGCCTTAAAATTGATGAATATGGGGTGTATGGTATATCGATTTGGAGCTAATGGTTTTATTCTAAAATCTGGTGTAGTTTGAATATTTAGAGGATGGTGGATTTTTCTGGCCTGAAGAGACACTGATATGGACCAATCTGGTTGTGGACAACCGGCTTCAGGCATTCACACATTATGGGAGATAGGATCTTGTTGGCGATGTTAAGAAAACTAATTCCATTCATCGAGCATACTATCGTCCGACCACATTTCACAGATGAGTTGGTGTATGCTCCTTATCAAGTCATAGTCTGCCGTTTTGAAGAGATCGACAGGCATGCCGTCCTTAAGCTTGGATATGGCCATCTAAATTTCATCCATGCGTCATGCTTTGAGTGTGTCGAATCTTCAATGGGACAAATTCACTTTCACACTCGTTTAGTAGCAAGAGTTCTCAAAGATCTTAACATTCACAAATCCGCTGGTCCAGATGGCATATCTCCCCTTCTTCTGAAGAGGTGGTCTTCTTCATCTACAAACGCATTACACTTACGTCCTTTCTTTCGAAGGTCATGGAGTCGCTGATAAACCATCAGCTCATGAAATATCTTGAAACATGAAAACTTCTCAATAACCGACAGTGCGGTTTTCGTAGCAACAGGTCCACTGGTGATTTGATGGCATTTCTCACCGAAAAGTGGAACCAAATTCTTAACCAATCTGGCGAAAGCAAGATAGTTGCACTTGATATTTCTAAGGTATGACAGAGTTTGGCATCAGGCTCTTTTGTCGAAAATGAGTGAATTTTGGATCGATGACTCTCTTCTTCAATGTATTAGAAACTACATTACGGAACGTTCGATTCAAGTTGTCCTGGGCGGTTTCAAGTCTAATGTTCACAAAATAAATGCCCCAAGGCTCTGTTCTATCTCCGACACTCTTTTTAATTTTCATCAACGATCTCTTGTCTGCTACTTCTAATCCAATATACTCGTATTCCCTTGCTGATGACAGTACTCTCTGCTTTTCATATTCGCTTCCGGACTGACGACCCTGCTCTTAGGCCGAAGAACGGGAACGGCATCGTATGTTAAGCTCATTAAATTCCAATATTCGCAGCATAACTAATTGGGGAACTACTAAAATGGTAAAATTTAATGCTTTGTAGCCAATGCTGTCTGCTTTCGTTAAAGCCAAATTTAAACACTCAGCCGTTGTCCATGAATGATACTTGGATCGTCGCAATCGAAAAACTTTCTATTCTCCGTGTGTCAATGACAACTTACGTTGGTATGACCACATATTCGATGTCGTCAAAAACTCTACGAAATGTCTAGGTTCCTCAAACGATGTAAGAAATACTTTTCCCCTTCTGAGCTGCCATCATTATATAAGGTACGCATCTGGTCAGGTGCGCCTAAAACATCCCTGTACCTGATAGATAGGATCCAAAACCGTGCGATAGAACTCATAGGTGATGCTAATATCATCAGCCAATGGACACCCTTGAACACAGACGAAATGTCTCGTGTCTCACTTTATTTTATCGCTATTTCCAAAAACAGTGCTCCATAGAAATTTTAACACCCGTCTCGCTATGAATGCCCATCTGTCAGTATACCCTCAAGTCCACTTTCGGACGTACTCTGAAATATCGTGATTCGTTCCTAAGCCATTCAACTCGCTTATGGAATGCCCTGCCGAGCTATTCATTTCCTAGTCATTGTAACATTCAGACATTTAAAACCAACGTACATCGGTATCTCTCTTTTTTTTCCTCCCTATGCATATTGCCGTCCCGCTGCATGTGCTTTTCACATCTTATTTGTGGTGAGGGGCAAGACGATCTTAGTTCTGTTCTTGTCTAAATAGCGCGCCAAGCCTTGCGCATGTAGTCTGTGTCTTGATCTTGTGACTCTAACTGTGGACAAGGTTTTGACGTCCTATCCAAGAAACGTAATACGTATTAAAAAGTTTATGGCTCGCAGGACCTACAACATTCGCAATGGTATTAGTGTACAAATGGTTCTGCATCCTCGTCCTAAGATGCTTAAGTGTAGGCCATTCCCTGAACCGTTATTATTAGCATTAAACACGACTAACAGAGGCTTTTGCTTTCCAGATTAAGCTAGGAAAAGAATTTGAGTTGGCCATTCCTTTTTTTCGTGTTTTTAAAATCGATGGTTTGGAATTAGTTTTTGCAGGTATAACCTAATGCAGAGATTCGCTTATTATCTGGTCTAATTTTTCACGAAGCATGGTATCCTTCTTAAAGCCGTTGTTAGGGTTCTCATATGATTTACGGTAGTAGATAACAGAGAGCTTCTTTCATTTGGCCGTCTTATATCAACGAATTTTTTCAACTTAACTCCAACCTCATAAGGACATTCCAATTCAAACGATTTACAATTTTTTGACTGCTTTCCTTCCTGGCAACCCTGATGGACAAAGTAAGAAGCAGTCAACAAAGGAACCCCTTAAGTGTCTTCGATCAAAGAAGCCTCGTTTTTCATTTTATTTCTGTTTCACAATATGGGGGCACCAGGAATTGCCTTTTAGTTTAGTTACATACATTCGTTGCCTACTCTATCCGCCTACAGGGCATTGCTCCACATGTTAAGGAAGCAGTAAAAAAAAAAACAAAGCACCGAAGGAGTTAAAGCATGTGGAATACTTTTGAATGTCTGAAAGAATGCCTATGCTATAGTGGGAGAATAGATATTGTAGTTGTTTGGAGCATGGGTACATGTGAGAGGAAAGCAACTTTTTGAGAATTTTTCATGCAAATTTAGGCTCCTAAGGATGTCTGGAACAATAAGCAAAAGTATTCCTTGCTTAAGAAACAAAGGCAACAACGGACTACATGTAGTGGGAAAGAGTATATCTGTTTTGTTATTTACAATGCACCCTCTTCGCTCTTCGCTCAACACTCAACATCTTTATCTTCGTGTTTATGGCAGACGAGGAGCCTCAAATCTATGTCAGTGAACCATCGCAGGACTTGAGCAATAAAATCCTTAAAGAAAGGCTTTAACATCTCTTTTAGCTGCTTGGACCGATCCATTGTTCCTTTATAGGGGAGTTATGAAGAATGTGAGGC